>CM060387.1:109923740-111418548 GCA_030545235.1 Helianthus tuberosus | reverse complement strand
CCCCCTAGAATCAACCCCCTAGCCCGATCCAAAAAAAACTCTATCCATTGGAGAACCTTGTATGAGAGGTGCTTGCCCCTACCCTAGCAGACGTGGAATGCGTGCCCGATGTCATAAACTCGTTGCTTTCATCATAAACCATCTCTACCTCATCCTCATCAGACTCCTCATTTGGACCACGTCCCCCTTTGATGTTTCCCTGTATGGAATCTCCACTCCCCCCAACAACTTCAAGAGCTCTAAACGGGTTATGAGTTTGAATCTTAGACGAATTAGTACCCTGCTCATTTACATAGGGAGAACTCCCTATCTTTTTCTTTCTATCCACAGGTCGATATTCGAACTTGGGTTTCAGGTTATTAACTTGAAAACCACTCTTCTTTGCACTCTTTTTCGACCTAACTTCAGTGTAACCATCCTCATCTACTTTTGGCTTGTGTGTAGGAGGTTGCGACGTCGAACCGATGCATTTAGGACATCCCTCAGAGTCATGTCCAAACACATTACAGTGGGCACATCTTGGAGGAATCCATTCATATTCCACTCGAATATTCTCAGTAACATACTTGCCTTCATCCAACTCGGGAATAGCCATGGTTAGAACCTCTTTAAAGTCATGTTCAGCAGATATTTCAATGAGAGCCCTAGCATAGCTGCTCCTTCCCCAAGCCTTGTTACACATATCAATTGTATACGAATCCAACCGCAAAGGTGAACCAATTTTAGATGCCAGCATGCTTAACCCATCATCAGTATACGCCACTATAGGAACCTCATGCAATTTAACCCAAACCGCAACCTTTTTAATATCTTCTTTTTTAAGAGTACTTGTAGGGGACCAAGTGTTGAGAAAAAGTGGTTTATTACGAATCAGCCACGGACCCCCTTCAAGCACGTTATTCATACCCTTTATGTCTTCAAACTTGAAGAAGAAAAACCCATTCGAGTTCATCATAGTTTTCTGAAGACCATGTTTCTTCCAATTTGTTCTCACAAAGTATTCAACAACCGGATAAGCAATTCTATCCCCCAGGAAGTAACCATAAAGAGTATTCGCTAACCTGTTATTAACCTGACGAACAGATTCGATTGGTAGGACAACATCCACTCCATCCAATGAGACATCCGACTTTAATGATCGAAAATTAATATTAGTATTCGCATAAAAGAATGAAGGAACACTTACAAAGGGTCCCCGCAAGCTAATCTCGATCCAAATATCTCAGGTATGAAGCAAGGGCTCCAACTTAGAGCACTTTAGATCAAATTTTGTGAGGAAGAATAGAAATTAAGGTGGGTATTTATAGGAAATGGACCACCATTAGGATCATTTCTTGAAAACCGTGATTTAATCTCATCCCTACACTTGTTGTAACACCATGGTACCTTAATATGGCCCCCTTGCATCAGGAAACAACATGTGGAATTGGGTTTGGAGTGCATAACAGCTGTTAAAACATGTTTATCTGATCTGGGAGGCTGACACGGGCCGCGTAAGGATCACACAAAGCTTACGCGGGCCGCCAGGCCCTTCTGATCAGAAAACAACTTTGCCATGTTGACAGTTTCAGCCCCTGTTGGTGTTTAAGCTCATTTCTGGCACTTCTAAGGCCCGTCAAGCCAACTTTAAGGCCCTAAAATGATGCCTAAACATTGTGGACATAAAACATGCTCAAAAATATGCCGGATGTCGGTTCGTTTGGTCGTACGATCGCTTTGTTCGCTTAATTACGACGGAATGCGCATAAGCGCGAAGAACGATCCAAATTGCGCGACGACTGGATTTTTGACAAGCCAAACACTAAAGCATAATATTTTAATGATTACATAAATTTTTGGATGTCCGGGTGTATTCAGAACGTAAGATATGCGTGAAAATGCAAACTTGTGCACTTTTTGACGCTTTTAGTCCCTGAATGAGCATAAAGTTTATTTTAGCACACCGAACCCCTCAAAGCCTATTTCTAAGCTATGTAATGGTTATTTAGGGTATGTTTAACTTATGATCAAGTTCTGGAATGTTCGTTATAGTTCAAATCGGAATAGTTTCGCAGTTTGACACAAATAGTCCCTGCGATCGAACAAAGTTGATTTCGACACACCAAACCATTCAAAACTTATTTCTAAGTTATGTGGAGGTTATTTAAGGTATGTTAAGCCTATGTCACTATTCCGGAGTGTTTGTCGCGTTATACCGACTGCGTTTACGCACCAGTTTGCGTATAACCTTCCAGAACGCGATTTAAAGCTTGTAATTGGAATCGAATCAAATTGTAAAATCACTAAATATAATTACACATATAATAACACCAAAACACATATAATAACACCAAAGTACATTGTTTTATTAATAATCATCATTGTTTTACATCATAAATCGATTACAGAACACAGTTGTCACAGTAGTCAAGTTGAAACCACCATTCGATATAGTACGATAAGAAAAATACTGATTTAGCGGCCCCACCTCACTCCATGTATCAAACCAAGCAGAAACCTGTTTTCAATTTCCAAGCTTGGCCCAAACAAATGGCTGAATAAGAGGACGCAATTTTAGGATCTTTCTTTTTGGGTAAAGGGATTTACCCCGGTGATTCTATATATTCACAACCAAATAAAACAAGTAGCGTGGTGAATCCACACTAGTTCAATCATGAGACATGCCTCATGAAAGTAAAACCAAACCAAAAACAAAAACGCAGAACACTACCAATAAACTCACACTAGACACACATCTAGAAACGACACAACTAAAAATACTCTACTCAATCGCCATCGTCCATAAGATCCCTTTCTCGAATTCCCCACTGATCAAGAAGTCTACGCACCCTCTCTGTCTTCTTCAGCTTAAGCCCCATAATTTTGTATCGAACTGTTTGGCCTATAATCTTTCCGATAGTTTCTGGCGGTCTTAGTTGGTTCTTGAAAAGACGAGCATTCCGTTCCTGCCATATGAAGTAAGCAGTAGCCGCCACTAAAATCCTAGCAACATAATTAGCAGCCGATTTGGAATCCACACGCACCAGCAACCAGTTCACTATATCCTCCCATTTATTATCAAGTAGATCCATGCCCACTTTTTGCCTAACGATACCCCAAACTTGAGAAGAAAACTTACATTCGAAGAAAAGATGACAATGAGAATCATTATCCTCATAACATAATAAGCAGCACATCATATTCATATTCTTCCTTCTTGTGAAATCCCATTTAAGAATGACATCTTGAGTCAGTAATTTCTTCCTCATAATCAACCACATTAAGAACGCATGCCTTGGAATACATTGAGAAAACCAAACCACTTTGCTCCACTGGATCTCCGAATCACTATGTCTAATCGAATCCCATATAACCGAGGCCGAGACTTCATTAAGATTCCCTCCAACCCTCCATCGAACAGTATCAATTTTATTAGGTTGAAGCTGAATACGATCTACCTGGTTGAGAACTGGATATAATTCCCTCCAAGCCGTGGGCCACATCGAGGCATCATCCGTAACAATATCCGCAACTGACGCGTCTAACCGAAACCCTGCATTTGTTATTGATCGTGGGGATAAAAAATCACCCAGCGGACATATATCATTCCACGTATCATACCATGCTGAAATGGATCTCCCATCGCCAAGAACTGACCAAAAATACTTCCGCACCGTCGGACGTAACTGAAGGATTTTGCGCCAGCTCCAACAACAATTATTAGGAATTTTGCAAATCCAGAAGCTTTTTCCTTTTAGTCTATAGTCATGAATCCAATCAACCCAAAGAGACTTCCTTTTAGTAATAATGCTCCAAATGTGGATCGCCATAAGAGCTGTATTCATATCCCCGATCCGCCTAATCCCCAGGCCACCTTCATATTTAGGAAGAGTAATCGAGTTCCAAGAAACCTTTGCTTTACCATTTTGAAACGTGCTTTGTTGAGTCCATAAAAAGTTACGCATTCTAGCTTCTAGATCATGGACTACACAAGTCGGTAAAATAAACACTGAAGACCAATAACTATGCATCGAAGATAAAACCGCAACCACTAGTTGCAACCTCCCTGCAAACGAAAGCAGCTTGTTTCTCCAGCTCGAAATTCTTTGCTCTAGTCTCTCAATCAAACACCACAATCCTTATACAAGAGCCGAGAAGAGAAAAGGGGCACGCCCAAATAACGAACCGGAAGCTCTCCTTGCACAAATGGCATAATATTCAAAATAGCATTCTTAGTATTACCAGGCACATTACAGAAGAAGACTGTACTTTTCTGAATGCTAGGAACCAAACCTGACATCTTTGTAAAGGTATCTAAAGAAGACATAATGCATTTGGCTGATCCAACATCGCCTCTTGCAAAAAGGAAGAGGTCATCCGCAAAACATAAGTTAACAATTTGCTGTTTTTCGCATTTATTATGAAACTTGAAAGACGAATCTATCCTGGTAGCATGCTGCAAGATACCGGTCAAGACCTCCATAACAAGTGTAAATAAATACGGCGAAATAGGATCCCCTTGCCTTAAACCCCGACTACCCCTGAAAAAGCCATGAATATTCCCGTTGACACAAATAGAGTATGACGTAGTAGAAACACACACCATAATCCAATCCACCATCTTTCTATGAAACCCAAAACCAAGCAACGCAGACTTTAAAAAATTCCAGTCGACTGTGTCGTACGCCTTTTGGATATCGACCTTAAAAGCACACCTAGGCGGGCCAACATTCCTCCTTTAATCTGTAAGAATGGATCCATGCGACCCATAAGGATTCTCTTTTGATAATGATACTCCATGCATTAGTAGCCATTAGAGCATTATTCATATCCCCAATTCGTCTAATACCCAAGCCTCCTTCTTTTTTCGGAGTACACACTGCTTTCCACGAGACTTTAGCTTTACCTTTCTGCATTGGGCCTTGACACCATAAAAAACCCCTCATAGTAGCTTCCAGCTCTTTTATGATTCTGCCTGGCAAGATGAAAATAGAAGCCTAGTAAACATGCATAGCCGACAAGACAGAAATAACAAGTTGCATCCTGCCTGCAAATGAAAGGAACCGATTTTTCCAGCTCGTAATCCTATCATTAAGCCGTTCTAAGAGAACACTACAATTAGCATATCTGAGCCTGGACGAGACCAAAGGAACACCTAAGTACCTTACCGGGAGAGAACCTTCCTTAAAAGGCATTAGGTTTAGAATCATTCCTTTTACATGGTCCGGAACATTGCAAAAGTACACAATACTCTTAGCAATATTCGGCTTTAATCCTGACATCTTAGAGAAACCATTCAGCGATTCCATAATACCATTAACTGAGCGAACCTCTCCACGCGCAAACAGAAAAAGATCATCCGCAAAACACAAACTAATAATCTTCTGTTTTTCACACTTATTATGGAAGCGAAAAGAAGTATCAATGCTGACCATTTGCTGCAACATAAGAGTAAGGACTTCCGTGACTAATGTAAATAAGTACGGGGATAATGGATCTCCTTGCCTCAATCCTCTTCTTCCTTTAAAATAACCATGCAAATTCCCATTAACCGCAACAGAGAAAGAAGATGTAGAAATACACATCATTATCCATTGAACCATCTTAGGGTGAAATCGAAAACCCCTCAAAATCTGCTCAAGAAACTGCCAGTTTACAGTGTCATAAGCTTTTTGGATGTCCACTTTAAACGCACACCTAGGATGGCCGATTTTCTTATGATAATTATGCATTAATTCTTGAGTTAACAAAATATTGTCCGATATTTTCCTTCCTGGTATAAACGCTGACTGGTTTACACTAACAATTCCCCCCAAATAATTCTTAATACGATCAGCTATAATTTTGGAGATGCACTTATAAATCACATTACAACAGGTAATCGGTCTATACTCCGTGACATACGTGGGAGTAGCTACTTTCGGGACCAAAGCTATAATAGTGTGGTTAATTTCTTGAAGAAGGTTGCCTTTTTCAAAGAAATCCTGAATTGCTTGAGTAACATCATCCCCAATAACACACCAAGCATGTTTAAAGAACGCTGATGTATAACCATCCGGACCTGGGGCCTTGTTATCCCCAATAGAAAACATGGACTTTTTTACCTCTTCATGAATAATCGGCCGAACCATGTGAAGAGCTATATCATCCCGTAACGAGTGGGAAAATAGATCCAGGGAAGGATGCAACGTCATATGTGCCTCATTACCAAGAAATTGCTCAAAATGATTCACAAATGCATCCGACACCTGGTCACCCTCAAACAAATTGCCACCACTATCTTTTATCATGTGAATGCTATTAAGATGTTTTTTACATTTTAGAGTGACATGAAAGAAAGCCGTATTCCGATCTCCTTCCGCTAACCATTGCACTTTTGATTTTTGTTTGAGGAATCTTTCTTCGTCTAAACTGGCCTCTTCAAAAGCTAGACTACATTTTCCTTCCTCTTCCCTTAGATTAGCATCAAAAGGATCCTCATCAATAGCTTTTTGAATGTCATCAAGTTTAGCTCTAAGCTCTTGAACTTTCTTGTGAAGATTACCTTGACTTTTAAATAAAGCTCGAATAGGGGATTTAAGAAATTTTAACTTCTTCACAACCTGAAATTGTTTAACCCCTTCAACTTGATTTTCCCAGTTGTCTTTTATCAATTGCATAAAACCCGGCTTATGCACTAGAAAATTGGCAAACTTAAAAGGTTGCGGCTTGCTTCTGTTCACCGAGGGTATCTTCAACACGCATGGCGTATGATCAGAAATTCGGGCTGGATAAAACACAGCCGAAGCCGTAGGGAATTTATCCGTAAAAGCCACATTACCCAAAATCCTGTCTATCTTCTTTAGTAAACCAACACCCGATTTTGGTTCCAAGTGTAGTGAATACCCGAGCTATTCACATCAAATAATTCCACAAGATCTATGCACTTCCGGAAATTTTATTCATAAGTATATTTTGGTAATTAGTATTTTGGACACAAGAGAACCCAAAAATATGATTTTTACAATTATTACAAAATATATCATATTTTTTAGAAGGAGAAAATATATTATTTTTGGCAAGTAAAAATATATATTTTTCTTGGAATTATTAGAAGATGTATTATATTTGGAAGAAAATATATATTTTCTCAAACAAACATGAAATACAATATTTTTTGAGTGAAAATATATTTTCTTGAATAAACATGAAATACATTATTTTTGGGAGAAAATGTATTTTCTTAAATAAACTTGAAATATATTATTTTTGGATGAAAAATGGATTTATATATATTTTCTAAGTTAGACTTGAAAATATATTATTTTTGAAGTTTACATGAAAATACAATTATTTTTGCCAAAGGAAAAATTATAAATGATTTTTCTATGTAATATCTCTTAAATATATATATTTTGGAAATATATATTGATGAATTTTATTAGAAATATTATTCCGGAAAAGATAATACGAAAATTAATTATAAGGATACTTAATAAACACAATAAAAATACGTATTCTCGTACGTATAAATACACACCGGAATACGCTACTGAAACTTGGCAAAAATATACAAGTATAGGAATACGAATACTAAAACACCCATCCTTGGGAAATTATTCATGTACAAATACAGAAGTGTGACAAGTTAAAATATATTATTTTAACTAATATTCCAAAATGAAGTAAATATAATTTAAGTTAAAATATTTATTATTTTAACAAATAATTATATAACTTGGAATAATATTAAGGACACAAATGAAACGTAACTCAAAGACACTAATTAATACTAAGTCAAAGCACGACCCGCTCGTCTAATAAACGTAGTACGTTGTAGTTAGTCGTTACGCCAGAAGAACCTTTGAGCTACAGTTGGGTACGAAGAACGCAAGACTGTGAGTTCATGTCCCCCTTTTCTTTTAACTGTTTTTGTTTTATAACTTCGGGGGTGAAGTACATGTTACAAAATGTTTACAAACAATTACAATTGGTATGGTTAGCTAAGGAATGCACTGTAGATCATGTGAATGGGTAGGCGCACTCTTAAGACCATTAATCCTCGTGTTAGAACCGAGGGGCATGAGTGATAGATCTATTTGGGTGTAGCGAGCCCACACCCATGTGGACCAGGGTTTGGCCCATGAGGTGACTATGTCTTACAGCCGGAGGCCCGGTACAAAATCTGCTAGGTTTAAGCCTTACCACGCCGTTGCACATATGTTAATGGCCTTGCAAACCATTATTGATCTGTTTCCTTGTTTGTTTTCATACCGGGTTTACAAAACATACATACTTAAAATGATTACAAAGGTTTATTCGTGCACACATACAAAACACATAAACTCGCTCAACTTTTATTGATGTTTTCAAACTACATGTATTTCAGGGAATTAAATGTGGATATGGCGGGCGTTTGGATGTTTCAAGTAATGTTGGGAATAAAAGATGTCATCCGGAGTCTAAGGGTTTGGATAGTGTGTCTTATCCTGGATAAGACACATCTTTCAAAGTCTGGTTTTTATTAATGTCTTTTGTCGAGTCCTTATGGAACTCTAAACAATTTGCATGGTTTGTATTATGGATTTGAAGTCTGTGTTTTGGTTTTAAGACAATGTTGTTTGTGATGTTTCAAACTTAGTTAATGGATGAACATCTTTAGTTGTCACACCCCGACCACGTAGGACAACCAAACGTGGCGGAAACGTCGAGGAGTGTTGCAACAGAACTAATGTTTCATAACCATGGATACCAAAAGTGTTTCGTTTTATTTAAACATTGAATAATTACATCGTTTGGAAATCTAAATACACAATTTAAACATAATCTATCATTGTTATTGAGTCACTAAGGCCTTGTCCAGTCCTATGTGAGCATGCATCTTATCATTCGATATCATTCAACAATACCTGAAACATATGTGAAAACGAGGTCAGCAAAGAAATGCTGGCGAGTACATAGGTTTTGTGAAAATAAGATTCATGACTTCTGTTTAAGAAAATGTTTAGTCATGAACCTTGTAATTTGCTTTGTCTTTGTAAATCATTTGAAAAATAATAAGTTCAGGTGATATGTATAATAAGAGAATAATGTATGATTAAATGAATAACCATGTAAAATGAGTTTGTATAAGATAAGTTGTTTGTAAATAAATGTCTTGTGAAAAGTATGTTATTTGTATAAAATGTTCTGTGTATCAAACTGAAATGATTCAAATAACGCTACGACATGTAATACCATACAAACACTTATATATAGGAAGTACCAGTGGCGTATCCACCATGCTTGTATCATATTACACACGCATCGTTACTTAATCACTTACTCAAACCAAACCAACCAATGTAAACTATGTAATGTATAACCAAAATGATATGTATGGCTAGTGAAATGCATCAACTAAACCATAGGTGAAACGCACAAAACAAAGTATTGAAGTAAAACTTGGTTTAAACCAATACTATGTTTCGTGTAAATGCATGATCAAATGTAAATCATGTCCCAATGTTTACGCAATCGTTAACCCATTTTGTAAAATCGTTCTAGTCGTTCTTGTTTTAATTGTTCAAATCGTTCTTGTTTTAATTGTGAAACTACTTTATGGTCGATTCTCTAATAACATTCAAACCTTCTTGACGCGTTCCTCGCTCCATCTCGCTCTCGCTCTCGTTCTTAACAAACCCTTACCAAAGGATAAGTTAATAATTACAGATTCAGTCGCTACCCACAACCCCCACACATAACAATGGGTGCAGTAAATAACGGGATTTGTCAGATCCTATGGTACCATAACCTAATACTGGTCGGCTTGATCATTGCTAATGAATGTCATCGGTCATGTAAACTACAACCAACAAGTTTGTTCACTTTTTGAATTTGTTATTAGTTTTTGAAATCATTGTATTCGTTCTTGAAATCATTGTTAGCGTTCTTGAAATAATTGTTATTGTTCTTGAAACCACATTGTAATTGTTCTTGAAACCATTGATAAAACATTTAGCACATATGAGTCACCCCAAAACAGTTGAAAACAGTAAAAGAGGGGAATAATGTACTCGCCTGAGAATGCTTGGAGGTCTTGAACAACAACCAAACAAAGCTAGAGAGAGCACGGAATCAGTCGGCAATCTAAAACTATATAAATAAACCGGACTTAAATCGGGAGATCGGATAGGATGAGGCTTGGTAAACCAAATGAGTGTTGGAACTCATATGATATGGTTTAACAAGGCCTACATACTACAATGAAACCAAACCTAAGTGCTTTCGACCCATCGCGACCCATTAAGGTAGCTTATGCTACTTTAACGCGTCGTGCGCGTGAAACGCGTTCGGACCGCCTAACTAGTCCTATGACAAGTGTTATATGCCTAAACATGTTACATAATCAGTTATGTGACAAAAGTTTAGGTTACATATGCTTAATTACCAATTATACATGAAAAGGGTATTCTGGTAATTTACCTAAGGCATATAAACTACCTATCATACAACTACTTAAACGATGTGACCATAGGGTTTAACCTCGGAAGGTTATGCCCTATACTAGGGTCACCTAATGTATTTGGTCGGATCCTAATGATCGACCAAACTGGGTCGGGTTCGAGGGTATAGGCGATTTATTAGATCGCCTACCCTACGACCCTAGACAACGTGGTAATCAGTGGGCATAGTCCCAAGGGACTATGACCAACGTGATTACACTCACGTTGCGAAGTTCAAACGAACTTCGCATTGACCATTACTGGTCAACGCTGAAAGTCAAACAAAGTTTGACTTTCTGACTCGAAAAGCAATAAAATAAGGAAAAGAACGAAAGAATACTTACGAAGGGTCCCCGAATGCTAATCTCGATCCAAGAATCTCAGGTATGAAACAATGGTTTCAACTTAGAGTTCCTAAGATCAAGATTCTAGTGAGTTTAGCAATGGGGGGTATGGGGTATTTATAGTTTTCGGTCCACCGTTAAGATCGTTTCATGGAAAACGTGCCTTAATCCCACCCGTACAAGTGTCGGGAAGTTGTGGTGGCTCAAAATGGTTCTTATCATCTGACTAGGCAAAGGAGAACATGTGGTTGTGGATTAAACATGTGCAAACAGGCTGTTTAAAAACACTGCATATGGTCTGTGCAAGGCTAGCGCACCGTTACGTTAAAAGTGTAGCGGTGCGCTAGGACCTAGTTTGGCAGAATTACCATTTCAGTCCCTGAAATGCAATCAGTCCATTTTTGACACGTTTAAGGCCCGTTAACCCCATTTCAAAGCTCTAAAATGAAGTTAAAGTATAGGGTACTTAAAATGTGCTCAAAAATATCTCGGATGACGGTTCGTTTAGCCGTACGAATGCGATGTTCGCTTAATTACGACGGAATGCGCACAAGCGCGAAAAACGATCCAAATGACGCGACGAATGGATTTTTCTTATGGCGAACACTAAAATATAATATAGTCATGCTTACATAAATTTTTGGATGTCCGGATGTATTCAGAACGTAAGTTATGCGCGAAAATGCAAACTTGTGCACTTTTTGACACTTTTAGTCCCTGAATGACCCAAAAGTTTATTTTAGCACACCTAACCCCTCAAAGCCTATTTCTAAGCTATGTAAAGGATATTTATGGTATGTTTAACTTATGGTCATGTTCCGGAATGTCTGTTACAGTTCAAATTGGCATACTTTCGCAGTTTGTCAAATTTAGTCCCTGTAAGCGAATTAACTCGATTTTGCCATACCAAAGCCTTCAAAACTTATTTCTAAGTTATGTAAAGGTTATTTAAGGTATGTTAAGCCTATGTCACTATTCCGGAGTGTTTGTTGCATTAAACTGGTTATATTTACGCATCGGTGCGCGTATAACCTTCCAGAAAGCGATTTAGAGTTTGGAATCGAACAAGAGTTGATATGTGCAAATGATACACATATTTTTACAAATCCCAAGTATCAAATAAATTATTTCATTGGTTCGGTATTTGTTTGATGGCCGTGGAGGCACAGGTGTTACATTAGTTTTATCATATAGATGTTTATTATGGTTGAATGCAATGATATTGGTTCATCGCTGCATCGTTGATAGCCAGCCTCATTGATGTTAAACACTCAACCATGTGCTGGATTTGCATTGACGTTGGCATTCGCATTAGGGTTTGCGTTAGCATTTGCATTCACCAGTCTTGGGCAGTTGTGGCGGAAGTGACCAATCTCTCCGCAGTTGAAACATGAACCCAGTGGGAATCTCACAGCATTCCCTTGAACCGGAGCTTGAACCTGAGCAGCCTGAATTTGTCCGAAACGACAAACCTTGGCCAAATGCCCAAGTTTACCACACGTCGTGCATTGCCAGCAAGCTTGTTGTACTGCGTGATGACCGTTGCAGCGTGCACAATAAGGTGCGGTACCGGCATATGCTTTCTTTGCAGGTGGCTGAGCTGGTGGGTTCCGTGGGTTCTGAGCAGTCTGTGCTGTAACAGCAAAGTTCTGGGCACCCTTCCGCTTCTTCGATTTCTTTGACGTCTCACCTTCCTTTCCCTTCTCGTTTTGACCATTCTTGCTATCCTCCTTGTCAGACCCCTGCTTCTTACCCTTGTCACCCTTTCTGTGTAACTTATTCTTCCGAATCTGCGACTCAGTCAATGTCGCAGCTAACTCGATCGCCTGACGGAGTGTGGCAGGGCTACTACCAGTAAGGATGTCTTGTACCGAGTCAGGTAGGCCGTCGATGTACCTTTCGATAGCTATGTCAAGTGGGGTAACCATTGTCGGGCAAAGCAGACTCAACTCCTCAAACCTATCAGTATACGCCCTGTGCTCACCACTATCTTGCTTCAACTCATCAAATTCCTTCTCCAAAGCTCGCTGCTCATGACGAGGACAGAATTCCCTCATCATGAGAGCCCTAAGTTCAGCCCATGTCTGTGCGAGAGCAACTTCCGCACCTCGGTCTCTCATTACCCCATTCCACCATGTAAGAGCCCTCTTCTGAAACACGCTCGAGGAGAACTCGACCTTGCGATTGTTAGGACACTGCACGTGGTGGAAAGTATTCTCAATGCTCTCGAACCATTGAAGAAGCCCAGTCGCTCCTTCAGAACCACTAAACTTGAGTGGTTTAGCCTGGTTAAAATCCTTGTATTTGCATAGTACATTGTTGTTGTTGTTGGCTTGGTTCCATTGAGCAAAGAGGTTTGGGAATTGAGCAGCCATTTGCTGCGCAATGATTTCTGCCAACTCGGCAGTCTCTATCTGGTTTTCGCGTCGAGGAGGCATTGTCTAAAAGAGGAAACATGAAAGGAAACGAGTGAGAGAATTTAGACGAAAAGAATGAGATGAAACAAATCTGATGAAAGCAAGGATAGTGGTTATTTGTTTGTTACTACAAAGCAACAAACGACACACAGTGACTGATCAAAGTAAATGGGTCAAAAATAATGTATCGCGAAGACATGCTCGCCTATAAATGAACACTCATCCCAAAAATTCCCAGGTAAGCACAACTGGTCTCGCGTCTGATGAGATATATACGAAGTGCTTGCCTAGACAGAAAACCCAGAATACAGGCATTCACCCTTCCAGTTTGCACGTGTTCACATTATTTAAGACTCAAAACCTTGTCGAGATTTTGAAAATTCAAAGGGGTTCAAAACCATATAACAGAGGGTTCAAAACCTTACAATAGAGGGTTCAAAACCTTGTAAATCAATCATCCTAGAACAGATGATTAGTTTTCAAAGCGGTTTTGAAATTTATGTTCTTGTTGTGGTCATCGCCTAAGGATAGGTGACGGTATTGTTTTATGACTAAACGCAAGTAAACTCGCGTTAGGGTCCTAAGAAGGTTATAGACTAGGTCAAAGCATTACTAATAACCTAATTCCCTATAACCATTGGCTCTGATACCATCTTTTCTGTCACACCCCGACCGCGTAAAACAACAAATCGCGGCGGAAACATCGGGGCGTGTTGCAACAGAATTAATGTTTCATAACCATGGATACCAAAGAGTGTTTCGTTTTATTAAACATAGAATAATTACATCGTCTGGGAATCTAAATACACAATTTAAACGTAATCTATCATTGTTATTGAGTCACTAAGGCCTTGTCCAGTCCTATGTGAGCATGCATCTTATCAATCGATATCATTCAACAATACCTGAAACATATGTAAAAACGAGGTCAGCAAAGAAATGCTGGCGAGTACATAGGTTTTGTGAAAATAAGATTCATGACTTTAGTTTAAGAAAATGTTTAGTCATGAACCTTGTAATTTGCTTTGTCTTTGTAAATCATTTGAAAAATAATAAGTTTAGATGATATGTATAAATAAATGAATAACCATGTAAAATGAGTCTTTATAAGATGAGTTGTTTGTAAATAAATGTCTTGTGAAAAGTATGTTACTTGTATAAAATGTTCTATGTCTCAAACTGAAATGATTCAAATAACGCTACAATATGTAATACCATACAAACACTTATATATAGGAAGTACCAGCGGCGTATCCACCATGTTTGTATCATATTACACACGCATCGTTACTTAATCACTTAACCAAACCAAACCAAACAATGTAAAATGTCTATGTTTAAATCAATTGTCAAATGTATTGAATAATATGTCAAGTATTCATGTCAAGATGTAAATCATGTCAAATGTCTATGTCAAAATGTCCATGTCAAATGTCTATGTCAAATATCCATGTCAAATGTCTATGTCAAATATCCATGTATGGCAAGTGAAATGTCTCAACTAAACCATATGCACAAAAACAAGGTATTGAAGTAAAACTTGGTTTAAATCAAAGTTATGTTTTGTGGGAAATACATGATCAAATGTCAATCATGTACAAATGTTTACCCAATCGTTAAACCATCTTGTTTTAATCGTTCAAATCGTTCTTGTTTTAACAAACCCTTACCAAAGGGTAAGTTAATATTTTAATTGTGAAACTACTTTATGGTCGATTCTCTAATAACATTCAAACCTTCTTGACTCGTTCCTCGTTCCAACTCGCTCTCGTTCTCGTTCTTAACAAACCCTTACCAAAGGATAAGTTAATAATTACAGATTCAGTCGCTACCCACAACCCCCACACATAACAATGGGTGCAGTAAATAACGGGATTTGTCAGATCCTATGGTACCATAACCTAATACTGGTCGGCTTGATCATTGCTAATGAATGTCATCGGTCATGTAACTACAACCAACAAGTTCGTTCACTTTATTGAAATTGTTATTAGTTTTTGAAATCATTGTATTCGTTCTTGAAATCATTGTATTCGTTCTTGAAATCATTGTTAGCGTTCTTGAAATCATTGTTAGCGTTCTTGAAATAATTGTTATTGTTCTTGAAACCACATAGTAATTGTTATTGAAATCATTGATAAAGCATTTAGCACATATGAGTCACCCCAAAACAGTTTGGAAAACAGTAAAAGAGGGGAATAATGTACTCGCCTGGGAGTGCTTAGGAGTCTTGAACAACTACCAAGTAAGCTAGAGGAGTCCCGGAAATCAAACGGTACCTAATATAGGTAACTACATAATTAACCCGGACCTAAATCGGAAGACTGGGTAGCAGGAGGGTTTGTAAACCAAATGAGTGTAGGAACTCATATGATATGGTTCAACAAAGCCTACATACTAAATGAAACTTAACCTAAGTATTATCGACCCATCGCGACCCATTAAGGTAACTTATGCTACTTTAACGCGTCGTGCGCGTGAAACGCGTTCGGACCGTCTAACTAGTCCTATGACAAGTGTTATATGCCTAAACATGTTACATAATCAGTTATGTGACAAAAGTTTTAGGTTACATATGCTTAATTACCAATTATACATGAAAAGGGTATTTTGGTAATTTACCTAAGGCATATAAACTACCTATCATACAACTACTTAAACGATGTGACCATAGGGTATAACCTCGGAAGGTTATGCCCTATACTAGGGTCACCTAAGGTATTTGGTCGGATCCTAATGATCGACCAAACTGGGTCGGGCTCGAAGGTATAGGCGATTTATTAGATCGCCTACCCTACGACCCTAGACAACGTGGTAATCAGTGGGCATAGTCCCAAGGGACTATGACCAACGTGATTACACTCACGTTGCGAAGTTCAAACGAACTTCGCATTGACCATTACTGGTCAACGCTGAAAGTCAAACAAAGTTTGACTTTCTGACTCGGAAAGCAATAAAATAAGGAAAAGAACGAAAGAATACTTACGAAGGGTCCCCGAATGCTAATCCCGATCCAAGAACTCAGGTATGAAACAATGGTTTCAACTTAGAGCTCTCAAATCAGAATTCTTGTAAGAAATGAGGTTGGGGTGATGGGGTATTTATAGTTTTCGGGTAACCGTTAGGATCGTTTGTTGTAAAACGTGCCATGATCCAAGGCGTACACTTGTCGGAACCTTATGGTGGCTGAAATTAGGTTCTTATCCGCTGACTAGACGATTGAGAATGTGTGGTTGAGAATCGAACAGCTGGGACCCACTTGTTAAAACATTGAATCTGATCCAGATCATGCAGTCGCGTAGCGCGACAGGTAGGCCCTTAGGGCTCGCGCTACGCTACTGCCTCCCAGTTCCAGAATTGTTTCAAAATTGGCAGAAATGGTCCCTGCACGTGTTTAAGGCCTTTTTCGATGCGTTTGAACCCCGTTAACCTCATTTCAAGGCTCTAAAATGAAGTTAAAGTATAGGGAACTCAATACATGCTCAAAAATATGCCGGAGGTTGGTTCGTTTGGCCGTACGAACGCGATGTTCGCTTAATTACGACGGAATGCGTATAAGCGTGAAAAACGATCCAAATGACGCACGAAATGGATTTTTCTTATGGCGAACACTAAAATATAATATAGTCATGCTTACATAAATTTTTGGATGTCCGGATGTATTCAGAACGTAAGTTATGCGCGAAAATGCAAACTTGTGCACTTTTTGACACTTTTAGTCCCTGAATGTCCCAAAAGTTTATTTTAGCACACCGAACCCCTCAAAGCCTATTTCTAAGCTATGTAAAGGATATTTATGGTATGTTTAACTTATGGCCATGTTCCGGAATGTCTGTTACAGTTCAAATTGGCATACTTTCGCAGTTTGTCAAGTTTAGTCCCTGTAAGCGAATTAGCTTGCTTTTGCCATACCAAAGCCTTCAAAACTTATTTCTAAGTTATGTAAAGGTTATTTAAGGTATGTTAAGCCTATGTCTCTATTCCGGAGTGTTTGTTGCATTAAACTGGTTATATTTACGCATCGGTGCGCGTATAACTATCCAGAAAGCGATTTAGAGTTTGAAATCGAACAAGAGTTGATATGTGCAAATGATACACATATTTTTACAAATCCCAAGTGTGAAATATAATATTTCATTGGTTTGGTATTTGTTTGATGGCCGTGAAGGCACAGGTGTTACAATGAATACCCAGAGTATACCAAAAACACAAAAATGCATAAATGAAAACACCAAATATGTAAACACATAATCACATAACCACAAAATTGTTTGTTAACCTGTCTTGTTAATTGCGTACATGCATTTAAAGCACACTAGGAATCCATCTCGTGGATTTCATTTGGTACTTTAAACATTATCAAGAATCTAACTATAAAAATAGAAAGATCTTTAAAAGAAAAATTCGATTTCGATTATAAGGAACCGAAATGTTCGAATTCAGGTACATAAGGAATCCAATTAAGGACTCTGATTTGAACAATAATCATCCACAAGGATCTAATTGTAAAGATAAAAAGATCCCATATGAATTTTAGAAGTTGAAGATGTTTTGAAACCTTGCACTGGATGTGCTTAGGTCAAAACATGATGTAAAATGTTTATGAAGTTGAGATGCTTGATATGTCAAGGTGACATATGAAGCAGAATTTTGAAGGTTATGTCAATGTATGAGGAAAATATTTTTGAAAACTATGCATGGGGTTCTTTTAAGAAAAATGTGTTTAACGTTTTTGAAACCTTATATATAATACTTTTTGAAATCATAAAGTAGGTGTATTAGGTAGATATATTTACAAAAATGTTTTAAAATCATGCGAGATGAATTTTGAAATTATGTATAAGGTTTTTGAAAGACATGAATGATGCTTTTCGAAATCATGCACTTGATCAGAAAATGTATTGTGTTAATATTGTCTTCAGACTATATGAAATATTTTGAAATTTGAAAGGTTGGTTTTGATAATATGGCCAATGTTTTTGAAATAACATAGACAATGCATCTAGAAAAATTGTTTTCAAACTATATGAAATGTTTTGAGATCATGAAGATTGTTTTGAAATACTGGTACTGTGTATGTTGAAAAATCGAAACATAATGGGTATGAGATTTGAAAATACCCTTAGTTATCTAACCAAGGATTTAAAGGCACAGATGTGCGAAAAGCACGATTACTCATAATGTCACTTAATTTTCTGTACTTTGTTTCTTAGAGTGAAACGAGTACTTAAAATTTTCGAGGGAATCATGAGCGATCATGGCGAAGTTCTGAGAAGCCTTTCGCTTCTTTGACTTCTTAGGGGATCGTTCATCCATGGTCTTTGATTCCTCGATTGGTTTATTGGCTGATGGTGTTGTCGCCTGACTAGGTCCTGCTTGTCTTGGTGACTCTTGAGTGGCTTCATCCTGGAGATGATACATGGCAGTAGAGAATTCAACAGTCTTCAGGACTACTTCGCCTATTCGCTGAGCGAATTTGGCTGCTTGCTTAGATATCTGGGCGTCATCGTGATGAAGAGACATTCTTGAAGAAAAAGAAAGGCATAGGGAGAAACAGGTGAAAGATTATTGGACAATCAAATCAGAATGATAACGCATGAAAATTGCGATCATTTGTTTGTTACCTAAGGCAAACAAATGAGACGGTGACTAATCAAAGTAAATGGGTCAAAAATAATGTATCGCGAAGACATGCTCGCCTATAAGTGAACACTCATCCCAAGAATTCCCAGGTAAGCACAACTGGTCTCGCGTCTGATGAGATGTATACGAAGTGCTTGCCTAGACAGAAAACCCGGAATACAGGCATTCACCCTTCCAGTTTGCACGTGTTCACATTATTTAAAACCCAAAACCTTGACCAAGTTTTGAAAACTCAAAGGGGTTCAAAACCATATAATAGAGAGTTCAAAACCTTACAATAGAGGGTTCAAAACCTAGTAATCAATCATCCTAGAACAGATGATTAGTTTTCAAAGCGGTTTTGAAATTTATGTTCTTGTTGTGGTCGTCGCCTAAGGATAGGTGACGGTATTGTTTTATGACTAAACGCAAGTAAACTCGCGTTAGGGTCCTAAGAAGGTTATAGACTAGGTCAAAGCATTACTAATAACCTAATTCCCTATAACCATTGGCTCTGATACCATCTTTTCTGTCACACCCCGACCACGTAGGACAACCAAACGTGGCGAAAACGTCGAGGAGTGTTGCAACAGAACTAATGTTTCATAACCATGGATACCAAAAGTGTTTCGTTTTATTTAAACATTGAATAATTACATCGTTTGGAAATCTAAATACACAATTTAAACATAATCTATCATTGTTATTGAGTCACTAAGGCCTTGTCCAGTCCTATGTGAGCATGCATCTTATCATTCGATATCATTCAACAATACCTGAAACATATGTGAAAACGAGGTCAGCAAAGAAATGCTGGCGAGTACATAGGTTTTGTGAAAATAAGATTCATGACTTCTGTTTAAGAAAATGTTTAGTCATGAACCTTGTAATTTGCTTTGTCTTTGTAAATCATTTGAAAAATAATAAGTTCAGGTGATATGTATAATAAGAGAATAATGTATGATTAAATGAATAACCATGTAAAATGAGTTTGTATAAGATAAGTTGTTTGTATATAAATGTCTTGTGAAAAGTATGTTATTTGTATAAAATGTTCTGTGTATCAAACTGAAATGATTCAAATAACGCTACGACATGTAATACCATACAAACACTTATATATAGGAAGTACCAGCGGCGTATCCACCATGCTTGTATCATATTACACACGCATCGTTACTTAATCACTTACTCAAACCAAACCAACCAATGTAAACTATGTAATGTATAACCAAAATGATATGTATGGCTAGTGAAATGCATCAACTAAACCATAGGTGAAACGCACAAAACAAAGTATTGAAGTAAAACTTGGTTTAAACCAATACTATGTTTCGTGTAAATGCATGATCAAATGTAAATCATGTCCCAATGTTTACGCAATCGTTAACCCATTTTGTAAAATCGTTCTAGTCGTTCTTGTTTTAATTGTTCAAATCGTTCTTGTTTTAATTGTGAAACTACTTTATGGTCGATTCTCTAATAACATTCAAACCTTCTTGACGCGTTCCTCGCTCCATCTCGCTCTCGCTCTCGTTCTTAACAAACCCTTACCAAAGGATAAGTTAATAATTACAGATTCAGTCGCTACCCACAACCCCCACACATAACAATGGGTGCAGTAAATAACGGGATTTGTCAGATCCTATGGTACCATAACCTAATACTGGTCGGCTTGATCATTGCTAATGAATGTCATCGGTCATGTAAACTACAACCAACAAGTTTGTTCACTTTTTGAATTTGTTATTAGTTTTTGAAATCATTGTATTCGTTCTTGAAATCATTGTTAGCGTTCTTGAAATAATTGTTATTGTTCTTGAAACCACATTGTAATTGTTCTTGAAACCATTGATAAAACATTTAGCACATATGAGTCACCCCAAAACAGTTGAAAACAGTAAAAGAGGGGAATAATGTACTCGCCTGAGAATGCTTGGAGGTCTTGAACAACAACCAAACAAAGCTAGAGAGAGCACGGAATCAGTCGGCAATCTAAAACTATATAAATAAACCGGACTTAAATCGGGAGATCGGATAGGATGAGGCTTGGTAAACCAAATGAGTGTTGGAACTCATATGATATGGTTTAACAAGGCCTACATACTACAATGAAACCAAACCTAAGTGCTTTCGACCCATCGCGACCCATTAAGGTAGCTTATGCTACTTTAACGCGTCGTGCGCGTGAAACGCGTTCGGACCGCCTAACTAGTCCTATGACAAGTGTTATATGCCTAAACATGTTACATAATCAGTTATGTGACAAAAGTTTAGGTTACATATGCTTAATTACCAATTATACATGAAAAGGGTATTCTGGTAATTTACCTAAGGCATATAAACTACCTATCATACAACTACTTAAACGATGTGACCATAGGGTTTAACCTCGGAAGGTTATGCCCTATACTAGGGTCACCTAATGTATTTGGTCGGATCCTAATGATCGACCAAACTGGGTCGGGTTCGAGGGTATAGGCGATTTATTAGATCGCCTACCCTACGACCCTAGACAACGTGGTAATCAGTGGGCATAGTCCCAAGGGACTATGACCAACGTGATTACACTCACGTTGCGAAGTTCAAACGAACTTCGCATTGACCATTACTGGTCAACGCTGAAAGTCAAACAAAGTTTGACTTTCTGACTCGAAAAGCAATAAAATAAGGAAAAGAACGAAAGAATACTTACGAAGGGTCCCCGAATGCTAATCTCGATCCAAGAATCTCAGGTATGAAACAATGGTTTCAACTTAGAGTTCCTAAGATCAAGATTCTAGTGAGTTTAGCAATGGGGGGTATGGGGTATTTATAGTTTTCGGTCCACCGTTAAGATCGTTTCATGGAAAACGTGCCTTAATCCCACCCGTACAAGTGTCGGGAAGTTGTGGTGGCTCAAAATGGTTCTTATCATCTGACTAGGCAAAGGAGAACATGTGGTTGTGGATTAAACATGTGCAAACAGGCTGTTTAAAAACACTGCATCTGGTCTGTGCAAGGCTAGCGCACCGTTACGTTAAAAGTGTAGCGGTGCGCTAGGACCTAGTTTGGCAGAATTACCATTTCAGTCCCTGAAATGCAATCAGTCCATTTTTGACACGTTTAAGGCCCGTTAACCCCATTTCAAAGCTCTAAAATGAAGTTAAAGTATAGGGTACTTAAAATGTGCTCAAAAATATCTCGGATGACGGTTCGTTTAGCCGTACGAACGCGATGTTCGCTTAATTACGACGGAATGCGCACAAGCGCGAAAAACGATCCAAATGACGCGACGAATGGATTTTTCTTATGGCGAACACTAAAATATAATATAGTCATGCTTACATAAATTTTTGGATGTCCGGATGTATTCAGAACGTAAGTTATGCGCGGAAATGCAAACTTGTGCACTTTTTGACACTTTTAGTCCCTGAATGACCCAAAAGTTTATTTTAGCACACCTAACCCCTCAAAGCCTATTTCTAAGCTATGTAAAGGATATTTATGGTATGTTTAACTTATGGTCATGTTCCGGAATGTCTGTTACAGTTCAAATTGGCATACTTTCGCAGTTTGTCAAATTTAGTCCCTGTAAGCGAATTAACTCGATTTTGCCATACCAAAGCCTTCAAAACTTATTTCTAAGTTATGTAAAGGTTATTTAAGGTATGTTAAGCCTATGTCACTATTCCGGAGTGTTTGTTGCATTAAACTGGTTATATTTACGCATCGGTGCGCGTATAACCTTCCAGAAAGCGATTTAGAGTTTGGAATCGAACAAGAGTTGATATGTGCAAATGATACACATATTTTTACAAATCCCAAGTATCAAATAAATTATTTCATTGGTTCGGTATTTGTTTGATGGCCGTGGAGGCACAGGTGTTACATTAGTTTTATCATATAGATGTTTATTATGGTTGAATGCAATGATATTAAGCAAGTCACACATAATCACGCTTCCGCAAAAGTCAGGGTGTGACAATAACAGGCACAACAGGAGGAGGTACATCCAACACAATAACATCATCCACCTCCCCGTCACCTTGCTCACCTGCAGGGTGATCGCCCGCAAAAATTTAAAAGTCGTCGTCAAGAAGGTCATCAAAAGGCCAATCCTCTAGAGGAATGGCAACAAGGGGAACAGCCTCCAAAATAGGCGCAACAAGGTGCTCACCATCGGGGTGACCGATGATGAGGTGATCATGGATCGGAATAGGAAGTGCAAAAATATCATCGATAAGAACGTCATCAGCAACCGGGACGTCGTCCCCAAAATCAGGCAGCGCGAAGGGCTAAAAATCATCGTCGTCATCTGATATCAATTCCGGATCACTCTCAGTGTCTGAAGTGAAGACCTCTGGGTCCGGTGCTATCTCGTCATCTGATGTAATGAGCATAGGGTCGTGCTCCTCGGATAACACGCTCTCAGAAGAATACATCAGTACCTGTAACATAATAATCATGGCATATGCACATATGTTAACTACTATCACTCGGTATATGTAGGCAAAAATGGGCATCTGGTATGTATAGGCAAATAAAGACATGTCACGTGATGCCTTTACATGGTTCAATCCTAGTTAGACAAGTCTACCCCATGCAGACGATACTACTAACCAATGTCCTTGCTTGTTTTTCTTTCTTTCCTTTGTAAATTGTTTGTTCCATGGATCTTGGCGTTTTGTAAATGCAATGAAAAATATTTCGTAAAATTTTTTGTGAGAGATTCCTATTGATTGTAGTCTAGACTCGAGAAGGAATCCTAGTTCACTACAATCAAAGCTTTGATACCAAACTATCACACCCTGACTTTTGCGGAAGCGTATGATGTGTGACTTGATCAATATCGTTGCATTCAATTATAATAAACAACTATATGACTAAAATACGATGTTCATCCATTCATAAGTTTTTAGAAAATAATACAAACATAAGTTGTTCAGTACCAACCATCATACTTCATGTTCAACTTACAAACCGTTCAAATACCAAGTTTTTTTTTTGGGTAAAGGGGTTACCCCGGTAAATTTTATAAATCAACCAATTAAGTACAAGGGTGTACCAAAGCGAACACACCTACTAGACTTGGCATACCAAGACTAGGAAAACAAAAACACAAACTAACCATAAAGCAAACATACGCAAAACAGCCTCAAACAAACAGCCCAAAAAATCACAGGAACAACTAAAAAATTATAGTTCTAGCCCGGATCTTCTTCCTCTTCATTAGAGTAAATCTTCCAAGCCATTAACAATCTATTTCGGCCAGCCGTCCCACGGAACTTGAATCCCATAAGCTTTAACCGGACCGTGTTCTTGATCAACTCCATAACCGATTCAGCCGAATTGTGCTTGTGAGAAAACAATCTATTATTTCTTTCTTGCCATATAAAGTACGTCATAGCCGCAATGAGGATCTTACCCACAATGACATCCATGTTCTTCGAAGAAGCCGTTTGTTCCATCCAAGCCAAAATGGATACCCAAGAATCATCTGCACTCTCCAAGTTAACCATAGTTTTGACATTATTCCAGACTTTTGACGCAAAGCTACATTGGAAAAAAAGGTGATCACGCGAGTCACGATCAAAGCAACACAACGGACAACACATAAGCCTTAGATTCGTATGACTTCCTGCTTCCCAACTAGTAAGACAGTCCTGGGTTTTGAGTTTGTTCCTGATGACCAACCACAAATGGAATGAATGTCTCGGAATACACTGTGAAAACCATATCATATTGGACCATGGAACCGTATCACCTCGAGACCTTATATTATTCCAAACTTCCTTTGAACTTAAATAAGTATCTTTGCCTTCCAAGTCTTTCCATGTAAGTTTATCTGGAACATTATGAACAAGAGTTGGGATCTGTAAATTTATCAAGACCGGAAATAAATCATACCAAGCTTGCGGCCATCGCCACTGGCCAGATTCATCAACTATATCAGCAACCGTGGACTGCATGTTGAAGCCAGCATTAGAGATAACTCTCGGAGTGATGAAGGAACTAATCGGACTCAACGAGCACCAATTATCACACCATGCATTGGTTTGGGTACCACTCCTGATGGACATACCGGTATACGGACGCACCAGGTTACGGATGGATAATATCTTACGCCATCCCCAGCTCAAGCTACCCCTACACGGAACCTCCCAAAAACTCCTACCCTTTAGTTTATAGGAATGGATCCATTGAACCCATAAAGACTCCCTCTTCGATATAATACTCCATATATGATTTGCCATAAGAGCCTTATTAACCTCCATAATGTTGCGAATACCCAAGCCACCCTCGTTTTTAGGCAAGCAAACATCAGACCAACCAACTTTAGCTCTAACTCTACCAGAAGAACCGGCATTCCATAAGAAACGACGCATCCTCTTCTCCAATTCAGAGATGACACGAGCTGGAAGAATGAAGACAGAAGCCCAGTAAATGTGCATAGAAGATAACACTGAGTTTATAAGCTGAAGGCGACCCGCAAACGACAAAGACTTAGAAATCCAGCTTGTAATTTTGCTCTCCAAACGATCAATCAATATTTGACAATCTTTAAATATAAGCTTGGTGGATATAAGGGGCACCCCAAGATACCGAACCGGAAGACTGCCTTCTTGAAAAGGCATCAAAGAAAGAATCTCTTGTTTCACCAAAGAAGACACATTCGAAAAATAGGCCGTACTCTTGGACGGGCTCGGTACTAACCCTGACCAACTAGTGAAAATTTCCAAGGCATCTCTAACCTTCTTAACCGAGTAAGTATCAGCATGGACAAATATAAACAGGTCATCCGTAAAAGAGACATTGATAATTCTCTGCTTAGCACACTGATGATGAAATTTAAACAACAAATTTGAGTTGGCCACCTTTTGAAGTAATAATGAGAGAACCTCCATGATAAGAGTAAATAAATAAGGCGACATCGGGTCTCCCTGTCTCAAACCCCTCCTCCCTTTAAAGAACCCATGAAGATTACCATTAACACATAACGAATAGGAAACCGTGGAAACACATGTCATTATCCACTCCACCATTCGATGATTAAACCCAAACCGAATAAGAATAGCTCTAAAAAAAGACCAACTAACCGTATCATAGGCTTTCTGAATATCTATTTTAAAAGCACATCTTGCAGGGCCTCTATTCAGATGATAATTATGCATCAGCTCCTGAGTTAGGAGAATATTATCTGAAATTTTCCTTCCCGGCACAAACGCAGATTGATTAATACTGACCAAAACCCCCAAACTCCCTTTAATCCTATCCGTTATGATTTTGCTGATACATTTATAGAGAACATTACAACACGAGATAGGCCGATAATCCAAAACTGAATCCAGAATATCTTTCTTAGGAATCAACGCAAGTATCGTGTGATTTAATTGCTTGAGGAGCTTACCATTCTCAAAAAAATCAAGGATCGCATCCGTAACTTCATTGCCAATAATATCCCAGGTCTTCTTGAAAAAAGCTGAAGTATAACCATCCGGCCCGGGGGCCTTATTTTCACCAATGTTAAACATAGCTGTTTTTATTTCCTCTCGGGTTACTTGCCGGACCATATTAGAAGCATCTTGTTGACTAAGAACATTAATGAAAATATCATCCAGATTAATCGAATCAACCTGATCCTGAACCCCAAGAAAATTCGAATAATGATTGACTAAAGCATCCGCCACCCCAATACCTTCATGACGGTTTCCAGCCAAATCTTTAACACTGTGAATCTTGCTTCTAGCATTACGGCTTTTCACCACATTGTGAAAATATTTCGTGTTCGAATCTCCAGCGCACAACCATTCAACTTTTGACTTTTGTTTAAGGAAACATTCCTCATCATAAGCAGCAATCCGAAACTCATGAAGACATGTAGCTTCTAGTTGACGAAGCTGGCCATCCAACGGATTCTTATCTACAAGCACTTGAATATCATCCAACTTTTTCCTAAGATCCGACACCTTAGCATGCAAGTTACCTTGGTTGAATAAGATCTTCCTTAAATGCGGCTTTAGATTGCTAAGTTTCCTAGTAACCGAAAACATATTAACCCCTGGAACCTTTATTCTCCATTCTTGCTCCACACACTTCATAAAATCCGGCTTGGATGTAATGAAGTTAGGAAACTTGAAAGGTTTAGCTTTCTTCTCAAACACGGCTCCCAATTTCAGAATACAAGGCGTATGGTCCGAAACTCGAAAAGGATGGAACATGACAAAAGCATTCGGAAACATATCCAAGAACTGAACATTACCCATGACACGATCTATTTTCTTAAGAAGGCCCACTCCATCTTTAGGTTTCTGAGTCCATGTATAATGAAGGCCATGACCTTGAATATCTAGCTGCTCCGAAAAATGAATGCAGTCTTTAAACTCACACATGCTTATCGTTTCTTTAGATGATCCGTAGAGCGAATCCTGAATCTGAAGCGTTGAGTTAAAATCCCCCATAAAAACCCATGGTTTATCGTGACACAAGCTTTTATGGTTACATAAGCTCTCCCAAAGACTTCTACGATCTTGATACTTATTTTCCGCGTACATAAAGGAGCAAAAGAGAACTTTATTATCAGCTTTAACTAATATTTGAGTATGGATGACTTGATCAGTTTGAGATAGCACCATAAGATCAACCACCTCTGGATCCCATCCCAATATGATTCGGGTTCCCCTACTACACAATCCCCCATTAGATGTCCAATTCCAGTTCCGAAAAACCTTATAACAAATGGTACCTAGATTAGCAAGATTCACGTGGGACTCTAAAATGGCACAAACCTTTAACTTATTTTCAGCAACAACTTGTCGAACCTCACTTTGTTTCAAGGGACGATTCAGGCCCCTTATGTTCCAAGACATGATACTATCCATTAAAACCTGTTTGACCGGGAGTGCTTGCCCCCTCAGAAGTGTGCACAGGCTTATCATTGCCCATGAACGCTGACATCTCCGTAGGCGTAGCTTCCAAAACCTCCTCAGATTGAACATGCTTACCACCTGTTATGTTGACATCAGCTTGACCATTTTTTCCACCAGTTTTCTTCATATTTTCCAGATGTTGTTGGGCCTTATCCGTATCATCGCCATCATTTGAAACTAAAGCTTCAAAAGAATTTCGAGTATTGACTCCCCCACCCGGTTGTTGTTTCAAGCCCTCCCCCATGCTTCGTTGATCATCATTCTTCGTACCAGAGGTGCTCGGACCAGCTTTGGTAATCTTAGGTTTATAAACAAACTTCGTTTTCTGCTTCTTAAAGACTGTACCCTGCCTGGCCGTCTTCCTCTTATCCATAACGAATCCATCATCATCAACTACCACTTGTTTTGCTTTATTATTGACATTCTTTGCACAAGATTGATCAGTATGGCCAAAAACACAACAAATAGAACATTGCTGAGGCCGCCACTCATATTCCACATCCACTTTTTCCGTAATGTACCCTTCTTCATCTAGTTTTGGAATAGCCACAACAATATGATTTTTCAAAACATTATCGGCATTAATTTCTATCAAAGCACGAGCAAAACTACTCCTACCCCAATTATCAGAACACATATCTGCAGTATAGCAATCTCTTAGGCTTACCTATTTTTGAAGCTAACAAACTTAATCCCTCATCCGTATATACCGCAATGGGAACATTGTGTAACTTAACCCATACCGGAACTGCTTTGATCCCCTCCTTTTTAAGGCTGACAGAAGGAGTCCAAACATTCAAGAACAACGGCATTTTCCGAATCAACCAAGGCCCCCCTTCAAGTACTTTAGCCATTCCCTCTTTGGAATCGAATTTAAAGAAGAAGAACCCATTGGAGTTCATCATCATCTTCACGAAACCAAACTTTGACCATACGTTTTTTGCATAATACTCTACCACAGGAAAAGGTAACCGATTGCCTAGAAAATAACCATACAAGACATTATCAAATCTTTCCTGAACTTTTTTAACAACTTCCCTAGGTATAACAACATCAGCATCTTCACGTGTCTCTATTGACTCAATAAGTCTAAAGTTAACCTCTCGTTTACTTCACACATTGGAAAGCTTTTCAGCATAAGAGACTGGTGTCGATGATGTTGATTGAGTCTGATCAGCCCTAACATCAGCATTAGTGGACACCAAAGGAACTGGAACAGTAACTTTCTCCAATTCGTCTATAACATTAATAACACCACGCCGAGGCATCATAGGGTTACCATCAATGTTAATCGGCTTGCAAAACAAAGAAGGCTTGATAGCAAATGATTGAAACCCTAGATTCTCCAAGCCCCTACCATCCCGAGTCTCCTGAACCTGCATCGGAATTGTACCCTTGGACGTAATAAAAATATCCCCATGCAATTTTTCAGTAAACGAATGAAACCCTAAATCCTCCAAACCCCTATCCCGATCTCTCTCCATGCACAAAGAACGTAATCAAACCCACTCCTCAGTCAACAACAGAACCATGCAAACGAACAAGAACCAAAGTGAAAACCCTAATCCTTAAAACCCTAGAAACAATCTTTAACCCTTAATCAATTAAACCAGAGTATCAATCTAGCTAAATTAATCTCAGTTAACCGCAATCAATAACAACTAGCTTAATAAATCAGGATTTCAGACAGCTTACCAAGGCGGCGATTGAAAAGAAAAAGAAACAAGAAACAAACCCTAGCTTTAAATCGATCCCTAATGCTAACGAGTTCGTTATAGAATTTTGAAGAATCAAAACCCTAATCACAGACTGTTATGCATAAGGACTTTCAAACAAAAGACATATAAAAGTCAAGGCTTTGATCTGTATGTCATATCTAAGATACGACATCTAAATCAAACCCTTTCAAAAGTTGTATGACATCGAACTTGAATACTTTTCTTGAAATCTTTCAAACATCGCCAGATCCATTAGTTTCCTGAAATACATGTAGTTTGAAAACATCAACAAAAGTTGAGCGAGTTCATGTGTTTTTGTATGTGTGCACGAATAATCTTGTAACATTTGAGAGAATTCCTTTGATAACCAGTATGTAAAGCATCTATAAACAGATTATTAATGTTTTGCAAGGACATTAATATGTGTGGTGCGTAGGAAGTGCTCAAACCTTGCGAATTTCTTCCGGTCCATCCGGCGGAAACGACATAGTCACCACATGCGGCCACACAAGGACCCATGGGTGGGGCTCGCTACATCCAGATAGATCTACCACTCATGCCCCTCGGTCTTAAACTAGATTAATGGCACTTAGGAGAGATACTAAATCATCCACGTGATCTAACAGTTCATTCCTTAGCTAAACCATACCATTGAACCATTTGAAACATGTATCTCACCCCCGTAAGTTATAAAACCGAAAATAGTTAAAAGAAAAGGGGGACATGAACTCACTGATTTGCATCCGATATCATGTGTACCCAAAGTATGTATCCTTAAGCCGTACTATCACCTACACACGTACTAAGTTTTATTAGACGTTTAGGTCGTGTAACGACTCTTAGTCTTAGTTGTTTATTAAGACTTATTTTGGAATTCATGGTATACTTTGAGTTACATCTTTGATGTACATTATATAATTCCATAGTATATAATTATTAGTTAAAATAATAATATTTTAACTTAAATTATATTTATCCAATTATTTGGAATATTGTTAAAATAATATATTTTTAACTTGGTTTATTACGTATTTCCACATATGTATTTTTCCCAAGTATGGGTATACTTGTACTTGTGTATTTTCATACTTGTGTATTTTGCCAAGTATTGGTGGTGTATTCCGGTGTATATTTGTACGTATGAGAATACGTATTTTCTTGTATTTATAAAGTATTTTATACTTAAATTTGTGTATAATTTTCCGGAATATTATTTTTAGACAACTAAAAATCACCAAATTTATATTCTTAAAATATTCATATTTTAAGAGAATTTTTATAGAAAAATATCTATAACTTTACTTGGCAAAAATAAGTATACTTCTATTTTTAAGATTAACTTTAGAAAATATATATTTCTATTTTCCACCCAAAATAATATAATCTTCAAACTGTTTAAGAAAATATATATTTTTCTCCACTCAAAAATAATATATCTTCAAATTGTTTATGAAAATATATATTTTCCTCCACTCAAAAATAATATATTTTCTATTTTCCTCCACTCAAAAATAATTTGACAAAATATGATATATTTTGTAATAGTTATAAAAATCCATATTCTACCGTTTCTTCGGTTTCAAAAATACCGTTCTTCACATTTGTTAAGTTTCGAATTTATTTCTGGAATATATATACTTATAGTCCATATGTCCGTTTGTCCAATATTCGGGTATAGTTTATATATTTATTTTCTTTGGGATTTTGGTAACATTTTCATGTTATCGTTTTGGTATTTTGGAGTGTTATATTATTTTCAAGTTCCTAAAATAATATAACTAATACAATCAATATACAAGTAACACACAATTTTGTGACATCTAAATATATATTTTCCTAAATATATACTTAGTGATTTTTATTATCAAAAACCAACCTCCAATATTTGTAATTTTTGTAATAAAAATTATGGCAAATTTTTACATGAAAACCATGATCAAAATTTACTTGTAAACACTTGTTTAAAAATATTTTTCGAAGTGTTTAATTTATACAAAAATTTTGCCATAGTTTCCCCTTAAAAATGGAGGTTTCCATGCTTAAAAGCATATCATTTTCTTTTAGAAATTCATCACCAATCATCAACAATTCACACAAGACTTACCATGTGCCATAATATGCATTTTAACTATGACATGAACTTGAAAGTTTGTAAAAATTTGTAGTAATTTCACATGTTGTTTAGTGAGGTTTAAGAACACTAAAAACATGGTTATTATGTTATAAAACTCATTCTTGTGAATTTTCACTCTTCACAACTTGTATGATGATTTTTCAAAAATCAATCTTCTTGTATTTTTCTTGTTACATATACTTTACTAGCTTTGTTTTAACCCTTAAAATATGTTTACTTTCTTTAAAAACCAACTTCATGTTAAATCTTGTAATAAACTTTAGTTTCTTGAAAATATTATTTTTGAAATCTTTTATTTTCAAGACTTATAACATGTAGAAATATTCATCATTCACTAAAACAAGTTCATCTTCAAGTTCGTGTTTAAAATAAAGGATGATCATCACAAATTTCTCAAGATCCATCCTTACACTTGCTAGATCATGTGTTTAATCATCATCTAGCAAGCTTCATATGATGATTTACATCATAATCACAAGAAATCAACAAACAAGTTTAACACATACACTAAAATAACTTGATCTTCATGTTATTAAGCTTTATGTTTAAGATCATCTTCATGTTTTGTTGAGATTATTAAGATTAACAAGTTACATGACACTTTAACCACTAAAATTAGAAGTAAAAACATGGTTAAAGGAGCTTACTACTAGCTCTAAGGCTAGGGAAGAAACAAGTATGAAGATGATGAGAAAAGTGATGGATAAAAGCTCCTAGATGAGGTCCTTCCACTTCTAATGCTTCCAACCTTCTTAGATATGCTTCTTACACCTTAGAGAACACTTAGAATACTTGAGAATGGCTTGAAGATGAAGGTGTATGTGTGTGTTGTTTGGGCCGTATGTAACACCCCAATCGCGTAATACAACAACACGCGTCGGAAATATCAGGGAGTCACGTTACAAATTGCTCACAACTACTGGTACTAAATTGTTTCATTATTGTTATCATTGTTTTACAAACAGAGAATACATGTAATTGTCTTTTGATTTAGGAAGTCTAAGGCCCGGATGCAGTCTTATGCATTGCATGCTCGAATAATTAAAAACCTGAAACGTATGTGAAAATAGTCAACATAAAAATGCAGGTGAGTACATAGGTTTTGTTAGCCAAAAAAATGGCAAAAAGTTTGGTGTTGCAATACTTTGACAACTACGAGAGCTGTCGATTGAAAAATGAATCTTGAAGCCAAAGAATGTCAAAAGTTTAGTATTGCAATACATAATCTTGATTGTGAAAACTCGTGGCAAATAGTATTTTATATGGCAATATGATTATTACTAAGTAATTTTTATGCCGTTGAAATTGTACATTGTAATCTCGTTGAAATCATCGTAAAACTTGTTAGTGTGTTATTAGAAATCCAATCAAGGATTAATAATAACAATACTTGAATTTTGTCAAAACTTGTGTGAGTATTACATAAATCAAATCAATGATTTATAGAAATACTTTAGATATCCTTCTAAGAATCTAACATATGAAGATATGGAAGATTCTACAAGGATTTAGATAATCGAAGATTGAATCAATCGTACACAAAAATCCTAAAGTGATTCGGATAATGCTACAAGAGTAATAAAATAAGAACACTTATATATAGGAAGTACCAGCGGCGTATCCACCATGTTCTTATTTTATTACACCCATTTCGTTATCTAAATCACAACTACCACATAAACACATAAATCGTTAACTTGTCACCAACTTGTAAACACGCATTAAAGCACACAATGAATCCAAACAAGGACTCCAATATTAGTACTTTAAACATCCCATGTATGTCTAACTATGAAGATAGATAGATACTACAGGGATCAGGTTCTCGTCACATACGCATTAAAGTACACAATGAATCCAAACAAGGACTCCAATATTAGTACTTTAAACATCCTACAAGAATCAATCTATGAAGATAGATAGATGCTATAAGGATTTGGTTTCTGTCACATTGTGTAGTCAAATACGTATTAAAGTACACAATGAATCCAAACTAGGACTACAATATTAGCACTTTAAACATCCTACAAGAATCAATCTATTGGATTTGGTTTCTGTCACATTGAATCATTGCATCACAACATTATAAATCCTAATGGTGATTCGGGATAACGCCACGAAGGGTAATACAATAAGCACACTTATATATAGGAAGTACCAGCAACGTATCCACCATGTGCTTATTGTATTACTCTAGTTTCGTTATCTAAATCACCAACAATCTACACATAAACCATAACCATTGTCTCGTAAAGTACTTCTTAAAAATCTCACTATGAAGATAGGAAGATCTAAGACTGTACTTCAAATATCCTATAAGAATCTAACTATGAAGATAGATAGATCTTTTAAGGATTTGGATAAACATCGTATTTGCATAATCGGAATAATACACATAAAAGCACTTAGTTACCACATATATGCCATACATTGGAAAACAAATTGATTACACATATGAATCACCCCAAAACATTTGAAAACAGTAAAAGAGGGGACTATGTACTCACATGGGATTGCGTATAGGTCTTGTTCAAATGGTACAACAAAGCTCAAAGGATCAAGAGTTCAAGTGTTGAAGCGGTTCCTAGTGTATCGGATACTATGTTAGTGTAACGGGACATAAATCGAGGAATCGGATAGAATGAGGTATTGTAAACCAAACGAGTGTTGGAACTCATATGATATGGTTTAACAAAGCCTACATTCTGAATTGAAACCTATCCTAAGTGCTTTTGCCCCGTTATGACCCGTTAAGGTAGTCTACGCTACTTTAACGCATCATTTGCGCAAAAGCGCATTCGAATAGCCTAACTAGTCCTATGACAAGTATTATATGCCCTAACGTGTTTAATAATGTTACAAAATCAGTTTAAGTGTCAAAATTTGGGGTTTTTTTTGGGTAAAGGGTTACCACGATGAATTTTATAAATGAACCAAATAAGTACAAGGGTGTGTCAAATGGGACACACCAACTAGACTTGGCATACCATGACTAGGACAACAAGAAAAACAAAACCCAAACACCAGCTCTAAACAGAAAAGACAGCCAATAACACAACCATGGAACGAAAACTAGTAAAAACACTTAAAACTTCTAGCCCGGGTCAGCTTCATTGTTTTTGCTCGTAGCAATCTTCCAGTTCCTGAAAATTCTCTCCTGAGTCAATACCCCACGAAACTTGAAGCCCATCAGTCTTAACCGAACCGAGCTCTTAATATTCTCAGTCACCATGGACACAGTCATATGCTTTGTAGTGAACAACCGATTGTTTCTCTCCTGCCATATAAAATATGTTAACGCAGCTATCACCAACTTACAAACAATATCGTCAACCTTCTTGCTATTAGAATTTTGCTCCACCCATGCCATTAGCGACGGCCAAGTATTATTCACACTCCCCAAGTTAACCATCATCTTGACGTTGCTCCATACTTGTGACGCAAACAAAGACTGGAAAAACAAATGATCTCGGCTGTCTCGATCATACTTACACAGAGGGCAGCACATGAGGTTATGGTTTGTTTCACTACCTGCTTCCCAAACCGCAAGTCTATCTTGGGTCTTTAGTTTGTTCCTAATCACCAACCACATGTGAAAAGAATGTCGCAGAATACATTGCGAGAACCAAATCATATTTTCCCATAGCACTCGATGATCCTTGTTCCGAATAGCATCCCAAACCTGAGCCGAACTGAAGACGCCAGCATTACCATCCAAATCTTTCCAGCTCATTCGATCATTCATGTTAGGAAGTAGATTAGGAGTCGGAATGTTAATTAATACCGGGTACAAATCATACCAAGCTTGGGGCCATCTCCATTGACCATTCTCATCAATCAAGTCCGCTACCGTAGTTTGAAGAGTGAATCCAGCATTAGCAATAATTCTCGGCGTCATAATGGAGCTAATAGGGCTTATCGAACACCAATTGTCACTCCAAGCATTAGTTTGAGAGGCACTATGGATCTTAGACCATATATGAGGACGAATAAGGTTTCGGATAGACAAAATCTTTCTCCATCCCCAGCTCATGCTACCTCGACACGAAATCTCCCATAAACTTCTACCTTTTAGCTTGTACGAATGGATCCATTTAACCCAAATAGAATCCCTTTTAGTAATAATACTCCAAATATGGTTTGCCATAAGTGCTTTGTTGACATCCGTTATACTCCAAACGCCCAAGCCACCTTCATCTTTAGGCAGACAAACTTCTTTCCAAGCCACTTTAGCACGGACTCTACCTTCCAAACCCGCATTCCACAAAAATCTACGAATTCTTTTCTCAAGCTCACTAACGACACGAGCTGGCATGATAAACACCGAAGCCCAATAGATGTGCATAGATGAAAGAACCGAGTTTATAAGTTGCAAACGACCAGCAAAAGACAACAACTTAGTCATCCAGTTAACGATTTTCTTGTCCATACGATCAATGAGGATTTTACAGTCTTTAAACATAAGCCTTGTAGAGATGAGCGGAACCCCAAGATAACGGACTGGGAGAGTACCCTCTTGGAATGACATAATTCCAAGGATTTCCTGCCTAACCGATTGAGGAACATTGCTGAAAAAAACCGTACTCTTCGCTGGACTCGGAGCTAACCCAGAAATATTAGTAAACGTCTCAAGAGCCTCCTTCACCTTCTTAACCGAGATAATATCTCCATGAACAAAAATAAATAGGTCATCAGCAAAGGAGACATTGATGATTTTTTTGCTTCACACAATGAACATGATATTTAAAAGATGTGCTGGCTGCTTGTTGAAATCATAACGAGAGGATCTCCATGATTAATGTAAATAAGTAGGGGGACATAGGATCCCCTTGTCTCAGCCCACGTTTGCCTCTAAAGTAACCATAAAGATTACCATTAATGCTTAACGGATAGGAGACTGTGGACACACAAGCCATTATCCACTTCACCATTTTGTGATGGAAACCAAACCTGTGACACTCTAGGTTTTTCCTGAGCAAATATCTTGTATTAGCATTATGTGCATATACGTTATTAAATGTTAGTGCGTGTTATCTCGATGATTTTATGTGATCCTTGTGCTAAGTGTGATGAATGTATGTATATTATATATATGTATGTGTGTTATATGAGTGAACCGAAACCATGACTCGAGACCACCCGGTCTCGAATAGACGGTGTAACCATGGGCTGGATTGGGCCGTAACCTTAGCCCACCCGGAAACCCCTTACCCACTCGAGCTATATAACCGGCCAACCCTCACAACTTTTACCATTTTGCAACATCACTCTCACACTCTCTCATCTCACACACTCCTTCTCCCTCTCTCACTAAAACCCTAACAATCAAGCTCACCTCCTTCTCCCTCTCTTGGATTCGATCGGCAACAACAAGGAGCTTCGGTCAAGCTTATCATCACCACTCGGACGCCTCTTTTCCCCACTTTCTTCCTTGTAATCGGTGTCCTTCCACAACCGGTTAGTACCTTAGATCATCACTATGTGTTTATATGTATATCATTGCTATTTGCCTCGAAGTATTGAAGGGATGAATGAAAAATGTGAACCCTTGCATGATAACAAAGTAATAAGACATATGAATGACAAATGATGGTTAGGATAGGGTGTTCGATGTTAGAATAAATATTTACATGATACGTTTACATGATATGTTAACCGATGATTGTATGTTGTGTTGTTTAAAATGTTGTTTAAAACGATGATATTTCTTGCCATATTGATATGAAACTTGTTAAGACTTGTTACTTGAATATTAGCTATGAATTGGCTTGAATAATGATATACAAAACCACAAATATCGAGTGTATGTTGATGATGACTAAATCGGTGATAATGTGCTAGATATAGGGCCGATGTTGATGACTAAATGGTATTTTGTTTTGGGTGAACATGCTTGCAAATGATGAACTGGATGAATGTGGGTTGAATATCATATGAATATTTGAAATTGTTATGTTTGATCTATTCTGATTTCATTGTAGACAAGAAAACATGTTGGTATAATTTGATAGGTTAGTACACAATTACATGAAATTGCAATTCTATTGGCTAGTACATCAGAGGTTCTAGAAGGATTCTTGTGCACGTATTGGAGGTTGCGACTCGCAACCAAGACATGACAAGTCGAAACCTCCGATTGCGACTCGCAACCAAAACGTGACAAGTCGAGACTACGGCGGTTGCGACTCGCAACCAAGACATGACAAGTCGAAACACCGGTTGCGACTCGCAACCAAAACGTGACAAGCCGCAACCTCCGGTTGCGACTCGCAACTGTGTGTTCTCGAGTCGAGACCACCTGGTCTCGACTGGGCTGTTAGTTATTGGGCCCAAGTGTATTAACTGTACATGCTTGTTACTGTTTAGGTGGGCTACGTGTTAACTGTTAACTGTTGCTGTTAAAGAACTTAGACGGGCCCAATGACTTATTGGGTAATTATATGTTGTGCATGCTATGTGCTAGTTATGTGTAGATTATACGTGAATACTTGTACCCCAACTTGACCTATATTGGTAACCATGCTAGGACGTGGTGACCAACGTGATCGACCGGGTAATTAATCTACCGAGCAACCCAAGGTGAGTTCACAACCTAAAGCATGTATTCCCGGTGGTTTGGGAAACGGAACTAAAAACAACACTATCCCCATTATGAGGGATACAACTTACTTTTCTTCCCTTGTTATTGGGAACCTTTTAGTTAATTACTGTTTATACGGATTGCAACAAACGGCACTAAACGAAACTCTATCACTTAAAGTCCCTACTACATAATACCGATTAGTCGCCGGGGCCAGGCGAACGGGTTATTAGTTGATAGCGCTATTTAGGTCTTACCAACCTCACACCGTGCCAAGGTATGGGATCGGTCGTGAACTAATGTACTCAGGCATCCGTCAATGATGATAGAACATTGACATCGGGGCACTCTGCGGATACGCAACGGTCACCTAGTGTTCGGTATTGGAAAAACAGTTTAGTCGCTAACTTTTGGGGTAGCTCCCCATGGCATGTATAAACGGATAAATTAACTGGTGAAACAAGTTTTTGGTAATTAAAACTGGACAACTAGTGAACTCACTCAGCATTATTGTTGACCCCTTACTGCATGCTTTGCAGGTAACCAGTGACTCAGGAGCTTGCAGCTTGGGAAGTGTAGTGGTCGCCTAAACCCGCATGTTGGGTTCTAATTAATTTGAACTAAGAACTTTGTTTAAACTATTTTATCTATGCTTCCGCTACTTACTTAACTGTTATTTGAACCTAAACATTTGAACTTTAAACTATGGTGTTTACTAACCATTATGGTTGGTGATCATCCTTGCTATTATCCAATGCTCAGTATAATTGGTGGCTGGATCCTGGTCGGTCACGCCCTCAAGCGGACGGTACTCCGCAGGTGGAATTTGGGGGTGTGACAGATTGGTATCAGAGCCATTGGTTATAGTGAACTTGGTTTTAAAAAGAAGAGTCTTTTTGAGAAAAACCAGACTATAACCCGTGACTCGTGACGACACTACACTCCAAGGGCAAGACTCGACATGCTAGACCTCGTAGCTCGGACTTGTGTTTACTTGCTTGTTTATCTTGTATTGACTGCTCTACTATACATACTAGTATGCCTAATTAGATAGATACACATTTCTCTTCTACCTCATTCTCGCTACGTTACAACATCACACTCATACTGTGTTTTCTGGTTATGAAGACAATGAGTGGACGCGGAAGAGGAAGCGTTAACATGACTCAGGCTCAATTCGCTAACTTGCTCAACACGGTGGCTGCAGCTTTCGCAGCTCACCCTGGAGGTAAACTCGTTGCTATAGGATGTTTAGATCCTACCCCCACATCGTCTTTTCACCTCTAAAACCTATTCGCTCCATTTCTCACAACAGGTCAGCCTGCGCCTGCGCAACCACGTGTTTGTACTTTCAAAACCTTCATGGATGGCAAGCCTCTCCCTTTCAACGGCACTGAGGGTGCCATAGGCCTCCTGCACTGGATTGAAAAGGCCGAAGCTGTCTTTGCTGTCTGCGAGTGTCCCCCTGCTAACTGGGTTAAGTACGCAACTGGTACGCTTGAAGGAAACGCGCTTTCATGGTGGAAAGCACAGATTCAGATGCTTGGTCTGGAAACTGCTAATGCTACGGCATGGGAAGATTTCAAGGACATGATCAAAGAGGAGTACTGTCATAGGGATGACATCCACAAACTCGAGAACGAGTACTATGCACTCAAGATGGTTGGGTCAGAGATTGAGACCTACACCAAGCAGTCCAATGACTATGCTGCACTTTGCCCAAACATGTCCCAACCTATGTATCGAAGGGTCAAATTGTACATCAAGGGCTTGGTCCCAGAAATCAGAAGTCATGTGACCTCAGCCAACCTCAATACCATACAGCCCGTGGTTCGTCTTGCTCACAAACTCACCAATCAGGCTGTGGAAGAGGGCAAGCTGCCCCAGAGGATCGGTGCTACTGCTGGAACTTCTGGCGATAACAAGCGAAAGTGGGATGGAAGTCAGGGAAAGGATGCTAACCCCACTCAGGCCCCAGTTCAACAAAGGAAGACTGAAAGCAACAAGGGCCCTCAGCAACAGGGTGGCTATCGAGGAAACCACCCTAAGTGTAACAAATGTAACCGACATCACAGTGGGCCATGTGGAAAAGGTCAGTGTCAGCGATGCAACAAGATGGGGCATGAAGCCAAAGACTGCCGAAGCCAGTTCCCCGCTAGGCAGAATCAGCAACAACCACAGCAACAGCAGCAACAAGGAAACAACCGTGGATGCTTCAAGTGTGGAGCAATGGGGCACATGCGAAAGGATTGCCCTAAACTGAATCAAAACAACAACAATCAAGGTGCTGGGAACAATAACAACAATGCTGGAAATGGTGCTAGAGGAAAAGCTTTTGTGATTGGAGCTGGAGAAGCAAGGAATGACCCCAACGTTGTGGCGGGTAAGTTCCTACTTAATGATCGTTATGTTTCCATGCTATTTGATTCCGGAGCAGATGCTAGTTATGTATCCCTACGTATTAGTAAGAAACTTAAGCTCACTCTTACGCCGCTGAGCTCTAAGCACACCGTTGAAATAGCTAATGGTAGAAACCTCGAGGCCTCACACATAATTCGTAACTGCAAATTAGAGTTGTCTGGTCAGACCTTCTGTATCGATCTTTTCCCCATCGTTCTTGGAAGCTTCGACGTCATCATTGGTATGGATTGGTTATCCAAACATCGAGCTGAAATCCTCTGCCAAGAGAAAGCTATTCGTATTCCCCGTCCCCCTGGCAAACCTCTTATAGTTCAAGGCGACAAGAGCGGAGAAGTCACAGGCATCATTTCATTCTTAAAGGCCCAGAAGTACCTACGAAAAGGGCACACCGCTATCTTAGCACTCATTACCGACACACAGAAAATGGAAAACAGGATTGAAGATTTTCCAGTGGTACGCGACTATCCCGAGGTATTCCCGGAGGAACTACCTGGACTCCCTCCTCACCGTCAGGTCGAATTTCAAATCGAGCTAGCTCCCGGAGCAGCGCCTATAGCTCGTGCACCTTATCGATTAGCCCCCGCGGAGCTCAAGGAGCTTTCTACTCAGCTACAAGAACTTTTGGACAAAGGTTTTATCCGTCCTAGTTCATCACCCTGGGGAGCCCTAGTGCTCTTCGTCAAAAAGAAAGACGGCTCATTCCGAATGTGCATTGATTACCGCGAACTTAACAAGGTTACCATCAAGAACCGCTACCCACTTCCCCGTATCGACGACCTGTTCGACCAGCTGCAAGGGTCGAGCTATTATTCCAAGATCGATCTGAGATCGGGTTATCACCAGCTGAGAGTCCGCGATGAGGACATCTCTAAGACTGCTTTCAGAACCCGCTATGGTCACTACGAATTCCTTGTTATGCCTTTCGGGATGACCAACGCACCTGCAATCTTCATGGATCTCATGAACCGGGTATGCAAACCCTACCTCGATAAGTTCGTAATTGTGTTTATCGACGACATCCTAATCTACTCGAAGAGCCAAGAGGAGCATGAACAACACCTACGTCTTATTCTCGAACTTCTTCGCAATGAGCAACTGTACGCCAAATTCTCGAAATGTGATTTCTGGCTTAGAGAAGTCCATTTCCTTGGGCACATCGTCAATCAGGAAGGGATTCATGTTGACCCTGCTAAGATTGAGTCCATTAAGAATTGGCCTGTGCCTAAGACTCCGACCGAAGTTCGCCAATTCTTGGGATTGGCGGGATACTATCGAAGATTTATCAAGGGATTCTCTAAGATCGCTCAACCACTTACGACACTCACTCAGAAGGGTGTTGCTTACAAATGGAGTAATGCTCAGGAATCTGCCTTCCAGGAACTAAAGAAGAACCTTTGTAGTGCTCCTATCCTCTCCTTACCCGAAGGTACCGACGACTTCGTCATTTACTGCGACGCTTCTATTCAAGGACTTGGCTGCGTATTGATGCAACGCGAGAAAGTTATCGCTTACGCCTCGCGACAACTCAAGGTCCACGAACGGAACTATACGACGCATGACTTATAATTTGGAGCTGTGGTCTTCGCGCTCAAGCTTTGGAGACACTACTTGTACGGCACCAAGTGCACGATTTACACTGATCACAAGAGTCTCCAGCACATAATGGGACAAAAGGAGTTGAATATGCGGCAACGCCGATGGGTCGAACTCCTAAATGACTACGAGTGTGCAATCAAATATCACCCAGGCAAGGCTAATGTGGTAGCCGATGCCCTCAGCAGAAAGGAGACCAAACCCAAGCGTGTTCGTGCCTTACAGCTCACTATCCACTCGAACCTCCCTAATCAAATTCGGGATGCTCAGGTTGAAGCATTGAAAGCCGAGAACATCAGGGCTGAGTCCCTGCGAGGATCGAGACAACGAATGGAACAAAAAGAAGACGGCGCCTACTACGTAGCCGGGCGCATATGGGTTCCGCTTTATGGAAATTTACGTGACCTTGTGATGGATGAAGCTCACAAGTCCCGTTACTCAGTACATCCAGGGTCAGATAAGATGTACCACGACTTGAGGGCTACCTATTGGTGGCCTGGCATGAAAGCCCACATAGCAACGTATGTCAGAAAATGTTTAACCTGCGCAAGAGTCAAGGCCGAGTATCAGAAACCATCAGGCCTACTCCAACAGCCAGAGATCCCGCAATGGAAATGGGAGCAGATTTCCATGGATTTTGTCACTGGCCTGCCTAGGTCTCAGCGCGGAAATGACACCATTTGGGTAATAGTAGATCGCTTAACTAAGTCTGCACACTTCTTGGCTATTAAAGAAACAGACAAGTTCTCTACCCTAGCAGAGGTATACTTAAAAGAAGTGGTCTCGAAGCACGGAGTGCCTACCTCTATTATTTCTGATCGAGACGCGCGTTTTACTTCTGAGCTGTGGCAAGCCATGCACAAATCTTTTGGCTCACGTTTAGACATGAGCACCGCTTATCACCCGCAAACAGATGGGCAGTCTGAACGCACCATCCAAACCCTCGAAGACATGCTCAGGGCATGTGTGATCGATTTTGGCAAGAATTGGGAGAAGCACCTACCGTTAGTAGAATTCTCCTACAACAACAGCTACCACACCAGCATTCAGGCAGCACCCTTTGAGGCATTGTATGGCCGTAAATGTCGATCGCCTCTCTGCTGGGCTGAGGTTGGTGACAGCCAAATCACAGGCCCGGAACATGTAGTCGACACCACAGAAAAGATTGCCCAGATTAGGCAACGCATGGCGGCAGCTCGTGACCGTCAAAAGTACTACGCTGATAAAGATAGGAAACCGCAAGAGTTCCAGGTTGGTGAACGGGCCCTACTTAAGGTCTCACCCTGGAAGGGTGTGGTTCGTTTTGGAAAACGGGGCAAGCTTAACCCAAGATATGTCGGACCCTTTGAAGTTACCGAAAAGATCGGTACGGCCGCTTACAGGTTGAATCTGCCTGAAGAACTGAGTGCTGTGCACAACGTCTTCCACGTGTCTAATCTGAAGAAGTGCCTGTCAGATGAAACACTCGTCATTCCTTACAAGGAACTTACTATTGACGAACGGCTACACTTTACTGAGGAACCGGTTGAGATAACGGATTGTGAGATCAAAACCCTCAAACGTAGCCAGATACCTCTCGTGCGGGTTCGTTGGAACTCACGCCGTGGCCCAGAGTTTACCTGGGAGCGGGAAGACCAGATGAAGCGCAAGTATCCCCAACTGTTCCCAAATGAAACCCCCAGCACTGAAGCTACGACGGAATTTCGGGACGAAATTCCAAACTAACGGGGGGATGATGTGACACCCCGTTGAAACGCCCTCACTTTTACTAGCTTGTCAGTGGCTGCCTTAACTTTCGGGACGAAAGTTCTTAAAACTTGGGGATAATGTGACACTCTAGGTTTTTCCTGAGCAAATATCTTGTATTAGCATTATGTGCATATACGTTATTAAATGTTAGTGCGTGTTATCTCGATGATTTTATGTGATCCTTGTGCTAAGTGTGATGAATGTATGTATATTATATATATGTATGTGTGTTATATGAGTGAACCGAAACCATGACTCGAGACCACCCGGTCTCGAATAGACGGTGCAACCATGGGCTGGATTGGGCCGTAACCTTAGCCCACCCGGAAACCCCTTACCCACTCGAGCTATATAACCGGCCAACCCTCACAACTTTTACCATTTTGCAACATCACTCTCACACTCTCTCATCTCACACACTCCTTCTCCCTCTCTCAATAAAACCCTAACAATCAAGCTCACCTCCTTCTCCCTCTCTTGGATTCGATCGGCAACAACAAGGAGCTTCGGTCAAGCTTATCATCACCACTCGGACGCCTCTTTTCCCCACTTTCTTCCTTGTAATCGGTGTCCTTCCACAACCGGTTAGTACCTTAGATCATCACTATGTGTTTATATGTATATCATTGCTATTTGCCTCGAAGTATTGAAGGGATGAATGAAAAATGTGAACCCTTGCATGATAACAAAGTAATAAGACATATGAATGACAAATGATGGTTAGGATAGGGTGTTCGATGTTAGAATAAATATTTACATGATACGTTTACATGATATGTTAACCGATGATTGTATGTTGTGTTGTTTAAAATGTTGTTTAAAACGATGATATTTCTTGCCATATTGATATGAAACTTGTTAAGACTTGTTACTTGAATATTAGCTATGAATTGGCTTGAATAATGATATACAAAACCACAAATATCGAGTGTATGTTGATGATGACTAAATCGGTGATAATGTGCTAGATATAGGGCCGATGTTGATGACTAAATGGTATTTTGTTTTGGGTGAACATGCTTGCAAATGATGAACTGGATGAATGTGGGTTGAATATCATATGAATATTTGAAATTGTTATGTTTGATCTATTCTGATTTCATTGTAGACAAGAAAACATGTTGGTATAATTTGATAGGTTAGTACACAATTACATGAAATTGCAATTCTATTGGCTAGTACATCAGAGGTTCTAGAAGGATTCTTGTGCACGTATTGGAGGTTGCGACTCGCAACCAAGACATGACAAGTCGAAACCTCCGATTGCGACTCGCAACCAAAACGTGACAAGTCGAGACTACGGCGGTTGCGACTCGCAACCAAGACATGACAAGTCGAAACACCGGTTGCGACTCGCAACCAAAACGTGACAAGCCGCAACCTCCGGTTGCGACTCGCAACTGTGTGTTCTCGAGTCGAGACCACCTGGTCTCGACTGGGCTGTTAGTTATTGGGCCCAAGTGTATTAACTGTACATGCTTGTTACTGTTTAGGTGGGCTACGTGTTAACTGTTAACTGTTGCTGTTAAAGAACTTAGACGGGCCCAATGACTTATTGGGTAATTATATGTTGTGCATGCTATGTGCTAGTTATGTGTAGATTATACGTGAATACTTGTACCCCAACTTGACCTATATTGGTAACCATGCTAGGACGTGGTGACCAACGTGATCGACCGGGTAATTAATCTACCGAGCAACCCAAGGTGAGTTCACAACCTAAAGCATGTATTCCCGGTGGTTTGGGAAACGGAACTAAAAACAACACTATCCCCATTATGAGGGATACAACTTACTTTTCTTCCCTTGTTATTGGGAACCTTTTAGTTAATTACTGTTTATACGGATTGCAACAAACGGCACTAAACGAAACTCTATCACTTAAAGTCCCTACTACATAATACCGATTAGTCGCCGGGGCCAGGCGAACGGGTTATTAGTTGATAGCGCTATTTAGGTCTTACCAACCTCACACCGTGCCAAGGTATGGGATCGGTCGTGAACTAATGTACTCAGGCATCCGTCAATGATGATAGAACATTGACATCGGGGCACTCTGCGGATACGCAACGGTCACCTAGTGTTCGGTATTGGAAAAACAGTTTAGTCGCTAACTTTTGGGGTAGCTCCCCATGGCATGTATAAACGGATAAATTAACTGGTGAAACAAGTTTTTGGTAATTAAAACTGGACAACTAGTGAACTCACTCAGCATTATTGTTGACCCCTTACTGCATGCTTTGCAGGTAACCAGTGACTCAGGAGCTTGCAGCTTGGGAAGTGTAGTGGTCGCCTAAACCCGCATGTTGGGTTCTAATTAATTTGAACTAAGAACTTTGTTTAAACTATTTTATCTATGCTTCCGCTACTTACTTAACTGTTATTTGAACCTAAACATTTGAACTTTAAACTATGGTGTTTACTAACCATTATGGTTGGTGATCATCCTTGCTATTATCCAATGCTCAGTATAATTGGTGGCTGGATCCTGGTCGGTCACGCCCTCAAGCGGACGGTACTCCGCAGGTGGAATTTGGGGGTGTGACAAAACCGATTCAAAACATCTTCCAAAAAAGACCAATTGACGGTATCGTAGGCTTTCTGGATATCAATTTTAAACGCGCATCTAGCAGGGCCCCTATTAAGGTGATAATTGTGCATCAACTCCTGAGTAAGTAGGATATTATCACTTATCTTCCGACCCGGCACAAAGGCAGATTGGTTGATACAAACAAGAGATCCAAGACTTCCCTTTAATCGATCCGTAATAATCTTGCTTATGCATTTGTATAGGACGTTACAACAGGAGATCGGCCTGTAATCTAGCACTGAATCCGGCATATCTTTTTTCGGAACCAAAGCCAGTATAGTATGGTTAATTTGTTTCAGAAGCTTACCGTTATCAAAAAATTATAAAACCGCATCAGTAACTTCACTACCTACAATGTCCCAAGCATGCTTAAAAAAGGCTGACGTGTATCCATCAGGACCCGGGGCCTTATCTTCGCCAATACTGAACATAGCATCCTTGATCTCCTCACGAGTAACCTGACGAACCATGTGATTCACAACATTGTCACTAAGAACATTAAGAAAGAGGTTCTCCAAGTTGGCCGTATCAACAGTATCCTCCATGCCCAAAAAACCCAAGTAATGAGAAACCAAAGCATCGGCTACACCATCACCTTCATGACGAGAATCATTGAGATCCGTAACACTATGAATTTTGGTCCTAGCATTCCTGGCTTTCACGGTATTGTGGAAAAAATTAGTGTTAGAGTCACCAGCACTTAGCCACTCCACCTTAGCTTTTTGTTTTAAAAAACACTCCTCATCATAAGCAGCTGATTGAAACTCTTGAAGGCATTGAACCTCCATTTGCCGTAAATTAGTATCCAACAGACTCTTATCAATCTGATTATGGATATCATCCAGCTTTTTCCTTAACTCAGACACCTTATCGTGCAAAGTGCCTTGATTAAACAAAATCTTCCTCAGTTGTGGTTTCAAATTCCTCAGCTTTTTCACAACTGATAACATGGTAACACCATCAATTCTCTTCACCCATTCCTGAACAACACATTCCTTAAATTCCAATTTTGTCGTAATAAAATTTGGAAACTTGAATGGTCTTGGCCGCTTATCATTTGGCTCCCCATCCTAAGGATACAAGGAGTATGATCCGACACACGCAACGGGTGGAACATGGCAAAAGCATCAGTAAACAGCTCAAGAAACATAACATTTCCCATAATACGATCAATCTTTTTTAGATGACCCGCACCGTTTTTAGGTTTCTGGATCCAAGTATATTGCAGGCCGTGACCGTTTACATCAAGTAATTCAGTATATTGAACACACTCATTGAACTCTCGCATGCCGATGGTTTGGTTGGAGGTCCCATACAGCGAGTCTTCAGGACTGAGGGCAGAGTTAAAATCTCCCATAACCACCCACGACTTGTCGTGACAAAAACTCTTATGTTTGCATAAATCATCCCAAAGAGATCTACGATCTTGATATATATTTTCCGCATACACAAACGAACAGAAGAGAATTTTTTTATCAGCTTTGCACATAATTTGGGTATGTATAACTTGGTCAGATTGAAAGAGCACCATAACATCTACCGTATCAGCATCCCACCCCAGAATAATTCTTGTACAACGACTACATAGCCCTCCATTAGAAGTCCAGCTCCAGTTGCGGAAAACATTCTTACAAATTTTGACAAGCTTCGTTACATCCACATGTGACTCTAGGATTCCACAAATATCTAACTTATTCTCGGTTACCAGAAGACGAACCTCACTTTGTTTCAGGGGATGGTTCAAGCCCCTTACATTCCAATACATAATACTACCCATTAAAACCAGTGTGTCTGGGAGTGCTTGCCCCTCAAAAATTTGTTCATGCTGGTCATTACTTATGAATCGAGACATTTCCGTTGCTGTTACCTACATAACTTCATCATCAGCCTGTGAAGGAATTTTGCTATCTTTATTTGGAACTACCTTCTTGTTAGCTAGAGACTCCTCCCCTTCTCCAACCCCAGACGCTAGAACATCGAATGCGTTCATAGTCTTTATATTAGTTGTTGCAGCAGCCGAACTAGTATCTACCTTCGTTCCTGAAGTACTTGCTTCCGACTTGTTGGTTTTTGGCTTATAAACAAACTTTGGTTTTTGTTTCCTCTGCATAACTCCAAACTTAGCAACCTTCCTCTTATCCATGATAAATCCCTCATCGTCTACTGTTACTTGTTTTGGCTTGGCATTAATATTCTTTGCACAATTCTGATCATCATGACCGCAACACACAGAACAACGCTGTGGTTTCCATTCATATTCCACTGCAACTTTTTCCATAATATAACCCTCGTCCTCAAGCTTCAGAATAGCTACCACTATATGGTCTTTTAGAGCATTATCAGCATTTACTTCAATCAAAGCCCTCGCAAAGCTGCTCCTACCCCAGCTATCAGCACACATGTCAGCTGTGTAGCTATCCAGTCTTTTTGGTACCCCGATCTTGGATGCTAATAAACTTAACCCGTCATCTGTATAGACTGCAATAGGAACATTATGAAGTTTTACCAATACAGGAATTGACTTAATACCTTCTTTTTTAAGACTAACCGATGGTGACCAAACGTTAAGGAATAATGGAACTTTTCGAATTAACCAAGGCCCACCGTCAAGAACCTTATTCATACCCTCTTTAGAATCGAATTGAAGAAGTAAAAACCATCTGAATTCATCATAATCTTAGCACATCCAAACTTTGACCAAACATTTTTCACATAGTATTCAACTACCGGGAATGGCAACCGATTACCTAGAAAATAACCATATAGGACATTGTCAAATCTATCTTGAACCTTTTTAACAACCTCCCTCGGAATCACAACATCAGCTTCATGAAGGTTTTCTTTAGAATCCAATTTTCTAAAGTTAACTTCACGTTTAGCCATCTTATTCTTCATTACTTTTCCAGCATATGTCGTCGATTCTTCATGGTGTTCCAGGTTATCCGAAGGAATATAATCCATGCTGACAGTCTCAGTTTGTACTAGAACAGTAATTTTTTCCAACTCATCAATAACATTCAATAAACGAGGCCCCTGCTGAATACTTGTCAAGACTCCACGTCTAGGCAACAGTGGTTTGCCATCAACGTTCAGTATTCTATTCCCAAAACCCTTTGAATTTTTTAGAGGCTTACCATATAAATCTTGTATATTAGGTGGTTCAGAACTCATGATAGGATCATAAGTGAAGCATGCAGACGTAAAAACAGAAGACGAAGACAAAAGCAGGCGAAAAGCACGGCAGCAAAAACCCTAGCAAGAACCCTAATCAAGATTTCAAATAATTAGAAATTCGGGTAAACTCTAGAAACCTTACCAGTAAAGGAATCGATAAAACCCTAATTGCTAATCAAGATCGATCAAGATAGGGGAGAAGAATGAAGCTTGAGTTTTTAGAAAAACCAGGAAGATCGCCAAAATCGCCCAGAGAAAAAACCCTACGATTAATGTCATCCAAATTATGCATGAAAAGGGCATTTTGGTCATTTTCCTAAGGCATATAATCTACCTATCATACAACTAATTAAACTAAGTGACCATAGGGTATAACCTCAGAAGGTTATTCCCTATACAACTATGGCCACAAAATATGTTTGGTCGGATCCTAATGATCAACCAAACGAGTCGGGTTCGAAAGTCTAAGCGGTTGTTTAGACCGCTTGACTTACGACCCTAAACAAGCACTAAACTAAAAGTGACAAGTTAAACATGTTAAAACATGTTTAACTAAGATAGAAAACTGATTTAATATCAAAACAAAGTGTTTTGATACCCGAAAATAGTTTCGTCGCAAAATGCAAATAATTGGGCATTTTGACCGAAAATATAACTCGTCACTTTGACTAGTCAATGTGGTAATCAATAGGTATAGTCACAAGGGACTATAACCATCGTGATTACGCTCACGTTGCAAAGTTCAAATGAACTTTGTCTTGACCAAATCATGGTCAAAGCATAAAGTCAAACACTGTTTGACTTTCTTGCTTAAATACATAAACAAGAGATGATAGAACACTTACAAGTGTTCAAGGCTGAAAAAGAAGACTAAGAACACTTCAAGTAGGATGCCTTCAACAATGTGAGAGCTTCCAATCAGAGATTGAGTGAAAGAAAATGAAGAATGAGCAAGTTAGAGTTGTGAAATGAGGTGGGTATTTATAGGAATTCTTGATCCACAAGATCATTCCAAGTGTTTGTGAGTTAATCAAAGCATGATAGCCCTACACATGTTACACACTGATTTGGGGGCTTGGGGAACACTTAAACCAGCTCAAGGTATTGAAAAACCATGATCAAAACCAAGGACAACAAGCTGTTTTGAAGATTCAAAGAATCTGCCTAGCTCCAGGCCTCGCGGGCCGTGAAGGAAACAACACCAGTCTTCGCGCCCAGCCTACTAGTCTGATCAGAAGTTTCGTTTTTTTTTTTGTCAAAACAGGCCCCTGCAGCTCCGAAACTTGTTTTTCGACGCGTTTAACCCCCGTTAACCCAATTTCAAGGCTTTATAAGGATGTTAAAACATAGGGGACTTGAAATATGCTTGAAAATATCATGGATGTCAGTTCGTTTGGTCGTACGGTCACGTTGTTCGGTTAATTACGAGGAAACTCGAACGGACGCGAAAACGATCCAAATTATGCGACGAATGGTATTTTTGCATTCCCATCACTAAAATAATATATTTTAGTGATTACAAAAAATTTTGGATGTCCGGATATGATCTGAACGTAAGATATGCGCGTAAATGCAAACTTACGCAGTTTTTGATGCTTTTGGTCCCTGATGATCAAATAAGCGTATTTTCGCATACCGAGCCCATCAATGTGACACCCCGACCGCGTTAAAACAACAAAATCGTGGCGGAAACGTCGGGGAGTGTTGTAACAGAATTATTGTTCCACAACCATGGTAATCAAATGTTTCGTTTTATTGAATTATTAAGTAATGTACATTGTCTTTAAACCAAACAAACAAGCTACACATCGCCTATTATTGTTTTTTATGTCTCTAAGGCTACGTCCAGTTCCTAAGTGAACACGCTTCCTATCAATCAACATCATGCAACACCACCTGAAACATATGTAAAAATAAAGTCAGCAAAAAAATGTTGGCGAGCACATAGGTTTTAGGAGAGTATCGGATTCATGGCTCATTTATATGTTGCAGTACCTTATTAGACTACAAGAGTCAAAAGTACAAACCTCGTTTTGAAAAGTGTATCGCAACATAATTAACCAACTCAAATAAAGATGGCTATAGTTTATAAAATCTCGTAGCCATGATTCTTAACCCCAAAACATATGTTTTAGTAAACCAATTCGTAAAACATCTCGTAAAAACTTGTTAATAAATCTTGTATGGTTTATATCATTTTGAAAACCTCGTTGTGTGACATCGTTTCAAAGTCGTTTCCCAAGTGAACTAAATAATGACACGAAATGTAATATGATATGAGCACTTATATATAAGATGTACCAGCGGCGTATCTACCATGCTCTTATCATGCTACACCCGTCCCATTATCTAATCACTACACAAAACCAATCGTTTATCCAATTCGTTTATCTCGTTTAAGTCGTATCAAATCGTTTAACTCGTCCCAAAATCGTATTTGTTTTAATTGTGAAACTACTTATGGTCGTCTCACTAATAACATTCAAACCTTCGTGACTCGACTATCTCACTTCTTGCATTAACAAACCACCAAAGGGTAAGTTAACAATCATCAGATTCGGTCGTTACCTACATAACCCCCACACATAACCATGGGTGTAGTCTAATAACGGGATTTGTCAGATCCTATGGTACCATAACCTAATACTGGTCGGCTCGGCCAAAGCTAATGAATGTCATTCGTTATGCAATTACAACCAACAAGTTCGTTCACTTTATCGAAATCGTTATTAGTTTAATATAAACCATTTAAATCGTTTTTGAAACCATCTTTATAATATGAAAATCGTTTTAATACATATGAATCACCCCAAAACAATCGAAAACAGTAAAATAGGGGAACTATGTACTCACATTGAAGTGCAAAGTATCCTCAATCTAAAGAACTCAACAAGCTCAATCAAACCAAGGAAACTCAAGCAGCACCTAATAATCGAATCACTAGTAAATAGATCGACACCTAAATCGGAAGATCGGACAGAATGAGGTCTTGTAAACCAAATGAGTGTTGGAACTCATGTGATATGGTTTAACAAAGCCTACATTCTAAATCGAAACCTAACCTAAGTGCTTTCGACCCGTTACGACCCATTAAGGTAGTTTACGCTACTTTAACGCGTCGTTCGCGCAAAGCGCGTTCGAGACATCTAACTAGTCCTATGACAAGTATTATATGCCCTAACATGTTTAAATAGGTTGCATAATTAGTTTAGGTGACAAAAGTTAAGTTACATATGATTAAGGTCCAATTATGCATGAAAAGGGCATTTTGGTCATTTACCCAAGGCATATAAACTACCTATCATACAACTACTTAAACTAGGTGACCATAAGGTATAACCTCGGAAGGTTATTCCCTATTCAACTATGGTCACTAAACATGCTTGGTCGGATCCTAATGTTCGACCAAACAGGTCGAGTTCGAAAGTCTAAGCGGTGATTTAGACCGCTTGACTTACGACTCTAAACAAGCACTAAACTAAAAGTGACGAGCTAAACATGTTGGAACATGTTTAACTAAGTTAGAAAACAGGTTTTGATATCAAAACAAAGTGTTTTGATACCAAGAGTAGTTTGGTTGCAAAATACGCTTAAATGCGCATTTTGACCGAAACTACGACTCGTCACTACGCCTAGTCAACGTGGTAATCAGTAGGTATAGTCACTAGGGACTATAACCATCGTGATTACGCTCATGTTGCGAAGTTCGAACGAACTTCTTGTTGACCAACTCGTGGTCAAAGAAAAAAGTCAAACACTGTTTGACTTTCACGCTCGAAAAGCGATAAAAGAACGAAAGAAGCTTACAAAGGGTTCTTGCTAGGGAGAACTTGATCTTAAAATCTCAGGTATGAAGTATTATAACTTCAACTTAGAGAAATTAGATCAAGGGTGAAGAAAAATAAATGAATGGCATGGCTATATATAGTTTTTGCAAAACCGTTAAGATCATTCCTTGCTAAAGAGGGAAAGATCTAGGCCATACAATTGTTAGGGAAGGATTGGAGGACTTGTTCATCACACAAACCAGCCCATAGCATCTGATGCGTGTGTGGTGTGTATATATTTTAATGTATATTTTAAGCCCTTTTTACACTTTAGTCAAGTTTTAAATTTATAAAACACGATATTTTACTAACACCAAACACACATATGGGCAAGTGCACCCATCGTGAGCGTAGTATAGTGTTGGCAAGATACCGAGGTCGTCCAAGGACACACGAGCTTTTAATACCGGTTTATCCTCAACGTCTAAACAAATCAAAAGTTTACAAAAAGGTTTTAAACTAGAAAAATAAAAACTAACTAAAATGCTGAAAAATAAAATAAAAGAAAAACAGATAGACAAGATGAATCACTTGGCTCCAACTCGTGTTTAGTGTAACCTTTGATTATTTCCGCACTTTTGCACTTTTTAAGAGATTATCTTAGTTATTGTAGTAGGCCCCTCTTTTGAAGGTGGCGTTACCCTCAACCCAGTAGTTTGAGTCAGCAAGGATACAATTCTAAAGGGTCAGATTATTGAAAGATAATTAATTAAGTTATTAATGCATATTATGGTAGGCCCCTCTTTTGAAGGTGACGTTACCCTCGGCTAAGTAGTCTGAGTCAGCAGGGATACATTCCTAAGTAGCCGGGTTAAAGTATTAATAGTAGCTTACATATGAGGGGATCTAAGAGTTTGGACCCCCGCCATCCAATACCAGTGGGTATTGAAGGAGGTCGTACTAAATTTGACCCAGGTCCTTGTAGGATCTATACACTGAACAAGGCAAGACTCTTACCAAACCGTTCCCTTAACCCCCGACCAGGTAGCCAACATACCTCCATATAGACCGTGGAGATATGAATGGTGAAAATCTTTTATTTTATATAGACAGTAAAATAATGCCAAGACACCACGGACAAACGATAAGGAAGAATCACCTTCAACATAAGAAACTAGTTATTAAAGTCATTAATACATAACCAAGTAAACAGTGCGAAAAGATTAAAAATAAAAAAGTATTACACTAGACACTTGTCTTCACCAAGTGATGTAAGAGACTTAGGCAAACATGGCCTTTGATTGTCAAGAACTCTTACGATCAATCTTGGATCCCGAGACGACTCACACACTCTATGATGGACAATGGATGATGCTGGTGGATGATGGTGTTGTGATGGTGGTGGGTGGTGGGTGAAGTGTGAGAGAGGTGGTGTGCCAAGGGATGGTTTGCAAATGAGCCAAGCACCCCTATTTATAGGCTGAACAGTAGCTCAGGCATGGCCCCGTGTCCATCCTCTTCTCTTCCTTCATTAATTGCAGTTTGTCTGCATTAGTTGACCACGCCCCCGTGTCCGCTGGGCACGCCCCCCCGTGTGCAGAAGCATATCTGTACTATCAAGATTTCCCCAGATTCTGCGAATCTTAGAGTTGACCATGGCCCCGTATCCGCTGGGCATGCCCCCGTGGTGGTTGATAGAAGCTTCCATAGCTTTGTCTTTTCTGCTGGCACTTGGGCACGCCCCCGTGTTCACTGAGCACGGGGCGTGTTCAGTCTTCTGTCTTCTTGATTTTGCTTGGGAAGATGCTGTCGGGGGGTCGGGCATGCCACGTTTGTTCCTTTTCTTGTATTTATGTTAGATTTAGCTGCCTTTTTGCTTCTTTTGTTCATTTGAGCTCATTTAATCCTGAAAATACAAAAGGAAGACAAAAACACATTTTTTCCAACATTAGTACTAAAAAAGGGTTAACTTTATGCCACAATTGATGTAATTTATATGTTGCATTTTGTGCACATCAAATACCCCCACACTTGAATCTTTGCTTGTCCTCAAGCAAAACTCTTTATAATGTGGCTTTACACTCCCAAATGGAATGGGTAGAAGAGAACGTTTTTGGGCTTGTCATAGAGTGTTGGGATTTCCAAGATTCTTTATTAAGTTTTATTTTTATTTATTTACAATCCTATTCGTCATGATTTATTTAAACCATTACATAAGATAAATTACTTATTAGGGCATAACATGCCTCTTTAAAATTCTACTTATATACAAGTTCACATACCTCACGGGGATCACTCAACACTCGGCCGAAGATATATTTTAGTGAATCACTCGAGAGCGGCATGGAACTTACTCCTACCATAGGCTTGCCAAGCAATCAATCCTCCTCCTTTATAACTATATACCTTTTTAAATATCAAGAGGACTTTTTGGGTGAAGGGTTAGGCTTGGGTTAAAGGTAGGGGGTTGGGTTAGTGGTTAGTAAAAGGGCGAAAGGCGTAAAAGCGTCGGTTTTCGTAAGACTTTTTATTTTTTTTGCAATTTTTATTTTGATGAAGCCATTATTCAAACAAAGTTATTTTTGATGAACTTGTTTGTTTATTTCTCTTTTGCTTCATCATCAACATTTTTTTTTTGAAAAGTCATACGAAAAACCGAGCTTGTTACTAAAACAAAAGGGTTAAAAATAAAAAAAGGTTTTGGTGGGTGAAAGGGTGTTTGGTTTGGGTTATGAAATGAAAAGGTTTAGGCTCAAAGGGGTTAACTAGGGGGATTTTGGGTAGGTGGTAAAAAAAGAAAAAATAATGGTGTAGAAAAAAAAAGTTAGTCCTAATGCCTCCGTCATTTACTTACTCGGGTTTAAGTTGGTAAGGACCGGGAATGTTGTCACACCCCGACCACGTATAGCATACAAAACATGGCGGAAACGTCGGGGAGTGTTGTAACAGAATTAATTGTTTCATAACCATGGCATTCAAAGTTGTAATTTTATTTATAAACATAAGAGTTACATTGTCTTAAACAGGAAATAAAGAGTTCAGAACATAATTAAACTAAGTCTATCTTCATTTTATGTCTCTAAGGCACAAGTCCGCCCTAGTGTCACGATCATCATCCTACGGAAAAGCTCCTGAAAACACATGTGAAAATAGGTACGTCAGCATAAAAATGCCTGTGAGATACATAGGTTTTGTGAAAATAGGATTCATGACTTATAAGTTTAGGAAAAATTGTTTAATAACAGTCAGTCATGAACCTTGTAAGTTGTTTTGTTTTGTAAATCATTAAAAAGCAATGATATGTATAAATAAGAGAATAATGTAAGGTTAAATGAATAACCAAGTAAAAATGAGTTTGTATAAGATAAGTTGTTTTGTAAACCAATGTCTTGTGAAAATAAGTTGTTTATGTAAAATGTAATATGTCAAATATTGAAATGATTTAAGTAACGCTACGACATGAAATATCATACAAACACTTATTTATAGGAAGTACCAGCGGCGTATCCACCATGCTTGTATTATATTACACACGCCTCGTTACTCGAATCATTTACCCAAACCAACCATCAATGTAAATTGTTCATGTATAAATGAATTGTCATGTGTTAATGTGTAAACCATATTGAAATGTCTATGTCCAATGTAAACCATTAAATGTGTATATCAATGTCAAAATGTTTATGTTAATGTAGATCATGTAATGTTTACCCAAAAATATCATGTATGGTAAGTGAAATATATCAACTAAACCATATGTAAAATGCACAAAAACAAGGTATTGAAGTAAAACATGGTTTAAATCAAAGTTATGTTTTGTGGAACAAAAGCATGCTTTACTGATACAAACATTTATGCGGTATTGTGAAAATGCATACATCCAAGCCTTGAGACTGTGGCGATAAACCCTTAAACAAATTAAAGGTTTATCTAAGTTATGTATATCGAATTCGGTCATTCCTTCCAATCTAAACAAACCCAGGATTTCAGGAACGGGAGTTGTCAATTCCTATGGTACCACTACCTACTAACGAACGGCGTAGCTAATGTTAATGAATTTATTGTTCCATTGTAAACAACCAAAATGTCATAACAAAATGTAAGCATGTGATGAAAACAACTGTACTAAGTACGCACACAATGGGAATACATAGCATGAAATGTAATGTAAAACAATGAACTAAGTACGCACACAATGGGCATACATAGCATGAAATGTAATGTAAAACAATGTACTAAGTACGCACACAATGGGCATACATAGCATGAAATGTAATGTAAAGCAATGTACTAAGTACGCACACAATGGGCATACATAGCATGAAATGTAATGTAAAACATGTACTATAATGTACTAACGAACATAGCAGGTATATGATGTGAAACATGGAAAGCATGAAAGTAACAAGTAGGCACATGTGTTTCACCCCAAAACAGTTTGGAAAACAGTAAAAGAGGGGTCTATGTACTCACTTGAGATTGCCCAGAAGTCCTAAGATAACCACCAAGCAATGCTAGAGATCACGGAATCAAACGGCACCTAATATAGGTAACTATGTTAATAAACCGGACCGAATATCGGAGGATCGGATAGAATGAGGGTTCGTAAACCAAACGAGTATGGAGAATCGTGTAATATGGTTTAACAAAGCCCACATACTAAAACGAAACTTAACCTAAGTGTTTGTGACCCATTACGACCCGTTTAGGTAGCTTAGGCTACTTTAACGCGTCGTTCGGGTAAAACGCGTTCGGAACGCCTAACTAGCCTATGACAAGTAAAATACGCCTTAACATGTCTAATATGGTTGTCAAATCAGTTTAGATGTCAAAAGTTATGTTACATATGTTTAAAACGAATTTTGGCATCAAAGGGGTATTTTGGTAATTTACCTAAGACATATAAACTACCTATCATACAACTACTTAAATGAAGCGACCATAAGGTATAACCTCGGAGGGTTATTCCCTATATACTATGGTCACCTAATGTGTTTGATCGGATACTAATGATCGACCAAATGGGTCGGGTTCGAAGGTATAAACGATTTATTAGATCACTTACCCTTACGACCCTAGACAACGTGGTAATCAGTAGGCATAGTCACAAGGGACTATAACCATCGTGATTACAATCACGTTGCAAAGTTCAAACGAACTTCGCATTGACCATAAACTGGTCAATGCAGAAAGTCAAACAAAGTTTGACTTTCGGACTCGAAAAGCAATAAAAGAACGAAGGAACACTTACGAAGGGTCCCCGAATGCTAATCTAGATCAAAATAGCTCAGGTATGAAACAAAGGTTTCAACTTAGAGCACATAAGATCAGATTCTTGTGAGGAAAAGTGAAGGGTGGAGGTGGGTATTTATAGTTTTTGGTTCACCGTTAGGATCATTTCTTGGAAAAGGGGGCACGATCTAAGCTGTACACTTGTTGGAAAGTTGTGGTAACTCATTTGCCATCCACAATAAGAGTTTGACACTTGGCCTTTGGAGAGGGTTAAGGGCTGTTAACAGATAAAAAAAAAACGTTTTGCTGCATCTGGCCCCTACTTACGGACCTAGTTTGGCAGATTTACAGTTTCAGTCCCTGCAACCTCAAAACTTGGTTTTCGATGCGTTTTTTTGACACGTTTAAGCCCCGTTAACACTATTTCAAAGCTCTAAAATGAAGTTAAAGTATAGGGAACTTAAAATGTGTTCACAAATATCTCAGGTGTCGGTTCGTTTAGCCGTACGGTTACGTTGTTCGGTTAATTACGACGGAATGCGCATAAGCGCGAAAAATGATCCAAATGGCGTGACGAATGGATTTTTCTTATGCCAAACACTAAAATAAAATATTTTAGTGCTTACATAAATTTTTTTGGATGTCCGGATGTATTCAGAACGTAAGTTATGCGCGAAAATGAAAACTTGTGCACTTTTTGACGCTTTTAGTCCCTGAATGACCCCAAAAGTTTATTTTAGCATACCGAACCCCTCAAAGCCTATTTCTAAGCTATGTAAAGGATATTTATAGTATGTTTAACTTATGGTCATGTTCCGGAATGTTCGTTACAGTTCAAATTGGCATACTTTCGCAGTTTGTCAAGTTTAGTCCCTGTAAGCGAATTAACTTGTTTTTGCCATACCAAAGCCTTCAAAACTTATTTCTAAGTTATGTAAGGGTTATTTAAGGTATGTTAAGTATATGTTGATGTTCCGGAGTATTTGTCGCATTAAACTGGCTACGTTTACGCACCAGTTTGCGTATAACTCTCTAGAAAGTGATATAGAGTTTGAAATTGAATAAAAGTCAAAACATGAAAAATGTAAAACATAACCAAACAAACATTGGGATCAAATGACATTGTTTTATTGATAATGGTACTGTTCATAATGATTACAAGCACAGATGTTACAAATGTATCGTCGTGGCAAGTTCTAGAGTCGTAAGAACCAAGCGGCTATTCACACAAGAAACAAAAAATGAGCATTTAGTTTAAAGATATGTATTTGTATGCTCAGAAAAGGCTCAAAACCCACTTTTTGTGGGAATGGGTTTTTATGTGATCAAGTATATATAATCAAATTTTAACTAAGCTTGTCATGCCGTTTCATAATTTTCTTATGTTGGTTCTTTTTATCACGACGCTATTGGTTGTAAATTTGTAAAAATATAATCTTTTTAGAATTTGAAATTCCCAAGTTAAACCTAGACAAGTAAAAAAAATAAAAAGTTTTTGAAAAAAAATTTGGGGTGATTAGCGGTTCCAATAGAGTTCTGTGTAAGGCTTGTAATTAGGACTTGCAAGATTCAAAGTTTTAGCATCTCCCCCACACTTAAGTTACACATTGTCCTCAATGTGTCCCAAAAATAAGTTTTAGGTTGATTGAATGTGTAAAAAGGTGTGAAAAAGCAAAATTTATGTTACTGGGCGTCTAGACACGGCCCCGTGGTGTCCGGGCACGGCCCCATGGTGTCCGGGCACGGCCCCGTGTTCAGATCGCCAGTAACAGAAATGAATAAAGAGAAACAGAAGCCTGGGCACGGGGGCGTGTTCAGTGAGCACGCCCCGTGTCCAGTTACTTGAACTGGGCATTTCCTGCAGATTGTGCAGCACGGGGCCGTGTTGGGCGGGCACGGCCCGTGCTGAACTTGCTGTAACGAAGAAAATTTTGTCGGATGGCCCTGTTTTCATGCATGGAGTGCTGGTTCAAGTTTCCCTTGTTATCCTTCACCATCCCGAGTGTGTGTTTATTCCTGAAAATTAAATGTAAACTAGAAAACATAAAAAATTAATCTAAACTAAACTAAGGATAGTTCCGCGGAATGCCTCCGTGGTGCGCCACGTTTATAAGGGTCCTTGGCTAGACCCAAAGCTTGGTCATATGTTACCCAAGTGGGATGTTTTGCATCCCATGCTACACCGTCGGAGAGCGTCATCTAAGCTTGAGTCTATGACCTTCATGTAGTTGACCGAGTCTTCGTCTTCTACTCTTTTTCCGACTCCAAACTTCACTTCCTCGTCCCCAAACTTCAATGTTAGTGTTCCGTCATTCATGTCTACCACTGCTTGGGCTGTGGCTAGAAATGGCCTCCCTAGGATGAGATGGACTTCGGCGTCTTCTTCCATGTCTAGTATGACAAAGTCGGCAGGGAAGACGAAATTGTCGACTTTGACCAATAGATTTTCAACGACACCTTGTGGATATTTGACGGATCTGTCGGCAAGTTGTATGCTCATCTTTGTAGGGCTCGTTTTCCCTAGGCCGAGTCATTTGAACATTGAGGCGGGCATGAGGTTGATGCTAGCCCCAAGATCGGCTAGTGCATTGCGAATGGGGGACTCCCCAATTGAGCAAGGAATCGTGAAGCTTCCAGGATCAATCTTCTTTTGCGGGAGTTTGTTGAGTAGTAAGGCGGAGCATTCTTCGCCTATGTTAACTAATTGCAATGTTTCAATTTTCCTTTTATGAGTGAGGAAGTCCCTCAAAATTTTGAATATTTAGGCATTTGGGTTAAGACTTCGATAAATGGAATATTAACATGCAATTGTTTTAGTAAATTTTCGAACTTTGCGAATTGCTCATCGGTCTTTTGACGAATTAACCGACCAGGGTATGGAACCGGAGGAGTCTTAGTGGGCTCTTGGTTTGGTGGAGAAGCCTTCTCTGGTTGGGGCGTGGGTGGAGTTGTGGTATGGCTGGATTCGCTTCTTTCACCTGGCGGTAATGGAGCCTCCTCGGGACCCACGGTTCGGTTTCTCAATGTGGTGAGATGTACTTGTGCTTTTGGGTTGGTTTCGGTATTACTTGGTAACGCGCCTTGTGGTCTCTCGGAGAAATTTTGAGCTATTTGGTTTAATTGTTTTTCAATGTTTTGAATGCTAGCTTGTTGATTTCTGAAATTCGATTCCAATTGCTGAAATCGATCCGAGTTTTTCTTTTCGGTGTCGGAGATGAGGCGAGATACAGTATCTACAAGCCTTTCTCGTCCACCTTGTTGTTGAGAAAAATTTTGTAGTTGTTGAAAGTTAGTTCGTAGGTTTTGTCGGTTACTACTATTGTTGGGATCTCTCCAACCAAGGTTAGGGTGGTTACGCCATCCTTGGTTGTAGGTACCCGTCGGAGGACCCGACGGCCTAGGTCTATTATCAATGTAGTTTACCGTTTCCGTTTGATCATCTAATTCTTTCATACAACTCCAATTTTCATGTGGCCCACCAAACCCCTCACAAGCCATAACCGAGACCGTTTTTGCCATTTCTAACTTTTTAATTTTTGAAGAAAGGGCCTCGATTTGGGCTTGTAAAGAAGTGCTTTCATCAACCTTATGGGCGCCCGCGGTAATAGATTTATTGCATCGGGGAGTGTGCCACTGAAAATTGGTTTGAGCAATTTCCTCAATTTGATTATATATTTCATTTGGGCGACGATTACCTAGAAGTCCCCCGGAGCTAGAATCAAGTGTTTGTCTTGTGTGTGGCAACAACCCATTGTAGAAAGTGGATACTTGTTGCCATACCGCAAGACCGTGATGAGGACACTTTCTTAGTAGCTTCTTGAACCTTTCCCAAGTTTCATATAAGGATTCCCCATCTTCTTGTGAATATATATTAATTTCAGTCATTAATTTAGCCATTTTAGCAGGAGGGAAATACTTATATAGAAACTTTTGGGCTAGTTCATCCCAGCTGTTTACTGAACCAACTGGGAGGGTGTTAAGCCAAGCCTTAGCTCGGTCTTTTAGTGAAAATGGAAACATACGAAGGCGGATGGCATCGTTTGATGCTCCATTGATCCAAAAGGTATCACGTATTTCTAAGAAATTAGTAATATGTAGATGAGGATCCTCGTCCGCAAGCCCATGGATGGTTGCGGAGTTTTGAAGCATTTGTATCAAATGTGGCCGAAGTTCGAAGTTGTTGGCTTCGACATTCGGTGCATTGATAGCGACACCGAGATTACCTACGGTGGGTCGTAGGTAATCCATGAGGGTACGTTGGTCCGCCATTGGAAATGGGTCCCCCGAAACTTTCTCTTGGTTTTTAGCTTTAAGTCTTTTTCTGAGAAAGCGTTCGGGTTCTTCTAGAGGTTCTTTTATGTCTCTACTAGAACTGGAGCTCATACACTACATAGAAACTTCAGATGTGGCGCCTGGGTTCCAAGTCCTGCAATAAAAACAAAAAAGAATGTTGGTCAGAAGGTTCACCACGGCCCCGTGTTCAGGTGAACACGGCCCGTGGTCGGAGGTACAGTGATTTTTTTCCGGATCCCTATTACTGGGGAGCTGGACACGGCCCCGTGTTGCACCGACACGGCCCCGTGCTCAACTCTCTGTAACTTGGAAAATAAAAACTGCCAGTGACAACGCTGGGCACGGCCCGTGTTAGACCAGGCACGGCCCGTGCTAAGCTCTGCAGAAACTGAAAAATTAAGAAAAATCCTAAAACAAACAGAAAAATTAGAAAAAAAACGATTAGGCCGTTGATTCCTAACTTTCTTAAAATCCTTGTGTCCCCAGCAACAGCGCCAAAAACTTGATGCGTGTGTGATGTATATATATTTTAATGTATATTTTAAGCCCTTTTTACACGTTAGTCAAGTTTTAAATTTATAAAACACGATATTTTACTAACACCAAACACACCTATGGGCAAGTGCACCCATCGTGAGCATAGTATAGTGTTGGCAAGATACCGAGGTCGTCCAAGGACACAAGAGCTTTTAATACCGGTTTATCCTCAATGTCTAATCAAATCAAAAGTTTAGAAAAAGGTTTTAAACTAGAAAAATAAAAACTAACTAAAATGCTGAAAAATAAAATAAAAGAAAAACAGATAGAAAAGATGAATCACTTGGCTCCGACTCGTGTTTAGTGTAACCTTTAATTATTTCCGCACTTTTGCACTTTTTAAGAGATTATCTTAGTTATTGTAGTAGGCCCCTCTTTTGAAGGTGACGTTACCCTCAACCCAGTAGTTTGAGTCAACAAGGATACAATCCTAAAGGGTCGGATTATTGAAAGATAATTAATTAAGTTATTAATGCATATTATGGTAGGCCCCTCTTTTGAAGGTGACATTACCCTCGGCTAAGTAGTCTGAGTCTGCAGGGATACAATCTTAAGTAGCCAGGTTAAAGTATTAATAGTAGCTTACATATGAGGGGATCAAAGAGTTTGGACCCCCGCCATCCAATACCGGTGGGTATTGAAGGAGGTCCTACTAAATTTGACCCAGGTCCTTGTAGGATCTATACACTGAACAAGGCAAGACTCTTACCAAACCGTTCCCTTAACCCCTGACCAGGTAGCCAACATACCTCCATATAGACCGTGGAGATATGAATGGTGAAAATCTTTTATGTTATATAGACAGTAAAATAATGCCAAGACACCACGGACAAACGATAAGGAAGAATCACCTTTTACATAAGAAACTAGTTATTAAAGTCATTAATACATAACCAAGTAAAAAGTGCGAAAAGATTAAAAATAAAAAGTATTACACTAGACACTTGTCTTCACCAAGTGATGTAAGAGACTTAGGCAAATATGGCCTTTGATTGTCAAGAATTCTTACGATCAATCTTGGATCCCGAGACGACTCACACACTCTATGATGGACAATGGATGATGGTGGTGGATGATGGTGTTGTGATGGTGGTGGGTGGTGGGTGAAGTGTGAGAGAGGTGGTGTGCCAAGGGATGGTTTGCAAATGAGCCAAGCACCCCTATTTATAGGCTGAACAGTAGCTCGGGCACGGCCCCGTGTCCATCCTCTTCTCTTCCTTCATTAATTGCAGTTTGTCTGCATTAGTTGACCACGCCCCCGTGTCCGCTGGACACGCCCCCGTGTGCAGAAGTATATCTGTACTATCAAGATTTCTCCAGATTCTGCGAATCTTAGAGTTGACCACGGCCCCGTGTCCGCTGGGCACGCCCCCGTGGTGGTTGATAGAAGCTTCCATAGCTTTGTCTTTTCTGCTGGCACTTGGGCACGCCCCCGTGTTCACTGAGCACGAGGCGTGTTCAGTCTTCTGTCTTCTTGATTTTGCTTGGGAAGATGCTGTCGGGGGGTCGGGCATGCCACGTTTGTTCCTTTTCTTGTATTTATGTTAGTTTTAGCTACCTTTTTGCTTCTTTTGTTCATTTGAGCTCATTTAATCCTGAAAATACAAAAGGAAGACAAAAACACACTTTTTCCAACATTAGTACTAAAAAAGGGTTAGTTTTATGCCACAATTGATGTAATTTATATGTTGCATTTTGTGCACATCAGCATCCAAATCAGGGGTTGAAAACCATTAGAGAAAGTGGTAAAGACCAGATTCAATGTTTCTGCATTTCTGCTGATCTGGTGATAGCTTACGGACCGTAAGGTCATCCCCATACGGTCCGTAAGGACCTTGCAGGTCTACAACTTTCACAAACTGGCAGATTTAGTCCCTGAAGCCCCAAACTTGATTTTCGATGCATTTTTGACACGTTTAAGCCCCGTTAACCCAATTTCAAGGCACTAAAATGATGTTAAAGTGTAGGGAACTTAAAATATACTCAAAAACATCTCGGATGTCGGTTCGTTTGGTCGTACGGTGGCGTTGTTCGGTTAATTACGACGGAAGTCGTGACGAACGCAAAAACGATCAAAATTAAGCGACGGATGGAATTTTATCATGCCAATCACTAAAGTAGAATATTTTAATGATTACATAAATTTTTGGGTGTCCAGATATATTCAGAACGTAAGATATGCGTGAAAATGCAAACTTATGCACTTTTTGACGCTTTTAGTCCCTATTGATCAAATAAGTTTATTTTAGCATACCGAACCCCTCAAAGCCTATTTCTAAGCTATGTAAAGGATACTTAGGGTATGTTTAACTTATGATCAAGTTCCGGAATGTTTGTTACCATACAAATCGGTATAGTTTCGCAGTTTGACATAAATAGTCCCTACGATCGAACAAACTTGTTTTCGACACACCAAACCATCAAAAACTTATTTCTAAGTTATGAGAAGGTTATTTAAGGTATGTTAAGCCCGTGTCACTATTCCGGAGTGTTTGTCGTGTTATACTGACTGCGTTTATGCACCAGTTTGCGTATAACCTTCCAGAAAGCGATTTAAAGCTTGAAATCGGAATCGAATCAAATCGTAAAATCATCAAACACAAATACACACATAATAACACCAAAACACATTGTTTTATTAATAAATGACATTTTTTACATTGTACATCGATTACAGAGCACAGTTGTCACAGTCTCCCCTACTTTAGGAAATTTCGTCCTGAAATTTTAACAAGAGGAAACTTGTGAGAACAATTGCAGATATTTCGCCTTCATTTGGTCCTCACGTTCCCAAGTAAACTCTGGGCCACGTTTGGATTCCCAGCGAACCTTTACCAATCGAATTCGTTTGTTCTTCAACTATTTGACTGCACGGTCCACTATCTCCACAGGTTTCTCGACAAAGTGCATCGTTTCATCAACTTGAATTTTGTCGAGTGGAATGTGAAGATTAGTGTTAGCTAGACACTTTCGCAAATTGGACACGTGAAAAGTTGGATGAATATTTCCAAGCTCTGGAGGTAGCTCTATTAGATAGGCAACCCTTCCAATTCTTTCAACAATCTTAAATGGTCCAACATATCGTGGTGCAAGTTTTCCTTTCTTTCCAAATCTCACCACTCCCTTCCAAGGTGATACCTTGAGTAGGACATGGTCTCCGACTTGAAATTCCAAAAGCTTGCGTCGCATATTCGCATAACTCTTTTGACGACTTCTAGCTGTCACAAGATTATCGCGGATCTTCTTGATTTTGTCTGTTGTTTCCAGAATGAGCTCAGGTCCAGTAAGCTGAGCTTCACCGATCTCATTCCAACAGACAGGTGAATGACATTTTCGACCGTAGAGAGCTTCGAATGGTGCCATATTGATGCTAGCATGATAACCGTTGTTGTAAGAGAACTCGATCAACGGCAGATGAGAGTCCCAATTACCACCAAAGTCTATCACGCATGCTCTAAGCATATCCTCCAAAGTTTGAATCGTCCTCTCAGATTGTCCATCTGTTTGGGGATGATAAGCAGTGCTTAGATTTAGTTGGGTTCCCATAGCAGATTGCATGGTCTTCCAGAAATGAGATGAAAATCGAGCATCACGATCAGAAATGATGTCCAAAGGAACACCATGTCGAGATACAATCTCATCAACATAAATCTTTGCAAGTTTATCAGCAGATAGATCCTCGCGAATCAGAATAAAATGAGCTGATTTTGTTAAACGATCGATAACAACCCAAATCGCATCGCATCGCATCGCATCGTGACCTTTAGATGTACGCGGTAATTTAGTGATGAGATCCATCGTAATGTTCTCCCACTTCCAAACCGGTATCTCTGGTTGCACAAGCAAACCAGATGGTCGTTGATGTTCAGCCTTGACTTTGAGACAAGTTAGGCATCTCGATACATACAAGGCAATATCCTTCTTCATACCAGGCCACCAAAACTTAGTACGAAGATCCTTGTACATTTTATCAGCACCAGGATGGATAGAATATCGAGACTTATGAGATTCGTCCATCACCAAAGTGCAAAGATCGTCTTGTTTCGGAATCCACAAACGATCCTTGAAATAGAGTAAACCATCATCCTTTGCTTCGAGTTTAAGCTCAAGTTGATGTGGTAATTCCTTACCTATCAAATTTTGTGAAACACAAAATTGCTGAGCTTGAAGAACACGAGATTGAATATCAGATAGAGTTCGAACAGAATGCAGCTTGACTCGCTCTTTTTGGCTAAGCGCATCGACCACAACATTCGCCTTACCAGGATGGTAGCGAATCTCGCAATCGTAGTCGTTCAAGAGCTCAACCCATCGTCGTTGCCTCATGTTCAGCTCCTTCTGATTGAGAATGTGCTGGAGACTTTTGTGGTCTGTGAAAACCACACACTTCGTGCCATAGAGGTAGTGTCTCCAGATCTTGAGAGCGAAAACCACAGCTCCCAACTCAAGATCATGAGTCGTATAGTTCTTCTCGTAAACTTTCAATTGTCTAGATGCATATGCTATAACTTTACCTCGTTGCATGAGAACACAACCAAGGCCTAAGTTGGACGCATCCCAGTAGACAACGAAATCATCGTTTCCCTCGGGTAAAGATAGAACAGGAGCATCATAGAGCTTCTGTTTCAGCGTTTGGAACGCTTCTTCTTGTTTGGGTCCCCACTCAAAAGGCTTATTCTTTTGAGTCAAAGCAGTGAGTGGAACCGCAATCTTTGAGAAGTTCGAAATAAAACGACGATAATAACCAGCAAGACCAAGAAAAGATCGAATCTCTGTTGGTGTCGTTGGTGTTTTCCAATCCTTAATAGCTGCTATTTTGCAAGGATCCACACTTGGAGAATTTAGCAAAAAGTTGTTCATTCTTCAGGAGTTCCAAAGTCAAACGAAGGTGTTGCTCGTGATCGGCTCGAGACTTCGAATAAACAAGAACATCGTCGATGAACACAATGATGAACTTGTCTAAATAAGGTTTACACACCCTATTCATTAAGTCCATGAAGATGCCTGGAGCATTCGTCAAACCAAAAGGCATGACGGTGAACTCGTAGTGCCCATATCTCGTGCGGAAAGCAGTTTTGGGAATATCTTCTTCGAGAACACGAAGTTGATGATACCCAGAACGCAGATCAATCTTGGAAAAACAGGTAGCACCTTGCAACTGATCAAAGAGATCATCGATTCGAGGTAGGGGATATCGATTCTTGATGGTAAGCTTATTAAGCTCACGATAATCGATACACATTCGAAAAGATCCATCTTTCTTTTTCACAAAGAGGACAGGAGCTCCCCAAGGTGAATAACTCGGACGGAAGAATCCTTTATCAGATAACTCCTGAAGCTGTTTCGATAACTCTTGCATCTCCGACTGTGCAAGACGATAAGGTGCTTTCGCAATCGGGTTGGCATTGGGTACAAGATCAATATGAAACTCGACTTGACGAACTGGAGGCAGACCAGGCAGTTCATCAGGAAACACCTCTGGATAATCCCGAACAATCGGAATATCCTGAATACTCTTGTTCTCGCCTTTCTCCTCGGTGACATGTGCTAGAAAAGCAACATATCCTTTTCATAAATAAGTTCGGGCTTTCGTACACGACATGAGTTTCAAACCAACAGATGGTTTCTCGCCACGAACTTCCAGAACATCGCCAGACGAAAGAGGAATACGAACGATCTTGTCGAAACAAACAACTTCGGCATGATGTTTGGTTAACCAATCCATCCCCACAATAATGTCGAAACTCCCAAGTTGCATCGGTGTGAGATTGATAGGAAAAAGATGGTTATCGAGGTTCAATTGACAACCACGAATGACAGAATCGAGTACAAGAGGTTTACCAGTAGCAACTTCAACAGATAAGGGTTTCCTCAGTTTAGTTCTAGGTATCGCAAGTAAAGGCTCAAAAGATAACGAAACAAAACTCCTATCGGCACCAGAATCGAAAAGAACAGATGCAAGTTGATTGTTAACAAGGAACGTACCGTTAACAACCTCGTTGTCTGCCCTCGCCTCGTTCGTGTTCAGATTGAATGCTCGTCCACGAGCGGGATTCACATTCGCGATTGCATTCAGATTCGCATTTGCATTTACCAACCTCGGGCAATTGTTGCGGAAATGACCCATTTCTCCGCAATTGAAACACGAACCAGGTGGGAATCTCGCAGCATTCCCTTGAGCTTGTGCTGGAACCTGAGCAGCCTGATTCTGACCCAAACGACAAATGTTGGCCAGATACCCAAGTTTACCACACGTAGTACACTGTTTACAGGCCTGCTGGGCAACATGGTGACCGTTGCATCGAGCACAGTGAGGTGCGGTACCAGCATACTGCTTCTTCGCAGGAGGTAGGGCCGGTGGGTTCTGAGGGTTCTGGTTGGTGACAGCAAAGTTTTGGGAAGCCTTGCGCTTCCTTGACTTTTTAGAAGCCTCAGCCTGCTTCTTACCCTTACCTTTACCCTTTTCTTGAGCAGAATCGGCTGACTTCTTCTTATCACCCTTATGGATCAATTTATCCTTTCTGACCTGAGACTCGGTCAGTGTAGCAGCCAACTCAATCGCTTAACGGATAGTAGTAGGATTACTGCCAGTCACAATATCTTGCACAGAATCGGGTAACCCATCGATATACCTCTCAATTGCCTTCTCCAATGGGGTAACCACAGTAGGACACAACAAACTGAGCTCCTCATATCGATCCGTATAAGCACGGTGTTCTCCCCCGTCTTGTTTCAGATCATCGAATTCTCGTTCTAAAGCTCGAATCTCGTGACGGGGACAGAACTCTCTCATCATGAGAGCTCGAAGCTCTTCCCATGTTTATGCCATCGCCACATCGGCACCCCTATCGCGCATCACTCCGTTCCACCATGTAAGAGCACGCTTCTCGAACACACTGGATGCAAACTCAACCTTACGCTCATTCGGACATTGCACATGTCTGAATGTGCTTTCCAAACTTTCGAACCACTACAGGAGCGCAGTTGCTCCTTGCGACCCAGAAAACTTCAATGGCTTAGCAGAATTAAAATTCTTGAAACTACATTGTGCATTATTGTTATTATTGATGTTGTATAACTCATGGATCTGGGTTACTACGCCAGGAAGTACTGCAGCCATTTGCTGAGCGACAAGGGCTGCGACTTCTTCAGCAGTAAAAGGTTGAGCATCACATCGAGGAGGCATTGTCTAACAAGGAAACATGAGAAACGAGTGAGGTCGACAATTGAAAAAACAAAAGAGGTATCGAAAACATCGACAAAACACAAGGAAGGCGATCATTCGTTCGTTACCTCAAAAAAAACAAACAACACGCAGTGACTAATCAAAGTAAATGGGTCATAATAATGTATCACCGAAGACATGCTCGCCTATAAGTGAACACTCACCCCAAGAGTTCCCAGGTAAGAGTGACTGGTCCGATACTGCGGATTTGTACGAACACTCTAGCCTTAAACAGAAAACTCAGGGTACAGGCATTCACTCTTCCAGTTTGCACGTGTTCACATTATTTAGACCCAAACTTTGACGAGATTTCGAAAACTAAGAAGGATCAAAACCTTGTAATCAATCATCCAAGGATAGATGATTAATTTTCGAAGCGGATTTGTTATTGTGTTCTCGTTGTGGATATCACCTAAGGATAGGTGACGGTATTGTTTTAAAAACTAAACGCAAATCTTCTTGCGTTAGGGTCCTAGAAAGTTGTAGTCTAGGTCAAAGCATTACTAATAACCTAATTCCCTATAACCATTGGCTCTGATACCAACTCTTCTGTCACACCCCGACCGCGTTAAAACAACGAAACCGCGGCGGAAACGTCGGGGAGTGTTGTAACAGAATTATTGTTCCACAACCATGGTAATCAAATGTTTTGTTTTATTGAATTATTAAGTAATGTACATTGTCTTTAAACCAAACAAACAAGCTACACATCGTCTATTATTGTTTTTATGTCTCTAAGGCCATGTCCAGATCCTTAGTGAACACGCTTCCTAGCAATCAACATCATGCAACACCACCTGAAACATATGTAAAAATAAAGTCAGCAAAAAAATGTTGGCGAGCACATAGGTTTTAGGAGAGTATCGGATTCATGGCTCGTTTATATGTTGCAGTACCTTATTAGACTACAAGAGTCAAAAGTACAAACCTCGTTTTCAAAAGTGTATCGCAACAGAATTAACCAACTCAAATCAATATGGTTATAGTTTATAAAATCTCGTAGCCATAATTCTTAACCCCAAAACATTTGTTTTAGTAAACCAATTCATAAAACATCTCGTAAAAACCTGTTAATAAAACTCGTATGGTTTATATCATTTCGAAAACCTCGTTGTGTGACATCGTTTCAAAATCGTTTTCCAAGTGAACTAAATAATGACACGAAATGTAATATGATAAGAGCACTTATATATAAGATGTACCAGCGGCGTATCTACCGTGCTCTTATCATGCTACACCCGTCCCATTATCTAATCACTACCTAAAACCAATCGTTTATCCAATTCGTTTATCTCGTTTAAGTCGTATCAAATCGTTTAACTCGTCCCAAAATCGTATTTGTTTTAATTGTGAAACTACTTATGGTCGTCTCGCTAATAACATCCAAACCTTCATGACTCGACTATCTCGCTTCTCGCATTAACAAACCACCAAAGGGTAAGTTAACAATCATCAGATTCGGTCGTTACCTACATAACCCCCACACATAACCATGTGTGTAGTCTGATAACGGGATTTGTCAGATCCTATGGTACCATAACCTAATACTGGTCGGCTCGGCCAAAGCTAATGCATGTCATTCGTTATGTAATTACAACCAACAAGTTCGTTCACTTTATCGAAATCGTTATTAGTTTAATATAAACCATTTAAATCGTTTTTGAAACCATCGTTATAATATCGAAATCGTTTTAATACATATGAATCACCCCAAAACAATCGAAAACAGTAAAATAGGGGAACTATGTACTCACATTGAAGTGCAAAGTATCCTCAATCTAAAGAACTCAACAAGCTCAATCAAACCAAGGAAACTCAAGCAGCACCTAATAATCGAATCACTAGTAAATAGATCGACACCTAAATCGGAAGATCGGACAGAATGAGGTCTTGTAAACCAAATGAGTGTTGGAACTCATGTGATATGGTTTAACAAAGCCTACATTCTAAATCGAAACCTAACCTAAGTGCTTTCGACCCGTTACGACCCATTAAGGTAGCTTACACTACTTTAACGCGTCGTTCGCGCAAAGCGCGTTCGAGACGTCTAACTAGACCTATGACAATTATTATATGCCCTAACATGTTTAAATAGGTTGCATAATCAGTTTAGGTGACAAAAGTTAAGTTACATATGATTAAAGTCCAATTATGCATGAAAAGGGCATTTTGGTCATTTACCTAAGGCATATAAACTACCTATCATACAACTACTTAAACTAGGTGACCATAAGGTATAACCTAGGAAGGTTATTCCCTATTCAACTGTGGTCACTAAACATGCTTGGTCGGATCTTAATGATCGACCAAACGGGTCGAGTTCGAAAGTCTAAGCGGTGGTTTAGACCGCTTGACTTACGACTCTAAATAAGCACTACACTAAAAGTGACGAGCTAAACATGTTGGAACATGTTTAACTAAGTTAGAAAACAGGTTTTGATATCAAAACAAAGTGTTTTGATACCAAGTGTAGTTTTTTTTTTTGGGTAAAGGGTTACCCCGGTGATTCTATTATAGACAACCGCCAAATAAGTACAAGTAGTGAGGATGAGTTCCCCACTAGTTCATATACAGGACAGGCCCCATATATGTAAGCAAAAAAACAAACAAACCAAGATACCACCTCGACCTAGCCTACTACAATCATGATAATAATGACTAACTAGTAGACAACTCGAAAATAGACCAAGTGTAGTTTGGTTGCAAAATACGCTTAAATGCGCATTTTGACGAAAACTACGACTCGTCACTACGCCTAGTCAACGTGGTAATCAGTAGGTATAATCACTAGGGACTATAACCATCGTGATTACGCTCACGTTGCGAAGTTCGAACGAACTTCGTGTTGACCAACTCGTGGTCAAAGCAGAAAGTCAAACACTGTTTGACTTTCACGCTCGAAAAGCGATAAAAGAACGAAAGAAGCTTACAAAGGGTCCTTGCTAGGGAGAACTTGATCTTAAAATCTCAGGTATGAAGTATTATAACTTCAACTTAGAGAAATCAGATCAAGGGTGAAGAAAAATGAATGAATGGCATGGCTATATATAGTTTTTGCAAAACCGTTAAGATCATTCCTTGCTAAAGAGGGAAAGATCTAGGCCATACAATTGTTAGGGAGGGATTGGAGGACTTGGTCATCACACAAACCAGCCCAAAGCATCCAAATCAGGGGTAAAGATCAGATTCAATGTTTCTGCATTTCTGCTGATCTGGTGATAGCTTACGGACCGTAAGCTCATCCCCATACGGTCCGTAAGGACCTTGCAGGTCTGCAACTTTCACAAACTGGCAGATTTAGTCCCTGAAGCCCCAAACTTGATATTTGATGCATTTTTGACACGTTTAAGCCCCGTTAACCCCATTTCAAGGCTCTAAAATGATGTTAAAGTGTAGAGAACCTAAAATATGCTCAAAACCATCTCGGATGTCGGTTCGTTTGGTCGTACGGTTGCGTTGTTCGGTTAATTACGACGGAAGTCATAACGAACGCAAAAATGATCCAAATTAAGTGACGAATGGAATTTTATCATTCCAATCACTAAAATAGAATATTTTAATGATTACATAAATTTTTGGGTGTCCGGATATATTCAGAACGTAAGATATGCGCGGAAATGCAAACTTATGCACTTTTTGACGCTTTTAGTCCCTATTGATCAAATAAGTTTATTTTAGCATACCGAACCCCTCAAAGCCTATTTCTAAGCTATGTAAAGGATATTTAGGGTATGTTTAACTTATGATCAAGTTTCGAAATGTTCGTTACCATACAAATCGGTATAGTTTCACAATTTGACATAAATAGTCCCTGCGATCGAACAAACTTGTTTTCGACACACCAAACCATCCAAAACTTATTTCTAAGTTATGTGAAGGTTATTTAAGGTATGTTAAGCCTGTGTCACTATTCCGGAGTGTTTGTCGCGTTATACTGACTGCGTTTACGCACCAGTTTGTGTATAACCTTCCAGAAATTGATTTAAAGCTTGAAATCGGAATCGAATCAAATCGTAAAATCATCAAACACAAATACACACATAATAACACCAAAACACATTGTTTTATTAATAATTGACATTTCTTTTACATTGTACATCGATTACAAAGCACAGTTGTCACAATCAAAACTTATTTTTAAGCTATGTTAAGGGTATTTAGGGTATGTTTAGCTTATGATCTTGTTTTGGAGTGTTTGTCGCTATGCGAATCGGCAGACTTTTGCAGTTTGTCGCAAATAGTCCCTGTGATCCAATAAACTTGTTTTTGCCATACCAAACCCTTCAAAACTTATTTCTAACTTATGTAAAGGTTATTTAAGGTATGTTAAGAATATATCACTATTCTGGAGTGTTTGTCGCATTAGACTAATTATGTTTACGTAACAGTTTGCGTATAACTTTCCAGAAAGCGATTAAAAGCTTGAAATTGAACTAGAATCAAAACGTGAAATTGTCATACACAAACAAACAAATGTTGAGACCAAAATACATTGTTTCATTGATAATTGATATTGTTCTACATCGTTTAGTGTTTACAGAGCACAAATGTCACAGTCTCCCCTACTTTAGGAAATTTCGTCCCAAAATTTATTCGAAGAAGACCGTAGAGTGTAATTGAAATGACCGAAGGATAAGCAAGTTGCTAGATCCCAAAGATGCGAAGCATCGTTTGGTGTTGGAAATTTTGGGGGATCCAAAATGTGATTTGAGATATTCAAAGTATCTAAGGTATTCAAACCTTTGGAACTTGTGAATCTTTAAAAATGTCAACCAGTGTTCAAAAATTGTTTGGCATGGCACTATGTTATACTAAGTTTTTAGTGTAAATCCTAGCAAACAAAAGGGTGTACATTCAAGCCTTGTCCATACGTACACGGTTTCTAACGTCCCATGAGGTACATCCCATGTACCATGAGCATCTCATGCATAGGAGATGGGTCAACATACCTATGGCATCAAGATTGTCACCTTTAACACCATAATATACTCCCGATCGGCTCGATTTGAGTTAATGAATGTACTCGTCATCGTCCATTGCAAATAATCACACAAAAACAAATAATCACATAATGGTCAAAGATAACATAAAATAACCAAGTGATCTTAGTAACATTCTGAAGAATAACACAATAAGAACACTTATATATAGGAAGTACCATCGGCGTATCTACCATGTTCTTATCGCATCATACTCCTCCCGTTACCTTAATCACTCTAGATTTTATGCCACCATACTTAACAAGGCTTACTATGATTCTCATGCGTCGAACCTCATAATTAAGTGTGCACCCATAATTACTTGTTTCATCGCATGGTCCACATAGCTCCTTTTGTTAACCGAGGGTAAACGAAATAATAAGGTCGAACTATCGTCTAAATCAAATAAACATTGTCACAATATAGCATCTGTCAAATTGAATCATGTTTCATACTAGCAATGATAGCACTACTTGGTTTGCATACAACAAATTTAGGAGTAGGTATTTCATTCTAGTACAAATGTTAATACATGTTTCATTCTCTAACCAAACTGGTAGTATGCAACATATACTAAACATGCATTGTCATCGTAATATAAACATATCAAGAAAAAATGTTTTCAAATCATGTGCTAGGTATGCTAAGTCAACATACTAAGCAAAATGTATTTGAAAATAGTGTACTAAGTATGTTAAGTCAACATACGAAGCAAATTGTATTTGTAATCATTTGTACATAGTATTCGTATCGATCGTGTTGCCAAGTTCGTATGAATGCACTAGAGTGCAATCATAGTATGCTAAATTACAAGATTTAGTTCCTAAAGAACGGAATCCTCAAAGTCAGCATGTAGTCGTAATCACACATAGTTTAATCACATTGGAGTTTGTAATTGGAATACGAATAACAAGGATACAGATAAACTTCTTGAAATTTATATTGTCATTACAAACATAGTTAAAATATGTACATTGTTTTTGAAAATAAATAGAAAATGTAGAGGTTCAAATGATCATAAGTGCTTAATCATTAGCTTGAGCCTCATTGACATTGAACACTCATCCATTAGCATTGGCAAGATTAGGGCAGTTTCGCTTAAAATGATTTAAATCACCACAATTGAAACATGCTCGAGGGCGAGTCTGAGTAGGGGCTGCTCGGTTCTAGACAAGACAGGTCGCAGCTAGATGTCCAAATAGACCACAGATCGTACACTGGCGGCAAGGAGAATTTGTTGCGTGATGATAGTTGCAATGATTGCACCGTGGTTGCTTTCCACGATAAAATCCCCTAAAAGGTACTGAGTTTAGTGGAATTGGTGCGGGTATTGCATAACTCTTTGAAGTCTTGCGCTTCTTATAATTTTTAGAAGATTTAGCCTTTGTTCCCTTTGAATTCTCCATAGTAGTTTCAATGTTTCGTTTCTTGTCTCCCTTTCGAAAAAGTTTCCCTTTTCTAACCTGGGAGTGGGTTAGGGTAGCGGCTAATTCCTTAGCCTCCCTAAGCGTTGCAGGTTTGCTGCCAGTGACAATGTCTTGGACAGGATCAGGTAGGCCATTAATGTATTTTTCAATGGCTCGATCCAAAGGTGTGACCATGGTGGGGCAAAGTAAGCTTAACTGCTAAAATCGTACAGTGTATGCACGATTTTCCCCACTATCTTGTTTTAGATAATAAAATTCGGTTTCGAGTGTCCTTATTTCGCTTTGTGGGCATAATTCTTTCTTCATAAGATTTTTAAATTCTTCCCACGTTTGCGCCATTGCTATATCGGCACCTTGTTCTCTCATGATACCGTTCCACCAAGTGAGCGCTCTCCTTTGAAAGACACTCGAGGCGAACTCCACTTTGCGTGTGACAACTGCCACTTTCGGGTAATTTACTTACATTTAAAACAGTGATTTACATTATACAAGCATGTGTTTTGAATATTCTGACTTCATGATTACATGGTATACATCTTAGAAAACTCATGGAATATTCATTTGTTATTTCACATGATTCATTTTTATTGGGTACATTTGAAATAGTGCAAACAATTCATCGAAACAACTAGAGTAGTGCCTAGTGAACTAGAGTGCTGACGAAAACTTCGGATCCGCAGAAAACATCTAAAATGACATCTCTAGAACTCGGATGAGAGTCCAACGTCAATTATATATTAAACCCTATATGGGAATACAAGAGTTCGATCAATAATTTACCAATGCCCGGTAGCACTAAAAACTGTCCGAAACGCGCTAAAAATGACCATTTCATGAATTGTCCGCAAAATTCAGCAATTGTATTTTTAATACAAGATACAAAAATTGATGTTTAGGCACCAATTTCATATAAACATACTTATGGAATATCAATTTCACGCATAACGGAAATTTGCCCTACAACTTCCATAAGCGAACGTTTCGACTATTTACTAGTGAAACGAGCACTAAACAATTATCCGAACTACATTTTGGCACTTGTAGCGAACTAGTGACTTTTATTTTTGGTCTTGTAAAAACTAGTTTATGATCATTTCAAGTCGCGAATCATCTCGGAAAAATTTCAAAACTTAAACATCTAAATGTTTACAACTTATACTTCATTTGAAACATTAATATTTACTAAGTTATTTTTACAACATAAGACCCCCCCCCCACCTTGAGGCCGTGAACAAGGGGTCCCACCCCCTTGTTTATTTTGCTAAATATCTAGATATTATGTTACTTACTAGTGGATTAGAATGAAGACTTATTACAGCACTTATTCACTAAGTTACCACACATTTACACCATTTCTTACACACACATAAGAAAAGCTCTCTAATCATCTTCATCTTCCATCAAGAACACCTCCATAAACCCATTTCTTTTTATCATCTTCTTCATAACCAAGATGGATTTCTTTGGAACATAGGGTGATCTAAGGCTTTTGAAAGCAAAAGGAAGGGTTTTTCATCCATACCAAAGTGTTCTAACATCAAGATCATCATCTTACTTATTCTTAATAATCTCTAAAGATCATCCCTAGCCTAGTGCTAGAAGTAAGCTTCTATTTTTTTTATACATATTATGTTTATGATTGTTATTATAATTAATAATAACCATATATAATCATACATAATGAACAAGAAAAATACAAAGAAGCAAAGATAAAAATCATCATATAATTATGTTTGTTTATATTGTGATTTAAGACTTGTAATATGCATATTTGATGTTGTTATGATGATTAGAATACAAATAAATTGTTAGAAGGTGTTTTAAAAATATGATCTAATAATCATACATGTTTATGTTAAATGGTTTTTAACATAAAGGGTTATAAAGGAATGATCATATCTAGTAATCTTGTGAAAGTATTTAGGGTTTATATTCAAAAACAAGACTTTCACAAGATTATAAAAATTAACATACAACTAAAGATTTTTATGAAAGTTGTTAAAACTAGAATTTAACTTGGTTTTTGAACTAGTTAACATATGAAAGGATCATGTTTAAAACCCTACATGATTTGCTTATCATCTTGATGATTTGATGTTATAAAAGTCTTATAATGTTTAGTTAAGATGATGAATAAATTGTTGTTGATTTAGTAAAGAAAATGATATGTTTAATGAAACATGGTTAAGATAAAAATGCCAAGGTTATATGGCCAATTTTTATAAAAACTTTATTTTATAAAATAACAACATTTTTTTTTTGGGTAAATCTATACAAGATTTATAAAGGATATTAAAGAAGGGTTTATAAAATAAAAGACAAGGAAAATATATATATTTTTTTTTAGAAAATATATATTTGGTTACTTTAAACAATTTTTGTGTGATATATTACTTGGTGTATTAGTTATATATATCATGATAGGAACTTGAATCTCATGTCAACTTTAAACTCAAAACACGTTATAACAAAAGTCCTACGAGACTTCACATAATTACGCCTTAAAACGAGTTACGGACGATTCTAATAATCGGACACCAATTATGGTCAAAACGGACAACGGACGAATCCTTAAACGAGTCACCAATCCGGGGAGTTACTACGACGTTAGACGATCTTTCGACACGAAATATAAATATACTATCGATAACAAATTTTCGGAGGTTTAGAAACTTATAAAAACTAGTATGTTTTTATTACTAACGTCTATACTTAGTTAATTTTTATAAAAAGGGTTTTTATAAAAATGAAAGGCTTACATGTATTAGTGGGCTATTTTTCTACAAATGGGCTTATTATACTTAATGGGCTATTTTTATAAACAAATGGGCTAGTTTAAGTAATGGGCTATTGTTTTATAAATGGGCTTATTTTTCATAATGGGCTTAACATAAATTAATGGGCTAAGCCCAAATACTAAACATATGGGCCAAAGCCCAACACTATTAAAGCCCAACACTATTAAAGCCCAACACTATTAAAGCCCAACACTATTAAAGCCCAACACTATTAAAGCCCAACACTATTCAGGCCCAACACTATTCAGGCCCAACACTATTCAGGCCCAACACTATTCAGGCCCAACACTATTGAGGCCCAACACTATTTGAGGCCCAACACTATTGAGGCCCAACACTATTGAGGCCCAACACTATTTGAGGCCCAGCACTATTTAAGCCCAATGACTTGAAAACATGGGCTTGGCCCAATGATACTATTATTGGAAACACAACTATACAAGTGATACATACAAGACACGAGATTCAGCGGACGAGATCCGACTATACAACTCATTCATCGAATACACAGTTAACGAACATTTGAACAACTCATACATCGAATACACAGTTAACGAACAGTAAAGACATACAAGTCTTACATATACTCAAGACACAAGACTTGTACTCAAGTTCTTTTCAAAGACCGAAGTGTCTAACAAAACTAAGAACGTTTGTAGGTCGCCACGCTATTCAGGACGACCGCACGTGAGATCTTATTTACATCTATTTTCAGGACGCAATACTGTGAGTTCATGTTCCCCTATTCATTTAAATGTTTTACAAACTTTACAACTATCGGGGAGGATACATGTTCAGGGTATGTTAAAGTTAGGTAATGAAACACCATAGATCATGTGCGAATTAGGGCCTTACTATAAGCACCATTAATCCAGATTGGACCAAGGAACAAAGGCTTAGATCTAATGGGTTTTGGCGAGCCCCACTCTTGGTCATGGACCCCTACGGAAGAGTGCGTTTGTGTCCCAGTCGATAGGAATCGGCATAAAATCGTCTAGGGTTGGTTTGCTTCCTATTTCGTCACACATATTAATGTCCTTGCAAAACATTAATGATCAACGATTTCATTGACGCTTTACATACTACAACTCACATTTTTCATACATCGTTTACAACTAAACTGCATGAATTAACCAACTTTTGTTGATGTTTTCCAAACTTAACATGTATTTCAGGGAATTAAAGGACCATGTCGGATTTCCCAGTCAAGATAACAAGTACCGGAACTCCATGCCATCTTTTGGAGGGTTTAACTATTATATTCTGCCTCTTTGAGGAAATATGATGGCTTAACCTTTAGTAGTTTATTTCATGTTAATGTATGAAACAATAACACTTTACTTTTATGTTAATGGTTTGTAACCGACACACTAAACTTATGTTGTAATCTTTTGAAACACTATGTAATGGCAATGGAGTATGTTTTATTCATATAGTTTGTTCATGTACATCGATATTTATGCAATGAAAATCAGACAGATCACACCTTGCGTTTCCGCTACGAGCGGGTGTGACAGACTGGTATCAGAGCATCGATTGTAGTGAACCAGGATTCTTTACCGAGTCTAAGTCTACAATCACTAGGGATCTCTCATGAAAACTATTTAAACACAAACACATGTTTTCATTTGCATAAACATTTTCATGGTCCATTTTCAACAAGAATTCATCTCATACAAAGCAAGCAAGGACATTTCCATGGGTGAAGTCTATGAGAAACAGACACAATACATTAATAGACTATGTGCCTACAATACATTACATTATCAGTGCTTATACAAGATAGACACATTACACTATCAGCTTATGCATTATAAACAGTTTACAAGTTCAGCTTATACAAGATAGAAATCCTTGATTGATAGGATTTTACATGATTATATATATATAGGTGGTTCATATATATGTTGCATGAAATATTTTGCCAAGAACAAAATACCTTCGACTTCAAACTCTATTATTATTCTTTACTCACACGGTGAAAATATCGACCTCATGTCTATTGCGGAGCTTATGGCGAACATGATTCCTAAGTGAAATCTTAAACTTAATTCCGTAAAATATGGTTGCTTTCTCGCGAATGCTGAGATGCCTGACCATGATAATGACGATGAGGCGAAGGTGGTAACCTTGGACAACAACTCCATTAGTGGGACGAGATCCATGTGACTCATACTAATCAAGGTGGATATACTCTTGTCCTTACAAGGAAGATGAAGTATTCATCCTGAAGGTGCCCCTTCGGTTGTTATTATTACAGATTCTTTTCATTTCTATTTCACCTAACGTCGTACCGTTCTGCGAGTAATGACAACGAACGTTGACACGTGAGTTATCATGAAGGTCCCTCCTATGTTGAAGGTATATTGACAATAACGTTTCCTCTCTTATTGATCGGCAGCTTCGTACGAGAGAATGCTAGGGTGACCATGCAAGGCAATTTATTATTACGGTGGCCAACGTAATAACAACTTGTAGTGCATGGGAATTCTGGTGGACTCTGCGGGCCAAGCTAATGATCACTATTCGTTCAAAGTCTTAAATTATTATTTGAGATTCAATGTTTCTTATCTATTAGAACACGAACTGTGGTGGTTAGTATAACACCCTACAATACAATACAATACAATACAATACAATACAATACAATACAATACAATACAATACAATACAATACAATACAATACAATACAATACGGGAAGACGACACATATTTGTTCACACCTAACATTCGATCTATATCACGATTCAGTTGAGACTAGTCATTTAAACAAACAAACCATGTTAGCTACTCATGGAGGATTTTCCTCAACATTCTCGAAATTCTTGAACATGGGTTGGTTCCAGGGTGTCTATGACACTTTATCCTACTTTACCTTACCTTACCTTATCATATTCCACCTTATCATATTCATTGGAAGCGATACAATAAATTCCGTTGTTTGACATTGTCTTTTCCCAAGGAAAGGTATGGCATGAGCCATGCTGCAATTCCCTCATTGCATTCTATTCGACATTTTTTTTAGATTCTAATCATCTTGCTAGAGCTCGTAAAACTCAAGCACTATTACCATAATGGTCACATGGACAAATAAGACAAAGGATTTTCTCTACTTCGGACGATTGAGGTCATAGAGTAGGGAACCCATATTATATGGACGAAGACCACTGGTTGGTTTCCCCTCCTCAACGAATTATTTCTCTTTCCATTTAGACGTATGACCAATACATGCAAGAGGCATTACGCCTTTTGGTTTTGGTTATCCACATTATCATTTATTCAAACATGTATGAACAATATGGTCTTGAGGTTTCCATGACCGATTGATTGTATTCTTCATTCTTGGGCACATGATAGACTTTATTTATTCAAATAAATGTCTAGATTCTTTTAATTGTGTGTATTAAAAAGATCATGGCGCCAAAAGAATCAATTGTTTAAGTTAAAAATTATGTGTTGAAAACTATTGCTTTTACACAAGACATGGTTTATACATGACATTGTTACGCAAGACATTGTTATACATATCATTTGATGTTGGTTTACACAAGACATTTTTGGTGGTTATTTGTAAGTGATGAGACGTGTGTAATATGATAAAAGCATGGTGGATACGCCGCTGGTACTTCCTATATATAAGTGCTTATGTTATATTGCATATCGTGATGTTATTCAAATCTCTTCGACAAAGACAAGACATGACATTTTTGCACAAGACGCGACATCCTCTACACAAGACATAATATTCTATTTCAAGACATGATATATTTATACACTACATTTCTAGTGGTTATTTATTTAACCATACATCATTCTTTTATATCATCTGATTTTCATATCTATTTTCATATGATTTTATAAAAGAATTCGATCATAACTAGAGCTAATATTGTTGGTTACACTTGATGCTTTCACGAGATCTCAAGGGTTGTTCCATAATGGGTAACACCCGAATTCAAACACACTGAGTGATATATTTTAGGTTTAGCCTCGGAGATCCGAAGCATAACCGCATCATCCCTCCTTACCTCGATCACTCAAACAATAACTCTCGCCATGAGAGAAATGAAGTCATGAGTACGTACACTCTACGATCATCGTGTATCAATTTTATTGATACCAACACCGAGCTTAGCTGTGACAACTCGAGTTTCCAAGATTCTATCTTCGCATTTAGTGCACGTTAAATTTTTTTTTATTTTGTTGTTTGTTAATACGACTCGTTGTTTCACAACGCTTACTTTTGTAATACGTTGTAACGTATTTCGACTGATTTGTTATACTTGGAAATCCATAATAATTATTATATGTGGTTGTTTGTTAATAAGGTGTTATTATTTGAACATGTGTTATATAAGGTTGGAACTTACTGAGAACAATTATTCATGAAATCACCCAAGTGGTGAAAACACTTTAGGTGTTTTCGTCCCACTGATGACCACGAAATCAGACATGGGCTTGGCCCATGGCCCAGTATTTAGATATTTTAGATATAATCATTCTTATAACCAAACTTCTCAGAGAAGTCTCACATTTTCCAAACCACATCTTATCACTTTGTTCTCTCTCTCTACATCTGATAACCCAACAAAGAGTTCCTCATTTGAAGCAAAACCTCTGTCTAATACTTGGTTAGTGATTTCATGATTAAGTTGTTTCCTTGATTGCATATTGTATGATTTTGGATGTTTAATCATGATGTTTGTATACATTTATGTGTGTGATTATGTGATTTGATCATGGTATGCTTGATAGATAATCATTGGCTATGAACCTTCTGTATATTTGATGTTTTGATCAATAGTGGGTATTTGTTATTGAATGATAAACTGATTAAACTGGGGATTCTGGTATCATACGATGTTGGCAATCATATATTACATATCAATGATTTATTTAAACGGCTTGTAGATGATTAAACATGTTTCTGTAATGAAATAGCTACTAGGTTTTAAGTTACAGTGAGTTTGTTGAGGATGATGATGTTTCACGAAAACACCCCACCATTTTTAAAGTGGACGAAATCACTTCAAGTGATTTCGGCCCAAGTGTGTTTGGCCCACATGTGTTTTCGGCCCAGTAAGGGTGTTTTCGGCCCACATGTTTGTTTTCGGCACTATTTGGATTTCGGCTCATAAGGGGGATTTCGGCCATGTGTGGGATTTCGGACAAAAGGGTTTTCGGCCATAAGGGGGATTTCGGCCTAATGTGTTTTCGGCCCATATATGTGATTTCGGCCCAAGTTGGATTTCGATCCATAAGTGATTTCGCCACTTTTGGTTTGTCTGGCAACAAGCTACTGTTAATAAGTAATGTTATTAATTATGTTATTTAGCTTAAACTAATCACTTGAATAACTCAGTCAGTTATTTAACTTTGTTAAATATGTATTTTGAGAACCTCATTGTTTGAGTAACTCTGTTAGATGACAATTCTGTTAAGTTGTTAACTGGGTTAACTAACTTACTCTGTTTGTTTATTATTTCAAATGATGTGGATTAATTCTATTATTTCCTGAAATCTGTTAACTTTATTCACTCAGTTAAATTGCTAGATTTGCAAGATGCCAACTCTGTTACATGTATAGATGCAATTATCTGTTATGTGTTGCACGATATGAACTGTCAAACACTCTGTGATATATTCGTGACACTAGTTCAATGTGAAACTTTACGAACGTGAACTGACTGAACATACGTGCACTATAGGACTTGACTGTTAAATTGAGAGCACTTAACTTAGCATACCGAGCAAACAAGGTGAGTTCACACTTCTACCAAGGCATGGGATTCCCAGGGCTTGGGAATGGGATTTAAGGAATAAGGTTGAATAGATTCATGCGGACATTGTTACTAGACTACCATACCATCGTCCTCGGTTGTGCAGGACCCATACGTAAAACCTACGTATACTTATGCTATTCGCTATCCTCGGTTGTGAAGGATACTCACGTAAAACCTACGTGAACCTATATTTACTACTGCCTCGGTTGTGTCAGGCACTTACGTAAAACCTACGTAAACCCACGCGTACCCCTATCCTCGGTTGGGAAGGATACTTACGTAAAACCTACGTAACACTAGTACGTATTACTGTTCTCGGTTGTGAAGAACACATATGGTTACAAATAGTCTAGTGGTTATACAACACGGGAAGCCCCCACCAATAGAACTTACTACCGGCCCAGTAGAGCCACATGTTACAAACAAACTTACTATTACGCATTACTTTCTGTGAACTCGCTCAACTAGTTGTTGACTCTCTGTTACATGCCTTGCAGGACCATAGGTACTATTGGAGCTTGCACGGGAGGCACAGTCGTTGTGGACATGGATCGTGAACGTGTTGTTAAACTTAAATGACATTTTGTACTTAAACTTATGTTGGGTTTTACATTAATGCTTCCGCTACACACTTGTTTATATTTGGTTTTGGAAACACTGATCGTATTGATGAATGACTTTCACTATATACTTATGTTCAATATGATTGGTGGCTTGATCCTGGTCATGTCACGCCTCCCAGCGGTAGTACTCCGCGAGTGGATTTTGGGGGTGTGACAGATTGGTATCAGAGCCATTGGTTATAGAGAACTCGGTTTTAATAAGGGGAAAACGTTTTTATTAAAACCAGACTATAACCAGAACAGTGCTCAACGATCCACAACGACGCTTCGCTCCACGTGCAAGGCTCAGCATCATAGGTACTACTATTCATGTTACCTTACCTACTTGTTAGAATTACATAGAACTTTGCTCGTGGTATGCTTAGATTACAGAACCTACTATTCGTTACTGCTTGAGAATACTTGTGTGCTCACTCTCTTCGCACTATTCGCGAACCTCTCATCCACATGTTCTCCTTGATGTTAAGATCATGAGTGGACACGTTAACCTAACTCAAGCCCAGTTGGCGGCTTCGATCACCGAACAAGTTACTGCAGCACTCACAGCTGCCCAGGCAGGAGGTGTAACCTGCCATCACCACTTACTCTAGGATCTTTAGATCCTACTCTCGTAACTCAACACTTGTGCTTAATTTTGGTTACTCTTACGCACACGACAAGTCAACACGCTTAGCCACCTGTATGCACATACAAGACTTTTATGGACTGTCGTCCTACTACTTTCAGCGGCACGGAAGGAGCTGTTGGACTCCTCCATTAGTTCGAGGAACTCGAATCGGTCTTCGATTGTGCGAATGACCTGAGGCTCGTAAGTTGAAATAGGCCACTGATACTCTCGAAGGCACCGCGCTAACTTGATGGAACGCGCAAGTTCAGATGCTAATGCTGGCGGCTGCTAATGCCACCCCATGGAATGATATTAAGAAACTGATCAAACGTGAATACTATAGTCGTGATGACATTCACAAGCTGGAAGTGGAATTCTTTAACCTGAAGATGACGGGATCAGAGATAGAAGCGTACACGAAACGATCCAACGGACTGGCAGTGTTATGTCCATCTATGGTGGATCCTCCCATCAAACGCATTGAGCTATACCTCAAGGGATTAGTATCAGGGATTCAAAGTCATGTGACTACTCCTAACCTTATTACTATTCAAGATGTTACTCGTCTTCCTCATCGTCTCATAGACCAGGCAGTGGAACAGAACAAGCTGTCTCATTATGTCAGCGCTACTACTACCATTACTACTTCAACTACTTTTGCTATCCTCAGTGACAACGAATGAAAGTGGGATGGAACCTCTGGCAAGGGTTCGACTACGATTCTGTCCCAGGCACAGCAGTGAAAGATCGATGACAACCAAAGTCCTGGTCAGCAACCTTTTAGCAGTCAATGGCAGGGTGGATACAGGTGAAACCACCCTAAGTGCAAACGCTGTAACTTGCACCACAACGGGCAGTGCAACCGAAACCATTGTCAATGATGCAACAAGCTTGGTCATGGAGCCAAAGATGGTAGAAACTCACGTCCTGCAAACCAGAACCAACAACAACAGCCACAAGATCTATAGAATCAGCAGCAACAGCAGGGTAACAAGGATGTTATCAGGTGGTGCTGAAGGTCATTTCAAAAGACATTGCCCACAGTGGAACCAGAACCAGAATCAGAACCACAACCAAGGAAACAGGAACAATAATGGAGGCAACAATGGGGGTAATAACGACAGCAATGGTGCCAGGGGTCGAGTGTTCGTGATTAGTCAGAGTGATATTAGGAATGACCCCAGCATGGTGATGGTTTCGACATCGATATTGGTACGGGTGGGCTACCTCAGCATCGAGCAGAGATTTTCTTTGAAAAGAAAAGATCATCCGCATTCCTCGTACTGGTTGAGAACCTTTGGTAGCTCATAGTAACAAGCTCCTGGACCAGCACCCATAGCTAGAGCGCCTTATCGCTTAGCTCCAACTGAACTGGAAGAACTGTCTAAGCAATTGCAAGAACTTTTGGAAAAAGGGTTTCATACGTCCTAGCTCTTCGCCCTGGGGAGCTCCAGTATTATTTGTAAAGAAGAAAGACGGTACCTTTCGTATGTGCATAGACTACCGCGAACTGAACAGGGTGACGGTGAAGAATCGTTATCCACTTCCACGCATCGACGACTTATTCGACCAGTTGCAAGGGTCGAGCTATTACTCAAAGATTGACCTGAGGTCAGGTTACCATCAACTGAGAGTCCGGGATGAGGACGTCTCCAAAACAGCATTCAGAACTCGCTACGGCCATTACGAGTTTTTGGTCATGCCATTCGGGCTAACGAACGCGCCTGCGGTTTTCATGGATCTTATGAACAGGGTGTGCAAACCTTATCTTGACAAGTTTGTTATTGTTTTCATTGACGACATCCTGATTTATTCAAAGAATCGGGAGGAACACGAACAGCATTCACGACTTATTCTGGAACTCCTTCGAACGGAACAGCTGTACGCTAAGTTTTCAAAATGCGACTTCTGGCTTCGTTAAGTCCACTTTCTAGGCCACGTGGTAAACAAGGATGGGATTCATGTTGATCCATCCAAGATAGATTCGATCAAGAACTGGCCTGCACCTAGCACACCGACAGAAATACGCCAATTCTTAGGTTTGGCGGGTTATTACAGACGGTTCATCAAAGACTTCTCAAAGATTGCACAGCCGCTTACATTACTGACACAGAAAGGTATTGCTTACCGTTGGAGTGATACACAGGAAACAGCGTTTCAGCACTTAAAGGATAGACTCTGTAGCGCACCTATCCTCTCATTGCCTGAAGGCACGGATGATTTTGTAGTCTACTGCGATGCATCTATTCAAGGTCTTGGATGTGTGTTGATGCAACGGGATAAAGTTATTGCTTATGCTTCAAGCCAACTTAAGATTCACGAACGGAATTACACTACGCACGATTTAGAGCTTGGAGCTGTTGTCTTTGCACTCAAGATATGGAGACATTATCTGTATGGCACCAAGTGCACCATCTACACCGATCACAGGAGTCTTGAGCATATCTTCAAGCAGAAAGACTTGAACATGCGACAACGTCGATGGGTCGAGTTACTGAACGATTACGAATGTGCTATAAAGTACCATCCGGGCAAGGCCAATGTGGTGGCCGATGCCCTTAGTCGAAAGGATACTACACCTAGGCGTGTACGAGCGTTGCAACTTACTATTCAGTCTAGTCTTCCTTCACAGATACAAGATGCTCAGGTAGAAGCATTGAAACCGGAAAACGTCAGGGCTGAAGCTCTACGCGGCTCAAGGCAAAGGTTAGAACAAAGGGCAGACGGCGCCTACTATGTAACAGGACGCATCTGGGTCCCACTCTATGGCAACCTACGCGAACTTGTAATGGATGAAGCTCATAAGTCTCGCTACTCAGTGCATCCTGGTTCAGATAAGATGTACTACGACCTCAGAACTACATATTGGTGGCCTAGCATGAAGGCCCACATAGCAACTTACGTTAGCAAGTGTTTGACTTGTGCGAGAGTCAAAGCGGAATATCAGAAACCATCAGGCCCACTCCAGCAACCTGAGATACCACAATGGAAATAGGAGCAAATTTCCATGGATTTTGTTACTGGCTTACCTAGATCTCAGCGCGGAAATGATACTATTTGGGTGATCGTGGATCGACTCACAAAGTCTGCTCACTTCTTGGCTATCAAGGAAACGGATAAGTTCTCCACTCTAGCAGACGTATACCTTAAGGAAGTTGTCTCGAGGCACGGGGTGCCCACATCTATTATCTCCGATCGTGATGCACGTTTTACTTCAGAACTGTGGCAAGCAATGCACAAACCTTTTGGCTCTCGATTAGACATGAGCACAGCTTATCATCCTCAGACAGATGGGCAATCTGAGCGTACTATTCAAACTCTAGAAGACATGCTTCGGGCGTGCGTAATTGACTTTGGCAAGGGCTGGGAAAAGCATCTGCCACTTGTGGAATTTTCATACAACAACAGTTACCACACCAGCATTAAAGCTGCTCCATTTGAGGCATGGTACGGGCGTAAATGCCGATCACCTCTTTGTTGGGCAGAGGTGGGTGACAGTCAGATCACAGGTCCAGAAATGGTAGTTGATACTACTGAAAAGATTGCTCAAATACGACAACGCATGGCGGCAGCACGTGACCGTCAGAAAGTATACGCTGATAAAGACAGGAAAATACTCGAATTCCAAGTTGGGGATCGAGCACTACTCAAAGTTTCACCCTGGAAGGGTGTTGTTCATTTTGGCAAACGAGGCAAACTCAATCAACGATACGTTGGACCAATTGATGTCATAGAAAAGATAGGCAAAGTGGCCTACAGACTGAACTTACCAGCTGAACTCAGTGCAGTTCACAACGTTTTTCACGTGTCAAATCTGAAGGAGTTTCAGTCAGATGAGACCCACATAGTTCCTCTGAAGGAGCTCACTATCGACGAACAATTGCATTTCGTCGAGGAGACAGTTGAAATCACGGACCGAGATGTTAAGGTCCTCAAGAACACCAGAATACCACTTGTTCGAGTTCGTTGGAACTCCCGTCGTGGCCCAGAGTTCACCTGGGAACGCGAAGACCAAATGGAACTCAAATATCCCCAGTTGTTCGAAAACAATGCAACTACTACTGAGGCTGAAGCTACTACAGAAGTTCGGGATGAAATCCCAACTCAACAGGGGGATGATGCGATACCCCAGGAAAACCAGTAAACGATAGCTTACCTAGCTTCCTCAGTAACCGCATGCTAAATTTCGGGACGAAATTTCTTTCAAGTTGGGGATAATGTGACAACTCGAGTTTCCAAGATTCTATCTTCGCATTTAGTGCACGTTAAATTTTTTTTTTATTTTGTTGTTTGTTAATACGACTCGTTGTTTCACAACGCTTACTTTTGTAATACGTTGTAACGTATTTCGACTGATTTGTTATACTTGGAAATCCATAATAATTATTATATGTGGTTGTATGTTAATAAGGTGTTATTATTTGAACATGTGTTATATAAGGTTGGAACTTACTGAGAACAATTATTCATGAAATCACCCAAGTGGTGAAAACACTTTAGGTGTTTTCGTCCCACTGATGACCACGAAATCAGACATGGGCTTGGCCCATGGCCCAGTATTTAGATATTTTAGATATAATCATTCTTATAACCAAACTTCTCAGAGAAGTCTCACATTTTCCAAACCACATCTTATCACTTTGTTCTCTCTCTCTACATCTGATAACCCAACAAAGAGTTCCTCATTTGAAGCAAAACCTCTGTCTAATACTTGGTTAGTGATTTCATGATTAAGTTGTTTCCTTGATTGCATATTGTATGATTTTGGATGTTTAATCATGATGTTTGTATACATTTATGTGTGTGATTATGTGATTTGATCATGGTATGCTTGATAGATAATCATTGGCTATGAACCTTCTGTATATTTGATGTTTTGATCAATAGTGGGTATTTGTTATTGAATGATAAACTGATTAAACTGGGGATTCTGGTATCATACGATGTTGGCAATCATATATTACATATCAATGATTTATTTAAACGGCTTGTAGATGATTAAACATGTTTCTGTAATGAAATAGCTACTGGGTTTTAAGTTACAGTGAGTTTGTTGAGGATGATGATGTTTCACGAAAACACCCCACCATTTTTAAAGTGGACGAAATCACTTCAAGTGATTTCGGCCCAAGTGTGTTTGGCCCACATGTGTTTTCGGCCCAGTAAGGGTGTTTTCGGCCCACATGTTTGTTTTCGGCACTATTTGGATTTCGGCTCATAAGGGGGATTTCGGCCATGTGTGGGATTTCGGACAAAAGGGTTTTCGGCCATAAGGGGGATTTCGGCCTAATGTGTTTTCGGCCCATATATGTGATTTCGGCCCAAGTTGGATTTCGATCCATAAGTGATTTCGCCACTTTTGGTTTGTCTGGCAACAAGCTACTGTTAATAAGTAATGTTATTAATTATGTTATTTAGCTTAAACTAATCACTTGAATAACTCAGTCAGTTATTTAACTTTGTTAAATATGTATTTTGAGAACCTCATTGTTTGAGTAACTCTGTTAGATGACAATTCTGTTAAGTTGTTAACTGGGTTAACTAACTTACTCTGTTTGTTTATTATTTCAAATGATGTGGATTAATTCTATTATTTCCTGAAATCTGTTAACTTTATTCACTCAGTTAAATTGCTAGATTTGCGAGATGCCAACTCTGTTACATGTATAGATGCAATTATCTGTTATGTGTTGCACGATATGAACTGTCAAACACTCTGTGATATATTCGTGACACTAGTTCAATGTGAAACTTTACGAACGTGAACTGACTGAACATACGTGCACTATAGGACTTGACTGTTAAATTGAGAGCACTTAACTTAGCATACCGAGCAAACAAGGTGAGTTCACACTTCTACCAAGGCATGGGATTCCCAGGGCTTGGGAATGGGATTTAAGGAATAAGGTTGAATAGATTCATGCGGACATTGTTACTAGACTACCATACCATCGTCCTCGGTTGTGCAGGACCCATACGTAAAACCTACGTATACTTATGCTATTCGCTATCCTCGGTTGTGAAGGATACTCACGTAAAACCTACGTGAACCTATATTTACTACTGCCTCGGTTGTGTCAGGCACTTACGTAAAACCTACGTAAACCCACGCGTACCCCTATCCTCGGTTGGGAAGGATACTTACGTAAAACCTACGTAACACTAGTACGTATTACTGTTCTCGGTTGTGAAGAACACATATGGTTACAAATAGTCTAGTGGTTATACAACACGGGAAGCCCCCACCAATAGAACTTACTACCGGCCCAGTAGAGCCACATGTTACAAACAAACTTACTATTACGCATTACTTTCTGTGAACTCGCTCAACTAGTTGTTGACTCTCTGTTACATGCCTTGCAGGACCATAGGTACTATTGGAGCTTGCACGGGAGGCACAGTCGTTGTGGACATGGATCGTGAACGTGTTGTTAAACTTAAATGACATTTTGTACTTAAACTTATGTTGGGTTTTACATTAATGCTTCCGCTACACACTTGTTTATATTTGGTTTTGGAAACACTGATCGTATTGATGAATGACTTTCACTATATACTTATGTTCAATATGATTGGTGGCTTGATCCTGGTCATGTCACGCCTCCCAGCGGTAGTACTCCGTGAGTGGATTTTGGGGGTGTGACATTAGCTATTGCTTTTAAATGTTAAGCATATACTCGAATTAGAGTCTTGTTGGACACACATTACTATATCAAGTTAGCTAATGGGGAATTAGCTGAAACATATCAAATCATTAAGGGCCACCGGTATGTATCCTATTCGTCAACATTTCACATCCATGTTATTTTATACAATTGGCAATTTTAGCTTCATCTCAACATTTCACATACATGAGTTTCATGGCTAGGGACGGGATTGTCCTAGCTACAAATAGGGATCGGGTTATCCTACATCTAAACATATGGATTGGGTTATCCTACATTTAAACATAGGGTTCCTAAGAATATACAGTGAAGTCCTCGCCACACAGAATTTAAAATGTACATGGCCTAGAGTCAAGTAAGCTAGACGTCTCCTCATTCTACAGAATTGGCGAACGGTAAACTAGCCGAGTCAGGAGCAGAAATTTCATATCGATCTCGTACCCATTGAGTTGGGTATTTTAGACGTAGTGGTTGGCATGGATTGGCTATCCAAAAATCAAGCCGAAGTCTTCTGTCATGAGAAGATCATTCGCTTACCACTACCGAACGAAGAGACATTTGTTATTCATGGAGAGAAGCACGACACACCATTGCGGACTATAAATTGCATGAAAGCGCAGAAATACTTACGGAAAGGTTGTATTGCCTTTCTAGCGCTTGTTGTCGACAAGAAGGCCGATGGGCCTCAGATGACAGATATTCCTGTGGTAAAAGAATTCCCTGAAGTCTTTCCTGAAGACTTGTCAGGACTACCACCATATCAACAAGTCGAGTTTCACCTCGACTTGGTGCCTGGAGCCGCACCCATAGCCAAATCTCCATGTCGATTAGCACCTTCTGAAATGCAGGAATTGTCCACACAACTTCAAGAGTTGTTGGATAAGGGATTCATCAGACCGAGTTTCTCGCCTTGGGGAGCTCCAGTTCTTTTTGTGAAAAAGAAGGACGGGACATTCAGAATGTGTATCGATTACAGAGAGTTGAATAAACTCACCATCAAGAATCGGTATCCACTACCGAGGATTGATGACTTATTCGATCAACTTCAAGGGTCGAGTTTTTATTCAAAGATAGACTTACGATCGGGGTATCATCAGTTACGGGTTCAAGAAGAAAGCATACCAAAAACGGCTTTTCGGACTCGTTACGGTCATTATGAGTTTCTCGTTATGCCTTTTGGTTTAACTAACGCACCGGCGGTCTTCATGGATTTAATGAACCGCGTGTGCAAGCCGTATCTCGACAAATTCGTCATAGTGTTCATTGACGACATCTTGATATACTCCCAATCGGCAGCCGAGCATAAACAACATTTGAGAACCATCTTAGAACTACTCAAGAAGGAGAAACTATACGCAAAGTTTTCCAAATGTGAGTTTTTGGATTCGTGAAGTACAATTTCTCGGGCATATAGTGAACGAGAAAGGTATTCAAGTAGACCCGTCGAAGATTGAATCGATTAAAAATTGGGAAGCGCCCACGACTCCTACTGAAGTGCGACAATTTTTGGGCTTAGCGGGATATTATTGGAGATTTATTGAGAATTTTTCAAAGATTGCTCAACCGCTAACTTCTCTTACACAAAAAGACAGGAAATTTGATTGGGGAGAGAAACAAGAAGCAGCATTTCAACATCTTAAAGACAAGTTGTGCATTGCACCAATTTTATCATTGCCCGACGGTACCGATGACTTTGTGGTATACTGTGATGCTTCGCATCAAGGTTTGGGTTGTGTACTCATGCAACGTAAAAAGGTTATCGCGTACGCGTCCCGCCAACTGAAAGTTCACGAGAAGAACTATACCACTCACGACCTAGAGTTAGGCGCGGTGGTATTTGCTTTGAAAATTTGGCGGCATTACTTATATGGTACACAGTGCACTATTTTCACGGATCATAGGAGTCTACAACACATATTCAACCAAAAAGAATTAAATATGCGTCAGCGACGTTGGGTTGAATTATTAAACGACTATGATTGTGAAATCAAGTACCATCCGGGCAAGGCGAACGTTGTAGCAGACGCCTTGAGCCGCAAGGAACGAGTTAAAACACTAAGAGTGTGAGCACTAGAGATGACGATTCACACAGACCTTACCACACGAATTCGAAATGCACAACAAGAAGCGCTCAAGGAAGAACATATTCTAGAAGAATCACTTCGAGGCATGGAAAAACAGTTAGTACCAAAGGAGGATGGAACTTTGTACCTTGCGGGTAGAGTTTGGGTTCCATTCTTTGGAGGTCTCCGAGATCTCATTTTTGAGGAAGCACATAGGTCAAAGTACTCGATCCATCCTGGATCAGATAAGATGTACCACGACTTAAAAGAGTACTATTGGTGGCCTAACCTCAAAAAGGATATTGCTAGCTAGGTTGGAAAATGCTTGACCTGCGCGAAGGTCAAGGCAGAGTATCAGAAACCATCTGGTTTATTACAACAACCCGAGATTCCCGCTTGGAAATGGGAACAAATATCGATGGACTTCATTACGAAGTTACCCAGGACCTCGAAAGGTCATGACATGATATGGGTAATCGTCGATAGATTGACAAAGTCCGCACACTTCTTACCGATTCGGGAGAAGGATAGTACTGAGAAACTAGCGGAAATATATCTCAAAGAAATAGTGGCTCGTCATGGAGTGCCTATTTCAATCATTTCAGACCGAGACGGTCGTTTTGTGTCAAGAATATGGAAATCATTTCAACAGGCCTTTGGATCACAATTGAATCTAAGTACGGCCTTTCATCCACAAACTGACGGCCAGAGCGAGCGGACAATCCAAACACTCGAAGATATGCTTCGTGCATGTGTTATGGATTTAGGCGGCAATTGGGATAATCATCTACCTCTAGTTGAGTTTTCCTACAATAATAGTTATCATACAAGTATACAAGCTGCACCGTTCGAAGCTCTTTATGGTCGAAAGTGTCGCTCTCCGCTATGTTGGGCGGAAACAGGCGATAGTCAATTAATTGGTCCGGAACTAGTCCAAGATACTACGGATAAAATTTTTCGGATCCGAGACCGTATCAAGGCGGCTCGCGATCGACAAAAGCTCTACGCAGATGGAAAACGAAAACAAGCATCTTTCGAGGTTGGAGAAAAAGTTTTGTTAAAAGTCTCACCTTGGAAAGGCGTAGTGAGGTTCGGTAAACGTGGAAAGCTTAACCCGCGTTACATTGGACCATTTGAAATCTTGGAAAAGATTGGCACTGTTGCTTACAAGTTGAAGTTACCAGATGAACTTAGCAGTGTACACCACACGTTTCATGTGTCAAATCTTAAAAAGAGTCCAATACAAGTAACCATTGCCATTCCTGGGGATGAAATTCACATTGACGACAAACTCCATTTCACTGAAGAACCTGTTGAGGTCACGGACTGGAAGGTCAATAAAACACGGAGAAGTCGTATCAAATTGGTAAAGGTTCGTTGGAACTCTCGTCACGGGCCCGAGTATACTTGGGAACGTGAAGACCGAATGAAGGCAAAATATCCCCACCTATTTCCAAAGACTCCTGCAAAGAATAACAAAGCTAGAATTTCGGGACGAAATTCTAAATAACAAGGGGAGAATGTGACAACTGCCACTTTCGGGTAATTTACTTACATTTAAAACAGTGATTTACATTATACAAGCATGTGTTTTGAATATTCTGACTTCATGATTACATGGTATACATCTTAGAAAACTCATGGAATATTCATTTGTTATTTCACATGATTCATTTTTATTGGGTACATTTGAAATAGTGCAAACAATTCATCGAAACAACTAGAGTAGTGCCTAGTGAACTAGAGTGCTGACGAAAACTTCGGATCCGCAGAAAACATCTAAAATGACATCTCTAGAACTCGGATGAGAGTCCAACGTCAATTATATATTAAACCCTATATGGGAATACAAGAGTTCGATCAATAATTTACCAATGCCCGGTAGCACTAAAAACTGTCCGAAACGCGCTAAAAATGACCATTTCATGAATTGTCCGCAAAATTCAGCAATTGTATTTTTAATACAAGATACAAAAATTGATGTTTAGGCACCAATTTCATATAAACATACTTATGGAATATCAATTTCACGCATAACGGAAATTTGCCCTACAACTTCCATAAGCGAACGTTTCGACTATTTACTAGTGAAACGAGCACTAAACAATTATCCGAACTACATTTTGGCACTTGTAGCAAACTAGTGACTTTTATTTTTGGTCTTGTAAAAACTAGTTTATGATCATTTCAAGTCGCGAATCATCTCGGAAAAATTTCAAAACCTAAACATCTAAATGTTTACAACTTATACTTCATTTGAAACATTAATATTTACTAAGTTATTTTTACAACATAAGACCCCCCCCCCCCCCACCTTGAGGCCATGAACAAGGGGTCCCACCCCCTTGTTTATTTTGCTAAATATCTAGATATTATGTTACTTACTAGTGGATTAGAATGAAGACTTATTACAACACTTATTCACTAAGTTACCACACATTTACACCATTTCTTACACACACATAAGAAAAGCTCTCTAATCATCTTCATCTTCCATCAAGAACACCTCCATAAACCCATTTCTTTTTATCATCTTCTTCATAACCAAGATGGATTTCTTTGGAACATAGGGTGATCTAAGGCTTTTGAAAGCAAAAGGAAGGGTTTTTCATCCATACCAAAGTGTTCTAACATCAAGATCATCATCTTACTTATTCTTAATAATCTCTAAAGATCATCCCTAGCCTAGTGCTAGAAGTAAGCTTCTATTTTTTTTTATACATATTATGTTTATGATTGTTATTATAATTAATAATAACCATATATAATCATACATAATGAACAAGAAAAATACAAAGAAGCAAAGATAAAAATCATCATATAATTATGTTTGTTTATATTGTGATTTAAGACTTGTAATATGCATATTTGATGTTGTTATGATGATTAGAATACAAATAAATTGTTAGAAGGTGTTTTAAAAATATGATCTAATAATCATACATGTTTATGTTAAATGGTTTTTAACATAAAGGGTTATAAAGGAATGATCATATCTAGTAATCTTGTGAAAGTATTTAGGGTTTATATTCAAAAACAAGACTTTCACAAGATTATAAAAATTAACATACAACTAAAGATTTTTATGAAAGTTGTTAAAACTAGAATTTAACTTGGTTTTTGAACTAGTTAACATATGAAAGGATCATGTTTAAAACCCTACATGATTTGCTTATCATCTTGATGATTTGATGTTATAAAAGTCTTATAATGTTTAGTTAAGATGATGAATAAATTGTTGTTGATTTAGTAAAGAAAATGATATGTTTAATGAAACATGGTTAAGATAAAAATGCCAAGGTTATATGGCCAATTTTTATAAAAACTTTATTTTATAAAATAACAACATTTTTTTTTGGGTAAATCTATACAAGATTTATAAAGGATATTAAAGAAGGGTTTATAAAATAAAAGACAAGGAAAATATATATATTTTTTTTAGAAAATATATATTTGGTTACTTTAAACAATTTTTGTGTGATATATTACTTGGTGTATTAGTTATATATATCATGATAGGAACTTGAATCTCATGTCAACTTTAAACTCAAAACACGTTATAACAAAAGTCCTACGAGACTTCACATAATTACGCCTTAAAACGAGTTACGGACGATTCTAATAATCGGACACCAATTATGGTCAAAACGGACAACGGACGAATCCTTAAACGAGTCACCAATCCGGGGAGTTACTACGACGTTAGACGATCTTTCGACACGAAATATAAATATACTATCGATAACAAATTTTCGGAGGTTTAGAAACTTATAAAAACTAGTATGTTTTTATTACTAACATCTATACTTAGTTAATTTTTATAAAAAAGGGTTTTTATAAAAATGAAAGGCTTACATGTATTAGTGGGCTATTTTTCTACAAATGGGCTTATTATACTTAATGGGCTATTTTTATAAACAAATGGGCTAGTTTAAGTAATGGGCTATTGTTTTATAAATGGGCTTATTTTTCATAATGGGCTTAACATAAATTAATGGGCTAAGCCCAAATACTAAACATATGGGCCAAAGCCCAACACTATTAAAGCCCAACACTATTAAAGCCCAACACTATTAAAGCCCAACACTATTAAAGCCCAACACTATTCAGGCCCAACACTATTCAGGCCCAACACTATTGAGGCCCAACACTATTGAGGCCCAACACTATTGAGGCCCAACACTATTTGAGGCCCAACACTATTGAGGCCCAACACTATTTGAGGCCCAGCACTATTTAAGCCCAATGACTTGAAAACATGGGCTTGGCCCAATGATACTATTATTGGAAACACAACTATACAAGTGATACATACAAGACACGAGATTCAGCGGACGAGATCCGACTATACAACTCATTCATCGAATACACAGTTAACGAACATTTGAACAACTCATACATCGAATACACAGTTAACGAACAGTAAAGACATACAAGTCTTACATATACTCAAGACACAAGACTTGTACTCAAGTTCTTTTCAAAGACCGAAGTGTCTAACAAAAATAAGAACGTTTGTAGGTCGCCACGCTATTCAGGACGACCGCACGTGAGATCTTATTTACATCTATTTTCAGGACGCAATACTGTGAGTTCATGTTCCCCTATTCATTTAAATGTTTTACAAACTTTACAACTATCGGGGAGGATACATGTTCAGGGTATGTTAAAGTTAGGTAATGAAACACCATAGATCATGTGCGAATTAGGGCCTTACTATAAGCACCATTAATCCAGATTGGACCAAGGAACAAAGGCTTAGATCTAATGGGTTTTGGCGAGCCCCACTCTTGGTCATGGACCCCTACGGAAGAGTGCGTTTGTGTCCCAGTCGATAGGAATCGGCATAAAATCGTCTAGGGTTGGTTTGCTTCCTATTTCGTCACACATATTAATGTCCTTGCAAAACATTAATGATCAACGATTTCATTGACGCTTTACATACTACAACTCACATTTTTCATACATCGTTTACAACTAAACTGCATGAATTCACCAACTTTTGTTGATGTTTTCCAAACTTAACATGTATTTCAGGGAATTAAAGGACCATGTCGGATTTCCCAGTCAAGATAACAAGTACCGGAACTCCATGCCATCTTTTGGAGGGTTTAACTATTATATTCTGCCTCTTTGAGGAAATATGATGGCTTAACCTTTAGTAGTTTATTTCATGTTAATGTATGAAACAATAACACTTTACTTTTATGTTAATGGTTTGTAACCGACACACTAAACTTATGTTGTAATCTTTTGAAACACTATGTAATGGCAATGGAGTACGTTTTATTCATATAGTTTGTTCATGTACATCGATATTTATGCAATGAAAATCAGACAGATCACACCTTGCGTTTCCGCTACGAGCGGGTGTGACATTGCGCTTATTGGGATACTGAACATGGCGGAATGTGCTTTCTATACTCTCAAACCATTGTAGGAGCCCAGTTGCTCCATCAGACCCATTAAACCCGAGTGGTTTAGCCGAGTTGAATTGTTTATAGTTACATGGTGATATAATATTGTTGTTGTTATTATTACTTTGGATTTGGTTTACTTGGGTCACAATGCCTGGGAGTAAAGCATCTAGATGCTGAGAAATCCTTGCTGCCATTTCAGCGTTCCAAATGACGTCGCGGTGGGGAGGCATCTTGAAGATATAGCTGTAGTAAAATCATATAAGTTAGATCCATCGAATTGTCATGAGTTTGTAACATCATTGTGTAGTGAAAACTTTGACCTAATTAAATCTCGTTCATAAGTCTCGTTCTTGTATTTAGAAAATATAGTGTTAACTTTGACTTAGTAAAATCTTGTTTATAAGTCTCGTTCTTGTACTTAGAAAATACAGTGTTGTGGATTTTGTTTTGATACAAGAATTGTTTTGAGAAATAAGTTTTTTTTTGTAAAATTTTTGGATGAGAGAATACAAAACAAGTTAATGGTTTGTGTTATAAATTCCTTACCTTTTAAAAATTTATTGTTTTTAGGATAAAAATGTTTTAAATTATTTTTTTTTAAATAAAGAAACTTTGTTTTTGAAATTTTGAAAATTCTCATCCAAATGGTAAATTTTTGAAATTTTGAAAGACCAAAGGTAGTGTTTCGAAAATGACATAGGATTATATACTGTCGTGAAACGAAATGAAATTCATTTCAATTGTCTCGAAACAAACATATCACCAAAGGTAATATGATGCAATAGTATTGTGAAAGGGAAATTTGTTTCGATTGTTGTGAATAGCAAGCATATTACAGAGGGTAATATGAATGAGTAGTGTCACAAATGTTGTAGTGTTTAGAAATCGTTCGACATGGTCAAGGTGGATGGGTTTTTAAAATGTTTCACGAAGACATGTTTTAGCCTATAAGTGGACACTCACCCTAAGAGTTCCTAGGTAAGAGTGACTGGTCCGATAATGCGGATTTGTACGAACACTCTAGCCTTAGACAGAAAACTCGGGGTAGAGGTATCCACCCTTCCAGATTGCATGTGTTCACATTATTAAAACCCAAGATTTCAATTAAAAATGTTTGAGAAAAACATTTGAGAAATCTTTTGATACAAATTGTTTGAGATAAACATGTTGTGAAATATTTTGACAAAAACGTTTAAGAAAACATTTTGAGAAATATTTCAATGAAAAAGTTTTGAGGAAAACATTTTGAGGAATACCTTAAGGCTTAAAGCCTGAAGGTTTAGGATAAATCATCTAAGGTTAGACGATTTGTAAATCATAGAGTAGTTGTGGCACGAATAAGGATGAGGATTAGGATTGAGATTCCTAAGTCTACTCATGTTTGGGTCCCTAGGAAGGTTATAGATTAGGTTAAAGGCATACTAATAACCTAATTCCCTATAACCAGTGCTCTGATACCAATCTGTAACACCGCAATCATGTAATACAACAACACGCGGTGGAAATATCGGGGAGTCACGTTACAAATTGCTCACAACTACTGGTACTAAATTGTTTCATTATTGTTATCATTGTTTTACAAACAAAGAATACATGTAATTGTCTTTTGATTTAGGAAGTCTAAGGCCCGGATGCAGTCCTATGCGTTGCATGCTAGAATAATTGAAAACCTGAAACATATGTGAAAAATAGTCAGCATAAAAATGCCGGCGAGTACATAGGTTTTGTTAGCCAAATAAATGGCAAAACGTTTGGTATTGCAATACTTTGACAACTACGAGAGCTGTCGATTGAAAAATGAATCTTGAAGCCAAAGAATGGCAAAAGTTTAGTATTGCAATACATAATCTTGATTGTGAAAACTCATGGCAAATAGTATTGTATATGGCAATATCGTTATTACTAAGTAATTTTTATGCCATTGAAATTGTACATTGTAATCTCGTTGAAATCATCGTAAAACTTGTTAGTATGTTAGTAGAAATCCAATCAAGGATTAATAATAACAATACTTGAATTTTGTCAAAACTTGTGTGAGTATTACATAAATCAAATCAATGATTTATAGAAATACTTTAGATATCCTTCTAAGAATCTAACATATGAAGATATGGAAGATTCTATAAGGATTTGGATAATCGAACATTGAATCAATCGTACACAAAAATCCTAAAGTGATTCGGATAACGCTACAAGAGTAATGAAATAAGAACACTTATATATAGGAAGTACCAGTGGCGTATACACCATGTTCTTATTTTATTACACCCGTTTCGTTATCTAAATCACAACTACCACATAAACACATAATGTCACACCCCCAAAATCCACATGCGGAGCACCACCGCTTGGAGGCGTGACCAACCAGGATCCAGCCACCAATTATACTGAGCATTGATTAATAGTGAAAATATTCGCCAACCACAATAGTTAGTAAACATCATAGTTTAAAGTTTTAAAGGTTTAAGTTCGAGTAATAGTTTAAGTAAGCAGCGGAAGCATAAACCAAACAGTTTCAAAACCAGGTTCATAGTTCAAGATTATTTAAAACCCAACACACGGGTTAAGACGACCACTACACATCCCCAAGCTACAAGCTCCTGAGTCACTGGTTACCTGCAAAGCATGCAGTAGGGTATCAACAAAATGTTGGCGAGTTCACGAGATATCCAGTTTTAACCTTTCGAAAAACGTAGGTTGTTTAGATAAAGCATTTATAATCACGGCATGGGGAGCTACCCCATATGAAAGCTACTAAACTGAAGTTACCGAAACTATTGACGAGAAGATTTTTGAGCCCCAGGTCAATGTCTATCGTCATTGACCAAGATGCAAGGTCTACTAGTTCACGCCCGATCTCCCCCGGTCACGGTGTGAGGTTGTCAAACCTAATAGCGCTATCAACTAATAACCCGTTCGCCCCCGGCGATTAATCGGTACTGTAAGCAGGGACTTAATGTGATAGAGATTCGTTTAGTTTTGCTAGTTGTGATTTATAAATAATACCCAAACGCATTTTCCCCCGGAAATAGTAGTTTAAAAGTTGTTCTTGATTTTTGTTCGTGTCCCTCCCTGGGACGCATGCTTTTAGTGTGTGAACTCACCTTGGGTTGCTCGGCAGTTTAGTTTACTTGGTTAAATATGCTGGTCACCACGTCCTAATATGGTTACCAATGTGGGTCAGGCTCGGACACAAGTAATCACGTATATGGTACAGGTATTTAACACATAGCATACAAAACATACGAGGGTATTGGGCCTGCTCTAATAATTGCACAGTCAAACATTAACAGTTAACACATAGTCCAGTTAAACAGTGAAACAGTAATTATGTAGCCCAAACATTAGATGCGGCCCAATAACGAAAACAAGCAGCCCACGCGAGACGAGGTGGTCTCGAGTCGCAACCAAATGGTCTCGGGTTGTAGTGGGGTGGTCTCGAGTCACGCAAGTTCAAGTCGCAACCTTAGATGTCTCGGGTTCAGTCTCGAGTCGAGATCATGAGGTCTCGAGTCGAGACCTTGCTGATCTCGAGTCTTGAAGCTTATCTCAAGTTGTTACTTGGTGGTCTCGACTCCAATTGCTTTGGTCTCGAGTCAAGACTGAAGGTCTCGACTTGCAACATTGTTGTTTCTAGAATGTCTGCACAGATTGTACTATCCAATAGAATTTCCATTTCATGATCCTATGTACTCATCCAATGAAAATGCACAAACATGTTCCCTTGTCTAAATCCTAATCAAAACGGATCAAACACCAACAATTTCAAATATTTTCAATGATCTTCAAATAGTTCATCAAGCACATTCATCACATATTCAACACATATTCAAGTAGTTCATCCTTTGTTTGCATATTCATAATCCTAAGCCAATACACAATTTAGACATCATCTTCGGCCCTATGTCTAGCATGCAATCCTCGGCTCAACACCGACCACATGTATTTGTTATAGAAATCTTGCATCCCTTGTTTAGACAACATTATTATTCAAACCAACACCTAACTAACACTAATGACCACCATCCATCTAGACAGATTTGTGCTCATCATTCACACACCATCATTGATTTATCTTATTTACCCTTGAATGTACATCCGCATTACCTACTATATTTAGTTCACTAAATCATACAAATCATGCAACAAGATTAAGTATGTATACTTTTCATCAAGCACACACTTGGTCACACATTATCATCTATAATGGAAGGGAACACTAACCGGTCCGAGTGTGGGCAAAAAGGGTATGAAGTAGTGAAGGATGGAGCTTCCAATTGGTGTGTACAAGCTGATCCGAGACTTCCGATGGCTGCTGGTTTGAGTCCGAGAGGTGGGAGAGAGGGTGATGCTTAATTGTTAGGGTTTTAGGTTTTCTAGAGAGAGGGAGAGTGAGGATGAAATGAGAGGGAGTGTAAAGGAGAGTGTGTGTGAGGGTTTTAGGCTTATATAGAAGGTAATGCACCTTAAGTGGGTTTCCGAGTGGGCCAAGGGAGTGCACGGCCCAACTGATTTGGTTTACTCGAGACCGGGTGGTCTCGAGTCGGGTCCATGTTGGTTTTGATTCACTTATATTCATACGTACATACAACACATAGCACGTTAAGATAATTCACAAAACGTTAAGATAATTCACAAACTTTCATTTAATAAAATATGCGCACATAAAGCCAAACAAGATGGTTGCTCGGGAAAACCCAGAGTGTCACATTATCCCCAAGTTTTAAGAACTTTCGTCCCGAAAGTTATGGCAGTCACTGTCAAGCTAGTGTAAGTGAGAACGTTTCAACGGGGTGTCACATCATTCCCCCGTTAGTTTGGAATTTCGTCCCGAAATTCGGTTGTAGCTTCAGTGCTGGGAGTTTCATTTGGGAACAACTGGGGATACTTGCGCTTCATCTGGTCTTCCCGCTCCCAGGTAAACTCTGGGCCACGACGCGAGTTCCAACGAATTCGTACGAGAGGTATCTGGCTACGTTTGAGGGTTTTGATTTCTCGATCCGTGATCTCAATCGGTTCCTCAGTAAAGTGTAGCTGTTCGTCAATAGTAAGTTCCTTGAAAGGAATGATGAGTGTTTCATCTGACAGACACTTCTTCAGATTAGATACGTGAAAGACGTTGTGCACAGCGCTTAGTTCTTCAGGCAGATTCAATCTGTAAGCGACCTTACTGATCTTTTCGGTAATTTCGAATGGTCCGACATATCGCGGATTAAGCTTGCCCCGTTTTCCAAAGCGAACCACACCCTTCCAGGGTGAGACTTTAAGTAGAGCCCGGTCACCAACCTAGAACTCTAGTGATTTCCTATCCTTATCAGCGTAACTCTTCTGACGGTCACGAGCTGCCGCCATGCGTTGCCTAATCTGGGCAATCTTTTCCGTAGTGTCTACCACAAGTTCTGGACCTGTGATCTGGCCGTCACCAACTTCCGCCCAGCAAAGAGGCGATCGGCATTTACGACCGTACAATGCCTCAAAGGGTGCTGCCTGTATGCTGGTGTGGTAGCTGTTATTGTAGGAGAACTCCACTAACGGTAGGTGCTTTTCCCAACCCTTGCCAAAATCGATCACACATGCCCTAAGCATGTCTTCGAGGGTTTGGATGGTGCGTTCAGATTGCCCATCCATTTGTGGATGATAAGCGGTGCTCATGTCTAAACGTGAGCCAAAAGATTTATGCATAGCTTGCCACAACTCAGAAGTAAAACGCGCGTCTCGATCAGAAATAATAGAGGTTGGCACCCCGTGCTTCGAAACCACTTCCTTTAAGTATACCTCTGCTAAGGTAGAGAACTTGTCTGTTTCTTTAATAGCCAAAAAGTGTGCAGACTTAGTTAATTGGTCCACTATTACCCAAATGGTGTCATTTCCGCGTTGAGACCTAGGCAAGCCAGTAACGAAATCCATGGAAATTTGCTCCCATTTCCACTGTGGGATCTCTGGTTGTTGGAGTAGGCCCGATGGTTTCTGATACTCAGCCTTGACTCTTGCACAAGTCAAACATTTTCTGACATAGGTTGCTATGTGGGCCTTCATGCCAGGCCACCAATAGGTAGTCCTTAAGTCATGGTACATCTTATCTGAACTCGGATGTACCGAATAACGGGACTTATGGGCTTCGTCCATCACGAGGTCACGTAAATTTCCATAAAGGGGAACCTATATGCGCCCGGCTACGTAGTAAGCACCGTCTTCTTTTTGTTCTAATCGTTGTCTCGTTCCTCGTAGGGACTCAGCCCTGATGTTCTCAGCTTTCAATGCTTCAACCTGAGCATTTCGGATCTGATTAGGGAGGTTCGAGTGGATAGTGAGCTGTAAGGCACGAACACGCTTGGGTTTGGACTCCTTTCTACTAAGGGCATCGGCTACCACATTAGCCTTGCCTGGATGATATTTAATTGCACACTCGTAGTCATTTAGGAGTTCGACCCATCGGCGTTGCCGCATATTCAACTCCTTTAGTTCCATTATGTGCTGGAGACTCTTGTGATCAGTGTAAATCGTGCACTTGGTACCGTACAAGTAGTGTCTCCAAATCTTGAGCGCGAAGACCACAGCTCCAAATTCTAAGTCATGTGTCGTGTAGTTCCGTTCGTGGATCTTGAGTTGTCGCGAAGCGTAAGCAATGACCTTCTCGCGTTGCATCAGCACGCAACCAAGTCCTTGAATAGAAGCGTCGCAGTAAACTACAAAGTCGTCGGTACCTTCAGGTAAGGAAAGAATAGGAGCACTACAAAGGTTCTTCTTTAGTTCCTGAAAGGCAAACTCCTGAGCATCGCTCCATTTGTAAGCAACACCCTTCTGAGTGAGGGTCGTAAGTGGTTGAGCGATCTTAGAAAATCCCTTGAGAAATCTTCGATAGTATCCTGCCAATCCCAAGAATTGGCGGACTTCGGTCGGAGTCTTAGGTACAGGCCAATTCTTAATGGATTCGACCTTTGCGGGGTCAACATGAATCCCATCCTGATTGACGATGTGCCCAAGGAAATGGACTTCTCTAAGCCAAAAATCACATTTCGAGAATTTGGCGTACAGTTGCTCATTGCGAAGGAGTTCGAGAATAAGACGCAGGTGTTGTTCATGCTCCTCTTGACTTTTCGAGTAGATAAGAATGTCGTCGATAAACACAATTACGAACTTGTCGAGGTAGGGTTTGCACACTCGGTTCATGAGATCCATGAAGATCGCAGGTGCGTTGGTCATTCCGAAAGGCATAACAAGGAATTCGTAGTGACCATAGCAGGTTCTGAAAGCAGTCTTAGAGATGTCCTCGTCGCGGACTCTCAGCTGGTGATAACCCGATCGCAGATCGATCTTGGAATAATAGCTCGACCCTTGCAGTTGGTCGAACAGATCGTCGATACGGGAAAGTGGATAACGATTCTTGATGGTAACCTTGTTCAGTTCGCGGTAATCAATGCACATTCGGAATGTGCCATCCTTCTTTTTGACAAAGAGTACTGGGGCTCCCCAGGGTGATGAGCTAGGACGGATAAAACCTTTGTCCAGTAGTTCTTGTAGTTGGGTAGAAAGTTCCTTGAGTTCCGCGGGAGCTAGTCGATAAGGTGCACGAGCTATAGGTGCTGCTCCGGGAGCTAGTTCGATTTGAAATTCGACCTGACGGTGAGGAGGGAGTCCAGGTAGTTCTTCCAGAAAGACCTCAGGATAGTCGCGTACAACGGGAAAATCTTCAATCCTGTTTTCCTTTTTCTGCGTGTCGGCAACAAGTGCTAAGATAGCGGTGTACCCCTTTCGTAGACACTTCTGGGCTTTTAAGAATGAAATGATGCCTGTGACTTCTCCGCTTTTGTCGCCTTGGATGATAAGGGGTTTGCCAGGAGGACGGGGAATACGGGCGGCTTTCTCTTGGCAGAGGATTTCAGCTCGATGCTTGGATAACCAATCCATACCAATGACGACGTCGAACCTTCCGAGAATGATAGGGAAGAGATCGATACGGAAGGTCTGACCAGACAATTCTAGTTTGCAGTTACGAATAACGTGTGAGGCCTCGAGGTTTCTACCATTAGCTAATTCAACGATGTGCTTGGAGCTTAACGGCGTAAGAGTGGACTTAAGCTTCTTACTAATACATAGGGATACATAACTAGCATCTGCTCCAGAATCAAACAATATGGAAACATAACGATCATTAAGTAGGAACTTACCCGCTACAACGTTGGGGTCATTCCTCGCTTCTCCAGCTCCAATCACAAAAGCCCTCCCTCTTGCACCATTCCCAGCATTGTTGGTGTTGTTGTTGTTATTTCCCGCACCCTGGTTGTGGTTGTTTTGGTTTAACTGGGGACAATTCTTCTTAATGTGCCCCTCGGCTCCGCACTGGAAACAACCCTTGATGTTCCCATGATGCTGCTGCTGCTGTGGTTGATTTTGCCTTGCGGGATGAGGGCTCCTACAATCCTTGGCCTCATGTCCCATCTTGTTGCACCGCTGACACTTGTTCTTCGCACAGGGCCCATTGTGATGTCGATTGCACTTGTTACATTTGGGGAGATGGCCCTGATAGCCGCCCTGCTGCTGAGGGCCCTTGTTGTTTTCGGTTTTCCTTTGCTGGGCTGGGGCCTGAGTGGGGTTAGCATCCTTTCCCTGACCTCCATCCCACTTTCGTTTGTTATCGCTAGAAGTCCCAGCGGTAGCACTGATCCTCTTGGGCAACTTGCCCTCTTCCACAGCCTGATTGGTGAGTTTGTGAGCAAGGCGGACCACGGGCTGTATGGTATTGAGGTTGGCTGAGGTTACATGGCTCCGGATTTCTGGGACCAAACCCTTGATGTACAATTCGATCCTTCGATACATAGGTCGGGACATGTTTGGGCAAAGCGCAGCATAGTCGTTGGACTGCTTGGTGTAGGTCTCAATCTCTGATCCAACCATTTTGAGCTCATAGTACTCGTTCTCGAGTTTGTGGATGTCATCCCTGTGACAGTACTCCTCTTTGATCATGTCCTTGAAATCTTCCCACGCCGTAGCATTAGCAGTTTCCAGACCAAGCATCTGAATCTGTGCTTTCCACCATGAAAGCGCGTTTCCTTCCAGCGTACCAGTCGCGAACTTTACCCAGTTAGCAGGGGGACACTCGCAGACAGCAAAGACAGCTTCGGCCTTTTCAATCCAGTGCAGTAGGCCTATGGCACCCTCAGTGCCGTTGAAAGGGAGAGGCTTGCCATCCATGAAGGTTTTGAAAGTACAAACACGTGGTTGCGCAGGCGCTTGCTGATCTCCATGGTGAGCTGCGAAAGCTGCAGCCACTGTGTTGAGCAAGTTAGTGAATTGAGTCTGAGTCATGTTAACGTTTCCTCTTCCGCGTCCACTCATTGTCTTCATAACCGGAAAACACAGTATGAGTGTGATGTCGTAACGTAGCGAGAATGAGATAGAAGAGGGATGTGTATCTATCTAATTAGGCACAATAGTATGTATAGTAGAGCAGTCAACATAAGATAAACAAGCAAGTAAACACAAGTCCGAGCTATGAGGTCTAACATGTTGAGTCTTGCCCTTGGAGTGTAGTGTCGTCACGAGTCACAGGTTATAGTCTGGTTTTTCTCAAAAAGACTCTTCTTTTTAAAACCAAGTTCACTATAACCAATGGCTCTGATACCAATCTGTCACACCCCCAAAATCCACATGCGGAGCACCACCGCTTGGAGGCGTGACCAACCAGGATCCAGCCACCAATTATACTGAGCATTGATTAATAGTGAAAATATTCGCCAACCACAATAGTTAGTAAACATCATAGTTTAAAGTTTTAAACGTTTAAGTTCGAGTAATAGTTTAAGTAAGCAGCGGAAGCATAAACCAAACAGTTTCAAAACAAGGTTCATAGTTCAAGATTATTTAATACCCAACACACGGGTTAAGACGACCACTACACATCCCCAAGCTGCAAGCTCCTGAGTCACTGGTTACCTGCAAAGCATGCAGTAGGGTATCAACAAAATGTTGGCGAGTTCACGAGATATCCAGTTTTAACCTTTCGAAAAACGTAGGTTGTTTAGATAAAGCATTTATAATCACGACATGGGGAGCTACCCCATATGAAAGCTACTAAACTGAAGTTACCGAAACTATTGACGAGAAGATTTTTGTGCCCCAGGTCAATGTCTATCGTCATTGACCAAGATGCAAGGTCTACTAGTTCACGCCCGATCTCCCCCGGTCACGGTGTGAGGTTGTCAAACCTAATATCGCTATCAACTAATAACCCGTTTGTGACACATGTGTCACTTCAACCATCAAACAAATGCCAAACCAATGAAATATTGTATTTCATACTTGGGATTTGTAAAAATATGTGTATCGTTTACACATATCAACTCTTGTTTGTTTTCAAGCTTTAAATCGCTTTCTGGAGGGTTATACGCACACTAATGCGCAAATATAACCAGTTTAATGCAACGAACACTCCGGAATAGTAAAATAGGCTTAACATACCTTAAATAACCTTTACATAACTTAGAAATAAGTTTTGAAGGTTTTGGTATGGCAAAATCAAGTTAAATCGCTTACAGGGACTAAACTTGACAAACTGCGAAAGTATGCCAATTTGAACTGTAACAGACATTCCGGAACATGACCATAAGTTAAACATACCATAAATATCTTTTACATAACTTAGAAATAGGCTTTGAGGTGTTCGGTATGCTAAAATAAACTTTTGGGTCATTCAGGGACTAAAAGTGTCAAAAAGTGCACAAGTTTGCATTTTCGCGCATAACTTACGTTCTGAATACATCCGGACATCCAAAAATCTATGTAAGCACTAAAACATTTTATTTTAGTGTTCGGCATAAGAAAAATCCATTCGTCACGCCATTTGGATCGTTTTTCGCGCTTATGCGCCTTCCGTCGTAATTAACCGAATAACGCAATCGTACGGCTAAACGAACCGACATCCGAGATATTTTTTAGCACATTTTAAGTTCCCTATACTTTAACTTCATTTTATAGCTTTGAAATGAGGTTAACGGGGCTTAAAAGTGTCAAATTTGCATCAAAATACAAGTTTCTGGGTTGCAGGGACTAAAATGGTAAATCTGCCAAACTTGGCCCTTGCGCACCGTAAGGGTTATTTGTTACGGTGCGCAAGCATAGGTCAGATGCAGCAACTCGTTTTTCAGCTGCTGTTTCCTGCCCTTAACCCCTTCCAAAGGCCAATGCCATGTGTCCAACTCTTGTGGTGGGTCAATATCAGTTACCACAACCTTCCGACAAGTGTACGGGCGAGATCATTCCCTCTTTTCCAAGAAACGATCCTAACGGTGAACCGAAAACTATAAATACCCATCACATTCTCATTCATTTCTCACTAGAATCTGATCAATTGTGCTCTAAGTTGAAACCTTTGTTTCATACCTGAGCTATTTTGATCTAGATTAGCATTCGGGGACCCTTCGTAAGTGTTCCTTCGTTCTTTTATTGCTTTTCGAGTCCGAAAGTCAAACTTTGTTTGACTTTCTGCATTGACCAGTTTATGGTCGATGCGAAGTTCGTTTGAACTTCATAACGTGAGCGTGATCACGATGGTTATAGTCCCTAGTGACTATACCTACTGATTACCACGTTATCTAGGCTCAGTGACGAGCCGTAGTTTCGGTCAGGATACGTATTCTTGCGTATTTTGTAACCAAACTACTTATGGGTATCAAAACCGTTTGTTTTGATACCAAACCTGTTTTCTAAACTTAGTTAAGCATGTTTTAACATGCTTAGCTCGTCACTTTTAGTTTTGTGCTTGTCTAGGGTCGTAAAGGTAAGCGATCTAATCAATCGCTTATACTTTCGAACCCGACCCATTTGGTCTATCATTAGGATCCGACCAAACACTTTAGGTGACCATAGTATATAGGGAATAACCTTCCGAGGTTATACCTTATGGTCGCTTCGTTTAAGTAGTTGTATGATAGGTAGTTTATATGCCTTAGGTAAATTACCAAAATACCCCTTTGATGCCAAAATTCATTTTAAACATATGTAACATAACTTTTGACATCTAAACTGATTTGACAACAATATTAGACATGTTAAGGCATATGTTACTTGTCATAGGACTAGTTAAGCGGTCCGAACGCGTTTTACGCGAACGACGCGTTAAAGTAGCATAAGCTACCTAAACGGGTCGTAATGGGTCGTAAGCACTTATGATAGGTTTCATTTAGTATGTAGGATTTGTTCAACCATATTACATGAGTTCCGACACTCATTTGGTTTACAAACCCTCATGCTACCCGATCTTCCGATTATAGGTCCGGATTATTAATGTAGTTACCTATATTAGGTGCCGTTTGATATCCGCGATCTCTAGCATTGTTTGGTTGTTACTCAAGGACTACTAAGCAATCTCAAGTGAGTACATAGACCCCTCTTTTACTGTTTTCCAAACGTTTTGGGGTGGAACACATGTGCCTACTTGTTACTTTCATGCTTTCCCTGTTTTCACATCATATACCTGCTATGTTTGTTAGTACATTATAGTACATGATTTCATTGTGTTCATGCTATGTATGCCCATTGTGTGCGTACTTAGTACATCGTTTTACATTACATTTTATGCTATGTATGTCCATTTAGTTCATACTTAGTACATTGTTTTACATTACACTTATGCTATGTATGTCCATTGTGTGCATGCTTAGTACATTGTTTTACATTGCATTTATGTTGCATATGCTCATCCAGCATGTGAACACATTATACTGCATTTTGAACCGTTGTAATCATTTGACTATGTGAACCGTTTGTATCTGTGAACCGTGTGAACCGTATTTGACCATACATAAACATTTCTACAATTGTTAAACATTACTTTGGTGGTTTGGTTTGATTAAGTGATTAAGTAACGATGCGTGTGTAATATGATACAAGCATGGTGGATACGCCGCTGGTACTTCCTATATATAAGTGTTTATATGGTATTACATATCGTAGCGTTATTTGAATCATTTCAGTTTGAGATATATAACATTTTATACAAATATCATACTTTTCACAAGACATTGATTTACAAACAACTTATCTTATACAAACACATTTTTACATGGTTATTCATTTAACCTGACATTTATTTATACATATCATCTGATCTTATCGTTTTTCAAATGATTTACAAGACAAAGCAAATTACAAGGTTCATGACTAAACATTTTCTCAAACATAAGTCATGAATTCTGTTTTCACAAAACCTATGTATCTCACAGGCATTTTTATGCTGACGTACCTATTTTCACATGTGTTTTCAGGAGATGATGCATAGGACTTATCAAGACATACTTAGGCGGACCTGTGCCTTAGTGACTTAAAACGAGACAAGAACTAGTTAATTTATGTTATGTACTCTTTGTTTCTTGTTTAAAACAATGTAAACTCTCATGTTTGATTAATAAAATGAAACTTCAATTGCCATGGATTTGAAACAATTAATTCTGTTACAACACTCCCCGACGTTGCCGCCACGTTTTGTATGTTCTACGTGGTCGGGGTGTGACACCGTTCGCCGCCGGCGATTAATCGGTACTGTAAGCAGGGACTTAATGTGATAGAGATTCGTTTAGTTTTGCTAGTTGTGATTTATAAATAATACCCAAACGCATTTTCCCCCGGAAATAGTAGTTTAAAAGTTGTTCTTGATTTTTGTTCGTGTCCCTCCCTGGGACGCATGCTTTTAGTGTGTGAACTCACCTTGGGTTGCTCGGCAGTTTAGTTTACTTGGTTAAATATGCTGGTCACCACGTCCTAATATGGTTACCAATGTGGGTCAGGCTCGGACACAAGTAATCACGTATATGGTACACGTATTTAACACATAGCATACAAAACATACGAGGGTATTGGGCCTGCTCTAATAATTGCACAGTCAAACATTAACAGTTAACACATAGTCCAGTTAAACAGTGAAACAGTAATTATGCAGCCCAAACATTAGATGCAGCCCAATAACGAAAACAAGCAGCCCACTCGAGACGAGGTGGTCTCGAGTCGCAACCAAATGGTCTCGGGTTGTAGTGGGGTGGTCTCGAGTAACGCAAGTTCAAGTCGCAACCTTAGATGTCTCGGGTTCAGTCTCGAGTCGAGATCATGAGGTCTCGAGTCGAGACCTTGCTGATCTCGAGTCTTGAAGCTTATCTCAAGTTGTTACTTGGTGGTCTCGACTCCAGTTGCTTTGGTCTCGAGTCAAGACTGAAGGTCTCGACTTGCAACATTGTTGTTTCTAGAATGTCTGCACAGATTGTACTATCCAATAGAATTTCCATTTCATGATCCTATGTACTCATCCAATTAAAATGCACAAACATGTTCCCTTGTCTAAATCCTAATCAAAACGGATCAAACACCAACAATTTCAAATATTTTCAATGATCTTCAAATAGTTCATCAAGCACATTCATCACATATTCAACACATATTCAAGTAGTTCATCCTTTGTTTGCATATTCATAATCCTAAGCCAATACACAATTTAGACATCATCTTCGGCCCTATGCCTAGCATGCAATCCTCGGCTCAACACCGACCACATGTATTTGTTATAGAAATCTTGCATCCCATGTTTAGATAACATTATTATTCAATCCAACACCTAACTAACACTAATGACCACCATCCATCTAGACAGATTTGTGCTCATCATTCACACACCATCATTGATTTATCTTATTTACCCTTGAATGTACATCCGCATTACCTACTATATTTAGTTCACTAAATCATACAAATCATGCAACAAGATTAAGTATGTATACTTTTCATCAAGCACACACTTGGTCACACATTATCATCTATAATGGAAGGGAACACTAACCGGTCCGAGTGTGGGCAAAAAGGGTATGAAGTAGTGAAGGATGGAGCTTCCAATTGGTGTGTACAAGCTGATCCGAGACTTCCGATGGCTGCTGGTTTGAGTCCGAGACGTGGGAGAGAGGGTGATGCTTAATTGTTAGGGTTTTAGGTTTTCTAGAGAGAGGGAGAGTGAGGATGAAATGAGAGGGAGTGTAAAGGAGAGTGTGTGTGAGGGTTTTAGGCTTATATAGAAGGTAATGCACCTTAAGTGGGTTTCCGAGTGGGCCAAGGGTGTCACACCCTGCTAGTAGCGGAAGCGTATTGTGTGTGACGTAAGAAAGGTAATCATTGCATCCAAATGTATTAACAACATGAACCAACAACGATGCCATAGGTATATAGTTTTCAACAAAAGATTACAAGTTTTTAACATAGTTTCCAAGTTCAACAACGTTTGACATAGCATAGTTCTAAGTTATTTTACACATAACAAAAGATAGTTTTTGACACAACACATAGTGAGGTTTTGTCCCCTATATACCCATACGAAGTTGGGATATAAAAGACAAACCCTCCCAAAAGTGGCCATCGTTGTCATTTGTTTTCCCGAATCCCATAGTGAATCACCGGCTCAAGACCTGTTTCCTGAAATACATGTAGTTTTAAAAAGTCAACAAAAAGTTGAGCGAGTTCATGCAGTATTTGATATCATTTGAAATCTAGTACTTGTTATCTTGTAATCATGGTATGTTCTGATTAAATCATGGAGTCTGTTAAGGATCTATCAGTGGGTAGCGAGCCCCCTGACATAATGCACCATAAGCAAAATAACCAAACCGAGAACACTTTGTCCACATTGGGATCACAAAAGCACTCCACGGTTAACAACTAGGAGTGGGGCGTGCCTCAAACCCAATAGATCTACACCTTTTGCACCTTGGTCACTAAGTGATTAATGGTTATTAATGTAGTTTCCCTACTTATGCACATTGTCATACCATCTACTCCGTAACTAACATACCAATAGTTTTAGCATGTATTTCCCCTCGATGTTTTTGAAAACAAAACATTGAAAACAGTGAAAGGAGGGACATGAACTCACAAGTTTGCGTTCCGTGAAAAATGATATCGAAATAAGCGTCCGTACGTGTCAATAACCTACATGTGTACTAATCTCGTTAGACACTAGGTCTCTTGGACCTCGTACAAGTTGTTCATCTTGAATTCTTTATTATGTTATTGGGCCTAGCCCTAGTTTTCTTGTTATTGGGCCTAGCCCTAGTTTTCTTGTTATTTGGCCTAGCCCTAGTTTTCTCGTTATTGGGCCTAGCCCTAGTTTTCTAGTGAGTCCATTAAATATACTCTTGCAATTTTTACCAAAAATTCACCAAGCATGTAACTTAATAAGTTCGTTTTTCTCATGAAAAATACTTGGTAATTTTTATAGTTTTCGACTTTCCGGATTCTTGTTTTTGACCACTTAGTTATGCGTTCGCTTTAGTGTCTAAAAATATGTTATTTTTAGACTCGACATTGTAGTAACTTGTTTACGATGTCGATACGCCCAAATTGTCGTCATCAAGTGTTATGTATTTCCATTTCGGCCATTTTATTTAATTGTCCGATTTTACTAGCATTTCTTGGACCATGTTGGAACATGTATGTATATTTATTTTGATCACCCTATATGTATCTAATACATACACATATATAGCACACATCACATGCACTTAGCAAGTTTCCAAAAATATATAATTTTTCTTACCAAAAATTATATTTACACATTGTTATATTTTTACCCATTTATTTTTGTAAAAATATAAGTTTAAGTTCATAAGAACTTCTTGAATATTTAAACCTTAAATATTCTCATCAAAGTTTTCATAATGTCGTTTAAGACCACTAATCGCGTTTAACCTTGTTAATCACCCTTTAATCCCCTCTTTAATCGCGATTAGATTTTTAGAAAAATTCGCCATAGTTTCCCCTAAACTATGACGTTTCCCACGTTATAAAAACGCGTTTAAATCAATAATCACAATCAATTTTCCAAACTTCACTAATCCACTTTTTATACATGTTTATATGTTAATATAATCTCCACATTTCTTGAACTTCCATAATACACTTTTTATACATAAAAAAAGTTAGGCTTTTTAAGGTAATCTTCATAGTAAACAAGTTGTTTAATTTATCTTGTAAAAACAAAGTTCACTAACTTCCCAAGATTAAGTTGTAAACCTATTTAAACCCTTGTTTCTTTATGTAATCCAAAAATTTATATGATTAGTTCATGAAATAAGCATGATGATCTTTCTTGATTTAAACATAACCATGTTTAAATCACATATTTATGTTCATCATGATAAGATGAACACAAATACAAAATACTACATGAAACTAACAACATGATCATCATAAAAGTAAACTTTAAGCTACTAATCTCAACAAAAATAACATAATCAACAAGATCATATGAACATATTAATACTAAACAACAATAAATCAACACATAATATATTCATATTTAGTGTTTATTAGCTTTATGTTTAAGGTTTTTGATTATGTTTAACTTTAATTTCAAGATAATCAACTTGTACTTCTATGATTAACTAGTAATAAGAAGCATAAAAATTGTGTTTAGAAGACTCACAAAGTGCACAAGCTAAATTAGATAATAAGAAGAAAAAATAAGCTCCAAAGATGCTCCAAATAATGCTCCAAGCTTAACCCATGATTAGATGATCTTGTAGTGGCTAGATTAAGTGAAATTAAGGTGTTTAGTGGTGATTTTTGGTGAGTTTAGTGGGGGGTTTCATGGCTGAACGAAAATGAAGGTGTGGGAGGGGTTTTGGTTTCAACTTTTGGTGATATGAAGGTATAAGTGATGGTGGTGTAAAGAAATGTTATAATTTTCATGATCTTTTCAACTTAATGACCATACTTTCATCAACATGCCCCATACATTGAATCAAAATTTTTCATCATGAAATCTAGTGGGTGGGACCCACTTTGACCAATTTTCAAGAATGGGGGGGGGGGTAAAGTGTAACATTTTATAAAAGTTACCAAAATATCTAGATATTTTGGTAATTAATCAAAGCATGGTGATTAGGGGTTTAATTACACCATTAGAGGGTAATTAATGAACTAGGATGATAATTATTGTTAACTAGTTCACTAAACTAGTAAAAATTGCATTTCGACGCTTTAAATGTCTTCCGTTTGGTCGTCGGTGGGTTTACGGCACTTTTGTGGCGTACCGACGGAACTTTGCCGAAGTTGTTTTCTAGCCTCCAAGTGATGTATGAAATTATTCCGAGTCTCAAAATAGGCTTAACTAGTTCACCAAAGTTTTCATTTGGTTGTTACGATGACAGAAATACTGCTTACTAGCTCGTCGGTTCGCTAACGGACTAGTTTAATGCATAGCGATATAATATCGAAAGCTTATGATTCTGGTCATCTCATTGATATCCTTAAAATGTTTTAGTGTGTTTTTCATCAAGTGACATAATTCCGAAGTCCCGGAAATGCTTTGTTACAGGTTCGGACAAGTTAAAAGTGCTATATTTTTAGCCGAAATAGACATTTTTGAGATTAGGGCGTTATACCGGAAAGTCTTGTTTCTTTGCAAGATGTGTTTTCATAATAATGTTTTCTTATATAAATGGACTCAGTTATGTTATCCGAGTGTCGTTTTTCAGTGTTTCGGTCTGATTTCACGGTTTGCTGGCATGAATAGTGTAACCGTGAATAGTGCACGTGACACTTTCTACCAACACTTTTAGGACATTGTTTGCTTGGGTTCGCAATGTGACGAAAACCAACATATGTTTTAGGATTGTCTCCTTTTCCTAACCTTGTTATCCAATTAACGACACTGTTACGTAATTAAATTACGCTAAATGCATGAGATTATGTAAATAAAGTAGTGATTAGTTTGTACGGATTTTCTGGTTAATTGCCTTTTGTCACAAAGGGAGTGCACGGCCCAACTGATTTGGTTTACTTGAGACCGGGTGGTCTCGAGTCGGGTCCATGTTGGTTTTGATTCACTTATATTCATACGTACATACAACACATAGCACGTTAAGATAATTCACAATACGTTAAGATAATTCACAAACTTTCATTTAATAAAATATGCACACATAAAGCCAAACAAGATGGTTGCTCGGGAAAACCCAGAGTGTCACACATAAATCGTCAACTTGTCACCAACTTGTAAACACGCATTAAAGCACACAATGTGTCACACCCTGACTTTTGTGGAAGCGTGGTTATGGTGTGACTTTCTTAATATCATTGCATTCAATCATAACAATAGCTATATGATAAAACCATTGGTTTGTCATCCATTGAATAAGTTTAGAACATAACAACATTGTTAAAACGTAGCCTTCAAATTTAAGTTTTTACAATCATACCAAAATGTTTATGAGTTCACAAAGGACTCATCGAGAGATACTAAATAGCACCAAGGATGGGGAGACATGTCTCGTCCAGGAATAAGACACACCGACCAAACCCAAAGACCATGGATGACATCTTTAATTCAAACGCGGCATAAAAACTTTCAACACCCGCCAGATCCACTTATTAATTCCCTGAAAACATGTAGTTTGAAAAACATCAACAAAAGTTGAGCGAGTTCATGTGTATGTGTATGAATAAGCCTTTAAAGTATGCCTGTATGTAAGTAAGTCCCTGGTATGTAGCAATAAGGAAAAACAGATCAATTAATGTGTAGCTAATACATTAATAAGTGACATGGCCTAGGAAGCACTCAAACATGTATGCGTATTTCGTACCGGCCCCTCCGGCGGAACGACATAGTCACCACATGCAGCCAACTCGCAGGCCCATGGGTGGGGCTCGCAACACCCAATAGATCTATCACTCATGCCCCTCGGTCCTTATACAAGGATTAATGGTCGACAATAGCCTACCCATTCACGTGATCTAGCGGTACATTCCTTAGCTAATCATACCATGTATAAAACGTTTGTAATCAGTATGTAACATGTATTTCACCCCCGAAGTTATAAAACTGAAAACAGTTAAAAGAAAAGGGGGACATGAACTCACTGTTTTGCGTTCTTCGATTCTGCCTGTAACTCAAAGTGTCCTCTGGTGTACACGGCTACCTACAATGTACTAACGGGCCGTGCCTTGGCTTAGAGTTTAACGTTTTGAGTTGCGTTCCTTATGTTATTCCAAGTTATAATTATTTGTTAAAATAAATTATTTTAACTTTAAATTATATTAAAGTTTTGGAATAATCGTTAAACAATATTTCTGTATTAATACTTCCCAAGTATATATTTCCGTATTTCCTTCCCAAGGATGGGGGTAATTTATACATGTATATTTGTATTCTCGGAATACTATATTTTCACTTCTTGTATCCAAAACAATATTTACCAAAAATTTATTTGTAAAAGTATTTTCCGGAATATTTCGTAAGTTACGTTTTAGCGTGCGATTTCACAATATCGAGCGTGTAACTTAAATATTTATTCCGTGGGATTTTTGGTGTTATTTTGGAGTTGTAAATTTCATGGTAGTTGTAAGTTATATTATTTTACCCTAAAATAGTATAGCTATTCCACAAAATAAACAAATATCCACACAAGTGTCTTAATATAAAATATATATTCTAAATATATATTTAACCATTTTTATCTACGAAAACCAACCTCCGATATTTGTATTTTTGATACAAAAATTTATGGCAAGGTTTATATTGGACATCATAGTCAAAAATTCACTTGTAATTATTTGTTAGAAAATATTTTCTAAGTGTTGGAATTTTTAGAAAATTTTGCCATAGTTTCCTTTGTAAATGGAGGTGTCCATGCTATTTAGCATATCATTTTCTTTTTCAAAATCATTCGAACAATCAACAACAAATCACTAAACCATATTATGTTCACCAAGTGCAAAAACTATATGATTTTCATAACATCATGAACTTGATCTTTCACTAAAACGTGTAGTAACTTGGTAAAGCGTTTGGTGGCCTTAGTTACCTTCCAAAGTGTATTTACTTCCTTTAAAATCTCATTCTTGCAAAGATTTGGTGTTTACAACTTGTAAACATAATTTACAAAAATGTTTCTTTATAAAACCTTCTTGTTTCTCTAGTGTTTATACACTTGTTTTTCCTCTAAAAATAGTGTAGGTTTAATAAAAATCATGATCTTTCAAAAATCATCTTTCTAAACTTGGTTCTTTTAGAAAAATCATTCCCAAGTCTTGGAGCTATAAGTTTACTAGCTCACTATGTTTATTATATTACAAGAAATCACTTTTTACTTTCAAGTTCATGTTTAACCAAGAAGATGATTATTTCATGTTGTGACATAATCATCCCCTATCTTGCTAAATCATGTTTTTAATCATAATCTACCAAGTTCCATGTAATGATCAACATCAATATCTCTAGTAACCAACAAGCAAACATCATTCATATGCTAAACAACATCATTATTTTCATATTTCATCATATGTAAAGCTTATGTTTCAAGATTCAAGTGTATGTTCTTTTAGTGTTCTTATGAATTCAACATAATATATCCTTTAACTGCTAAAAATATGAAGTAACAAGTGTTAAAAGAAGCTTACTACTAGCTTCAAGCTAGGGATGATTCAATGAAGAATATGGAGTGGATAAAAGCACACAAGAGAGGTCCTTCAAGTTCCAAGAGTTCCACACCTCCTTAAACACCTTGCTACACCTTGGAGTGAACTTGGAATAGATGAACTTGCAATGAAAATGGTGGTGATGTGGTGTGTGGTTGTGGCCGTGAGCTCCCAAGGGAGGAAGAAGGAGGTTTTTGGTGTTAGTGATGAATGAGAATGAAAGATGAGGTCCAATATTCATCAAGTAAAAATCTCCATGGATTTCATAGTATCTTACAAGATCCTACAACAAATCAATTGGGATAGCATAAGATCTAATGGGATTGTGGGGATCAAGGGTGGGCCACCCCTTTCAACCGTAAATCCAAGGGGGGAGGGGTCTAATTGTAATTTTTTTTTTTACCATTTAGTTAGTTCATCAATCAAATCCAATCTTCCAAGATCTTTTGCAATCTAAATGAATCCAAGGTAGATTATGATGGATATTGTGAGATTCAACAAGATTTTTGGTGGGGTCACCCTCCATGTGACCGTCCACAAGGTGTAGGGGGGTAAAGTGTAAGTTTCATGGGTAAAAGGTAATTTAGTGAGGGGTTAAGTGTAATATCTAGTGTTTTGTGTGTAGGATGCTTTATGTAGAAGTTTAAGTGTTCAGGACCCATAACTAGCTCAGAAAAATAAAAACAATGCTTCTAGCAATATTTTAGTGTTCCGAGTAATGTCCGGATATTCGGTTAGATACCGATTCGTTAAAGTGTCTAGTTATTCCGTATAGGGTCCTTTGTGTAACTCTTTGTGACACTTTTAATTCCCGACACTTAGGAAAGCATACAGGACCATTTCGCCATGTTTTTGCACATTACTAGCATGTTAAAATGCTGAATTTTGTTAATTAATGCAGAATTCTGCACTTTAAGAGGGTTTTAGGCACTTTCCGGGACCTAAACTATCACCTAGTGACGCAGTTTTATGGTCCTTACTTCCCTACACTCCGTACTAGTGTAGTACCTTTTCTCTGGCTCATACTGGGCCTTAAAACATTGTCTGTCTATGTACTGGCACTGTCAGTATATTTCTGAGTTATCCGCTCACTGTGCCAACTGTGCTTTGTGCATCATGTATGTCACTAAAGTTTGTATGTAATAAATGGTGTGACAGTATGAAATGTGATGCACATGTATGAATGATGCAATAATTCAGAAAGCAGTTTAAGTCATCAGATGTAATTAAGCACAGTCATTAAGCATAATTCAATATTAATTAATTGTAAGGATGCATGCAAATTTGACGGTTGTCACATTCTCCCCCTGTTAAGAAAATTTCGTCCTCGAAATTTATACTACCTTAACCCCTTAGGGTCACATTATGCGTATATGAATATAGATAATATGAGGTAGGTAATCACCAAACCGAATCAAACCTTATTCACGCCAGGTGAATCCAAGAATATATATAACAACATGAATCCAATGGTTAAAAGGTATGTGCTTTCAACATTTGATGTCAAAGGTATAAGACGTATTGACGTATAGTCTAGTGTAATCCAGTTATAGGGGTTCCACAAAAGAGGAGTTTTGACCAGTAGGGTTCTCAAACGATCGGTCACAGTATGCAAACTTTCACGACCCATAGCATCCGCTATATGAACTCAAAATCAACAACTTGAAGATGAAAATAATCTGTCAACTTTCGAATAAATAAATGGTAAGGATTAGTGTGTTGGCATTCTCGAATTGCAAAAATACACCGAATGTAGTACAAGCGAATCTGGTGTATCATTGCCTTAATTCGTAGTTGCATCAGAAATGTTTAAATGACAAGTCAAACAAAAGTATATGTAGTTTTGTGTGAAACAGTTGACCATGATTAGCACAAGCTAATGACACCACAAGGTGTCGTAATGACAAGATTCAATAATAATGGTGACTGAACAAGTTCACCGTGCCTGAAATCAAATGAAAGTGTACTGAGACAATCTGAATATTTGATTTACAATGTCATAGAGTTTTCAATTGAATACGGAACATCAAGTGTGACACCTGTGCCTCCACGGCCATCAAACAAATACTGTATCAATGAAATATTGTATTTCATACTTGGGATTTGTATAAATATGTGTATCCTTTGCACATATCAATTCTTGTTCGATTTCAAGCTTTAAATTGCTTTCTGGAAGGTTATACGCGCACTGATGTGTAAATATAACCCGTTTAATGCAACGAACACTCCGGAATAGTGAAATAGGCTTAACATACCTTAAATAACCTTTACATAACTTAGAAATAAGTTTTGAAGGCTTTGGTATGGCAAAAGCAAGTTAATTCGCCTACAGGGACTAAATTTGACAAACTGCGAAAGTATGCCAATTTGAACTGTAACAGACATTCCGGAACATGACCATAAGTTAAACATACCATAAATATCCTTTACATAGCTTAGAAATAGGCTTTGAGGGGTTCGGTGTGCTAAAATAAACTTTTGGGTCATTCAGGGACTAAAAGCGTCAAAAAGTGCATAAGTTTGCACTTTCACGCATAACTTACGTTCTGAATACATCCGGACATCCAAAAATTTATTTAAGCACTAAAATATTTTATTTTAGTGTTTGGCATAAGAAAAATCCATTTTTCACGCAATTTGGATCGTTTTTCGCGCTTATGCGCATGTCGTCGTAATTAAGCGAACACCGCGATCGTACGACCAAACGAACCGACATCCGGGATATTTTTGAGCATCTTTCATGTCCACAATGTTTAGGCATCATTTTAGGGCCTTAAAGTTGACTTAACGAGCCTTAAACATGTCGAAAATGGCCTTAATACACAACGGGGACTGAAATGGAAACTTTGGAAACTGTTGCTGATCAAAAGGACCTTAGCGTGACACCTAGCCCCCTTGGCGTCACGCGAGGCCCTTTCAGATCAGCAAAAGTCATTTTAACAGCTGTTAATAGCTCTTATGCACTCCAAAGGCCAATGCCACATGTCAATCCCTGATGTTGGGGGCCATTTTGAGTTACCACAAGTTTGCAACAAGTGTAGGGATGTGATCAAAGCTCGGTATTCGAGAAACGATCCTAACGGTGGTCCATTTACTATAAATACCCACCTCAATTCCTTGCAAAACCCACAAATCTGATCTAAGAAGCTCTAAGTTGAAGCCATTTGCTTCATACCTGAACTACTTGGATCGAGATTAGCTTGCGGGGACCCTTTGTAAGTGTTCTTTCGTTCTTTCATTCGTTTTAGTGTTAAAGTCAAACTTTGTTTGACTTTCTGCATTGACCAGTTTATGGTCAATGCGAAGTTCGTTTGAACTTCATAACGTGAGCGTGATCACGATGGTTATAGTCCCTAGTGACTATACCTACTGATTACCACGTTATCTAGGCTCAGTGACGAGTCGTAGTTTCGGCCAAAATGCGTGTTATTGCGTATTTTGTAACCAAACTACTTTTAGGTATCAAAACCGTTTGTTATGATACCAAACCTGTTTTCTAAACTTAGTTAAGCATGTTTTAACATGCTTAGCTCGTCACTTTTAGTTTAGTGCTTATATAGGGTCGTAAGGTAAGCGATCTAAACAATCGCTTATACTTTCGAACCCGACCCGTTTGGTCGATCATTAGGATCCGACCAAACCCATTAGGTGACCATAGTATATAGGGAATAACCTTCCGAGGTTATACCTTATGGTCGCTTCGTTTAAGTAGTTGTATGATAGGTAGTTTATATGCCTTAGGTAAATTACCAAAATGCCCTTTTTACGCCAAAATTCATTTTAAGCATATGTAACATAACTTTTAACATCTAAACTGATTTGGCAACAATATTAGACATGTTAAGGCATATTTTACTTATCATAGGGCTAGTTAGGCATTCCGAACGCGTTTTACGTGAACGACGCGTTAAAGTAGCATAAGCTACCTAAACGGGTCGTAATGGGTCGTAAGCACTTAGGTTAGGTTTCATTTTAGTATGTGGGTTTTGTTAAACCATATTACATGAGTTCCCATACTCATTTGGTTTACGAACCCTCATTCTATCAAATCCTCCGATTTAGGTCCGGTATATTAACATAGTTACCTATATTAGGTGTCGTTTGATATCCGTGATCTCTAGCATTGTTTGGTTGTTACTCAAGGATTACTAAGCAATCTCAAGTGAGTAGATAGACCCCTCTTTTACTATTTTTCAAACTGTTTTGGGGTGAAACACATGTGCCTACTTGTTACTTTCATGCTTTCATATCATATGCTTGTTATGTTCAATAGTACACTTATAGTGCATGATTTCATTGTGTTTTATGCTAAGTATGCCCATAGTGTGCATACTTAGTACATCATTTTACATTACATTTTATGCTATGTATGCCCATTGTGTGCATACTTAGTACATCATTTTACATTACATTTTATGCTATGTATGCCCATTGTGTGCATACTTAGTACATCATTTTACATTACATTTTATGCTATGTATGCCCATTGTGTGCATACTTAGTACATCGTTTTACATTACATTTTATGCTATGTATGTCCTTTGTTGCATACTTAGTACATTTGTTATTCATCACATGCTTACATTTTGGTATGACATTTGGTTTGTTCAAATGAGACAATGTACATTCATTAACATTAGCTACGCCGCTCGTTAGTAGGTAATGGTACCATAGGACTTGACAACTCCCATTCCTGAACCCTAGGTTTGTTTGGGTGGAAGGAATGACCGAATTCGATAAACATAACAACAAGATAGACCTTTAAATTCGTTTAGGGGTTTATCGCCACAGTCACAAGGCTTGGATGTATGAATTTTTACAATACCGCATAGATGTTTATATCAGTATAGCATGCATTTATTACACAAAACATAAAGTTGATTTAAACCATATTTTACTTCAATACCTTGTTTTTGTGCATTTTACATATGGTTTAGTTGATATATTTCACTTACCATACATAAACATTTAGACATTAATATACACAATTCATGATTTACATTAGACATGGTTTTCACACAAACATTTTGACATTTGATTTTACATAAACATTTTACTTTGGTGGTTTGGTTTGAGTAAGTGATTTAAGTAACGAGGCGTGTGTAATATGATACAAGCATGGTGGATACGCCGCTGGTACTTCCTATATATAAGTGCTTGTATGGTATTACATATCGTAGCGTTATTTGGATCATTTAAATTTAGACATATAACATTTTATACAAATAACATACTTTTCACAAGACATTGTTTTACAAAACAACTTATCTTATACAAACTCATTTTACTTGGTTATTTATTTAACCATACATTATTCTCTTATTTATACATATCATCTGATCTTATTGCTTTTCAAATGATTTACAAGACAAAGCAAATTACAAGGTTCATGACTAAACATTTTCTTAAACATAAGTCATGAATCTTATTTTCACAAAACCTATGTATCTCACAGGCATTTTTATGCTGACGTACCTATTTTCACATGTGTTTCAGGATATGATGCATAGGATTTATCAAGATACACTTAGGCGGAATTGGGCCTTAGTGACAATAAAAGATGCAAGACTAGTTATTTATGTTATATTTCTTTGATTGTCAAGACATTGTAACTCTTTTAATCAATAAAACAATATTTCAATTTCCATGTGTTATGAAACAATGATTCTGTTACAACACTCCCCGACGTTTCCGCCACGTTTTGTTGTTTTACGTGGTCGGGGTGTGACATCAAGGTACTACTGTTTCTGATTGAAGATGGAAAACAATAAACACTGCAAGGTGTTCAATTTGTAACGAAAGAATCGTTAGGAGGTACATCGTGCTATGAAATGAACCTGTGTACCATTGTCTTGACAGACAACTGTGTTGGGACTGCTTTAATCGCAATAAACAAGACAGATTTTAGAGCAAGTTACTGAATAAACAATTAAATCCGTGTATGAAGTGAGTACCCAAATTAGCGCAAGCTTCAATTTTGTGAAAGTATCATCGCAAGGCATCGAAATCAACAACCGATTTAGTAAAGTCGTAGACCAATCAAGACCACTAAGACCCGAAACAAAAGAACCTTTGCAAGAATATTTGAATGTGATGCTCTCAATACATCATATAGCGTCTCAATTTAAACATGCGAAATGGATAAGTTCAAGCAATTGAACTTGATTTCAGCGTAACCCGACAATAAATGTATGTATCAAAAAAGGAAACTCGGCATGGTCACAAAGATAAACCATGAATGTAACTTGAAATAAAAGAAGTTTCAAGAGAGTGTGTTGACTTGATAGCAAAAGAGCCAACAATTACAATAACGTAGGTTATTCGAATCATAAACCAATAGCTAGCTTTAGCAAAATAATATTTAAACTTCAATGAAGCGTTTATTCGAGATGAAACCGCATGCGTAGCAAAAGGTGCATGCTTAACATATAAGTTTTCAAGTAATGAAGTAATGTGCATCTGCTAAAACGAAGAAATGACCAAGTATTCGAAGCAAATGTGTGTTCGCTCTCAGCGAAGGAAATTAACGCGATGCAACTACCATTGAGGGGAGTAGAGATGCAAACATCTACTCGCTAGAAGCGAAAGTGAAGATTTCAACAAAAGGAATTTGAACACTTTCTGTTTGGTTAACTGAAATAGCATATATGTCAGGATAGTGGTGTTTGCTTGAGTTAACAGATATGGTTCTTAAGTAACAACTTTTACGAGTTTGGACCTAGGTTCCCAAAGGTCCTAAGTACATGCTTCCTAGGTTTTTCAAAGTTTTATATTTTATGTAAAATTGTTTTGTGCATCGTGTAGGAAACACCCTTTTTTGTGCACGTTGAAAACAAGTTATTGTCCCACAATTTCCCCGGTATACATTCTTCCTGAATCCTCAGCTAATGATACTCGATCATCGATCGGTCGTGAATTGGTAATTGAATCCTCATATTTAGTTAAATAAGTAATTCACTAATTCTTAGCAAGAGTCGCCGACTATCGTTGGTTAGCTCATTCGGCTCCTGGTAGTTTGATGTTCGTACGAAAGCTATCGTCCTTCATCTTGACGAGCAAAAATGGGGTTACCCAAAGCGGGAATCTTGGTCTGTTATCTTCCTTCTCTATCAACCACTGAAGTTACACTGACAATCCTTGCATCTCCGAAGGTGTAAGTCGCTAAGGTGTATTGACTACAGGCGCGGCGCCTGGAATCAAATTGTTGCGAAATTCGACTTGTCGTTGAGGAGATAATTCTGGTAAGTCTTCGGGGAAGATTTCAGGATATTCCCTTATCACAGGGGTATCTTTGAGTTTTGGTTCTTCGGCTCCCTTGTCCACGACATGAGCCAAGAAAACAACACATCCTTTGTGCGAAAACTTCCGTATCTTCAATGACTGATAGTCCGTAGGGGCGTTCCGTGCTCCATGAATCATGATCGTTTCTTTATTTTCCATCGGAGTGCGGGTAATAACCTCCGCTTGATTGCCCGACAACCAATCCATCCCGATTACCACGTTGAAGCTTCCCTTCAGCTTGTTCTATCGAGTACTGGATATCTATCTTACTTACTACTAAAACAAGTATATTCTGAAGCTAAAATTTGACAACGATGTCAAATAGCACAGACGCACATTAATGACTACTATAAGACATACCGATGGCCATGTTTGGATCCTGGCGTGCTTCCCTAGCTCCGGTGTTAGACATTTTTCCCACGATCTTGTTTAATCTCCCTTGGGCAATCTTTCCTAAAGTGCCCCATGTCACCGCAGCTATAACATCCTTGACCTTTCTTTCCACATTTCGTCTCATGACAACACGTCTCCTTGCTGTGCCCCAGTTTGCCACAGTTGTCACACTTTCCATTTTTACATCTCCCGGTATGATGTCGTCGACACTTGTCGCATTGTGGTAGTTTACCCATGTACTTTTTTCCCTTTTTGGCCTTGTTGTTGCTATTCGTCTGAGTACCCTGCTTAAAGTTTGTGAACTTTCTCTTGTTGTCTCCAGATGATTCTACATGAGTCTCCTTTTTCTCCTCAGAGGTTGAAAATTTGTTCAACCTGATTGCCTCTTCAGTCAAGGCCACACTTAGATCAATGGCCTCAGCGATCGTTGCGGGCTTTGATGTCGTTACCATGCTCATGATTTGGGGTGCCAATCCCCAAATGAAACGCTCAATCTTCTTAAACTCTTGATCTACCATGTAGGGGACAACACGCGACAGAATATGGAATTTCTCCACGTACTCAGCTATTTTTGGACCTTCCATCTTCAAGTTCCAGAACTCAGTTTCCATCTTCTGGCTTTCTACTCTTGAACAGTACTTCGTATGCATTAGTTCTTTCAGTTCGTCCCATGTCAAAGCATACGCAGCAGCCTCGCCCATCGTCTGAACCTGGAGTTTCCACCATGACAGAGCCCCATCTTGGAACAGTCCGGAAATGTACGTGACCTGATGCTCTGGGGCGCATTTGCTCACATGTAAAACAGAATCCGTCTTCTCAACCCAGCGTATGAAGGCTACGGCACCCCCAGTACCGTCGAAATTCAGGGGCTTGCAGCCTAGGAACTGCTTGTAGGTGCAACCTGCGATATAAGCAACATTATTCGCGTAAGCACTCTCGTGGAAATGTTCAAACGTTTTGTAATGTGTCTTAAGGGACTATGTGACAACCCGAGTTTTCAAGGTCTCTATTCGACCTAACTTCGACCTAACTTAGTATTTAATTGCATAGTGTGTTTTGACTTTTATTTTGATGTGCAATATTAGTGTTGATTTGTGATGGTGTATATTATAATAATTGAGTTTAATTTCATAATTATAAAACATGAAACTTGGCCAGGCAAACCCCTTACAAAAACACCCCATGACCGAAAACACAAAAGTGTTTTCGTCCACATGATGACCAACGAAATCGAAGTGGGCTTTGGCCCAGTAACGAATGATTAGAGGATCTGTTTATTTTATGTGCACGAATGCGATAACTGAAAACCCTAATTACATCTCACACTCTCTCTCTCTCTCGCTACCATTGGAACCCGACGGCAGCCCCTCTCGGTCGTAGCCAAACCCTCCTTGTTTGATCTCTGGTTAGTAATATACATGTTCTGTTAACTAAGATGCTTATCGTATGATTATGATATAATTTGGTTTAAATGATTTCGCACTTATGAATGTTTATGTGGGTGTCCACGAACTGTTATGTTTATTGGATGAGATGCTCGATCGTGTGTGTCTGCTAAAGATGTTTTGTATGATATTAATGTGTCTAGGATTTGAAAACAGATCTACATGTCGATACTGTTGAATATGTGATAGGGTTATGTTATACTGATCGAATGGATGATTCATATTTTCATGTTGACTGGATAAATTGAATGATGATTCAGATTTCATTGATAGATAATATGAACATAATATATATGATCGGTTATGTGATGATTTGGTTAGGGTATGTTTGTCGGCCACTTTATATAAATCTTCTTTTGACTATTATGGATGGTAAGCATGTGCAGCAAATAATTAAAGAGTATATGGCCGGCTACTAGATTCACAATTGCTTGTGGGTTTGTCAGAAGTTATGAAAGTGTGTGCTATTAGATAAGCCACCTTCCATGTTGTCGGCCATTGTAAATATTTTAATGATGACCAACCGATTGAATTGTGATGTTGTTCTCATTGAAACTGTAACTATTGAATTAGGGTTCATGCTAGATATTATGTACCATGATGATGATTATGATAGGGTACCGATGATTGCTGGTAGATGGCGTATAACGGCTGTTAGTGATGGCTAGGGTTTCTTTGATTAATTGAATAATCGACGTAACTGATATTTCAGACGAAACGCATATGACGAATCAAATATGTTTCGCCGAGGGAAATTGTGACGAAACAGGAGTGTTTCGCCGAATGTGTAATCAGTACAGTAACTTAGTCTATTTCTGTTAAGACTTAACTGAGGTAACTAACTGAGGTTAAATGATACGCATGACTTGTATGATCTTGAATGCATGCAATGTGTTACTTGGTGATTTTAATGTGCTGTCTACTATGATTATACCTACGTGCCAACTTCGTGATTATAAACTGATTATGTATACGTGCATACTTTAGGACGTGACTGATTTACTTTGAGCACTTACTTAGCATACCGAGCAAACCAAGGTGAGTTCACTGCACTTTTCTAAGCATGCGTCCCGGTGGTTTGGGACATCTGGTAAACGTTTCTAAAGGGAATACTGGGTAAACTGTTATTTGGGATGTTGGTTATTGAACATGGAATCTATCATTATCGGATTGCCTGTAGGGCAATGGGGTAATTAGTTGATAGCGCTATTAGGTTTGATACCTCGCACCGGGCCGTAAGGACGGGCGCGAACTAATTATCTGGGCATCATTACCAATGCTTGGTTAGGGGCATTGGGGACTGGACACACTTCCAGGTTATTAAGGGACACACTTCCCGGATACATATGGGCACACTCCCTAGGGTATCTCAACAAGTCATAAACAGCATCATATCACAACGTTGAATTGGCTTAACATACATCTGGTAACAAAACACGTTAACAAAACCTTGAACTCACCAGCGTCGTCTGACACACTTGTCTGCATGCTTGCAGGTCTATAGGCTTATATCATTTGGAACTTGCTGTCTGGGAGGCTGGAGTGGTCATGGGTCGAGATATATGGAATTGCAGTACAAGCTTAATGGTTTATATACACATGTTTTACGAAACACTTAACAAATGAATTATGCTTCCGCTGTATACAATGAACGACATGTAATGTTTGTAACACTTTATGTTAATGAATGAAATTTTTAATTAAATACATTTATGAGTTCAATGTGATTGGTGGCTTGAATCCTGGTACGTCACATGCCTCGCGGGGGTTTCTGCATGTGGTATTTTGGGGGTGTGACAGTTGGTATCAGAGCCACTGGTTATAGTGAACTTGGTTTTAAAACGTTTTCTTATAAAGCCATACTATAACCGAACAGTTTTGACAACAAAGAATACGACCATGACACTCAGCTCCAGATTGCAAGGTTCGTCTTTCGTAGTACTCATTGCACTACGTAACTAGTGGACACTTACATATGATATTGCATGCTGGTGCACGTTAAACACGATAGTATGAACTTACGTATCCCTTGCACGTGTTATATGACTGATAGGGTGGTATTTCCCTAAACATTCGTGACTTATGTTATGTGATGCTCTTTGTTTGCTATTCGAGTTAGGGGAACCATTCGACATGAGTTAGGAGGAGCTGAGATGAGCATGCAAATCACAATATTATTGTGGGTGCACACATAATAATAATGTGGGGTGCATGCGAGTCCCAGTGAGGCTTAAAAAGTGAAGAAGGAGTTCCGCTCTGTTAATTGATCAGTGTGTAACGTAACAAACTAATAGGAGTCATAACAGTGATTGTCTCCTACTCAAACACGATCTTTTCACCCCTTTCTGAATCCTTACGAATCTCGATGCTATCGAGTATCACCTGATCACACATCTGAACGCCTAGCGAACTGTGTAGAATGTTAGGTGCTAGTATGAACGTCCCTGAGTTGGATGGCTCAGCATCAAATGGTTGGACTATACTTTCCTCACTTATCTTTGTTTGCTGGAACTTAGCGTGTTGATGCCTTAGATCCCAAAGAGAGATCACTTCTGCAACACTCTCGCGACATACCGTGTATTACTCAGTCAACTTGCAAGAACGATGGACAAGAGCGTAACGTAGTACCTTACCGACTTCAGCATTTGAACGAACCTAGTTACCGGCAACGAACAACAGCGATTTGACTCCAATTGAATGCTTAACCCCAGCCAGCGACTTATGGGAGTCGACTCTTACGAACCAATGGGGACAAAATCGATGACGAATGACTATGGAGCGGACTGTGTAACCGCTCGCACCACGAGTGGTGCCTTAGGACGTGGCACGGAATGTGAAAAGATGGACCTTGTTGGTGAAAGAACGCAGGACACCGTTACAAGCAACAATATTAGAAGCAACAGTCACGGCAACATCAAGATACTCGTGATCGTAGCTTACAGTATGGAAACGAAGGTGACCTTGACAAGGATTGACTGTGTTAAGTCAAGGTGACGACAACAAAGGGAACGACGGCAGTACTGGAAATTCTCGTGACGAAAACAACACTGGAAATGAAGCTCATGGAAGGACATATTGTATTGGCATAGGCTATTTCCTGAGGTACCTCCACTGCGCTCGGAGCGAAGGGCCTCGTACTGTGCGATGACCTGTAAGATGCGTTCTTGAAATTCCGCCTCTGTCGTTGGCAGAGGGTTGTTGGTGTCGGTGTTCCCTTGAGTCGACATCTTCCTAGAAGAAGGTCGGTTAGGTCAGGTCTTATTAAGGATATGAGCACACAAGCCTCTACTTAATGAATAAGACTTCAGAGGTGTATTTACATACGTATATCAGCAATCATATAACGGCGTCATTATAGTACAACTTGTAAATAGGAACGTAGCAAGTAAGCATGTAGCATTATAGTTATAGCACAAACATGCAGATCAACAACGTGCTTAGTGAGAACATAGCGACTGAGCTTTCATTAGTTATTAGTCATAAGTATCGTCGCATGTTTAATGATGATTGGGCTTTCATTATTCTCCGGCCGCAATCACTTTGTCTTACAAAATGTATCACATCAAAAGGAACACAGGGTCACCCTACCCTTGTCCAGCAAGTATATTAGTGTATCAAAATTATGTAGTCAGAAGTGGTCTTCAAAAGTCTCCACAATCCCGGCTTATCATTATTGTCTTTACCCAAATGTAATGCAATCCGCATAATCCAGAAACCAACTATACTGGTGACTGAGGTGGAGAAGGGAAGAAAAGCAAACTACTAACGTGTGCGAGCTCCTTCTTGAGTTTGTATACACGTCAAAGTAATTAACTAGTGTTTTGTGGGGTAAAGTGTAAGTTTCATGGGTAAAAGGTAATTTAGTGAGGGGTTAAGTGTAATATCTAGTGTTTTGTGTGTAGGATGCTTTATGTAGAAGTTTAAGTGTTCAGGACCCATAACTAGCTCAGAAAAATAAAAATAATGCTTCTAGCAATATTTTAGTGTTTCGAGTAATGTCCGGATATTCGGTTAGATACCGATTCGTTAAAGTGTCAAGTTATTCCGTATAGTGTCCTTTGTGTAACTCTTTGTGACACTTTTAATTCCCGACACTTAGGAAAGCATATAGGACCATTTCGCCATGTTTTTGCACATTACTAGCATGTTAAAATGCTGAATTTTGTTAATTAATGCAGAATTCTGCACTTTAAGAGGGTTTTAGGCACTTTCCGGCACCTAAACTATCACCTAGTGACGCAGTTTTATGGTCCTTACTTCCCTACACTCCGTACTAGTGTAGTACCTTGTCTCTGGCTCATACTGGGCCTCAAAACATTGTCTGTCTATGTACTGGCACTGTCAGTATATTTCTGAGTTATCCGCTCACTGTGCCAACTGTGCTTTGTGCATCATGTATGTCACTAAAGTTTGTATGTAATAAATGGTGTGACAGTATGAAATGTGATGCACATGTATGAATGATGCAATAATTCAGAATGCAGTTTAAGTCATCAGATGTAATTAAGCACAGTCATTAAGCATAATTCAATATTAATTAATTGTACGGATGCATGTAAATTTGACGGTTGTCACACAATGAATCCAAACAATGACTCCAATATTAGTACTTTAAACATCCCATGTATGTCTAACTATGAAGATAGATAGATACTACAGGGATCAGGTTCTCGTCACATCGTCTTGTCACATACGCATTAAAGTACACAATGAATCCAAACAAGGACTCCAATATTAGTACTTTAAACATCCTACAAGAATCAATCTATGAAGATAGATAGATGCTATAAGGATTTGGTTTCTGTCACATTGTGTAGTCAAATACGCATTAAAGTACACAATGAATCCAAACTAGGACTACAATATTAGCACTTTAAACATCCTACAAGAATCAATCTATGAAGATAGATGGATGCTATAAGGAATTGGTTTCTGTCACATTGAATCATTGCATCACAACATCCTAAATCCTAATGGTGATTCGGGATAACGCCACGAAGGGTAATACAATAAGCACACTTATATATAGGAAGTACCAGCGGCGTATCCACCATGTGCTTATTGTATTACTCTAGTTTCTTTTTCTAAATCACCAACAATCTACACATAAACCATAGCCATCGTCTCGTAAAGTACTTCTTAAAAATCTCACTATGAAGATAGGAAGATCTAAGACTGTACTTCAAATATCCTATAAGAATCTAACTATGAAGATAGATAGATCTTTTAAGGATTTGGATAAACATCGTATTTGCATAATCGGAATAATACACATAAAAGCACTTAGTAACCACATATATGCCATACATTGGAAAACAAATTGATTACACATGTGAATCACCCCAAACAATTTGAAAACGGTAAAACAGGGGACTATGTACTCATATGCGATTGCGTATAGGTCTTGTTCAAATGGTACAACAAAGCTCAAAGGATCAAGAGTTCAAGTGTTGAAGCGGTTCCTAGTGTATCGGATACTATGTTAGTGTAACGGGACATAAATCGAGGAATCGGATAGAATGAGGTATTGTAAACCAAACGAGTGTTGGAACTCATATGACCCGTTAAGGTAGTCTACGGTACTTTAATGCGTCATTTGCGCAAAAGCGCATTCGAATAGCCTAACTAGTCATATGACAAGTATTATTTGCACTAACGTGTTTAATAATGTTACAAAATCAGTTTAAGTGTCAAAATTTGGGTTTTTTTTGGGGTAAAGGGTTACCCCGATGAAAGCATAGTGTATCTTTCTTGTAAGAGGTCTTCCACGACAGCAACATTAGTAGCAGAAGGAACATGTGGAAAGTGAATAGGTGGGTCTATTCCAAACAATGCTTTAAAAGGAGACATATGAGTGGCTGAGTGCCATGATGTATTGTACCACCATTGTGCTAAAGACAGCCACTTGTGCCACTGAGAAGGGGCATACATGGTCATGCACCTCAAATATGTTTCAAGGAATCTATTTAAAACTTCAGTTTGTCCATCCGATTGAGGATGATAAGCTGTGGATAGAGCCTGAGTGATTCCCTACAATCTTAAAAATTCTTTCCAAAATTTGCTCAAAAATAATGCATCCCTATCAGAAACAATTGTTTGAGGACAGCCATGGATCTTAAACACATAATCCAGCATAACCTGAGCCACTTTAGTAGCTGAATAAGGGTCTTTTAGGAAAATGAAATGACCATACTTTGTCAACCTACCCACCACAACGAAAATAGTTTCGAAACCCTGAGAAATTGGCAGACCACCAATAAAGTCCATAGAAACATAAAAAAATGGAATGAGGAACAGGCAGGGGATTTAAGAGACCAGGAGTTGCATCAGTCTCATAATTTGCCCTCAGACAAATATCACAATTGTTGACAAAGGATTTAACATCTTTGGTAGATCCTTTCCAATAGAACATTTCCTTCAATCTTTGAAGAGTAGCATAGATGCTGGAATATCCACCTTGGGCAGAAGAATGATATAACACCAGAAGTGTCACACCCCAACCGATGGCGGAATCATCGGGGCGCGGCACTGAGCGAAACAGATTGTCCAGGATAATCCATAACAACTATTTGTTATAATATATTTAAGGCTCATGTCCCATACCACAAACATATAAAATAAAAACAGTTATTACAGACGACGTTCTCATAGACAAATATCCATTCCGACAACTCAGACTTATTTAGGTTTGTTTCTAAGACTCCACCCTAGCTTGATTCCCACATAGCAGCAAAATATAAGCATCGTAAACACCTGTCACACGCGTTAAAATAGCGGTCAATACACATACTGTAAAGGTGAGCATACAAGTTTAGTAGTAATAGTAGAGTTTGAAATCATTTACACATAACCAGCATGTAACATGTATAGTGCGAAGCTAGTAGGTTATCGACAATGAAATATGCACAGACTAGACTGCGAGTTGTAGAATGCGCAACACATGTCACCACTGTGACACGTGAAGAGGTAACCTTAACAACCCCTGTCCACGACAGGTGCTGAGTCCTAACAAATAGTACTATCGTTGCTAAGGCATCAGGCAACAATCACTGTGTTAACATAACATACAAGCATTCATCGAGTAACACGTATCATGCAATAAGGGTCAGCGTATAAATAGTGTTTGCGTTGTGTGTCGATGTGATTTAGAATAAGTAACGAATGTAACACCCAAAAGTGCATAAAGCAAAAAGGGATCGAGTATACTCACAGCGATGGAAAAGGATTGAAGGGAGCGCTAGAGTAATTAGCCTGAATAGTTAACAATAGCATAAGCGAAGAGCGGTGCGTAAATCGGTGGAAGTGACCAAGTGTCGAACGGTAATTCGATCGGATGGCTATCCGATCGGATGGCGATCCGATCGGATGGTCATTCGATTGGATGTCCATAAGAACTCCATGATGACATCATCCTAAAACACCTCAAATCCATTGATTTCACGGTTAAAAGTTAAGATTTAAAGGTGAAAATGATGAAGAAGTGTTTGTAGATCATAGAAGTACAAGGTTTGAGTTGAAAACTTACAAGAATCGCGAGAAATCAAGAGAAAAAAGGGCTTGAGCGAGCTGGTCGAGTGAGAGAGCTGTCACATCACTTGTAATGTGACAGGTGGGGTATTTATAGGTTGACAAAAATAGAAGGGAGGGGCAAGGATCGGATGGTGCACTGATCGGATGGTGCCTCGATCGGATGGCAATCCGATCGGATGGCCACTCGATCCAAGTGTCCGATGTGTTTAGTTTTGTCGTTTCGTCTTGCGTGTTGAGCGTTGCGATGCATTTCGAGTGAGCGATGCGATAGATTACCCATTAGTCACACAAATAACCTAACTACTATATCTAACATACAATCACTATAAATAACTTGCGTTTAGCGTTCGCGATTAGATTGCGATGCGATAAAATTGCGATTGCAATTAAACACCTCAACATAAACATAACATGCACAAGTAACACATAATAGCACAGATACGTAAAGCAATATCCAGAACACATAATTCGGGTTGCGAATGCGATAACGATGCGATTTGCGATAAGTCGATTAGCGATAAACGTCGATTAAACCTCGATTATTAATAGATACTCTACATAAAACAACTAAAGTAAATAAATAATAGAATTCGATTACAAGTCAAAAGTATGATTTGATGGTCAAGCAAGGAGTGACAGATCGCAATTAGCAATCTTTTCTTCCTTTGACTTTGACTTTGACTTGTACTTTGACTTTCGAAAAAGCGGGTTGTTACAAGAAGGTCATGTCTAAGGGCAGGAACCTTTGGAATCCACAATTTATTTTTTCTTCTAAGAATTTGACCATCCCAAGAGTATTTATCCCCACCAAGACCCTTTTGCAGTTTCAAGATTAAATCTTGTGCCTCTTGATCATTGAGTAAGGCATCAACAATCTTTTGTAACAGTAATGGTTGATAAGAAGACAGGGACATTTGAAACAAGGCAGCCCCATGTAATCTTGATAAAGCATCCGTAACACCATTATCAGCACCTTTTTTATAGACTATATCATAGTCATAACCCATCAACTTACTTAGCCATGTGTGTTGTAAAGGAGTTGTGATTTTTTGTTCCAGTAAGTGCTTTAAACTTTTCTGATGAGTTCTGATTGTAAAATGCTTTAGAATCAAATATTGATGCTAATGTTTCACTGCCATTAGAATTGCTAGCAATTCATTCTCATAAACTGATAAAGTAGTTTGCTTAACTAAAAGGGCCTTACTTACAAAAGCAATTGGATGCTGATCTTGCATTAAGATAGCTCCCAGCCCCTTGGATGAGGCATCTGTTTCCACAATGTACTCCTTAGAACAATTTGGAAGAGCCAAGACGGGAGCTTGAATCAGGGCCTGTTTAAGTCTATCAAAGGCTGTTTGTGCAAAAAAGCATCTTTCTACAACAATGTGGTCAAAGGTTTGGCTATAGCCACATAGGAAGAAATAAACCTCCTATAGTAGCCTGTTAATCCCGAAAAACCCCTCAATTGTTTGACTGTAGTGGGAGTGGGCCAATCCTTGATGGCATTGATTTTAGACTGATCAGTGGCTACTCCTTGCTTGGATATGACATGACCCAAGTATTCTACTTTAGTGCCTGCAAAACTGCATTTTGATTTCTTGGCTAACAAATTATTATCTCTAAATAGCTACAAAACTTCTCTCAGATCAGTCAAATATTGTTGCATATTTTGGCTATACACTAAAATGTCATCAAAGAAAACAAGAACGGTTTTCCTTAATAGGTTTTGAAAAACAGAGTTCATTAGGCCTTGGAATGTAGTAGGGGCATTGGTCAACCCAAAAGGAGGACCAAAAACTCAAATAAACATTGATGAGTATGAAATGCAGTTTTGTGAATATCATCATCATGAATCCTAATCTGATGATGACCACTTCTGAGATCCAACTTAGAAAAAACCTCAGCACCACCTAATTCTTCTAATAATTCCTCAATTAAAGGAATTGGAAATCTGTTTTTTTTTTACTATATTCTCATTTAACTTCCTATAATCAATGCATAACCTCCATGATCCATCTTTTTTAACAAGAACCAAAGGGGAAGCAAATGAGCTGACACTATCTCTAGTAATGCCTAGATCTTTCATTTCTTGAACCATTTTCTCAATCACATCTTCTTAGTCTAAATGGTATCTATAGTCTCTTTGTGATAACCACACTCTCACTAATCAATTGAATTTTATGGTCGCAAGATCTCTTTGGAGGTAAACTTTTGGGTTCTTGAAAAACATTATCAAACTCAGTTAAAAGAGCATTCATTTGTTCAGACTCATGCCCTTCTATTAGCTTGGCTTAGTGTTGAAATGCTCTGTCTAAATGGATGCTACACATCTGAGCCTGGCTTCCATTTGCCCTTAATTGTTTAACCAACATTTCCATAGAGCACAAACTCAAATTCGATTGAAACTGTTTAGCCCCTTTTAGTTCAAAAGTTTGAGATCTAATGTTAACCTTCATTGTGAGAGTTAAAATTCCAAATGATATCATTTAAAGTTGTAACCACTGAATACCAAGAACCATGTCATAGTTTTTTAAGGACAGCAAAAGAACATCAGATTTATACCACATCCCTTGCATTATCAATTGGAAATCTTGACATAAACGAGTACATGGAAGATTATTAGCATCAGCAACTATAACAGGCATTGAGGTTACCTTTTTCATAGGACATTGCAGCTTGGCTGTGACACCTGTGTCACTACAACCATCATACGAATACCAAACCAATGAAATATTGTATTTCATACTTGGGATTTGTATAAATATGTGTATCATTTACACATATCATTTCTCGTTCGATTTCGAGCTCTAAATCGCTCACTGGAAAGTTATACGCGAACTGATGCGTAAACGTAATTAGTTTAATGCGACAAACACTCCGGAACAGTGACATGGGCTTAACATACCTTAAATAACCTTTACATAACTTAGAAATAAGTTTTGGATGGTTTGGTGTGTCGAAATCAAGTTTATTCGCTTACAGGGACTAATTTCGACAAACTGCGAAAGTATGCCGATTCGTACTGTAATGAACATTCCAGAACTTGATCATAAGTTAAGCATGCCCTAAATATCCTTTACATAGCATAGAAATGGGCTTTGAGGTATTTGGTGCGCAAAAAATAAACTTATTTGATCAACAGGGACTAAAAGCGTCAAAAAGTGCATAAGTTTGCATTTTCGCGCATATCTTACGTTATGAATATATCCGGACATCCAAAAATTTATGTAATCATTAAAATATTTTATTTTAGTGATTGGCATGATAAAATTCCATTCGTCGCGTAATTTGGATCGTTTTTCGCGTCCGTTCGTGTTTCATCGTAATTAACCGAACAACGCAACCGTACGACCAAACAAACCGACATCCGAGATGTTTTTGAGCATATTTTAAGTTCCCTATACTTTAACTTCATTTTAGAGCCTTGAAATGAGGTTAACGGGGGTTAAACGTGTCAAATATGCATCGAAATCCAAGTTTTTCAAGTGTAGGGACCAATTTGGACATTGTGCCAAACTAGGCTCTGGCGGGCCGCGTAAGATGAGGGCTTATCTTACGCGGGGCGTGACCAATGCCCAGTTCAGCAAAACCATTTTTCTAAAACAGCAGCCTGGTTCTGGGTTTTTGCACTTGGTTTTTATGAATCTAGGGGCTGGTTTTAAGCACCCATGGCATTCCAAAACAGTGGGTGCACTTGTACTGCCCAGATCGAAGCTCGTTCATCGATGAATGATTCTAATGGTTCTCTAAAATCTATATAAACCCAACCCATTTTCATTCTTTCCTCACACATGATCTGAATATTCTCTAAGTTGAAGCTCAAAGCTTCATACCTGAGAATTTATAGATCATATCTTCTAGCTTGGACCTCTTGTAAGTATTCTTTCGTGCTTTTATGCGTTTTTAAGCACGAAAGTCAAACAGAGTTTGACTTTCTGCTTTGACCGATCAATGGGCAACACGAAGTTCGTTTGAACTTCGTAACATGAGCGTAATCACGATGGTTATAGTCTCTTGTGACTATACCTACTAATTACCACGTAAATTAGGCGTAGTGACGAGTCATAGTTTCGGTCAAAATACGCTTTTATGCGTATTTTGCAACCAAACTATTCTTGGGTATCAAAACCCTTTGTTTTGATATCAAACTTGTTTTCTAACTTCGTTAAACATGTTTGAACATGTTTAACTTGTCACTTTTAGATTAGTGCTTATATAGGGTCGTAAGATAAGCGGTCTAAACAACCTCTTAGACTTTCGAACCCAACCCGTTTGGTCGATCATTAGGATCCGACCAAGCATGTTTAGTGACCATAGATATATAGGGAATAACCTTCCAAAGTTATACCTTATGGTCACTTAGTTTCATTAGTTGTATGATAGGTTGTTTATATGCCTTAGGTAAAATGACCAAAATGCCATTTTCATGCATAATTGGTATTTAAGCATATGTAACCCAAACTTTTGTCACTTAACTGATTATGCAACATATTTAAACATATTTAGGCATATAATACTTGTCATAGGACTAGTTAGGCATTCCGAACGCGTTTTACGCGAACGACGCGTTAAAGTAGCGTAAGCTACCTAAACGGGTCGTAATGGGCCGTAAGCACTTAGGTTAGGTTTCGATTTAGTATGTAGGCTTTGTTAAACCATATATATGAGTTCCAACACTCATTTAGTTTACGAAACCTCATCCTATCCGATCTTCCGATTTAGGTCCGGTTTATTAATGTAGTTACCTATATTAGGTGCCGATTGATTTCCGTGATCCCTCTAGCTTTGCTTGGTTGTTATTCAAGACTTCTAAGCATTCCCAAGTGAGTACATAGTCCCCTCTTTTACTGTTTTCAAATGTTTTGGGGTGAAACATGTGTGCTTAATTGTTATTTTCATGATTTCAAAGTATAAATTGATTATACATGCTAGTACTTATCTTTTGACAAACTGAATGATTATCTATGGTTTAAACACTCATTTTTAAAAGATTATCAAATAAATTGTTGGGTTGTACTTATTTTATACATTCACCAAACCGATTGGTAATACGATATAGCGCTATAGGACTAGACACCCCATTCTTGTTGTATGGAATGTCAGAAACCAAATTTTATCCAAATAGAGATTGCCTTTGTGGTATTTCTATAGTCTCTAAGGTGTAGTTTGATACACTAAGGTTTGAATGAATTCTAAATCACATTTTATTTTGTATATTTTGATATACTTCCAAAGTATAGTTTGATATGCTCCCATATGTGATATTGTTTACCAAAGTATAATTTGATATACTATGTACAAAACCAACATATATTTTGTTATTTACTAAAACATAGTTGATATGTTATTTTCAAAACCAAAACATAGATGATATGTTATTTATAAAACCAAAGTATAGTTTGATATGTTATTTACAAAACCAAAGTATAAAATGATATACTATCGATATTTTCACTCTTAAACCAAAGTATATTTATGATGTACTACCGAAAACTATTATTTTAACAACTAAAGTATATTTGATATACTATCTGTTTATCTATTTTGTAACTAAAATATATTTTAATTACTAACCGACTTTCTTAAAACCAAGGTATATTTTTATATGTACTACAAACCTTTTTATCAAAACATTGTTTTACAAACAACACATTTTATACAAACTCATTTTTATTGGTTATTTATTTGTCTATGCATTATTCTGTTATATTATCTGATTTCTTATCAATTTTTGTATGATTTATTAAAGAAAATATTTTTAGGTTTATGATTATTTTTGTTAAACATTCTTTTAAACTTACAATGTCATGAATCCTATTTAAATAAAACCTATGTATCTCACAGACATTTTTATGCTGACGTAGCTATTTTTACATATGTTTCAGGTGCTGCTATGTGATGATTGTTGATGCATGCTACACATAGGATGGACTTGTGCCTTAGCAACTTTAAAACTTGAAAGACAATATTTGTGTTTATCTGATTTATAATAAAACAATGAGTTCAATAATTTAATAAAACGAAACTATTTAGTCCATGGTTGTGAAACAATGATTCTGTTACGACACTCCCCGACGTTTCCGCCACGATTTGTTGTTTTACGTGGTCGGGTTGTGATAGAAAAGTTGGTATCAGAGCCAATGGTTATAGGGAATTAGATTATTAGTAATGCTTTAACCTAGACTATAACCTTCCTAGAACCCTAACACAAGTTATCTTGTGTTTAGTCTTAAAACAATACCGTCGCCTATCTTTAGGTGACAACCGAAATAAGAACACAAACTTCGAATCCGCTTTGAAAACCAATCATCTGTTCTAGGATGATTTATTATAAGGTTTCGAACCCTCAAAGTTTTCAAAATCTCGTCAAGATTTGGGTCTTATGATGCGAACACATGCAATCTGGAAGGGTGGATGCCTGTATCCTGAGTTTTTTGTCTAAGGCTAGAGTGTTCGTACAAATCCACATAATCGGACCAGTCACTCTTACCTGGGAATTCTTGGGATGAGTGTCCACTTATAGGCTAAAACAGGTCTTCACAGTACATTATATTGACCCATTTACTTTGATTAGTCATTGCGTGTCATTTGTTTGTTCAAGGTAACGAACGAATGATCGCCTTCCTTGTGTTTTGTCGATGTTTTCAATACCCCGTTTGTTTTTCCCAATTGTCAACCTCACTCGTTTCTCATGTTTCCTTGTTCTTTTTAGACAATGCCTCCTCGACGAGATGCACAACCTCTAACTACCGAAGAAGTCGCAGCCCTTGTCTCTCAGCAAATGGCTGCTATGCTTCCGAACATAGTAACCCAGATCCATCAGTTATACAACAACAATAACAACAACAATGCTCAGTGTAGTTTCAAAACCTTTAATTCTGCTAAACCTTTGAAGTTTTCTGGGTCTCAAGGAGCAACCGCGCTCCTGCAATGGTTCGAAAGTTTGGAGAGCACATTCAGACATGTGCAATGTCCGAATGAGCGTAAGGTTGAGTTTGCATCCAGTGCATTCGAGAAGCGTGCTCTTACATGGTGGAACGGTGTGATGCGTGATAGGGGTGCCGATGTGGCACTAGCTCAAACTTGGGAAGAGCTTTGAGCTCTAATGATGAAGGAGTTCTGTCCTCGTCATGAGCTTAGAGCGTTGGAAAGGGAATTCGACGATCTAAAACAAGACAGTGGTGAACATCAAGCCACACTGACCGTTATGAGGAACTGAGCCTATTATGTCCTGCCATGGTTACGCCTTTGGAAAAGGCGATTGAGAAGTACATTGATGGTCTCCCTGACCCAGTTCAGGATATCGTTACTGGTAGCAACCCTACTACCGTCAGACAGGCCATTGAATTGTCTGCTACCCTGACTAAATCCCAGATCAGGTTTTCGGAAGGGCGACCCGAAACCATCTGACAAGTTTGCACAAGAAGAACCAAAGGATAAACAGGCCAAGACATCTAAGAAGAAGAAGCGCAAGGCTTCACAAAACTTTGCAATGGTTGCTCAGAACAATCAGGTTGCACCAAACCAGCCAGCACAACCTCGTACAAGGAAAAATTATGTTGGTACCGCACCTTTGTGCAACAAATGCAACCGTCATCATCTGGAGCAAGTAAAGTGTCACAAATGTACCCACTGTGGGCGATTGGGACATTTGGTCAATACCTGCCGTTATGCAAATCAAGCTGCTGCAAATCCTGTTGTTGCGCAAGCACAGTTTCCACCTGGGTCGTGTTATAACTGTGGTGACCTTACTACCGAAACAATTGCCCAAGACTTGTTAACGCAAATCCAGCGCGTGGACGAGTGTTTAACATAAACGAGGCAAACGCGAACGACAATGCAGCAGTGAACAATTAGTCTTTTGTATTTCTTTGTTTGTTATCCTTTGACCTTTGGAACAATTCAGCTGTTATATAAACAAAATTTGTTGTTTCAAGTTTATTTTACGAAACTGATGCAATTATGTGATTATGTGCTTATGTGATTTCTTTATGTCTTGTGTTTTTGTGTAATCCGAATATTCATTATCCAAATCCTCATAGAATCTTCCATATCTCCATATGGGGGATTCATAGTAGGATATCTAAAGGTACTACCTTAAATCCTTAATGGGCTTCTACGTAATAGTTAAGACCCTTGGATTATGAAGTACTATTCTATAATTGGACCCCTTGAGTGGTCTAGTTAAAAAGATTGATTCAAAAATCTGGTTAGGAATATCATGTGATAATATAGCTGAAAAGATCCCTTAAGTGGTCTATTTAAGGAGATCGAACGATGGTCTGGTTAAGGAGATCATGTGTTGATCTAGTTAAAAAGATCATTTGTTGATCTAGTTAAAAAGATCCTTTGGTGGTCTAGTCAAGTCACTACATGTTTATTCGATTGAATTTTCCCCTACGCATTATGAAATGAACTGTGCGAACTGTGCAAGGAATTACATAATTATGGATGCATACATAATTATGGAATTCAGTGCACAGAAACCATAACAAGTTTTGTTATGTGTTAAGACCTTTAGTGATGAGAATAACGAAACGGGAACAATGTAGAAAGGGGCATGGTGGATACGTCGTTGGTACTTCCTATATATAAATATTCCTTATTACATTGCGAACATAGCGTTATTCAAGTTACTAGAAGTCCTGGACCTTGACCAATGTCATTTTATCTCGCAATCTCCGACTCCAATTTCGAGCACACACAAGTTTCCAAATTTAGTCTTCAAAGGAAACGTTCTTCTATCCGTTGTTCAAAACTCCATGTTTTGTTACTACAAGGATATCACTTTGACAGTTGACAAATTTGCTAAGAATCCAAACATGGCCCAGAGTTTTACTTAGGGTTTGAAGGATTCTTTCAAAAGCGAAACAATCACAGTTGTCTTCACAGGTTTCCTCTAAAATTAAATTTCGGGACGAAATTTCCTAAAGTAGGGGAGACTGTGACACCTGTGTCACTACAACCATCATACGAATACCAAACCAATGAAATATTGTATTTTATAGTTGGGATTTGTATAAATATGTGTATCATTTACACATATCATTTCTCGTTCGATTTCGAGCTCTAAATCGCTCTCTTGAAAGTTATACGCGAACTGATGCGTAAACGTAATCAGTTTAATGTGACAAACACTCTGGAAAAGTGACATGAGCTTAACATACCTTAAATAACCTTTACATAACTTAGAAATAAGTTTTGGATGGTTTGGTGTGTCGAAATCAAGTTTATTCGCTTACAGGGACTAATTTCGACAAACTGCGAAAGTATGCCGATTCGTACTGTAACGAACTTTCTGGAACTTGATCATAAGTTAAACATGCCCTAAATATCCTTTAAATAGCTTAGAAATGGGCTTTGAGGTGTTTGGTGCGCAAAAAATAAACTTATTTGATCAACAGGGACTAAAAGCGTCAAAAAGTGCATAAGTTTGCATTTTCGCACATATCTTACGTTCTGAATATATCTGGATATCCAAAATTTTATGCAATCATTAAAATATTTTATTCTAGTGATTGGCATGATAAAATTCCATTCGTCGCGTAATTTGGATCGTTTTTCGCGTCCGTTCGTGTTTCATCGTAATTAACCGAACAACGCAACCGTACGACCAAACGAACCGACATCCGTGATGTTTTTGAGCATATTTTAAGTTCCCTATACTTTAACTTCATTTTAGAGCATTGAAATGAGGTTAACGGGGCTTAAACGTGTCAAATATGCATCGAAATCCAAGTTTTTCAAGTGTAGGGACCAATTTGGACATTCTGCCAAACTAGGCTCTGGCGGACCGCGTAAGATGAGGGCTTATCTTATGCGGGGCGCGACCAATGCCTAGTTCAGCAAAACCAGTTTTCTGAAACAGCAGCCTGGTTCTGGGTTTTTGCACATGGTTTTTTATGAATCTAGGGGCTGGTTTTAAGCACCCATGGTGTTCCAAAACAGTGGGTACACTTGTACGGCTCAGATCGAAGCTCGTTCATCGAGGAACGATCCTAACGGTTCTTCGAAATCTATATAAACCCAACCAATTTTCATTCTTTCCTCACACATGATCTGAATATTCTCTAAGTTGAAGCTCAAAGCTTCATACCTGAGAATATATAGATCATATCTTCTAGCTTGGACCTCTTGTAAGTATTCTTTCGTGCGTTTATGCGTTTTTAAGCACGAAAGTCAAACAGATTTTGACTTTCTGCTTTGACCGGTCAATGGTCAACACGAAGTTCATTTGAACTTCGTAACGTGAGCGTAATCACGATGGTTATAGTCTCTTGTGACTATACCTACTGATTGCCACGTTAATTAGGCGTAGTGACGAGTCATAGTTTCGGTCAAAATACACGTTTATGCGTATTTTGCAACCAAACTATTCTTGGGTATCAAAACCCTTTGTTTTGATATCAAACTTGTTTTCTAACTTCGTTAAACATGTTTGAACATGTTTAACTCGTCACTTTTAGATTAGTGCTTATATAGGGTCGTAAGATAAGCGGTCTAAACAACCGCTTAGACTTTCGAACCCGACCCGTTTGGTCGATCATTAGGATCCGACCAAGCATGTTTAGTGACCATAGATGTATAGGGAATAACCTTCCGAGGTTATACCTTATGGTCACTTAGTTTAATTAGTTGTATGATAGGTTGTTTATATGCCTTAGGTAAAATGACCAAAATGCCCTTTTCATGCATAATTGGTATTTAAGCATATGTAACCCAAACTTTTGTCACTTAACTGATTATGCAACATATTTAAACATATTTAGGCATATAATACTTGTCATATGACTAGTTAGGCATTCTGAACGCGTTTTACGCGAACGACGCATTAAAGTAGCGTAAGCTACCTAAACGGGTCGTAATGGGTCGTAAGCACTTAGGTTAGGTTTTGATTTAGTATGTAGGCTTTGTTAAACCATATCATATGAGTTCCAACACTCATTTGGTTTACGAAACCTCATCCTATCCGATCTTCCGATTTAGGTCCGGTTTATTAATGTAGTTACCTATATTAGGTGCCGATTGATTTCTGTGATCCCTCTAGCTTTGCTTGGTTATTATTCAAGACTTCTAAGCATTCACAAGTGAGTACATAGTCCCCTCTTTTACTGTTTTCAAATGTTTTGGGGTGAAACATGTGTGCTTAATTGTTATTTTCATGATTTCAAAGTATAAATTGATTATACATGCTAGTACTTATCTTTTGACAAACTGAATGATTATCTATGGTTTAAACACTCATTTTTAAAAGATTATCAAATAAATTGTTGGGTTGTACTTATTTTATACATTCACCAAACCGATTGGTAATACGATATAGCGCTATAGGACTAGACACCCCATTCTTGTTGTATGGAATGTCAGAAACCAAATTTTATCCAAATAGAGATTGCCTTTGTGGTATTTCTATAGTCTCTAAGGTGTAGTTTGATACACTAAGGTTTGAATGAATTCTAAATCACATTTTATTTTGTATATTTTGATATACTTCCAAAGTATAGTTTGATATGCTCCCATATGTGATATTGTTTACCAAAGTATAATTTGATATACTATGTACAAAACCAACATATATTTTGTTATTTACTAAAACATAGTTGATATGTTATTTTCAAAACCAAAACATAGATGATATGTTATTTATAAAACCAAAGTATAGTTTGATATGTTATTTACAAAACCAAAGTATAAAATGATATACTATCGATATTTTCACTCTTAAACCAAAGTATATTTATGATGTACTACCGAAAACTATTATTTTAACAACTAAAGTATATTTGATATACTATCTGTTTATCTATTTTGGAACTAAAATATATTTTAATTACTAACCGACTTTCTTAAAACCAAGGTATATTTTTATATGTACTACAAACCTTTTTATCAAAACATTGTTTTACAAACAACACATTTTATACAAACTCATTTTTCTTGGTTATTTATTTGTCTATGCATTATTCTGTTATATCATCTGATTTCTTATCAATTTTTGTATGATTTATTAAAGAAAATATTTTAAGGTTTATGATTATTTTTGTTAAACATTCTTTTAAACTTACAATGTCATGAATCCTATTTAAATAAAACCTATGTATCTCACAGACATTTTTATGCTGACGTAGCTATTTTTACATATGTTTCAGGTGCTGCTATGTGATGATTGTTGATGCATGCTACACATAGGATGGACTTGTGCCTTAGCAACTTTAAAACTTGAAAGGCAATATTTGTGTTTATCTGATTTATAATAAAACAATGAGTTCAATAATTTAATAAAACGAAACTATTTAGTCCATGGTTGTGAAACAATGATTCTGTTACGACACTCCCCGACGTTTCCGCCACGATTTGTTGTTTTACGTGGTCGGGGTGTGACGTTGGCAGCCAATTCTGAATCTAAAAAGTTGTGTGTTGACCCCGAGTCATTTAAGATCTGCAATTGTCTTGTACCTATGCAACTAATCACTTTCATGGTATTAAAGGAAGTCACTCCCATTAAAGCATTCAGTGAAATTTGTGGCTCCATTGACAGATCTTGTATATTAATCATATCAGTTGCTTCACACCCTTCATCATCAGCCTCAATATGGAGAGAATACAATTGCTTGAACTTGTAATTGTGGGTAGATGTATACTTTTCAGGGCACCAAAAACACTCCCCTTAGCTAACTTTTCTTGTGCTTCTTTTGTTGGTATCTTTCTGATAGGTTTGTGTCACAACCCCCGTCCCCTAAGTACCCGGGAACGGGCGGCCACGACCAGTTTTGGGTGGTATCGGTATTTATCATTTTGGCAGCGGAAATTACATCAGGACCGTAGTTAGAAAATATTTTATCAGAGTAAAATACCACGCTTTTATAATATCAAACACATGGGAAGTTCCCAAGTTTCAAGTACACACATTTTTATCGGGATAAACCCTATTTTATTTAAATAAAAACATCTCTTTATTTAGGTAACTTTTATTACCACTTTTCCAAGCCTTCAGTGATGTCCAGCTGGCTTCTATTTGGCTTTCATATTTTGTTACCGGAAACGCGTTTAAAAACATTTTGTCAGTGGGAAATACTGGTGAGTGAACCCCAGTTTAATCAAAACAGGTTTTATCAGTCTACAGCATTGAGAGCGGTCGCGCAATTACATTTGTTTCCATCTACTTTAATTACCACCCATGGTACTATCAACCCGACTTGTGGTTATGTTACTACTCACAATGTAGTAACAAATTTTGTATACAAAACCCCAACATACCGACGAAAATTGTAGAATACAAATATTCAATCACTATTTAATATATTATTAATTAATTGAGGTTTTGTAAAAACAATTTGCAAAAAAGAGGATTACTCACATTGTTGTCTTAGGGTTTCCTTTAAGGATTTCCTGGTGATTATTTATAAATTTACACAAATGCACACGCGTTAGTATAATAACCTGATATTTACATTACTAACACCCTCCCCGAGACGGCATTCCAACGACTACGTCGGGCAGAACCTAGACAGCCGTTACGGAACCCTAGATCAATCGGGCAGCGTATCTAATACGTAACCGGGGTTATGATACTTACAACGGGGCAGAACTTCGTTAATTAGGGGGTATTATACCTGAAAATTACTTCTACACTTATGAAATTTGAGAGAGAAAGAAAGTTTGAAAGATTTGGGACTGAAGCCGATGGCCCCTATTTATAGGGCCTGATTTCAGGTCCCTCGCGGCCCGCGAAGGTTGTAGCCAAGGGCTACGCGGCCCGCGACGTAGGGTAAGTAGGCCCTAGCCTTGATTTGTCACCGGTCTAGCTTTACCACGTGTCGACACGTGGCGGCTTCCGGGTGTTGCCGTTTGGCCTCTCACTCGCACCCCGCGTAGACCAAGGAAGGGTCCTACACGGCCCGCGACAGGCCTAAAATCTTGGTTTTTAATTAAATTTAATAAAAATAAAGGTATTCGGGGCCTGTTTTCGTATACGGGGTGTATTTTAGGACATGTAGGGATATTTTAATTATATATTAGGGGTGTCGAAAATTATTTAGGAGGGTTTTTATATCCTCCCCACCTTGTTTTAGAGCTCGTCCTCGAGATCTACTGGAATAGGTGTGGATATTTCCTTTGCATTTCTGATTCAAGCTCCCAAGTGTATTCTGGTCCTCTCTTGGAGTCCCATTTCACTTTGACTAGAACTAATCTTTTGTGCTTGAGGTTCTTGACTTTCCTATCTTCAATCTGTAGAGGCCTTTCCATAAATTTGAGTTTTTCATTTACCTCTATATCCTTAAGAGGTACTACCAGTGATTCATCCGCTAAGCATTTCTTGAGATTAGATACATGAAATACATCGTGTATTCCTGCCATTTCCTCTATCAGTTGTAGCTGATAGGCTACAGGTCCTATTCTTCTAATAATCTCAAAAGGTCCAACATACCTGGGGCTTAGCTTTCCCCTTTTGATGAATCTTACCACTCCTTTCCAAGGAGAGACTTTCAATAACACTTTGTCTCCTACCTGAAATTCCAATGGCTTTCGTCTGTTATCACATAACTCTTTTGTCGATCGCGTGCTGCTTTCAATCGTTCCTTGACTTGAATGATCTTGTTGGTTGTTTCTTGTACTATTTCAGGTCCGGATAGTTGCTTTTCTCCAATTTCTGCCCAACAGACTGGGGTTCGGCACTTTCGTCCATAAAGTGCTTCGAATGGTGCAACATTGATACTTGTGTGATAGCTGTTATTATAAGAAAATTCTATTAATGGTAAGTGATCGTCCCAATTACCTCCGAAATCAATTACACAAGCTCTAAGCATGTCCTCCATTGTCTGAATTGTCCTTTCACTTTGTCCATCCGTTTGAGGATGATAAGCGGTGTTTAGATTCAACTTGGTTCCCATTGCTTTTTGGAAACTTGTCCAAAAATGAGAGGTAAAATGGCTATCCCTATCAGAAACAATTGATAAAGGAATTCCATGTAATGAAACTATTTCATTTACATACAGTTTAGCTAATTGTTTCATACTGAAAGTTTCCTTCATAGGTAGGAAATGAGCTGACTTAGTTAGCCTGTCTACAATCACCCAGATTGTATCATTACCTTTTCTTGTTTGGGTAATTTAGTAACAAAATCCATTGTTATCAATTCCCATTTCCAAACTGGCATTTCTAGTTGTTGCAACAAACCTGAGGGTTTCTAATGTTTAGCTTTGACTTGTGAACAAGTTAGACACTTGGCAACATATGCTGCTATATTCTTTTTCATTCCTATCCACCAGAAATTCTTTCGTAAGTCCTGATACATCTTATCACTTCCAGGATGCATCGTATAATTAGACTTATGGGCTTCTTCTAATATACGGTGGCGTAGGTTCCCTAATTTAGGTATCCACATTCTTTTCTTATGGAATCTCCAAATTCCATCTGTTCCTTGTTCTAGTTCCTTAATCATTCCTTTCAACTTTTCAGTATCTTCCTTTATCACTGATTCTTGTGCTTTTCTAATCTGTTCATTTAAATCTACTTGCAGATTTAGTTTAAGAGAACGCACTCTTTTTGGATTTTCGTGATACTTTCGACTTAAAGCATCAGCTACTACGTTTGCCTTTCCTGCATGGTATTGGATATTGCAATCATAATCACTAAGTATTTCCATCCAGCGTCTTTGTCTCATATTCAACTCCTTTTTTCCCGAAAACATACCTTAAACTCTTATGATCAGTGAAAATGGTAAACTTACTACCGTATAGGTAATGTCTCGAAATCTTAAGGGCAAAAATTATAGCTCCTAATTCTAAATCATGGGTTGAATAATTTTCTTCATGATTCTTAAGTTGTCTAGATGCATAGGTTATAACCTTTTGACGTTGCATTAACACACATCCATAGCCTAACTTAGAAGCGTCACAACAGACTACAAAGTCTTCAGTTCCTTCTGGTAATGCTAGTATGGGTGCATTGGTTAGTCTTTGCTTAAGAATTCTAAAAGCTTCTTCTTGTTTTGGTCCCCATTCAAACTTAACGGATTTACAGGTTAACTTAGTTAAGGGAATGGCTATTCTAGAAAAATCTCGAATAAATCTTCTATAATAACCGGCCAATCCTAAGAAACTTCTAACCTTGGTTGGTGACTCAGGGGTTTTCCATTTGGTAATCGCCTCGATCTTTGTGGGATCCGCATGAATTCCTTCATGATTGACTAAATACCCAAGAAACTGTACCTGTTCTAACCAAAATTCACATTTCGAGAATTTTGCATAATGTTTTTCTTTCCTTAATAGACTTAGAAGTGCGTGCAAATGCGCTGCATGTTCCTCTTTATTCTTAGGGTAAATGAGAATATCATCTATAAAGACAATTATGAATTTATCCAAATATGGCTTACATATTCGGTTCATCATGTCCATAAATGCAGCTGGGGCATTGGTTAGACTAAATGGCATGACAGTAAATTCATAATGGCCATACCTGGTTCTAAAAGCGGTCTTAGGAATGTCCTCTTCATGTACCTTTAATTGATGATATCCTGATCGTAAATAGATTTTTGAGAAAAATCGAGCTCCTTGTAATTGGTCGAACAAATCATCGATTCTTGGTAATGGATACCGATTTTTGATCGTGACTTTGTTCAATTCACGGTAGTCAATGCACATACGCATTGACCTGTCTTTCTTCTTGACGAATAATATCGCTGCTCCCCATGGCGATGAACTTGGCTGTATGAATCCTTTCTCTAACAATTCGTCTAATTGTTTCTTCAGTTCCTGCATTTCTGCGGGTGCCAAACAGTAAGGTGCTTTGGCAATTGGTGTTGTACCTGGTAGCAGATGGATTCTGAATTCAACTTCTCTGTCTGGCGGTAGTCCTGGTAATTCTTCTGGAAATACATCTGAAAACTAAGATACTACTGGAATATCTTTTAGTTCTTTTCCTTTAATGTTAGTGATTATGGAAATCAAATACACTAATGATCCTTTTCTAACATAACTTGTTGTTTTCATCACAGAGATGAATTTTGTGGATCTAGAGGGCTTATCTCCTTTAATCGTGATCTTTTCACCCCTTGGTGAATTTACTTGGATTGACTTTTGATCACGTAAAATACTGGCTTTATTGGCTATTAACCAATCCATTCCTAACACAACATCAAATCCTGCCAGATTCATTAGGTAAAGGTTTGCAATAAATTTTTGATTTAAAAATTATATTCTTGCTCCCTGCAAGATTTCAGAAATCTTAATGGTTTCTCCATTTGCTGTCTCTACTAGACATTCTTGTGGAAGTTTAGTTAATGGTCGATTGAGAAGTTTGCAAAATGAAGTATTAATAAAACTTTGGTTTGCACCAGAGTCAAATAATACCTTAGCAAAAACATCATTAACTAAAAACATACCGGTGATCACGTCCGGGATCATCTTTGCTTCTTCTACGGTCAGAACAAATGCTCTAGCATTTTTAGTATTCTTGGTGTTCGTGGCTGGAGCTAGTTTTTGTTAGTGCATTTGTCTGTTGACTTCGTCTTGTATCGAGTCATGTAATTAGAATAGATAGACCAGGACACGTTATACGAGAGAAACGGGAAACAGACCTGAACCAGCCACCTCGCACGAGGTGACCAAGTTCGTGAGGTCTGGCCAGTTCATAGGGTCTAGCCAGAAAGCATGAAATGGTTCGTGGGGTCTGGCATTCCTATAAATAGGTGGTCTTGGGTCTTCATTTGTAACATTCTGATTCCAGTAGCGAAGCTCTGCTGAAGTGTCGTCAACTCGTGTATCTTTGTCAAATCAATACAAACGACATTTAATCTACTTCTAAGTGTAAATCTAGCTGCAATGAAGATCAAATCAATGAATTCCACCTCTGATTTGGTCTAGAACTCTTCTGATCGACTCGTTTAGAGCGAATCCCGATCCTACAAGTGATATCAGAGCTCAGGAGGAAGAGTTCTTACCATTTCAGCTTGATTTCTTCAAAAACATCTCATTTCTACTCATTTTCTACACTTTTTCTTCAAAATCAGAATGTTTTCACGGTTAAAATGACCTGATTTTAACAAATAACACGTTAAACACTGTTTTGAACAATTGGTGAACAAATTTAACGGTAAATTCAATCTCAAAACTGATAAAAATTGACAAAATCATGAACTTTTGGACATAGAATTCTCAAACGAGGTGGATATTCATTCAAATCTTTTGAATGTTGGACCAAATCGCGTGAATATCTTCAGATCGTTTGAAAAGTTCTTCAGGTCGCACGAGCAGACCAGCCAAGTCGCACGACCTGGTCCAGGTCGCTTGAAAATAATTCCAGGTCGTGCGGTTTGAGTCAGACAGTTTGAAATTTTGTCCAAGTCGCACGGGTTGATCACACTTCACTCGTTCCAATTATTAAAGTCAATTCTGTCAACAGGTCCCGGCCTCATTAATAACTACAACAGAAGTCACGTGATTCTCTTGAATTGATAGATTCTTATGAACGGCCCAATCATTCTATTGCATTCAATATTAGTTGTCATAACATCACGTGAATAAAGGCTTCATGAATTGAAATTGATTGTTGTGTGTCGGTTAAGTGGACATTGAGGTCCAATAGAAATCAAATTGAAATTTAATATTGCTCGTAATTTGATTCAAGTGTGCATGTGATAATGTGATCTGAATGTGAAAATGTGCTAATTGTCAGTCTGAAGTTGTCAGTTTGCATGCAAAGAATTAAAAAGTATGTCGGCCATTCATTGTTTGCATGTGAGTTCATATTGATAATCACAGTTCATCGTTGAAGTCAAAGAGACAACCGCTACCCGATCGGACAACATTTTTGTCGTCTAGTGACATTCAACAAGGGGTGACCCGAGCGAGTTGCCATCCTATTCAACTTGTAGTACCATCAATCGAGATCGCACGAGTTGACCAGACCGTTTGAAAACAACTCCAGCTCGTTTGGAGTGATTTCAGTTCGTACGGATTGAAGATTTTCAGCTCGTGTGACTTTCCAGATTGTTTGAAATTGATAATTTGTGAAATTTTTCATACCATAACATGGGCAATGAATTCTATAACGCGTTCGGTACTACCACAGCTACTGCAAGTTCAGTTGCTTAGAACGTAAACATGGAAAATGAAACGGGAATGTTGCAGAAACCCCCAAAGCTGATGAGCATTGAAGAATATTACAGTTGGCAAGAACGGTTCGAGAATTGGGTTCAAGCAAACCATTTAAGGTCTTGGGAGTGTATTGAAACTAAGGACGTTCGACCTCATTCTGATATGAGAGTTATAAAGATTATTTCTGAATTTTCGGATAAAGAGAGAGACATGTACAAGGCAGAAAAAATGATGATTAGTTTACTACAACAAGCTGTGAAAGAAGACATTTTCGTATTACTTCAACATGATGGTAGTGCACGTTCGATTTGGGAAGCACTTCGCACAAAATTTGAAGGAAGTACGGAGATGATCAAGAATAAAAAATCTTTATTGAAGAAAGAATTTGAATTGTTTTCAAGTTTGCCGGGTGAAACTACAAAGACTCTTATTGAGAGATATTGTCATTTAGTGCGTTCAATGACCCGTTTGGATATCAATAAAGATCGAGAGGAATGGGTTGAAAAATTAGCCGATGCTTTACCTCAAAACGAATGGGGTACATATCTTATGATTTTGAAGAATACCGGAGAATATGATAGATTATCAATTGCTCAATTCATTGAAAAACTTAAAAGTCAAGATGGAGAGTCTGTCTCTTCAGAAGATAGTTCAGAAAAGACATCAGTCTTTGATCAATCATCAATTGATAGCAGTGATGATGATGATGAAATTAATCAAATAAATATTGGTAAAACTCATTTATCTCCTGAAAGTTTCAAATTTTATTTTGCAGACAAATTGGAGAAGCTAAAGGAGAAACGAGCTGCAAAAGAAAAGAAAGAGGTAAAATGTGAGAATGTTGTTCAGGTGGAAGAGAAGTATGAACAGAGTGAAGAAGTTAAAGTTGCTGAGAAGATTGTTGAGATTGAAAAGATTGTAGAGGTCACAAAACCTTGTCTGAAATGTTTGGAACCATGCAAACATTGTGAAGAGAAAGATAAGAATTTTAGTGAGCTAGACAAGATGAAAAAAAATTGTTGTTCGATGTTAAGTACGTGAAAGAATCTTATGATGTGTTGAACAGAACGGTTAATCAGTTGGAAAAGACAAACTCAGAAAGAGAAGATGCTTTGACAATGATGAATGCAGTGATGATGTCTAAGCAGAAGGCCATCAATCACTATATTGATGAGTGTGCAAAGTTGAAGCAAGAATTAGAAACTGAAAAGAATGAGAATCAAAGAATCGGACGATTGCTAATGTGTTACTCAAGTTCTGATTACTTGATTGATAGAATCTATCCGACAGTAGCAGGTTTTGAAGCTTTTCAAGATAAGAAGTCGGAAGATACGGATACTGGTAAGAAACAAAGTGCAAATTATAACAAGTGTCCGCCTCCGATCTGGGAAGGTTATTCTCCTAGAAAACCAAATTCAGAACAAGTCAAAAAGGCAGTCAATATAAAGCTAAAGTCTGAAACAACTGATGAGTTACCAGACAACATTGACGTCACATTCACATCGTCTGACACTGATCATGAGTCTGAGTTAATAAAGAAAGTGGTCGGTCAGGTGTTGGATAAGGATGAGGAGTCAGAGTCAAAGTCTGAATCTGAGAGTTCAAGTTCATCAGTAGACAGTTCAAAATCATCGGTCAAAAGGGTTTACAATAAATAATTTCTGTTATCAAAAATTAATTTGAATGACGAAACACTCAAAGTTGCATATACTTTGAATGATTCCGACAAATTATATTTTGATAAAGAATTTCCCATAAAAAAATGTGAAAACTGAAAATATTAAAAAGATTTTCAAACTAATAGAAATAAAGTTTTCAGAAATAAAAGATAAAATGAGATTTTCAAAACCTAAATATACTTCTAGAGTTCAACAACGTTTAAACAAGAAGAAAGGATTCGGTCCAGGTCATCAAAAGAAACCGAATCATAATAGCAATTTTAAAAAGAAGGGGTTGGGTTTTGATGTTGAAAATAATCAAAATATTAAAGATTTTAAATCAAAAACTGTATTTGTTTCAGGTGCAAGTTCTGAAGAAGAGAAAAAGAGTTCATTCTGGAAGCAATCGAACAAAGCGTTTCTTGCAGAAAAACAGAAACATGAGAAGAATGAAGCTAATCAGAAAAAGGAGACAAGAACCTGTTACCGATGCAATGAAGTTGGTCACATCGCCTGGAACTATCCAAAGGCAACCAACACACAACAGGGAGTGCCTTCTAAACTCAAAGAAAAAGTTGTTGATAAAACTGAACCACCAACTGAAAAATTTAAAATGTTTAAAAATTCAACATATGAAGTTGGTGAGTGTTCTAAAAGGTTTTACAAAAAAGGGTGAATCTTAACAACCAAATGTGGGTTGCTAAGAAATCAGATGTTAAATCTGGCGATGAATTTGTTTCTTGGGAAGCAAAGGAGCCACTTTCTGGCGATGAATCTGACTCGTCAAAGTCAGAGGAGCCACAAGTTGAGCTAAAAAGAGAAAAGTCAGTACCGCCAATGGATGATGTCAACTTTCCACCATTGCGGGCTGCAAATTTAAAATCAAAAGTTGGAAAAGTAGAGATTTCGAATCAATTCTATTCTGAAAAGAAAGAATTTGATGTCGAAAAAGCGTTTAATGGCAAAGTGAAACATATCTTTGGTAAGATGGTCGATGGTAAGGCCAAAGGGGTAAAAGAATTTTATGAATCAAAGAGGAGAACTTACACTCCGAGTGAAAATAACTCAGATGCACCCAAAGCTGGTCAGGCTTGGGTGTCTGTATTCTTTGATTAAAAAATCCTGACTTGCTAGAGCTCCCAAGTTGGTAATCGTGGAGCATGAATCGGCATCATTCTTGAAAAATGTTTTTGTGAAAAACCTACAAGTGATAGTTTTTACAAAGTGGTTGAAAGAACAAGGTAATTTTCCGGAAAAAACCATTTTGATTAAAACTAATTTTCCGGAAAAACCATTTTGATTAACAAAACTAATTTTCCGGAAAAACGATTTTGATTAAAACAAACTTAAGTATTTGAAATCATAATGGGAAAATAGTTTGTTGTCAGGGGAGTTCTGATTGTTTATGCCAAGTGGATGGTGAATTGAAGCAATTCACATCAGTTTGTCATTTTATTTGTACAGTTTATTGCTTTTACTTTCAAATTTTCCCAGAAAATCAAAAATTGAAACATATTTCTTGATTTTAGGGGGAGTAGAAATTTTGAAAATTTGAAAAATCCAAACACATGATAAAATCTAAAAACCAAAAGCATAAAAAAATCAAAATGAGTTTTGTTGTGAAAAAGAGGAAATGATAGTACATCAGTAGACAATCACAGTACACTAAAGAATTGGAAAGTTAAAATGTGATAAGCGGTCTCACTAATGATATGCCAGTTGGTTTTTACACGCTTAGTAGATTGTTTTCGAGATATAAACCTAAATATCAAATGCTTACTTATCTTGTGGGGAACATCACTCGGATATATAGGTAACCCCTGAAATCTTGTTTGAAGGGCTTACTATTTCTGACATACTAGGTCTTTGTGCGTGATGATATATGGGGTATTATACCAGGACTTCTGATTTTGTGGAAGCAATAGCCTAGTCCTCATATAATACTCTGCACTGCTTTAATCATAAAGCCCACCCTCAGCATAAAAAATGATGAAACATTGAAAAATGTTAATCATGTGCCGTTGAAGAAAAGATCCCCAAACGGGACACACCTAAAAGTCGAGCCATCATCTCTTTGTCTGAACGGAAGTTCTAACCTGAGCTCTCATGGCCTCGCATTACCCATTTACAGATATCATTAGTGTACATTCACCTGCAAGACTGAATATAGGAGTCTAGATACGGGAGTATATTCTGAGGTGGGACACACGAATAAGTTATGTGATATCTGTGCTTGTAATCATTGTAAACAGTTCAGTTATCAATGAAATAAAGTTATTTGATCCCAATGTTTGTTTGTTATGTTTTGATGTTTTTCATGTTTTGACTTTTATTCAATTTCAAACTCTATATCGCTTTCTAGAGAGTTATATGCAAACTGGTGCGTAAACGTAATCAGTTTAATACGATAAACACTCCGAAACATCGACATATGCTTAACATACCTTAAATAACTTTTACATAACTTAGAAATAAGTTTTGTAGGCTTTGGTATGGCAAAATCAAGTTAATTCGCTTACAGGGACTAAATATGACAAACTGCGAAAGTATGCCAATTTGAACTGTAACAAACATTCCGGAACATGAACATAAGTTAAACACACCCTAAATACCTTTTACATAACTTAGGAATAGGCTTTGAGGTGTTCGGTGTGCTAAAATAAACTTTATGCTCATTCAGGGACTAAAAGCGTCAAAAAGTGCATAAGTTTGCATTTTCACGCATAACTTACGTTTTGAATACATCTGGACATCCAAAAATTTATGAAATCATTAAAATATTATGTTTTAGTGATTGGCTTGTCAAAAATCCATTCGTCGCGCAATTTGGATAGTTTTTCGCGTTCATACGCTTTCCGTCGTAATTTACCGAACAACGCGATTGTACGGCCAAACGAACCGACATCCGACATATTTTTGAGCATTTTTCATGTTCCCTATGCTTTAACATCCTTAGGGAGCTTAAAAATGGGTTTGACGGGTGTTAGAAGTGCCAAAACACGACCATACGCGCACAGGGGCCTGTTCTGCCAAATTTCAAAGTTGCTGATCTGCAGACCAGCTTACGGTCCGTAAGGACTGGACCATACAGTCTGTAAGGTGTCCCCAGAACAGCAGAATGTTGTTTCCAGCTTGATCCAACTGTTGGGCACCTTTGCACATGGTTTTGGGGCATTCCTAGGGGCTCCCCTGGTTTTATAAATCTATGGGCTCGATGTGTACGGCTAGGATTGAATCTCGGTTTTCAAGAAACGATCCTAACGGTTCTACGAAAATTATAAATACCCCTCCATCCCATTTGTTGCAACCCACATTTGAATCTGATTCTTGCTCTCTAAGTGGAAGTATATGCTTCCTACCTGAGAGTGAATCGGGTCAAATACTTGCGGGGCCCCTTTGTAAGTGTTCCTTCGTTCTTTTATTCGTTTTAGCGTTAAAGTCAAACTGCGTTTGACTTTCTGCATTGACCAGTTTATGGTCAATGTGAAGTTCGTTTGAACTTCATAACGTGAGCGTAATCACGATGGTTATAGTCCTTAGCGACTATACCCACTGATTACCACGTTATCTAGGCTCAGTGACGAGTCGTAGTTTCGGCCAAAATGCGTATTCTTGCGTATTTTGTAACCAAACTACTCTAGGGTATCAAAACCGTTTGTTTTGATATCAAAACCTGTTTTCTAACTTGACTAAACATGTTCTAGCATGTTTAGCTCGTCACTTTTAGATTTGTGCTTGTCTAGGGTCGTAAGGGTAAGCGATCTAATAAATCGCTTATGCTTTCGAACCCGACCCATTTGGTCGATCATTAGGATCCGACCAAACACTTTAGGTGACCATAGTTGTATAGGGAATAACCTTCCGAGGTTATACCTTATGGTCACATCGTTTAAGTAGTTGTATGATAAGTAGTTCTTATGCCTTAGGGAAATTACCAAAATACCCTTTTCGCACCAAAATTCATTTTAAGCCTATGTAACCTAATTTTTGATATCTAAACTGATTTAGTAACAATATTAAACATGTTAAGGCATATTTTACTTGTCATAGGGCTAGTTAGGCGATCCGAACGCGTTTTACGCGAACGACGCGTTAAAGTAGCATAAGCTACCTAGACGGGTCGTAACGGGTCAAAAGCACTTAGGATAAGTTTTGTTTTAGTATGTAGGCTTTGTTAAAACATATTACATGAGTTCCTACACTCAATTGGTTTACGAACCCTCATGCTACCCAATCCTCCGAATAGGTCCGTTATTAATGTAGTTAACTATATTAGGTGCCGTTTGATTCCGTAACCTTCTAGCTTTGCTTGGTGGATATCTAAAGTCTATTGAGCAATCTCAAGTGAGTACATAGACCCCTCTTTTACTGTTTTTCAAACATTTTGGGGTGAAACACATGTGCCTACTTGTTATTTTCATGCTTTCCATGCTTTCATATCATATACTTGCTATGTTTTCATATCATATACTTAGTACATCGTTTTACATGACATTTTATGCTATGTATGTTCAGTTAGCACATACTTAGTACATTGTTTTACATTACCTTTTCATGCTATGAATGTTCACCATACTTAGTGCATTTGTTTTTCATCACATGCTTACATTTTGATATGACATTTGGTTTGTTTAATGGGTCCATATACATTCATTAACTTTGATCACGCCGCTCGTTAGTAGGTAATGGTACCATAGGAATTGACAACTCCCGTTCCTGACATCCTAGGTATGTTTGGATGAAAGGAATGACCGAATCCGATAAAACATAAAACAGATAGACCTTTAATTTATTTAAGGGCTTATCACCACAGTCACAAGGCTTGGATGTATGCATTTTTACAATACCGCATAAATGTTTGTATTCAGTATAGCATGCATTTCCACAAGACATAACGTTGATTTAAACCACGTTTTACTTCAATACATTGTTTTGTGCATTTTTATCTGTGGCTCAGTAGATATATATATATATATATATATATATGTGTGTGTGTGTTTCACATGCCAGACATGACATATTTGACATTTGACATAGACATTTTGATATTGATATACATATTTCATGGACTACATTATGACGTAAACATTTTGACATGATTTACACAAAGACATTGACAAATGGTTTAGACATGGGCAATTTACATTGGTGGCTTGTTTGGGTAAAATGATTTGAGTAACGAGGCGTGTGTAATATGATACAAGTATGGTGGATACGCCGCTGGTACTTCCTATATATAAGTGTTTGTATGGTATTACATATCGTATAGTTATTTGAATCTCTTCAATTTAGACATCTAACATTTTATACAAATAACATATTTTTCAAGACATTGTTTTACAAACAACTTAATTTATACAAAACTCATTTTACTTGGTTATTCATTTAACCTCACATTATTCTTTTACATATCATCGCTTTTCAAAAGATTTATAAAACAAAACAATTAACAAAGTTCATGACTGACTTTTGTTAAACAACTTTTTCTTAAACTTAAGTCATGAATCCTATTTTTACAAAACCTATATATCTCACAGGCATTTTTATGCTGACGTACCTATTTTCACATGTGTTTCATGAGCTATTGCTTAGGATGATGACCGTGACACTAGGGCGGACCTGTGCCTTAGAGACTTAAAATAAAGATAGACTTAGTTTAATTATGTTGTGTACTCTTTGGTTCTTGTTTTGAAACAATGTATTCCACCCTTTGGTTGATGAATAAAATATAATTTTAATTACCATGGTTGTGGAACAATAATTCTCTTACAACACTCCCCGACGTTTCCGCCACGATTTGATGTTTTACGTGGTCGGGGTGTGACAGAAGAGTTGGTATCAGAGCCAATGGTTATAGGGAATTAGGTTATTAGTAATGCTTTGACCTAGACTATAACCTTTCTAGGACCCCAATGCAAGATGTCTTGTGTTTAGATCTTAAAACATGCACTTCACATATCCTTAGGTGATCACCAAAACGAGAACCCAATTTCCTAAAATGATTTTTGAAAATGCAATCTCTGTTTTTAAATAAATAGTTATATGGTTTTGAACCCTTTTGATTCTTTAAATTGATTTTGAAAATTTATCATTTGTTTTTGAATGATTCTTTTGGCCTTGTGCCCTCCAAGTTTTCAAAATCTCGTCAAAATTTTGGGTTCTAAATAGTGTGAACACGTGCAAACTGGAAGAGTGAATGCCTGTACCCTGGGTTTTCTGTCTAAGGCTAGAGTGTTCGTACAAATCCACATAATCGGACTAGTCATTCTTACCTGGGAACTATTGGGGTGAGTGTTCACTTATAGGCGAGCATGTCTTCGCGAAGCATTATTTTTGACCCATTTACTTTGATTAGTCACTGTGTGTCGTTTGTTTGCTTTGTGATACGGACGAATGACCACCATCTTTGCTTTTGTCGATTTTTGTTTCACCTCATTCTTTTCACCTAATCGTCTCACTCGTTCCTTTCATGTTTCCTCTTTTAGAATGCCTCCTCGACGCAAAAATCCACTACCAAATGCCGAACTGGCAGAAATCATCGCGCAGCAAATGGCTGCTGCGTTCCCAAATCTTATTGCTCAATGGAACCAAGCCAACAACAACAATAATGGTCCATGCAATTTCAAGAGTTTTAACTCGGCTAAACCACTCAAGTTTAGTGGTTTTGAAGGGGCAACTGGGCTTCTTCAATGGTTCGAGAGCATTGAGAATACTTTTCCTCATGTTCAGTGTCCTGATAATCGCAAAGTCGAGTTTGCTTCCAGTGTATTTCAGAAGAGGGCGCTTACATGGTGGAACGGGGTAATGAGAGACCGTGGTGTTGAGGTTGCTTTAGCACAAACATGGGCTGAACTTAGGACTCTTATGATGAGGGAGTTTTGTCCTCGTCATGAGCTGTGAGCTTTAGAAAGGGAGTTTGATGATCTGAAATAGGATAGTGGCGAGCACCGGGCGTATACTGATAGGTATGAGGAGCTGAGTTTGTTATGCCCAACAATGGTTACCCCACTCGAGAAGGCTATCGAGAGGTATATCGATGGCCTACCTGACTCCATACAAGACACCGTTACTGGTAGTAACCCTACCACAGTCCCGTCAGGCAATCGAGCTATCTGCGACATTGATCGAGTCTCAGATTCGAAGGGGTAAGCTGCATAGAAAAGGTGACAAGGGCAAGAAGCAGGCGTCTGATCAGAGTGAGAGCAAGAAAGGTAAAAACAAGAAGGGTAAGGATTCTGGTTCCTCGAAGGGTTCTAGGAAGCGTAAGGCTTCCCAAATTTTCGCCGTTACTGCACAGGCTGCACCAAATCAGCCAGCGCAGCCTCCAGCAAAGAAGCGGTATGAAGGGAATGCACCTTTGTGCAATAGGTGCAATAGTCACCATCAACAGCAACTTCCGTGCCGTTTCTGTACCAACTGTGGGAAGTCTGGACACCTTGTAGAAGTTTGTCATTCTGCTCAGGTCGCTCGAAATCCAGCTCAACAAGTAGCTCAACAACCTGTTCAACAGCAAGCTGCACGACCTCACTATCCTCCTGGCTCGTGCTATAATTGTGGAGACCTGACCCATTATCGAAACCAGTGTCCAAGGCTGGTTAATGCGAATCCGAATCAGGCTCCAGCTCGAGGTCGAGTTTTTAACATGAATGCACAAGAAGCGCAAGCAGACAATGAAGTGGTGAACGGTACGTTCTCTGTTAATAACCAACCCGCATCTGTTCTTTTTTATTCTGGTGCCGATAAGAGTTTTGTGTCATTATCTTTTGAGCCATTGCTTCGCGTGTCTAGAACGAAACTAGGTAAGCCTTTGACAGTAGAAGTTGCCAATGGAGAACCCATTGTTCTTAATTCTGTCCTTCGCAACTGTGACAACTGGCACCAAACCGGTAATTTCCGTGAACTTTGATCATTATTTAATGACTACAATTATGTGCTTAATTGTCAGCAATGTCTGATTTCATACTAAACAAGTGAATTCATGCATGTTGTATACCACAAAATATTGCTTTATGCATAAACAAGAGTGTTGCGTCAAATATACTAGTAAACTCACCGGTAAGGCACTTTGTGTCAACAATACTGCAGCAAGCAGTCAGGCAATAAAATTGAGGCCTAGGTGTAGGTCCGACGACAAGAATACCTTAAAACCCAAGAGTACATACAAGGGTTTAATATATATGCAATACGAAAGCAAAAATAAGCACTAAAAAGCACCCGAAACGCACTTTAAGTGCAGAATTTATATAATTCAGCAATAATTCAGCATTTAGACATATGAATATTTTACAGAAATGTTGTTTTATTATCCAGAATATTTCCCTAAGTGTTGGGAATCGATAGTGTTACAAAAAGATACTTATTAAACACGAAAAGGTGCAATTTAGCACTTTAACGAATCGGTATGTAACCGAACAACCGGACTTTACCCGAAACATAAAAATATTGCCAATAACATTGTTTATCTCTTTCTGAGCCAGTTTGGGTCCCTGAATACCCTAACACCCGTTATAACATGCAACACACATCATACACTAAATAAACTCCTAACTTAACATAACTAGACCTTAAGTATCTAGTTGAAATCCAACCGAATGCCCCACCCCCCTTAACCGATCGGTCACCATATAGGTGACACACCTTTTCCTTGCTAATTATTTTAATACTAAATGCATCATATCTAGGTAACATGTTATCCCATGGTTAATGACATTAGATGGATTATAAATAAGACCTAAAGACTATCATTTCACTCATTACCACACTTGACAAAACTTGATCACCCCTCTCCCTCTCTTGAACTTTCGGCCGAAACCATAGCCCACACCACCACCACTTTTCGATTTCGATCTTACCATTCCAAGCTCATACAAGTGTTAAGGATTGCGTATAAGGAAGCTCGGTGCACTCGGATTGTGAAGAACCTCGCTACATTGCTTTTACCCACCCGATCTTCGACTAGTTTCTTCCCTAGCCTCGAGCTAGTAGTAAGTGACTCTAAACGCCTTCTTGATCTATTCTAAAGTGGTTAAAACGAACTTTGTCGGTTAAAAGTCAAGAACATGCAAGTTGACATACTAAAAGTTTACTAAAAATGTTAAACATGTTGGATAAAAGCTAAAGAGTGGTGTAAATCTTGTAAGATTTGTTTTGTGTAACTATTTAGGGCCGATCTATGTTGTGGTAGCTCGGATCATCATCTAACCCGGATTAGTCGTGATCATGGGTCATGACATAGGGTTTGTTTAAGTGTACAAAGGGTTAAATGATGAAACTCTACCACACATTAAACATGAACTTGTGTAAATATAATTTTTCTTGTAAAATAAGGCTCTAAACATGTAGATCTAAAGATCTACAAGTGTTTTTTCGGAAGAACCAAGCGGAAAATGCTAGTTTTGTCAAAACCCGGACCTTACATAAACTAAAAGAATTTTAGTGAATAAACAAGTGTGTAAACACTTATGTCACAAGAAAAATTTAACAAGTAATACTTTTGAAATTCATGATTGGAAGTTGTGAAAATACATACTCATCAAAAATAAAGTTTTTAAGAAACTAAACTTATTTTTAAAGATAACAAGACTTACTAAATGTACTAGCAAGTTACTACGCATCTTTGTAAATATTCAAGTTCATGAAATAGAGAAACTAGTGATTATTGTTGATGATTATTGTTGATAACTGTTGTTGATGATTGTTGACGATTTAAAAGAAAATAAACACATGTTTTGAAAACATGGGAAACCTCCATTTTTAGGGGAAACTCTGTCAAAATTTTTATAAATTTTATTTTAACACTTAGAAAATATAAGTTTTTGAGAAACTTATTCCCTAAAAATGTGTTTAAAAGTATTACCAAGGTTTCCCTAATTTTTGGTGATAAGAAATGAGGATTTCTTCAAGAATAAAAATGGATATAAGTATGTATATTTTGAGAGAAAAATATATATTATGTTATCACCAACTTTTGTGCTAAGTGTATATAGTATGTGTTATACGTGCTAGTGTATTAAGACTTAAAAATACACTAAATACTCATGAGGAGTATAAATATAAAATACACATACAACATACAAGATACATAATTCGGGTGCAAAGTGCAAAATACAAAATACTTATATTAAATCTTGAGAAACTAATATAAGTAAAATACTTAGTTAAAAATATGAAATATTTTTAACACAACAATACAAATACAAAAGAGAGTGACTGTACTTGTGCGATACAAGTCTAGTGACTAACGTTAAGAAAACGCGTATAGGTTACGACGTTAAGTAAGCAAATCCGGTGAAGTTTACGACGCACAGGAACGCAAAGTTGTGAGTTCATGCTCCCCCTTTTCTCTTAACTGTTTTCAGTTTTATAACTTCGGGGGTGAAATACATGTTACAAATACCTCAGTATTTACAAAATGGTATGATATGTACTAAAACGAGAAGTAATCTTGGCGACAACTAGTGCCAAGAATTGATACGAGAAATCGTGTCACGAATAGGGTACCATAAGCACCATTAATCGTGTACATACTTAGACCGCAGAACAAAAGGTTAGATCTAATGGGTTCAGGGCAGCCCCACTCTTGGTGACAACTAGAACCAAGTAGTGTTTTTGTGTCTCAGTCGTGAATCGACTATAGAAAAATGCCTATGGTTTGGTGACTTCCTATGTCGCGTCACATGTTAATGGCTTTGCAACCCATTAACACTTGATACAAATGGAAATACTTGATTTATACTTGAATACGTGATTTAACAAATACATACCATGATTTTTATACAAAGTATACAAGCGTTAAAAACGAAAACTGCATGAATTCACACCAACATTATGTTGACGTTTTTCAAAACTTACATGTATGTCAGGTAACTAGAAGTGGATGTGCGCGCGGTCTTACCCATGCTCATGGATGTCGCTTATGTTTATCTTTAAATAAAGTTGTAAACTTTTAAGACAATGTTTTATGCGACTTAGCGATGTAAACGCTAAACTTATGTTTTCAAATTATGGTATTTGATGTTTTTACGAGCATATAGCATGTTTACCTTTCGTATGCAATGAGAACCTTTCATGATCACACCTCGTGCTTCCGCCGTAGAAAGGGGTGTGACAGATTGGTATCAGAGCTGCGATTGTAGTGAACCAGGATTCCTTCTCGAGTCTAGTCTACAATCTCTAGGATCCATTCACGAAAACAATTTTCAAAGAGTTTTCATTGCATAAAACGTCCCGCGACATCCACTGCCTGAAACTGTCTACATGATTCTAGAAAAGACACTACGAGACTTAGAGTACACTTGAGTAGCACTTGTCATTGACTAGAGATTACTTGCAATTATGTGTGATAATTAGCATGTACTAGAAGTAGAATGTCACAAGTATACGTGACTTTACCTGAAAGCAATGGCCCATCTGAAGGAAGAAATACGAGGATGAAACGAACTGTGCGGACTGTGCAATGAGTTACGTAATTATGGATGCATACATAATTATGGAATTCAGTTCACAAAAATCACAGCAAGTCTTGTCACGTATAGATTCCCTCAGTGCAAGCCTACTAAGTACTCTGCTAGAGTAATAATTGTTTGATGTCACTTATGTGGTATATACCTGTGAATATATATACTACTACTCTCTAGTAGGACGATATCAAACAAACGTCTAACCCTGTTGTGTTATGTTATGTCAGAACATGGCACCCAGGAAAGCTGTGAATGCTCGCAATGACGATCAACCTCCTCCTCCCCCACTGCCAAGAACTGCTGAAGAGCTAAACGCTCTACTGGAAGAAAGGATCTCCGCTGCTATCGCCCAATACGAGGCGAACCGTACTCAAGACAGTGGAGGACCAAGCAACGCTAGGCGTAATGGGAATGGAGATTCGTCTGGAGGAAACGCAGCTCAAGGTAACCTTAAAACAATTTACTAAGCATGAAGGAATTTATGAACGGTCCTTGTTTCATTATTTCTTCGATTGCTCATAAGTGAATTGGTTGGGTTAATTCCAGGCTGCACTTTCAAGCAGTTCCTCGACTGCAAGCCGATGAACTATGATGGCACAGGAGGTGCAGTAGCATTTGTGCGCTGGACGGAGAAGACTGAAGCTACTTTCCGCATGAGCAAGTGTACCGCGGATCAACAAGTCACCTTTGCTACTGGGTTATTTGTCGATGAAGCTCTGACTTGGTGGAACCTGCAAGTCCAAACTTTGGGTGATGATGCTGCTTATGGCGTAACTTGGGAGGAACTGAAGGAAAGAATGAGAGAGAAGTACTGCTCTCGTGCTGAACTCCAAAGGCTGGAGACGGAGTTCTGGCACTTGACCATGGAAGGTGCCGACATTAATGGTTACACTCGAAGGTTCCACGATCTGTCTAGAGTACTTCCCTACATGGTGACTCCCGAATTCAAGCGCGTTGAACGCTACATTTGGGGACTGGCCTCAGAGTTTCGTGGCATGGTGACGTCGGCCAAACCACAAACAATCACCGAGGCTGTAACTCTGGCTGTCAGCCTTACTGAAGATTGTGTTCGAATGAAGAAGCTATCACTGAACCCAACAGAAAATGCCGAGATGCATGCTGAGTCGTCTGGCGACAAGAAGAGGAAACATGCAAACTTGAATCAAGCAACTCGTAACAACAAAGGTTCCAACAAGAAGCGTGACCCTAACCCGCCTCAAGGGGCGAAATCTCTTGCAGCCATGAACGACGCTTCAGCAAAGGGATACCTGGGCACCTTGCCCAAATGCCATCGGTGTAAACGCCATCACGAGGGAGCTTGTCGCATCTCAAAGTGTGACAAGTGTGGGAAGTTGGGTCACCGCACTGAAGACTGCTGGAGTAAGAGGAACGGGAATGGAAATCGTAATGGGGCTGATGATAGGAACAATGGTGGAAATGGAAATGGTGCTGGTAACGGGAATGGGCGAAACCAAGGATGCTTCAGATGTGGAAGCAAAGATCATATCATGAAGGATTGCCCAGAAGGAAACAATGCTCAGGCTAGAGCATTTGTAATTGGAGCAAGGGACGCACGCGAGGACCCTAATGTGGTCAACGGTACGTTCCTCATTAACAATCACTTTGCATCCATATTATTTGACACTGGCGCCGATTATAGCTTCATGTCTGTGGAATTTAAACGCATACTTGGAATAGAATCTAGTAGATTAGAAATTCCTTATTCCATAGAACTAGCCAATGGTAAACTTGTTGAATCGGGCGAAGTTGTTAGAGGCTGCACGCTAGAACTTGGTGAACGAAGATTTAGCATCGACCTCTTACCTATTCAATTAGGTAGCTTCGATGTAGTGGTCGGAATGGACTGGTTGTCCAAGAACAAAGCCGAAGTCATTTGTCATGAGGAAATCATTCGCATCCCTCTGGCGAATGATGAAACTCTCATCGTACATGGAGAAAGACGAAACGCGCCTCTACGAATCATCAGTTGTATGAAGGCACAGAAGTGCTTAAGGAAAGGATGTGTTGCTTTCCTAGCACACGTTGTAGATAAGAAGGCTGTGGAGCCAAAACTCGAAGACATTCCTGTGGTGAAGGAATTTCCTGATGTGTTCCCTGAAGATCTGCCAGGACTACCTCCGCAACGACAAGTCGAATTCCATATAGACTTGGTTCCGGGAGCTGCTCCTGTAGCCAAGGCACCCTATCGACTTGCGCCATCCGAAATGCAAGAATTATCCACACAGCTTCAGGAGTTGTTGGATAAAGGATTCATAAGGCCAAGCTTCTCACCCTGGGGAGCTCCAGTATTGTTCGTGAAGAAGAAGGATGGATCAATGCGGATGTGTATCGATTACAGAGAACTGAACTGTCACACCCTGACCACGTAGAACATACACAACGTGGCGGAAACATCGGGGAGTGTTGTAACAGAATTAATGTTTCACAACCATGGAAATTTAAGTTTCGTTTTATTGATTAAAAGTGTTACAATGTCTTAATCAAACAAGGAAAATACAACATAATTAACTAGTCTTGCATCTTTTATTGTCACTAAAGCCCAAGTCTGTCTATGTGTATCTTGATCATCTTATGCAACAGCTCCTGAAAAACACATGTGAAAATAGGTACGTCAGCATAAAAATGCCTGTGAGATACATAGGTTTTGTGAAAATAAGATTCATGACTTATGTTTGAGAAAATGTTTAGTCATGAACCTTGTTATTTGCTTTGTCTTTTAAATCATTTGAAAAACGATAAGATCAGATGATAAGTATAAATAAATGTAAGGTTAAATGAATAACCAAGTAAAATATGTTTGCATAAGATAAGTTGTTTATAAATCAATGTCTTGTGAAAAGTATGTTATTTGTATGAAATGTCCTATGTCTCAAACTGAAATGATTCAAATAACGTTACGACATGTAATACTATACAAACACTTATATATAGGAAGTACCAGCGGCGTATCCACCATGCTTGTATCATATTACACACGCATCGTTACTTAATCAAACCAAACCAACCAATGTAAGAAGTCTATGTTTAAATCAATTGTCAAAAGTATTAAATAATATGTCAAAGTGTCCATGTCAAGATGTAAATCATGTAGTATGTATAACCAATGTCAAAAGTGTTTGTGTCAAATGTAAATCATGTCAAAATGTCTATGTCAAATATCCATGTCAAATGTCTATGTCAAATATCCATGTCAAATGTCTAGGTCAAATATCCATGTCAAATGTCTATGTCAAATATCCATGTCAAATGTCTATGTCAAATATCCATGTCAAATGTCTATGTCAAAATGTCATGTATGGCAAGTGAAATGTCTCAACTAAACCATATGCACCAAAAACAAAGTATTGAAGTAAAACTTGGTTTAAATCAAAGCTATGTTTTGTGTAAATGCATGCAAATACTTAATATGAACATTTATGCGGTATTGTGAAAATGCTTACATCCAAGCCTTGCGACTGTGGTGATAAACCCTTTAAACAAATTAAAGGTCTATCTGTCTTATATCATCGAATTCGGTCATTCCTTTCATCCCCTTTCCCTGGGATGTCCGGAACGGGAGTTGTCAATTCCTATGGTACCACTACCTACTAACGAACGGCGTAGCTAATGTTAATGAATGTATTGTCCCATGTAAACAAACCAAATGTCATACCAAAATGTAAGCATGTGAAAACAATGCACTAAGTATGTAATCCAATGAACATACATAGCGTGAAATGTCATGTAAAACGATGTACTAAGTAATGCACATAATGGGCACACCTAGCAGGAAATGTCATGAAATCATGTACTATAATGTACTAACGAACATAGCAGGTATATGATGTGAAAACAGGAAAGCACGAAAGTAACAAGTAGGCACATGTGTTCCACCCCAAAATAGTTTGGAAAACAGTAAAAGAGGGGTCTATGTACTCACTTGAGATTGCTCAGAAGTCCTAGGAAAACCACCAAGCAAAGCTAGAGATCACGGAATCAAACGGCACCTACTATAGGTAACTACATTAATAAACCGGACCTAAATCGGAAGATCGGGTAGCATTAGGGTTTGTAAACCAAACGAGTGTAGAGACTCGTGTCATTTGGTTTAACAAAGCCTACATACTAATTGAAACCTAACATAAGTGTTTTCGACCCATTACGACCCGTTTAGGTAGCTTATGTTACTTTAACACGTCGTTCGCGTGAAATTCGTTCGGACCGCCTAACTAGTCCTATGACAAGTATTATATGCCTAAACATGTTACATAATCAGTTATGTGACAAAAGTTTAGGTTACATATGCTTAATTACCAATTATACATGAAAAGGGTATTCTGGTAATTACCTAAGGCATATAAACTACCTATCATACAACTACTTAAACGATGTGACCATAAGGTATAACCTCGGAAGGTTATTCCCTATATACTATGGTCACCTAATGTATTTGGTCGGATCCTAATGATCGACCAAACTGGGTCGGGTTCGAGGTATAAGCGATTTATCAGATCGCTTACCCTACGACCCTAGACAACGGGGTAATCAGTAGGCATAGTCCCAAGGGACTATGACCAACGTGATTACACTCACGTTGCGAAGTTCAAACGAACTTCGCATTGACCATTACTAGTCAACGCTGAAAGTCAAACAAAGTTTGACTTTCTGACTCGAAAAGAAATAAAATAAGGAAAAGAACGAAAGAATACTTACGAAGGGTCCCCGAATGCTAATCTCGATCCAAGAACTCAGGTATGAAACAATGGTTTCAACTTAGAGCTCTCAAATCAAGATTCTAGTGAGAAATGAAGTTGGGGATGGATGGGTATTTATAGTAAATGGTCCACCGTTAGGATCGTTTGTCGAATATCGTGCCTTAATCGTATCCGTACAAGTGTCGGAAAGTTATGGTGCCTAAAAATGGTTCTTATCAGCTGACAAGGCAATTGGGAACATGTGGTTGTGGATTAAACATGTGCAAACAGACTGTTTAAAAACACTGAACCTGGTCTGTCCCAGGCTAGCGCACCGTTACGTTAAAAGTGTAGCGGTGCGCTAGGCCTTAGTTTGGCAGATTTACACTTTTGGTCCCTGTCATGCATTCAGCCCATTTTCGACACGTTTAAGACCCGTTAACCCCATTTCAAAGCTCTAAAATGAAGTTAAAGTATAGGGAACTTAAAATGTGTTCAAAAATATCTCGGATGTCGGTTCGTTTAGCCGTACGAACGCGATGTTCGCTTAATTACGACGGAATGCGCACAAGCGCGAAAAACGATCCAAATGACGCGACGAATGGATTTTTCTTATGGCGAACACTAAAATATAATATAGTCATGCTTACATAAATTTTTGGATGTCCGGATGTATTCAGAACGTAAGTTATGCGCGAAAATGCAAACTTGTGCACTTTTTGACACTTTTAGTCCCTGAATGACCCAAAAGTTTATTTTAGCACACCGAACCCCTCAAAGCCTATTTCTAAGATATGTGAAGGATATTTAAGGTGTGTTTAACTTATGGTCATGTTCCGGAATGTCTGTTACAGTTCAAATTGGCATACTTTCGCAGTTTGTCAAGTTTAGTCCCTGTAAGCGAATTAGCTTGTTTTTGCCATACCAAAGCCTTCAAAACTTATTTCTAAGTTATGTAAAGGTTATTTAAGGTATGTTAAGCCTATGTCACTATTCCGGAGTGTTTGTTGCATTATACTGGTTATATTTACGCATCAGTGCGCGTATAACCTTCCAGAAAGCGATTTAGAGTTTGAAATCGAACAAGAGTTGATATGTGTAAACGATACACATATTTTTACAAATCCCAAGTATGAAATACAATATTTCATTGGTTTGGCATTTGTTTGATGGCCGTGGAGGCACAGGTGTTACATGAACAAGCTCACGATCAAGAATCGGTATCCGCTACCAAGGATCGATGACTTATTTGATCAACTGCAAGGATCAAGCTACTATTCCAAGATCGACCTTCGATCTGGATACCATCAGCTGAGAATCCAAGATGAAAGTGTGCCAAAGACTACATTCAGAACACGCTATGGGCACTACGAATTTCTTGTGATGCCATTTGGATTGACGAACGCGCCAGCGGTCTTTATGGATCTAATGAACCGCGTATGCAAACCATATCTCGATAAATTCGTGATTGTATTTATCGATGATATCCTGATTTACTCGCGAACGAAAGAAGAGCATGAGCAACAACTCAGAACCATCTTGGAACTACTGAAGAAAGAGAAGCTTTATGCAAAGTTCTCGAAATGCGAATTCTGGATTCGCGAAGTACAGTTTCTTGGTCACGTTGTGAATGAGAAGGGCATTCATGTTGACCCGTCCAAGATTGAAGCAATAAAGAATTGGGAAGCTCCCAAGACCCCAACTGAAGTTCGACAATTTTTGGGCTTAGCGGGCTATTACCGACGATTCATCGAGAATTTCTCAAAGATAGCTCAACTGTCACACCCCGACCACGTAGAACATACAAAACGTGGTGGAAACGTCGGGGAGTGTTGTAACAGAATTAATTGTTTCAAATCCATGGCAAATGAAGTTTCGTTTTATTGATTAAAAGTGTTACAATGTCTTAACAAACAAGGAAATACAACATAATTAACTAGTCTTGCATCTTTTATTGTCACTAAAGCCCAAGTCTGCCTATGTGTATCTTGATCACCTTATGCAACAGCTCCTGAAAAACACATGTGAAAATAGGTACGTCAGCATAAAAATGCCTGTGAGATACATAGGTTTTGTGAAAATAGGTTTCATGACTTATGTTTGAGAAAATGTTTAGTTATGAACCTTGTAATTTGCTTTGTCTTGTAAATCATTTGAAAAACAATGAGTTCAGATGATATGTATAAATAAGTGAATAATGTATGGTTAAATGAATAACCATAGTAAAATGGGTTTGTATAAGATAAGTTGTTTGTAAAACAATGTCTTGTGAAAAGTATGTTATTTGTATAAAATGTTATATGTCTCAAACTGAAATGATTCAAATAACGCTACGATATGTAATACCATACAAACACTTATATATAGGAAGTACCAGCGGCGAGTTAAAACTCTTGAAGAAGCCCAGTCGCTCCCTCAGAACCACTAAACTTGAGTGGTTTCGCCGAGTTAAAACTCTTGAAATTGCATGGACCATTGTTGTTGTTGTTGGCTTGATTCCATTGAGCAAAGAGGTTTGGGAATTGAGCAGCCATTTGCTGCGCAATGATTTCTGCTAGCTCGGCAGTCGCTATCTGGTTTTCGCGTCGAGGATGCATTCTAAAAGAGGAAACATGAAAGGAAACGAGTGAGAGAATTTAGACGAAAAGAATGAGATGAAACAAATTTGATGAAAGCAATGGATAGTGGTCATTTGTTTGTTACTACAAAGCAACAAACGACCTCGGTGAATAATCAAAGTAAATAGGTCAAAAATAATGTATCGCGAAGACATGCTCGCCTATAAGTGAACACTCATCCCAAGAATTCCCAGGTAAGCACAACTGGTCTCGCGTCTGGTTGAGATGTATACGAAGTGCTTGCCTAGACAGAAAACTCAGAATACAGGCATTCACCCTTCCAGTTTGCACGTGTTCACATTATTTAAAACCCAAAACCTTGACGAGATTTTTGAAAACTCAAAGGGGTTCAAAACCTTATAACAGAGGCTTCAAAACCTAGTAATTAATCATCCTAGAACAGATGATTAGTTTTCAAAGCGGTTTCGAAAATTATGTTCTTGTTGTGGTCGTCGCCTAAGGATAGGTGACGGTATTGTTTTATGACTAAACGCAAGTAAACTCGCGTTAGGGTCCTAAGAAGGTTATAGAGGTCAAAGCATTACTAATAACCTAATTCCCTATAACCATTGGCTCTGATACCATCTTTTCTGTCACACCCCGACCACGTAGAACATACAAAACGTGGCGGAAACGTCGGGGAGTGTTGTAACAGAATTAATTGTTTCAAATCCATGGCAAATGAAGTTTCGTTTTATTGATTAAAAGTGTTACAATGTCTTAACAAACAAGGAAATACAACATAATTAACTAGTCTTGCATCTTTTATTGTCACTAAAGCCCAAGTCTGCCTATGTGTATCTTGATCACCTTATGCAACAGCTCCTGAAAAACACATGTGAAAATAGGTACGTCAGCATAAAAATGCCTGTGAGATACATAGGTTTTGTGAAAATAGGTTTCATGACTTATGTTTGAGAAAATGTTTAGTTATGAACCTTGTAATTTGCTTTGTCTTGTAAATCATTTGAAAAACAATGAGTTCAGATGATATGTATAAATAAGTGAATAATGTATGGTTAAATGAATAACCATAGTAAAATGGGTTTGTATAAGATAAGTTGTTTGTAAAACAATGTCTTGTGAAAAGTATGTTATTTGTATAAAATGTTATATGTCTCAAACTGAAATGATTCAAATAACGCTACGATATGTAATACCATACAAACACTTATATATAGGAAGTACCAGCGGCGTATCCACCATGCTTGTATCATATTACACACGCATCGTTACTTAATCACTTAATCAAACCAAAACACCAAAGTAATGTTTGACAGTTGTAGAAATGTTTATGTATGGTCAAATACGGTTCACACGGTTCACCGATACAAACGGTTCACAGATACAGACGGTTCACAGAGTACAAACGGTTCACAGATACAAACGGTTCACAGATACAAACGGTTCACGGATACAAACGGTTCACAGAGTCAAATAGTTATTAACGGTTCAAAATGTAATATAATGTGTTCATATACTGGATGAGCATATGCAACAAAATGTAATGTAAAACAATGTACTAAGTAATGCACACAATGGGCACACCTAGCATAAAATGTAATGAAATCATGTACTATAATGTACTAACGAACATAGCATGTATATGATGTGAAAACAGGAAAGCACGAAAGTAACAAGTAGGCACATGTGTTCCACCCCAAATCAGTTTGGAAAACAGTAAAAGAGGGGTCTATGTACTCACTTGAGATTGCTCAGAAGTCCTAGGATAACCACCAAGCAAAGCTAGAGATCACGGAATCAAACGGCACCTACTAAAGGTAACTACATTAATAAACCGGACCTAAATCGGAAGATCGGGTAGCATTAGGGTTTGTAAACCAAACGAGTGTTGAGACTCGTGTCATTTGGTTTAACAAAGCCTACATACTAAATGAAACTTAACCTAAGTGTTTACGACCCATTACGACCCGTTTAGGTAGCTTATGCTACTTTAACGCGTCGTTCGCGTGAAACGCGTTCGGACCGCCTAACTAGTCCTATGACAAGTGTTATATGCCTAAACATGTTACAAAATCAGTTATGTGACAAAAGTTTAGGTTACATATGCTTAATTACCAATTATACATGAAAAGGGTATTCTGGTAATTTACCTAAGGCATATAAACTACCTATCATACAACTACTTAAACGATGTGACCATAGGGTATAACCTCGGAAGGTTATGCCCTATACTAGGGTCACCTAATGTATTTGGTCGGATCCTAATGATCGACCAAACTGGGTCGGGTTCGAAGGTATAGGCGATTTATTAGATCGCCTACCCTACGACCCTATACAACGTGGTAATCAGTGGGCATAGTCCCAAGGGACTATAACCAACGTGATTACACTCACGTTGCGAAGTTCAAACGAACTTCGCATTGACCATAACTGGTCAATGTAGAAAGTCAAACAAAGTTTGACTTTCAGACTCGATAGACTCGAAAAGCAATAAAAGAACGAAAGAATACTTACGAAGGGTCCCCGAATGCTAATCTCGATCCAAGAATCTCAGGTATGAAACAATGGTTTCAACTTAGAGTTCCTAAGATCAAGATTCTAGTGATTTTAGCAATGGGGGTGGATGGGTATTTATAGGAATACCCGAACCGTTAAGATCGTTTCATGGAAAACGTGCCTTAATCCCATCCGTACATGTGTTGCAAAGTTATGGTGCCTAAATTCCATCCATACATGTGTTGCAAAGTTATGGTGCCTAAATTCCATCCTTATCCGCTGACTAAGCATGTTAGAATGTGTGGTTATGAATTAAACAGCTGTTTATACATCGAATCTGGTCCCGAAAGTGCAAAACTGATATTTCTGCATGTTTTCTGTCCAGAATAGGCAGTCGCGTAGCGCGACGGGTAAGCCCATAGGGCTCGCGCTACGCTAGCACCCCCTTGAATCTGAAAAGTTTCAGAATTGGCAGAAATGGTCCCTGCACGTGTTTAAGGCCTTTTTCGATGCGTTTGAACCCCGTTAACCTCATTTCAAGGCTCTAAAATGAAGTTAAAGTATAGGGGACTCAAAACATGCTCAAAAATATCTCGGATGTTGGTTTGTTTGGTCGTACGAACGCGATGTTCGCTTAATTACGACGGAATGCGCACAAGCGCGAAAAACGATCCAAATGACGTGACGAATGGATTTTTCTTATGGCGAACACTAAAATAAAATATTTTAGTGCTTACATAAATTTTTGGATGTCCGGATGTATTCAGAACGTAAGTTATGCGCGAAAATGCAAACTTGTGCACTTTTTGACACTTTTAGTCCCTGAATGACCCAAAAGTTTATTTTAGCATACCGAACCCCTCAAAGCCTATTTCTAAGCTATGTAAAGGATATTTATGGTATGTTTAACTTATGGTCATGTTCCGGAATGTCTGTTACAGTTCAAATTGGTATACTTTCGCAGTTTGTCAACTTTAGTCCCTGTAAGCGATTTAACTTTGATTTCACCACACCAAACCTTCCAAAACTTATATCTAAGTTATGTATAGGTTATTTAAGGTATATTAAGCCTATTTCACTATTCCGGAGTGTTCGTTGCATTAAACTGGTTATATTTACGCATTAGTGCGCGTATAACCTTCCAGAAAGCGATTTAGAGCTTGAAATCGAACAAGAATTGATATGTGTAAACGATACATATATTTATACAAGTCCAAAGTATGAAATACAATATTTCATTGGTTTGGTATTTGTTTGATGGTTGAAATGACACAGGTGTTACATCAACCGCTAACGACCCTTACACAGAAAGACAGGAAATACGACTGGGGTCACAAACAGGAAGAAGCCTTTCAGCTACTTAAGAACAAGCTCTGCGATGCACCGATACTATCATTACCCGAAGGCACTGAAGACTTCGTGGTATACTGCGACGCCTCACGACAAGGCTTGGGTTGCGTGCTCATGCAACGCCAAAAAGTCATCGCTTATGCTTCAAGACAACTGAAGGTTCACGAGAGAAATTATACCACTCACGACCTGGAGCTGGGCGCAGTGGTATTCGCCTTGAAGATTTGGCGACACTATTTATATGGTACTCGATGTACGATCTTCACAGATCACAAAAGCTTACAACACATATTTGATCAGAAGGAATTGAATATGCGCCAGCGACGTTGGGTTGAGCTGCTGAACGATTATGACTGTGAGATTAAGTACCATCCTGGAAAGGCGAACGTTGTAGCGGACGCGTTGAGCCGAAAAGAAAGGGTTAAGACCCTAACGGTTCGAGCATTGGAAATGACGATTCAAACGAACCTCACTGCACGCATTCGTGATGCACAACAAGAAGCTCTTAAAGGAGAGAACCGTAAAGCTGAATACCTACGGGGTATGCTGAAATACATGGTGCCAAACGAAGAGGGAGCCTTATACTTCAAGAAGCGTATTTAGGTTCCACTCTATGGTGGCATACGAGAAGTCATCCTTAATGAAGCCCACAAATCGAGATATTCGATCCATCCAGGATCGGACAAAATGTATCAAGACTTGAAAGAATACTATTGGTGGCCGAGACTCAAAAGCGACGTTGCTGTTTATGTTGGAAAATGCCTAACCTGTGCCAAGGTTAAGGCAGAATATCAGAAAGCGTCCGGCCTACTACAACAACCGGAGATTCCCGTGTGGAAGTGGGAACAGATCTCGATGGACTTCATAACGAAATTACCCAGGACCCCGAGAGGGCACGATATGATATGGGTAATAGTTGATCGATTAACGAAGTCTGCGCACTTCCTACCGATCCGAGAAAAAGACAGCACTGGAAAGCTTACTGAAATATACTTAAGAGAAATTGTGGCACGTCATGGAGTGCCAATCTCAATCATTTTAGACAGAGATGGACGCTTTGTCTCAAGAATCTGGCAATCATTTCAGGAAGCCTTTGGATCTCAGTTAGATCTAAGCACGACATTCCATTCGCAAACAGACGGCCAGAGTGAACGGACTATACAAACGTTAGAAGATATGCTTCGCGCATGTGTCATGGATCTAGGCGGCAGCTGGGATACTCATCTACCTTTAGTTGAGTTTTCCTACAATAACAGCTATCATACGAGCATAAAAGCCGCACCGTTCGAAGCTCTGTATGGCCGCAAATGCCGATCGCCCTTATGTTGGGCAGATGCCGGAGATAAACGTATGGTTGGTCCTGAACTTGTACAAGAGACAACCGACAAGATTGCGCAGATCCGAGAGCGCATTAAGGCGGCTCGAGATCGGCAAAAGAGCTACGCTGATCCGAAAAGAAAATCAGTAGAATTCAAGGTGGGAGACAAAGTGTTGTTAAAAGTCTCACCTTGGAAGGGCGTAGTCAGATTTGGAAAGCGCGGAAAGCTAAATCCACGATACATCGGACCATTCAGAATATTGAAAAGAGTTGGTACCGTGGCATACAAATTGGAGTTACCGGAAGAACTTAATGGAGTACATGATACGTTTCATGTATCCAACCTGAAGAAGAGTCCAACACAAGAAAGCGTGATCATCCCAATGGATGAAGTGCATATTGATGAAGCCCTCCGATTTACAGAACAACCCGTTGAGGTTACCGACTGGAAAGTCAACAAGACCAGGAGGAGCAGCGTAAAACTTGTCAAAGTACGTTGGAGCTCTAAACACGGACCCGAGTACACATGGGAACGTGAAGACCAGTTCAAGAAAAAGTATCCCCACCTATTCAAGAAGACTCCAGCGAGAGTTAGTTCAGCCTGAATTTCGGGACGAAATTCTTTTAACGGGGGGAGACTGTGACAACTGGCACCAAACCGGTAATTTCCGTACACTTTGATCATTATTTAATGACTACAATTATGTGCTTAATTGTCAGCAATGTCTGATTTCATACTAAACAAGTGAATTCATGCATGTTGTATACCACAAAATATTGCTTTATGCATAAACAAGAGTGTTGCGTCAAATATACTAGTAAACTCACCGGTAAGGCACTTTGTGTCAACAATACTGCAGCAAGCAGTCAGGCAATAAAATTGAGGCCTAGGTGTAGGTCCGACGACAAGAATACCTTAAAACCCAAGAGTACATACAAGGGTTTAATATATATGCAATACGAAAGCAAAAATAAGCACTAAAAAGCACCCGAAACGCACTTTAAGTGCAGAATTTATATAATTCAGCAATAATTCAGCATTTAGACATATGAATATTTTACAGAAATGTCGTTTTATTATCCAGAATATTTCCCTAAGTGTTGGGAATCGATAGTGTTACAAAAAGATACTTATTAAACACTAAAAGGTGCAATTTAGCACTTTAACGAATCGGTATGTAACCGAACAACCGGACTTTACCCGAAACATAAAAATATTGCCAATAACATTGTTTATCTCTTTCTGAGCCAGTTAGGGTCCCTGAATACCCTAACACCCGTTATAACATGCAACACACATCATACACTAAATAAACTCCTAACTTAACATAACTAGACCTTAAGTATCTAGTTGAAATCCAACCGAATGCCCCACCCCCCTTAACCGATCGGTCACCATATAGGTGACACACCTTGTCCTTGCTAATTATTTTAATACTAAATGCTTCATATCTAGGTAACATGTTATCCCATGGTTAATGACATTAGATGGATTATAAATAAGACCTAAAGACTATCATTTCACTCATTACCACACTTGACAAAACTTGATCATCCCTCTCCCTCTCTTGAACTTTCGGCCGAAACCATAGCCCACACCACCACCACTTTTCGATTTCGATCTTACCATTCCAAGCTCATACAAGTGTTAAGGATTGAATATAAGGAAGCTCGGTGCACTCGGATTGTGAAGAACCTCGCTACATTGCTTTTACCCACCCGATCTTCGACTAGTTTCTTCCCTAGCCTCGAGCTAGTAGTAAGTGACTCTAAACGCCTTCTTGATCTATTCTAAAGTGGTTAAAACGAACTTTGTCGGTTAAAAGTCAAGAACATGCAAGTTGACATACTAAAAGTTTACTAAAAATGTTAAACATGTTGGATAAAAGCTAAAGAGTGGTGTAAATCTTGTAAGATTTGTTTTGTGTAACTATTTAGGGCCGATCTATGTTGTGGTAGCTCGGATCATCATCTAACCCGGATTAGTCGTGATCATGGGTCATGACATAGGGTTTGTTTAAGTGTACAAAGGGTTAAATGATGAAACTCTACCACACATTAAACATGAACTTGTGTAAATATAATTTTTCTTGTAAAATAAGGCTCTAAACATGTAGATCTAAAGATCTACAAGTGGTTTTTCGGAAGAACCAAGCGGAAAATTCTAGTTTTGTCAAAACCCGGACCTTACATAAACTAAAAGCATTTTAGTGAATAAACAAGTGTGTAAACACTTATGTCACAAGAAAATTTTAACAAGTAATACTTTTGAAATTCATGATTGGAAGTTGTGAAAATACATACTCATCAAAAATAAAGTTTTTAAGAAACTAAACTTATTTTTAAAGATAACAAGACTTACTAAATGTACTAGCAAGTTACTACGCATCTTTGTAAATATTCAAGTTCATGAAATAGAGAAACTAGTGATTATTGTTGATGATTATTGTTGATAACTGTTGTTGATGATTGTTGACGATTTAAAAGAAAATAAACACATGTTTTGAAAACATGGGAAACCTCCATTTTTAGGGGAAACTCTGTCAAAATTTTTATAAATTTTGACACTTAGGAAATATAAGTTTTTGAGAAACTTATTCCCTAAAAATGTGTTTAAAAGTATTACCAAGGTTTCCCTAATTTTTGGTGATAAGAAATGAGGATTTCTTCAAGAATAAAAATGGATATAAGTATGTATATTTTGAGAGAAAAATATATATTATGTTATCACCAACTTTTGTGCTAAGTGTATATAGTATGTGTTATACGTGCTAGTGTATTAAGACTTAAAAATACACTAAATACTCATGAGGAGTATAAACATAAAATACACATACAACATACAAGATACATAATTCGGGTGCAAAGTGCAAAATAAAAAATACTTATATTAAATCTTGAGAAACTAATATAAGTAAAATACTTAGTTAAAAATATGAAATATTTTTAACACAACAATACAAATACAAAAGAGAGTGACTGTACTTGTGCGATACAAGTCTAGTGACTAACGTTAAGAAAACGCGTATAGGTTACGACGTTAAGTAAGCAAATCCGGTGAAGTTTACGACGCACAGGAACGCAAAGTTGTGAGTTCATGCTCCCCCTTTTCTCTTAACTGTTTTCAGTTTTATAACTTCGGGGGTGAAATACATGTTACAAATACCTCAGTATTTACAAAATGGTATGATATGTACTAAAACGAGAAGTAATCTTGGCGACAACTAGTGCCAAGAATTGATACGAGAAATCGTGTCACGGATAGGGTACCATAAGCACCATTAATCGTGTACATACTTAGACCGCAGAACAAAAGGTTAGATCTAATGGGTTCAGGGCAGCCCCACTCTTGGTGACAACTAGAACCAAGTAGTGTTTTTGTGTCTCAGTCGTGAATTGACTATAGAAAAATGCCTATGGTTTGGTGACTTCCTATGTCGCGTCACATGTTAATGGCTTTGCAACCCATTAACACTTGATACAAATGGAAATACTTGATTTATACTTGAATACGTGATTTAACAAATACATACCATGATTTTTATACAAAGTATACAAGCGTTAAAAACGAAAACTGCATGAATTCACACCAACATTATGTTGACGTTTTTCAAAACTTACATGTATGTCAGGTAACTAGAAGTGGATGTGCGCGCGGTCTTACCCATGCTCGTGGATGTCGCTTATGTTTATCTTTAAATAAAGTTGTAAACTTTTAAGACAATGTTTTATGCGACTTAGCGATGTAAACGCTAAACTTATGTTTTCAAATTATGGTATTTGATGTTTTTACGAGCATATAGCATGTTTACCTTTCGTATGCAATGAGAACCTTTCATGATCACACCTCGTGCTTCCGCCGCAGAAAGGGGTGTGACAGCAACTGCCAGTTGAACCTTAACGACCATCTTTTCCCCATCGACCTCACGCCAATGCAACTGGGAAGCTTCGACATTATAGTGGGTATGGATTGGTTAGCCAAGCATCGCGCAGAGGTAGTTTGTTTTGAGAAGATCGTTCGTGTGCCGCTTTCGTCAGGTGAGATCCTACAGGTTCGTGGTGAGAAACCTGCTAGTAGCCTCAAGCTTATGTCCTGTTTTCAAGCTCGGAAGTATCTACGAAAGAATTATGTGGCCTTCTTGGCACATGTTACAGCAGATAGGGGCAAAGGTAAGTCTATTCAAGATATCCTAGTTGTTCGGGATTATCCGGAGTTGTTTCCTGAAGAGTTACCTGGATTACCCCCAGCGCGCCAAGTCGAGTTCCGTATTGATCTCATACCAGGTGCAAATCCTATTGCCAGATCTCCATATCGTCTTGCACCGTCTGAGATGCAAGAACTGTCTAAGCAGCTTTAGGAGCTTTCTGACAAAGGTTTTATCCGTCCTAGCTTTTCACCCTGGGGTGCTCCCGTTCTTTTTGTCAGGAAGAAGGATGGATCCTTCAGAATGTGCATCGACTACCGTGAGCTTAACAAGCTTACCATCAAGAATCGATATCCCCTACCTCGCATAGATGATCTCTTTGATCAGTTACAGGGCACTTCTTACTTTTCAAAGATTGATCTGCGTTCTGGATATCATCAACTTCGTGTGCATGAAGATGATATTCCCAAGACAGCGTTCCGCACTCGTTATGGGCATTATGAGTTCACAGTTATGCCATTCGGTTTGACTAATGCTCCTGCTGTTTTCATGGACTTGATGAATAGGGTCTGCAAGCCTTATTTAGATTAGTTCATCATCGTTTTTATTGATGACATCTTGATATACTCTAAGACGCAAGCTGATCATGAGCAACATCTTCGTCTTACTCTGGAACTCCTAAAGAAAGAGCAACTTTTCGCCAAATTCTCCAAGTGTGAATTTTGGCTTAAAGAAGTTCAATTTTTGGGACATATCGTCAACGAACAAAGTATTCATGTAGATCCCTCCAAGATCGGTGCAATTAAGGATTGGCATACGCCTACTACTCCTACTGAAGTTCGTTCATTTCTTGGCCTCGCGGGTTATTACCGCCGCTTCATCGAAAATTTCTCGAAGATTGCAGTTCCCTTAACTGCTCTAACTCAGAAGAATAAACCCTTTGAATGGGGTTCTAAACAAGAAGAAGCATTTCAGACCTTGAAGCAGAAGCTTTGTGATGCACCTATCCTATCTTTGCCCGAAGGCAATGATGATTTTGTCGTGTACTACGATGCATCCAAATTGGGTCTTGGCTGTGTTCTGATGCAAAGGAACAAAGTCATAGCATATGCATCGAGGCAGTTAAAGGTGCATGAGAAAAACTACACCACTCATGATCTTGAGTTGGGTGCAGTTGTGTTCGCTCTTAAGATCTAGAGACACTACTTGTATGGTACGAAATATGTGGTTTTCACTGACCACAAAAGTCTTCAGCATATCTTTAATCAGAAGAACTCAACATGAGGCAGAGACGTTGGGTTGAGCTTCTAAACGACTATGACTGTGAAATTCGCTACCATCCTGGTAAGGCGAATGTCGTGGCTGACGCTTTGAGTCGTAAAGAACGCACTAAGCTTCATTGTGTTCGTGTTCAATCTGATATCCAAGCTCGATCTGATATTCAAGCCCGCATCTCTCAGGCTCAACGTGCTTGTGTTTCACAAGACTTGATGGGTAAGGAATTACCATATCACATTAAGCCTGATCTTGTTTTGAAAGACAATGGATCTTATTACTTCATGGACCGTTTGTGGGTCCCAAGCCAAGATGGTCTTCGCACCTTGCTTATGGATGAAGCTCATAAGTCTCATTATTCTGTCCATCCTGGCTCAGACAAAATGTATAAGGATCTTCGTACTCAGTATTGGTGGCCTGGTATGAAGAAGGATATTGCCTTGTACGTTTCAAAATGCCTTACTTGTCTTAAGGTAAAGGCTGAACACCAACATCCTTCTGGTCTTTTGGAGCAACCAGAAATCCCAGTTTGGAAATGGGAAAACATCGCTATGGATCTCATTACTAAACTTTCGCGCACTAAGAAAGGACATGATGCCATTTGGGTAGTTGTTGATCGTCTTACTAAGTCAGCGCATTTCTTGCCGATCCGTGAGGATCTATCTGCTGACAAACTGGCTAAAATCGATGTGGATGAAATCGTATCTCGACATGGTGTTCCTTTGAACATTATTTTTGATAGAGATGCTCGCTTCTCTTCTCGTTTTTGGAGAACCATGCAATCTGCTATGGGGACCCAACTTAATCTGAGCACTACTTATCATCCGCAATCTGATGGTCAATCTGAAAGAACAATCCAGACTTTGGAGGATATGCTTAGAGCTTGTGTGATCGATTTTGGTGGTTGTTGGGATTCACATCTTCCATTGATTGAATTCTCCTACAACAACAGTTATCACTCCAGTATCAACATGGCTCCTTTCGAGGCTCTCTATGGTCGAAAATGTCGTTCACCAGTCTGCTGGAATGAGATCGGTGAGGCTCAACTTACTGGACCTGACCTCATTCTAGAGACAACTGATAAGGTTAAGAAGGTTCGTGATAACCTACAGGCAGCTCGAAGCCGTCAAAAGAGTTACGCGGACCTACGACGCAAGCCCTTAGAATTTCAAATCGGTGATCGTGTATTACTTAAGGTTCTCACCTTGGAAAGGTGTGATCAGATTTGGAAAGAAAGGAAAACTTGCACCTAGATATGTTGGACCATTCAAGATCGTCGAAAGAATCGGTAAGGTAGCCTACAGACTTGAGTTACCTCCTGAACTTGGAAATGTTCATCCAACCTTCCACGTGTCCAATCTCAAGAAGTGTTTAGCTGATGAGAACTTCCACATACCACTTGACGAAATTCGTGTTGATAAAACACTACATTTTGTTGAGAAACCTGTGGAAATCATGGACCGAATAGTCAAATGGCTTAAACGCAAGCGCATTCCTTTGGTTAAAGTTCGCTCTGAATCTAAACGTGGACCTGAGTTTACTTGGGAACGCGAAGATCAAATGAAGGCGAAGTATCCGCATCTTTTCACACGAGTTTCCTCTAAACAAATTTCGGGACTAAATTTCCACAAGTAGGGGAGACTGTGACATCTGTGCTTGTAATCATTGTAAACAGTTCAGTTATCAATGAAATAAAGTTATTTGATCCCAATGTTTGTTTGTTATGTTTTGATGTTTTTCATGTTTTGACTTTTATTCAATTTCAAACTCTGTATCGCTTTCTAGAGAGTTATACGCAAACTGGTGCGTAAACGTAATCAGTTTAACACGACAAACACTCCAGAACATCGACATATGCTTAACATACCTTAAATAACCTTTACATAACTTAGAAATAAGTTTTGTAGGCTTTGGTATGGCAAAATCAAGTTAATTCGCTTACAGGGACTAAATATGACAAACTGTGAAAGTATGCCAATTTGAACTATAACGAACATTCCGGAACATGAATAAGTTAAACACACCCTAAATACCATTTACATAGCTTAGAAATAAGCTTTGAGGTGTTCGGTCTGCTAAAATAAACTTTATGCTCATTCAGGACTAAAAGCGTCAAAAAGTGCATAAGTTTGCATTTTCGCGCATAACTTAAGTTTTGAATACATCTGGACATCCAAAAATTTATGTAATCATTAAAATATTATGTTTTAGTGATTGGCTTGTCAAAAATCCATTCGTCGCGCAATTTGGATAGTTTTTCGCGTTCATACGCTTTCCGTCGTAATTTACCGAACAACGCGATCGTACGGCCAAACGAACCGACATCCGACATATTTTTGAGCATGTTTCATGTTCCCTATGCTTTAACATCCTTAGGGAGCTTAAAAATGGGTTTGACGGGTGTTAGAAGTGCCAAAACACGACCATACGCGCACAGGGGCCTGTTCTGCCAAATTTCAAAGTTGCTGATCTGCAGACCAGCTTACGGTCCGTAAGGTGTCCCCAGAACAGCAGAATGTTGTTTCCAGCTTGATCCAGCTGTTGGGCACCTTTGCACATGGTTTTGGGGCATTCCTAGGGGCTCCCCTGGTTTTATAAATCTATGGGCTCGATGTGTACGGCTAGGATTGAATCTCGGTTTTCAAGAAACGATCCTAACGGTTCTACGAAAACTATAAATACCCCTCCACCCCATTTGTTGCAACCCACATTTGAATCTGATTCTTGCTCTCTAAGTGGAAGTATATGCTTCCTACCTGAGAGTGAATCGGGTCAAATACTTGCGGGGACCCTTTGTAAGTGTTCCTTCGTTCTTTTATTCTTTTTAGCGTTAAAGTCAAACTGCGTTTGACTTTCTGCATTGACCAGTTTATGGTCAATGTGAAGTTCGTTTGAACTTCATAACGTGAGCGTAATCATGATGGTTATAGTCCTTAGCGACTATACCCACTGATTACCACGTTATCTAGGCTTAGTGACGAGTCGTAGTTTCGGCCAAAATGCGTATTCTTGCGTATTTTGTAACCAAACTACTCTAGGGTATCAAAACCGTTTGTTTTGATATCAAAACCTGTTTTCTAACTTGACTAAACATGTTCTAGCATGTTTAGCTCGTCACTTTTAGATTTGTGCTTGTCTAGGGTCGTAAGGGTAAGAGATCTAATAAATCGCTTATGCTTTCGAACCCGACCCATTTGGTCGATCATTAGGATCCGACCAAACACTTTAGGTGACCATAGTTGTATAGGGAATAACCTTCCGAGGTTATACCTTATGGTCACATCGTTTAAGTAGTTGTATGATAAGTAGTTCTTATGCCTTAGGTAAATTACGAAAATACCCTTTTCGCACCAAAATTCATTTTAAGCCTATGTAACCTAATTTTTGATATCTAAACTGATTTAGTAACAATATTAAACATGTTAAGGAATATTTTACTTGTCATAGGGCTAGTTAGGCGATCCGAACGCGTTTTACGCGAACGACGCGTTAAAGTAGCATAAGCTACCTAGACGGGTCGTAACGGGTCAAAAGCACTTAGGATAAGTTTCGTTTTAGTATGTAGGCTTTGTTAAACCATATTACATGAGTTCCTACACTCAATTGGTTTACGAACCCTCATGCTACCCAATCCTCCGAATAGGTCCGTTATTAATGTAGCTAACTATATTAGGTGCCGTTTGATTCCGTAACCTTCTAGCTTTGCTTGGTGGATATCTAAAGTCTATTGAGCAATCTCAAGTGAGTACATAGACCCTTCTTTTACTGTTTTTCAAACATTTTGGGGTGAAACACATGTGCCTACTTGTTATTTTCATGCTTTCCATGCTTTCATATCATATACTTGCTATGTTCATTAGTACACTTATAGTACATAATTTCATTATGTTTTTGCTATGTATGTCCTTTGTAGCATACTTAGTACATCGTTTTACATGACATTTTATGCTATGTATGTTCAGTTAGCACATACTTAGTACATTGTTTTACATTACCTTTTCATGCTATGTATGTTCACCATACTTAGTGCATTTGTTTTTCATCACATGCTTACATTTTGATATGACATTTGGTTTGTTTAATGGGTCCATATACATTCATTAACTTTGATCACGCTGCTCGTTAGTAGGTAATGGTACCATAGGAATTGAAAACTCCCGTTCCTGACATCCTAGGTATGTTTGGATGAAAGGAATGACCGAATCCGATAAAACATAAAACAGATAGACCTTTAATTTATTTAAGGGCTTATCACCATAGTCACAAGGCTTGGATGTATGCATTTTTACAATACCGCATAAATGTTTGTATTCAGTATAGCATGCATTTCCACAAGACATAACGGTGATTTAAACCATGTTTTACTTCAATACATTGTTTTGTGCATTTTTATCTGTGGCTCAGTAGATATATATATATATATATATATATATATATATATATATATATATATATATATATATATATGTTTCACTTGCCATACATGACATTTTGTTTACACATTACATATTTGACATTTGACATAGACATTTTGATATTGATATACATATTTCTGTTGGGTTTTGAACATGTTTATCAAAGCTAATTTTATCCAAATAAAATTAAAACGCAGCGGAATAAGGATCTAAAACATGTTACTTTACAAGATTTAAAACTCTTTTAAATGCAAAAACCCAAAAACCGGATCCATATATGACATACATGCTATCAAAATACAACCATAGGGTGTTTGAGAAATCAACCTTTCTTTGGAGCAAGGAGATGGAAGAAGATGATGAATCTTGAATGGTAGCTTCCAAACGAGAAAGCCTCAAGCTAGTATACCCGAAAGCTCCAACAAACACCTTGAGATTGCTAGGATTTCTACACTTGAAGCTCACAAAATCCCTCTAAAATTCAGCTCTTGGCCGAAATTTTGAGAGGAGTTCTTAGAGTTTTTGCAACTTGAGATTACTAGTGATTTTGGTGAGAGAAGATGTCTTGTGTTTTTACAAAAACAAGACCCAATCAAGTGCCTTCCTTTTATGACATTTTGCATGTAAAATGAGTGGGTAAAACCCTCCTTGGGAAGACCATGGGGCCGGCCATAGGGCCACCCTTTTCACCCAATGAAAAATTTTCCCTTTTATTTTTAAGTCTTGTTTATATTTTACAACCTTTATAAAATATAACATTACATATATATAAGACTTTTATGCAACAAATCATAACTTTTATAATGTTATTTAACCTATTAAATAACAAAATAAAATACTCTCTCATAATAAATTATCCATATAATTTATTAGTTTTCTGAAGTGCAATTATTTAGAAAACCAATTTCTAAATATTCTAAGTGTTAATATTTATTTGTTTGATCATATCATAAATAAATATTGTAGGTGTTTGTCTAGCTTGTTATTGGGTATGACCCGACTTGGATCATAACGTACTAGCCACATCAATTTAATATGTGTCTTGGGCATACAGAGTCCAACAATCTCCCACTTGCACAAGATACATAGAAGATTGATGCAAGCAGTAAATGACGCCTAACAACGGTTTACTACCCCTAATACGTATGACGAAGTGCCATTCAATAACATCATCCCCTTCAAGTCCCTTACTTGAACATGATTTAGGTGAATCTATCATCTATCCTTTCGTTACAGATGTCATGTCAAATCCAGAGACACAGTGTGATCATTCTCTGTTGATTTAACTTAAGCAGGCCTTAGACATCTTACTCTCAACGAATAAGAGGAACAAATCCCTTCTTGACTCCATACGTCTCTCACAATCACCTCGTACTATACCTGAGCTTAGTCTTATGTACTATCTTATTACAGACAGCGAAGAACTAAGTCAAGGCATAATATTTGGTGAATATCAAGACCCAATATGTATCTCAGGTCAGAGGATACTATGATATTCGCCTTTGCTCAAATTTACTTATGATCAATCATAAATGATTCCATGCAGTAACATTTGAGAGCGGGTCAGTCCAATATTTGTATCCCACAAATATCTATGAACTTTGGCAGCAACACTTTGCTCTATATTCATACCTAATGAATATCCACCAATCCAAGTTCATAATAGTCTTACATTCATATTTGTTCCCACAATTATGATCGACTACGGACATTTAGAATAATTAATTTATTCACGGATTTAAACATGCTAAAATGGAACATAACTCAAAATACCATAAAAGAGTTAAAATAACAATTGTTCCAATATCCAAATACAAAATAGATCAAATCCAATCACTAGAATATCGAAGTCCTAAGGCACAAGTATGACCCTCATGTTTTGGCCGTTCAAGGAGCTTCGTGAGTGGATCCGCAATGTTTTGATCGGTGTGAACTTTGCGAATACATATCTTTCCTTTTTCAACTTCATCCCTTATGTAGTTGAATCTCCGCTCAATGTGCCTAGTCTTTTGATGTGCACGAGGTTCCTTGATTTGAGCAATCGCACCCTCGTTATCACAAAAGATCTCTAGGGGGTCTTGAATGGTAGGGACTACCCCTAGGTCGGCAATGAACTTCTTTAACCACGCAGCTTCTTGTGCTGCCAATGAGGCGGCGATGTATTCTGATTCTGTAGTGGACAATGCTACAACATCCTGCTTCGAGCTCTTCCAAGAGACTGCAGCTCCATTCAAAATGAAGACATACCCAGATTGTGATCGAGAGCCATCTCGATCAGTTTGGAAACTCGCATCCGTGTAACCTTTTACAACGAGTTCCTCTTCACCAGATCCATATATTAGAAACATATCCTTAGTCCTCCTAAGGTATTTCAATATGCTCTTAACAGCCATCCAATGACTGTTACCTGGATTTTGCTGGTATCTACTTGTCATGCTTAAAGCGCATGACACGTCCGGTCTAGTGCATATCATTGCATACATTATGGATCCTATAGCAGACGCATATGGGATTCCTTTCATTCTTTCTTGCTCATCCTTTGAGCTTGGACATTGAGTCACATTCAAAATTGTCCCCTTTTGAATAGGTACCAAACCTTTCTTAGAGTTCTCCATCTTGAACCTTTTCAAGACTTTGTCAATGTATGCACTTTGGTTTAAACCTATCAAGCGCCTTGATCTATCCCTATAGATCTTTATTCCCAAAATATAGGCAGCTTCTCCAAGATCTTTAATGGAAAAACATCTTCCAAGCCAGGCTTTTACACCTTCCATGGTTGGAATGTCATTTCCAAATAGTAGAATGTCATCGACATACAATACTAAGAAAGTGACGGTGCTCCCACTAGCTTTCTTATACACACAAGCTTCATCCCCGTTCTTGATGAATCCAAAATTCCTAATTTCTTCATCAAAACGGTGATTCCAACTTCTCGATGCTTGTTTCAATCCATAGATTGATTTCTTTAACTTGCACACTTTGTTAGGATGTTTTGGATCGACAAAACCTTCAGGCTGAACCATATAGACATCTTCATCAAGATATCCATTGAGGAAAGCCGTTTTGACATCCATTTGCCAAATCTCATAGTCATAATATGCAGCTATGGCAAATAATATCCTAATCGACTTTAGCATTGCCACTGGCGAGAAGGTCTCATCATAATCAACCCCTTGAGTTTGAGTGAAACCTTTTGCTACAAGTCTCGCTTTATAAGTATCCAAGTTACCACGCATATCTGTTTTCTTCTTGAAAACCCACTTACTTCCAACTACTTTGGAGTTAAGAGGTGGCACAACCAATTCCCAAACTTGGTTGTCATACATGGATTGCATCTCTACGTTCATGGCCTCAAGCCATTTGTCGCAATCGGATTTCGACATTGCATCATGGTATGTGGTTGGTTCATCTGAATCTACCACATAGCATCCATCCATGAAAAATCCATATCTTTCAGGTGGATTACTAATTCTACCAGATCTTCGAACGTTTTGTGTATGTTGATCAACCATTTGATCATTTTCAACAACCTCTTGTTGAATGCTAGTATCAACCAAACGTGTATCGGCTTGTGGTTCTTGATCCTCATCAAGTTCCACTGTTCTACTAGTTCCTTCCATAAGGAACTTATCCTCCAAGAACTTACCTTTTCGAGCAACAAATACCTTTTGCTCTGTTGGATCGTAGAAATAATATCCTATATCATCTTTAGGATATCCTACGAAGATACACTTAATGGATCGTACTTCTAACTTGTTTGGGGTGTATTGCTTTACATAAGCATCACAACCCCATACCTTCAAATATGATAATGATGGAACCGTTCCATGCCATATTTCAAAAGGTGTCTTATCCACTTTCTTGGTTGGGGCCATATTTAATATACGAGCCGCGGAGAGCAAAGCGTAACCCCAAAATGATAGAGGCAATGTGCTTCTAGTCATCATTGATCGAACCATATCCAATAGAGTTCGATTCCTCCTCTCAGACACACCATTATGTTGTGGTGTTCCAGGTGGAGTAAGTTGTGAGATGATCCCACAACTCCTAAGATGATCTTGAAAAGCATCACTAAGGTATTCACCTCCTCTATCGGAACGAAGAACTTTGATTGTCTTGGTGAGTTGATTCTCTACTTCGTTTTGGAAGATTTTGAACGTTTCAAAAACTTCATCTTTGTGTCTTAGCAAGTACACATAACCATAACGACTGAAGTCGTCGGTAAAAGTTACGAAGTATCTTTCACCATTCCTAGTCATTGGCTTAAAAGGACCACATACATCCGAATGTATGATGCCTAATAAATCTTTTGCCCTTTGGTTTGTGCCACTAAAGGGTTTCTTGGTCATTTTACCTTGTAAACAAGATTCGCATGTATCAAATGAACCAATTTCATTTGTTTCCAAAAGACCATTCTTTTGAAGTGTTTGCATGCGATTTCTGTTTATATGACCAAGACGACAATGCCAAAGATAGGTCTCATTCAAATCCATTTTGAGTTTCTTGGTGTTTGCTTGGTACATCGAATTATCAAATGATGTATTATCATGAACCAATTCATAAATACCATTTGAAGGCGTAGCTTTAAAGTAGAACATGTCATTCATCAAAGCATAAATTTCATTGTTCACAAACTTCAAATCAAATCCATATTGTCTTAAAAGGGAAACAGAAATAATGTTCCTAGTCAAACTAGGAGCATACAAAACATTTTTCAAACAAATTTCCAAACCACTTGGAAGTTTTAAAACATAGTCTCCTTGGGCTTCAACTTGAACCTTCGCTCCATTGCCCATAAAGAGACTAGTGTCTCCCTTCTTGTAATGCTTATTTCTTTTGAACCCCTGCAACGAATTGCAAATATGAGTTCCACATCCGGTATCTAATACCCATGTGTTAGAAGAAATAACATTTAGATCAATATGTATCATAAAGATTGTACCTGAGGTTTGCCCTGCATCCCTCTTGTTTTTCAACTCTTTGAGATAGGTTGGACAATTCCTTTTCCAATGACCTATCTCTCCACACTCAAAGCATGGATCGCTCGTGGCAACCTTTGCCTTCTTCTCTTTTGGTTTTGGTGGTTCTGCTTTAGCCTTTCTTTTTCCTTTCCCTTTGACGTGCCCCTTTCCTTTGGCAACATTTGCCTTAGAGTCGGAGTGATGTCCCTTCTTGCCTCCCTCATTGATCGTTAGAACAGGTAAAGCCTTTTTACCCATTCCCGCTTCGGCCGTTTTGAGCATTGCATGAAGCTCACCAATGCTCTTGTCCCATCCATTCATGTTATAGTTCATAACAAAGCTCTCAAATTTCTTTGTTAAAGAGTTGAGGATCAAATCCGTAGCCAACTCTTTAGAGACGGGACAATTGAGCCTTTCGAGGCGATCAATGTGGCTTTTCATTTTTAGGACGTAAGATGAGACCGATTGGGTTTCCTCCATTCGACATGCATGAAGCGCTCGAACCGTTTCGAAGCGTTCTACCCTTGCTTGTTGTAGGAACATTTCCTTCAATTGGGTAATCATGTCGTATGCCCCATGATGTTCAAAGTCCTTTTGAATCTCGGGAATCATAGTTCCCAACATGAGGCAAGAGGCTTGCATGGAGTCCTCGGTATACTTAACCCAATCATTGTATGCTTCTACATCTTCCTCGTCGGGTTGATCGGGAATAGGATCGTCCAACACATAGGATATTTTCTCTTGCTTGAGAACAATTCTCAAGTTTCGAAACCAATCCATGAAGTTGTTATGGTTGAGACGATCCTTTTCAAGGATGGTTCTTAGTGATAGGTTACGGACGGTTTGATTAATCGGGTTTGCATTGTTAGCGGCCATCTACAAAATTTAACAAAGTTCAATTTTAGTATTTTCGATATTATTAAAATTTTAATCATTAATACCCTTTTAACGTTTCGTAGACAATTAATAATTAAAATCTAGAATCCAACGTTACATTTAAATATTGGTTAGGTGACCTTTATCCCATTATTTAAATTAACAAGGTAGTCAACGTTTGACGATTGCAACCCTTTGCAACTTCTAGCTATATGGGATCGGTTAAACATCTTCATGTTTAGTTGGCATGTTTAATCCCATCAACACCATTTGTTTGCCATGCTTCGGTGACCCTAAGTTCATGGTTTCCAAATCAAGTCGTCCAACTTACACACACGTGTGAGTTTATACACATAAGTGGTTAGGTGACCTTTATCCCACAAACATGGTAAACCCACCTCGAATATACAAGTTTCCTCAAATGTGGTTAGGTGACCTTTATCCCACAAAGAGTTCCCAAGTAATTTGAGTGTTGTATAAAAGGATGGTGTTTGACTTGTTTTATAAAAGGGATTTTTATTTTTCAAAATTCTAGTTTAGAAAAATTTTATGTACCATATATTTGCATGCATTCAAATCAATGGTACTTTAGTGAAAACCAATTTTCAAGGTTCTTTTAATAAAACCCATTATAAAATCATTAATTTTTAATAAACCTTTTATTAATCGTTTTAATGATTTTGTAAGAACCAATTTTAAGCTTGTTACGGGTTATTAGTTGTTAAGTATGTATATCCAAATATCATCCAAACAACCATAAATAAAATATAACCATACAAGCATACAATACATATGATAAAAGGTGCATAACCATAGCCAACTATTTTGACCACACTTGTTAGCCGAAACAAGTGTGTCAAAAGGTCCTTCCTAAAGGGTGAATATGGACACAAAAAAAGTGTCGGTGAACTCCCACTTGATCCCGCATCCAAATGCTTCAAGTCTTCATCTTGTGTTGTGATTTCTTCACTTCTTTCGAGCTTCCAAATGTCTTTTAAATTCAGCTCCAAACTCCTTTGGACTTCAAAATGTGTTTTTGGTTATCGGGCTAAAATCCCGTTAAGAACTATGAAGTCCTTTTTGCCCGAAATTGGCAAAAACCAAAACCGCATTTTTGTGTGCATCTTCTTTTACATAAAAGTATCCTAATACATTTTTCTAGTAAAATAAATGCATCTAATCTATTTACTTACATACCATATGAAAATAAATAAAATACATATTTTTATAAATGGAAGACAAAATAATAATTACAACCCATTGAATGAATAACAAAATCACAAACACAAACATATTCACACAAGGTCATGGCTAGGTTATGAACACCAAAATATATATATCCAAATATATATAAATTTCAAGAGCAAAATTAATGGTTTCCTTTTACAACCTATATTTTTCGGCCAAGAATGAAAAACCGAAAAATGTGGGTTTTTGTCCAAACAAAACAAATCATCCATATGATATAATTTTTTCAAGATTCCTTTATGCATGTAGGAAATAAATCTTGAAAAATAAAAGGAGAACCATGGTCAAAACTTTCGGCCATAGGGTTTAACCAAACCCAAAACCCGAAAATTTTGAATCCAATGAAGCATGCACTCATATAAGCGGCTCTAGATGCCATTGTTGGGTTTTGAACATGTTTATCAAAGCTAATTTTATCCAAATAAAATTAAAACGCAGCGGAATAAGGATCTAAAACATGTTACTTTACAAGATTTAAAACTCTTTTAAATGCAAAAACCCAAAACCCGGATCCATATATGACATACATGCTATCAAAATACAACCATAGGGTGTTTGAGAAATCAACCTTTCTTTGGAGCAAGGAGATGGAAGAAGATGATGAATCTTGAATGGTAGCTTCCAAACGAGAAAGCCTCAAGCTAGTATACCCGAAAGCTCCAACAAACACCTTGAGATTGCTAGGATTTCTACACTTGAAGCTCACAAAATCCCTCTAAAATTCAGCTCTTGGCCGAAATTTTGAGAGGAGTTCTTAGAGTTTTTGCAACTTGAGATTACTAGTGATTTTGGTGAGAGAAGATGTCTTGTGTTTTTACAAAAACAAGACCCAATCAAGTGCCTTCCTTTTATGACATTTTGCATGTAAAATGAGTGGGTAAAACCCTCCTTGGGAAGACCATGGGGCCGGCCATAGGGCCACCCTTTTCACCCAATGAAAAATTTTCCCTTTTATTTTTAAGTCTTGTTTATATTTTACAACCTTTATAAAATATAACATTACATATATATAAGACTTTTATGCAACAAATCATAACTTTTATAATGTTATTTAACCTATTAAATAACAAAATAAAATACTCTCTCATAATAAATTATCCATATAATTTATTAGTTTTCTGAAGTGCAATTATTTAGAAAACCAATTTCTAAATATTCTAAGTGTTAATATTTATTTGTTTGATCATATCATAAATAAATATTGTAGGTGTTTGTCTAGCTTGTTATTGGGTATGACCCGACTTGGATCATAACGTACTAGCCACATCAATTTAATATGTGTCTTGGGCATACAGAGTCCAACAATTTCATGGACTACATTATGATGTAAACATTTTGACATGATTTACACAAAGACATTGACAAATGGTTTAGACATGGGCAATTTACATTGGTGGCTTGTTTGGGTAAAATGATTTGAGTAACGAGGCGTGTATAATATGATACAAGTATGGTAGATACGCCGCTGGTACTTCCTATATATAAGTGTTTGTATAGTATTACATATCGTAGAGTTATTTGAATCACTTCAATTTAGACATCTAACATTTTATACAAATAACATATTTTTCAAGACATTGTTTTACAAACAACTTAGTTTATACAAAACTCATTTTACCTGGTTATTCATTTAACCTCACATTATTCTTTTACATATCATCGCTTTTCAAAAGATTTATAAAACAAAACAATTAACAAAGTTCATGACTGACTTTTGTTAAACAACTTTTTCTTAAACTTAAGTCATGAATCCTATTTTTACAAAACCTATGTATCTCACAGGCATTTTTATGCTAACGTACCTATTTTCACATGTGTTTCAGGAGCTATTGCTTAGGATGATGATCGTGACACTAGGGCGGACCTGTGCCTTAGAGACTTAAAATAAAGATAGACTTAGTTTAATTATGTTGTGTACTCTTTGGTTCTTGTTTTGAAACAATGTATTCCACCCTTTGGTTGATGAATAAAATATAATTTTAATTACCATGGTTGTGGAACAATAATTCTGTTACAACACTCCCCGACGTTTCTGTGACACCTGTGCCTTCACGGCCATCAAACAAATACTGAACCAATGAAATATTGTATTTCATACTTGGGATTTGTATAAATATGTGCATCATTTGCACATATCAATTCTTGTTCCATTCCAAACTCTAAATCGCTTTCTGGAAGGTTATACGCGCACCGATGCGTAAATATAACCAGTTTAATGCAACGAACACTCCGGAATAGTGAAATAGGCTTAACATACCTTAAATAACCTTTACATAACTTAGAAATAAGTTTCGAAGGCTTTGGTAAGGCAAAAATCAAGTTAAATCGCTTACAGGGACTAAAGTTGACAAACTGCGAAAGTATGCCAATTTGAACTGTAACGAACATTCCGGAACATGACCATAAGTTAAACATACCATAAATATCCTCTACATAGCTTAGAAATAGGCTTTGAGGTGTTCGGTATGCTAAAATAAACTTTTGGGTCATTCAGGGACTAAAAGTGCCAAAAAGTGCACAAGTTTGCACTTTCGCGCATAACTTACGTTCTGAATACATCCGGACATCCAAAAATTTATGTAAGCACTAAAACATTTTATTTTAGTGTTTGGCATGAGAAAAATCCATTCGTCACGCCATTTGGATCATTTTTCACGCTTATGCGCATTCCTTCGTAATTAACTGAACAACGTAACCGTACGGCTAAACGAACCGACACCCGAGATATTTTTGAACACATTTTAAGTTCCTTATACTTTAACTTCATTTTAGAACTTTGAAATGGAGTTAACGGGGCTTAAACGTGTCAAAAAAACGCATCGAAAACCAAGTTTTGAGGTTGCAGGGACTGAAACTGTAAATCTGCCAAACTAGGTCCGTAAGTAGGAGCCAGATGCAGCAAAACGTTTTTTTACAGCTGTTAACAGCCCTTAACACTCTCCAAAGGCCAAGTGCCAAGTGTCAAACTCTTATGGTGGATGGCAAATGAGTTACCACAACTTTCCAACAAGTGTACGGCTTAGATCGTGCCCCCTTTTCCAAGAAATGATCCTAACGGTGAACCAAAAACTATAAATACCCACCTCCACCCTTCACTTTTCCTCATAAGAATCTGATCTTATGTGCTCTAAGTTGAAACCTTTGTTTCATACCTGAGCTATTTTGATCTAGATTAGCATTCGGGGACCCTTCGTAAGTGTTCCTTCGTTCTTTTATTGCTTTTCGAGTCCGAAAGTCAAACTTTGTTTGACTTTCTGCATTGACCAGTTTATGGTCAATGCGAAGTTCGTTTGAACTTCGCAACGTGATTGTAATCACGATGGCTATAGTCCCTTGTGACTATGCCTAATGATTACCACGTTGTCTAGGGTCGTAAGGGTAAGCGATCTAATAAATCGCTTATACCTTCGAACCCGACCCATTTGGTCGATCATTAGGATCCGACCAAACACATTAGGTAACCATAGTATATAGGTAATAACCTTCCGAGGTTATACCTTATGGTCGCTTCGTTTAAGTAGTTGTATGATAGGTAGTTTATATGCCTTAGGTAAATTACCAAAATACCCCTTTGATGCCAAAATTCATTTTAAACATATGTAACATAACTTTTGACATCTAAACTGATTTGACAACCATATTAGACATGTTAAGGCATATTTTACATGTCATAGGACTAGTTAGGCGTTCCGAACGCGTTTCACGCGAGCGACGCGTTAAATTAGCATAAGCTACCTAAACGGGTCGTAATGGGTCGTAAGCACTTATGTTAGGTTTCATTTAGTATGTTGGCTTTGTTAAACCATATTACACGAGTCTCCATACTCGTTTGGTTTACGAAACCCCATTCTATCCGATCTTCCGATTTAGGTCCGGTATATTAACATAGTTACCTATATTAGGTGCCGTTTGATTCCGTGATCTCTAGCATTGCTTGGTGGTTATCTTAGGACTTCTGAGCAATCTCAAGTGAGTACATAGACCCCTCTTTTACTGTTTTCCAAACATTTTGGGGTGGAACACATGTGCCTACTTGTTACTTTCGTGCTTTCCATGTTTTCACATCATATACTTGCTATGTTCATTAGTACATTTATAGTACATGATTTCATTGTCTTACATTGCATTTTATGCTATGTATGTCCATTTAGTTCATACTTAGTACATCGTTTCACATCACATCACATGCTATGTATGTTCATTTGTTGCATACTTAGTACAGTTGTTTTCATCACATGCTTACATTTTGATATGATATTTGGATTGTTTTGATGGATCAATATACATTCATTAACACCGATCACGCTGTTCTTTAGTAGGTAGTGGTACCATAGGAATTGACAACTCCCGTTCCGGACATCCTGGGTAGGTGGGGATGAAAGGAATGACCGAATTCGATATACATTTACAACAAGATAGACCTTTAATTTGTTTAAGGGTTTATCGCCACAGTCTCAAGGCTTGGATGTATGCATTCTCACAATACCGCATAGATATTTGTATCAGTATAGCATGCATTTCCACAAAACATAGCTTTGATTTAAACCTTGTTTTACTTCAATACTTTGTTTTTGTGCATATGGTTTAGTTGATATATTTCACTAGCCATACATATCATTTTGGTTACACATTACATGATTTACATTTGACACATAAACATTATTGACATTGGTTACACATTACATGATTTACATTTGACACATAAACATTATTGACATTGGTTATACATTACATGACTTACATCTTGGCAATAAACATTTTGACATATTATTCAATACGTTTGGCAATTGGCTTAAACATAGACATCTTACATTGTTGGTTTGGTTTGAGTAAGTGATTTAAGTAACGAGGCGTGTGTAATATGATACAAGCATGGTGGATACGCCGCTGGTACTTCCTATATATAAGTGATTGTATGGTATTACATATCGTAGCGTTATTTGAATCATTTCAATTTGAGACATATAACATTTTATACAAATAACATACTTTTCACAAGACATTAATTTACAAACAACTTACTTTTTTTACAAACTCATTTTACATGGTTATTCATTTAACCATACATTATTCTCTTATTTATACATATCATCTGATCTTATCGTTTTTCAAATGATTTACAAGACAAAGCAAATTACAAGGTTCATGACTAAACATTTTCTCAAACATAAGTCATGAATTCTGTTTTCACAAAACCTATGTATCTCACAGGCATTTTTATGCTGACGTACCTATTTTCACATGTGTTTTCAGGATATGATGCATAGGACTTATCAAGATACACATAGGCGGACTTGGGCCTTAGTGACAATAAAAGATGCAAGACTAGTTATTTATGTTATGTTTCTTTGATTGTCAAGACATTGTAACTCTTTTAATCAATAAAACAATATTTAAATTTCTATGTGTTATGAAACAATGATTCTGTTACAACACTCCCCGACGTTTCCGCCACGTTTTGTTTTCCTACGTGGTCGGGGTGTGACAGTTTCCGCCACGATTTGATGTTTTACGTGGTCGGGGTGTGACAAGTTAAGTCCATTAAAACACTAATCTCGTATCTCGAATCAATTGAACTTTGTGTGAAAATTTAAGTGGATCAGTATACTGACAATCTAAGTGAATCGTTTAGATCTTAAAGTGTTTAAATCTCAACGGTACTAGTGATTTGTCAAAAACTGATATGATCCTCTTACACAAACTCACAAAAAGATGTCTGTATATAGTTTATTTCCCAAAATCCAAAAAGATTTTCAGTATGTTTTAGCATAAATTTTGAAAAATTCAAAAAGATTTTATTTCATCTTATTTTCGACAACTGATGTTGGAAAGCTGATTTTCAAAATTCCAAGTGATGAACATGATGGACAAAAGGGTTGGGAGAGTTTGTTTGAAATGAGAAATGAATTTGAAATGATTAAATGGTTCATTAATTTGAAACCAAATTTGTTTTTACAAGTGAATAATCAGAGTTCTTCAATGTCAAAATTATCTATCTTGCAAATGTGTCTAGATGATTAGACTATGAATGTTTTTAAAATGAAAAACCTTATGTTTTGGGTAGAGTATGTGCAGGTAAAAAGCTTTGAAAAAGCTAGGTTTCGACTCCTGAGGACTTTCTGCATAAGCGTATGCAGATTAAAGCCAGGTTTCCGATTCAAAGCTTGCAGATAGTAAATTCCAGACTGCGATCCCAGCTTATCGAAAGGGGGAGTTTGAAGACGTTAGAGCCAGATTCAGATCTTGGAATAGCGTAAGAGTAAGAGAGAGAATTGATAAAGATGCGTACAATGGAGAATACTTTAGTGAGAGCGAGAAGACTGATCAAGACGGAAGACTCAATACACTGAAGACTCGTCATCATCCAAGGGGGAGTTTGTTAGTACATATGTCTGTTGACTTCGTCTTGTATCGAGTCATGTAATTAGAATAGATAGACCAGGACACGTTATACGAGAGAAACGGGAAACAGACCTGAAACTGCCACCTCGCACGAGGTGACCAAGTTCGTGAGGTCTGGCCAGTTCGTGAGGTCTGGCCAGTTCGTAGGGTCTGGCCAGAAAGCATGAAATGGTTCGTGGGGTCTGGCATTCCTATAAATAGGTGGTCTTGGGTCTTCATATGTAACATTCTGATTCCAGTAGCGAAGCTCTGCTGAAGTGTCGTCAGCTCGTGTATCTTTGTCAAATCAATACAAACGACATTTAATCTACTTCTAAGTGTAAATCTAGCTGCAATGAAGATCAAATCAATGAATTCCGCCTCTGATTTGGTCTAGAACTCTTCTGATCGACTCGTTTAGATCAAATCCCGATCCTACAGTTTTGGACAGTTTGGCTTGATATGACATTTTTCTCCACAGTTGAAGCACATTCCATTATTTGGTTTCTTCCTACAGTCTTCTTTCTTGTGTCCTGGTATCTTGCAGAAATTGCAGTAAGTGGAGCATTTTCCTGAATGCTTCTTCTTGCAAGCCTTGCAGTACGGTGCAGAGGTAGAACCTACATTTTTTCCACTGTTGGAATTTCCATAACGAAATTCTTAGGTAAGCCTTTGAGCTAGGTTTCTCCTCTAATCCTCTTCTCGTGTATGCACTAATTCATCAGTCAAGGTGTTTGCTAGTTCTACAGCTTCTTCTATGGTTTGAGGTCTAGCTGCCTTGACTACTTGCCTAATTTCACTGATTAATCCCCAGATGTAGCGGGAGATTAATACTAGTTCAGGTGATGCAAGGGTTGGCACTATTCTAGCATATTCAAAGAATAAAGTAGTGTACCCTTTACTATCCACTCCAGTCATCCTAAGGTTTAGGAACTTATTTGCTATTTGTTCCTTTTCATTAGGAGGGCAGAATTTCCTTTCTACCATATTTTTAAATTCCTCCCATTCCATATTGTAAACCCTATCACTTCCCCTAGACTGGAGGATAGTGTTCCACCATTCTAAGGCTGAGTTCTTAAACAGATTGGAAGCAAACATTATCTTATCTTCTTCTGCGCACTTGCTTATTTTTAAGACTGCCTCAGTCTTTTCTAGCCAGCGTAGAGCTGCAATGGCCCCTTCATTGCCCGAGAATTACATTGGTTTACAAGACCAGAATTCTTTATAAGAACAACCATAAGACATGGTTCTTCTTCTTTTGGGAATGGGCATTTGAAGTATGGGTCCATTGTTTACGCTGTGTTCAGGTTCAGTGGGTAGTTTACTATCATGGTTACTTTTATTATCTGCTTCCTTAACCGTTTTGATAATATATGGCATTGCATCTATTATCCCTTGTGCCACTATGTGTTGGATGGCACTGTTATCCACTTGGTTTCCATTATTATTATTGTTCGGGTTATCGTTATCCGGGTTATTGTTACTCTGGTTTTCCTGGTTCACTTCGTTGTCCATCTGAATTTTAAACATTTGCCAATTATTAATATCACAAGATAGTATTTAAGGCAAACAATCACACAACACACATATTGATCAAAATCGTCGAACATTGCGACTTACTCTTTCTTATATCTTATACATCTAATACAAACTGGAACTGGAATTTAAAATTACAATACTAATATGCATCACTAACCACGAAGTGGTCTATACTACAACATATATATTATCATTATTATATATATATTTTTCATACACACATATTATATATATATATATATATATATATATATATATATATATATATTATATTATTATTATTACTATCACCATCACTGATATGGGTTCATTCATAACTCCATATTACGCTCGTCATACTTCCAGACGAGTCGTCTCCGATTTGCCTCATCCTCTCACTACCTTCTAAAATCTCCTCACCAAAGGTTCAGAGTTCTTGCACATTCTCTGCACTCATTGGGGGTGCAGGTGCTGGTATTGGATCTGGGTACTGTGGCGTGGGTTCTTCCTAAGGATATGGATTCTCTAGGATTTCCCTAATGTATTCATCATTATCATAATAGGGATCTAGAGGGTCCAGACCTAGGTAAGCAGCTAGGTTTGGCATGGGTTCTTCTGATATTGGGTAGCATTGCTGATAATCCCTATGATCGTCAAACCACGGGTCGTAGTCTGGGTCTAAGGGATTGGGTGCTGGTACTCTAGGTATCTCAGTGGGTTCAAAACCAGGCATTGGGATTTGATTTTCTGGGTTATTTTCAATTTCCATTGGCTGGGTGGGAAAAAGCGGTAAAGGCTGGGGTGCTATGAGATGTTCCAGGTTTGGGTCGGCAGCTGTGGTTGCTAAGATATGGAAATTTGCTAAACTCCTATTAAGCATATCTTAGGTGTGAGCATTTGTTTCTCTCTTAGCGGCTGCTATAACTCGCTATTGTTGTAACTTTTTCATTCTCTTCCTACGTTCATGCGCTCCCCTACTAAACCATCCTCTCTTTTTAGGAGGGAATGGCTCTTCAGACTGATCCTTGAACACGAATATCCCATCTTCATTTTCAGCTGAATACCCTGAAAGGGTAGGCTGTGAAGAGGTACCTTAATCGCTCATACTGTAAACTAACAAATAGTCAAATAACACACAACAATAAAATACAGATATGCACGTATTTCTGTAGATAATTTCCTAACAATTTGAATAATATCTTGGTGTCAGCAGAACACTTCTGTGGCTGAATCAGTGGCTTGGCTCTGATACCACCTTCTGTCGCAACCCCCGTCCCCTAAGTACCCGGGAACGGGCGGCCGCGATCAGTTTTGGGTGGTATCGGTATTTATCATTTTGGCAGCAGAAATTACATCAGGACCATAGTTAGGAAATATTTTATCAGAGTAATATACCATGCTTTTATAATATCAAACACATGGGAAGTTCCCAAGTTTCAAGTACACACATTTTTATAGGGATAAACCCTATTTTATTTAAATAAAAACATCTCTTTATTTAGGTAACTTTTATTGCCACTTTTCCAAGCCTTCAGTGTTGTCCATCTGGCTTCTATTTGGCTTTCACATTTTGTTACTTGAAACGCGTTTAAAAACATTTTGTCAGTGGGAAATACTGGTGAGTGAACCCCAGTTTAATCAAAACAGGTTTTATCAGTCTACAGCATTGAGGGCGGTCGCGCAATTACATTTGTTTCCATCTACTTTAATTACCACCCACGGTACTGTCAACCCGACTTGTGGTCATGGTACTACTCACAATGTAGTAACAAATTTTGTATACAAAACCCCAACATACTGACGATAATTATAGAATACAAATACTCAATCACTGTTTAATATATTATTAATTAATTGAGGTTTTGTAAAAACAATTTGAAAAAAGGAGGATTACTCACATTGCTGTCTTAGGGTTTCCTTTAAGGATTTCCTGGTGATTATCTATAAATTACACAAATGCACACGCGTTAGTATAATAACCCAATATTTACATTAGTAATACCCTCCCCGAGACGGCATTCCAACGACTACGTCGGGCAGAACCTCAACAGCCGTTACGGAACCCTGGATCAATCGGGCAGCGTATCTAATACGTAACCGGGGTTATGATACTTACAACGGGGCAGAACTTCGTTAATTAGGGGGGTGTTATACCCGAAAATTACTTCTACACTTATGAAATTCGAGAGAGAAAGAAAGTTTGAACGATTTGGGACTGAAGCTGATGGCCCCTATTTATAGGGCCTGATTTTAGGTCCCTCGCGGCCCGCGAAGGATGTAGCCAAGGGCTACGCGTCCCGCGGCATAGGGTAAGTAGGCCCTAGCCTTGATTTGTCACCGGTCTAGCTTTGCCACGTGTCAACACGTGGCGGCTTCCAGGTGTCGCCGTTTGGCCTCTCGCTCGCGCCCCTCGTAGACCAAGGAGGGGTCCTAAGCGCCCCGCGAGAACCCTAAAATCTTGGTTTTTAATTAAATTTAATAAAAATAAAGGTATTCGGGGCCTGTTTTCGTATACGGGGTGTATTTTAGGACATGTAGGGATATTTTAAATATATTAGGGGTGTCGAAAATTATTTGGAAGGGTTGTTATAGTTTGGCTGTTTTGTTTACAGGTGTAGGTAGTAATGCTAAGTTATTAGTATTAGTAGCCTTGCATGAACTATTTGAAGTTGTTAAAGGTTGATTGCTACCTTTGAACGACTTACTAATGGAAGACATAGTACTTGTATTGGAACCAGACCATTTCTTGACTTCTTTTGGCCCAAACAAGGTAGAATAAATGACTTCTTATTGCTTAGCCATGGCAATTGCATCTCGAACTATATTTGGTCTGAAAATTTTCACCAAACATCTGATCTCAGGCTTTAATCCCGCTATGAACAGACCAGCAGCATATTCTTCGCATAATACGACTCTATAAAGCAAAGCATCAAAAGCTTCACAATATTCTTGTAGAGTCCCTATTTGTTGCAAATTCTTTAGGTCTTCTATCGGTTCTTCAGATAAGCGCGTTGAAAATCTATTGGTAATGGATCTTTCTTAATCCTCCCAATTCATCTCCTCCACCACTTGGTTTTGACTATTAACATGCGATTGGTGCCATTGTAATGCAGCACCTTCTAAATTGATTACGACAATTTGTACTTTGTGTGCCTTCGGTGTCTTATCAATTGTAAAGAAATGTATTTGTATATCTAACCTTCAACATCCTCACCATTGAATTTAGGAAAATCTAATCGTCCCAATCGAACAAATCTGGAATCACCATTTCGATCTCAATCCATTCCTCTGTTATTCAGCATTTCTTTCAACTCTGTCAATTGTGAACACACCACCACCATTTGACCTTGTAAACCTTGGATATTTTCTGAATTCTTCTCAGCCATCTTTCTCTGAACTTGAATGGCTTATGCATTATCTTTGATTAACTCTTGCAATTTCTCCATTCCTTGATGTCTCATCGGCATAAACGATTGTAACCCTAGTTTCCCAATTTGAGTACAAAACACAAAAACGAAGAACAAATTGATGAATTTGAATGGAAACTGATCGAAAGAATGATCAATTTCGGTGATTTGAAGTGAAATTGAATTGAAATTGATCGAAATAATGATCAATTTCAGCGAATTGAACGGACGGACGAGCTGAATGATCGACTTGAATACTGAATTTGATGAATTAGGGCTTTGATTTCAAGAGCGTCTAGAGAATCGAACAGCTCTGATACCAATGTTATGATAAAAGAAGAAGACAGAACTTTAGAGAGGGAAAAGGCTAATTCATTTCATCGATGATCTACAACCATTACAAACTGACTAATATAGAGAATAACAACCTAACGACTTCACAACAGTAACAACCTTCAACTATTACAGAATTACAAACTACCCCCTCGACTTATTTCTTTATTACAACTTTCATTATTGACATAATACCCCCTTTGACTATAACAACGTAACAGAGCCACACCCCGGTTTTCATCCGGCTGTTACTTCAGCGAGGCAACTCGTGTGGAGGCAGTACGATTTCCGGGGGAACGCCTTAACTAAGTCTGACCAACCCAGCGTGGGCCCGGTTAAGACAACGTATGTCTGAGCAGATCTTGGCTAGGGCCGCTGATTAGGCGGTGTGACATTGGGTCACTCAAAAGAAAGTCACCATTCTAAAAAATATATAAATGGGTAGGACGCATCAAGGGTCAATATCCGGTGGACTCAAGTTGGATCATATGGAGCCCCATCATGATTTAGGCTAAAGCAGGGATGTTAAAAAAACTGAAACCTAATAAAAACAATAAACCGAACCATAACCGAAAAAACCGATCTGAATAACGAATTTTATGTTCGGTTTGGTTTTTAAGCGAAACCAAGTTGTGAATTTGGTTTTGGTTTAGTGTTTGATTCCACAATTTTTCTATTTGGATAACCAAATAAACCTTAATTTAACTAAATACTAAATAAAAATAATATCTAATAAACCATGTAACATTTATTAGCTCAAATGTTATATCTAATTTCTATGATATATCTTTGAAGTTTTAATTTTGTGTTTGTGTTTGTGTGTAAGACTGTTTTTTAGATTTGTTTGTTTTATTTTGATTTTAAACTTTTTTTTATTAAAACATGTTGTATGCTTTGATTATTTGGTTTAAGTTAGTTGTTGACTTGTTGTTTAAAACACAAACACGAACCTAAATTAGGAAAAAAAAAACGTGCTTAAGTTTAATTCAGTTGAATTTGGTTCAGTTTACATATTACTAATTCGGTTGGTTCGGTTTTTGGTTTGGAGTATAAAATTTTGAAAATCGTATAAACCCAACCACATAAACCACATAAACCGTAAACGGAACTGATAAACACTTATGGGATAAAGGAATCGTGCATGGCCCATACCCACGTCGCCACCATGAGTGGAGTGGGTTATTCCCAATTTTGTTTCTGTTTTTTCTATGGTTATTTTTATTTCCTAAGCTTTAACTAGTTGTTTTTGTTGCACTTTAGTTTGTTTGTTTCCCTAGATTTAGGACGTGAGCTAGTGGGTTTGATTTTATATGCAAACAACTTTTGAATGTTAATGGTGGTGCTTTTTACGATTGAAAATTGCTGCTGTGTTTCTCCGTTTAAGCAAACCAGTTTTCTTATTTCCATTGCTAATCCAAGGTTGCAACTTGAACGGTATTCTTTGGAACCTATACTTGAGTTTTAGGTGGTGAACAATTATGTATTCTTTTACTCGGTTTAGGAAGCTCTTCGGATTTGAAACATGTGGTGTTTCTGAATTTTGTATCCCGTTCAGTCAGTTGTTATCCGTTTCTCTCAAAAACTTGACCATCCAAGCCGTTTGATACCCGGGTGTATAACGTCCCTCCTCTATCCCTCTCTCTATTTACTAGTTTTCCACAAATGCTTAAGACCATTGGCCTAATTACACCATTTCTAATCTGCATCATTTATTTGGAAACCAACGCTACTTTTTTTAACACACCCACAAAATCCCCAACACTTGTTCATCACTATCACTTGATTCCGCACAATTTGGAAACGATTCCTTTTTCGGTGGATACAATAATTTTAAATTTCCGACGAGTGTTTGCACGAAGACGATAGACGACGACCATAAGAACTCAGAAATGTTAACTTAAAAGGTTTAAAAATACTAATGAACGCCTCCCACATGTTTATAACTTGTTAATGGCGATTGATATTTATTTAATCCCCAAAGTTGGTTGTGTTTTTCCTTACCGGCCCAACCAAAAGTCATGTTTAAATCATTAAAAATTGGATGGGAGTAAATTAAGTTAATTGATGAGTTATATAAAATCATAAACTTTCAGTGTTTCAACAAATATTTGATTAACTACACGTATACGTACACATGTAAATACAGAACTCATGTAACTAAATTCAACTAAAAATGTAAACATATGGTTATCAAACTCATGAACTTACGCTGTGTTCCAGAGTCTCACTTAACTAGAGAAGAGAAAGGAATTAGAAAGAAATAGGATAACAATGATGTTCCAGAGATTTTTATGTGGGGAGAAAGGGGGAGAGGAGAAGAGAATGAGGAGGTTTTTTATTCCTTATATATTTCCTTCCAAATCGGGATGATTCTCTGAGAAAAGAAGAGATAAACATCACCTTCCTAATTTTCTTCCAATTTTACCCTCGTAAGAAATATGGCGGGTATATCTCCCACATCCCGCCAAATCATCAATCCACCTTCCATCATCTATCCCTCAATTGAAAAACTGTCGATCATTGTTTCTATAACCTGCTCTCCTCAGCAATCAGCAGTTCATCTTCCAGGTAACATCATGTTCCTACTTCACATCTAATTTTGAGCAGCCAATCTCCTTTGTGTGGTCTTTTTATCTAAAATTTTGATTAAATTAATGTGTCCAGTTAGGGTTTTGGCTTCTTGAGTTGTTTAGGTTTGATTAAATTAGATTGCTTTGATTGTTTATAGCTAAAACTTTGAAGCATAGGCCTGAATTTGCCGTTTGAGAATTGTATGTATGTATGAAGGAGGCCTGACCCTGCACTTAGTTCAGTTTCAGTTTCGTTTGTATGTAAAATTTGAGATATTAATTGAAGAACTGCTCGTTATAAATTTATAATTATAATGTTCGGCTATTTTGATAAAAAAAATGAGATGGTGTATGTATCCGGAAAGTTCTCTTTCAGTTTCGTTTGAATATTACTCTGTTACTGATTGAGGTTATAGTTATCTGATCACCTTTACTGTCATGTTATATAATTAGTTTCGACAAAAAAATGAGATCGTGTATGTATCTGATTAGTTCTCTTTGAGTTTTGTTTAGCAATTCCCCCGTTAATGATTGAAGTTATCTGATCTTATCATCTTTATTGTCACCATATCTACTTAGTTATAGTCAAGTGCTAAATGTTTTGACTTTAAGTTGAGTCAGATCTGACCTAATAGGCTAATAGTTGGTTTAGGTTGTATTTTGTTGACTAGAATACCACAAAATTGAATTCTCCTCAACCCTAGTTTCTAGTTTACTCTTATTTGATTTACTAACTCTAATAGACACAAGCATTAATTAAAAAACATGTCAGTGCACCCTACAATAATTTTATAGAACAAGAACGTAAAGTTTCAACTAACAATTTTCTAATCTAATAACAATTTTCAACAGCAAGTAAGTTTACAATGGATAATCAGATACGCGAGGCAGCTGAACTTGTGCGAGCTAGACAATTGCAAGCAGCTAACCTGATTTGCTTTCTGGTGGATTTCGTTGCACTACGTAGATTGTCAACCAGAATTCGTGCTAATTTACCTACTAATGATCAAATTTTACAACGACGATATGTGCGAGAAGAGATGTTACACGACCTTTCAAACGGCGGTAAATGTCGTGAGCTTATCTGCATGAGTGAGAAAGCTTTTATGACATTGTGCAGTATTTTAAAGCGTGATGGTGGACTTCGAGCTACTCAACGCATGTCTGTTGAAGAGCATGTTGCCACATTTTTGCATATTGTAGGCAATGACTTGAGAAATCGGTTTACCTCGTGGCTATATCGTCGTTCTGGGTCAACAACTAGTCGGTGCTTCCATAGAGTTTTGCGAGCGATTATATCACTAGAAGGTCGTTATATTCAACAACCTAAAGGTGATATTGTCCCAAAAGAAATTCAGGAAAAAAAGAGATTTTATCCTTTTTTTAAGGACTGTATCGGTGCAATTGATGGAACACATGTTCGCGTCAAAGTACCTAATAAGGATGCCCCTAGATATCGTGGTCGTAAGGGATACCCGACAACAAATGTATTGGCTACTTGTACATTTGATTTATAGTTTACGTATGTGCAAACTGGATGGGAGGGTACAACATCAGACTCAAGAATTATAAAGAATGCGCTTACTAGAGATGATAAACTAGTAATTCCAACTGGTAATTTGTTCTACCAAATTCTCTTAAATTGTTTAATAAGGTATTCTAATACTAATTACAAGTTGTTTATAGGTAGATATTGTTTAGTAGACGCGGGTTTACCTCACACGAGTACCCTAATGGCACCATATAGAGGTGTTAGGTATCATTTGAAAGAGTACTCCACGCGTGCCCCTGAGAATGCAAAGGAGTTGTTTAACCTTCGTCATGCATCATTACGCAACGCAATTGAACGAGCATTTGGTGTCCTAAAAAAGAGGTTTCCTATTATTAGAAGTACAGCGGAACCATTTTACTCGTGCGAAACACAGTCTGGCATCTTTTTGGCATGTTGTATTTTACACAACTTTTTACTAGAGGAAGACCGTGACAAAGATCTTGAAGATGAGGTCATACAAGAGGTGTTAGATGGACCACAAGAGGAAGAAAGTCAAATTACAAGAGATATACGTGAGGGTAGTACGAGATCTGAACAACTAAGGAACTCAATTGCAAATGAAATGTGGACTAACTATTTGACTTATCCAAATAATGAAATAGATATGTCAAAGTAGTTTTAGAATAATACATTATAGTATTTCATTTCGATTTTGTATTGATTGTTATGGTTTCAATGAATTGGTGACTTTGTTCTTTTTTATTAGCATGTGCATCTAATAATTCTATTTAACATAAGCAACCATTTACATATGTACACATTTGAATTTATTTATGTATTACCATGTAGAAAGTTATCATGAGCAAACACGAAGCCACCGGAAAGAAGGAACAAATAAAGTGGACGGAAAGTATGGATAATATATTCATACAATCCATGATAGCGCAACAGGATAATGGTAATAGGATTAATGGCAGTTTTACTTCACAAGCATACAACAATATGATTGAGGAGCTGAACACAAAGCTTCAAATTGAATTGACCAAAAAACATTTGAAGAATCGTTTAAAAAGTTGAAAGAGCATTTTTCCCAATGGTACGACATGTTTCGGGGAACGTCATTGAGTGGATTCTCATGGAATTCAGAAACTCAATTAATTGAAGCCGAGGATGAAGTCTGGGATAAATTAATAGATGTAAGTTTTTTTTAATTATTTACTTGAATATTTAGAATATCGTTTATAATACTCATTAGCTTAATTTTGTTAAATAGTCAAAGCCTGATGCTGCGACATTGAAGACAAAGAAAGTCTCAAACTTCAATGAAATGCTACAACTATTTGCAAAAGATAGGGCATCCGGTGCACAAGCTGAAATAGCCAAAGAACGAAATGCCCGAATGAAAGAAAATGACAGCATTAACATAGAAACAGTTCCAGAAGTTGATGACTTCTGCACTGCTAATGATGTAGTTCTGGAGAGCCAATGCAATACTGATGATGATATTCAAGTGCTACATCCTACGTCTTCTCGTGCAAAGAAATGTAAGAGTAGAAAAAGAAAAGTTGAACAACAAGATGAAGATTTAACCTCTATGATTATGAATGACGTTAGCAGTGTGGCTAATGCTATTTCAGAAGGCAATAAAATACTTGAAAGAGCTTATCATCGCGAGTACACAGGTGAAGAAATTTATAATGCACTGGAGCCATTGGGTTTGGATTCCCATGAAATACGTGGAGCTTTAAATTACTTGGCAGTCAACCAAGCAAAAGAAAGGATGCTATTTAGTTGTCCTCCTCTGATACGATTGGGTTTACTAAGAGATATGATGGGTTCCGGTAACTAAGCGAGTTTAGGATGCTTTTGTTTGGTTGAAGTGCTACATCCTTTTTTAGTAACTTTTATTTCTTTGTTGGGTATTTTATTATTGCTTATGGATCTTGTGATTGTTTATGATGCTTAATTACATTAGGTCTGGGATTGTTTATGACTCTAAATTACATTAGTCTTGGGTCTGATTTTTTTTTTTTTACTATGGGTCTGTTTTTTTTTTTTACTAAGCCGATGCTGGTTTGGGATTGTGTATGATGCTACAGTACTTATATTTCACTGATCATCTTCTTGAACCATTATTTCTTTAATTGTGATTCTTGAGCTATAAATATATTCACCCGCTGATGAACAATGACAAGCTGATTGATAAAAGTATGCTGCTATAATTCAAGATTATTGGACCTGCATGGCCATTACGTTGCTGCTGAATATTTGGAACAAAACACAGATATTCTTGACTTGTTGATACCCGGGTAAGCCTTTTATATAAACCGATTTACTTATAAATGGTTCGATCCATGTTAAGTTTTTTCGCTAACGGGTCAAAACGTTGTATATCCATGTTATGTTCATGAACTCATCGTATGAATTGCAGATCTTGCTGTTGGAGCATCCTCAAGATCCACATTTGGTGCGTGCACAGATGGGTAACCATTTTGACCCATTACAAAGAAAAGTTGCCCATTTGAGCCTAAAGATCGTCCAATGCTAAGGAGGTACTATTATATCTATTTATTTAAAAATCTTGTTACTGAGTGTTTTGAAGTTATAATTCTACATGACTGATATCGATGACTGTGCTTGGACTGATGTGGAACTGGGTACGAAAGCCGGAAAGCAGATAAGTGGAACTGGGCGCTTGACCCGAATTGGGAATTCATGGTTGAGAGCCTGAGATCGCGGTTGGTTGCAGCGAATCAATGGGCTGGAGGAAGGGTGTTTGTGTGCGTCTGTTTTCTATACTAACCTGCTTCCGGTTCGGAATTGTGTATGATGCAACACTACTTATATTTCACTGCTTATATACATGTTGAGATCGACTTTACGAGTATGCCTTGAACACTCAATCAAGTTTGGTGGATATGTTTTTGAACACACAAGTTCAAGTCTGTTTTGATGCTAAATCACAATTGCATATAAGTTGTTTTACTAAGTACTTACCGGTGTTTTACCCGTAAACACCGGTACCGTCCGGTATCGGTACCGAAAAACAGGGAAAATGGGAACCGGTACCGGTACCGAATATATCCGGTACGGTTCGGTACCGGTACCTGGTACCAAATGCTCATCCCTACTTTAAACCATTATTTCATCTTCTTGAACCATTTTTTTAATTGTGATTCTTGAGCTATAAATTATTCGCCTGCTGATGAACAATGACAAGTTTTTTGATAAAGGCATGTTGCTATAATCCAAGATTATTGGACCTGCATTGCCTGTTTGTTATTTCAACTGGGTATGTAAGTGTCACCCAAGAATGAATCCATACAGTAACTTCTTTATTTTATTTTTGCTAAATGCTATGATGGACTATTACACTAGTTAATTATGAATTATGCTGCAAGATAACATACCAGAAGTATATATCATTTCTTGAACCTATATGTAACACTGTTTCGGCTATATATCATTTCTTGAACCTATATGTAACACTGTTTCGGCTGGTGCATGACTTCCATATACCTCTTATTTGTTTATGGTGAGTTGAACCATGTTTACAGGAGTTACTTTTTATTGTTAAAGCATGACTTCCATGTACCTCTGCTCATATATAGTTCCAATTTCATAAGTTTTAATTGAATTTGGTCAGTTGCCTTATTTACTTTTTACCTTGTCACCCTAGCCGAGCTTATACGAGCTCGAGCTCGAGCCCGAGCCTAAAAACAAGCTCGTTTAGTAAACGAGCCCGAGTCCGAGCTTCACTTATCGAGCTCGAGCCGGCTCGCGAGCCTTAAATTTGATGATATGAGATTGTACGTTGTTAAAGATGATTATAGTATATTGGTTATGATGATGATTGTGGTGTATAAATGATATTATTGAGAGATTTGGGTAATTTTGACCCTCTTTTTCTGCATGAGATAATTAGGCTATTTCTGTAATTAAACATAGTTGCAGGATGTGCTATTATTTGCAGCAACACTAAAAATCTAAACGGGTCGATTCGAAACAGTTCGATTCCAAACGGTTCGCGTCGAAACAGTTTGGGTCGAAACGGTACGGGTCGAAACGGTTCGATTTGAAACACTTTCTGCTTGTGATTTGGGCATTGAAGCAAGAGTTTATGGAGTTATAGCCATGTTATAACTTATGTTAATGGCGCCTCTACTCAAGTGGATTCCCTTTCAGCTACTGTTGTTCCCGGGCTTATCTTGGCAACTAGTTCTTGACTTTATTATATATCATGACCAAACGACTGTTAAGCTAGGTATGGCACATCTCACTTATCAATTTGTTTTTCATTATATTATACATCAAATGGGTCAATTTGGTTATGTTTCATGTGTAAGTGTGTAACGGTTCCAGGGCAGTAATAAACCTAAATGAACAGCTTAGTTTAGGTCCACCCACAATCACAGGCTTAACTGCTTTGTTGAAGAACTCTGCTGCAGTAATAAACCTAAATGAACAGCTAAACGGTTCGCGTCGAAACTGGTCTGAAACATTCAGAAATGCCCTGAAACGGTTCGCGTCGAAACGGCACGGGTCGAAACGGTTCGCTTCGAAACGCCACGGGTCGAAATGGTTCGCGTCGAAACGGTTGATTTGAAACAGTATGGGTCGAAACAATTCGGGTACGGGTCGAACCGTTTCGCGTCGTACGAGCCTGATCAGTAATTTATCAACAGGATAATATTTAGCTGCTAGATCTTTTGAGCTAACAGATATATTCTTCTAGTGCTATATGGTTATTGCAAGATAGCATCTACTATTGTTTTTTTTTTTTTTTTGAACGGCTAGCATCTACTATTGTAATACATTTTAGTTGCTTGTTCTTTTTGAAACTTTAAAATTAAATCTCATTGACATGCTGGCAAGAGTAAACAAAATATCAGAAGAAAACGGGACACATACATGATCATGTTACATAATGACATACTGTTATGAGTTATGACTGTATGCACAAAAAAAATTATTTGTTTCAACCTCAACCCTATGACCATTACAAATATTTGTGTGATGTATGGAAAGTTTAAGTTTGTCATTTTGCTTACTGATCCATCAACCTTTTGTTTAAAATGATATCTTTGTCTATTTCATTATACTGATAGCAACCCAAACACGTTAACCAGGGAAGGGCTTTTGGCAGATGCATATTCGATACACGGACCCGTTGATACCCCTAGTAGCAGATGGAGTTTAATTTGTTATTGAAGATAAAAGAATGTTTTAAAGAAGACGAGAATGTGTGGGTTATTTTTATTTTAGTATTACTTAAAAGGGTATAATCGTAAAATTGTCACTTTTCTTTCTTTTCCTCTCCACTCGGGAATGCAAAAAAAATGTTTATTTTCATTTCTTTCCTTTCCTTTACTTGAAACTCAGGAACACACGATAATTTTTATTTGTTCCTTTCTTTTCTCTACTAAACTCTATTTCTTTTCTTTTCTTTTCTTTCTTTTATTAAACTCAGGAACACAGCGTTAAAGATGTAACTACATTAAAAAAATGGTAATATAGAGATTACTGATGGAACCTATTATAAAATAATATATATAACAATAAAACATGTTCGGAACTAGTCAAAAGCGAAACGATCAGGATAAAAATTGGTTTTAAATTGATTTGATTATTTCCCCCCTCAAAGATCAATTCAAACCAAACCGATTTGCTCAAAATTTGATTCTAATTTTCATTGACCGAAACTGAATTGTTTTAAACTGAACTAGTTCGGGCCCAAAACCGGTTTTGTGCACCTCTACATCTATTTGATATGATTTGTAAGCACTTTACAATAATTTTGGGCCTAAATGGCTGACTTTCAACTCGACTCGGTTCATCAAAGCAAGCTTGATCACCTCCAATATGCAATTTTAAGTACAAAAACACCCACAGATGCGGATAATTCATCACCAAGCTTAATGTTTTTGAAACCATAATTATTATAACTAAACTTGGAATACCATCCAAATCAATCTCAAGGGTGATCTTAATCGAATCCCATCAATTAGTGATTTTATTTAAGTTGTATTATAGTCATCACTAATTGATTCATTAGAAGGTATAATTGCACATTCTCATATTCCCATCAATGCCCACATTAGACCTTAGATCATAATCTAAAGAAAGAAAGCACATTAGACCACTGACATAGCATTGATTCATATAATTGCACATTCTTTATTCACATCTATGAAATCGTGTAATGAAGTTGCAGTTGAGAAAACAAAAACACAAAAGCATTCTAAGTCTGATTAAGTCCCATACCTGCTATATTCTGGTGAATGATGATGAAATATAGGATTCCAAACACCAATAACCAGAAAAAAGCATCATCAGGATGGTTACTGTGGTCTGATGTAGATGGCTTAGTGGCGGCGGCGTTCTGTGTGGATGGAGCAGGTCTGGGCTTGATGATTGTGGACGGTGGAGGATGAAGTAGGGGAGGAGGTGTGCGCCGTGCATTAGTAGAACCTGCGAAAGAAGTAACTAAGACAATTTAGCAGATGTTATTAAGTTGATACAAGACTCAAGAACCGAAACCTGAAGGGGGCTTCCTTGGGGTGGCCATGAGAGGTGGCAGTGTCGGGGAACCTACATTCGGAAAAAAAAACTAGTTGTTGGTTATGACATGATAACATAACAGTTTGCATTCCAAGATCCATAGAGAATTTATTTAATTACAGGTAGGTAATTGTATTTGTTTCTTTCCTTCACCAAACTACAACTTCCTTAAACCCTAGCTAGGCCCCAATTGACAATGAACCTCACAAGTTTACAACCTCAAGTTCACGCAGATAGATACGAATTGAATTTATGCATAATTAACGAACGCTACAAACATTACCAATTATTCCAACTTCCTTAAACCCTAGACTGTCTAGGAATTGAAATGAAATGAAATGAAGAAGATGACCTGAACAGATGGAGGCGAGGGAGTTAGTCTCCGAGCAGAGATCTGATAAGGAGAGGAGTTTGGTGAGGTTGAGAGGAAAACCGAGAAGGCTGTTGTGACGAACAAGGTAGCAGAGGCATTCGGCTTCGTCGGAATCAAAGGCTCCGTTGAAGATGTCACAGCACTGAGGCGAGGGTTCACTCGCCAGGTCATTTGGCGGTGCCGATATGTACGGAAGGCAAGGCGAGAAGGAGATCACAGAGTCAGCACAGCCTCCTGCCGCCGGAGGAGGAGACGATTGCCCGCTGCCTGCCGGAAAAGCCACTAAGATTGCCACCAGTATTATGCATGCAGTCTTCATCATCATGACCACGGACGACGGTTATTTCTGTTCAATTTCAATTCAATGTATGGATGGATGCTGCCTGCCTCTTTCACTTTTACCTTTTCCATTTATAAATCAAATTACAACTCTTACTATTATTTCTTTTCTTTTTTTATATATATAATACAATTACATGTGTTATTAGCAAGTATTTGTTAGAAAATGTATGTTTTTAGGTAGATGTTGAAATAATATGTTTAAATGGAATTCCAATATCAATACATTAATAATAATAAAACTAGGTTAGAAACTCATCTACTACACTCGTTGAATAAACGAAATATTAAATAGTTAGTAATGAATATTTAATAATTATAAAACGGTTTTTGAAGAAAAAGATATGAATGAAATTACATACACATAAATGCTTTAAGTAACAAAAAATAATACACTGAAAATAAAATGAGAAATTTTGAAATAACAGAAACACGGGAAAAAGAATTATATGCTCACAAAATGACACAACCATATAACTATGTATTAAGTATAGATGTGGAAATATTTATGCAACACTCCAAGCAAGACTGTTGACGTGTGTCATATAAAAAACATAATTTCATAATTATATGAAACTGTTTACAAGAATCCTAGTTAATTAAATACATTGCTATCCTTTAAAAGTTATATCACAAACTATGTTAACTTTTAAGTCTCTTTACACTTCCTCTTTAAACTTGAAAACTTGTTGAAAAAAAAAAGAGAGAAAACCTGTTGAAAAATAGAAAGAAAAGCGAAGAAGCAAATTGACACGGATAATGAAAAGAAAAGACGTAATAAATATAATCATAATATATTTGTATTTGTATAACAAGATATAACTTATGACCTTGTAGAAGTTTAAAATTTTGCTACTCGTAGGCTTTTAAAACGTGTAAACATGTAAGTTTGTAGACGTGTAAATACGTAAAATTGTAAACCGATAAGCATGTAATCCGGTAAACATGCAAACTCGTATACTCGTAAAGTAGAAACAATCAACTCGCATACATGTCGTAAACGTGCTAAATAATTATATTATATATATATAGTTAACGAATGAAGATGAATAGTAACTTTATTTTTAAAATAAATACATAGTTTTTTATTATTTTTTTATTTAATATATTATAATAGTTTATTATCATATTATTTATTAACTTTTAATAACATAGACTATAAACAGTAGCTTTATTTTTAAAATAATATATATTTTTTATTATTTTTTATTATATATATAATAATAGTTTATAGTTTATTATTATATTTACTTTTAATAATATATTTTTTTTTTCTTTTTTAAAACCATATATTTCCTTTACCGTTTTTTAACAATTAATGTTTCTTTTTTTAGAACATATATTAATTGATTAAGTATTTGATACTTCTTTAATAATGTTTATAACTTTTTCTAAAAACTTTTTTCTTTTTTCTTAATTTACGTTTATAATTTGATTTTTTTTCCTCGACATTCCGTTATAAGTTTTGTTAAAAATAAAGTTGTACTCAAAATAAAGTATTTATTTGGTATGATAAAACGATACAATGATAAATTAAACCGTTCTAACGGTTTAACTTTCTAAACAATTTGCTTTATTTTCAAATAACATTGTTTTACATTATCATTTGCTCACGCGCGCCGTAAAAAACTAGTATATATTTTATGAACCATTTCATGAATAACGGATGTAACACTTTTTTCGAAGTACATTTAACTTTCATGACTAATTATTGGATCTTGCACACATATACTTGTAAACTCATGAATACCATTCTTAAACTTATAACATCATCACAAATACCCACTGAGGCCGGAACTTGTCATATACCAAAACAGAATCAGGTGGAACATGGTCGATAATCCTGAATCGATGTGAGATGGTGTATGGACATCATACAAACCACCCACCATAAACATACTTAAAATCCTAGATCGTTCCATACACTAGGAGACATATAGCCAATACTTCTTAGAGTTTAAAACAAGTGAGGCACCGTGAGTTAGGCTTACCATCACGATCTATGCCACATAAATCATATGGCAATGATACGATAAAAGAAATAGACATTCAAAATCTAAGCTACTCTATCTCCTATACTAAAGCAAAACATCTTTGTCGCATGTCATTTATTTAGGCAATTATTTTGATGAGTTAGAATTGATTCTTGAGCGGCAATAGGTTTCTCTATCATTCATCATATGATTCATAAAACACTAAATCTATCTTTCATCTATCGCCCTTTCCTTTTTCTTTTTCTTTGATTATCTTTCCCTTCTCACACCAACCTAATCCTAGATTACTTCCACACCTTTCAACACTCTCCTCCTGAATAAGGGTAGTGGCAGCAATATGGTGTGTGTCGGATGTGATATGTTTTTATTAATATTTTAAGCTCATTTTACCTATTAGTCAAGTTTTAAATTTATGAAACACGATATTCTACTTACACTAAACACACACATGGGCAAGTGCACCCATCGTGAGCGTAGTATAGCGTTGGTAAGATACCGAGGTCGTCCAAGGACACAAAAACTTTTAGTACCGGTTTATCCTCAATGTCTAATCAATCTAAAATTTTTGAGAAAAGATTTTAAAACATGAAAATAAAAATAAAAAATGCAGAAATAAAAATAAAATAAAAACATATAGACAAGATGAATCACTTGGATCCGACTCGCCTTTAATGTATCCTTTGATGATTTTCGCACTTTTGCACTTTTTAAGAGATTATCTTAGTTATAGTAATAGGCCCCTCTTTTGAAGGTGACATTACCCTCAATCCAGTGCTTTGAGTCGGAAATGATACAATCCCAAAGGGTCGTAATATTGAAAGATAATTAATTAAGTTATTAATGCGAAAAGTGGTAGGCCCCTCTTTTGAATGTGACGTTACCCTCGGCTAAGTGGTTTGAGTCAGCAGGGATACAATCACAAATAGCCGGTTTAATGTATTAATAGTAGTTTATATATGAGGGGATCAAACCATTCGCACCCCCTCCATCCAATATAGTGGGTATTGAAGGAGGTCCTAGTAAGCTTGACTCAGGTCCTTGCATGATCTATACACTGAACAAGGCAAGAACCATACTAAACCATTCCCTTAACCCCCGACCAGGTAGCCAACATATCTCTATATAGACCGTAGAGATATGAATGGTGTAAATCTTTTACTTTATATAGACAGTAAAGTAATGCCAAGACACCACGGACATATGATAAAGAAGTTTCACCTTCAACATAAGAAACTAGTTATTAAAGTCACCAAAACAAAACCAAAATAAAAAGTGCGAAAAGATTAAAAATCAAAAGTAATACACTAAAGACTTGTCTTCACCAAGTGATGTAAGAGACTTAGCCAAACATGGCCTTTGATTGACAAGAACTCTTATTATCAATCTTGGATCCCGAGACTACTACACACACTCTAAGGTGGATGATGGATGATGGATGATGGTGGTGGATGTTGGTGTTGTAGTGGTGGAGTGGTGGCAAAGTGGGAGAATGGTGGTTTGCCAGGGGATGCCTTTGAAGTAAGCCAAGCACCTCTATTTATAGCCTGAACAGAAGCCCGGCCACGGCCCCGTGTCCAGCGGACACGCCCCCGTGGCCATCCTTTTCTCTTCCTTTATTAAATGTATGTGTCAGCAGAGGGCTCAACACGGCCCGTGTCCAGTAGGCACAGCCCCGTATGCAGAAGTGTATCTGTACTACCAAGATTTTGCAAGATTCTGTGTATCTTAGCATTGACCACGCCCCGTGCTGAGCTGGGCACGCCCCTGTGGTGGGCGTAGAAGCTTCTACAGCTTTGTCTTTTCTGCAGGTTGCTGACCACGCCCCCTTGTCCAGTGGGCATGGCCTCGTGGTCAGTCTTCTGTTTCTTGTTTTTGCCTTTGGGGATGCTGCCGAGGGGTCGGGCATGTCACGTTTATTCCTTTTCTTTGTATTTATGTTGGTTTTGACTGTATAATTGTTTCTTTTTCTCGTTTAAGCTCATTTGGTCCTGTAAATTCAAAAGGAAGACAAAAACATATTTTTTCCAACATTAGTACTAAAAAAGAGTTAGTTTTATGCCTCATTTGATGTAATTTATATGTTACATTTGTCACACCCCCCAAAATCCACCTGCGGAGTACTACCGCTTGGAGGCGTGACTGACCAGGATCCAGCCACCAATCATATTGAACAAGCATATAAGTAGTTATAAAAATCCAACCAATACAATTGGTGTTCAAACAAAACATAGTTAAGTTGCAAGCGGAAGCATAAGTCTTAAATCAAAACACAAGTTTAATTGTTCCAAAGTTTAACATGGCACACAGCCGTCCATGTCCCACAACGATCCTCCTCCATGCAAGCTCCAGCTTAAGAACCTAAGGACCTGCAAAGCATGTAGTAACGAGTCAACAACTAGTTGAGTGAGTTCACGGTTGGGTGTTCGTTTTAAGTTGTTTCGAAAACAGTTTCCTTTAGCTGGCATCCTGCCGTGGGGGTTACCCCATAGTTAAAAACGTGACTTGTTTATTCCCGGTTACTCTGGCTATCCAGCCGTGGGGGCTACCCCGTGGTAGTTATCTGGCATTTCGGCCGTGGGGGCTACCCCATGTATACACTAGACTCGTTACCATATCGACTGCTGACTGTAGTCATGTTTAAGTGCCCTGAAACTGTCAATGTCTATCATCATTGACGTGCCCCAGATCCATTAGTTCACGCCCGTCCTCTGCGGCACGGTGTGAGGTTTGTCAGACCTAAATAGCGCTATCTAACTAATGACCCGCTCGCCATTGGCCTGGCGATTAAGTCGATATAAAAAGGAGGGACTTCGTGATAGAGTTTTGGTCTAGTACGAGTTATCTGTCCGTGAGGACGAGGAATTACATTCCTGAACCTTTGCTGTCCTACCCAAGGAGGACGAGGAACCCAGTTCCTTAACCCCAATTCCCGACCCCTGGGAATCCCATGCTTTGTAGAGGGTGTGAACTCACCTTGGTTTGCTCGGTAGAAAACACAGAAAAGTCAAACAAGCAACGTTGAGGCTACTCACGTCCTATCATAGTTGTATCATACAATCAGGTTCGTATTCAAGTAGTGCACATATGGCATACACATTAATCATGGCAGTTAGCAAGTAATGCATACGAGTCGAACAAACAGTAACATGCCCAGAATTAAACAAAGTCCAAGGTCCGGCCCAAACACTGAGCCCATAATTAAACGAGCCCAACAGTGTGTATCCGTGTATAGGCTCGAGTCGCAACTAGGCGTTGCGACTCGCAATCTGAGTCGCAATCGTGGTTTCGGTCCGTGCTGGTTTGGTTACGAGTCGCAACTGGACTCGCAACCGTGGTTCCGAGTCACCAAGTTTGGTGTGCTGATCATGTGTGGTTTCGAGTCGCAACCGAGTGTTTGCGACTCGCAATCTGTGTCGCAACCGGGGGTCTCGACTCGTCATGCAATGGTTTCGAGTCGCAACTGGCGGTTTCGAGTGGACAGGAGCTGATTCGGAACAGTGTACTATCCACTAACATTCTGATTTCATGCAGTTTGTACTATCCAACCAAAATCCTTAAACATGTTTCTTGTCTAGCAATTTACTAAAAATGGATCAAACACATCAGATTTCAAATATTCAACATGTTCATATGATATTCAAGTTGTTCTTCACACATTCATCATGTTCATCAATATCCAAGTAGTTCATCATGTCATAACTTGAAACAACAAATCCGAAATATTCAAACAACTAATCCGATTTCCACCTAAGTGCAGCCATTTAACAAGCATTTTGATTTGTAACCTAAGAGCATGCAATCCGTCTTCATAACATGAATAACAATCGAGCATTCCAACAACAAATCCGAATAATATGAGCATTATACACCGATTTCATGAACACCAAGCATTTATGGTTTAAATCACATTGAATCACAAACATCATTAGCTCATCATGCAATCAATCCGAAATGTATAACAAGAATCATTAACCACAAGTATCATGAACACTAACTTAACATCAATGTGTACTATCAAAACATGCTCAACCGATTATCATACATCATTATCAACTCAAAACACAATACACATTCGGTTCACAAACATTATCAAGCATACACCACACTAGTTAAGTTCTATCATTCATACCCTTATTAAACCACAACAAACATCATAGATTCACTAACCGGTTGTGAGGTGGTGAAAGATGAAGCTTTGTTTGGTGTGAACAAGCAAGTCCGAGAATCCCTTTGGTGGTCGGTTGGTTGGATCCGAGAAGGAGGAGGAGAAGTATGGTGTTTAGTGTTTAGGGTTTTAGTGTGAGAGAGTGGAGAGTGTGTGTGTCCAAGAAAATGGCAAGGATAGCTAGGTGCATAACATATATACTAGCTTCATGTGGTGCACCCTAATGGGTTTCGGTTGGGTTAAGTGGGGTGCGTGGCCCATCCGGCCCAAGTGTTATACTAGTTCACTCGAGACCACATGGTCTCGAGTCGGGTTCATGGCTTTCGGCTCATATACATACTCGAATACATACACACAAGCATACATGTAACATAACACAAGATCATATAAAGGTTCACTTATCATTCATTAAATCACATAAGTTTAACTATTCACACGTTTAAGCATACAACGAAAGGTTCTAAATTTCGAGTTGTCACAACATTTTGCACACACCAAATACCCCCACACTTGAATCTTTGTTTGTCCTCAAGCAAAACTCTTTTATATGTGGCTTACACACCCAAATGGAATAGGTAGAAGATAAGTTTTGGGCTTGTCTTTGAGTGTTGGGAATCCAAGATCTTTATTGAGTTTTATTTTCATTCTGTTTACAATCCTATTCGTTATGATTTATTGAGAACGTTTCATACGAAGAATACTTATTTGGGTATAACACGCCTCATTAAAATTCCATTTATATACAAGTTCACATACCTCACGGGAGATCACTCAACAATCGGCCGAAGATGTATTTTTGTGAAACACTCGAGACCGGTATGGAACTTACTTCTACCATATGCTTTCCAAGCAATCGAACCTCCTCCTTTTTAACTATGAACCTTCGTAAATATCAAGAGGACTTTGGGAAAGGGTTAGGCTTGGGCTAATGGTAGGTGATTTTGGTTAGTGGTTAGTGAAAAGGGCTAAAAGCGTAAAAAGCGTCGGTCGTCATAAAACTTTTTGTTTTTGTGACTTTTATTCAAACTAAGCATATCCAAACAAAGTTTCTTTGAGAAACTTGCTTGTTTATTGCTAGACTTTCATTTTTTTATAGGAGACGTCACAAGATAACTGAGCTTTTTACTAAAATAAAGGGTTTGAAAAGAAAAAGGTTTTGGTGGGTGAAGGGTGTTTGTTTTGTGGGTTTTGAAATGGAAAGGTTTAGGTTCAAAGGGGTTAACTAGGGGGATTTTGGGTAGGTGATAAAAAAATAAAAAATAATGGTGTTGAAAGGAAAATGGGTTATTCCTAATGCCTCCATCATTTACTTACTTGGGTTTAAGTTGTTAAGGACCAGGAATGTATTGTCGTGTCAAGTTCTAGAGTTGTAAGAACCAAGCGGCTATTCACACAAGAAACGAAAAATGAGCATTTGGTTTAATGATATATTCTTGTATGCTCAACAAAGGCTCAAAACTCACTTGTTGTGAGAATGGGTTTATAATGTGATCAAGTATATATAATTAAATTTTAATTAGATTTGTCATGCCTTTTCATAATTTTCTTATTTGGTTCTTTTTATCATGACGCTATCGGTTGTAAATTTATAAAAATATAACCTTTTTAGAACTTGTTATTCCCAAATTAAACAAGACAAGTAAAAAAATGAAAATTTGGGGTGATTAGCGGTTCCAATAGAGTTTTGTGTAATGCTTGTTATTAGGACTTCCAAAATTCAAGGTTTTAGCATCCCCCCTACACTTAAATTGCACATTTTCCTCAATGTGTCCCAAAAATAAGTTTTTAGGTTGATTGATTGTGTAAAAATGTGTTGAAAAACAAAATTTTATGTTACTGGGCGTCTGGCCACGGCCTCGTGGTGGTCCGGGCACGGCCACGTGGTCAGATTGCCAGTAACAAAATTTAACAGAAGGCTGGACACGGGGCGTGTTCAGTGAGCACGACCCCATGTCCAGTTACCTGAACTGGGCAACTTTCTGCAGAGCCTTGGGCACGGGGCGTGTTGGGCCGAGCACGACCCCGTGCTGAACTTGCTGTAATGCTAGAAAATTGTCGGGAGGCTCTGTTTTCGTGCATGGGGTGTGGTTTTAATGTTCCCCTGGTAACCTCCACCTTTTTAAGTGTGTTTAACCATTACAACATCATCCAAACACCATTCATTAGTCTAAACCATCATTCATTAAAGAGTGCCAAGTTACATAGATCCTAAAAATTAAAATTAAAGTAGCTAAAAATGAAAAACTACAAAGATCCTAAGATAGATAGGTCATAAAATGCAGGAAATCACTAAGGAGTTCTACCCTAAACGTAGTAGGAACGACAAAATATCCAGAAATGACTTTCTGGTACTTAAGGGATTTGTAGAACTCGAAGCCGGAGGATGTCCTTCAAATGTCATTGAGCCATTCCTCTATTGTCACACCCCGACCACGTGAGACAACGAAACGTGGCGGAAACGTCGAGGAGTGTTGTAACAGAATTAATGTTTCACAACCATGGAAATTTAAAGTTTCGTTTTATTCAACAAACAAGCGAGTTACATTGTCTTTAAACAAGAAATAAAGAGTACATAACAAAATTTAACTAGTTCTTGTCTCGTTTTAAGTCACTAAGGCACAGGTCCGCCTAAGTATGTCTTGATAAGTCCTATGCATCATCTCCTGAAAACACATGCGAAAATAGGTACGTCGGCATAAAAATGCCTGTGAGATACATAGGTTTTGAGAAAATAGGATTCATGACTTATGTTTGAGAAAATGTTTAGTCATGAACCTTGTAATTTGCTTTGTCTTGTAAATCATTTGAAAAACGATAAGATCAGATGATATGTATAAATAAGAGAATAATGTAGGGTTAAATGAATAACCATGTAAGATGAGTTTGTATAAGATAAGTTGTTTGTAAATCAATGTCTTGTGAAAAGTATGTTATTTATATAAAATGTTATATGTCTCAAACTGAAATGATTCAAATAACGCTACGACATGTAATACCATACAAACACTTATATATAGGAAGTACCAGCGGCGTATCCACCATGCTTGTATCATATTACACACGCCTCGTTACTTAATCACTTACTCAAACCAAACTACCAAAGTAAAATGTTCATGTCTAATGTAAATCATGTAATGTGTATCCAAAATGTAAGCATGTGATGAATAACAAATGTACTAAGTATGATGAACAATGCAACAAATGGACATACATAGCATGTGAACTGTACTAAGTATGCAACAATAGACATACATAGCATGTGACGTGAAACAACTGTACTAAGTATGCAACAATAGACATACATAGCATGTGATGTGAAACAACTGTACTAAGTATGCAACAATAGACATACATAGCATGTGACGTGAAACAACTGTACTAAGTATGCACACAATGGGCATACATAGCATGAAATGTAATGTAAAACATGTACTATAAATGTACTAATGAACATAGGAAGTATATGATGTGAAAACAGGAAAGCATGAAAGTAACAAGTAGGCACATGTGTTCCACCCCAAAATGTTTGGAAAACAGTAAAAGAGGGGTCTATGTACTCACTTGAGATTGTTTAGTAGTCCTTGAGTAACAACCAAACAATGCTAGAGATCACGGATATCAAACGGCACCTAATATAGGTAACTATGTTAATAAACCGGACCTATATCGGAGGATCAGATAGAATGAGGGCTCGTAAACCAAATGAGTATGGGAACTCATGTAGTATGGTTTAACAAAGCCTACATACTAAATGAAACCTAGCCTAAGTGCTTTCGACCCATCGCGACCCATTAAGGTAGCTTATGCTACTTTAACGCGTCGTGCGCGCAAAAGCACACTCGAGACGTCTAACTAGCCCTATGACAAGTGTTATATGCCTAAACATGTTACATAATCAGTTATGTGACAAAAGTTTAGGTTACATATGCTTAATTACCAATTATACATGAAAATGGTATTCTGGTAATTTACCTAAGGCATATAAACTACCTATCATACAACTACTCAAACGATGTGACCATAGGGTATAACCTCGGAAGGTTATTCCCTATATGCTATGGTCCTAAAGTATTTGGTCGGATCCTAATGATCGACCAAATGGGTCGGGTTCGAAAGCATAAGCGATTGATTAGATCGCTTACCCTTACGACCCTAGACAAGCACAAAACTAAAAGTGACGAGCTAAGCATGTTGAAACATGCTTAACTAAACAAGTTTTGGTATCAAAACAAACGGTTTTGATACCTAAGAGTAGTTTGGTTACAAAATACGCAAGAATACGTATTATGGCCGAAACTACGGCTCGTCACTGAGCCTAGATAACGTGGTAATCAGTAGGTATAGTCACTAGGGACTATGACCATCGTGATTACGCTCACGTTATGAAGTTCAAACGAACTTCGCATTGACCATAAACTGGTCAATGCAGAAAGTCAAACAAAGTTTGACTTTCGGACTCGAAAAGCAATAAAAGAACGAAGGAACACTTACAAAGGGTCCCCGAATGCTAATCTTGATCCAAGTAGCTCAGGTATGAATCAAAGGTTTCAACTTAGAGCTTCTCAAATCAAAATTCTAGTGGGTTTTGCAATGGCATGGGGGGGGTATTTATAGTTTTCGGTGAGCCGTTAAGATCGTTTCTTGGAAACCGTGCTTTGATCTTGGCCATACACCTCAAGATAGTGGTTTTACAATACCATGTGAGCCCCTCGTATTGCCCAATACCATGTGCAAGAGTGGATAGGACCAGATGCAATGTTTCTGAAGTTTCTGCTGATCTGGGGACTGCTTGCGCACCGTAACACTCCCAGTGTTGAGGTGCGCAAGGACCAACTTTGGCAGAATGGCAGATTTGGTCCCTGTTAGTGTTTTGAGCTATTTTCGACACGTTTAAGGCCCGTTAACCCCATTTCAAAGCTCTAAAGTGAAGTTAAAGTATAGGGAACTTAAAATGTGCTCAAAAATATCTCGGATGTCGGTTCGTTTGGCCGTACGTTCGCGAAGTTCGGTTAATTACGACGAAATGCGCATAAGCGCGAAAAACGATCCAAATGACGCGACGAATGGATTTTTCTTATGCCAAACTAAAATAAAATATTTTAGTGCTTACATAAATTTTTGGATGTCCGGATGTATTCAGAACGTAAGTTATGCGCAGAAATGCAAACTTATGCACTTTTTGACGATTTTAGTCCCTGAATGACCCAAAAGTTTATTATAGCACACCGAACACCTCAAAGCCTATTTCTAAGCTATATAAAGGATATTTATGGTATGTTTAACTTATGGTCATGTTCCGGAATGTCTGTTATAGTTCAAATTGGCATACTTTCACAGTTTGTCAACTTTAGTCCCTGTAAGCGATTTAACTCGATTTTGCCATACCAAAGCCTTCAAAACTTATTTATAAGTTATGTAAAGGTTATTTAAGGTATGTTAAGCCTATTTCACTATTCCGGAGTGTTCGTTGCATTAAACTGGTTATATCTACGCATCAGAGCGCGTATAACCCTCCAGAAAGCGATTTAAAGCTTGAAATCGAACAAGAGTTGATATGTGCAAACGATTCACATATTTTTACAAATCCCAAGTATGAAATACAATATTTCATTGGTTTGGAATTTGTTTGATGGTTGAAGTGACACAGGTGTCACAGTCTCCCCTACTTTAGGAAATTTCGTCCCGAAATTTAATTTTAGGAGAAACTTGTGAGGACGACGGTGATGTTTTCGCTTTGAATGAACCCCTTGAACCCTAAGTAGAACTCTGGGCCATGATAGGGTTCTTAGCGAAATTGTCAATCCCTCAAAGTGAAGTCCTTGTAGCAGCAAGACATGGAGTTTCAAACTATGGATAGGAGAACGTTTCCCATGAAGACTTATCATAGGAAACTTAAATTTATGATTGGGAAGTGTAAGATAAAATGACATCGGTCAAAGTCCAAGACTTCTCCTGTATCATTACTCTTGCCACTATTGGTCTTTACACATGACAAAACTTCCTGTGGTTTCGGTGCACTGAATTCCATAATTATGTAGGCCTCCATAATTACGTACTTCCTTGCACAGTCCGCACAGTTCATTTCATAATGCGTATGGGAAAAATATCAAACGAATAATCCTGTGGTGATTTAACTTGACTGCAATAGAGTCTCTTTAACTAGGTCACCAAAGGATTAGATCAACGAACAATCTCTTCAGCTAAACTACCCAAGAGAAATATTTAACTACATCAACGTAGGATGTCTTTAACTAGATTGTCGAACCAATCTATTTAACTTAGATCGACGTAGGATCTCTTTTACTAGACCACCAGAGGGCCTTTTTAACTATATCAACGCATGATATATTCAACTAGATTGTCGAACCAATCTCTTAGATCAACGAATGATCTATTTAACTAAACTACCCACGGGGAATATTTAACTACATCGACGTAGGATGTCTTTAACTAGATTGTCGAACCAATCTCTTCAACTATATCAACACATGTTGTCCTTAAACTTTGGAATAGTACTTTATAATCCAAGGGACTTAACTACAACGTAGAAGTCCATTAAGGATTTAAGATAGTACCTTTTTGAATATCCTACTACGAATCCCTCATATGAAGGTATGAAAGATTCTACGAGGATTTGGATAGCGAATATCCAGAGTATACAAAAAACACAAAATGCATAAATGGAAAGACAAGATGCATAAACACATAGTCACATAACCACAAAATTGTTTATCTAGATCTTTAATTTATAAGTTTAGTTTTGTTAATTACGTACATGCATTTAAAGCACACTAGGAATCCATTTCATGGATTTCATTTGGTACTTTAAACATTAGCAAGAATCTAACTATGAAGATAGAAAGATCTTCCAAAAATTCGATTTCGTTTTCAAGAAAACGCAATATTCGAATTAAGGTACAATAATTTGAATATACGGAAATACCCTTAGGTACCCTATTAAGAATTTATAGTGGTACTTTGGGTATTCGTACAGAGTTGTAACTTGCGCCTTGTACTTCGTTTCCTTGGAAGAAACGGGTACTTTGGATTTCCGTGGAAAACGCAAGAGATAATAAAATGGAAGAAATTACGGGGTAGTATGTTCTTCAAGGAATACGGTTCCTTGATTGTCCGTATTGTAGATGATACATTGTTTATACATGCCATCACATTTGTACATTGCAATGTAAAATAAAAAGATTTATTTATAAACAACAGCAACTGTTTCATGGACCTTGACTACAAAAGAAAATAATACATAAGGCTTGATTATCTCTAAACAACATTGTCTTCTAGTTGGTCCGATGCTCATCCCTGCGCTAGATTCACATTAGCAAGCTTTGGGCAATTTCTTCGGAAATGGCACATCTCGCTACAGTTGAAGCAAGGACCTAGTGGAAGACGAGCTTGAGCAGGATTTACTTGAGGTTGGTTTGGACCACCTTGGTTTGGGGTAAATCGACAAGCATTTGCCAGGTGACCGAGTTGCCCACATGATGCACATAAACGACACTGTAGGTGAGCTAAGTGGTGTGCATTACATTTGTCGCATATCGGTGCAGTACCGGCATAAGGTTTCTTTGCAGGAGGTTGAGTTGGTTGGTTGCGGGTGTTTTGGTTGGGTTGAGCAGCAATCGCACAATTCTGCGAAGCCTTACGCTTCTTAGACTTCTTAGGGGATCCAGTCTGTTCATCCATGGTCTTTGATTCCTCGATTGGCTTCTTGTCACCCTTTCGAAAAAGTTTATGTTTTCTGATCTGAGATTCAGTCAAGGTTGCAGATAGCTCAATGGCCTGCCTAACCGTAGTGGGGTTACTACCAGTAACAATGTCCTGAACTGAGTCAGGGAGACCATCAATGTATTTCTCGATCGCCTTATCCAAAGGCGTAACCATGGTAGGGCACAACAGGCTCAGCTCTTCATATCGATCAGTGTATGCTCGATGTTCACCGCTGTCTTGCTTAAGATCGTCGAATTCTCTTTCCAATGCGCTGATCTTGTGACGAGGACAGAATTCCTTCATCATCAGTGCTCGAAGTTCTTCCCAAGTTTGGGCCAGTGCCACTTCGGCACCCCTATCTCTCACCACACCGTTCCACCACGTCAAAGCTCGTTTCTCAAAGACACTAGATGCGAAATCTACCTTTCGCTCGTTTGGACATTGAACATGCCTGAAGGTGCTCTCTAGACTCTCGAACCATTGCAGAAGTGCAGTCGCTCCTTGAGACCCAGAAAACTTTGATGGCTTAGCCGAGTTGAACGTCTTGAAGTTGCAGAGGGCATTATTGTTGTTGAGAGCTTGGTGACATTGGGCAACGATGTTCGGGATTGCAGCAGTTATTTGCTGTGTAATGACAGCTGCCAGATCTTCAATAGATACCGGATTTTCGCATCGTGGAGGCATTCTAAAAGGGGAAACAATAGAGAAAACAAATGAAATGGCATTGGGTAAGAATAGGATGTTACAATTTCCGACCAAAATCATGGGTGATGGTCATTTGTTTGAACCATGAAGCAAACAAACAACACAAAGGCTGAGTCAAAGCAAATAGATCCTCATAATGTATCGCGAAGACATGCTCGCCTATAAGTGGACACTCACCCCAAGAGTTCCCAGGTAAGAGTGACTGGTCCGATTATGTGGATTTGTACGAACACTCTAGCCTTAGACAGAAAACCCAGGGTACAAGCATCCACTCTTCCAGTTTGCACGTGTTCACACTATTTAGGACCCAGAACTTTGACGAGATTTTGAAAACTCAAAGGGTTCAAAACCTTATAACAGAGGGTTCAAAACCTAGTAATCAATCATCCTAGAACAGATGATTAGTTTTCAAAACGGTTTTGAAATTTATGTTCTTGTTGTGATTGTCGCCTAAGGATAGGTGACGGTATTGTTTTATGACTAAACGCAAGTAAACTCGCGTTAGGGTCCTAAGAAGGTTATAGACTAGGTCAAAGTATTACTAATAACCTAATTCCCTATAACCATTGGCTCTGATACCATCTTTTCTGTCACACCCCGACCACGTGAGACAACGAAACGTGGCGGAAACGTCGGGGAGTGTTGTAACAGAATTAATGTTTCACAACCATCGAAATTTAAAGTTTCGTTTTATTCAACAAACAAGCGAGTTACATTGTCTTTAAACAAGAAATAAAGAGTACATAACAAAATTTAACTAGTTCTTGTCTCGTTTTAAGTCACTAAGGCACAGGTCCGCCTAAGTATGTCTTGATAAGTCCTATGCATCATCTCCTGAAAACACATGTGAAAATAGGTACGTCAGCATAAAAATGCCTGTGAGATACATAGGTTTTGAGAAAATAGGATTCATGACTTATGTTTGAGAAAATGTTGAGTCATGAACCTTGTAATTTGCTTTGTCTTGTAAATCATTTGAAAAACGATAAGATCAGATGATATGTATAAATAAGAGAATAATGTAGGGTTAAATGAATAACCATGTAAGATGAGTTTGTATAAGATAAGTTGTTTGTAAATCAATGTCTTGTGAAAAGTATGTTATTTATATAAAATGTTATATGTCTCAAACTGAAATGATTCAAATAACGCTACGACATGTAATACCATACAAACACTTATATATAGGAAGTACCAGCGGCGTATCCACCATGCTTGTATCATATTACACACGCCTCGTTACTTAATCACTTACTCAAACCAAACTACCAAAGTAAAATGTTCATGTCTAATGTAAATCATGTAATGTGTATCCAAAATGTAAGCATGTGATGAATAACAAATGTACTAAGTATGATGAACAATGCAAAAATGGACATACATAGCATGTGAACTGTACTAAGTATGCAACAATAGACATACATAGCATGTGACGTGAAACAACTGTACTAAGTATGCAACAATAGACATACATAGCATGTGACGTGAAACAACTGTACTAAGTATGCAACAATAGACATACATAGCATGTGACGTGAAACAACTGTACTAAGTATGCACACAATGGGCATACATAGCATGAAATGTAATGTAAAACATGTACTATAAATGTACTAATGAACATAGGAAGTATATGATGTGAAAACAGGAAATCATGAAAGTAACAAGTAGGCACATGTGTTCCACCCCAAAATGTTTGGAAAACAGTAAAAGAGGGGTCTATGTACTCACTTGAGATTGTTTAGTAGTCCTTGAGTAACAACCAAACAATGCTAGAGATCACGGGTATCAAACGGCACCTAATATAGGTAACTATGTTAATAAACCAGACCTATATCGGAGGATCGGATAGAATGAGGGCTCGTAAACCAAATGAGTATGGGAACTCATGTAGTATGGTTTAACAAAGCCTACATACTAAATGAAACCTAGCCTAAGTGCTTTCGACCCATCGCGACCCATTAAGGTAGCTTATGCTACTTTAACGCGTCGTGCGCTCAAAAGCACACTCGAGACGTCTAACTAGCCCTATGACAAGTGTTATATGCCTAAACATGTTACATAATCAGTTATGTGACAAAAGTTTAGGTTACATATGCTTAATTACCAATTATACATGAAAAGGGTATTCTGGTAATTTACCTAAGGCATATAAACTACCTATCATACAACTACTCAAACGATGTGACCATAGGGTATAACCTCGGAAGGTTATTCCCTATATGCTATGGTCCTAAAGTATTTGGTCGGATCCTAATGATCGACCAAATGGGTCGGGTTCGAAAGCATAAGCGATTGATTAGATCGCTTACCCTTACGACCCTAGACAAGCACAAAACTAAAAGTGACGAGCTAAGCATGTTGAAACATGCTTAACTAAACAAGTTTTGGTATCAAAACAAACGGTTTTGATACCTAAGAGTAGTTTGGTTACAAAATACGCAAGAATACGTATTCTGGCCGAAACTACGGCTCGTCACTGAGCCTAGATAACGTGGTAATCAGTAGGTATAGTCACTAGGGACTATGACCATCGTGATTACGCTCACGTTATGAAGTTCAAACGAACTTCGCATTGACCATAAACTGGTCAATGCAGAAAGTCAAACAAAGTTTGACTTTCGGACTCGAAAAGCAATAAAAGAACGAAGGAACACTTACAAAGGGTCCCCGAATCTTGATCCAAGTAGCTCAGGTATGAAACAAAGGTTTCAACTTAGAGCTTCTCAAATCAAAATTCTAGTGGGTTTTGCAATGGCATGGGGGGGTATTTATAGTTTTCGGTGAGCCGTTAAGATCGTTTCTTGGAAACCGTGCTTTGATCTTGGCCATACACCTCAAGATAGTGGTTTTACAATACCATGTGAGCCCCTAGTATTGCCCAATACCATGTGCAAGAGTGGATAGGACCAGATGCAATGTTTCTGAAGTTTCTGCTGATCTGGGGACTGCTTGCGCACCGTAACACTCCCAGTGTTGAGGTGCGCAAGGACCAACTTTGGCAGAATGGCAGATTTGGTCCCTGTTAGTGTTTTGAGCTATTTTCGACACGTTTACGTCCCGTTAACCCCATTTCAAAGCTCTAAAATGAAGTTAAAGTATAGGGAACTTAAAATGTGCTCAAAAATATCTCGGATGTCGGTTCGTTTGGCCGGACGATCGCGATGTTCGATTAATTACGACGAAATGCGCATAAGCGCGAAAAACGATCCAAATGACGCGACGAATGGATTTTTCTTATGCCAAACACTAAAATAAAATATTTTAGTGCTTACATAAATTTTTGGATGTCCGGATGTATTCAGAACGTAAGTTATGCGCAGAAATGCAAACTTGTGCACTTTTTGACGCTTTTAGTCCCTGAATGACCCAAAAGTTTATTTTAGCACACCGAACACCTTAAAGCCTATTTCTAAGCTATGTAAAGGATATTTATGGTATGTTTAACTTATGGTCATGTTCCAGAATGTCTGTTATAGTTCAAATTGGCATACTTTCGCAGTTTGTCAACTTTAGTCCCTGTAAGCGATTTAACTCGATTTTGCCATACCAAAGCCTTCAAAACTTATTTATAAGTTATTTAAAGGTTATTTAAGGTATGTTAAGCCTATTTCACTATTCCGGAGTGTTCGTTGCATTAAACTGGTTATATCTACGCATCAGAGCGCGTATAACCCTCCAGAAAGCGATTTAAAGCTTGAAATCGAACAAGAGTTGATATGTGCAAACGATTCACATATTTTTACAAATCCCAAGTATGAAATACAATATTTCATTGGTTTGGCATTTGTTTGATTGTTGAAGTGACACAGGTGTCACATCTATCTCCCTGGGAAGAAAGAAGGCGGGCTCATTTTCCACAATGTCTTGTGGAGGAGGCGCAACGGCTACCGGAACCTCGTGTAGTATGTCTAGAGGAGGTTCCGGAGGCATGACATTCCATCCGGCCGGAATAATGACTTCCGGCATGACATTCCACCCTCTTTGTGTGACGATCGACACCATAGGAGGTGAAGCAAGAATATTCAACATTTGGTGCAAAAGGTTGACTTCTTGAAGGCAACCCTCTAACCCCACCGACAAATGGTTAATACGGTCAATTAAGGCTTCCTCCACTGATGTCATCTCATCAATGGCTTCTCACAAGGCGTACACATAGTTAACCAAGGAGTCTTCCACCGATCGTTTCTTGAGTGAGCTGGGGATGTTCCGCTGTTCCGGCTCGACATTCTAAGAAAACAAGTCGAAAAGTTCAAAGTAATGAAACAGTAACTCCAGCCACGACCCCGTAGCCACCATTCTGCAGATTTTTAAAATAAGGAATCTTAGTGCTTTAAATTATTTTTCTGACTTTTGAGACATTTCTGAGCAAAAATAACTTAAAACAACGTTATAAAACTTATTTTTTATAAGATTCCTTGGTTAAAAACCTAGCAAATATCACAATAAAGCTTGAAATCATGGAAGTTTCAAGCTTTAATGGAGGTTTTGAGGAGTTTTTGAAGAAGAAGGCAAGAGACAAAAGTGGTAAAGACAAGATGGTTGTTGAGAACCTTCTTTGGAATATACCTTGTAGGGTATATGTGAAGATACCACCAGATCTTTGTCTTTGGAATGGGTCCAAATGTGCAGGAATCATGCTGACTTTATAGAAAACGACAACATGCTGACCACGGCCCCGTGTCGGCTGGACACGGCCCCGTGGTCAGATATGACTCTGACATATTTTGTCCGTATTCTGGACACGGATCGTGTTGGCCTGGACACGACCCTGTGGTCAAATTTTAAGTGGGCACGGGGCGTGTTGACCTGGACACGGCTCCGTGGCTAGAGAGTTTTATGAAGTTACGTCTTATTTTAAGGAATTTGTCCGGATCGGGCGGTTCCTTACTGGACGGAACAACACCGAAGTGCCTAAGGTACCTAAATTGCCCTTGATTAAAACATGAACGCAAGAGGTTATCGGAAAGGGTAAAACCTACGCTAAATACCGGTGGGCGAAACTGACCTTTATTCCCCTTATCCCGGCTCTCGTTAAAGAAGGTGTATGTCGAATTGCTCAGGTCTATGAACGCATCGGCGGAGACCGATGGAGAGTCCTTCATGGCACAATCGACATAGGGACGACTATCGCTCATGTCTTCACAAGGGTTAGAGGTGTTTTTGGTATCGACGATGTTGTTAGAATCCGAATGGGATCTCAATAATTCTCCTTGATCATTGTCTTGGGATGAATAACTTGTTTCCATCTCAAGCTCTTTTATCAATTGGAGAATTATTTCTTCGAGCTGACATAATTCTTCGAGAGTCATATCATCTAAAAGAAATGATTGAGAGCATTCGAGGGAGAGATAGGGATCGTTTTTAATTTCAACCATCTTAAGGTTATAGGGAAACGATGGGTCTAAATAGTGGGGAGTATAATTTAGAAAGTAACATTCTAAATTTTCATGAGATCCACCACATATTTGACAGCATTCACCGTAAGAGGAGCGAAAGTAAAAATAATCAATATCACTCATAGCTTTGTCAGAAATTACCAACCGTCGGGATCTTACGGTCCTATTTTCAGTAACTGGAGGGCAGATATGGGGGCGTGTTCGGTGGGCACGGCCCCGTGTTCAGCTACTGTCTGACCTAAAACAGGATTGCCAGTAACAAAGATTGGGCATGGGGGCGTGTTCAGTGGGCACGGCCCCGTGCTGAAGTCTGCAGAAACTGAAAAGTTAAGAAAAATCCTAAAAAAATAGAAAAATAAGAAAAAAAATGATTAGGCCGTTGATTCCTAACTTTCTTAAAATCCTTGTGTCCCCGGCAACGGTGCCAAATAAACTTGGTGTGTGTCTGGTGTGATATGTTTTTATTGATATTTTAAGCCCATTTTACACATTAGTCAAGTTTTAAATTTATAAAACACGATATTCTACTAACACAAAACACACATATGGGCAAGTGCACCCATCATGAGGGGTAGTATAGCGTTGGTAAGATACCGAGGTCGTCCAAGGACACAAGAGCTTTTAGTACCGATTTATCCTCATCGTCTAATCAATCTAAAATTTTTGAGAAAAGATTTTAAAACATCAAAACAAAAATTAAAAATGCAGAAATAAAAATAAAATAAAAACAGATAGACAAGATAAATCACTTGGATCCGACTCGCCTTTAATGTATCCTTTGATGATTTTCGCACTTTTGCACTTTTTAAGAGATTATCTTAGTTATAGTAGTAGGCCCCTCTTTTGAAGGTGACCTTACCCTCAACCCAGTGGTTTAAGTCAGCAAGGATACAATCCTAAATGGCCGGAATATTGAAAGATAATTAATTAAGTTAATAATGCGAAAAGTCGTAGGCCCCTCTTTTGAAGGTGACGTTTCCCTCAGCTAAGTGGTTTGAGTCAGCAGGGATACAATCCCAAATAGCCGGTTTAATGTATTAATAGTAGTTTAGATATGAGGGGATCAAGCCATTCGCACCCCCTCCATCCAATACCAATGGGTATTGAATGAGGACCTAGTAAGCTTGACCCAGGTCCTTGTAGGATCTATACACTGAACAAGGCAAGAACCTTACTAAACCATTCCCTTAACCCCTGACCAGGTAGCGAACATATCTCTATATAGACCGTAGAGATATGAATGGTGTAAATCTTTTACTTTATATAGACAGTAAAGTAATGCCAAGACACCATGGACAAATGATAAAGAAGTTTCACCTTCAAAATAAAAAACTAGTTATTAAAGTCATTAATACAAAACCAAATAAAAAGTGCGAAAAGACTAAAAATCAAAAGTAATACACTAAAGACTTGTCTTCTCCAAGTGATGTAAGTGACTTAGCCAAACATGGCCTTTGATTGACAAGAACTCTTACTATCAATCTTGGATCCCGAGACTACTACACACACTCTAAGGTGGATGATAGATGATGGTGGTGGATGTGGGTGTTGTAGTGGTGGTGGAGTGGTGGCAAAGTGGGAGAGTGGTGGTTTGCCAAGGGATGCCTTTGAAGTGAGCCAAGCACCTCTATTTATAGCCTGGACAGAAGCCCGGCCACGGCCCCGTGTCCAGCAGACACGCCCTTGTGGCCATCCTTTTCTCTTCCTTCATTAAATGCATGTGTCAGAAGAGGGCTTAACACGGCCCGTGTCCAGTGGGCACGGCCCCGTGTGCAGAAGTGTATCTGTACTACCAAGATTTTGTAAGATTCTGCGTATCTTAGCATTGACCACGCCCCGTGCTGAGCTGGGCACGCCCCCGTGGTGGGCGCAGAAGCTTCCACAGCTTTGTCTTTTCTACAGGTAGCTGACCACGCCCCCGTGTCCAGTGGGCACGACCTCGTGGTCAGTCTTCTATTTCTTGTTTTTGCCTTTGGGGATGCTACCGAGGGGTCGGGCATGTCACGTTTATTTCTTTTCTTTGTATTTATGTTGGTTTTGACTGTATAATTGTTCCTTTTGTTTGTTTAAGCTCATTTGGTCCTGTAAATTCAAAAGGAAGACAAAAACATACTTTTTCCAACATTAGTAAAAAAGGGTTAGTTTTATGCCTCATTTGATGTAATTTATATGTTACATTTTGCACACATCAAACAATTATTATGTTGTCGACTGGTGTGTCAAGGGCTTTCGATTAAGTGCAACGTTTTTATCTGGCGAGCTGAGATGAACAAAATCCCTACAGGCGTGGAACTGGTTAAAAGAAGCATTAATATTACTAATACAAACTATCCTTTTTCCGACTTCGAGGACGAGACGGTGGAGCACTTATTCAGTTCGTGCTTAGTTGCCTCAATTGTGTGGCAACAAATTAGCAGATGTTGCATATATCGCTAACATCTTTGCGTTTTCGTTTAGAGGTTTGTTAGAATATCATAATTCTAGTGGATTAAAAGATGGGGCTGTTGAGGCTCTAAAAGGCATCATCAGGATTGTTTGCTGGAGTCTGTGGCGAGCAAGGAAAGGGTTAAGATTCAACAACAAACCAGTCAGAATAGAAGACATCATTAGCGAAATAAAGGCGGTTGGGTTTTTATGCTTTAAAATATGTCTAAACTGAGGAACATTACATGGGAGAACTGGTGTTAATTTGTAATTATGTAACTTTATGGTTGTGGTCGTCCGGTTCGGGTTTGGCCGTGTTTTAATGTAGTTCTCGTTTAAAAAAACACTCTCCTCCACCATTTTTTATGATGATTGGTGTTTCAGATTTGTGTAATCTTGATTTACCAATCCTTTCTTCATCGATTATTGGTATTGGAACATTGATTAGCACTCTCAAAGCCTAGATCTTAGTCCAAAGCTGTCGCAACCCCCGACCCTTGCCTCGGGAGGCGGGCAGCCATGGCCTACTCAGAGATAGAGGTATCAGTGTTTATCATTATTTGGCAGCGGAATTTGCATCAGGACCGTAGTTAAGAAATATTTTATCAGAGTAAAATACCACATTTTCATAATAGTAAACACATGGGAAATTCCCAAGTTTTTATTATAACATGTTTATAGGGATAAACCCTATTTTATTGAATAAAACATCTTTCTTATTAGGTAACTTTTATAGCCACATTTTCCAAGCCTTCAGTGCTCTCCAGTTGGCTTCTATTTTGGCTTTCACATTTTGTTACCTGAAACGTGTTTTAAAAACATTTGTCAGTGGGAAATACTTGTGAGTGAATCCCAATTTAATCAAAACAAATTTTATCCTTGTACAGTATTGAGGGCAATCAGCAATTACATTTGTTTATTATTCCACCTTAATTACCACCCACGGTATTGTCGACCCGACTTGTGGTCATGTTACTACTCACAGTGTAGTAACAAATTTTGTATACAAAACCCCAACATACTGACGATAATTGTAGAATTACAAATACTCAATCACTGTGAAATATAATTTAAACATTTGAGGTTTTGTAAAAACAGTTTGCAAAAAGGTTCACAAAAAGGAGATTACTCACATTGCTAGTTTAGACTTTTTTTCCTGTGGTTTCCTAGTTATAATCTAATAAATTTAAACAATGCACATGCGTTAGTATAATAACCCAATATTTACATTTGTTATACCCTCCCCGAGACAGAACTCCAACGACTAACCTCGACAGCCGTTACGGAGCGCTAGATCAATCGGGCAGCGTATAATACGTAACCGGGGGTTAAAATACTTACAACGAGGTAAAGCTTCGCTATTTTAGTGGGGTATAATGCCCATGAATTATGTATACTATAGAGAATTTGAGAGAGAGTTTATGATTCTGAACGATTTGACAAATGAAGCCGGGGGCTTCTATTTATAGTGCTGATCGTCCTCCTTGTCGCGCCCCGCTAAGCCGAAGGCAAAGCCTTCGTGGCCCGCGATGTAGGGCATGTATGGCCTAGCTGTGCTGATTCGGACCCATAGACTCGACACGATCATGACACGTGGCGCGCCAGGGCTCCGCCTGGTGGTCTAGCTGTCGTGGCCCGCGTAAGCCGAAGACTATGTCTTCGAGGCCTGCGAGCGCCCCACATTTAAGGTTTTTTATTTTTATAAAATTAAAGGTATTTAGGGTTATTTTTCGTATACGGGGATTATTTTAGGACGTATAGAGATGTTCTAAATGATTTAGGGGTGTCGGAATATTTTTAGGAGGGCTGTTATATCCTCCTCACCTTGTTTTAGAACTCGTCCTCGAGGTCTACTGGAACAGGTGTGGATATTTTCTCTGCATCTCTGATTCAAGCTCCCAAGTGTACTCTGGTCCTCTCTTGGAATCCCATTTTACTTTGACTAGAACTAATCTCTTGTGTTTAAGATTCTTGACTTTCCTGTCTTCAATTTGTAGAGGCTTTTCTATGAACTTGAGCTTTTCATTTACCTCTATGCCTTTAAGAGGTACTACTAATGATTCATCGGCTAAACACTTTTTGAGATTACACACATGAAATACATCATGTATTCCTGCCATTTCCTCTGGCAGTTGTAGCTGATAAGCTACTGGTCCTATTCTTTTAATAATTTTAAAGGGTCCAACATACCTGGGGCTTAACTTTCCTCTTTTGATGAATCTCACCACTCCTCTCCAAGGAGAAACCTTTAACAATACCTTATCTCCTACTTGAAATTCCATTGGCTTTCGCCTGTTGTCAGCATAACTCTTTTGTCGACCGCATGCTGCTTTTAGTCGTTCCTTGACTTGAATAATCTTGTCTGTTGTCTCTTGCACTATCTCTGGTCCAGATAATTGCTTTTCTCCAATTTCTGCCCAACAGACTGGGGTTTGGCACTTTTGTCCATAAAGTGCTTCGAATGGTGCAGCATTGATGTTGGTGTGATAGTTGTTGTTGTATGAAAATTCTATTTATGGTAGATGATCGTCCCAATTTCCTCCGAAATCAATTACACAAGCTCTAAGCATATCTTCTATTGTCTGAATCGTCCTTTCGCTTTGTCCATCCATTTGAGGATAATAAGCGGTGCTTAGGTTTAGCTTGGTTCCCATTGGTTTTTGGAAACTTGTCCAAAAATGAGAAGTAAAACGGCTATCTCTATCAGAAACAATAGATAAAGGAATTCCATGTAATGAAACTATTTCATTTACATATAACTTGGCTAGTTGTTCCATACTGAAAGTTTCCTTCATTGGTAAGAAATGAGCAGATTTAGTTAATCTATCTATAATCACCCAGATTGTATCATTACCTTTTCTTGTTATTAATTCCCATTTCCATACAGGCATTTCCAATTGCTGCAATAAACCTGAGGGTTTCTGATGTTCAGCTTTGACCTGTGAACAAGTTAGACACTTGGCTACATAAGCTGCTATATCCTTTTTCATTCCTATCCACCAGAAATTCTTTCTTAAGTCTTGATACATTTTATCACTTCCAGGATGTATCGTATATTTAGACTTATGGGCTTCTTCTAATATTCGGTGACGTAGGTTTCCTAGTTTAGGTATCCAAATCCTTTTCTTATGGAATCTCCAAATTCCATCTGTTCCTTGTTCTAATTCCTTAATCATTCCTTTCAATTTTTCTAAATCATCCTTGATTACTGATTCTTGTACTTTTCTGGTTTCCTCGTTTAAATCTATCTGCAGATTTAATTTAAGAGAACGTACTCTTTTTGGCTTTTCATGATTATTTCGACTTAAAGCAACGGCTACTATGTTAGCTTTTGTTGCATGGTACTGGATATTACAATCGTAATCACTAAGAATTTCCATCCAGCGTCTTTGTCTCATATTCAATTCCTTTTGCCCGAAAACATATATTAAACTCTTATGATCGGTGAAAATGGTAAACTTACTACCGTAAAGATAATGTCTCCAAATTTTCAGGGCAAAAATTATGGCTCCTAATTCTAAATCATGGGTTGAATAATTCTCTTCATGATTCTTAAGTTGTCTAGAGGCATAGGCTATAACCTTTTGACGTTGCATCAACACACATCCATAACCTAACTTAGAAGCATCACAGTAGACTACAAAGTCTTTGGTTCCTTCTGGTAATGCTAGTATGGGTGCATTGGTTAATCTTTGCTTAAGGATTCTAAAGATTTCTTGTTTTGGTCCCCATTCAAACTTAACAGACTTACAGGTTAGTTTTGTTAAGGGAATGGCTATTCTAGAAAAATCTCGGATAAATCTTCTATAATAACCGGCTAGTCCTAGAAAACTTCTAATCTCTGTTGGTGATTCAGGGGTTTTCCATTTAGTAAGTGCCTCAATATTTATGGGATCCACATGAATTCCATCATGGTTAACTAAATGTCCAAGAAATTGCACTTCTTCTAACCAAAATTCACATTTAAAAAAATTAGCATAAAGCTTTTCTTTTCTTTGCAAAATTAGGAGTGCATGCAGGTGCGCTGCATGTTCCTCTTTACTCTTAGATTAAATGAGAATATCATCTATAAAGACAATTATGAATTTATCCAAATATGGCTTACATATTCGGTTCATCATGTCCATAAATGCGGCTGGGGCATTGGTTAAACCAAATGGCATGACAGTAAATTCATAATGGCCATACCTTGTTCTGAAAGCGGTCTTAAGAATGCCCTCTTCCTGTACCTTTAATTGATGATATCCTGAGCGTAAATAGATTTTAGAAAAGAATCGAGCTCCTTGTAATTGGTCGAACAGATCATCGATTCTCGGTAATGGGTACCGATTTTTAATCGTGACTTTGTTCAATTCTCGGTAATCAATGCACATTCGCATTGACCCGTCTTTCTTTTTGACGAACAAGATCGGTGCTCCCCATGGCGATGAACTTGGCTGTATGAATCCTTTTTCCAAAAGTTCGTCTAACTGTTTCTTTAGCTCTTGCATTTCTGCGGGTGCCAAACGGTAAGGTGCTTTAGCAATTGGTGCTGTTCCGGGTAGTAGATGAATTCTGAATTCGACTTCTCGGTCTGGCGGTAGTCCGGGTAGTTCTTCTGGAAATACATCTGAAAATTGGGATACTACAGGAATATCTTTTAATTCTTTCCTTTAGTGTTAATGATTATGGAAATCATACACACTAGTGACCCTTTTCTTGCACAACTTGCAGTTTTCATCACAGAGATGAATTTCGTGGGTCTAGTTGGCTTATCTCCTTTAGTTGTGATCTTTTCACCTTTTGGTGAATTTACTTGGATTGACTTTTGATCACATAGAATACTGGCTTTATTGGCTACTAACCAATCCATTCCTAATACAACATCAAATCCTGCCAGATTCATTGGGTAAAGATTTGCAATAAATTTTTGATTTAAAAATTCTATTCTTGCTCCCTGCAAGATTTCACTAATCTTAATGGATTCTCCATTTGCTGTTTCTACTAGGCATTCTTTTTGGAGTTTAGTTAATGGTTGATTGAGAAGTTTACAAAATGAAGTATTAATAAAACTTTGGTTTGCACCAGAGTTAAATAATACTTTGGCAAAAACATCATTAACTAAAAACGTACCGGCAATCACGTCCGGAATCATCTTTGCTTCTTCGGCTGTCAGAACAAATGCTCTAACATTCTTAGTAGTCTTGTTGTTCGTGGCTGGAGCTAGTTTCGGACAGTTTGGCTTGATATGCCTTTTTTCTCCACAGTTGAAACACACTCCATTACTGGGTTTCTTCCCACAATCTTCTTCCTTATGTCTCGGTATCTTGCAGTAGTTGCAGTATGTGGAGCATCTTTCTGAATGCTTCTTCTTACAGGCTTTACAGTAAGTTGTAGAGGTAGAACCTATATTTTTCCCACGGTTAGAATTACCGTAGCGAAATTCCTGGGTAAGCTTTTGAGCTAGGTTCTTCCTTTGGTTTTCTTCTTGGGTACGCATTAATTCGCCAGTCAAGGTATTTGCTAGTTCTATAGCTTCTTCTATGGTTTGTGGTCTAGCTCCCTTGACTACATGTCTAATTTCACTGATTAATCCCCAAATGTAACGGGAGATTAACACTGGTTCTGGTGATGCTAGGGTTGGCACTATTCTAGCATATTCAAAGAATGTAGTAGTGTAACCCTTGTTGTCTACTCCAGTCATTCTAAGGTTTAAGAATTTATTAGCTATCTGTTCCTTTTCATTGGGAGGACATAATTTCCTTTCCACCATGTTCTTAAATTCATTCCATTCCATACTATAGACCCTGTCACTTCCCCTAGACTGGAGAATAGTGTTCCGCCATTCTAAAGCTGCAAATAAAATGGAGGCAAACATGATTTTATCTTCTTCTACGCACTTGCTTATTTTTAAGACTGCCTCAGTCTTTTCTATCAAGCGTAGAGCTGCAATGGCCCCTTCATTGCTAGAGAATTCTATTGGTTTGCAGGACCAGAATTCTTTGTAAGAACAACCATAAGACATGGTTCTTCTTCTTTTTGGAATTGGCATTTGAAGAAAGGGTCCATTGTTCACGCTGTGACTAAGTTCCGTATGGGTTCGCTTACTTCCACTATTACTATTATTATTTTCCGTTTCTTTAACATGTTGGATGATATATGGTATAGCATCTCTAATTCCTTAGGTTACAATGTGTCGAATTTCACTGTTATTTATTTGATTATCATTATTCTGGTTTTCCTGATTTGCTGCGTCGGCCATCTGGATTATAAACATTTACCAAGTATTAAATTGCAAAACAATATTAAATGCAAACAATCACACAACAAACATATTGATCCAAAATCGTCGGACATTGCGGCCTTTACTCTAATTTATATATATATATATATATAGAGGGTAAGGTTCATGCGAGAACCGCGAGAACCAATGTGAACACAAAATAAAATCTAAAAAAAATAAAAAAAACACTCAAATTTTTTTTTAACAAAAATCACTATATTTAGTTACCCCCCCCCCCCCCCCCAAAAAAAAAAAAAACCTTTTTTTTTTTCGAGTAACAGTTATCCATGCACATGTGCATATGTATCATTACTTCAATAAATTCCGTAATACGTTATCAGTAATAGACAATTGAACTTTAATTTACAATACCATCTGTAATACACTACTTTTTACATTACCAATATTCAAAATGCATGTCACACCCCCAAAATCCACTCGCGGAGTATTACCGCTTGGAGGCGTGACATGACCAGGATCAAGCCACCAATCATATTGAACATAAGTATATAGTAACAGTCATTCATCAATACGATAGGTGTTTCCAAAACCAAATATAAACAAGTGTGTAGCGGAAGCATTAATGTAAACCCAACATAAGTTTTAAGTACAAAATGTCATAATGTTTAACAACACATTCTCGATCCGTGTCCACAACGACTGTGCCTCCCGTGCAAGCTCCAAAAGTACCTATGGTCCTGCAAGGCATGTAACAGAGAGTCAACAACTAGTTGAGCGAGTTCACAGAAAGTAATGCGTAATAGTAAGTTTGTTTGTAACATGTGGCTCTACTGGGCCGGTAGTAAGTTCTATTGGTGGGGGCTTCCCGTGTTGTATAACCACTAGACTATTTGTAACCATATGTGTTCTTCACAACCGAGAACAGTAATACGTACAAGTGTTACGTAGGTTTTACGTAAGTATCCTTCCCAACCGAGGATAGGGGTACGCGGGGGTTTACGTAGGTTTTACGTAAGTGCCTGACACAACCGAGGCAGTAGTAAATATAGGTTCACGTAGGTTTTACGTGAGCATCCTTCACAACCGAGGATAGCGAATAGCATAAGTATACGTAGGTTTTACGTATGGGTCCTGCACAACCGAGGACGATGGTATGGTAGTCTAGTAATAATGTCCGCATGAATCTATTCAACCTTATTACTTAAATCCCATTCCCAAGCCCTGGGAATCCCATGCCTTGGTAGAAGTGTGAACTCACCTTGTTTGCTCGGTATGCTAAGTTAAGTGCTCACAGTTAATCAGTCAAGTCCTATAGTGCACGTATGTTCCGTCAGTTTACGTTCGTAATGTTTCACATGAAACTAGTGTCACAGTAATATCATATAACACACAACAGTTAATCATGCTTTAACAATCCATGTTACACATAAAGGCTTTCACAGTTTATTATGACAATGTTATCCATTAACAGAAAACAGAAGTAATAGACATAATAAAGTTATCAACTTAACAGGGTTGTCATCTAACACAGTTACTCAAACAATGAGGTTCTCAAAATACATATTTAACAAAGTTAAATAACTGACTGAGTTATTCAAGTGATTAGTTTAAGCTAAATAACATAATTAATAACATTAATTATTAACAGTAGCTTGTTGCCAGACAAACCAAAAGTGGCGAAATCACTTATGGATCGAAATCCAACTTGGGCCGAAATCACATATATGGGCCGAAAACACATTAGGCCGAAATCCCCCTTATGGCCGAAAACCCTTTTGTCCGAAATCCCACATGTTTAGCCGAAATCACATAATGTGCCGAAAACCAAACAGTGCCGAAAACAAAACATGTGGGCCGAAAACCCTTTTAGCCGAAAACCCTTTTGGGCTGAATTGTTTGGGCCGAAATCACATTAAGTGATTTCGTCCACTTCCTTTTTGTGGGGGTGATTTCGTGAACATCATCATCTTCTCCAAACTCACTGGTTAAAAACCCAGCAACTAAATCTCACAGTTTCATGATTAACCATTTACAAGTCATATCATAATTCATTGATATGAAACAAATACTCTACCAAAACTTTGTGAGATCAAGAACATAATAAATCAGTTTATCAATCATAACATATAACCTCTGTTGTTCAAAAATATCAAATATACAGAAGGTTCAAAGATGAAAATTTATCTAGCAAGCACAATAGGATAAATCACATATTCACATATATACATACATCATGATTTAACATCCAATAATCATACGATTTGCAACAAGAACAACTTGAATCATGAAATCACTAACCAAGGATTTAACAGAGATTTTTGCTTGAAATGTGGAACTCTTTTGTGGGTTTTTCAGATGTAGAGAGAGAGACAACAAAGTGATTAGATGTGGTTTGGAAAATGTGAGACTTCTCTGAGAAGTTTGGTTTATAAGAATGATTATATCTAAAATATCTTAATACTGGGCCATGGGCCAAGCCCATTTCTGATTTCGTGGTCATCAGTGGGACGAAAACACTCTAAAGTGTTTTCACCACTTGAGTGATTTCATGATATTGTTTACAGTAAAGTCCCATCTTTTAATTAACATGTAATTAATACAAACCTTAATAACACACACTCACATATTAACAAATATTACAGATTTCCAAGTACACAATATTAATCGAAATACGATATAACGTATTACAAAGGTAAACGTTGTGAAACATCGAGTCGTATCAACAACAACTAGAACAATAATATAATAAAAAAAATTTAACGTGCACTAAATGCGAAGATAGAATCTTGGAAACTCGAGTTGTCACATTATCCCCAACTTGAAAGAAATTTCGTCCCGAAATTTAGCATGCGGTTACTGAGGAAGCTAGGTAAGTTATCGTTTACTGGTTTTCCTGGGGTATCACATCATCCCCCTGTTGAGTTGGGATTTCATCCCGAACTTCTGTAGTAGCTTCAGCCTCAGTAGTAGTTGCATTGTTTTCGAACAACTGGGGATATTTGAGTTCCATTTGGTCTTCGCGTTCCCAGGTGAACTCTGGGCCACGACGGGAGTTCCAACGAACTCGAACAAGAGGTATTCTGGTGTTCTTGAGGACCTTAACATCCCGGTCCGTGATTTCAACTGGTTCCTCAACGAAATGCAATTGTTCGTCGATAGTAAGCTCCTTCAAGGGAACTATGAAGGTCTCATCTGACTGCCACTTCTTCAGATTCGACACATGAAAGACGTTGTGAACTGCACTGAGTTCAGCTGGTAAGTTCAGTCTGTAGGCCACTTTGCCCATCTTTTCTATGACTTCAAATGGTCCAACGTATCGTGGATTGAGTTTGCCTCGTTTGCCAAAACGAACAACACCCTTCCAAGGTGAAACTTTGAGTAGTGCTCGATCCCCAACTTGGAATTCGAGTATTTTCCTGTCTTTATCGGCGTATACTTTCTGACGGTCACGAGCTGCCGCCATGCATTGTCGTATTTGAGCAATCTTTTCAGTAGTATCAACTACCATTTCCGGACCTGTGATCTGACTGTCACCCACCTCTGCCCAACAAAGAGGTGATCGGCATTTACGCCCGTACAATGCCTCAAATGGAGCAGCTTTAATGCTGGTGTGGTAACTGTTGTTGTATGAAAATTCCACAAGTGGCAGATGCTTTTCCCAGCCCTTGCCAAAGTCAATTACGCACGCCCGAAGCATGTCTTCTAGAGTTTGAATAGTACGCTCAGATTGCCCATCTGTCTGAGGATGATAAGCTGTGCTCATGTCTAATCGAGAGCCAAAAGATTTGTGCATTGCTTGCCACAGTTCTAAAGTAAAACGTGCATCACGATCAGAGATAATAGATGTGGGCACCCCGTGCCTCGAGACAACTTCTTTAAGGTATACGTCTGCTAGAGTGGAGAACTTATCCGTTTCCTTGATAGCCAAGAAGTGAGCAGACTTTGTGAGTCGATCCACGATCACCCAAATAGTATCATTCCCACGCTGAGATCTAGGCAGGCCAGTAACAAAATCCATGGAAATTTGCTCCCATTTCCATTGTGGTATCTCAGGTTGCTGGAGTGGGCCTGATGGTTTCTGATATTCCGCTTTGACTCTCGCACAAGTCAAACACTTGCTAACGTAAGTTGCTATGTGGGCCTTCATGCTAGGCCACCAATATGTAGTTCTGAGGTCGTAGTACATCTTATCTGAACCAGGATGTACTGAGTAGCGACTTATGAGCTTCATCCATTACAAGCTCGCGTAAATTACCATAGAGTGGGACCCAAATGCGTCCTGTTACATAGTAGGCGCCGTCTGCCCTTTGTTCTAACCTTTGCCTTGAGCCGCGCAGGGCTTCAGCCCTGACGTTTTCCGGTTTCAATGCTTCTACCTGAGCATCTCGTATCTGTGAAGGAAGACTAGACTGAATAGTGAGTTGCAACGCTCGTACACGCCTAGGTGTAGTATCCTTTCGACTGAGGGCGTCGGCCACCACATTGGCTTTGCTCGGATGATACTTTATAGCACATTCGTAATCGTTCAGTAACTCGACCCATCGACGTTGTCGCATGTTCAAGTCTTTCTGCTTGAAGATATGCTCAAGACTTCTGTGATCGGTGTAGATGGTGCACTTGGTGCCATACAGATAATGTCTCCATATCTTGAGTGCAAAGACAACAGCTCCGAGCTCTAAATCGTGCGTAGTGTAATTCCGTTCGTGAATCTTAAGTTGGCGCGAAGCATAAGCAATAACTTTATCCCGTTGCATCAACACACATCCAAGACCTTGGATGGATGCGTCGCAGTAGACTACAAAATCGTCCGTGCCTTCAGGCAATGAGAGGATAGGTGCGCTACAAAGTCTATCCTTTAAGTGCTGAAACGCTGTTTCCTGTGTATCACTCCAACGGTAAGCAATACCTTTCTGTGTCAATAATGTAAGCGGCTGTGCAATCTTTGAGAAGTCTTTGATGAACCGTCTGTAATAACCCGCCAAACCCAAGAATTGGCGTATTTCGGTTGGTGTACTAGGTGCAGGCCAGTTCTTGATCGAATCTACTTTGGATGGATCAACATGAATCTCATCCTTGTTTACCACGTGGCCTAGAAAGTGGACTTCACGAAGCCAGAAGTCGCATTTTGAAAACTTAGCGTACAGCTGTTCCGTTCGAAGGAGTTCCAAAATAAGTCGTAAATGCTGTTCGTGTTCCTCCCGATTCTTCGAATAAATCAGGATGTCGTCAATGAAAACAATAACAAACTTGTCAAGATAGGGTTTACACACCCTGTTCATAAGATCCATGAAAACCGCAGGCGCGTTCGTTAGCCCGAATGGCATGACCAAAAACTCGTAATGGCCGTAGCGAGTTCTGAATGCTGTTTTGGAGACGTCCTCATCCCGGACTCTCAGTTGATGGTAACCTGACCTCAGGTCAATCTTTGAGTAATAGCTCGACCCTTGCAACTGGTCGAATAAGTCGTCGATACGTGGAAGAGGATAACGATTCTTCACCGTCACCTTGTTCAGTTCGCGGTAATCTATGCACATACGAAAGGTACCGTCTTTCTTCTTTACAAATAATACTGGAGCTCCCCAGGGCGAAGAGCTAGGACGTATGAAACCCTTTTCCAAGAGTTCTTGCAATTGCTTAGACAGTTCTTCCAGTTCAGTTGGAGCTAAGCGGTAAGGCGCTCGAGCTATAGGTGCTGCTCCTGGAGCTAGCTCGATCTGAAATTCGACCTGGCGATGAGGCGGTAATCCAGGTAACTCTTCAGGAAACACTTGAGGAAAGTCGCGTACTACAGGAATATCCCCAATCTTTTTCTCTGTCGCCGATGTATCAGTAACGAGTGCTAAAATAGCTATGTGGCCCTTTCGTAAACACTTCTGTGCCTTCAATAAGGAGATGATGCCACTCACGACACCACTCTTGTCGCCTTGAACTTCGAGAGGTTCTTTGCCAGAACGGGGAATACGAATGATCTTCTCCTTGCATAGGATCTCTGCTTGTTGTTGGGATAACCAATCCATACCGATGACAATGTCGAAACTACTCAGAGTTATAGGAATGAGATCGATAGAGAAAGTCTGACCAGCGAGGATAAGATTACAACCCTGAACTATGTGTGTGGCCTCTAGACTTTTACCGTTAGCTAACTCTACGACATGTTTGGTGTTCAAAAGTGTTGGTGCGCGTTTAAGCATTCGACTAACGTTCAGAGACATATAACTGGTATCCGCACCCGAATCAAATAATACGGTAACATAAAAGTCGTCGAGAAGAAACTTACCCGTAACCACATTAGGATCGTTCCTTGCGTCACTCTGACCAATCACAAACATACGACCCTTTGCACCATTGTTGTTGTTGTTTCCCCCATTGTTGTTCCCAGTGCCCTGATTATTGTTGTTGTTGTTCCCATTTCCCTGGTTGTTGTTGTTCTGGTTTCGGTTTAACTGAGGGCAGTGTCTTTTGAAGTGACCTTCAGCACCACAATGAAAACATCCCTTGTTACCCTGTTGTTGGTTCTGCTGCGTTTGATGCTGCTGTTGATTCTGAGTTACAGGCCGTGGGCTCCTACAATCCTAGGCCTCATGGCCCATCCTGAGGCACCTCCGACAACGACCCTTGTTGCACTGGCCACTGTGATGCCTGTTACAGTTGTTACACTTTGGGAGGTTCCCTTGATACACACCCTGCCTGTGACTGCCCGAGGATTGCTGACTAGGGCTCTGATAGTTGTCAGTCTTTCGCTGCTGAACTTGAGACTGTACTAAAGCTGAACCTTTGTTGGAATCCCCCTCCCATTTCCTCTTGTTATCACTGGGGGTAGCAGGAGTAGTTGCTGAAACAGTAGCAGTAGTAGTAGCGCTGATACGTTTAGGCAGCTTGTTCTGTTCCACTGCCTGATCGGTGAGGCGATGAGCTAGCTTGACAATCTGTTGAATGGTGCCAAGATTCGCTGAGGTTACGTGACTTTGAATTTCCGGCACCAGACCATTGAGATACAGTTCGATACGCTTAATGGGAGGGTCCACCATAGTAGGACACAGAATAGCCAACTCATTCGATCTTCTGGTGTACGCTTCAATTTCTGACCCCGTCATTTTCAAGTGGTAAAATTCTACCTCCAGCTTATGAATATCATCACGGCTACAATATTCCTCCTTGATCAACTCCTTGAAATCATTCCAGGGTGTGGCGTTAGCAACAGCCAACCCTGAATTTGCGCATTCCACCAAGTCAGCGCGATGCCTTCTAGAGTACCAGTGGCGTACTTCACCCTGCGAGCCTCAGGGCATTCACACATTTCGAATACGGACTCGAGCTTTTCAAACCAATGGAGGAGTCCAACCGCTCCTTCCGTGCCACTAAAGGTAGTAGGACGACAGTCCATGAAAGTTTTGAAGGTACAAACAGGTGGCTGAACGTGCTGACCTGTTGTATATAAGAATCCAGTACAAGATTAAAACACAAGAGTTGGTTTAGGAGTGTAGGATCTAAAGATCCTAGTGTGAGTTACAACTGCAGGGTATACCTCCTGCTTGTGCGGCTGTAAGTGCCTCAGCAATTCGTTCGTTAATAAGAGCCGTCAGTTGGGCTTGCGTCATGTTGATACGTCCAGACATGATCTTCATAGTAAATATGACATAAGTGAGAGAGGTTCGCGAGTAGTGCGATAACAAAAGGGAATAATCACACAAGTGTTCTCATGCAATAGTGTCAAGTTAACCTAAGCATACCCGGAGCAAAGTTCTATGCAATTCTAGCAAGTAGGCAATAAGACATGTACCATATTACCTAGAGTGATGAGTCTTGCACGTGGAGCGAGGCGTCGTTGTGGATCGTTGAGCACTGTTCTGGTTATAGTCTGGTTTTAATAAAAACGTTTTCCCCTTATTAAAACCGAGTTCTCTATAACCAATGGCTCTGATACCAATCTGTCACACCCCCAAAATCCACTCGCGGAGTACTACCGCTTGGAGGCGTGACATGACCAGGATCAAGCCACCAATCATATTGAACATAAGTATATAGTAACAGTCATTCATCAATACGATAGGTGTTTCCAAAACCAAATATAAACAAGTGTGTAGCGGAAGCATTAATGTAAACCCAACATAAGTTTTAAGTACAAAATGTCATAATGTTTAACAACACATTCTCGATCCGTGTCCACAACGACTGTGCCTCCCGTGCAAGCTCCAAAAGTACCTATGGTCCTGCAAGGCATGTAACAGAGAGTCAACAACTAGTTGAGCGAGTTCACAGAAAGTAATGCGTAATAGTAAGTTTGTTTGTAACATGTGGCTCTACTGGGCCGGTAGTAAGTTCTATTGGTGGGGGCTTCCCGTGTTGTATAACCACTAGACTATTTGTAACCATATGTGTTCTTCACAACCGAGAACAGTAATACGTACAAGTGTTACGTAGGTTTTACGTAAGTATCCTTCCCAACCGAGGATAGGGGTACGCGGGGGTTTACGTAGGTTTTACGTAAGTGCCTGACACAACCGAGGCAGTAGTAAATATAGGTTCACGTAGGTTTTACGTGAGTATCCTTCACAACCGAGGATAGCGAATAGCATAAGTATACGTAGGTTTTACGTATGGGTCCTGCACAACCGAGGACGATGGTATGGTAGTCTAGTAATAATGTCCGCATGAATCTATTCAACCTTATTCCTTAAATCCCATTCCCAAGCCCTGGGAATCCCATGCCTTGGTAGAAGTGTGAACTCACCTTGTTTGCTCGGTATGCTAAGTTAAGTGCTCACAGTTAATCAGTCAAGTCCTATAGTGCACGTATGTTCCGTCAGTTTACGTTCGTAATGTTTCACATGAAACTAGTGTCACAGTAATATCATATAACACACAACAGTTAATCATGCTTTAACAATCCATGTTACACATAAAGGCTTTCACAGTTTATTATGACAATGTTATCCATTAACAGAAAACAGAAGTAATAGACATAATAAAGTTATCAACTTAACAGGGTTGTCATCTAACACAGTTACTCAAACAATGAGGTTCTCAAAATACATATTTAACAAAGTTAAATAACTGACTGAGTTATTCAAGTGATTAGTTTAAGCTAAATAACATAATTAATAACATTAATTATTAACAGTAGCTTGTTGCCAGACAAACCAAAAGTGGCGAAATCACTTATGGATCGAAATCCAACTTGGGCCGAAATCACATATATGGGCCGAAAACACATTAGGCCGAAATCCCCCTTATGGCCGAAAACCCTTTTGTCCGAAATCCCACATGTTTAGCCGAAATCACATAATGTGCCGAAAACCAAACAGTGCCGAAAACAAAACATGTGGGCCGAAAACCCTTTTAGCCGAAAACCCTTTTGGGCTGAATTGTTTGGGCCGAAATCACATTAAGTGATTTCGTCCACTTCCTTTTTGTGGGGGTGATTTCGTGAACATCATCATCTTCTCCAAACTCACTGGTTAAAAACCCAGCAACTAAATCTCACAGTTTCATGATTAACCATTTACAAGTCATATCATAATTCATTGATATGAAACAAATACTCTACCAAAACTTTGTGAGATCAAGAACATAATAAATCAGTTTATCAATCATAACATATAACCTCTGTTGTTCAAAAATATCAAATATACAGAAGGTTCAAAGATGAAAATTTATCTAGCAAGCACAATAGGATAAATCACATATTCACATATATACATACATCATGATTTAACATCCAATAATCATACGATTTGCAACAAGAACAACTTGAATCATGAAATCACTAACCAAGGATTTAACAGAGATTTTTGCTTGAAATGTGGAACTCTTTTGTGGGTTTTTCAGATGTAGAGAGAGAGACAACAAAGTGATTAGATGTGGTTTGGAAAATGTGAGACTTCTCTGAGAAGTTTGGTTTATAAGAATGATTATATCTAAAATATCTTAATACTGGGCCATGGGCCAAGCCCATTTCTGATTTCGTGGTCATCAGTGGGACGAAAACACTCTAAAGTGTTTTCACCACTTGAGTGATTTCATGATATTGTTTACAGTAAAGTCCCATCTTTTAATTAACATGTAATTAATACAAACCTTAATAACACACACTCACATATTAACAAATATTACAGATTTCCAAGTACACAATATTAATCGAAATACGATATAACGTATTACAAAGGTAAACGTTGTGAAACATCGAGTCGTATCAACAACAACTAGAACAATAATATAATAAAAAAAATTTAACGTGCACTAAATGCGAAGATAGAATCTTGGAAACTCGAGTTGTCACAATGCACATGTGCATCATTAGGTATAACCATGATATAACATGTTTTGGTACAAAAAGTTTGTGATTTTGAATGGAGAAGTAGGCCCATATACATGTTTTTTGGTTAGTTATATCTAGTGGTTGATGGTTTGGCTATAGTTGTTACTTTATGATGTAATATGATGATTGGGTGGTATAAATGGTGTTGATATACATGTAATAAAGTCAAAATATTGGTAATGGTATTGTATTATGGATGGTAGGAGGTAATGATATTGTATTATGGATGGTAGGAGGTAATGGTAGTGTATTATGGATGGTATGATATATGAAAGGGAAAGTGTATTCAAAGTAGTGTACCAAAACACCTTATTTCATGTTGATACATATAGATGCACATGTGCATTTATAATATTGGTAATGTAGAAAGTAGTGTATTACATATGGTAGTGTAAATGAAAGTGCAATTGTCTAATATTTGTAATGAGTTACGAAATTTGTCAAAGAAATTATACATATGCACATGCGCATGTTTGTGTATTATGGATGGAATGATAGATGAAAGAGAAAGTGTATTCAAAGTACTGTACTAAAACACCTTATTTCATGTTGATACATATAGATGCACATGTGCATTTCTAATATTGTTAACGTAAAAAGTAGTGTATTACACGTAGTAGTGTAAATGAAAGTGCAATTGACTAATATTTGTAATGAATTGCGGAATTTGACAAAGAAATGATACATATGCACATGTGCATGGATAACTGTTACTCGAAATTTTTTTTTTGAAAATTTTTTTAATTTTTTTTATTAACAAAATATAGCGATTTTTCCAAAAACAAATAGTAAAAAAATCAAAAAAAAATTTTTTGGGTGTTTTTTAGATTTTTTTTAGGAATTACTGTTTGTGTTCACACTGGTTCTCGCGGTTCTCGCAATAAAGGGTGGTTCCTAACGGATCTTTGTCCTATATATATATATAGAGTAGGAGTTGGGTAGAGAGTGAGTTTTTCCTAAAAAGTCTAGGAAGCAATCAGAATGCGACATGTGGCATTGAAGATTTTTAACTAGAAGGGCAATTGTGTACTTTCACATTCTATTTTTATTTTTGGAATTTATCTTCATTAACTAACTATCCATGTCCATATTTTGTAACCGTTTTTCTCCATGATTTTATGAATAATTTGTTTTCGAAATGTAAACCAATCGCATATTCCATTGTTCAGAAGATTACTGGAAATTATCAGCATTTTCTTGGTGCTGTGTTTTAACAGTTTACAGGGCTAAAGTCAATTTTTTTATAGATCCCATAATATAAAGGTGGTTTTGTAATTGGCAAATTACTCTTTTGTAATCTGCTTGCTGTTAAAACACAGCGTCAAGAAATCCTCCAGCATTACCAGCATTGATGGTAAAACACAGCGTATGAATCTGCTTGCTGTTAAAACACAACTGTATGAATCTGAATGCTAAAACACAACTGTATGAATCTGCTTGCTGTTAAAACACAACTGTATGAATATGCTTGCTGTTAAAACACAACTGTATGAATCTGAATGCTAAAACACAACTGTATGAATCTGCTTGTTATTAAAACACAACTGTATGAATCTGCTTGCTGTTAAAACACAACTGTATGAATCTGCTGGCTGTTAAAACACAATTGTATGAATCTGAATGCTAAAACACAACTGTATGAATCTGCTTGCTGCTAAAACACAACTGTATTAATTTGCTTGCTGTTAAAACACATCGTCAAGAAAACGGAGATGATACGAACAATATTTGAATGGTGATGATGAACTCGGAGACGGTGGAGATGGAGAAGTGTTTTAATTTGATCCGGTGCTCTCCATCCTTTCTAAAGTTATCTTATTCCATGATTGTAGTTATTTTTGGTAGGGATTGGGGTTTCGAAGATGGGTTTGGAGAGAGAGAGGGAAAATCGCGTGAAATTAGGAACTGGGTTTGACTGACGGTTATCTAATTGATTTAAAACACGATATATTGACAAAATTGCCCCTAGTCTTTTAAAACAATGAATTAAATAAACTAAAAAATTACAAGATTGCCATTGACTTCATCTTAACCATTAAACACGCCCATTGGATGGCCCAGATCGCTTCCTAGACTTTCTAGGAAAAACACACTTTCCGCAGGATCCTTACTATATATATATATACTATATATAAAAGCATATCCAAAGGGCAGTTTTGGTCATTTGACATTGTACAAGCATTTCAAGCACATTATACAACCATTTTAAGCATAAAGGTGTTGAAAATTGTCTTTAACACGCTATTGAACCTAATTTTGGGCGGTCAATTTTTGTTCAAATTTTGAATCCCCGCTCATCCCCAATTCCCCATACATCCTGTCTTTTCATCTCTTCCTTTTGATTTCTCCACCTCTCAAAACCATCTCCAACTCGCAGTTTTATGTAAACATGAAGCCTAAAAGCACCTAATTTCTACATGGCTATTCTTGCAAAATCCCTCGATTCCAAAATATTGAGCCACGATCTGAACAAAACCACCTTCAGATCTGAACAAAACCACCCACGAAAAGGTTTGCAACGGTGAACAAAATCCCCTCTACTCCATGGTTTCAGCCGTCACTGGTGATACTCCAGGTTCTTCCCTTATCCGGTTCCAGAGATGACGATGGTGGTGTCACGGAAGAGGTTCCAGTAATCCATTGTCTTCAAACTCTCTAATGCTAAGGTTCAATTTTTCGAAATACAGTTTGAGCTATCGCGTTTGTTCTTAGTTTACAAATCGAAACCCTAGATATGTTGTGCGAGTTCAATTTCTTTTGAGGAATTCGGCTTTTGTGTTTTTGTTTACACAAAAAGGTTTTTGATTTTGTGAATTGAAGAACTTCAATTATAGGGTTTCGTTTATTTGAAGTTTAGGGTTTGATGTTTGACGTTTGTGATGAATCAGCAAATCAGTTGCAAATTGGAACTTACAGGAATCAGGGTGTTAAAACCAGTTGTAGCACTTTATATATATTTTAGTTGAACTTGAACCTGTTTTTCTCTTATATTCATCTGTATCCTGAATGTATTTATTAGAGGGTTAATTTTTTTTTTTGTATTACTTCATATGCGTGTGTACATAGAGTGTGTGTAATACTATATATAAAATCCTATATACCTGGATTTCGTTTGAACATAAAATCCTACATATCCGGATTTCATTTTGTTTGATTTTGTTTTGAGTGTTTGTTGTTTTCACACTCTTTTCATATCTAATAAGCCTCTTTGAGTTTGGATGGCTTCACATTCAGTTTTATATTCGTACTTTTCTTTGGTAGGGTTAGGGTTATATTTTCGTTGAAATAAGATTTCCCTATTTTGTTTTGTTCAATGTTATAATTTTAGGAGGCAAGAAGGCTTGGATTTGTTGTACGTTTCTGGATTATAGTAACTTTGTATCAAGGGGATGGCGTAGCGATAAGTGTTCCCATGCTTAGAAAAAGCAGGGTATCAGCAATTTGGTGGCAATTTCAACTTTTTTTTAAATATTCACTAAAAAAACAAGCTACAATAGTATATCAACAAGTTTCTGCACCTTACCACTCATGAATCAAGGATTATATTACCTGTATTTAGTAGAAATTTCAGCTAAAAACTCAAAATCACAGTCTGAGCCTGAGAATTCGCACGACACTAAAATGCGATTAAAGCTACAGACATGTTGGATATATATTCTTTTAGTCAACGGGATTTAGAGTTCATTTGTAAATTTACTTCAGAGCATGGTTCAGATGTGTTTCGTCAAATGCTGCAATCGATTTGCCCATCCATCTACGGGCATGAACTTGTTAAAGGTACTTAGTAATGTTCCAATATTCGACAATTTTACCTCACTTAATTGATTGTCGATGAGTAAGTTATGTAAAGTTTGTTACGGAGGGGTCATATGACATTAATTAATATTTTTACGTTGAACAGCTGGTATAACATGGGCTCTTTTTGGAGGTGTAAGAAAGCATTCAATGGATCAGAATAAAGTTCCTGTTAGAGGAGACATTCATGTCATAATTGTTAATTGTTGGTATGAGGTTTTCTAATTTGGGTAAATTCTATGATTTCATATAGTCAACTAACGTAGCGAGTGCCATATGTTCCATATCAGGTGATCCTGGACTAGGAAAAAGTCAACTACTGCAAGCAGCAGCTTCGGTTTCACCACGTGGTATATATGTTTGCAGGAATGCCACAACAAATGCTGGCCTCACTGTTGCTGTTGTCAAAGATTCAATGACCGGTGACTACGCTTTTGAGGCAGGTAAGTATTATATCTTCCACATATTAGATTCAAAATGTTGTTACATAGCTATGTAAAATTGAATACCTGAGATACTATGTTCTTTAACAGGTGCGATGGTACTAGCAGACAGAGGATTATGCTGCATTGATGAATTTGATAAAATGTCTGCAGAACACCAGGTTAGTTCTTAATAAATGGAGGTCTCACTTAGCCGAAAACGGTTAATTTAAATTATAAAATGAAAAAAGTATTTTTTGATTATATATGTTAACAACCTTCACAGTCTCTACTAGAAGCTATGGAGCAACAGCGTGTCTCCGTTGCCAAAGCAGGACTCGTAGCAAGTTTATCAACTCAAACTACTGTTTTAGCAGCCGCAAACCCCGTTGGTGGCCATTACAAGTACTCTTCAAAATTATAATTTTGATTTTTAGTTTAGAGGAAAATGCCATTTTTGTCCTTGAGGTTTGGCTACTTTTGCAACTTTCATCCAAAGGTTTGTTTTTCCGCATCTGGACCCAATAGGTTTGAAATCTTGCTATTTTCATCTAACTCGCTATCTCTATCCATTTTTTAGCATTAAGCCAGGGGCATTTTCATCTTTTTAGACATTTTTATTGTGATGGTTAAAGGATTTGGGTGGGGACAAAGTCAAAAGAGGTGGATTTTTATTTCCTATAGTGTTTTTACTTCTATAAAAAATGTCTAAAAAGACGGAAATACCCCTAATTTAATGGAGAAAAGAGGATGGAGTTAACGAGTTGGATGAAAATGGTAGGATTTCAAACCTTTTGGATCCAAATGCGAAAAAACAAACCTTTAGACGAAAATCACAAAAGTGGCTAAACCTCAGGGACAAAAATGGCATTTTACTATTTAGTTTAATATAGAACCTTTTGCCATTTTGCTTATAGGGGCTTTTATATCAACTGCTTATTTTGGTTACAGTCGGGCAAAAACTGTGAACGAGAATTTGAAAATTAATGTTGCTTTGTTATCACGATTTGATTTGGTATTCATATTGCTTGACAAGCCTGATGAGCAGCTTGACAAACAAGTTTCCGAACACATTATGTCGGTAAGTCAACTCGACGTCTGTTTTGACTTTTCACAGAGTCAATGTGTAATATGTATTTTTTTTGCAGCTGCATACTCGAAGTGGGAATAGTTCACAAACTGTGAAAAAACTTACAGGTGTGTTTATTTTTTTGTAGAGCTTTTTACCTCATGGATTATTTTACTGTAGAAACTGATCAACATATATTGAATATAAATGAAAGCGGTTAGTCCCATTAATTAATTAATTAATTATTAATGAGTGTTTTATAGTACTGATTGTGTGGTATTGATCAACTATTCAACTGTCTGAGCTGAATATTTTTTATTGTCTTGGCATATGTTCAATAATATTTTTTTAACAATGTTCTTTAAATTTCTATATGACCAGGTAGAACTTCAGGATGTGAGGACCGAGTATGGGATGCTAAAAGAATGTAGTGCAGCTGATGAACATGCCAAGTTGCTGGCTTCTGAGGTTGTTAGATTAGAGGTGAAGGTACTGCACACATAGCTTGAACTTACTTTTCAGAGGTAAAAATTGACAGGTGTGGTATGGGTCAAACATGTGATTTTTTGGTGTGGTTCGAAACTTTTCAGATCGAGTTAGGTTAACAAGGGAGAAGTACATATGTAGTGCAGCTGATGAACATGCCAAGTTGCTGGCTTCTGAGGTTGTTGGATTAGAGGTGAAGGTACTGCACACATAGCTTGAACTTACTTTTCAGAGGTAAAAATTGACAGGTGTGGTATGGGTCAAACATGTGATTTTTTGGTGTGGTTCGAAACTTTTCAGGTCGAGTTAGGTTAACAAGGGAGAAGTACATATTTTGGTTAGAACTACAGTTTCAGCTGGGAACATACATGTTTGTCCAGGTTTCTTTCAAATAACAAACACGTCAAATAAAAAGGGATCAATACATATTCAAGGCTAATGTGTGTATTATAACTGCTGTGATTGGGTCTGGTGTGGTGTCGCTAGGATGGGCGATTGCGCAGCTAGGTTGGGTTGCTGGTCCGGCGGTTTTCATGACATTTTCGTTCATCACTTATTTCACCTCCACCCTTCTCTTTGACGCTTACCGTGCACCGGACCGTTCATGGGAAGCGTAACTACACCTACATGGATGTGGTTAGAGCCACTCTAGGTACAAAATGTTTAGTTTTTCTAGATGTGTATTTTTTTTCTTGTTAATGATTTTATATCAAGGGCAAAATTGTCTTTAAACAGGAGGGAAAAAGGCGCAGTTATGTGGGATAGCTCAGTATGTGAACCTTGTTGGAGTTACTATTGGTTACACAATCACTACTTCTATAAGCATTGTGTAAGTACATTGAATCATATTAATTAGTTATCTAAAAATTTGCGGAACTTGAGGGGTTGACGTTTGTTATACTTTCTGAGCAGTTAAATTTTATTTTTGTGTACCCGGCGCTATGGGGCTTGATGGGTGAATATGGCGCCATAAAGCGCTCTACTACGGGTGGACTAAGTTTAATTACGTTTTGCAATTTAATATACAGGGCAGTGAAAAATATCAAATTGTTTTCACTATAGCGGGCACGGCGCACATTGTCAACCGTCGAATTATCCATACATGGCTGTGTTTGCAGTTATACATATCGTGTTAAGCCAAATCCAAAATTTTCATAAACTATCATGGTTATCGATACTAGCCGTAGTGATGTCTTTTGCTTACTCTCTCATTGGACTCGGTCTCTCTTTTGCGAAAGTAGCAGGTAAGTTTTCACTTTTGTACAATTTAAAGTATATTTAAAAAAAATGAATAATAAAATTAGTTATGTATTAAATATGTTCAGAAGGGGTGCACACGAAGACAACTCTATGTATGAGACTATTTGTGAGTGAGCTAAGGAAAATTACATCGCTGGACAATGTGGCAATGGCCATTCGTTGCCTAAAATCCATCTGTTCATCAGCCAGATCCTTGAGACTGGCCCTGGTTTTATAGGTAAAACAATTGTTTTTGTTGCTTTTCATTGGGTCAATGCATTAGATTCTTGTAAGTTTGTAATTAATGAGATCAAAACATTTGTTCCCATATAACGGAAAGAGGTTTACTACAATGGTGAAGTATGTAAATAAAACTTGATGTATTATTATATTTAACTTTGTGAGTGGCTTGATTCTTCTGTATTGACACATGCTAGAAAAAAGGTGTTTGTATAGGGAATGCCATGTGGGAGGCTTGTGACATAGGTATATCACACTAAAATTATTCATATCCAACTCTTTATTTTAAGCTCTATAATTTATATAAAAAACATATTTTTAGTTAAGTTTTGTTTATTTTTAAAAGCTCTCACATCCCACTCTCTATCTCTACCTCAACCTCTATCTTACTTACAGATACTTATACTATCACTTTTTCTCTTTGTTATACACTCACATCATCTAATTTAAACATGGATAGTGACCTATCAAATATAGAGATTGTGTTTTACTCTCTACCATATAATTAAAAGATGAATAGCAGATAGAGAATGAGTTGTAAAATGTATTTCACCTCTTTTCGCAATACACTAGAGATAGAAGGTAGAATAATGAAAGGAATGTGAGTGTTGTAATGCTACAAACTCGAAAAATTAAGAAATATAGAACTATAAACGTAATACCCTTTTGTATAATACTATAAAAATAAAAATAAAAACTAATAGAGATGATTGAGGGATGGAGGATAAGACAGAGACATTTTGAAGCCGTCACTTCCTTTGTTCGTTCCTACAGAAGATTGTGAATGTAGGATTTGGTATTCCTTTCATATCTGGGTTACAGTTAAGGCTACTTCGATATAAAGTTTACCGAAATTTTAAAATTTTTATTTTGTAGTGTTACATATTGGATTTCGAGAGTACCTTAACCGAAAATTTAGATTTTAGTTATGACCCAACTGAACTGAACCTTCTCATGCACACCTTTAGAATAACTAACATGTGTTGTGTTTTCTGTTGCATCGCGAATTTGGTTTTGGTTATGGCTCAAAACCGAACCTCCCTGTACATAGCCCTAAACTCACCAACTTAAGTGATATGTTTCCCGCCGCATCGCGCGGGTAAACAGCTAGTATACATATATATATATATATATATATATATATATATATATATATATATATATATATATATATATATGCGTCTAGTACAAACCAAAACTGGAAATTAAAATACAATACTAGTAGGCATCAGTAGCTATAAGGTTATATTTTTTTTCAAGTCACACACACACACACACACACACACATATATATATACATATATTATTACTACTTAATGGGGGTCCATCCAAAACTGCATGTTACGCTCGTCATACTTCCAAACGAGCCTCTCACCTATCTGTCTCATTCTCTCACTTCCTTCTAATATCTTCTCACCAAAGGTTTGGAGTTCCTGTATGTTCTCAGTACTCATGGGTGGTGCGGGTGCTGGTATCGGGTCAGGGTATTGGGGCATCGGTTCTTCTCGTGGGTATGGGTTCTCTAGGATCTCCCTGATATATTGGTCATTATAAAAGTATGGGTCTAGAGGATCCAAGTTTGGGTAAGGTGCTACTGGGTTTTGCATGGGTTCCTCTATTGGGTAAAGTTGTTGGTAATCCCTATGGTCGTCAAACCATGGGTCATAGTATGGGGGATGGGGTGCTGGTACCCTAGGAATTTCAGCTGGGTCAAAAGCATGTGCTAGAATTTAGTCTACTGGGTTTGGCTCAATTTCCATAGGTTGTGTGGGAAATAGTGGTAACGGCTGGGGTGTTATGAGTTGTTCCAAATTCGGGTCTGTAGCTGTAGTAGCTAAGATATGAAAATTTGCTAATCTCCTATTGAGTATATCCTGTGTTTGAGCATTCATTTCTCTATTGGCCGCTGCTAAGGCCCGTTGCTGCTGTAATTTTCTCATCATTTTTCTACGTTCGTGAGCTCCTCTGCTGAACCATCCTCTCTTCTTGGGAGGGAATGGCTCCTCAGATTGTGCTTTGAATATGAAAATCCCTTCTTTGGTATCAGCCGAATACCCCGAGGGGTAGGCTGAGAAGAGGTTCCTTCGTCCCTAGGTGAACTGGACAGTTGACGGTAAGCGTCCGAAGCTCCTTGATCACTCATACTGTAAACTAACAAATTGTCAAATAACACAAAATAATAATCTACACGTATGCACATAGTCTCTTTGATTATTTCCTAACAAAACTAACAATTTCAATGTCAGCAGAACACTTCTTTGGCTGAAATTAGTGGCTGTATGTGACAACCCGAACTTTGGAGGTCAGTGTAGTTTAATCCTGTGATCCAAATCTCTCGTTATTCATTCCTTTCTTGTGCTGAACGTTTTGTGCTAATATAAAACTTGCTAATATTAGATTAATACACATTACACTTGGGCCCTTACACCACAGTTATGTTTAACAAACATATAAATGAGTTGGGTCGGGTACTAGTTTGTTATGTGTATTTAGCAGCCCATTTAATTGGGCTTAAGCCCGTTATCTCGGCCACATAAGTGAATCGCCCCAACTTGTATTATATATATGCATACGTAATATCAAAAGGTTTATCACAAGAACTCAAAAACAAACCCTACCTATTCCCTGGTTATGTGCGGCTGTGGACACCCTCCCCCCCCCCATCGAAATAACCCTATAGTGTCAAGGCATCATACGTATAATTACAGTTGATTGGTATGTGAACTATACTTTACATATGTTAATATCTCATGTATGTTTTTTTGGGTAAAGGGTTACCCCGGTGAATTTTATTAATCAAACCATACAAAACAGAAGTGTGGCTGAATTACCACACCCAAACTAGCGTTGGCATACCAACACTAGGACCAAACATCCCAAAACACACAACTAGGCACTCAAGGCCACAAACCAGCTAACAAAACCAAACACGGCCGAAAAAACAAAAACAAACTACAAAGAAAAACAACTAACTAGCCGGGCTCAATCTCTAAGTTGTTTCCAGGAATCGTCCACTTTTCCACCAAGCTACCATTTTCAAATTTCCTTTTAAACTTGAAGGATATAAGCCGCAATCGAACCGTATTAATAATCTCCTGAGACAATACCATAGCCGTTCGATGGTTCCGAGAAAACAACCTGCTGTTGCGTTCTTGCCATATAAAGTATGTTGCAGCCGCTAGTACCAACCGACTAATAACATTTTCAGGCTTTTTTAAGGACGAGTTTTGGCTCATCCAATCCATAATTTCGGTCCAGCTTCCATTAACATCTTCCATATTGGTGAGACTTCTAACATTGTTCCAGACCTGCGTAGCAAAAGAGCATTGAAAGAAGAGATGGTCTCTCAAATCCCTGTTGTAACAGCATAAAGGGCAACACATAAGATTCCAATTTGTTTCACTTCCCACTTCCCAATCATGAAGCCGATCCTGTGTCTTCAATTTGTTTTGAATAACTAGCCATATATGGAATGCATGCTTAGGAATGCATTGTTTAAACCAAACCATATTCCCCCATTGCACTTTACTCGCATGATGCCGAATATTATTCCAAACCTCCCAAGAAGAAAATGGACGATTGTTCCCTTCCAAGTCTTTCCAAACCAACCTATCACGAGAATTTTCACATATTCCCCCATTCCCCCATTGCACTTTACTCTCATGTATGTTATGATGTGTTATAAGTATTAATGATTGCATGTATACATGCTAATATCTGTGAATCATGATCATGTATGTTATTAAGTATTATGACCGAATTGTGTTTAATATGTGTGGAACCTAATGAATGAGATAACATATTCGAAAATGTGAATCTTGGAATGTGGTTGATCAACAATGAATAAGATGCCCCTTGTTTAAGAATGATTGGGTTAATAGAATGTGAAGTTGATTTGTCATGATCGAACTGTGGTAACATGTGTTAGAGTATTATGTTAGATTGTTTGAATTGTAATCATGTGCATGAATTCTAGGATCCTTATTAGTAAATTTGATGAGAATCTGATGATTGAAAACATGCTGTTTGATTAATTGTGTGATAATTAATTTAAGTAAATTATGCATTACGTAATTGATACCATGATTTAGGGTCATAATACAACTAAATGCACACTAATTAAATTACATATGATCTGTTGATGTATGCCGCACATGGGCTCTAAGAGTTCACATTTGCCGGGCCTGTTTTAATAGTTGGGCCACACACACACAAAAACCTGATCACATAAGGAATGGGTTACACAAATAAGTATGGGCTGGGGAAAACAAGTGGGCCGCACATATAACAAAACTGATTTGGGCCTCAGGTTAGCAGGTAGCGCATAGACTCGGTCAGCTTATTGGGCTGCAGATTAATGTAATCACATGTTTGGTTCTGGGCCATGCTATATTGGTTTGGGGTCGGGTAAGATAACGAGCCAAACACACACTAGGCCTGTTCTGCTGGGCCGCAAGGGGAACATGATTGTTGAGGGGATTGCGGGCCAGGATATGTTTGGGCCGGGTAGGAGGTTTGGGTCAACATGTCGGGTGGTTTTGGGTTAACTGTTGGGCCAAACCTAAATCTATGGGGCCGCACGGTTTATTGGGTTGTTAAGTGTTAGTGTGAGACGTGACGGATTATGTGAAATATTTGTGACTAGAATAACTGTTAAGTGCTATGTGATGGTGTTGCCTGAGTACACATTTATGATCATGACTTATATGCGAACAATGTGGATGTCAACTGATTATGTATGTATGATTACTATAGGCTTTGACTGAATTATTTGTGAACAGGTAGTTAACCATACCGAGCAAACCGAGGTGAGTTCACACTTTCATAAGGCACGGGATTCCCGGTGGTTTAGGAATGGGTTAAGAAACTAAAACAAAACCTACATATTCACCTCTAACAGAATATGTACCTCCGTCCTCGGTCGGGAAGGACGAATACATTTAACCTGCGCATTCTCGGTTGGGCAGAGTACGTACCTCCGTCCTCGGTTAGGAAGGACGACAACATATAACTTACTAGACAAAACTCTATCATGAAGTCCCTCATTTTTATATCGACTTAATCGCCGGGCCAATGGCGAGCGGGTCATTAGTTAATAGCGTTATTAGGGTTGACAAGCCTCACACCGTGCCGGTAGGACGGGCGTGTACTAATGGATCTGGGCACTTAGTCAATGATGATAGACATTGACGTAGGGCACAACTTCCTCAGTCAGTTGTCGATATGGTAACGGTCTAGTGGTTTACAACATGGGGTAACCCCCACTAGTTATGATTTGGGAAACAAGAAATTAATTAACTACTGGTTTTCGAATGAACTTATGGTTTTTGAAAACAACTTCAAACTGGACAACCAACTGTGAACTCGCTCAACTTTGTTGTTGACTCGTTGTTACATGCCTTGCAGGTCGTTAGGTACTTAGCAGGAGCTTGCATGGGAGGTGTCGTTGTGGAGCATGGATATTGAGTGTTCATGATGAACTTAAACACTTTTAACTTATGATTTGGGTTTTGAACTATTTGCTTCCGCTGATTACTTAGACTTGTTAAACTGTTTTTGAACACCATTTATATTGTGTGGTTGGACTTTTATTTACTTTACTATATTGTTCAATATGATTGGTGGCTTGATCCTGGTCAGTCACGCCTCCTGCGGTGATACTCTGCTTGTGGATTTTAGAGGTGTGACAGATTGGTATCAGAGCCATTGGTTATAGTAAACTTGTTTTTTTTTTAAAAGGGAAAAGCTTTTTGACAAAACCAGACTATAACCTGTACAGTGCTCAACGATCCACAACGACGCTTCGCTCCACGTGTAAGACTCAACATTATAGGTGATATGGTTTGTGTTTATATTGCCTGTCTATTAGTACATAGTGCATGTTTATAGTATGCTTAGTTAACGTAACAACTGTTGTTTGAACCATGTGTGCTTACTCTCTTCTGTCACTCCACACTTATGCACTTTCGCGACACTTCTCTCACTTGTGCTTTCTTTGATGTGAAGATCATGAGTGGACGTCTGAACTTGACTCAAGCCCAGCTAACAGCTCTTATCAATGAACCAGTTGCTGAGGCACTCGCAGCAGCCCCTGCAGGAGGTATAATCTGCCATTCCGACCTACCTTAGGATGTTTGGATCCTACTCTCGCGAACCAACTTTTGTGCTTAACCTTGTCTTTACTTTCTCGCGCGACAGGTCAACATGCTCAGCCTCCTGTATGTACGTTCAAGACCTTTATGGACTGTCGACCTAGTACCTTCAGTGGTACAGAAGGAGCGGTAGGTCTTCTCCACTGGTTCGAGAAGATCGAGTATGTCTTCGAGATGTGTGAATGCCCTGATGCTCGTAGGGTAAAATTTGCTACTGGAACACTCAAAGGTGTTGCGTTGACATGGTGGAACGCGCAAGTACAAATGCTAGGGTTGGCAGCTGCTAATGCCACTCCCTGGAACGACTTCAAAGAGCTAATCAAAGAGGAGTACTGTCATCACGACGACATTCACAAGCTGGAAGTAGAGTTTTATAACTTGAAGATGACGGGGTCTAAAATTGAGGCGTATACGAAGAGATCGAACGAGTTGGCTATATTGTGTCCTACTATGGTGGATCCTCCTATAAAGCGTATCGAGCTGTACCTCCAGGGTCTAGTGCCAGATATTCAAAGCCATGTGACTACGGCTAACCTTGGTACCATCCAGCAAGTTATACGACTAGCTCATCGACTCACTGATCAGGCAGTTGAGTAAAACAGGCTGCCCAAACGTATTAGTGCTACAGCTACATCGGATGCTCCTAGCGACAACAAGCGCAAGTGGGATGGAAATTCGAGCAAGGGTTCTAATTCGGTTCAGTCTCAGTCACAACAGCGAAGGACTGACGACTTCAAGAGCCCTGGTCAGCAATCTTCAGGTAATCAGAATCAGGGTCAGGGTGGATACAGGGGAAATCACCCTAAGTGCAATCGATGTAATTTGCACCACAGCGGGCCGTGCAACAAGGGTCGTTGTCAGAGATGTAACAAGCTTGGTCATGAAGCCAAGGATTGCAGGAGCTCATGTCCAGTGAATCAGAATCGTCAACAGCAGCCACAAGCTCCACAGAATCAGCAGCAGCAATAGCAGGGTAATAAGGGATGTTTTCAGTGTGGTGCTGAGGGTCATTTCAAGAGACACCGTCCACAGTTGAATCAGAATCAGAACAACAACAACAACCAAGGAAATGGGAACAACAATGGGGGTAACAATGACGGCAATGGTGCCAGGGGACGTGTCTTCGTGATTGGTCAGAGGGATGCAAGGAACGATCCCAATGTTGTGACGGGTAAGTTCCTACTAGACGACTTTTATGTTACTGTTTTATTTGATTCGGGTGCCGATACTAGCTACGTGTCCTTTAAAGTTAGTCAGATGCTTAAACATATTTCAACACTTTTGAACACCAAGCACATTGTAGAACTAGCAAATGGTAAAAGTTTAGAGGCCACGCACATAGTTAAGGGTTGTAATATTGTTCTTGCGGATCAGACCTTCTCTATCAACCTTATTCCTATCATTCTGGATAGCTTTGACGTTGTTATTGGGATGGATTGGTTATCTCAACATCAAGCAGAAATTCTTTGCAATGAGAAAATTGTTCGCATCCCTCGTTCTGGTGAAGAACTCCTCGTGATCCGTGGTGACAAGAGTGGTGCAGTCGTAGGCATCATCACTTTCCTTAAGGCCCAGAAGTGCTTACGAAAGGGCCACACTGCTATTCTAGCCCTCGTTACTGCCACCTCCATGAAAGAGAAGAAGATAGAAGACATTCCTATTGTACGCGATTTTCCTGAGGTATTTCCCGAGGAATTACCTGGTCTTCCGCCTCATCGTCAAGTCGAATTTCAAATCGAGCTAGCTCCTGGAGCAGCACCAATAGCTCGTGCACCTTATCGCTTAGCTCCATCAGAATTAGAGGAATTGTCCACCCAACTACAAGGGCTTTTAGACAAGGGTTTCATTCGTCCTAGCTCTTCGCCCTGGGGAGCTCCAGTTTTGTTTGTGAAGAAGAAAGACGGTACCTTCCGAATGTGTATTGACTATCGTGAACTCAACAAGGTGACCGTGAAGAATCGTTATCCTCTTCCCCGTATTGACGACTTGTTCGACCAGTTGCAAAGGTCGAGCTTTTACTCAAAGATTGATCTGAGATCGGGTTATCATCAGTTGAGAGTCCGAGATGAGGACATCTCCAAAACAGCATTCAGGACTCGTTACGGGCACTATAAGTTTCTAGTTATGCCTTTCGGGCTGACAAATGCACCTGCGGTCTTCATGGATCTCATGAACCGAGTGTGCAAACCCTATCTGGATAAGTTCGTTATTGTTTTCATCGGTGACATCCTGATCTATTCTAAGAGTCAGGAGGAACACGAGCAGCATCTGCGACTTATTCTGGAACTTCTTCGAACAGAGCAGCTGTATGCTAAGTTTTTGAAATGCGACTTTTGGCTTCGTGAAGTCCATTTCCTAGGTCATGTGGTAAACGAGGATGGGATTCATGTGGATCCATCCAAGGTTGACTCGATCAAGAACTGGCCTGCGCCCCGTACACCAACTGAGATCCACCAATTCTTGGGCTTGGCGGGTTAGTACAGAATATTTATCAAGGATTTCTCAAAGATTGCGCAACCTCTCACTTCACTAACTCAGAAGGGCGTCACCTATCGTTGGGGTGATGCACAGGAATCCGTGTTTCAGCACTTAAAGGAGAGACTTTGTAGCGCACCTATCCTCTCGTTACCTGAAGCCACAGTGCCAATCACTGAGGTAACAACTAAAACTGATTCTTCTGATCAATCAATTGATAATAAAGCTGAACAACAGTGCAAGAAATGCATGGAAAAGTGCAGTGCTTGTACTGAAAAGGATGAAAAGCTTAAAATCAGAGACATTGAATTCATTAAAATTGAAAAGATTTTCAGAAATAAGAGTCATGAAATGATTGAAAATGAAAAGTTTTTGAAACAAGAAAATGAAAAGCTGAAACAAAGATGTGATGATCTTGAAAAAGAAAACAAAATATTGAAAGAAAAATGTTCAGCTGTTCGCAACGAATGTGTTCCAAAAGATAAAACAATTCAAGAGTTGCAAAAAGAATATGATGGAATGAAATTGTCATATTATACTGTAAAAGAAGCTTATGAAACTTTGAAAAGTAGAGTCAAAAGCTTAGAGGATAGATTGTCTGAATGTCATAAAACAACGAAATTTCTTGAAGCCAGATATGAAGGAAAACAACTGGTTTTAAATCAATATATTGATGATGTTGCTAAACTTAAACAAGAACTGGCAGATAAAGAAAAGTTGGTCAATAAACTTCAAAGTTATCATGCGTCTTCATACATTCTGGAACGTATTTTCAACATCACACCCGATGGAAAAGAGTCAGAAAAGAACAAAAAGGGAATTGGGTCAGAATGCCATCAGGTTCCACCACCGTTGGATAATAATTATACATTCTATGATCGCGAGAAGGTGGAAAAAGCAATAACATGGTTGACCAGTTACCCGACAACATCGATGTGACTTACACCAAATCTGATGACATCAGTGATTCAGAGGTGGTTGGTAAGGTTTTTTGGGCAAAGGGTTACCCCGGTGAATTTTATATATAAACCAATAAAACAAAGATGTGTCAGAGCAACACATCAACTAGACTTGACAGACCAAGCCTAGGACACCAATCCAACAAACCAAACACCAAACAACCAGACAAAACGTCAAGGCAAAAACAAAACAACGACGGCCAAAAACACAAGCAAACACAAGGCCGGCCTAAACAACAAACAAAAAATATCTAGCCCGGATCCAGCGCGCCATCCTTAGTATCACTAATCTTCCATGTTTCAAATATCCTCTTCCTTGTAGCCTCTAATCGAAACTTGAACCCCATAAGTCTTAGACGAACTGAACTTTTAATCTTCTCAGCCACTTGAACTGCAGTTAAATGATTAGACGTAAACAGCCGACTGTTCCTCTCTTGCCATATGTAATACGAGGTCGCCGCAACTACCATTTTACACACAATATCATCAACTGTCTTCGAATTAGAATGATGTTCGACCCAACCCATTAAGGACTGCCATGTATTATCTACACTATCCATGTTCACCATACCCTTCACGTTTGTCCATACTTGATCCGCAAAGACGCATTGAAAGTAAAGATGATCTCGACTATCACGATCATAATGGCACAAAGGGCAACACATGAGGTTAAGATTTGTTGCACTTCCTGCTTCCCAAACTGCCAACCTATCCTGCGTCTTCAATTTATCCCTGAACACCAACCACATATGGAATGAGTGGCGCGGGACACATTGAGAATGTCACACCCCCAAAATCCACACGCGGAGTATCACCGCTTGGAGGCGTGACTGACCAGGATCAAACCACTAATCATATTGAACAAGTAAGTAATTAAATGTAAAAGTTCTACCAACACAGTTAATGTCCAATTCAAACATAGTTTTAGTTATGAGCGGAAGCATAATGTTTAAATCCCAAAACATAAGTTTAAATATCCCAAGGTTTAACATGGCACACAGCTGTCCATGTCCCACAACGACTCTTCCTTGTGCAAGCTCCAGCTAAGTACCTATTGACCTGCAAAGCATGTAGTAACGAGTCAACAACTAGTTGAGTGAGTTCACGTTTGGTTGTCCAGTTTATAGTTATTCCGAAAACCCAGTTTGTTCTTTACCAGCTATCCAGCCGTGGGGGTTACCCCATAGTTCGAAAAACGTTTATTAGTTACCCGTTCTTACGTTGGCTATTCCAGCCCGGCTCTATGGCCGTGGGGGCTACCCCATGTTTAATCCACCAGACTCGTTACCATATCGACTACTAACGTTCGTCATGTTTAAGTGCCCTAACGTCTGTGTCTATCATCACTGACGTGCCATAGTCCATTAGTCCACGCCCGTCCTCTGCGGCACGGTGTGAGGTTTGTTAAACCTAATAGCGCTATTTAACTAATGACCCGTTCGCCATTGGCCTCGGCGATTAAGTCGATATAAAAGGAGGGACTTCGTTGATAGAGTTCTAGTCTAGTATAGTTAAATCCGTCTCATACTGGACGAGGAATCTATGTTCCTGATTACGTCTCAACAGGACGAGGAATCTATGTTCCTGATTACGTCTCAACAGGACGAGGAATCCCTATTCCTTAACCCATTCCCAACCCCTGGGAATCCCATGCTTTGTAACGAAGTGTGAACTCACCTTGGTTTGCTCGGCAGATTACACAGAAAGGTCAAGTCTAGTAGCTAGTGGTCAATCACGTCCTAACATGGTTATCATACAAGTCAGGTTTTGGTATCAAGTAGCGCACACAAGTATCACATTGATAGCATACAAGAAACACATACGAAACATAGCAAACAAGCAACATCACGTTAGCCCATTCATTTTGTGCGACCCGAAAGGTTAAGCCCAATAATCAAAACAGTCCAACAAGTAAGCGGCCCAATAATTAATTAATTAAACAGCTTGTGCGATAGAACTAATCCGGCCCAACACATACCCGGCCCAACAGTTAATCAATAAAAATCAACTTGTGCGACCCAGCAGTCTTGTGCGACTGGGGTCCCCTTGTGCGACTGGGCTTGTGTGTTCGGCCTTGTGCGACTTGTTTTGAATTTCCAAAATTTATGGAACGCAGTTATATTACTTTTATCTTGCAAATCAATTTATCAGGTTTCCATTATTGCATAAACAATCAATTAACAGTTTCTAAACCCAACCATAATCGATCAACAAAGGCTGTTATTATCAATTTCCTATGAATCCTAGACATGTTCAAGCATAAACAATAATCACAATATTAACCCGGCTCATGTTTTTTTTTCTCTAGCATCCATCAAATCATTCGAACAATACATGTATATATATATCAGCCGATTTTCATTAACATTACACAATTACCAATCATAATTTATTCAAGACACATATGAATCGATTTCATGAACATCAACATTAACAGTTACGACAAGAAACCCTAATGATTGTCTAATAATCATAACAGTTGCAACAAGCCTGAACTCGATCAGATCTATTCGTACCTTCATCATGCTACTTAAAATCATTGTTTATATTTTATTAACAACAGCCAACAATCGTGCACACATAATTCTCCGATCTGTACTTCGACATCGTCGCACATCATGACATATTTAATATACTCAGTGTTGTAACCCAAACAAACCAATTCATTAGTTCGATCCAATGATTATTTCAGATTTACATTCTAGTTTAATTATCACAAAGAACTAACAAAACCCTATTGCATACACTTTCCATGTCATCGATTTATTAGCATAACCAGTTTCTAGGTTTTGTGTTATTATTATAACATATTTTATACTAGCAATCATTAAACGTGATTCCCAATGGAAACCTCAAATCAAATACAATTCAATAGGCATGCACATAATCAATCACATGATACTGACAAACTCACATGCATGTATCAACCTAGTAGCCGACCATATGATGTTTATCTAGTGGGCTGCACATGCTAAATATCAACAATAGTCAACAAGGGTTTACCTCAAGTAATCGATTGGAAGGAAGGGGCTACTTGCCGTCGCACTAGAGATGTGGGAGTAGGGTTTTGTGATTAAACTCTAATCGTATAGATTATAAGAGAATGCTATAGTTGTTCGCTACTGGGCCGAAGCCCATCTCCTGTTTTTCACCGGCCCACATTCAGACGAAAACACCAAGTGGTTTTCGTGTGGGGGGGGGGAAAGTGTTTTCGGGTGGGAAGTTTTCGACAAGGCTCCACCATTTTGTTTTCAATTACATAATCTAATAATCCATACTATATATATATATCACATCTATACACACCTCATGTATACTACAATCAACAAACCACACATGTATTGCACATCAAGAAATTATAAAAACAAACACACTCAACAGTAAGTACAAGATTAAGTCGAATAGAGACCCTGAAAACCCGGTTGTCACATTATCCCCAAGTTGAAAGAAATTTCGTCTCGAAATTTGGTACGTACTCACTGAGGAAGCTAGTTAAGTTGCATGGTTTTCCTGGGGTGTCACATCCTCCCCCCGTTGATCTGGAATTTCGTCCCGAAATTCCGTAGCTTCAGCCTCAGTAGTGGTTGTACCGTGTGCGAATAGTTGGGGATACTTTTGTTTCATCTGATCTTCGCGTTCCCAGGTGAACTCTGGGCCGCGACGTGAGTTCCAACGAACTCGAACGAGAGGTATCCTAGTACGCTTGAGGACCTTAACATCCCGGTCCGTGATTTCAACTGGTTCCTCGACGAATCGCAACTGCTCGTCGATAGTGAGCTCCTTCAAAGGAACTATGTGGGTCTCATCTGACAGACATTTCTTCAGATTCGACACGTGGAAAACATCGTGAACTGCACTGAGTTCTGCTGGTAAGTTCAGTCTGTAGGCCACCTTGCCTATTTTCTCAATGACTTCGAAAGGTCCAACGTATCGTGGGTTAAGTTTGCCCCGTTTACCAAAACGAACCACACCCTTCCAGGGTGACACTTTGAGTAGTACACGCTCCCCAACCTGGAGCTCTAGTGGTTTTCTGCCCTCATCGGCGTAGACTTTCTGACGGTCACGAGCTGCCACCATTCGTTGTCGTATCTGAGCAATTCGCTCTGTTGTGTCTATCACAAGTTCTGGACCAGAAATCTGACTATCCCCCACCTCTGCCCAACAAAGAGGTGACCGGCATTTACGCCCGTACAATGCCTCAAACGGAGCAGCTTTAATGCTGGTGTGGTAGCTGTTATTGCATGAAAATTCCACAAGTGGCAGATGCTTTTCCCAGCCATTGCCAAAATCAATTACACATGCCCTAAGCATGTCTTCGAGGGTCTGGATGGTACGTTCCGACTGCCCATCCGTGTGCGGGTGATAAGCTGTGCTCATATCTAACCTTGAGCCAAAGGACTTGTGCATTGCTTGCCATAGTTCTGAAGTAAAACGTGCATCTCAATCCGAGATGATAGAGATGGGCACCCCGTGCCTCGAAACAACTTCCTTGAGATATACTTCTGCTAGAGTGGAGAACTTATCCGTTTTTTTTTTGATAGCCAGGAAGTGAGCAGACTTTGTGAGTCGATCCACGATCACTCAGATAGTATCGTTACCACGTTGAGATCTAGGCAGGCCAGTAACAAAATCCATGGAAATTTGCTCCCATTTCCATTGTGGTATCTCTGGTTGTCGGAGTCGGCCTGAAGGTTTCTGGTATTCCGCCTTGACTCTCGCACAAGTCAAGCACTTGCTAACGTAAGTTGCTATGTGGGCCTTCATGCTAGGCCACCAATATGTGGTTTTGATATCGTGGTACATTTTGTCCGAACCAGGGTGCACTGAGTAGCGAGACTTGTGTGCCTCATCCATCACAAGCTCTCGTAGGTTGCCATAAAGTGGGACCCAATTACGTCCTGTTACGTAGTAAGCACCGTCTTCCTTCTGTTCCAAGCGTTGCCTTGAGCCGCGTAGGGCTTCAGCCCGGACGTTTTCTGGTTTCAGTGCTTCTACCTGAGCATCTCGTATCTGAGAAGGAAGACTAGACTGTATAGTGAGTTGTAAAGCTCGTACGCGCTTAGGCGCAGTGTCCTTTCGACTGAGGGCGTCAGCCACAACATTGGCTTTGCCTGGGTGGTACCTGATCGAGCATTCGTAATCGTTCAGCAGTTCGACCCATCGTCGTTGTCTCATATTAAGTTCCTTCTGTTTAAAGATATGCTCGAGGCTTCTGTGATCAGTGTAGATGGCACATTTGGTACCATACAGGTAGTGTCTCCATATCTTAAGTGCAAAAACAACAGCTCCCAGCTCTAGATCGTGTGTAGTGTAGTTCCTTTCATGAATTTTAAGCTGGCGTGAGGCGTAGGCTATAACTTTATCCCGTTGCATCAACACACATCCAAGACCCTGGATAGATGCGTCGCAGTAGACTACAAAATCGTCCATGCCTTCAGGCAATGAGAGGATAGGTGCGCTACAAAGTCTATCCTTTAAGTGCTGAAATGCTAATTCCTGTGCATTTCCCCATCGATAAACAACGCCTTTCTGCGTTAGTGAGGTGAGAGGTTGCGCAATCTTGGAGAAATCCTTGATATACCTTCTATAGTAGCCTGCCAAACCCAAAGATTGACGGATTTCTGTTGGTGTACGTGGTGCAGGCCAGTTCTTGATCGAGTCTACCTTGGATGGATCAACATGTATCCCATCCTTGTTTACCACATGGCCTAGGAAATGGACTTCACAAAGCCAGAAGTCGTATTTTGAAAACTTAGCATAAAGTTGTTCTGTTCGAAGGAGTTTCCAAAATGAGTCGTAGATGGTGCTCATGTTCCTCCTGACTCTTCGAATAGATCAGGATGCCGTCGATGAAAACTATAACGAACTTGTCCAGGTAAGGCTTGCACACTCGATTCATCAAGTCCATGAAGACCGCAGGTGCGTTTGTCAGCCCAAAAGGCATGACCAAAAGCTCATAGTGTCCATAACGGGTTCTAAAGGCGGTTTTGGAGACGTCCTCTTCTCGGACTCTTAGTTGGTGATATCCTGATCTCAAATCAATCTTCGAGTAGAAGCTCGACCCTTGCAACTGGTCAAATAGGTCGTCGATGCGTGGAAGAGGATAGCGATTCTTCACAGTCACCTTGTTAAGTTCACGGTAGTCGATGCACATCCTGAAAGTACCGTCTTTCTTCTTCACGAATAGCACTAGAGCTCCCCAGGGCGAAGAGCTAGGACGAATAAAACCCTTATCCAAGAGTTCTTGTAGTTGCGTAGAGAGTTCTTCCAACTCTGATGGAGCTAGGCGATAAGGTGCACGAGCTATAGGTGCTGCTCCAAGAGCTTGTTACTATGAATTACCAAAAGTTCTTAACCAGCACGAGGAATGCGGACGTTCTTTTCTTTACAAAAAAAAAATCTCTGCTCGATGTTGAGGTGGCCAATCCGTACAAATATCGATGTCAAAACCATCACAACGTTGGGGTCATTCCTAGTATCATCCTGACCAATCACGAAAACTTGACCCCTGGCACCATTGCCGTCGTTATTACCCTCGTTGTTATTCCCGTTGCCCTGATTATTGTTGTCGTTGGTTCTGATTCTGATTCTGGTTCAGCTGTGGGCAGTGTCTCTTGATGTGACCTTAAACATCACCCTGATAGCATCCCTTGTTACCCTGTTATTACTGCTGATTCTGTGGAGCTTGTGCCTGCTGTTGACGGTTTTGATTTGCAGGACGTGAGATTCTAAAATCCTTGGCTCCATGACCAAGCTTGTTGCATTTCCGACAACGATCTTTGTTGCATTGCCCGCTGTGGTGCAAATTACATCGATTCCACTTAGGGTGATTTCCCCTGTATCCACCCTGACTTCGATTACCAAAAGACTGCTGACTGAGGCTCCTGTGCTGCGACTGAGACTGAACCGAAGTGGGACCTTTGCTCGAATTTCCATTCCACTTGCGTTTGTTGTCACTGGGAGCATCCGAAGTAGTTGTAGCAGCATTAATACGCTTCGGCAGTTTGTTCTGTCCTATCGCCTGATCTGAGAGACGTTGAGCAAGACGAGTAATATCCTGAATGGTTGCAAGGTTGGCCTATGTCACATGACTTTGAATCTCTGGTACTAAGCCTTTGAGGTACAGCTCAATGTGCTTGATGAGAGGATCCACCATTGTTGGACATAACACTGTCAGTTCGTTGGATCGTTTCGTGTACGCTTCTATCTCTGACCTTGTCATCTTCAGGTTTAAGAACTCCACTTCCAGTTTGCGGATGTCATCTCGACTACGGCATTCACGTTTGGATCAGTTCCTTAAGAATCCTTCCATGGGGTGGCATTAGCAGCCGCCAGCCCCAGCATCTGAACTTGCGCGCTCCACCAAGTTAGCGTAGTGCCTTCGAGAGTACCAATGGCATATTTCACCCCACGAGTCTCGAGGCATTCACATATCTCTAGGACAGACTTGAGCTTTTCAAACCAATGGAGGAGTCCAACAGCTCCTTTAGTGCCACAGAAAGTATTAGGACGACAGTCCATGAACGTCCTGAATGTGCATACAGGCGGCTGAGCGTTCTGACCTTATTGTGCGAGGAAGAAACGACAGGGTTAAGCGCGAGAGTTGGGTCATGAGAGTAGGATCTATCATCCTAGGTTAAGTTCGGAATAGCAGGTTACACCTCCTGCCTGAGCGGCTGCGAGTGCTGCCGTAACTTGTTCGTTGATAAGAGCCGTCAGCTGGCTTGAGTTAGGTTCACACGTTCCCTAATGATCTCTCATCGAAGGAAACACAAATAGGAAAGGTGTCGCGAATGTGTGTAAGTGTGTAGTGACAGTAGGGGGCAAGCACAAACATGTTTTCAAACTATAGTTACTACGTTTATCTAAGCATACCATGAGCAAAGTTCTATGCAATCTAGCAAGTAGGCAATGTAAACATAAACCGTATCACCTAGAATGTCGAGCCTTGCACGTGGGGTGAAGCGTCGTTGTGGATCGCAGAGCACTGTACAGGTTATAGTCTGGTTTTAACAAAAACGTTTTCCTTTATTAAAACCAAGTTCTCTATAACCAATGGCTCTGATACCAATCTGTCACACCCCCAAAATCCACACGCGGAGTATCACCGCTTGGAGGCGTGACTGACCAGGATCAAACCACTAATCATATTGAACAAGTAAGTAATTAAATGTAAAAGTTCTACCAACACAGTTAATGTCCAATTCAAACATAGTTTTAGTTATGAGCGGAAGCATAATGTTTAAATCCCAAAACATAAGTTTAAATATCCCAAGGTTTAACATGGCACACAGCTGTCCATGTCCCACAACGACTCTTCCTTGTGCAAGCTCCAGCTAAGTACCTATTGACCTGCAAAGCATGTAGTAACGAGTCAACAACTAGTTGAGTGAGTTCACGTTTGGTTGTCCAGTTTATAGTTATTCCGAAAACCCAGTTTGTTCTTTACCAGCTATCCAGCCGTGGGGGTTACCCCATAGTTCGAAAAACGTTTATGAGTTACCCGTTCTTACGTTGGCTATTCCAGCCCGGCTCTATGGCCGTGGAGGCTACCCCATGTTTAATCCACCAGACTCGTTACCATATCGACTACTAACGTTCGTCATGTTTAAGTGCCCTAACGTCTGTGTCTATCATCACTGACGTGCCATAGTCCATTAGTCCACGCCCGTCCTCTGCGGCACGGTGTGAGGTTTGTTAAACCTAATAGCGCTATTTAACTAATGACCCGTTCGCCATTGGCCTCGGCGATTAAGTCGATATAAAAGGAGGGACTTCGTTGATAGAGTTCTAGTCTAGTATAGTTAAATCCGTCTCATACTGGACGAGGAATCTATGTTCCTGATTACGTCTCAACAGGACGAGGAATCTATGTTCCTGATTACGTCTCAACAGGACGAGGAATCCCTATTCCTTAACCCATTCCCAACCCCTGGGAATCCCATGCTTTGTAACGAAGTGTGAACTCACCTTGGTTTGCTCGGCAGATTACACAGAAAGGTCAAGTCTAGTAGCTAGTGGTCAATCACGTCCTAACATGGTTATCATACAAGTCAGGTTTTGGTATCAAGTAGCGCACACAAGTATCACATTGATAGCATACAAGAAACACATACGAAACATAGCAAACAAGCAACATCACGTTAGCCCATTCATTTTGTGCGACCCGAAAGGTTAAGCCCAATAATCAAAACAGTCCAACAAGTAAGCGGCCCAATAATTAATTAATTAAACAGCTTGTGCGATAGAACTAATCCGGCCCAACACATACCCGGCCCAACAGTTAATCAATAAAAATCAACTTGTGCGACCCAGCAGTCTTGTGCGACTGGGGTCCCCTTGTGCGACTGGGCTTGTGTGTTCGGCCTTGTGCGACTTGTTTTGAATTTCCAAAATTTATGGAACGCAGTTATATTACTTTTATCTTGCAAATCAATTTATCAGGTTTCCATTATTGCATAAACAATCAATTAACAGTTTCTAAACCCAACCATAATCGATCAACAAAGGCTGTTATTATCAATTTCCTATGAATCCTAGACATGTTCAAGCATAAACAATAATCACAATATTAACCCGGCTCATGTTTTTTTTTCTCTAGCATCCATCAAATCATTCGAACAATACATGTATATATATATCAGCCGATTTTCATTAACATTACACAATTACCAATCATAATTTATTCAAGACACATATGAATCGATTTCATGAACATCAACATTAACAGTTACGACAAGAAACCCTAATGATTGTCTAATAATCATAACAGTTGCAACAAGCCTGAACTCGATCAGATCTATTCGTACCTTCATCATGCTACTTAAAATCATTGTTTATATTTTATTAACAACAGCCAACAATCGTGCACACATAATTCTCCGATCTGTACTTCGACATCGTCGCACATCATGACATATTTAATATACTCAGTGTTGTAACCCAAACAAACCAATTCATTAGTTCGATCCAATGATTATTTCAGATTTACATTCTAGTTTAATTATCACAAAGAACTAACAAAACCCTATTGCATACACTTTCCATGTCATCGATTTATTAGCATAACCAGTTTCTAGGTTTTGTGTTATTATTATAACATATTTTATACTAGCAATCATTAAACGTGATTCCCAATGGAAACCTCAAATCAAATACAATTCAATAGGCATGCACATAATCAATCACATGATACTGACAAACTCACATGCATGTATCAACCTAGTAGCCGACCATATGATGTTTATCTAGTGGGCTGCACATGCTAAATATCAACAATAGTCAACAAGGGTTTACCTCAAGTAATCGATTGGAAGGAAGGGGCTACTTGCCGTCGCACTAGAGATGTGGGAGTAGGGTTTTGTGATTAAACTCTAATCGTATAGATTATAAGAGAATGCTATAGTTGTTCGCTACTGGGCCGAAGCCCATCTCCTGTTTTTCACCGGCCCACATTCAGACGAAAACACCAAGTGGTTTTCGTGTGGGGGGGGGGGAAAGTGTTTTCGGGTGGGAAGTTTTCGACAAGGCTCCACCATTTTGTTTTCAATTACATAATCTAATAATCCATACTATATATATATATATCACATCTATACACACCTCATGTATACTACAATCAACAAACCACACATGTATTGCACATCAAGAAATTATAAAAACAAACACACTCAACAGTAAGTACAAGATTAAGTCGAATAGAGACCCTGAAAACCCGGTTGTCACAGAGAAAACCAAACCATATCAGCCCAGGCCACATTATTATCTCTATTTCGAACCATATCCCAAACCTGAGAGGACTTAAAATCGCCAAACTCCCCATCCACAGCTTTCCACACTAGTCTATCCTGAGCATTATCGATCAGATGGGGTATTTGAATATTTATTAAAACCGGGAACAAGTCTAGCCACGCTTGAGGCCAGACGGTCTAGTTAATAAGGTCATGTGTTGATCTAGTTGAAAAGACTGTTCGTTGATCTAATTGAAAAGATCCTTTGGTGGTCTAGTCAGGTCTCTTCATGTTTATTAAATTGACTTTTCTCTACGCATTATGAAATGAACTGTGCGGACTGTGCAAGGGATTACGTAATTATGGAGGCCTACATAATTATGCAATTCAGTGCACAGAAACCACAAGAAGTTTTGTCATGTGTTAAGATCTATAGTGACGAGAATAATGATACGGGAGAAGTCTTGGACCTCGACCAATGTCATTTATTCTCACACTCCTCAATTCTGATATCAATCACACACCAAGTTTCCTATGATAAGTCTTCATAAGAAACGTTATTCTGTTGGTAGTTCAAAAATTCCATGTTTTACTATTACAAGGAATTCACTTTGAGGGTTAACAAATTCGCTAAGGATCCTAACAGGGCCCAGAGTTTTACTTAAGGGTTCAATGGATCTATTGGAAGGCGAAACCGTCACAGCTGTTTTCACAAGTTTCCTCTAGAATTAAATTTCGGGACGAAATTTCCTAAAGTAGGGGAGACTGTAACACCTGTGCCTCCACGGCCATCAAACAAATGCCAAACCAATGAAATATTGTATTTCATACTTGGGATTTGTAAAAAATATGTGTATCTTTTGCACATATCAACTCATGTTCGATTTCAAGCTCTAAATCGCTTTCTGGAAGGTTATACGCGCACTGATGCGTAAATATAACCAGTTTAATGCAACGAACACTCCGGAATAGTGAAATGGGCTTAACATACCTTAAATAACCTTTACATAACTTAGATATAAGTTTTGGAAGGTTTGGTGTGGTGAAATCAAAGTTAATTCGTTTACAGGGACTAAACTTGACAAACTGCGAAAGTATGTCAATTTGAACTGTAACGGACATTCCGGAACATGACCATAAGTTAAACATACCATAAATACCCTTTACATAGCTTAGAAATAGGCTTTGAGGGGTTCGGTATGCTAAAATAAACTTTTGTGTCATTCAGGGACTAAAAGTGTCAAAAAGTGCACAAGTTTGCATTTTCGCGCATAACTTACGTTCTGAATACATCTGGACATCCAAAAATTTATGTAAGCATGACTACATTATATTTTAGTGTTCGCCTTAAGAAAAATCCATTCGTCGCGTCATTTGGATCGTTTTTCGCGCTTATGCGCATTCCGTCGTAATTAAGCGAACATCGCGATCGTACGACCAAACGAACCGACATCCGACATATTTTTGAGCATGTTTTGAGTTCCCTATACTTTAACTTCATTTTAGAGCCTTGAAATGAGGTTAACGGGGTTCAAACGCATCGAAAATCGCTTAAACAAGGTGCAGGGACCATTTCTGGAAAATCTGCCAAAACAGGGGCCTAGCGTGACGCGACGGGCCTTAGCGTCACGCGAGCCCCCTTCTGGACCAGATTCCATGTTTTTAACAGCGGGTCCCAGCTGATTAACCACAACCACATGTTTGCAACTTGCTTAATCACTAAGATTAGGAGCATATGTGGCTCCATAACCTTTGTGACAAGTGTACGCCTTGGATTCGATCACGTACTACGAGAAACGATCCTAACGGTGGTGCATATCCTATAAATACCCATCCACCCACAACCCCAAAACCCACAAATCTGATTAAGAAAGCTCTAAGTTGGAACCTTCGTTTCATACCTGAGCTATTTTGATCTGGGTTAGCATTCGGGGACCCTTCGTAAGTATTCTTTCGTTCTTTTCCTTATTTTTACTGCTTTTCGAGTCAGAAAGTCAAACTTTGTTTGACTTTCAGCGTTGACCAGTAATGGTCAATGCGAAGTTCGTAGGAACTTCGCAACGTGAGTGTAATCACGTTGGTTATAGTCCCTTGGGACTATGCCCACTGATTACCACGTTGTCTAGGGTCGTAGGGTAGGCGATCTGATAAATCGCCTATACCTTCGAACCCGACCCAGTTTGGTCGATCATTAGGATCCGACCAAACACATTAGGTGGCCATAGTAGGTAGGGAATAACCTTCCGAGGTTATACCCTATGGTCACATCGTTTAAGTAGTTGTATGATAGGTAGTTTATATGCCTTAGGTAAATTACCAGAATACCCTTTTCATGTATAATTGGTAATTAAGCATATGTAACCTAAACCTTTGTCACATAACTGATTATGTAATATGTTTAGGCATATAACACTTGTCATAGGGCTAGTTAGGCGGTCCGAACGCGTTTCACGCGTTAAAGTAGCATAAGCTACCTAAACGGGTCGTAATGGGTCGTAGACACTTAAGTTAAGTTTCATTTAGTATGTAGGCTTTGTTAAAACCAAATGACACGAGTCTCTACACTCGTTTGGTTTACAAACCCTAATGCTACCCGATCTTCCGATTTAGGTCCGGTTTATTAACATAGTTACCTATATTAGGTGCCGTTTGATTCCGAGATCTATAGCATTACTCGGTGATTATCTTTTGACAACTGAGCAATCTCAAGTGAGTACATAGACCCCTCTTTTACTGTTTTCCGAACTGTTTTGGGGTGGAACACATGTGCCTACTTGTTACATTCATGCTTTCCTGTTTTCACATCATATATCGGTTATGTTCATTAGTACATTATAGTACATGATTTCATTTCAGTTTATGCTATGTATGCCCATTGAGTGCGTACTTAGTACATCGTTTTACATTACATTTCATGCTACGTGTGCCCATTGTGTGCATTACTTAGTACATCTGATTTCATCACATGCTTATATTTTCTTAATTTCAAAGTATAATTGATTATACATGTTATTACTTATCCTTTGACAAACTAAATGACTATCTATGGTTTAAACATTAATTTCTCAAAGAACATAAAATAAACTGTTGAATTGTACTTATTTTATGTTCACCAGACCGATTGTTAGTATGATATAGCGCTATAGGATTTGACACCCCATTCCTGTTGTCATGGAATGTCTGAAACCAATTTGTTGCTCCAACCAAATAGGGATTGCCTTTGTGGTATTTCTATAGTCTCAAAGGTGTATTTTGATGCACCAGGTCTGAATGAATTCTTAAATCACACTATTAAAGTATATTTTTATATACTCTCATGTGTGGTATTGTACAAAACCAACATATATTTTGTTAAACATCTAAAGCATATTTTAATATGTTATTTACAAAACCAAAACATAGTTTAATATGTTATTTATCACATCCAAAGCATATTTTGATATGTTACTTATGAAACCAAAACATAGTTTAATATGTTACTTACAAATCCAAAGTATACTTTTGATATGCTACTATGAGGTTATTCGTTTAACTTTACATTACTTACAATACATAAACATTTCTACAATTGTTAAACATTACTTTGGTGGTTTGGTTTGATTAAGTGATTAAGTAACGATGCATGTGTAATATGATACAAACATGGTGGATACGCCGCTGGTACTTCCTATATATAAGTGTTTGTATGGTATTACATATCGTAGCGTTAATTGAATCATTTCAGTTTGAGACATAGAACATTTTATACAAGTAACATACTTTTCACAAGACATTGATTTACAAACAACTTATCTTATACAAACTCATTTTATATGGTTATTCCTTTAACCATACATTATTCACTTATCTATACATATCATCTTATATTATCGTTTTTCAAACGATTTACAAAGCAAAGCAAACTAAAAGGTTCATGACTAAACATTTTCTCAAACATAAGTCATGAAACCGATTTTCACAAAACCTATGTATCTCACAGGCATTTTTATGCTGACGTACCTATTTTCACATGTGTTTTTCAGGAACTGTTGCATAAGATGATCAAGATACACATAGGCAGACTTGGGCTTTAGTGACAATAAACGATGCAAGACTAGTTAATTATGTTGTATTTTCCTGTTTGTTAAGACATTGTAACACTTGTAATCAATAAAACGAAACTTCAATTGCCATGGATTTGAAACAATTAATTCTGTTACAACACTCCCCGATGTTTCCGCCACGTTTTGTATGTTCTACGTGGTCGGGGTGTGACAGGAAAGATGGTATCAGAGCCAATGGTTATAGGGAATTAGGTTATTAGTAATGCTTTGACCTAGTCTATAACCTTCTTAGGACCCTAACGTGAAGAAATTTGCGTTTAGATTTCTAAAAACAATACCGTCACCTATCCTTAGGCGACGACCACAACAAAAACATAAATTTCAAAACCGCTTTGAAAACTAATCATCTGTTCTAGGATGATTGATTACTAGGTTTTGAACCCTCTATTGTAAAGTTTTGAACTCTCTTTTATATGGTTTTGAACCCCTTTGAGTTTTCAAAACTTCGTCAAGGTTTTGGGTTTTAAATAATGTGAACATGTGCAAACTGGAAGGGTGAATGCCTGTATTCTGGGTTTTCTGTCTAGGCAAGCACTTCGTATACATCTCATCAGACGCGAGACCAGTTGTGCTTACCTGGGAATTCTTGGGATGAGTGTTCACTTATAGGCGAGCATGTCTTCGCGATACATTATTTTTGACCTATTCACTTTGACTTATTACCGAGGTCGTTTGTTGCCTTGTAATAACAAACAAATGACCACTACCCTTGCTTTCATCAGATTTGTTTCATCTCATTCTTTTCGTCTAAATCTCTCACTCGTTTCCTATCATGTTTCCTCTTTTAGAATGCCTCCTCGACGCGACAATCAGATGGCAAATGACGAACTGGCGGGAATCATCGCACAGCAAATGGCTATTGCCTTCCCAAATCTTTATGCTCAAATGATGCAAGCCATCAACAACAACAATGCCCCATGCAATTTCAAAACTTTTAACTCGGCCAAGCCACTCAAATTTAGTGGTTCTGAGGGAGCAACTGGGCTTCTTCAATGGTTCGAGAGCATTGAGAATACGTTCCGTCACGTTCAGTGTCCTGAAAATCGCAAGGTCGAGTTTTCTTCAAGTGTGTTTCAGAAGAGGGCTCTCACATGGTGGAACGGAGTGATGAGAGACCGCGGTGCTGAGGTTGCATTAGCACAGACTTGGGCTGAGCTTAGGGCTCTTATGATGAAGGAGTTTTGCCCTCGTCATGAACTACGAGCTTTGGAGAGGGAGTTTGATGATTTGAAGCAAGACAGTGGTGAACATCGAGACTATACTGACCGTTTTGAAGAATTGAGCCTGTTGTGTCCTGCTATGGTTACTCCTGTGGATAAGGCGATCGAGAAATATACTGATGGTCTTCCTGACCTAGTTCAGGATATTGTTACTGGCAGCAACCCTACTACTGTCAGACAAGCCATTGAACTGTCTGCCACCCTAACTGAATCCCACATCAGGAAGAAAAAGCTTTTTTGAAAAGGCGACCCAAGACCATCTGACAAGACTGCTCCAGCTGAGCCAAAGGAAAAACAGGATGAGGTATCCAAGAAGAAGAAACGCAAGGCCTCTCAAAACTGCGCGATAACTGCTCAAGACAAACAGGTTGCACCAAACCAACCAGCACAACCTCGCAAAAGGCAAAACTATGTTGGTACCGCACCTTTGTGCAACAAGTGCAACCGTCATCATCTAGCGCAAGTGCAATGTCACAAATGTACCCACTGTGGGCGGTTAGGACATCTGATCAATGTTTGTCGATATGCAAATCAAACTGCTGCAAACCCTGCTGCTGTTCAAGCACGGTTCCCTCCGGGGTCATGTTATAACTGTGGTGACCTTACTCACTACAGAAACAATTGCCCAAGGCTTGTTAACGCACCTCCAGCGCGAGGATGAGCATTTAACATCAACAAGGCAAACAGAAACAATGATGCGGCAGTGAACAACAAGTGTTTTGTTATTTCCCTTGGTTGTATCTTTGACGTTTAAAGACAAGTCAGTTGTTATATAAATAAAAATTCGTCGTTTTTATTTTTGCAAAACTGATACGATTGTGTGAATGTTTGATACAACCTTATGATGTCAACCCAAATACAAACTACTCGTATGGTTCTGTCTTTTTATGATCACTTGTGATCTCCCCAAGAACCTTAAACATTCGTTTCTTTTAAGAAACAAAGCCAAACTCTTATTGAAAATCCTTCTATCTTTATAGGTGGATCCTTGGAAATGATTAAAGTGCCAAATGAAATCCATGGATTGGATTCCTAGAGTGCTTTAATTATATATACCTAAAGAGAACGAATTAACGAATCAAGTTAACTAATTTTGTGCTTATGTGTTTTCTTACATGTTAATGGTTGTATGTGATCAATCCAAATCCTCACAGAATCTTACATATCTTGTATAAGAGATTCTTAATAGGATATCCAAAGTTACTATCTTAAATCCTTAATGGACTTCTACGTTGTAGTCAAATCCCATGGATTTTTAAAGTACTATATTATAATTGGACCCCTTGGGAGGTCTAGTTAAACAGATTGATTTGAAAATCTGGTTAGAAATATCATGTGATGATATAATTGAAAAGATCCCTTAAGTGGTCTATTTAAGGAGATCGTACGACGGTCTAGTTAATAAGGTCATGTGTTGATCTAGTTGAAAAGACTGTTCGTTGATCTAATTGAAAAGATCCTTTGGTGGTCTAGTCAGGTCTCTTCATGTTTATTAAATTGACTTTTCTCTACGCATTATGAAATGAACTGTGCGGACTGTGCAAGGGATTACGTAATTATGGAGGCCTACATAATTATGCAATTCAGTGCACAGAAACCACAAGAAGTTTTGTCATGTGTTAAGATCTATAGTGACGAGAATAATGATACGGGAGAAGTCTTGGACCTCGACCAATGTCATTTATTCTCACACTCCTCAATTCTGATATCAATCACACACCAAGTTTCCTATGATAAGTCTTCATAAGAAACGTTATTCTGTTGGTAGTTCAAAAATTCCATGTTTTACTATTACAAGGAATTCACTTTGAGGGTTAACAAATTCGCTAAGGATCCTAACAGGGCCCAGAGTTTTACTTAAGGGTTCAATGGATCTATTGGAAGGCGAAACCGTCACAGCTGTTTTCACAAGTTTCCTCTAGAATTAAATTTCGGGACGAAATTTCCTAAAGTAGGGGAGACTGTAACACCTGTGCCTCCACGGCCATCAAACAAATGCCAAACCAATGAAATATTGTATTTCATACTTGGGATTTGTAAAAAATATGTGTATCTTTTGCACATATCAACTCATGTTCGATTTCAAGCTCTAAATCGCTTTCTGGAAGGTTATACGCGCACTGATGCGTAAATATAACCAGTTTAATGCAACGAACACTCCGGAATAGTGAAATGGGCTTAACATACCTTAAATAACCTTTACATAACTTAGATATAAGTTTTGGAAGGTTTGGTGTGGTGAAATCAAAGTTAATTCGTTTACAGGGACTAAACTTGACAAACTGCGAAAGTATGTCAATTTGAACTGTAACGGACATTCCGGAACATGACCATAAGTTAAACATACCATAAATACCCTTTACATAGCTTAGAAATAGGCTTTGAGGGGTTCGGTATGCTAAAATAAACTTTTGTGTCATTCAGGGACTAAAAGTGTCAAAAAGTGCACAAGTTTGCATTTTCGCGCATAACTTACGTTCTGAATACATCTGGACATCCAAAAATTTATGTAAGCATGACTACATTATATTTTAGTGTTCGCCTTAAGAAAAATCCATTCGTCGCGTCATTTGGATCGTTTTTCGCGCTTATGCGCATTCCGTCGTAATTAAGCGAACATCGCGATCGTACGACCAAACGAACCGACATCCGACATATTTTTGAGCATGTTTTGAGTTCCCTATACTTTAACTTCATTTTAGAGCCTTGAAATGAGGTTAACGGGGTTCAAACGCATCGAAAATCGCTTAAACAAGGTGCAGGGACCATTTCTGGAAAATCTGCCAAAACAGGGGCCTAGCGTGACGCGACGGGCCTTAGCGTCACGCGAGCCCCCTTCTGGACCAGATTCCATGTTTTTAACAGCGGGTCCCAGCTGATTAACCACAACCACATGTTTGCAACTTGCTTAATCACTAAGATTAGGAGCATATGTGGCTCCATAACCTTTGTGACAAGTGTACGCCTTGGATTCGATCACGTACTACGAGAAACGATCCTAACGGTGGTGCATATCCTATAAATACCCATCCACCCACAACCCCAAAACCCACAAATCTGATTAAGAAAGCTCTAAGTTGGAACCTTCGTTTCATACCTGAGCTATTTTGATCTGGGTTAGCATTCGGGGACCCTTCGTAAGTATTCTTTCGTTCTTTTCCTTATTTTTACTGCTTTTCGAGTCAGAAAGTCAAACTTTGTTTGACTTTCAGCGTTGACCAGTAATGGTCAATGCGAAGTTCGTAGGAACTTCGCAACGTGAGTGTAATCACGTTGGTTATAGTCCCTTGGGACTATGCCCACTGATTACCACGTTGTCTAGGGTCGTAGGGTAGGCGATCTGATAAATCGCCTATACCTTCGAACCCGACCCAGTTTGGTCGATCATTAGGATCCGACCAAACACATTAGGTGGCCATAGTAGGTAGGGAATAACCTTCCGAGGTTATACCCTATGGTCACATCGTTTAAGTAGTTGTATGATAGGTAGTTTATATGCCTTAGGTAAATTACCAGAATACCCTTTTCATGTATAATTGGTAATTAAGCATATGTAACCTAAACCTTTGTCACATAACTGATTATGTAATATGTTTAGGCATATAACACTTGTCATAGGGCTAGTTAGGCGGTCCGAACGCGTTTCACGCGTTAAAGTAGCATAAGCTACCTAAACGGGTCGTAATGGGTCGTAGACACTTAAGTTAAGTTTCATTTAGTATGTAGGCTTTGTTAAAACCAAATGACACGAGTCTCTACACTCGTTTGGTTTACAAACCCTAATGCTACCCGATCTTCCGATTTAGGTCCGGTTTATTAACATAGTTACCTATATTAGGTGCCGTTTGATTCCGAGATCTATAGCATTACTCGGTGATTATCTTTTGACAACTGAGCAATCTCAAGTGAGTACATAGACCCCTCTTTTACTGTTTTCCGAACTGTTTTGGGGTGGAACACATGTGCCTACTTGTTACATTCATGCTTTCCTGTTTTCACATCATATATCGGTTATGTTCATTAGTACATTATAGTACATGATTTCATTTCAGTTTATGCTATGTATGCCCATTGAGTGCGTACTTAGTACATCGTTTTACATTACATTTCATGCTACGTGTGCCCATTGTGTGCATTACTTAGTACATCTGATTTCATCACATGCTTATATTTTCTTAATTTCAAAGTATAATTGATTATACATGTTATTACTTATCCTTTGACAAACTAAATGACTATCTATGGTTTAAACATTAATTTCTCAAAGAACATAAAATAAACTGTTGAATTGTACTTATTTTATGTTCACCAGACCGATTGTTAGTATGATATAGCGCTATAGGATTTGACACCCCATTCCTGTTGTCATGGAATGTCTGAAACCAATTTGTTGCTCCAACCAAATAGGGATTGCCTTTGTGGTATTTCTATAGTCTCAAAGGTGTATTTTGATGCACCAGGTCTGAATGAATTCTTAAATCACACTATTAAAGTATATTTTTATATACTCTCATGTGTGGTATTGTACAAAACCAACATATATTTTGTTAAACATCTAAAGCATATTTTAATATGTTATTTACAAAACCAAAACATAGTTTAATATGTTATTTATCACATCCAAAGCATATTTTGATATGTTACTTATGAAACCAAAACATAGTTTAATATGTTACTTACAAATCCAAAGTATACTTTTGATATGCTACTATGAGGTTATTCGTTTAACTTTACATTACTTACAATACATAAACATTTCTACAATTGTTAAACATTACTTTGGTGGTTTGGTTTGATTAAGTGATTAAGTAACGATGCATGTGTAATATGATACAAACATGGTGGATACGCCGCTGGTACTTCCTATATATAAGTGTTTGTATGGTATTACATATCGTAGCGTTAATTGAATCATTTCAGTTTGAGACATAGAACATTTTATACAAGTAACATACTTTTCACAAGACATTGATTTACAAACAACTTATCTTATACAAACTCATTTTATATGGTTATTCCTTTAACCATACATTATTCACTTATCTATACATATCATCTTATATTATCGTTTTTCAAACGATTTACAAAGCAAAGCAAACTAAAAGGTTCATGACTAAACATTTTCTCAAACATAAGTCATGAAACCGATTTTCACAAAACCTATGTATCTCACAGGCATTTTTATGCTGACGTACCTATTTTCACATGTGTTTTTCAGGAACTGTTGCATAAGATGATCAAGATACACATAGGCAGACTTGGGCTTTAGTGACAATAAACGATGCAAGACTAGTTAATTATGTTGTATTTTCCTGTTTGTTAAGACATTGTAACACTTGTAATCAATAAAACGAAACTTCAATTGCCATGGATTTGAAACAATTAATTCTGTTACAACACTCCCCGATGTTTCCGCCACGTTTTGTATGTTCTACGTGGTCGGGGTGTGACACTCCATCCCCAAAAAGTTGGTGTAATGCGAAACCAACACATCAGCAACTTGATTACCTTCATGTCTAGTTCCCATGGTATCCGTAATACTCTGAATTTTTGTTCGAGCATTTCGAGCTTTAACTGAATTATGAAAAAACCTGGTATTCGAATCTCCCGCGCAAAGCCACTCAACCTTAGACTTCTGTTTAAGATAACATTCTTCATCATACGCCACAGATTGAAATTCTTGTAAACATTGCGTCTCCCGCTGCCTTAACCGAACATCCATACGGTTCTGATCCACTTGAATCTGAATTTCATCCAATGTTTTCCTCAAATCAATAACCCTCTTATGTAAATTACCCTGATTGAAAAGAATCTTTCTCAACCTAGGTTTCAAGTTTCTCATTTTCTTTACAACAGAAAGCATCGGAATACCATCTATTGTTTTCATCCACTCCTGTTTCACAGACTCCTGAAAATCTGGTTTTGACACAATAAAATTCGGGAATTTAAAAGGCTTAGGCCTATTCCCATTGGAGCTCATCATTCTAAGAATACATGGAGTATGGTCTGACAACCGAAAAGGGTGAAACAAAGCAAACGCATCAGGAAATTGCTCAATGAACGACACATTACCCATAATTCTATCAATCTTTTTAAGAAGACCCACTCCGCTCTTTGGCTTTTGACTCCACGTGTATTGCAGCCCATGAGCATTAATGTCGAACAATTCAGCTTGAAGGATACAATCATGAAACTCACGCATACCAATAGACATGCTAGACGAACCAAATACAGAATCCTCAACATTTAAAGCCGTGTTAAAATCCCCCATAACTATCCACGGTTTACCATGACAGAACACTTTATGCTTACATAAATCCTCCCAGAGCAGTCTACGGTCTTGGTATTTATTTTCAGCATACACAAACGAACAAAAGTAACTATTTTTGCTATCTTTTATAACTACCTGAGTATGTATAAGTTGATCAGTTTGATGAATAACCATAACATCAAACATATCAGGATTCCATCCTAAGATAATTCTCGTGCCTCGCGTGCATAAATCACCATTAGACATCCAACACCACTTACGGAACACATACTTGCAAATTTTTGCCAGCTTAGTAACATCCACATGCGATTCAAGGATTGCACACATATCTAATTTATTCTCAGCAACAATTGAACGAACCTCACTTTGTTTCAGGGGCCGGTTCAATCCCCTAACATTCCAGGTCATGATGCTACCCATTTAAACCATTGAGACCAGGAGTGCTTGCCCCCTCAGAATTAATAGGTTGATCATTCTTCATAAATTGTGCCATCTCCGTCGGAGTAACCTCTTTCATGTCACTATCAACCTGCCCCACCCTTCTTTGTTTCATCTCATTATCAACCTGCGATTGTCTAGCATTCTTGTTATTCTCTCCATCCTTCTTATCAGCAATATTTTCATCCCCATTCCCATCCTCATTTGCTAAAGCATCAAACGAATTACCTGTTTTGATTTGACTAGAACCCGAACTAGTACCAGTCTTCGTTCCAGATGTACTGGCAGCAAATCTGTTAGTTTTCGGCTTATAAACAAACTTTGTTTTCTTTTGTCCAACTCCAATCTTAGCAACCCTTCTCTTATCCGTGATAAAGCCTTCCGCATCCACCATTACTTGCTTCTGTTTGGGATTAACCGCTTTTGGACAGTTCTGATCGTTATGACCAAAGATGCAACATTCAGCACACCGGTGCGGTTTCCATTCATACTCAACCTTTACACTTTCCATAATGAATCCCTCATCATCCAATTTCGGAATGGCTACAACTATGTGATCCTTCAGAACATCATCCGCACTTACCTCAATCAAGGCTCTAGCAAAACTGCTCCTACCCCAACTATTGGCACACATATCCGCTGTATAGCTATCCAATCTCATTGGGACTCCAATCTTCGACGCCAACAAACTAAGACCATCATCCGTATAGATAGAGATCGGAACATTATGAAGCTTCACCCATATAGGAACCGACTTTATTCCTTCCTTTTTCAAACTAACTGATGGCGACCAGATATTAAGAATTAACGGAACTTTGCGGATTAACCACGGCCCTCCCTCAAGAACTTTATGCATTCCTTCCTTAGAATCAAACTTAAAGAAAAAGAAACCTTCAGCATTCATCATAATCTTGACAAATCCAAACTTCGACCACACATTTTTAACATAATACTCAACCACCGGAAACGGTAATCTATTTCCCAAGAAGTATCCAAATAAAACATTGTCAAACCTGTCTTGAACTTTCTTAATTACCTCTATAGGAATTACTATATCAGCTTCTTGGTGAGTCTCCATGGATTCCAATTTTCTGAAGTTCACTTCACGTTTAATACTAGGATTCAGCATCACCTTTTGCGCATAAGAAACCTTTTCCTCCTGATGCTTATTCGCATAAACATTTTCCAAAGGAACTGTTACTTTTTCCAACTCATCAATTACATTGATCTTGCGAAGTTCAACCTGGTTACTTGACACAATTCCACGTCTAGGAGCTAACGGGTTACCATCAATATTCAGAGTTCGAATAGGAGCAAACGGTTTACCATCAATTTTCAAAGACTTAGCATCAAGACTGTTCATAAACGAATCAAGATTAGGACGCCCCTCCTGTAGATTCGACGGCATAGCACTTGTCTTAGATATAAAAATATCTCCATGCAGCTTTTCGGTGAACGAGTGAAACCCTAAATCCTCCAAATCTAAATCTTTATTACTCTCCATGCACGACAACAACGTAAACGTCAATCACATACGGCACCAAGAAACCCTAATCCGAAAACCCTAGTGTTAATCTTCAACCCTTAACCGATTAATCCAATGTTTTCGATCTAGCTAAATTAAACTCAGTTAACCGCAATAAAAAACAATCAGATTAATAAATCAGAATATCAAATTAAACACTAAGGAGGCGATTGAAAAGAAAGAAAAAAACCCTAAATTCGAAATTGCTCACAATTGCTAACTAGTTCGTTATAGAGATTTGACAGAATCAAACCTCCAATCACAGACTGTTATACAAAAGATCACAAAGAAGAATCAAGGATTTCACGAAGAACAAGATCGCCTAGGTGGTTGGTAAGGTTGTTGAAAGTGTTCTAGCAGAGGAGTCTACCAGAACAGATAAGTTTGAATCACAAGATGAAAATGAGGGAAGTTTTCATGATTGTTATCTTAAACACTCAAAATCTAAAAAAGTTGCGAATGATGATTCAAAAGGATTGGTTTATACCATGATTGGATCGGACAAACTATTTTCGGATAATGAATTCCCAATTCAAAATGTGATTTCAGATAAAATCAATAAAGTTTTCAAACTGGTAGAGATTCAAAAGTCTAAAATTTCAAAGTTTGCTGGAAAAAGTCACAAAACTTTTTATAACAAACCTGGTTACAAAAAGAAAAACATGAAGGCTGGGTTGGATTATAAAAAGAAACAGAATTGGAAAAGAAACAAAACACCAAATTATCAGGAAAAGATGAATTTTGTTCACGAAACAAGTTCCAAAGAAAAGAAAGAACTCCAATTTACACGACAGTCTAATGAAGAGTTCTATGCTCAAAAGAAAAAAGAAACAACAACAGGGGAAAGATGTTTCAAAGAGAACATGTTTCAAATGTAATCAAACTGGACATCTTGCTCGCAAGTGTCCAAATCCGAAACTTGTTGGTGTTGAGACAAAAAGGAAGTCTGATGTTGTGAATCAGAAGTTAGCCAAGTTTGATTCAAAGCAAACTTGGAAGCCGAAAATGTTAAAGGCTGAATCACAACAAACATGGAAACTTGTGACACCTAGACTTAGAACAACACAAAGTTGGAAAACAACGGTAGATGCAACAAAACCAAATCAGTTTTGGAAACCAAAAGTTGTTGTTCAAAATCAAAATGTTCAAAATGAATCACATTTTTACAAAATAAGTGCTTCGAAAGGACAAACTTGGGTTGAAAAGAAACAAACGGTTTTTGTGAGTGATAATCGGAATGAAAATTCATTTGTGAAAAATGATAAAGATTTTCCGAAGTTGAATGAAACGTATTGTGTTGAAATGCCTAAGGTCAAACAGACCTGGGCTAACCTGTTCAAGTAATTGAGTAAATTTGAATGTGCAGGTGCTCAAGAATTTTGAAAAATTATCAAGTTGGAACAGAGAGCAGCCTGGCACAAGGAGAGGAGGCTGCTGAACCCTGTGACTGCTAATCAGGGAGTTTGTTCATTTTTGTATATAAATAAACCATATTTCAAAAACCCTAAAAATTTAAAAACCAAAAATATGTTTTTATTTTGTAAAAAATTTGAAAAATAAAAAATATGTTTGTTTTTAAATTTTGTCAAAAATTTAAAATTTCAAAAATATATTACTTGAATACGCCGAAACCCTCACGGCTGAACAAACATGATTAATTTCACAAGATTGAAAAACGATTTTCAAACTGTAAAATATCAATGTGTTGTAAATCATGGGGGTGCAATATGAGTTTCATGTTATATTTTCTGCAAAACAGAGTATGAGAAGCAGAAAATGGATGGTGAGACAAAGCTGTCTATATCGGTTATCAAATTTTCTTTCAATGTTTTGAATTTTAGGGGAGTAAGAGTTGTTGTCAGAAAATCCAAAAACATTTGAAAATTTGAAAAAGCCAAAAACATGATAAAATTCAAAAATGAGTTTTTGTGTAAAAAGAGGAAATGATAATATATCAGTAGACAATCACAGTACGCTAAAGAAATGGAATGTTAAATGTGATAAACGGTCTCACTGATGATATGCCAGTAGGTTTTTTCACGCTTAGTAGATTGTTTTCGAGATATAAACCTAAATATCAAATACTTACTTATCTCGTGGGGAACATCTCTCGAATATATGGGTAACCCTCGAAATATTGTTTGAGAGATTGCCTGATTCTGAGATACTAGATCTTTATACTGTTTGATATCTAGGGTATTATACATGGTCTTCTGATATTGCGGAAGCAATGGCCTAGACCTCGTATAATACTTTATGCGTGTTTTAAAAACTTACTCTCTGCATAAAAATTGAAAAATATCGAAAGATATGAATCAATTGCGGTTGAAGAAAAGATTCTCTAAAGGGAACACACCTAAAGTCGAGCCTTCATCTCTTTGACTGAACGGAAGTTCATACCTGAGCTCTCAAGGTCTCGCACTAACCCAGAATACATATATCAAATTGGTATACTCACCTGTAAGACTGAATCTAGGGAATTTTGATACGGGAGTATATTCTGAGGTGGGACACGCAAATAAGTTTAAGTCCTTAAAACACTAATCTCGTATCTCGAATCAATTGAACTTTGTGTAAAAATTTAAGTGGATCAGTATACTGACAATCTAAGTGAATCGTTTAGAACTTAATGTGTGAAAAGCTCAACGGTACTAGTGATTTGTCATAAACTGATATGATCCTCTGACATGAACTCAAACAAAAATATGTTTGTAAATATTTCTTTATTGCTTTATGTTTCAGAAAGATACAAAAAGATTTTGTTTCTACTTTATTTTCAACAACCGATGTCTGAGAGTTGAGTTTCAAAATCTAAGTATGCTGATCATGTTTCTGAAAATAAAACAAGCTCGTTAATTTGAAACTTGAAGTTTTTATTTAAAAATCAAAAACAATTTGTGATATCACCAAGGTCATTAAGTTGGACTTGGATGATTAACTGTGAGGGAGTCTTAAAGTGTTAAAATCAGTTGTAAAGAGCTAGGTTTCGTTGTTGGATTCTTAATACTGCCAAATCTATGAAGATGGTTGATAGGGGGAGAGAATCAAGTAATCCTGGATATATTCATATTATTAAATTTAGCCAGGATCTTGATTAAAATTTTTTGAGAGCCAGGTCACGATTCCTAGACAATCGAAAAAGTTTTCACTGTCGCATATTTGAAATATTTCAGCTTATGCAGAGAGAGCCAGGTTTTCAATTCTGGATGCTCAAAATGTTTTTACTTATAAATGTTTGAGAAATTGCAGATGTTGTACCAGATTACGATCCCGATAGCCGAGTCTAAGGGGGAGTCTGAAGACGAGCTCGATGCAAGGGGGAGCTTGTATCCGGAAAGCCAAGTGTCGATTCCAAAAGCACGGAAGCTTGATGAAAGGGGGAGCCTGAAGAGTCTACCGAAAGGGGGAGCTGAAGCTGAAGACAGATCCATGGGGATTCTGTTCGAGAAAGAGGGAGTCTGTGTTACTGAAGATGCTCAAACCTTCAAGAAGACTCAGAGAGAGAGAGAGAGAGAAAGACAAGACGCTACGAGATTGACTGCGGCAATATCCAAGGGGTAGTCTGTTAGTGCAGTAATGTCTGTCGCCTCCGTCAATACGATTTGTAGCTGAAAAGGAATGAAACATAGCTTTATTGTGTTATATTTAGGTAAAAGGGCAAGGTGGCATTATTGTAAATAAGGAAAGTTTCCTTATAGCCTTTGCCTATAAATAGAGGAGTTAGTGTTTCATTTTAGAACTTTTGCACATTTAGACTTTAGAGTGCTTTGGAGCTAGAGAGAGAGAGTCTAGAGAGAGAAAGTGCAAGAGGTGATTCACGGTGCTTGTAATCTTTTCATACAATCAATTGAATCACATATTTAGTACGTTTTCATGTTCGGTCCACGCACATGTACGAATTTCGCACGTCACACGTGTCGATACGCAATCGTTCGGAAGTCGTAAACCGATCCTATAATATGCGTTGAAAATGTGTCAAAATATAGTTTTAACACTTTGCGTTAATCGAATCCCAAGAGTACAAGCGTTCACGAAAAGAAAGACAACGATAAGTAACGATCCGAAAAGTCGGGTTGTTACAACCTCCCATACTTCAAGGAATTTCGTCCTGAAATTAAGGAGCAGGCGTAACAAAGAGTTGCGGATATTTAGCTTTCATATCACTTTCGAGTTCCCAAGTGAACTCGACGCCGCGTTTGCCTTCCCAGCGAACCTTCACTATAGGGATGCGAGAACGTCGAAGTTTCTTGGTTTCTCGATCCATGAATTCTACTAGCTTTTCCACAAAGTGTAGGGTTTCGTTTATTTGCAAATCTTCAAGAGGTACATGAAGATTTTCTTCTATTAGGCACTTCTTGGGGTTCGAGACGTGGAAGGTCGGATGTACGTTGCTGAGTTCCTCTGGTAATTCGAGTCGGTAGGCCACTTTGCCAATTATTTCCAGAACCTTAAAGGGACCCACGTATCGTGGCGCTAGCTTTCCTTTCTTGCCGAATCGGATCACCCCCTTCCAAGGTGAAACCTTTAGGAGTACATGATTACCATCTTCAAGCTCAAGGGCCTTGCGGCGTTTATCGACGTAACTCTTTTGACGACTCCGAGCTTTCAAGATATTGTCTCGGATTTGGAGGATCTTGTCAATCGTTTCTTGCAATTACTCAGGACCGGTGATTTGAGCGTCTCCGATCTCATGCCATACAATAAGCGATCGCATTTTCTACCATATAATGTCTCAAAGGGTGCCATTTGAATACTAGCGTGATAACTGTTATTGTACGAGAATTCTACTAAAGGTAAATGTGAATCCTAATCACCACGAAAATCTATAACGCATGAACGAAGCATGTCTTCAAGGGTGCGGATCGTGCGCTCTGTCTGACCGTCGGTATGGGGGTGGAATGTGGTACTGAGATTAAGAGTCGTAACGAGAGCGGATTGGAATATCTCCCAGAGACGTGAGGTAAAGCGACCATCGCGGTCAGAGATGATGTCACGAGGTGTCCCATGTCGACAAATGATTTCGTCGGTATAGATTCGTGCTAATAGTTCTACCTTAAAGTCTTTTCGTATCGGTAAAAAGTGAGCGGATTTCGTAAGACGATCAACGATAAACCAAATGCTATAATGACCTGATGCCGTGCGAGGGAGTTTCGTAATGAATTCTACAGCTATACTCTCCCATTTCCACATCGGGATCTCGGGTTGTTCGAGTAAGCCAGAGGGTCGTTTGTGTTCAGCCTTAACTTTCGAGTAAGTTAGGCATTTCGAAACATAGAGAGCGATATCCTTCATCATTCCTGGCTACCAATACCGGACACGGAGGTCCTGGTACATCTTGTCGGCACCGGGGTGAATGGAATATTGTGATTTGTGGGCTTCAGTCAGCAAAATCTCTCAGAGATTATTGCGACTATGTATCTGGTGTGCGTTAGGTGTGATATGTTTTTCTTTATATTTTAAGCCCTTTCTAACACATTAGTCAAGTTTTAAATTTATAAAACACGATATTCTACTAACACTAAACACACACATGGGCAAGTGCACCCGTTGTGAGCGTAGTATAGGGTTGGTAAGATACCGAGGTCGTCCAAGGACACAAATGCTTTTAATACCGGTTTATCCTCAACGTCTAATCAAATCAAAAGTTTTAGAAAAGGTTTTTAAACACGAAAAATAAAAACTAAAAATGCTAAATAAAATAAAAAAATAAATAAATAGACAAGATGAATCACTTGGATCCAACTCGCCTTTAATGTAACCTTTAATGATTTCCGCACTTTTGCACTTTTTAAGAGATTATCTTAGTTATAGTAGTAGGCCCCTCTTTTGAAGGTGACGTTACCCTCAACCCAGTGGTTTGAGTCAGCAAGGATACAATCCCAAAGGGTCGGAATATTGGAAGATAATTGTTGGTACATAATGTCTATCGCCTACGTCAACAGTCTAGGTCGTGTCAATAGCTTGTAATATGGGTGTAAAGTGTAAAATTTAATGTTATTTTGTGTATGTACCATTTCGCACGAAATGGATTGTATCATGTCATTTCGCACGAAATGGACTTTGCCATTTCGTGCGGAATGGATCTTGTGATTTCGTGGGAAATGGTTTCCCTATAAATAGGGAGGTAGTGCTTTCCATTTGAAACGGTTCAGTGAAAGTTGTAACGAAGTGCTGCCAAATTTTCTCCGTGTATTAACGTCTAAAATCAATGGAAAACCAGTTTAAAGTGTATTTCTCTGCTTCTACTCACATTCTAACACCGATTCTCAGTTACTAGATTGTTTCCGCCACTCTAGTGACTTAGATTTGACCCAGGCCGACTCATTTAGGTCGAATATTAATCCTACAAGTGGTATCAGAGCTCAGGATGAGTCAAATCAGCTGAATCAGTGCTTTGAATGGTTTAGAACTCTCTACTTCTACTCATTCTTGGATTTTTGAACGATTCCACAGACAAAATGGACTGAGATTTGGATATAACGTGTAAAACACCATTTTAATCAATCCTTGAAAGTTTCAGACCTTAATTCGGACTAAAATTGATCAAAAAGTGCCAAAAACTTCATTTCGTGTGAAACATGTATCATTTCGCTTGAAAAATTTATCCATTTCGCACGAAATGGACCATTTCGTTTGAAATCTGGTTTGACTGATCATTTCACACGAAAAGGAACTTTTGTACTCATTTCGCACGAAATGACATTTCAATTCGTTTGAAATTGTCATTTTGCTTGAAAGTTCATTTCGCTTGAAAGTCCATTTCGTTTGTGTGTCCATTCCATTTGAAAGCCCATTCCGTGTGGAAGTCATTTCGCTTGAAAAGTGATTTTTTTTCAAAAACTTGGAAATTTTTTCAAAGTTTAAAATGGATAACCAAGAATTTTATAACATGTTTTTCGGAGGGGGAATGACAGCAGTTCAAACTCCAGCGAGTATTATTTAGAACGTAAACATGGAGAACGAGCTTGGTACAATGCAAAAGCCACCAAAATTAATGAACATTGACGAATATTCAGGGTGGTCAGAGAGGTTTAAAACCTAGGTACAGGCAAATCATTTTGAATGTTGGATGAAAATTGAGTCAAGGTATGAACCTCCGACGAATGGAGCGGGTATTGAGAAAGCACTTCATCAGTTAACTCCAATTGAACAAGATAGTTTCAAAGCCGAGAAGAAAATGATGAGTATCTTGCAACAAGCAATCAAAGAAGATATTTTGGTTCTGCTACAACATCAAAATGACTCGCAGTCTATCTGGAGTGCACTAAAAGTCAAGTTTCTTGGAAGTGTTTCGATGATAAAGAGCAAGACGACATTGCTGAAAAAGGAATTTGATATTTTTACTGCTATCAAGGGTGAGTCAACAAAAGAGTTGATCGAGAGATTTTGACATTTGGTTGTAGAAATGAAGCGTTTGAGCATTGAGAAAACAAATGAAGAATGGGTTGACAAGCTGGCAGATGCTTTACCGTATGATGAATGGGGTGTTGGGTTTCGTACATGTTTATCAAAGCTAATTTTATCCGAATAAAATTAAAACGCAGCGGAATAAGGATTTAAAACATGTTACTTTACAAGATTTAAAACTCTTTTAAATGCAAAAACCCAAAACCCGGATCCATATATGACATACATGCTATCAAAATACAACCATAGGGTGTTTGAGAGTTCAACCTTTCTTTGGAGCAAGGAGATGGAAGAAGATGATGAATCTTGAATGGTAGCTTCCAAACGAGAAAGCCTCAAGCTAGTATACCCGAAAGCTCCAACAAACACCTTGAGATTGCTAGGATTTCTACACTTGAAGCTCACAAAATCCTCTAACAATTCAGCTCTTGGCCGAAATTTTGTTGAGAGAAAATGGAGTTTTACAACTTGAAAAACTTATGTTATTCATGAGAGAGAGTGTTGCAAAAACTTTATATAATCAAGTGCCTTGTTCTTGTAAAACTTTGCATGTAATTTTAGTGGTGAAAACACCTTGGGAAGAGGTATAAGGGGCGGCCCAAGCCACCTCCCACTTCACCCAATCATAAAATTAAAGCTTGTCTCCATGTCTTTAAATTAAGTATTTATAACTTTTATAAAACTTAATATAACATTTTATAAACAATATGCAACCTTTTAATTGTTATTTAACCTATTAAATAACAAATAAAATATTCTCTCAAAAATAAATTATCCATATAATTTATTATTTTGTCAAGTGTAATTATTTAGAAAACCAATTTCTAAATATTATAAGTGTTAATATTTATTTGTTTGATCATATCATAAATAAATATTGTGGGTGTTTGTCTAGCTTGTTATTGGGTATGACCCGACTTGGATCATAACGTACTAGCCACATCAATTTAATGTGTGTCTTGGGCATACAGAGTCCAACAATCTCCCACTTGCACAAGATACATAGAAGATTGATGCAAGCAGTAAATGACGCCTAACAACGGTTTACTACCCCTAATACGTATGACGAAGTGCCATTCAATAACATCATCCCCTTCAAGTCCCTTACTTGAAAATGATTTAGGTGAATCTATCATTTATCCTTTCGTTACAGATGTCATGTCAAATCCAGAGACACAGTGTGATCATTCTCTGTTGATTTAACTTAAGCAGGCCTTAGACATCTTACTCTCAACGAATAAGAGGAACAAATCCCCTCTTGACTACATACGTCTCTCACAATCACCTCGTACTATACCTGAGCTTAGTCTTATGTACTATCTTATTACAGACAGCGAAGAACTAAGTCAAGGCATAATATTTGGTGAATATCAAGACCCAATATGTATCTCAGGTCAGAGGATACTATGATATTCGCCTTTGCTCAAATTTACTTATGATCAATCATAAATGATTCCATGCAGTAACATTTGAGAGCGGGTCAGTCCAATATTTGTATCCCACAAATATCTATGAACTTTGGCAGCAACACTTTGCTCTATATTCATACCTAATGAATATCCACCAATCCAAGTTCATAATAGTCTTACATTCATATTTGTTCCCACAATTATGATCGACTACGGACATTTAGAATAATTAATTTATTCACGGATTTAAACATGCTAAAATGGAACATAACTCAAAATACCATAAAAGAGTTAAAATAACAATTGTTCCAATATCCAAATACAAAATAGATCAAATCCAATCACTAGAATACCGAAGTCCTAAGGCACAAGTATGACCCTCATGTTTTGGCCGTTCAAGGAGCTTCGTGAGTGGATCCGCAATGTTTTGATCGGTGTGAACTTTGCGAATACATATCTTTCCTTTTTCAACTTCATCCCTTATGTAGTTGAATCTCCGCTCAATGTGCCTAGTCTTTTGATGTGCACGAGGTTCCTTGATTTGAGCAATCGCACCCTCGTTATCACAAAAGATCTCTAGGGGGTCTTGAATGGTAGGGACTACCCCTAGGTCGGCAATGAACTTCTTTAACCACGCAGCTTCTTGTGCTGCCAATGAGGCGGCGATGTATTCTGATTCTGTAGTGGACAATGCTACAACATCCTGCTTCGAGCTCTTCCAAGAGACTGCAGCTCCATTCAAAATGAAGACATACCCAGATTGTGATCGAGAACCATCTCGATCAGTTTGGAAACTCGCATCCGTGTAACCTTTTACAACGAGTTCCTCTTCACCAGATCCATATATTAGAAACATATCCTTAGTCCTCCTAAGGTATTTCAATATGCTCTTAACAGCCATCCAATGACTGTTACCTGGATTTTGCTGGTATCTACTTGTCATGCTTAAAGCGCATGACACGTCCGGTCTAGTGCATATCATTGCATACATTATGGATCCTATAGCAGACGCATATGGGATTCCTTTCATTCTTTCTTGCTCATCCTTTGAGCTTGGACATTGAGTCACATTCAAAATTGTCCCCTTTTGAATAGGTACCAAACCTTTCTTAGAGTTCTCCATCTTGAACCTTTTCAAGACTTTGTCAATGTATGCACTTTGGTTTAAACCTATCAAGCGCCTTGATCTATCCCTATAGATCTTTATTCCCAAAATATAGGCAGCTTCTCCAAGATCTTTAATGGAAAAACATCTTCCAAGCCAGGCTTTTAAACCTTCCATGGTTGGAATGTCATTTCCAAATAGTAGAATGTCATCGACATACAATACTAAGAAAGTGACGGTGCTCCCACTAGCTTTCTTATACACACAAGCTTCATCCCCGTTCTTGATGAATCCAAAATTCCTAATTTCTTCATCAAAACGGTGATTCCAACTTCTCGATGCTTGTTTCAATCCATAGATTGATTTCTTTAACTTGCACACTTTGCTAGGATGTTTTGGATCGACAAAACCTTCAGGCTGAACCATATAGACATCTTCATCAAGATATCCATTGAGGAAAGCCGTTTTGACATCCATTTGCCAAATCTCATAGTCATAATATGCAGCTATGGCAAATAATATCCTAATCGACTTTAGCATTGCCACTGGCGAGAAGGTCTCATCATAATCAACCCCTTGAGTTTGAGTGAAACCTTTTGCTACAAGTCTCGCTTTATAAGTATCCAAGTTACCATGCATATCTGTTTTCTTCTTGAAAACCCACTTACTTCCAACTACTTTGGAGTCAAGAGGTGGCACAACCAATTCCCAAACTTGGTTGTCATACATGGATTGCATCTCTACGTTCATAGCCTCAAGCCATTTGTCGCAATCGGATTTCGACATTGCATCATGGTATGTGGTTGGTTCATCTGAATCTACCACATAGCATCCATCCATGAAAAATCCATATCTTTCAGGTGGATTACTAATTCTACCAGATCTGCGAACGTTTTGTGTATGTTGATCAACCATTTGATCATTTTCAACAACCTCTTGTTGAATGCTAGTATCAACCAAACGTGTATCGGCTTGTGGGTCTTGATCCTCATCAAGTTCCACTGTTCTACTAGTTCCTTCCATAAGGAACTTATCCTCCAAGAACTTGCCCTTTCGAGCAACAAATACCTTTTGCTCTGTTGGATCGTAGAAATAATATCCTATATCATCTTTAGGATATCCTACGAAGATACACTTAATGGATCGTACTTCTAACTTGTTTGGGGTGTATTGCTTTACATAAGCATCACAACCCCATACCTTCAAATATGATAATGATGGAACCGTTCCATGCCATATTTCAAAAGGTGTCTTATCCACTTTCTTGGTTGGGGCCATATTTAATATACGAGCCGCGGAGAGCAAAGCGTAACCCCAAAATGATAGAGGCAATGTGCTTCTAGCCATCATAGATCGAACCATATCCAATAGAGTTCGATTCCTCCTCTCAGACACACCATTATGTTGTGGTGTTCCAGGTGGAGTAAGTTGTGAGATGATCCCACAACTCCTAAGATGATCTTGAAAAGCATCACTAAGGTATTCACCTCCTCTATCGGAACGAAGAACTTTGATTGTCTTGGTGAGTTGATTCTCTACTTCGTTTTGGAAGATTTTGAACGTTTCAAAAACTTCATCTTTGTGTCTTAGCAAGTACACATAACCATAACGACTGAAGTCGTCGGTAAAAGTTACGAAGTATCTTTCACCATTCCTAGTCATTGGCTTAAAAGGACCACATACATCCGAATGTATGATGCCTAATAAATCTTTTGCCCTTTGGTTTGTGCCACTAAAGGGTTTCTTGGTCATTTTACCTTGTAAACAAGATTCGCATGTATCAAATGAACCAATTTCATTTGTTTCCAAAAGACCATTCTTTTGAAGTGTTTGCATGCGATTTCTGTTTATATGACCAAGACGACAATGCCAAAGATAGGTCTCATTCAAATCCATTTTGAGTTTCTTGGTGTTTGCTTGGTACATCGAATTATCAAATGATGTATTATCATGAACCAATTCATAAATACCATTTAAAGGCGTAGCTTTAAAGTAGAACATGTCATTCATCAAAGCATAAATTTCATTGTTCACAAACTTCAAATCAAATCCATATTGTCTTAAAAGGGAAACAGAAATAATGTTCCTAGTCAAACTAGGAGCATACAAAACATTTTTCAAACAAATTTCCAAACCACTTGGAAGTTTTAAAACATAGTCTCCTTGGGCTTCAACTTGAACCTTCGCTCCATTGCCCATAAAGAGACTAGTGTCTCCCTTCTTGTAATGCTTATTTCTTTTGAACCCCTGCAACGAATTGCAAATATGAGTTCCACATCCGGTATCTAATACCCATGTGTTAGAAGAAATAACATTTAGATCAATATGTATCATAAAGATTGTACCTGAGGTTTGCCCTGCATCCCTCTTGTTTTTCAACTCTTTGAGATAGGTTGGACAATTCCTTTTCCAATGTCCTATCTCTCCACACTCAAAGCATGGATCGCTCGTGGCAACCTTTGCCTTCTTCTCTTTTGGTTTTGGTGGTTCTGCTTTAGCCTTTCTTTTTCCCTTCCCTTTGACGTGTCCCTTCCCTTTGGCAACATTTGCCTTGGAGTCGGAGTGATGTCCCTTCTTGCCTCCCTCATTGATCGTTAGAACAGGTAAAGCCTTTTTACCCATTCCCGCTTCGGCCGTTTTGAGCATTGCATGAAGCTCACCAATGCTCTTGTCCCATCCATTCATGTTATAGTTCATAACAAAGCTCTCAAATTTCTTTGTTAAAGAGTTGAGGATCAAATCCGTAGCCAACTCTTTTGAGACGGGACAATTGAGCCTTTCGAGGCGATCAATGTGGCTTTTCATCTTAAGGACATAAGATGAGACCGATTGGGTTTCCTCCATCCGACATGCATGAAGCGCTCGAACCGTTTCGAAGCGTTCTACCCTTGCTTGTTGTAGGAACATTTCCTTCAATTGGGTAATCATGTCGTATGCCCCATGATGTTCAAAGTCCTTTTGAATCTCGGGAATCATAGTTCCCAACATGAGGCAAGAGGCTTGCATGGAGTCCTCGGTATACTTAACCCAATCATTGTAGGCTTCTACATCTTCCTCGTCGGGTTGATCGGGAATAGGATCGTCCAACACATAGGATATTTTCTCTTGCTTGAGAACAATTCTCAAGTTTCGAAACCAATCCATGAAGTTGTTATGGTTGAGACGATCCTTTTCAAGGATGGTTCTTAGTGATAGGTTACGGACGGTTTGATTAATCGGGTTTGCATTGTTAGCGGCCATCTACAAAATTTAACAAAGTTCAATTTTAGTATTTTCGATATTATTAAAATTTTAATCATTAATACCCTTTTAACGTCTCATAGACAATTAATAATTAAAATCTAGAATCCAACGTTACATTTAAATATTGGTTAGGTGACCTTTATCCCATTATTTAAATTAACAAGGTAGTCAACGTTTGACAATTGCAACCCTTTGCAACTTCTAGCCATATGGGATCGGTTAAACATCTTTATGTTTAGTTGGCATGTTTAGTCCCATCAACACCATTTGTTCGCCATGCTTCGGTGACCCTAAGTTCATGGTTTCCAAATCAAGTCGTCCAACTTACACACACGTGTGAGTTTATACACATAAGTGGTTAGGTGACCTTTATCCCACAAACATGGTAAACCCACCTCGAATATACAAGTTTCCTCAAATGTGGTTAGGTGACCTTTATCCCACAAAGAGTTCCCAAGTAATTTGAGTGTTGTATAAAAGGATGGTGTTTGACTTGTTTTATAAAAGGGATTTTTATTTTTCAAAATTCTAGTTTAGAAAAATTTTATGTACCATATATTTGCATGCATTCAAATCAATGGTACTTTAGTGAAAACCAATTTTCAAGGTTCTTTTAATAAAACCCATTTTATTATAAAATCATTAATTTTTAATAAACCTTTTATTAATCGTTTTAATGATTTTGTAAGAACCAATTTTAAGCTTGTTACGGGTTATTAGTTGTTAAGTATGCATATCCAAATATCATCCAAACAACCATAAATAAAATATAACCATACAAGCACAACACATATGATAAAAGGTGCATAACCATAGCCAACTATTTTGACCACACTTGTTAGCCGAAACAAGTGTGTCAAAAGGTCCTTCCTAAAGGGTGAATATGGACACAAAAAAGTGTCGGTGAACTCCCACTTGATCCCGCATCCAAATGCTTCAAGTCTTCATCTTGTGTTGTGATTTCTTCACATTCTTTGAGCTTCCAAATGTCTTTTAAATTCAGCTCCAAACTCCTTTGGACTTCAAAATGTGTTTTGGTTATCGGGCTTAAATCCCGTTAAGAACTATGAAGTCCTTTTTGCCCGAAATTGGCAAAAACCAAAACCACATTTTGTGTGCATCTTCTTTTACATAAAAGTATCCTAATACATTTTTTCTAGTAAAATAAATGCATCTAATCTATTTACTTACATACCAAATGAAAATAAATAAATTACATATTTTTACAAGTGGAAGACAAAATAATAATTACAACCCATTGAATAAATAACAAAATCACAAACACAAACATATTCACACAAGGTCATGGCTAGGTTATGAACACCAAAATATATATATCCAAATATATATTAATTTCAAGAGCAAAATTAATGGTTTCCTTTTACAACCTATATTTTTCGGCCAAGAATGAAAAACCGAAAAATGTGGGTTTTTGTCCAAACAAAACAAATCATCCATATGATATAATTTTTTCAAGATTCCTTTATGCATGTAGGAAATAAATCTTGAAAAATAAAAGGAGAACCATGGTCAAAACTTTCGGCCATAGGGTTTAACCAAACCCAAAACCCGAAAATTTTAAATCCAATGAAGCATGCACTCATATAAGCGGCTCTAGATGCCATTGTTGGGTTTCGTACATGTTTATCAAAGCTAATTTTATCCGAATAAAATTAAAACGCAGCGGAATAAGGATTTAAAACATGTTACTTTACAAGATTTAAAACTCTTTTAAATGCAAAAACCCAAAACCCGGATCCATATATGACATACATGCTATCAAAATACAACCATAGGGTGTTTGAGAGTTCAACCTTTCTTTGGAGCAAGGAGATGGAAGAAGATGATGAATCTTGAATGGTAGCTTCCAAACGAGAAAGCCTCAAGCTAGTATACCCGAAAGCTCCAACAAACACCTTGAGATTGCTAGGATTTCTACACTTGAAGCTCACAAAATCCTCTAACAATTCAGCTCTTGGCCGAAATTTTGTTGAGAGAAAATGGAGTTTTACAACTTGAAAAACTTATGTTATTCATGAGAGAGAGTGTTGCAAAAACTTTATATAATCAAGTGCCTTGTTCTTGTAAAACTTTGCATGTAATTTTAGTGGTGAAAACACCTTGGGAAGAGGTATAAGGGGCGGCCCAAGCCACCTCCCACTTCACCCAATCATAAAATTAAAGCTTGTCTCCATGTCTTTAAATTAAGTATTTATAACTTTTATAAAACTTAATATAACATTTTATAAACAATATGCAACCTTTTAATTGTTATTTAACCTATTAAATAACAAATAAAATATTCTCTCAAAAATAAATTATCCATATAATTTATTAGTTTGTCAAGTGTAATTATTTAGAAAACCAATTTCTAAATATTATAAGTGTTAATATTTATTTGTTTGATCATATCATAAATAAATATTGTAGGTGTTTGTCTAGCTTGTTATTGGGTATGACCCGACTTGGATCATAACGTACTAGCCACATCAATTTAATGTGTGTCTTGGGCATACAGAGTCCAACATGGGGCACATATTTGTTGGTTTTGAAAAATAACTTAGAGTATGTTGGGATGAATCTTAGCACGTTTATCGAGAAAATTGAATCGCATGAGCTTAAACTTAAAAAGATCAGAAAAATGAAATCTGCTAATGTACAACAAGATGTTCAGTTGTACTACAAAGGAAGCTCATCAGCAACATCTACCCCAAGTCCAAAAATTCAGACAACATTTAGTGCTGAGCCTACATCTGGAGTTTCTCAAAGCGCATCAAACAACAATTATTCACCATTTAAAAGTTATGAGCCAAATCCTAAGGTTCAAGAACAAGTGTCTCCTCAAAGCTCTTCAGGGTCAAACAATCAAAGTCATGGTCAAGGGATTCTGTGCAATATAGCTGTGAACATCAAGAATGGTCAAGATTTTACAGAATCAGCAGCAAAACAGCATATATCACTACTTGCTTCAGTACTTGAGTCCTATGAAAGTCTTGTTGCCGGAAGAATTGGTAATCCTGACATGACGAAAGAAGACTATGATCAGATTGATCCAGAGGAGCTGGAACTCATAGATATCAAATGGGGCATGGCAAGCTTAGTGAGGAGAGCACAAAGGTTTATGGAAATAACCGGACAAAACAGTCTCTCAGGACCTGATCAAAAGCTTGGATTTGATAAAGCAAAGGTTACTTGCTTCAAATGCAAAGAAAAAGGGCATTTCAAACGTGAGTGTCTAAACAGGGAAGTAAACAATCATCAGAATCCGTTCACAAATGACTACTACCGACAAGCAATATATCACAAGAATAGTCAACAACCATTGAATCAAAGACCTCAAATTGAAAACAAACCAGAAAAGGCTCTTTTGGTAAATCAGGATGATGAGAAGATGCCGGAAGGGTTTAGTTGGGATAAATATGTTCCTGGTGATGGTCTTGCTATGATGGCGGAGATTATTGAAGAACCAGAATGTGTTGTTGAAACTGAGGAAGTCAGTGAAGTAATGAGTGAAGATAGTCTGGCAGAGCTTGAAGAGACAGCAGCAGAAGTTTATTATTATCAATCAGAACAGGAGATTATTGCTAATTCTTTTAAATCCATAATGCCTCCTAACATGTTTGATTCTTTTGCAGGATTCTTCAGTGAGCCAACTACAGGTTTTTGTCCACAATATGACGAAGAAAAAGCTCCAATTGAAGAAATCATAGATGTTTCTAAAGAGATGAATGAAGAAACTCTGAAGGAGATAGCTGACAAGGCGCTGATGGTCAAGCTGAAAGAGGTAGACAAAACTCAAGAGTCAGTGTCTGTCAAAACGGAGTCTGTCGAAACGAAGTCTATCGAAACGGAGTCTGTTAAAACGGAGTCTGTCGGAACAGAGTCAATAAAAAAGGAGTCAGTCGAAAAGCAGTCCGAGTTCAAATCAGAAAATCTGGATATCAAATCAGGAGAAAAATCAGAGTCTGAGTCTGACGGGTTTGGTAAACCAGGAATTAAAATTGATAAAGATGAAAAGGTTTTTGAAAAGATTGATTCAATTCCTGAAACACCATGCGAAAACTGTTTAAAATCGTGCATGGATTGTCTTGACAAAGACAAACAATTTCAAGAATTGAAGAAATATACTGACGAAGTAAAATTTGATCTTAACGATGTAAAAGAAGCTTATGACACTTTAACACGTTCAATCAAAATGACTCAAAAAGAAAGTATAGAAAATGATAAAGCTACTAAGTTGTTCAAAGAAACTGTCATGGAAAAGCAGATGGAGATTAACATTCATCTGGACACAATCGCATCTTTAAAAAGAGAACTTGAATTGATGCGTATTGAAAAAGAAAGAGTTGATAAGAAATTGATCAGTTATATTGCTTCATCTTATGTGATTGATCAAATTGTTCCTAAACTACCTGAAGCTAAATCTGCTTTCAACAATGTTCCACCCCCAATATGGAATCATTATACACAAAAATATCTAGATGGGGTGGAAGCAACTTTGAATCTCAAGTTGAGAACTGTAGAGAATGAGTTATCGAAAAACATTGATGTTACATTCTCTCCATCTGACACCGACAACTAGTCACAAGTGATTAAAACTGTTGTTGATCAAGTGTTGGATGAAGAAAGTGATAACTCTGATTTCGAAACGGTTAAAACTCATTTGGAGAATTCCAATTCTGATTCTGAAGATGACGGGAACTTTCTTGATAAGTTCATACCAAAATAAGTTCATACCAAAATCAGATAAAGTTGTGAATGACGATTCGATCATTGTGGTTTACACAATGACCGGAACTGACAAACTATATACTGATTTTGAGTACCCAATTCAGAATGCAAAACTGGAAAATGTTGAAAAGGTTTATAAGCTTGTGGAAATTGAAATTTCAGAGGTTAACAACAACGCATTTCTTTCAAAACTGAAAAAATCTTTTGTGAAACAACAACCAAACAACCCGAGAAAGAAAGAATGGGTGGGTAACGATGGTTACAACAAACGACATGGTAACAATTTCAAAAAGAAAGGTGTCGGTTTTGAGAAGAAAATGGCTAAAAAGGAGATTTAGCCAAAAGAAAAGTTGAGCGATGTATTTGTTGCAGGAAAGAACACAGTTGCTGAAAAAGATTATATCTTTAGCCAGAAATCAATTGACGATTTCAATGCAGCCAAAAAGTTGAAAGATGAGACAAACAGATCTACTTTTGTTGAGTACGACAAAAGAGTCTGTTATCGCTACAATGAAATTGGTCACATGGCCAAACAGTGTGTTAAAAAGATTGAAAAACCAGTTTTCCAGAAACCCAAACCTAAAACTTCAAATGATGTTAAGGATAAAACACCGATGGTTTCCCCCGTGCGTATTTTGAAACGCGGTGAATCTTTGAAGTCCGAGGACAAGCTAAAATCAACCTTTGAGATTGGTGAATCTTCAAAATCTCCAAAGACTTCAAAGGTTTATCCTAAAACGAAGATTTTTTCCAAATCAATCATGGGTGGAGAAACCTAAACAATCGTTTGAAGAAAAGAAAATGGAAAAGGCTTTAAAATCTTAATCAAAAGTTTTTACAACTGATGCTAAAGAACTTGAATTTGAATTGGACAAATTGATTGAAGAATTCCCACCAATCAAAGAGGGAGATCTAAAATCAAAGACAAAACCTGTTGTTCCAAATGTTGTCTTCAACATTCCAAAAGTTGACATAGCTTGTGATCTGGTATTTGGTAGTGTTCCAAATGTGAAGAAATCTTGGGCGTCATTGTTTGAGTGAATGTTTTTTATGTGTGCAGGGGCTTCCGAGGTCGATCATCTCCAAGTGGATCATGGATAGCGGCGCCTCGAGGCACATGACTGGGATGTTAGCACTACTCTATGATGTCAAATCAATTAATGGAGGATATGTTGGCTTTGCTGGAACACAGGGAGGAAGAATCGTTGGTGAAGGAACTCTTACCAATGGAGTTGTATCTTTTGATAAAGTGAACTACATCGTTGAAATTGAAAACAATCTGTTGAGCATATCACAGATTTGTGACAAATCGTTCACAGTTCATTTTACAAAAAATGAGTGTTTGATCATTAAACCAGGTTTTAAAATTCCTGAAGATTTGGTGTTGATGCGAGCTCCTCGAGAAAACGATTTGTATGTCCTAGACATGAGCGTCGCAACAACATCAGACAAAAAGAAACAATGTTTTGTAACTAAAACAAAAGCAACTAAAAAAGAATCAAGAATGTGGCATCGTAAGATGGGTCACATTCATGTGAGAAAAATGAATTTCTTAGTTCACAATGATCTTGTTGAGGGTGTTAATCTGAAAAATTTCCATCTGAATGATGATTGTGTAGAATGCAAGAAGGGTAAGCAAACAAAGAAGTCACACCCAAAGAAGCTCTTGAACTCCATCAGACTACCGCTCGAACGACTCCATATGGATCTGTTCGGACCGGTAAATGTGAAGAGCGTTAGTGGAGATTTGTATTGTCTAGTGGTGACTGACGACTTTACAAGATTTTCATGGGTGATGTGTCTCGAAAGAAAAGATGAAACGTTTGATTCGTTGATGATTTTGTTAAAAAAGATGGAGACGCTGTATAAACTGCCGATCAGAAGAATTCGAAGCGACAACGGAACAGAGTTCAAAAACAACCGTATGCTCGAATTTTGCAATGACAGGGGCATTCTTCATGAATTCAGCGCACCGTATACTTCACAACAAAACGGTGTCGCAGAACGAAAGAATCGCACACTGATCGAAACAGCTCGAACTATGTTAGCCGATTCCAAATTACCGATATTCTTTTGGAGTGAAGCAGTTGCTACAGCATGTTACACGCTAAATCGTGTTCTTTTAGTAAAGAAGTACAAGAAAACCTGCTTCGAATTACTTCATCGCTATAAACCAAATATGAAATTCTTAGAACCTTTTGGATCCCCATGTACATTTATTGATCCAGATGGTAATTTGGTGCAAAAGCTAACGAAGGTTTTTTTGTAGGTTATGCAAGTCCACTGAAGAGAGTATTTGTTCCATGCTTGGGGAAGATTATACAGGTTCAGCATGTTGATTGTCAGAAGTTTACTGCTCCGGAACAACTTCCCGGAAACAGATTGCTGTTTGACTACGACAAACTCTGGGAGTCATTCCAATTGCCGACTGAGCCAAGTGAGGAGGAACTAGCATTATTATACAACATCAGCAATCTATGTCACAAGAACAAGTGCCAAGACCGTTGGTAGTTTCTTAGCCCACCGTGGGTGCAAATGATCACGAGGCCGGTCCAAGTGGAACGACACACGAATCCCTAGAAGAACCAGCTCCAACATTTGATCAATCTGACGACTCAGAATCGGAATCCGATCCGATTTTTGACAAGGAACCAAATGTTGCAACTTCAGAAGCTGTGGATCACACGGGTGATCAGGATATCACAAACTTGCAATCGAAAGTGAGCGTGCCAGACAAAGTCATGCCTAGAACTTTATCTTATCATCCATCAGAACAAATTATTGGTGATCTTCAAAGTGGAGTAAAAACATGCGATCAAATCAACAAAGGGCTTACATGTTTTTATTCTTCTGTAGCTCCTTTACAGGAAGAATTCTCATTGAAATGCTTTATTTCGCAGGTAAAGCCAAAGACATATAAAGAAGCATTAACCGAGGAAAGCTGGGTAAATGCAATGCAGGAAGAGTTGCAACAGTTTGAGAAGCTTGGAGTATGGAGATTGGTTGATCTACCGAAAAATCAAAAGCTGATCAAGACCAAATGGGTCTTCAAGTGTAAGCGGGATGATAGAGGGGTGATCGTGAGAAATAAAGCACGTTTGGTAGTCCAAGGTTTCAGTCAGTAAGAAGGCATCGACTTTACTGAAGTATATGCACCTGTTGCTCGACTCGAGGCAATTAGGATCTTCCTGGCATTCGCGTCTTGGAAAGGATTCAAGGTCTACCAATTAGATGTCAAATCTGCATCCTTTACGGAAAGATCAAAGAAGAAGTGTACGTCGGACAACCACCGGGTTTCACTGATCCAGTGCACAAAGACAAAGTCTATCTACTCGACAAAGCGCTTTATGGATTACACCAGGCTCCAAGAGCCTGGTACGAGACGCTTTCCCAAAATCTGCTAGCCAACGGGTTCATCTGAGGGACTGTCGATAGTACTTTGTTTACAAAAGAGGTTGCAGGGCATTTACTCATCGTGCAGATTTACGTGGATGACATAATCTTCGGATCGACAAACGACGAATTGTGCAAAGAGTTCGAGAAGGTTATGAAGAAAAAGTTTGAAATGAGTTCGATGGGGGAGATGAAGTTTTTCCTAGGGCTTCAGGTTAAGCAATTGCCCGAAGGAATCTTTATACACCAGACAAAATATGTGAATGATGTGCTTGACAAGTTCAATATGTCTGAATCATCTCCAATCTCAACCCCCCTGTGTCACACCCCGACCACGTAAAACAACAAAACGTGGCGGAAACGTCGGGGAGTGTTGTAACAGAATCATTGTTTCACAACCATGGATTAAACAGTTTTGTTTTATTGAATTAAATGTATTACATTACATTGGAATTAGAACAAAACATGAACAAATAGACTTTCATTGTTATTAAGTCACTAAGGCCTCGTCCATTCCTATGTGAGCATACATCAATATCATCATCAAACATCATCAACTATTGTACCTGAAACACATGTGAAAATACGTCAGCATAAAAATGCCGGCGAGTACATAGGTTTTATATGAGTGTCAGATTCATGGCTTGTTTTACATGTTGCAATACTTATTTAAAAAAAACTTATTTTGAAAAGTATAGTACTGCGAAATAATTAACCAACTCAAATCAAGTTGGATATGATTTATAAAATCTCATAGCCATGATTCTTAACTCTAAAACATTTATTTTATGAAATCAAATTGGTAAAACATCTCGTAGAAACTCGTTAATAAAACTCGTACGGTTTATATTATTCAGAAAACATCATTGTGTGACATCGTTTCAAAATCGTTTACCCAAGTGATCTAGATAACGCAACGATATATAATGTGTTAAAAGCACTTATCTATAGGAAGTACCAGCGGCGTTTCCACCATGCTTTTAACACATTACACCCGCCCCGTTACCTAATCACTTCCCTAACCCAACGGTTCAGACAGTTACAAATGGTTCACATATATCAAATGGTTACAAATGGTTCACATCCATCAAATGGTTACAAATGGTTCACATATATCAAATGGTTCACATCAATCAAATGGTTACAAATGGTTCACATATATCAAATGGTTACAAATGGTTCACATCAATCAAATGGTTACAAATGGTTCACATATATCAAATGGTTACAAATGGTTCACATTAATCAAATGGTTACAAATGGTTCACATATATCAAATGGTTACAAATGGTTCACATCAATCAAATGGTTACAAATGGTTCGAACAGTTCAAAATGTAAAACAATGGGCTAGCATGTTAAGTGAACATACATAGCAAAACATAATGAAATCAAGTACTAATAGTGTACTAATGAACATAGCAAGTATATGATATGAAAACATGGAAAGCATGATAGTAACAAGTAGGCACATGTGTTCCACCCCAAAACAGTTTAAAACGGTAAAAGAGGGGGCTATGTACTCACTTGAGGGTGCTTAGAAGTCTTGAACAACAACCAAGCAAAGCTAGAGGGATCACAGAATCAAACGACACCTAATATAGGTAACTATGTAAATAAACCGGACCTAAATCGGAAGATCGGATAGAATGAGGTCTCGTAAACCAAATGAGTATGGGGACTCACATGATATGGTTTAACAAGGCCTACATACTAAAAGGAAACCTAACCTAAGTGCTTACGACCCACTACGACCCGTTTAGGTAGCTTACGCTACTTTAACGCGCCGTTCGCGTAAAACGCGTTCGGACCGCCTAACTAGTCCTATGACAAGTAATATATACCTTAACATGTCTAATAATGATACCTAATCAGTTTAGATGTGAAAATTTAGGTTACATATGCTTAAAATGAATTTATGCGTTAAAAGGGCATTTTGGTCATTTACCTAAGGCATATAAACTACCTATCATACAACTACTTAAACGAAGTGACCATAAGGTATAACCTCGGAAGGTTATTCCCATGGTTTGATCTGGACCTTACATGTGTGCCCATGGTTTTCTAAAACCATGGGAGCCCCTAATATGAGTCCATAGTATCATAAAAACCATTAGATACCAGCCCATGGTTTTGCAAAACCATGGGTTAAAACCATCAACACTTCAAAATTGGATTAGGTTCATTGAATCTGGTCAGAAATTTCAAAAATGGTCCCTGCACTTGTAAAACTTGATTTTTTTGCACTTTTAAGCCCCGTTAACCCTATTTCAAGGCTCTTAAATAAAGTTAAAGTATAGGGAACTTAAAATATGCTCAAAAACATCTCGGATGTCAGTTCGTTTGGTCGTACGGTTGCGTTGTTCGGTTAATTACGACGGAAATTGTAATGAACGCAAAAACGATCCAAATTACGCGACGAATGGAATTTTATAATGCCAATCACTAAAATAAAATATTTCAATGATTACATAAATTTTTGGATATCCGGATATATTCAGGACATAAGATATGCGCGAAAATGCAAACTTATGCACTTTTGACGCTTTTAGTCTCTATTGATCAAATAAGTTCATTTTAGCATACCGAACCCCTCAAAGCCTATTTCTAAGCTATGTGAAGGATATTTGGGGTATGTTTAACTTATGATCAAGTTCCGGAATGTTCGTTACTATACAAATCGGTATAGTTTTGCAGTTTGACACAATTAGTCCCTACGATCGAACATACTTGATTTCAACACACCAAACCTTCCAAAACTTATTTCTAAGTTACGTAAAGGTTATTTAAGGTATGTTAAGCCTATTTCACTATTCTGGAGAGTTCGTTGCATTAAACTGGTTATATTTACGCATCAGTGCGCGTATAACCTTCCAGAAAGCGATTTAAAGCTTGAAATCGAACATGAATTGATATGTGCAAACGATACACATATTTTTACAAATCCCAAGTATGAAATACAATATTTCATTAATTTGGTATTTGTTTGATGGTCGCGGAGGCACAGGTGTCACAGTCTCCCCTACTTTAGGAAATTTCGTCCCGAAATTTATTCGTAGGAGCCTGTCTGTGACGCTCTGTTAAATAATTGTCTTGCATGGAATCTAGGGTTTTTATCTATTTGCGTAGAATAACCAATTAAAGATATGCAAGGCATAATTCTGTTATTTCTCTCAACGGACATTCTTCAGAAACGAAAAATGAATGGAGTTATTTTCAACAGGCATTCTTTAGAAAATGGAAAATGATGGAATAAACAAAGGATATTCATTTCCCTCGATGGATATTCTTCAGAAACGAAAATGAATGGAATGAGTCATTTTCCTCAATGGGTATTCTTCAGAAACAGAAATGAAGGATTAAACAAAAGGATATTCATTTCCCTCGATGGGTATTCTTCAGAAACGAAAATGCACGGAATGAGTCATTTTCCTCAATTGGTATTCTTTAGAAATGGAAATGAAGGATTAAACAAAGGATATTCATTTCCCTCGATGGATATTCTTCAGAAATGAAAATGATCGGAATGAGTCATTTTCCTCAATGGGTATTTCTTCAGAAACAGAAATGAAGGATTAAACAAAAGGATATTCATTTCCCTCGATGGGTATTCTTCAGAAACGAAAATGCACGGAATGAGTTATTTTCCTCAATGGGTATTCTTCAGAAACGGAAATGAAGGATTAAACAAAAGGATATTCATTTCCCTCGATGGGCATTCATCAGAAACGAAAATGCACGGAATGAGTCATTTTCCTCAATGGGTATTCTTCAGAAACGGAAATGAAGGATTAAACAAAAGGATATTCATTTCCCTCGATGGGTATTCTTCAGAAACGAATACGCACGGAATGATCCATTTTCCTCAATGGGTATTCTTTAGAAACGGAAATGAAGGATTAAACAAAAGGATATTCATTTCCCTCGATGGGTATTCTTCAGAAATGAAAATGCACGGAATGAGTCATTTTCCACAATGGGTTTTCTTCAGAAACGGAAATGAAGGATTAAACAAAAGGATATTCATTTCCCTCGATGGGTATTCTTCAGAAACGAAAATGCATGGAATGAGTCATTTTCCACAATGGGTTTTTCTTCAGAAACGGAAATGAAGGAAAAAAATCAAGGATATTCATTTCCCTCGATGGATATTCTTCAGAAACGAAAATGAACGGAATGAGTCATTTTCCACAATGGGTTTTCTTCAGAAACGGAAATGAATAGGGTTAACTCTAAACACATGACAAAACTTGCTGTGGTTTCTGTGCACTAAATTCCATAATTATGTACGCGTCCATAATTACGTAATTCCTTGCACAGTCCGCACAGTGCATTTCATAATGTGTAGGGGAAGAAATTAAAACATGTGATGAGTGTGACCAGACTACCATAGGGTCCTTTTAATTAGATCGACAAATGATCTCTTTAATTAGATCACCAAGGAGTCTTTTCAGCTATATCATCATATGATATTCCTAACCAGATTTTTGGATCAATCTGTTTAACTAGACCACTCAAGGGGTCTAATTATGGAATAGTACTTCATAACGCAAGGGACATAACTACAACGTAGAAGTCCATTAAGGATTTAAGATAGTACCTTTGGATATCTTACTATGAATCCCTTATATGAAGATATGGAAGATTCTACGAGGATTTGGATAACAAAAATTTGGATCACACAAAAACTTAAAAGGGAACACATAAGCACATAATCACATAATTGTTTATCTTGACCTTTAAATTGTTATCTTTGGACACGGATATTTAAAGCACACCAGGAATCCAATCCGTGGATTTCATTTGGCACTTTAATCATTTTCAGAATCTATCTATGAAGATAGGAAAATCTTAATAGGAATTCGACTTTGTCCTTATTGAATCATAATGTATGTATTGAATCATACAAAGAATTCAATTAAGGGCTCCGATGAACGATACCCATCCACAAGGATCTAATTATGAGGATAGAAAGATCCTATATGGATTTTGGAATTTGTGTAACGAGAGGTGTTTCGACACCTTGCACTAGGCGTGCTTAAGTCGATACACAAGGTAGAAAGTTCATGAGGTTGAGGCGCTAGATATGCCAAGGCGACATATGAAGCAGAATTTGAAGGTTGAGCAGCAGCAGGATTTGTAACAGCTTTGGATTGCAAAGCGGCACATGTTAACCAAATGTCCCCATCGTACACCGTGGGTACATTTGAAACAGGGTATTTGATTCGGATGATGACGGTTACATTGATTGCACCAAGGAGCAGTTCCCTTATACGGCTTCATCCCTGAGGCGAGGCATTGTGATAGCTAAATCAACGGTCTTCTGGAGTACGACGCCTATCTGCTGGGTAATTGCAGCACCTGGTTCGGACATTTGAGTGTTGTTGCGATGAAGAGGCATCTTGAAGATAATGGGAGGCATAGGAGGAAACAAGCGAAAGATAGTCAAAAGAGAATGACAACGCATGAAGATTGTGACCATTTGTTTGTTACCAAAGGCAAACAAATGAGACGGTGACTAATCAAAGTAAGCGGGTCATATTAATGTATTGCGAAGACATGCTCTCCTATAAGTGAACACTCACCCCAAGAGTTCCCAGGTAAGAATGACTGGTCCGATACTGCGGATTTGTACGAACACTCTAGCCTTAGACAGAAGACTCAGGGTATAGGCACCCACCCTTCCAGTTTGCACGTGTTCACATTAATGAGACCCAAACTTTGACGAGATCTTGAAAAATTTGAAGGTTCAAAACCTTATAATAAATCATCCTTGAACCGATGATTAGTTTTCAACGCAGATTCAAAATTTATGTTCTTGTTGTGGTTGTCACCTAAGGATAAGTGACGATATTTTTTTAAGATCTAAACACAAGATAACTTGTGTTAGGGTCCTAGGAAGGTTATAGTCTAGGTCAAAGCATTACTAATAACCTAATTGTCACACCCCCAAAATCCACTCGCGGAGTGCTACCGCTTGGAGGCGTGACATGACCAGGATCAAGCCACCAATCATATTGAACATAAGTATATAGTAAAAGTCATTCATCAATACGATTGGTGTTTCCAAAACCAAATATAAACAAGTGTGTAGCGGAAGCATTAATGTAAACCCAACATAAGTTTTAAGTACAAAATGTCATAATGTTTAACAACACATTCTCGATCCGTGTCCACAACGACTGTGCCTCCCGTGCAAGCTCCAAAAGTACCTATGGTCCTGCAAGGCATGTAACAGAGAGTCAACAACTAGTTGAGCGAGTTCACAGAAAGTAATGCGTAATAGTAAGTTTGTTTGTAACATGTGGCTCTACTGGGCCGGTAGTAAGTTCTATTGGTGGGGGCTTCCCGTGTTGTATAACCACTAGACTATTTGTAACCATAGGTGTTCTTCACAACCGAGAACAGTAATACGTACGAGTGTTACGTAGGTTTTACGTAAGTATCCTTCCCAACCGAGGATAGGGGTACGCGGGGGTTTACGTAGGTTTTACGTAAGTGCCTGACACAACCGAGGCAGTAGTAAATATAGGTTCACGTAGGTTTTACGTGAGTATCCTTCACAACCGAGGATAGCGAATAGCATAAGTATACGTAGGTTTTACGTATGGGTCCTGCACAACCGAGGACGATGGTATGGTAGTCTAGTAATAATGTCCGCATGAATCTATTCAACCTTATTCCTTAAATCCCATTCCCAAGCCCTGGGAATCCCATGCCTTGGTAGAAGTGTGAACTCACCTTGTTTGCTCGGTATGCTAAGTTAGGTGCTCACAATAAATCAGTCAAGTCCTATAGTGCACGTATATTCAATCAGTTCACAGTGTTTGTAAAGTTTCACAGTAATATCACAAAGTGTTTGACAGTTCATATCCTGCCACATACGCAGTTAATCGCATCCATACTTTTAACAGAGTTGACATCTAGCAAATAAACTAGGTAAATAAAGTTAACAGGTTTCATGAAATAACAGCATTAATCCACTTCATTGGAATAATAAATAAACAAAGTGAGTAAGTCAGTTAACCCAGTTAACAACTTAACAGAATTTATCAACAAACAGAGTTCTCAAATAATAAAGTTATAAACTTACATAATTAACATAGTTAAATAAACTAACTAAGTTATCCAAGTGATTAGTTTAATTGCATAACATAATTAATGTCATAAATACTAACAGTTAACATGTTGCCAAACACATATAAATGCCGAAAACACATAAGAGCCGAAATCCCTATATGGGCCGAAAACCAAACATGTGCCGAAAACACTTAAGGTCCGAAATCCCCCCTAAGTGCCGAAAACACCCTTATGTTCGAAAACCCTTTTATAGCCGAAATCAATTAAGTGGGCCGAAATCCCTTATATATGCCGAAAACCCTTATTGGGCCGAAAACACATGTGGGCCGAAATCACTTAAGTGATTTCGTCCACTTTAAAATGTTGTAGGTGATTTCGTACAGTATCATCTTCTCCAAAACTTTCTGTAAGTTAAACCCAGTTATCTAAATCTCATTACAGTTACAGTTTATTCATCTACAAGCCATTAATCAACCATTGATATGAAATAAACATTCTACCAAAACTTTGTGAGATCTAGAGCATAATTCCATCAGTTTATCATTCATAACTTATACCCACTGTTGATCCAAACATCCAATATTCATACATTTCATAGATAATAATCATCTTATCAAGCACACAATAACCAATCACATAATCACATATATACATACAACATGATTAAACATCCAATAATCATACGATAAGCATTTTAAACAATGAACATGAAGATCACTAACCAAGGATTTTAAACAGAGGTTATGCTTCACGTGTAGAATTCTTTCAGTGGGTTTTAGAGATAGAGAGATAAACAAAGTGATAAGCTTTGGTAAGTGGAAACTTATCAGAGAAGATTTGTTTATAATATTGATTATACAAAATATCTAATCACTGGGCCATGGGCCAAGCCCATCTCTGATTTCGTCTGGTCACATGGACGAAAACACTTAAAGTGTTTTCACCACTTTAAGTGATTTCATGGTTACTTGTTTACAGTGAGTTCCAACTATAATTGACATGTTAATTAATAACACCTTATTAACATACAATCACACATAATAAATATTATGGATTTCCAAGTATAACATATCAGTCGAAATACGATACAACGTATTACAAAAGTAAGCGTTGTGAAACAACGAGTCGTATTAACAAACAACTAAATAAAATAATAAAAAAATTAACGTGCACTAAATGCGAAGATAGAATCTTGGAAACTCGAGTTGTCACATTATCCCCAACTTGAAAGAAATTTCGTCCCGAAATTTAGCATGCGGTTACTGAGGAAGCTAGGTAAGTTATCGTTTACTGGTTTTCCTGGGGTATCACATCATCCCCCTGTTGAGTTGGGATTTCATCCCGAACTTCTGTAGTAGCTTCAGCCTCAGTAGTGGTTGCATTGTTTTCGAACAACTGGGGATATTTGAGTTCCATTTGGTCTTCGCGTTCCCAGGTAAACTCTGGGCCCGACGGGAGTTCCAACGAACTCGAACAAGAGGTATTCTGGTGTTCTTGAGGACCTTAACATCCCGGTCCGTGATTTCAACTGGTTCCTCGACGAAATGCAATTGTTCGTCGATAGTGAGCTCCTTCAAAGGAACTATAAAGGTCTCATCTGACTGCCACTTCTTCAGATTCGACACATGAAAGACGTTGTGAACTGCACTGAGTTCAGCTGGTAAGTTCAGTCTGTAGGCCACTTTGCCTATCTTTTCTATGACTTCAAATGGTCCAACGTATCGTGGATTGAGTTTGCCTCGTTTGCCAAAACGAACAACACCCTTCCAAGGTGAAACTTTGAGTAGTGCTCGATCCCCAACTTGGAATTCGAGTATTTTCCTGTCTTTATCGGCGTATACTTTCTGACGGTCACGAGCTGCCGCCATGCGTTGTCGTATTTGAGCAATCTTTTCAGTAGTATCAACTACCATTTCTGGACCTGTGATCTGACTGTCACCCACCTCTGCCCAACAAAGAGGTGATCGGCATTTACGCCCGTACAATGCCTCAAATGGAGCAGCTTTAATGCTGGTGTGGTAACTGTTGTTGTATGAAAATTCCACAAGTGGCAAATGTTTTTCCCAGCCCTTGCCAAAGTCAATTACGCACGCCCGAAGCATGTCTTCTAGAGTTTGAATAGTGCGCTCAGACTGCCCATCTGTCTGAGGATGATAAGCTGTGCTCATGTCTAATCGAGAGCCAAAAGATTTGTGCATTGCTTGCCACAGTTCTGAAGTAAAACGTGCGTCACGATCAGAGATAATAGAAGTGGGCACCCCGTGCCTCGAGACAACTTCTTTAAGGTATACGTCTGCTAGAGTGGAGAACTTATCCGTTTCCTTGATAGCCAAGAAGTGAGCAGACTTTGTGAGTCGATCCACGATCACCCAAATAGTATCATTCCCACGTTGAGATCTGGGTAGGCCAGTAACAAAATCCATGGAAATTTGCTCCCATTTCCATTGTGGTATCTTAGGTTGTTGGAGTGGGCCTGATGGTTTCTGATATTCTGCTTTGACTCTCGCACAAGTCAAACACTTTCTAACGTAAGTCGCTATGTGGGCCTTCATGCTAGGCCACCAATATGTAGTTCTGAGGTCGTGGTACATCTTATCTGAACCAGGATGTACTGAGTAGCGAGACTTATGAGCTTCATCCATTACAAGCTCGCGTAAATTACCATAGAGTGGGACCCAGATGCGTCCTGTTACATAGTAGGCGCCGTCTGCCCTTTGTTCTAACCTTTGCCTTGAGCCGCGTAGAGCTTCAGCCCTGACGTTTTCTGGTTTCAATGCTTCTACCTGAGCATCTCGTATCTGTGAAGGAAGACTGGACTGAATAGTGAGTTGCAACGCTCGTACACGCCTAGGTGTAGTATCCTTTCGACTGAGGGCGTCGGCCACCACATTGGCTTTGCCCGGATGATACTTTATAGCACATTCGTAATCGTTCAGTAACTCGACCCATCGACGTTGTCGCATGTTCAAGTCTTTCTGCTTGAAGATATGCTCAAGACTTCTGTGATCGGTGTAGATGGTGCACTTGGTGCCATACAGATAATGTCTCCATATCTTGAGTGCAAAGACAACAGCTCCGAGCTCTAAATCGTGCGTAGTGTAATTCCGTTCGTGAATCTTAAGTTGGCGCGAAGCATAAGCAATAACTTTATCCCGTTGCATCAACACACATCCAAGACCTTGGATAGATGCATCGCAGTAGACTACAAAATCATCCGTGCCTTCAGGCAATGAGAGGATAGGTGCGCTACAAAGTCTATCCTTTAAGTGCTGAAACGCTGCTTCCTGTGTATCACTCCAACGGTAAGCAATACCTTTCTGTGTCAGTAATGTAAGCGGCTGTGCAATCTTTGAGAAATCTCTGATAAACCGTCTGTAATAACCCGCCAAACCCAAGAATTGGCGTATTTCGGTCGGCGTACTAGGTGCAGGCCAGTTCTTGATCGAATCTACCTTGGATGGATCAACATGAATCCCATCCTTGTTTACCACGTGGCCTAGAAAGTGGACTTCACGAAGCCAGAAGTCGCATTTTGAAAACTTAGCGTACAGTTGTTCCGTTCGAAGGAGTTCCAGAATAAGTCGTAAATGCTGCTCATGTTCCTCCCGATTCTTCGAATAGATCAGGATGTCGTCAATGAAAACAATAACAAACTTGTCAAGATAAGGTTTGCACACCCTGTTCATAAGATCCATGAAGACCGCAGGCGCGTTCGTTAGCCCGAATGGCATGACCAAAAACTCGTAATGGCCGTAGCGAGTTCTGAATGCTGTTTTGGAGACGTCCTCATCCCGGACTCTCAGTTGATGGTAACCTGACCTCAGGTCAATCTTTGAGTAATAGCTCGACCCTTGCAACTGGTCGAATAAGTCGTCGATGCGTGGAAGTGGATAACGATTCTTCACCGTCACCTTGTTCAGTTCGCGGTAATCTATGCACATACGAAAGGTATCGTCTTTCTTCTTTACAAATAAAACTGGAGCTCCCCAGGGCGAAGAGCTAGGACGTATGAAACCTTTTTCCAAAAGTTCTTGCAATTGCTTAGACAGTTCTTCCAGTTCAGTTGGAGCTAAGCGGTATGGCGCTCGAGCTATAGGTGCTGCTCCTGGAGCTAACTCGATCTGAAATTCGACCTGGCGATGAGGCGGTAATCCAGGTAACTCTTCAGGAAACACTTGAGGAAAGTCGCGTACTACAGGAATATCCCCAATCTTTTTCTCTGTCGCCGATGTATCAATAACGAGTGCTAAAATAGCTACGTGGCCCTTTCGCAGACACTTCTGAGCCTTCAAGAAGGAGATGATGCCACTCACGACACCACTCTTGTCGCCTTGAACTTCAAGAGGTTCTTTGCCAGAACGAGGAATACGAATGATCTTTTCCTTGCATAGGATCTCTGCTTGTTGTTGGGATAACCAATCCATACCAATGACAATATCAAAACTACTCAGAGTTATAGGAATGAGATCGATAGAGAAAGTCTGACCGGCGAGGATAAGATTACAACCCTGAACTATGTGTGTGGCCTCTAGACTTTTACCGTTAGCTAACTCTACGACATGTTTGGTGTTCAAAAGTGTTGGTGCGCGTTTAAGCATTTGACTAACGTTCAGAGACATATAACTGGTATCCGCACCCGAATCAAATAATACGGTAACATAAAAGTCGTCGAGAAGAAACTTACCCGTAACCACATTAGGATCGTTCCTTGCGTCACTCTGACCAATCACAAACATACGACCCTTTGCACCATTGTTGTTGTTGTTCCCCCATTGTTGTTCCCAGTGCCCTGATTATTGTTGTTGTTGTTCCCATTTCCCTGGTTGTTGTTGTTCTGGTTTCGGTTTAACTGAGGGCAGTGTCTTTTGAAGTGACCTTCAGCACCACAATGAAAACATCCCTTGTTACCCTGTTGTTGGTTCTGCTGCGTTTGATGCTGCTGTTGATTCTGAGTTACCGGCCGTGGGCTCCTACAATCCTTGGCCTCATGGCCCATCCTGAGGCACCTCCGACAACGACCCTTGTTGCACTGGCCACTGTGATGCCTGTTACAGTTGTTACACTTTGGGAGGTTCCCTTGATACACACCCTGCCTGTGACTGCCCGAGGATTGCTGACTAGGGCTCTGATAGTTGTCAGTCTTTCGCTGCTGAACTTGAGACTGTACTAAAGCTGAGCCTTTGCTGGAATCCCCCTCCCATTTCCTCTTGTTATCACTGGGGGTAGCAGGAGTAGTTGCTGAAACAGTAGCAGTAGTTGTAACGCTGATACGTTTAGGCAGCTTGTTCTGTTCCACTGCCTGATCGGTGAGGCGATGAGCTAGCTTGACGATCTGTTGAATAGTGCCAAGATTCGCTGAGGTTACGTGGCTTTGAATCTCCGGCACCAGACCATTGAGATACAGTTCGATACGCTTAATAGGAGGGTCCACCATAGTAGGACACAGAATAGCCAACTCACTCGATCTTCTAGTGTACGCTTCAATTTCTGACCCCGTCATTTTCAAGTGGTAAAACTCTACCTCCAACTTATGAATATCGTCACGGCTACAGTATTCCTCTTTGATCAACTCCTTGAAATCATTCCAGGGTGTGGCGTTAGCAACAGCCAACCCTAACATCTGAATTTGCGCATTCCACCAAGTCAGCGCGATGCCTTCTAGAGTACCAGTGGCGTACTTCACCCTGCGAGCCTCAGGGCATTCACACATTTCGAATACGGACTCGAGCTTTTCAAACCAATGGAGGAGTCCAACCGCTCCTTCCGTGCCACTAAAGGTAGTAGGACGACAGTCCATGAAAGTTTTGAAGGTACAAACTGGTGGCTGAACGTGCTGACCTCCCGCTTGTGCGGCTGTAAGTGCCTCAGCAATTCGTTCGTTAATGAGAGCCGTCAGTTGGGCTTGCGTCATGTTGATACGTCCAGACATGATCTTCATAGTAAATATGACATAAGTGAGAGAGGTTCGCGAGTAGTGCGATAACAAAAGGGAATAATCACACAAGTGTTCTCATGCAATAGTGTTAAGTTAACCTAAGCATACCCGGAGCAAAGTTCTATGCAATTCTAGAAAGTAGGCAATAAGACATGTACCATATTACCTAGAGTGATGAGTCTTGCACGTGGAGCGAGGCGTCGTTGTGGATCGTTGAGCACTGTTCTGGTTATAGTCTGGTTTTAATAAAAACGTTTTCCCCTTATTAAAACCGAGTTCTCTATAACCAATGGCTCTGATACCAATCTGTCACACCCCCAAAATCCACTCGCGGAGTGCTACCGCTTGGAGGCGTGACATGACCAGGATCAAGCCACCAATCATATTGAACATAAGTATATAGTAAAAGTCATTCATCAATACGATTGGTGTTTCCAAAACCAAATATAAACAAGTGTGTAGCGGAAGCATTAATGTAAACCCAACATAAGTTTTAAGTACAAAATGTCATAATGTTTAACAACACATTCTCGATCCGTGTCCACAACGACTGTGCCTCCCGTGCAAGCTCCAAAAGTACCTATGGTCCTGCAAGGCATGTAACAGAGAGTCAACAACTAGTTGAGCGAGTTCACAGAAAGTAATGCGTAATAGTAAGTTTGTTTGTAACATGTGGCTCTACTGGGCCGGTAGTAAGTTCTATTGGTGGGGGCTTCCCGTGTTGTATAACCACTAGACTATTTGTAACCATAGGTGTTCTTCACAACCGAGAACAGTAATACGTACGAGTGTTACGTAGGTTTTACGTAAGTATCCTTCCCAACCGAGGATAGGGGTACGCGGGGGTTTACGTAGGTTTTACGTAAGTGCCTGACACAACCGAGGCAGTAGTAAATATAGGTTCACGTAGGTTTTACGTGAGTATCCTTCACAACCGAGGATAGCGAATAGCATAAGTATACGTAGGTTTTACGTATGGGTCCTGCACAACCGAGGACGATGGTATGGTAGTCTAGTAATAATGTCCGCATGAATCTATTCAACCTTATTCCTTAAATCCCATTCCCAAGCCCTGGGAATCCCATGCCTTGGTAGAAGTGTGAACTCACCTTGTTTGCTCGGTATGCTAAGTTAGGTGCTCACAATAAATCAGTCAAGTCCTATAGTGCACGTATATTCAATCAGTTCACAGTGTTTGTAAAGTTTCACAGTAATATCACAAAGTGTTTGACAGTTCATATCCTGCCACATACGCAGTTAATCGCATCCATACTTTTAACAGAGTTGACATCTAGCAAATAAACTAGGTAAATAAAGTTAACAGGTTTCATGAAATAACAGCATTAATCCACTTCATTGGAATAATAAATAAACAAAGTGAGTAAGTCAGTTAACCCAGTTAACAACTTAACAGAATTTATCAACAAACAGAGTTCTCAAATAATAAAGTTATAAACTTACATAATTAACATAGTTAAATAAACTAACTAAGTTATCCAAGTGATTAGTTTAATTGCATAACATAATTAATGTCATAAATACTAACAGTTAACATGTTGCCAAACACATATAAATGCCGAAAACACATAAGAGCCGAAATCCCTATATGGGCCGAAAACCAAACATGTGCCGAAAACACTTAAGGTCCGAAATCCCCCCTAAGTGCCGAAAACACCCTTATGTTCGAAAACCCTTTTATAGCCGAAATCAATTAAGTGGGCCGAAATCCCTTATATATGCCGAAAACCCTTATTGGGCCGAAAACACATGTGGGCCGAAATCACTTAAGTGATTTCGTCCACTTTAAAATGTTGTAGGTGATTTCGTACAGTATCATCTTCTCCAAAACTTTCTGTAAGTTAAACCCAGTTATCTAAATCTCATTACAGTTACAGTTTATTCATCTACAAGCCATTAATCAACCATTGATATGAAATAAACATTCTACCAAAACTTTGTGAGATCTAGAGCATAATTCCATCAGTTTATCATTCATAACTTATACCCACTGTTGATCCAAACATCCAATATTCATACATTTCATAGATAATAATCATCTTATCAAGCACACAATAACCAATCACATAATCACATATATACATACAACATGATTAAACATCCAATAATCATACGATAAGCATTTTAAACAATGAACATGAAGATCACTAACCAAGGATTTTAAACAGAGGTTATGCTTCACGTGTAGAATTCTTTCAGTGGGTTTTAGAGATAGAGAGATAAACAAAGTGATAAGCTTTGGTAAGTGGAAACTTATCAGAGAAGATTTGTTTATAATATTGATTATACAAAATATCTAATCACTGGGCCATGGGCCAAGCCCATCTCTGATTTCGTCTGGTCACATGGACGAAAACACTTAAAGTGTTTTCACCACATTAAGTGATTTCATGGTTACTTGTTTACAGTGAGTTCCAACTATAATTGACATGTTAATTAATAACACCTTATTAACATACAATCACACATAATAAATATTATGGATTTCCAAGTATAACATATCAGTCGAAATACGATACAACGTATTACAAAAGTAAGCGTTGTGAAACAACGAGTCGTATTAACAAACAACTAAATAAAATAATAAAAAAATTAACATGCACTAAATGCGAAGATAGAATCTTGGAAACTCGAGTTGTCACACTAATTCCCTATAACCATTGGCTCTGATACCAACTTTTCTGTCACACCCCGACCACGTAAAACAACAAAACGTGGCGGAAACGTCGGGGAGTGTTGTAACAGAATCATTGTTTCACAACCATGGATTAAACAGTTTTGTTTTATTGAATTAAATGTATTACATTACATTGGAATTAGAACAAAACATGAACAAATAGACTTTCATTGTTATTAAGTCACTAAGGTCTCGTCCATTCCTATGTGAGCATACATCAATATCATCATCAAACATCATCAACTATTGTACCTGAAACACATGTGAAAATACGTCAGCATAAAAATGCCGGCGAGTACATAGGTTTTATATGAGTGTCAGATTCATGGCTTGTTTTACATGTTGCAATACTTATTTAAAAAAAAACCTTATTTTGAAAAGTATAGTATTGCGACATAATTAACCAACTCAAATCAAGTTGGATATGATTTATAAAATCTCATAGTCATGATTCTTAACTCCAAAACATTTGTTTTATGAAATCAAATTGGTAAAACATCTCGTAGAAACTCGTTAATAAAACTCGTACGGTTTATATTATTCAGAAAACATCATTGTGTGACATCGTTTCAAAATCGTTTACCCAAGTGATCTAGATAACGCAACGATATATAATGTGTTAAAAGCACTTATATATAGGAAGTACCAACGGCGTATCCACCATGCTTTTAACACATTACACCCGCCCCGTTACCTAATCACTTCCCTAACCCAACGGTTCAGACAGTTACAAATGGTTCACATATATCAAATGGTTACAAATGGTTCACATCAATCAAATGGTTACAAATGGTTCACATATATCAAATGGTTACAAATGGTTCACATCAATCAAATGGTTACAAATGGTTCACATATATCAAATGGTTACAAATGGTTCACATCAATCAAATGGTTACAAATGGTTCACATATATCAAATGGTTACAAATGGTTCACATTAATCAAATGGTTACAAATGGTTCGAACAGTTCAAAATGTAAAACAATGGGCTAGCATGTTAAGTGAACATACATAGCAAAACATAATGAAATCATGTACTAATAGTGTACTAATGAACATAGCAAGTATATGATATGAAAACATGGAAAGCATGAAAGTAACAAGTAAGCACATGTGTTCCACCCCAAAATAGTTTAAAATGGTAAAAGAGGGGGCTATGTACTCACTTGAGGGTGCTTAGAAGTCTTGAAAAACAACCAAGCAAAGCTAGAGGGATCACATAATCAAACGGCACCTAATATAGGTAACTGTGTAAATAAACCGGACCTAAATCAGAAGATCGGATAGAATGAGGTCTCGTAAACCAAATGAGTGTGGGGACTCACATGATATGGTTTAACAAGTCCTACATACTAAAAGGAAACCTAACCTAAGTGCTTACGACCCATTACGACCAGTTTAGGTAGCTTACGCTACTATAATGCGTCGTTCGCGTAAAACGCGTTCAGACCGCCTAACTAGTCCTATGACAAGTAATATATGCCTTAACATGTCTAATAATGATACCTAATCAGTTTAGATGTGAAAATTTAGGTTACATATGCTTAAAATGAATTTATGCGTAAAAAGGGCATTTTGGTCATTTACCTAAGGCATATAAACTACCTATCATACAACTACTTAAACGAAGTGACCATAAGGTATAACCTCGGAAGGTTATTCCCTATACAACTATGGTCACTAAACATGTTTGGTCGGATCCTAATGATCGACCAAACGGGTCTAGTTCGAAAGTCTAAGCGGTTGTTTAGACCGCTTGACTTACGACTCTACACAAGCACTAAACTAAAAGTGACGAGCTAAACATGCTAAAACATGTTTAGTTAAGTTAGAAAACAGGTTTTGATATCAAAACAAACGGTTTTGATACCCCAAGAGTAGTTTGGTTACAAAATACACATAAACACGCATTTTGGCCGAAACTACGACTCGTCACTATACCTAAACAACGTGGTAATCAGTAGGTATAGTCACTAGGGACTATAACCATCGTGATTACACTCACGTTATGAAGTCCAAACGAACTTCATGTTAACCATAAACTGGTCAATGCAGAAAGTCGAACAAAGTTTGACTTTCGTGCTAAAAACGCATAAAAGAACGAAAGGGACTTACAACGGGTCCAAGAACGGAAGTTTTGATCCGATTACTCTCAGGTATGAAGTGAATACTCCAACTTAGAGAGCCAAATCAGATCAAAAGTGTGGGTTGCAACAATGAATGGGTGGGGTATTTATAGATTTCATAGAACCGTTAAGATCGTTCATCGAAAACTGAGCTTTGATCTGGACCTTACATGTGTGCCCATGGTTTTCTAAAACCATGGGAGCCCCTAATATGAGTCCATAGTATCATAAAAACCATTAGATACCAGCCCATGGTTTTGCAAAACCATGGGTTAAAACCATCAACACTTCAAAATTGGATTAGGTTCATTGAATCTGGTCAGAAATTTCAAAAATGGTCCCTGCACTTGTAAAACTTGATTTTTTTGCACTTTTAAGCCCCGTTAACCCCATTTCAAGGCTCTAAAATAAAGTTAAAGTATAGGGAACTTAAAATATGCTCAAAAACATCTCGGATGTCGGTTCGTTTGGTCGTACGGTTGCATTGTTCGGTTAATTACGACGGAAATCGTAATGAACGCAAAAACGATCCAAATTACGCGACGAATGAAATTTTATCATGCCAATCACTAAAATAAAATATTTTAATGATTACATAAATTTTTGGATATCCGGATATATTCAGGACGTATTTTTTTTTGGGTAAAGGGTTACCCCGGTTCACTTTTATATATCACAAACCAAATAAAACAAGTAGTAAGGAGAGTCCTTACTAGTTCACTATCCTGACATGCCAGGAAGTGTTAGACAAGCTAGAAACAAGCAAAACCACAAAAACAAAGACAAACACAATCTCTAGACACTAACTAGAGCCGACCAAATAAACTACATGCTTGGTACATTCCATTTTTCTAATAAGCTCAATCCAGTCGTCGAGCTCTTGACCTTAACCGAGGCTAGCTTCAATCTAACCGTAGACACAATGGCTTCAGAAATCACGTGCACTGTTCGTTTCTTTGATTTAAAAAGCCTCTGATCTCTTGCAACAAAAAATATGCAGTCGCTGCTAGGAGTAATCTGCCACACTTCTCATCGACTTCTTCGAAGGAACAGCAATCAACCATTGAACAATATCTTCCCACTTACTAGATGTTAATTGGATTCCAGCAAAAGATTTAATAGAAGACCAAACCTGCATTGAAAATGGACATTGAAAGAACAAATGGTCATGCGAGTCTGGTTCCGCGCCACACAACGAAAAAGAAAGCAGGTTTAAGTTAGCGCTATCACTAACATCCCATTGACTTAATTTGTCTTGCGTTTTGAGCTTCTTCTTGCAAATAAGCCACGCAAGAAAAGCATGTCTAGGAATACAATTCGCGAACCATACAATCTCGACCCAAGGGACTCTTTCACCCTGAATTCTGATTGTATCCCACACAACGGATGCTGAATAATCATGCTCAAAACCCCTAGCATCACGCCAAACTAGAAAATCTGGTTTATGAGGCACGATTGTAGGCGGTTGGATGTTTAATAAAACCAGATATAAATCCAGCCAAGCTCTCGGCCACCCCCACTCACCATTGTTGAGAAGTTCATTAACCTTGGAAGTTAGATTAAAACCCGCATGATGAAGCCGACGAGCTGAAACAAACTCACATAACGGACCAATATGAGCCCAACAATCGAACCAAGCTGATGTATTGAGACCATTCCCAATTTTCGAAACAATAAATGGACGAACTCGATCCCGAATATTCAAAATATTTCTCCAACCCGTAGCACAACTACCCCTTGACCGAACATACCAGAAAGACTGACCTTTTAGTTTGTTCTCATGAATCCAAGTAACCCATATAGAATGCCTTCTAGTTAAGAGACTCCAAATATGTGTAGTCATTAGCGCCCTATTCATGTCACGAATTCTCCTAATACCCAAACCACCTTCAATCTTGGGAAGACAAACATCCGACCATTTTACTTTCGCACGACCTTTCTTCATTGGACCTTGACACCAAAGAAAAGCCCTCATCTTTTTCTCTAAATCAGCAATAATTCTAACGGGAAGAATAAACACCGACGCCCAATAAATATGCATGGAAGATAAGACTGATTTTATTAACTGAAGACGACCAGCAAACGACAAAGTTTTATTCTTCCAACTATCAATTCTAGCTTCCATCTTTTCCACCAGAATCTTGCAATCTTTATACACTAACCTCGAAGAAACAAGAGGCACTCCCAAGTAACGAACCGGTAAAGAGCCTTCCTCAAATGGCATCAACTGTAAAATGCTTTGCTTAACCTCCCTAGCAACATTGCCAAAAAACACGGTACTCTTCGCCATACTAGGAACTAGGCCCGACACATTCTTGAACCTTTCCAACCCATCCATAATACTCCTAGCCGAAGAAACATCGCCTCTAGAAAACATAAACAAGTCATCCGCAAAACAAATATTCACAATTCTTTGTTTTTTACAAAGATTATGAAACTTGAAATTAGGAGATTTATTCACCAAATCTTTCAGAATAAGAGTCAAAGCTTCCATAACCATAGTGAATAAATAAGGTGACATTGGATCACCTTGTCGCAACCCCCTTTTTCCTTGGGAAAAACCATGAATATTACCATTTACTCCAACAGAGAAGGAGACAGTAGTAACACATACCATTATCCACTGCACCATTTTTGGATGAAACCCAAAGCCCAGAAGAAAAGACTTTAGAAACGACCAATCAACCGTATCATAAGCCTTTTGAATATCAACTTTAAAAGCACATTTGGGCGGGCCAATATTACGGTGATAATTATGCATCAGCTCTTGTGTCAGCAAAATATTATCTGAGATACGTCTTCCGGGGACAAACGCTGATTGGTTAATATCTACCACATCATCAAGGCCAATTTTAATTCTGTTTGTAATAATCTTGCTAATGCACTTATAAAGAACATTGCAGCAAGAAATGGGACGGTAATCCAGAACCGAGTTAGGAGTATGCACTTTAGGAATCAAAGCCAATATAGTATGATTTACCTCCTTGAGCAGCTGCCCATTGACAAAAAAATCTTGAATAGCACAAGAGATATCATTACCCACCACATCCCAAGAATGTTTAAAGAAAGCAGCCGAGAACCCATCTGGACCTGGCGCCTTATCATTACCAATAGAGAACATAGCTTCTTTTATTTCCTCTATGGAGACATCCCGAACCATATTCTGAGCCTTCAACGGACACAACCTCCTATGAAATAACTCCGGATTCATGACCTCAGTAGTATTACCCTCAACTCCTAAAAACTGAGTGTAATGCTCAACTAAAGCCGTGGGGACGTCCACCCCTTCATACACAATACCATTTCGATCTTTAATGCAATCAATACGGGTAACATGATTTCTACACTTGAGAGAATTATGAAAGTACGCTGAATTTGAGTCACCTACTTGAAGCCATTCCACCTTAGATTTTTGTTTCAAGAATCGTTCCTCATCCAATTTAGCTTCATTAAAAACACCGACTAACTCCGCCTCTTTCCAACGTAAATTGACATTAAACGGATCCCCATCAATAGCCTTCTGGACCTCATCCAACTCCGCCCTTAAATTAACAACCTTCTCATGCAGATTTCCTTGCTTATACAAGAGTTTCCGCAAAGGAGATTTTAGCTGCTTCAAACGTTTAACAACACAATACATACGATTACCAGTGCATGGAGAACTCCAGACTTTAGAAACTTCCTCCCTGAACTCAGGCTTGTGAACTAAAAAATTAGCAAATTTAAACGATTTCGGGCCCACTTTCGAAAGACTAGGGAGTTTTAGAACACACGGACTATGATCCGAAACACGATACGGTTGAAAAACAGCATGAGCCGAAGGAAACTCCACCAGAAATTGCGCATTTCCCATAACTCTATCGATTTTTTTCATTATACCTATCCCCTTCTTCGGCTTTTGATTCCAAGTATAGTGTAACCCGAACCTGTTGATATCTAACACCTCTATCTGCTCCACACACTCCTTAAAATCCCTCATAGCCGTAGAAATACTTGATGACCCATATAAATTATCCTCCAAGTTCAACGATGAGTTAAAATCACCCAACAAGACCCATGGTTTATTATTAACAAAGCAACTATGAACCTTTAAATTCTGCCACAAATCCTTCCTTTTAACATAATTATTATCCGCATAGATAAAGGAACAAAAATACGCTTTGTTATCAGCTTTATTAATCACTTGAGTGTGCACCACCTGATTTGTTTGAGAAATGACCATTAAATCAGCAACATCTGCATTCCAACCCACAATTATCCTAGTACCCTTATCACAAATTGCCCCATTAGACGTCCAACTCCACCTTCTACAAATAGAACGACAAACATCATATACTTTAGAAACATCCATATGGGATTCCAATATAGCACAAACGTTAAGATGATTTTCATTGACAACTTCCTGAACCTCCTTCTGCTTAAGGGAGAGGTTCAATCCCCTAATATTCCATGCTGCAATACTACCCATTAAAACTAACTGAACCGGGAGTGCTTGCCCCCTTAGAATTTGGTTGAACACCTGCTTCCATAAATTTTGCAGTTTCATCATACACCGTTTCAATGTTCTCATCATCCTCGAGATTTACTTCACTACGAGTAGTATAGAAAGTGTTTTGAACGTTCACTGTTTTACCAGAGCCATCCCCTTCCTTCTCCAATATAGAAAACGGATTAGAGGTAGGAACCGTACCACTAGTAGACGCTCCTCCTCCAATGTTAGCAGCTTTCTTCTCAACGGGTCGATAAACAAAATTCTGTTTCGCTTTATTAACCATGACCCCCTTCTTTTTATTAGGCTTACCCTTATTCAAGATAAAACCATCATCATCCTTTTCTACCACACTATTATACACAACCTTTACATTCCTAGGGCAATTCGAACCCTGATGACCAAAAACTTTGCATGTTTCACACCTCGGAGGACGCCATTCATATTCCACCTTCATAGTTTCTTTCACATATCCTTCACCATCTACCATGGGAATAGCAATTTTCAGTTCCTCCTTTAATTCCTCTTCAGCCGATAATTCAATTAAAGCTCGAGCAAAACTGCTCCTACCCCATGCATCAGAACACATTTGAGCCGTATAGGAATCAAGCATCTTTGGATTACCCAATTTAGTTGCTAACATACTCAAACCATCATCCGAATAGGCTGCTAACGGAACATTATGAATTTTAATCCAAACTGCCACTTTCTTGATATCATCTTTCTTCAGAATCGTAGTTGGAGACCAAGCATTTAACAAAAACGGGGTATTTTTAATTAGCCATGGACCACCTTCCAAAACCTCCTTCATTCCCTTTTCATCGGAGAACTTGAAAAAGAAAAAACCGTTCGAATTCATCATTGATTTTTGTAAACCAAACTTCACCCAATTTTTTCTAGCAAAATACTCAACGACTGGAAACGCAAGTCTTTTCCCCAGAAAATAACCATATAACGTGTTAGCATACTTATCCTGGCTAGTTCTAACTGTCTCTTTGGGAAGAACAATATCAACATCCTCAAGCACTTCCTCAGATTTTAAAAATCTGAAATTAACAGGTTTAGTAATCTTACTCGATTTCAGCTTCGAAGCATAAGACTCATCTGCTCCATTAGGTTGACCGTGAAACTTTTGAGCTGCATCATCATGCACCTTATTCGCAGCCTCATCAGACATCTGATCACGTTGCTGAACTTCCAAATCCACCGGAACAGTGATCTTTTCTAGTTCATCAATCACGTTAAACACCCTCGGTTCAGATTGAGAATTCTGAATCAGAGACGATTGAACTACACCCCGTCTCGGAGCTAAAGTGTTACCCTCAATGTTAACCACACGACTTGCTAAACCCTGAAAAGAAGATGCAGGTTTTCGAAGCAGATCCGACAAGATTCCTGGTGGTTTTTTACGATCATCCATAATGAAACAATCACCTCTCTCCAATACCAATACCAATACCAATACCAGCTACAAACCATGCAAGAAAAACGAGAACCAGAAGACCAGAAACCCAAGAAGACCGAAAATAAAAACAAAAAACCCTAATCTAGCGTAAAACCCTAGGCCATGCCTCTAACAAAATCGAATAGAGTTCTTGTTTAATCAAGGTTTCTGCCTAACCAGAAGGACCGATAAAACAATAGACCTATCCAACCTGATCGAAACCCAGATAGGATTGGCGATTAAGAAGAAAACAAAAGAAAAACCCTAGTTTTAATCCGATTTCAAGTGCTAACCAGTTCGAATTAGAGATCTGATAAACAAACCTCTAATAATCAGACTGTTATACACCAGATCACGAAGAAGAAACTAAGATTTCATGAAGAACAGGAATCGCCATGCTAGGAGAGAGAATTAGGGTTTTGCTAAGGCATATAAACTCAATCCATTTCAGGACGTAAGATATGCGCGAAAATGCAAACTTATGCACTTTTGACGCTTTTAGTCTCTATTGATCAAATAAGTTCATTTTATCATACCGAACCCCTCAAAGCCTATTTCTAAGCTATGTGAAGCATATTTGGGGTATGTTTAACTTATGATCAAGTTCCAGAATGTTCGTTACTATACAAATCGGTATAGTTTCGCAGTTTGACACAATTAGTCCCTACGATCGAACAAACTTGATTTCAACACACCAAACCTTCCAAAACTTATTTCTAAGTTACGTAAAGGTTATTTAAGGTATGTTTAGCCTATTTCACTATTCCGGAGTGTTCGTTGCATTAAACTGGTTATATTTACGCATCAGTGCGCGTATAACCTTCCAGAAAGCGATTTAAAGCTTGAAATCGAACATGAATTGATATGTGCAAACGATACACATATTTTTACAAATCCCAAGTATGAAATACAATATTTCATTAATTTGGTATTTGTTTGATGGTCGCGGAGGCACAGGTGTCACACCCTGGCTCAAAATCATGGGATATGTCCGGATGAAAGCGGTGAAAAAGTGGATGAGACGCACTATCGATCGATCATTGGTTCATTAATGTATCTGACAGCGTCACGCCCGGACATCATGTATCCAACTTGCCTATGCGCCCGATATCAGTTTAGCCCGAGACAGTCACACCTGATGATTGTGAAGAGAATTTTACGGTATCTTAAAGGTTGCCCAAGCACCGACTTGTGGTATCCTAAATCTGGTGACTTTTCTCTTATTGGTTATGCTTATTCTGACTTCGGGAGCTGTAAGCAAAATGTAAAGTCCACAACTGCTGGCTGTCAGTTCTTTGGAACTCGACTTGTTACTTAGCAATGCAAGAAACAAACCACAGTCGCTCTCTCAACCTGTGAGGCTGAATACGTTTCGGCTTCCAGTTGTTGCTCTCAGATCCTCTGGATCCAGCAACAGATGAGGGACTATGCTTTGCAGTTCTTAGACACGCCAATCTTTGTGGACAATGAGGCAGCAATAAATATAACTAAAAATCCGGTTCATCACTCTAAAACGAAACATATTGAAATTCGACATCATTTCATCTGTGATTGCTATGAGAAGAAATTGATTCGAATTGATCATATACACACCGATGATCAGAGAGCTGATTTTTACACAAAACCTTTTGATAAAAAGAGATTTAACTATCTTTTGAAATTAAACGGGTTAAAAATTTGTTTTCTGGGAGGGTTGTTGAGTGTGAAGCCGAGGAGGACGGCGATCAGAAGTGATCTGCGTCTTGTTGTCAAGTTTCTGTACAGTTTTATTTTCTGCTTTTGATAAAACCAAAAACACAAAAAATATGTTTTTGTTTTTAGGGGGAGAAAGTTTGCAGAAAATCCAAAAACATGATAAAATTTCAAAATCCAAAAACAGTGAAAAAGTCAAAAAGAGTTTGTGTAAAAAGGGGAAATGATAGTACATCAGCTAGACAGTTGCAGTACGCTAAAGAAATGTATAGTTTAAAAAGTGTTAAGCAGTCTCGCTGATGATGTGCCGATAGGTTTTTGCACATTTAGTAAGTTTGTTCGGGATATAAACCTAAATCATTTCTTGCTTTTACGTGGGGAACATCTCTCGGATATATAGGTAACCCCTGAAATCCTGTTTGAAAGGCTCTATTTCTGACATACTAGGTCTTTGTACGTCTTGATATCTGGGGTATTATACCAGGACTTCTGAATTTGCTGGAGCAATAGCCTAGTCCTCGTATAATACTTTGCACTGCTTTATTTTAAAGCCCGCCCTCAGCATAAAAAATGATGAAACATTGAAAAATGCTAATCATGTGCTGTTATAAAGAAGATCCCCAAGGGGGACCCACCTAAAGTCGAGCCATCATCTCTCTGATTTTACGGAAGCAATAGCCTGAGCTCTCATGGCCTCGCACTTAACCCAATTACACATATCATTAGTGTGCATTCACCTGTAAGACTGAATATAGTGGTGTGGATATGGGAGTATATTCTGAGGTGGTACACGCGTATAAGTTAAGCCTTAAAACAATTAATTCGTATCCTGAACAGATTGAAATTTGTGTGAGAATTTAAATTGGATCAGTATATCGGCAATCACTGTGAATTGTTTAATGCTTAGTATGAAATCAAAGCTTAACGGTAATTGTATCTTGTCAGCAGCTGATATGATCCCCTAACACGCTCACCAAAAATATGTGTGTACAGTTTATTGTTTATCAAAATCCAAAAAGATTTCCTGTGTGTTTAGCAATATAGTATAAAATCCAAAAAGATTTGATTTTCATCTTATTTTCGACAACGGACGTTGGGGATCTGATGATCAAAGTCTCAAAGTGCTAAACAAGTTGGATCATGTGGGTTGGATAAGCAAAAGTTTGTGAAAAGGTGTTGGTAATTGCTCGAAATGTTCAAAGTTCATTAATTTGAACTAAAATCTGTTTCAAAAAGTCAGCAAGTTCATAAATTGGTCAGCCAAGATCATTAACTAGGATTTGGCAGGCTAAACAGTTGACCAGGGTCATTAACTTGGACTTGGTTAACTGGGTGTGATGGTAAAAATAAAAAATAATAAAAAAGATAAAAAAATTTTGAAAATTTTTGAAAAATTGAAATTTTATACGGAATGACCATTTCGCACGAAATGGCCATACCGTTTCAAATGTTCATTTCGCTTGAAGCTGTCACATTGCCTCAATGTCCATTTCGTACGAAATGGACATGTCTATATAAAGGACTTCATTTCGCTTGAAAGCTCAGATTCTCCATTTCGTACCAAATTCACTCTCAAAAGCGATTTCAATCGAAATCACTGATTTCATCAATTCAAGCCTGAATCTTGTTGTCTTGTTGCTCGTAATCCTTGTTTAAGTTGGTTGGCTCAACTTAGAACATGGGAAAGGTAAGGATTGAGGGTTTATTTGACCAGATCTGTTGAAAGTCGATGAACAGAACATGAATTTTAGATCTAGGGTTGTTAATCGGTTTATAATGAACAAAAATGACAGTTGTGTGTTCGGAATGTGTTGTAGATTAGATCTAGGGTTCCAATTTAAACCAGATAACTTGTTTTCGTGTGAACCCCGATGTACATATCTTTGAACTTAGATCTAGGATGTTTGTGTGGTCGAAAATGAAAATAAAACACACCCATGTACTCGGAATCTGTTAAAAAACAAATCTTGGGTTTCAATTTCATCATCAGAACTTGTTTTAATCATCTGTAATTTCACTGTTCATGAATCAGATTTCAAACGAAATGACGATTCATTTCGTACGAAATGGCACATATTTTTGAATGTTTCCAAGTCATGCGAAATGGCCATTTCGTTTGAAATAGCCATTTCGTTTGAGAGTCATTCCGTTTGAAAACTGACCATTCCATTTGAACACCATTTCGCTTGTAATACCATTTCGTTTGAAACTCATATCGCTTGAAAGCCAATTCATGTGAATGATAATTTGTTTTGAAAATTGTCAAAAGTGTTCAACTTGTGTTTCTGTTGGATATTTCAGGCTTCGAATGTGTAGTTTGATCCGTTACACAACATCTGTTGTGTTTATGATGAAAAGCTTCCAAAAATGGCAGTATTCAAAGAGATTCTGGAATTCATGAAGCGGTTACCTATCCAGAAGGCATTGACGAATCAACATAATGTTTTCAAGTCTCATATTGAACGTTTCTGGAAAAATGCCAAGTATGATGAAGAAAGCAAAGCGATTACTTCGATTGTTAGCTTGAATGGTGAAAATAAAGAGATTGTCATCACAGAACAACTCGTCCGTGAAGTGTTAGATTTTTCGGATGATGAAAATTCACCGACGAAGTTTCCAGAGAGAATGGTTAAGGGATGTATGTTAAGGATGGGATATAGTGGTCCGTTGAACAGTGCAAACTATTCGAAAGCATGTTTCTCAAAGCCTTACAAGTTTTTCATTCATTCAGTAGTTCACGCTCTCAGTCATAGAAAGGGTGGATATGATGTGATGAGAGATTACCAGATGTGCATGGTGACTGCTTTAGTGTTGAACAAAAAATACAATTTTTCAAAAATTATTTTTCATTACATGAAAGAAAACATTACATCAGGTAGTAAAACCTGGATTTATCCGAGATTTGTGCAAATGATGATCGATCATGCTTATCCGGATCTAGTAAAAGATGAAGATAATGATTTATTGGCATTGTATCATATGGATAATTAGACGTTGATTGTATTATCCAGGTATCACAAAAATCATCCAGAACTAACAACAAAGGCAGAATTCTTTGGATTCATCAAAAGTACTAACTACGAAGATCCAGATCCTGTTAATAATCTGAAATGGAGAAACGATGAATAGATGAAAGAGAAAAGTGTAGCTGATGAGTTAGTAATTCTAGCAGAGTTCAAAGAAACACGAAATGAATGGTTTTTGAAAGAAGAAAAGGAGAAAAGGAGTAGAAAGACAACTCCGAAAGTACAAGCAGAAGAAGGTTCTTCCTCTCAACCGCAGAAAAAGCGAAAGAAGAAAGCGGTAGAAACAATGTTGATCGACGAACCAGAGGAAGATGAAACAGAAGTTGATGTTAACGTAGATCAAGAATGTTTATCCTTTGAAACAGAGCAGCTGTTAAAAACTCTTAATGATACTGTAGAAACTGAAACAGTAGCTGGTGAGAAAGTTGGTGATGATGAAGAGGAAAGTTCATCTGATTCAGAGGTTGATGAAACTGAACTTTGGAAAAAGGTAATGTCTGATAAAGAAAAACAGAAGAAAAGAAAGAGGAGTGGAGATGAAGATGATGATTTGTATATTCCATCTCCAGAGAATGTTGAAACTGTTACACCACTGTCAGGAGGTAGAAAGAAGTCAACTACGAGAAAGCGTGTTGATCATAATGCAGCTAGAAAGTTGAAATTCAAGATTAAAGTGAATCCATCAACTGAACCACAACAACCACCACAATCACCACCACCACAACAACCACCACCATCACCACCACCACAACAATCACCATCACCACCACCACAACAACCACCACAATCACCACCACATCAATCACCTATCCTTGAAAAACCTTAAATTACTTCACAACATGTCTTACAAACACCACCAACTTCACTACCACAAGTTCAAACCACTCCTGGATCATCTGGATTTAGAGATTTTCCACACATTCCAGAAAGTTCAGTTCTTGAAGGTCTTCAGGATTTCAGTTTTGTGAATGATGACCTTGTAAAACAGTTACAGAAGAAGGTTGATGAGGTGTCAAAAAAGAAAAAGAAGTTAGAAAAACGTGTGAAGACAGTTGAAGCTGAAAATTCATCTTTGGTGAAGAAAGTTGAAGCTGATCAGGTTGATATAGACATTCTGAAGGCTAAAGTCGCTGAATTGGAAGAAGATAAAACTCGTAAAGATGAACAGAATGAATATTTTAAGCTGAAAAACAAATGGTTTGGAAGCAAATAATGCGAGAAGAGAACATGAAGATTATATGTTGAGAAAAGTGATTGAAGATTTGATTGGCATGCCAATTGAACAGAGATTCGAGGAGATACAGCTTGAAGAGGTTAGAGCGAAACGAAAAGCTGATATGGAAGCTCAAATGAAAGATAAGGGCAAAGGTGTTGAAGGTGAAAAAGTTGTTGAAGTGTTAGAAAGGGAAATGGTTGTGTCTGTGCCAACAGAAGACCCAGTATCATCTGTTATACCAATATCTTCAGTATCTGGTGATAATGACGAAAATGAAGAAGACGAGGATGATGATGATGATGCTTTGATAGATGATGCAGATGATGTATATTGTGCAAGTAGTCATGATGATGATGATGGGAATGATGACGATGATCAAGGTTCTTCAGGAATAAAGATCACTGAAGCATCTCAAGAAGAAAATGTTGATGATTATCTTCGAGATGATGCAAATGAAGAGCCTGAGAATGCTAGCGGTGAGGGGGAGCATGTTGATGATAAGAATGTTGATGAAAATGAAAAATTGATTCTACGTCTTGAACCCGAGATAGAAGAAGGTGAAATCAAGCATACTTATACTCTGGATGAAATCATAAAGATGACGCACATTGAAGATATTAATTTCAACTTTGATTTTGAAGAGGAGCTGAATCAGTTTGATATTAATCAGCAGCCTGAGTATCAGTATAAATATGTTGAAGATGCTGATATCTACGACAGAGTTGAAGTGGAAGATTGGAGCGATGAAGATCAATCTGAAAGTGCTCATGTTGATACATCTAACTTTCCGACGCTTGCTGAATTCTTCAGTCAAGAAGTGATAGATGAGTTAAGGAGGAGAGTTGAAGAATGTTTAAAGAATAAAAGTTTTGATGAAACTTCGAAGAATGAACGTCGCGAAGAAAGAAAGAAATGGTTCGGAAAAGATACTGAGAGAAAATTCAAAAGACCATTGAAGTTTTACAAAAGAGATAGAGAAGTTTCTCTTGGTGATATAATCAGTTGGGGATATTTACCGCAGGTGAATGCGTATGCTATCCGAAGAGAGTTTGGCGTACAATACTTCAAGTACATTCAGGATATCATGTCTTTGCCATGGTGGGATGTAGAAGAACTTCCTAAAGTCAGAACTTTGTCTTATCCTGTTAATGAGCGTGATATGCCTACTTGGGGATTAATGAAATTCGAAGCATTCAAAGATTTCAAAAACTGGAAGCCACATCAACCAAAGAAAGTGAAGAGAGTGGATCCAGTTACTGGTGTTGAAGAGACGATCTTCCAGATAAAGAAGCCCAGGGTGATAAAGAATATCCCTTTGCCGAAAATGGAACAGGATTTTCATAAAGGGTTCTTATGTTGGGTCTACAGTTGTATATCTACTGAAGCTGTGATTACATACAAGGTGGAGAATGAAGTTAGATACATTCACTTGTATGATCCTCTGTGGATAGTCAACTGCTTTGCGAAAGATATAGAGTGTTTGTACATAAACAAGATCGGTTATAGAGCTAAAGATAAAGACCAGGCATTGCAGTTTCAGAAAGTTGCAACAATATGTTTTCAAAAAGGAATCAATTCTGAGAATGCATGGTCGTCTAAGTGGAGAAAGATAGAGAAAGAGGAGGCTTTGAAAGCTGAGAAAGAAAGGAAGGAACGTGAAGAGAAAGACAAACTGCTTCGAGGTAAATGGATGAAGATGCAAGCTGAAGAGAAATTGAAAGCGGCTAAAGAGAATGAAAGACTGAAGAGTTTGTTGAAGAGAAAGCCAAAGCAGAGAGAGGAAAAGTTTAAGTCTCTGTGAAGAAGTTTTTGAAGACAACCTGACTGAAGACTCTGACAATATCCAAGGGGGATTTGTGGGTACATAATGTCTATTGCCTACGTCAACAGTCTAGGTCGTGTCAATAGCTTGTAATAGGGGTGTAAAGTGTAAAATTTAATGTTATTTTGTGTATGTACCATTTCGCACGAAATGGATTGTATCATGTCATTTCGCACGAAATGGACTTTGCCATTTCGTGCGGAATGGATCTTGTGATTTCGTGCGAAATGGTTTCCCTATAAATAGGGAGGTAGTGTTTTCCATTTGAAACGGTTCGGTGAAAGTTGTAACGAAGTGCTGCCAAATTTTCTCCGTGTATTAACGTCTAAAATCAATGGAAAACCAGTTTAAAGTGTATTTCTCTGCTTCTACTCACATTCTAACACCGATTCTCAGATACTAGATTGTTTCCGCCTCTCTAGTGACTTAGATTTGACTCAGACCGACTCATTTAGGTCGAATATTGATCCTACAATAATTAATTAAGTTATTAATGCGTAATGTGGTAGGCCCCTCTTTTGAAGGTGACGTTACCCTCGGCTAAGTGGTTTGAGTCAGCAGGGATACAATCCCAAGTAGCCAGGTTAATGTATTAGTAGTAGTTTACATATGAGGGGATCAAGCCATTCGCACCCCCGCCATCCAATACCAGTGGGTATTGAAGGAGGTCCTAGTAAGCTTGACCCAGGTCCTTGCAGGATCTATACACTGAACAAGGCAAAAACCTTACCAAACCATTCCCTTAACCCCCGACCAGGTAGCCAACATATCTCTATATAGACCGTAGAGATATGAATGGTGAAAATATTTTATTTTATATAGACAGTAAAATAACGCCAAAACACCACGGACAAATTATAAGGAAGTTTCACCTTCAACATAAGAAACTAGTTATTTAGGTCATTAATACAAAACCAAATAAAAAGTGCGAAAAGATTAAAAATCAAAAGTATTACATTAAATGCTTGTCTTCACCAAGTGATGTAAGAGACTTAGGCAAACATGGCCTTTGATTGTCAAGAACTCTTACTATCAATCTTGGATCCCGAGACTACTACACACACTCTAAGGTGGATGATGGATGATGGTGGTGGATGTGGGTGTTCTGATGGTCGTGGAGTGGTGGTGAAGTGGGAGAGAGGTGGTTTGCCAAGAGATGCCTTTGAAGTGAGCCAAGCACCCCTATTTATAGCTTGTACAGAAGCCCAGACACGACCCCGTGTCCGCTGGACACGACCCCGTGGCCATCCACTTTCTCTTTCTTCATTAATTACAATTGTCTGCAATAGGTTCCACACGCCCCCGTGTCCGCTGGGCACGACCCCGTGTGCAGAAGCGTATCTGTACTATCAAGATTTGCAAGATTTTGCGAATCTTAGCGTTGACCACGGCCCGTGTTGAGCTGGGCACGCCCCCGTGCTGGGAATAGAAGCTTCTATAACTTTGTCCTTTCTGCAGACACCTGGCCACGCCCCCTGTCCGCTGGGCACAGGGCCGTGGTCAGCCTTCTGATCTCTTGTTTTTGCTTGGGAAGATGCTGTCGAGGGGTCGGGCATGCCACGTTTATTCCTTTTCTCATTATTTATGTTAGATTTTGTTGTATATTTGTTCCTTTTGTTCATTTAAGGTCATTTGGTCCTGAAAATACAAAAGGAAGACAAAAACACACTTTTTCCAACATTAGTACTAAAAAATAGTTAGTTTTATGCCTCATTTGATGTAATTTATATGTTGCATTTTTCACACATCAAATACCCCCACACTTGAATCTTTGCTTGTCCTCAAACAAAACTCTTTATTATGTGGCTTACACACCCAAATGGAATGGGTAGAAGAGAAGTTTTGGGCTTGTCTTGAGTGTCGGGAATCCAAGATCTTTATTGGGTTTTATGTTTATGCTATATACAATCCTATTCGTTATGATTTATTTAGAACGTTTCATAAGAGAAATTACTTATTTGGCCACAACATGCCTCTTTAAAATTCCATTTATATACAAGTTCACATACCTTACGGGAGATCACTCAACACTCGACCGAAGATGTATTTTTGTGATACACTCGAGACCGGCATGGAACTTACTTTTACCATATACTTGCCAAGCAATCAATCCTCCTCCTTTTTAACTATAAACCTTTGTAAATATCAGGAGGACTTGGGGAAGGGTTAGGCTTGGGATAAAGGTAGGTAGTTTTGGGTTAGTGGTTAGTAAAAAGGGCTAAAAGCGCCGGTCGTCGTAAAACTTTTGGTTTTTGTGACTTTTATTCAAACTAAGCACTTTCAAACAAAGTTTCTTTGAGGAACTTGTTTGTTTATTGCTAGACTTCATTTTTTTTTTGAAAAGGAACATCACGGGACAACCGGGCTTTTTACTAAAATAAAGGGTTAAAATGAAAAATGGTATTGGTGGGTAAAGGGTGTTTGTTTTGTAGGTCTAGAAATGAAACGGTTTAGGCTCCGCGGGGTTAACTAGGGGGATTTTGGGTAGGTGAAAAAGAAAATGAAAAATAATGGTGTTGAAAAGAAAATGGGTTAGTCCTAATGCCTCCATCATTTACTTACTTTGGTTTAAGTTGGTAAGGACCGGGAATGTATCGTCGTGGCAAGTTCTAGAGTCGTAAGAAACCAAGCGGCTATTCACATAAGAAACGAAAGATGACCATTTAATTTTAAGATGTATGCTTGTATGCTCAATAAAGGCTCAAAACTCACTTTTTGTGGGAATGGGTTTATAATGTGATCGAGTATATATAATCAAATTTTAACTAGATTTGTCATGCCGTTTCATAATTTTCTTATGTTGGTTCTTTTTATCACAACGCTATCGGTTGTAAATTTGTAAAAATATAACCTTTTTTGAACTTGTTACTCCCAAATTAAACCAAGACAAGTAAAAAAAATGAAAAGTTTTTGAAAAAAATTGGGGTGATTAGCGGTTCCAATAGAGTTTTATGTAAGGCTTGTTATTAGGACTTGCAAAAATTCAAGGTTTTAGCATCCCCCCCACACTTAAATTACACATTGTCCTCAATGTGTCCCAAAAATAAGTTTTTAGTTTGATTGAATGTGTAAAAAGGTGTTTAAAAACAAAATTTTATGTTACTGGGCGTCTGGACACGGGCCCGTGTTGGTCCGGGCATGGCCCCGTGTTCAGATCGCCAGTATCATAATTAACAGAAGGCTGGGCACGGGGGCGTGTTTAGTGAGCACGGCCCCGTGTCTAGTTACCTGAACTGGGCGTTTCCTACTGATCCTTGAGCACGTGGGCGTGTTGGGGTGAGCACGGCCCCGTGCTGAACTTGCTGTAATGAAGAAAAAATATCCGGAGGCTCTGTTTTCGTGCATGGGGTGTGGGTTCAAGTTTCCCTTAGTATGTCACACCCCGACCACGTATAACATACAAAACGTGGCGGAAAATGTCGGGGAGTGTTGTAACAGAATTAATTGTTTCATAACCATGGCATTCAAAGTTGTATTTTATTTATCAACAAGCGTGTTACATTGTCAATACAGGAAATAAAGAGTTTATAACATAATTAAACTAAGTCTATCTTCGTTTTATGTCTCTAAGGCACAGGTCCGCCCTAGTGTCACGATCATCATCCTACGGATAAGCTCCTGAAAGCACATGTGAAAATAGGTACGTCAGCATAAAAATGCCTGTGAGATACATAGGTTTTGTGAAAATAGGATTCATGACTTAAGTTTAAGAACTTGTTTAATAACAGTCAGTCATGAACCTTGTAAATTGTTTTGTCTTGTAAATCATTTGAAAAGTGCTAAAATAAGATGATATGTATAAATAAGATCATAAAGTATGGTTTAATAAATAACCAAGTAAAATGAGTTTGCATAAGATAAGTTGTTTTGTAAAACAATGTCTTGTGAAAAGTATGTTATTTGTATAAAATGTCATATGTCTAAATTGAAATGATTCAAATAACGCTACAATATGTAATACCATACAAACACTTATATTTAGGAAGTACTAGCGGCGTATCCACCATGCTTGTATCATATTACACATGCCTCGTTACTCAAATCATTTAAACAAACCACCAACGTATAAAGTCCATGTTTAAACCAATCGTCAAAAGTCCTTGTATAAGCCATGTCAAATGTTTAAAAGTCCAAACGTAGTCAAGTAATGTGTAACGAAAGTTATGTATTGTAAGTAAAGTATTGTCACATAGTCCAAAATGTATAAATGTACAAAACAAAGTATTTTGAATATATCAAAAAGTTATGTCTTGCAAAGTAATGCATGTTACATTGATACAAACATTTATGTGGTAAGTTAACGCATACATTCAAGCCTTGAGACAGTCGGATAACCCTTTCAGTCAAGGTTATCAAAAGAAATGTTTTCGGATTCAGTCATTCCTTACATCCAAACAAACCCGGGATGTCAGGAATGGGATTTGTCAAGTCCTATGGTACCAGTACTTACTACCGAGCGGCGTAGCTAATGTTAATGAACGTATAATAGTCTCGTTTGTGCAAACCAAATGTCATAGCAAAAGTGAACATGTTATATAAAGACAATGTACTAAGTATGCTAAGTTAACATACAAAGCAGAAAGTCATGTAAATCAATATGCTAGCATGCTATCAGTCAACATACATAGCAGAAATGTAAAGTAAAACAATGTACTAAGTATGCACACAATGGACATACATAGCGTGAAATGTAATGAAATCATGTACTATAATGTACTAACAAACATAGCCGGTATACGATGCGAAAACAGGAAAACATGAAAGTAACAAGTAGGCACATGTGTTTCACCCCAAAACAGTTTGGAAAACAGTAAAAGAGGGGTCTATGTACTCACTTGAGATTGCTCAGATGTCCTAAGATAACCACCAAGCAGTGCTAGAGATCACGGAATCAAACGGCACCTAATATAGGTAACTATGTTAATAAACCGGACCTAGATCGAAAGATCGGATAGAATGAGGGCTCGTAAACCAAATGAGTATGGGAACTCATGTAGTATGGTTTAACAAAGCCTACATACTAAATGAAACCTAGTCTAAGTGTTTACGACCCGTTTAGGTAGCTTATGCTACTTTAACGCGTCGTTCGCGTAAAACGCGTTCGGAACGCTTAACTAGTCCTATGATAAGTAAAGTATGCCTTAACATGTCTAATATTGTTGTCAGATCAGTTTAGATGTCAAAAGTTATGTTACATAGGCTTAAAATGAATTTTGGCGTTAAAGGGGTATTTTGGTAATTTACCTAAGGCATATAAACTACCTATCATACAACTACTTAAACGAAGCGACCATAAGGTATAACCTCGGAAGGTTATTCCCTATATGCTATGGTCACCTAATGTGTTTGGTCGGATCCTAATGATCGACCAAATGGGTCGGGTTCGAAGGTATAAGCGATTTATTAGATCGCTTACCCTTACGACCCTAGACAACGTGGTAATCAGTAGGCATAGTCCCAAGGGACTATAACCATCGTGATTACAATCACGTTGCGAAGTTCATACGAACTTCGCATTGACCATAAACTGGTCAACGCAGAAAGTCAAACAAAGTTTGACTTTCAGACTCGAAAAGACTCGAAAAGCAATAAAAGAACGAAGGAACACTTACGAAGGGTCCCCGAATGCTAATCTAGATCAAAATAGCTCAGGTATGAAACAAAGGTTTCAACTTAGAGCACAATTGATCAGATTCTTGTGAGGAATGAGTGAAAATGTGATGGGTATTTATAGATTTCGGTCCACCGTTAGGATCGTTTCTTGGAAAAGAGGGAATGATCTAGCCCGTACACTTGTCAAGATGTTGTGGTAACTAAAAATGGCCTTTTATGAGCTGAAAGGGCAAGTTAGAATGTGTGGATGAGGTTTAATCAGCTGAATTATGCTGACTAATCGATCTTATCTGTTCTGGGAGGCTGATGCTGCCCGCTTCAGGATCAGACAAAGCTCAGGCGGGCCGCCTGGAGCTTCTGATCAGAAAACAAGTTTCCATTTTGACAGTTTCAGTCCCTGCACGTGTTTAAAGCCATTTCCGACACTTCTAAGGCCCGTAAAGCCAACTTTAAGGCCCTAAAATGATGCCTAAACATTGTGGACATGAAACATGCTCAAAAATATGTCGGATGTTGGTTCGTTTGGTCGTACGAACGCGATGTTCGCTTAATTACGACGGAATGCGCACAAGCGCATAAAACGATCCAAATGACGCAACGAATGAATTTTTCTTATGCCAAACACTAAAATACAATATTTTAGTGCTTACATAAATTTTTGGATGTCCAGATATATTCAGAACGTAAGTTATGCGCGAAAGTGCAAACTTGTGCACTTTTTGACATTTTTAGTCCCTGAATGACCCAAAAGTTTATTTTAGCATACCGAACCCCTCAAAGCCTATTTCTAAGCTATGTAAAGGATATTTGTAACACCCGAAAATTTTAAATGTAACAACCCTCATTAAAAACTATTATTTCTTATGATTTATAGTCCAATAGGAAACCCTAATTGAAACACCCAAGTGATCATCGTTAAAGTTGAATGGAGTTAATACACTAATGCGAGTTCCGTTGTATCTAGAAATTAGAACTCGTAACCAGGGAGATCCTAAAATAGAATATTTAGCAATTAAGTAAGATTAATTAAGTTAAGCAAGATTAATTAAGCTAAGCAAGATTAATTAAGTTAAGTAAGATTAATTAAGCTAAGCAAGATTAATTAAGTTAAGTAAGATTAATTAAGTTAAGCAAGATTAATTAAGCTAAGCGAGAGTAATCATGTCAAGCAGGTAGGTAGGCATGTCAAGCAGGTAGGTAGGCATGTCAAGCAGGTAGGTAGGCATGTCAATCAAGCAGGTAGGTAGGCATGTCAAGCAAGTAGGTAGGCATGTCAATCAAGAAAGTAGGTAGGCATGTCAATCAAGCAGGTAGGTAGGCATGTCAAGCAAGTAGGTAGGCATGTCAATCAAGCAGGTAGGTAGGCATGTCAAGCAAGTAGGTAGGCATGTCAATTTTCGAGTATAAATAGCAGACATTGGCATTCGATTTCTACTGTTCAAACGACGCTCAATTTCTAAATTGACGTCGAGTTATAGTTAAATCAGTTCACAACACACACTAATTCACGAAGTGCTGCCACAATCAGGGTATTAACTCAATCGCTGCTACGATTCATTGTCCGATCGATTTGAACTATCCGATAGATGTTTAAGTGCTGCTCAAATTGGGCTTATACTTTGTCATTCGTCGTGATTTCGACGGGATGTTTGAGTGCTGTCCAAAAACGGACTATACTCCGTCCTTAGTTGTGAATCCGCTGGATGTTTAAGTATCGTACTTTGTCGTTCGTCGTTAATTCGATGGATCATCGTTAATTCGATGGATGAAGTATCGCACTTTGTCATTTGTTGTGAAGGTTTAATCTCGTGAGTTATCGTAAAAGCTGTATTAGTTAATTACCTAGTTTGTGTGCAAATTAGGTTAAGAGGATAATCAGTAAGCTAAACTCTGTCCGTATGAATCTACAATTGGAAACAAGGTAGCATCATTTGGAAAATTTTAAGGTACGGATAGGTTCATTTCTTTCGATTTATGTCGTTTTGATCCGAGTATATCATTCCTGATTTTAGGTTCCGTATTAAGATTAAGTTATAAGTTATAAGTTCCATACGGATAGATTCCTTTCTTTCGATTTCTGTCAATTCTGATATATCGTACGGGTAGATTCCTTTCTTTCGATTTCTATCAATTCTGATATATCGTACGGGTAGATTCCTTTCTTTCGATTTCTGTCAATTCTGATATATCGTACGGGTAGATTCCTTTCTTTCGATTTCTGTCAATTCTGATATATCGTACGGATAGATTCTTTTCTTTCGATTTATGTCCTTTTGATATAAGTTATAAATTCCGTACGGGTAGAATCCTTTCTTTCGATTTATGTCGTTTTTATAAGAATCCTTTCTTTCAATTTATGTCGTTTTTATAAGAACCCTTTCTGTCGATTTATGTCCGTTGGGTACGGATAGAATCCCTTTCTTTTGATTGATGTCGTTCCTGAATTTAAGTTTCCATATTAAGATTAAGTTATGAAATAAGTTATAGATTCCGTATTAAGATTAAGTTATGAAATAAGTTATAGATTCCGTATTAAGATTAAGTTATGAAATAAGTTATAGATTCCGTATTAAGATTAAGTTATGAAATAAGTTATAGATTCCGTATTAAGATTTAGTTATGAAATAAGTTATAAATTCCGTATTAAGACTAAGTTATGAAATAAGTTATAGATTCCGTATTAAGATTAAGTTATGAAATAAGTTATAGATTCCGTATTAAGATTAAGTTATGAAACATGTGTTGAAAGTTACAAACGTTTTGAAAAGGTTTTGTTTTACATCATTTATTTAGAAAATGGTTTATTTTATACAAGTTTCATTTCCTACTCTAGTGGTTCCTTATTAACGGGTCAAGGTTTTATCTTGTTTCGTTTAATAAACCACATTTTGGGGACGAAATTGTCAAGATAGGATTGATAACCATACCTTGATGACTGGTTCCACTCTTATATTTTCAATCTCGCCAAAGATTCGTATTTTACAAGTTACAAGTTAAATATCTTAAGACTTATAAGTTATAAGTAAATAAGTTACAAGTTTAATATGATATATAAGTATTATGTTACTCAAGTCAAATTGTTTTAAATTACTATGTCTTGTTTTTAAAACTCCTCACGTCTTTGATTATTGATTCATTTGACAGTCCGTTGAATTCCTTGATTTTAGTTTTCATGTCATGCGATAGTTTTTCTGTTAAGTTGTACTCATTATCGCATGTTCCAATATATGTTCCGTTCTGTTCTGAAAATAAGTTTTATAAGTTATGTGAATAAGACCATTCGTACTCTGATACCCTGAGTATCGCTTCTCGTGGAGTGTCCCACGAGCATGTTGTTGCGGCATCGACATCATGTGCTCCATCCGTGACGGAGAGATTAGTTCACGGCGTCTCTTAAGTACAAGTGTGGTACATATATTAGGAGGCGTATGGATCAGATCCTAGGATTTAAGTTTTCAGGAAATGGATAACGGGTATGCCAACTTGCCATTTCGTGTGATAATTATGCAGGAGTAGCTACCTGTGTATTGTCACGTTTTCAGTTTGCTCATGGGTACATCCATAAGATATGATTATGAAATTAAGTTATTTGCATCGTCAAGTTCCATCCGGTTATCAAAATAAAATAAGCTTTTGTTTTCCTCTATCCGCACACTGGGCAAAACTTTCGAAATTTTGTTCAGACGTACGTTTTTTTTTGTTGTTGTTGTTTTCTTCTTTACGTCAGGTTATCAAGACAAGCTGGGACGGAATATGGAAGAGTGCTTGAGTGTTTAGAAAAGACGGTAGAAATAATTGTAATGGATTAGATATCCTTCATTAAGCTGTAAAGCCTTGTAATACATTTAAGTATAAATGGAATTATGTTTTTGATCTGACTACTGTTATAGTGACACGCCGGCCCGTTCCGGGACGGGGTGTTACAATATTTATGGTATGTTTAACTCATGGTTATGTTCCGGAATGTTCGTTATAGTTCAAATTGGTATACTTTCGTAGTTTGTCAAGTTTAGTCCCTGTAGACGAATAAATTTGTTTTTGTCATACCAATGCCTTCAAAACTTATTTCTAAGTTATGTAAAGGTTATTTAAGGTATGTTAAGTATATGTTGATGTTCCGGAGTATTTGTCGCATTAAACTGATTATGTTGACGCATCAGTTTGCGTAAAACTCTCCAGAAAGCGATGTAGAGTTTGAAATTACATAAAAGTCAAAACATGAAAGATGTAAAACAACACCAAACAAACATTGGGATCAAATAACATTGTTTTATTGATAATAGAACTGTTCACAATGGTTACAAGCACGGATGTTACAGTCTCCCCTACTTGTGGAAATTTCGTCCCGAAATTTATTTAGAGGAAACTCGTGGGAAAAGATGCGGATATTTCGCCTTCATTTGATCTTCGCGTTCCCAAGTAAACTCGGGTCCTCGTTTAGCTTCCCAGCGAACTTTGACCAAAGGAATGCGCTTGCGTTTGAGCCACTTGACTTCACGTTCCATGATTTCCACTGGCTTCTCAACAAATTTCAGTGTCTTGCCAACACGAATTTCGTCAAGCGGTATGTGGAGGTTCTCATCAGCTAAACACCTCTTGAGATTGGACACGTGAAAAGTTGGATGAACATTTCCAAGTTCAGGAGGTAACTCAAGTCTGTAGGCTACCTTTCCGATTCTTTCGACGATCTTGAATGGTCCAACGTATCTAGGTGCAAGTTTTCCTTTCTTTCCAAATCTGATCACACCTTTCCAAGGTGAGACCTTAAGTAATACTCGATCACTGACTTGAAATTCCAAGGGCTTGCGTTTTGGATCCGCGTAACTCTTTTGACGGCTTCTAGCTGTCTGAAGGTTATCACGAACTTTCTTTATCTTGTTAGTTGTCTCTAAAATGAGAGCAGGTCCAGTAAGTTGAGCCTCGCCGATCTCATTCCAGCAGACTGGTGAACGACATTTTCGACCATAGAGAGCCTCGAAAGGAGCCATTTTGATGCTGGTGTGATAACTGTTGTTGTAGGAGAATTCAATCAACTTAAGATGTGAATCCCAACTACCACCAAAATCGATCACACAAGCTCTAAGCATATCCTCCAGAGTCTGGATTGTTCTTTCAGATTGACCATCCGTTTGCGGATGATAAGCTGTGCTCAAATTAAGTTGGGTCCCCATAGCAGATTGCATGGTTCTCCAAAAATGAGAAGTGAAACGAGCATCTCTGTCAGAGATGATGTTCAAAGGAACACCATGTTGAGCTACAATTTCATCCACATAGATTTTAGCAAGTCTGTCAGCAGGAAAATCCTCACGGATTGGCAAGAAATGCGCTGATTTAGTAAGACGATCAACAACTACCCATATGGCATCATGACCTTTCTTTGTGCGTGGAAGTTTGGTGATGAGATCCATTGTAATGTTTTCCCATTTCCAAACCGGGATCTCTGGTTGCTCCAATAAACCAGAAGGACGCTGATGTTCAGCCTTAACCTTAAGACAAGTAAGGTATTTTGATACGTATAAGGCAATGTCTTTCTTCATACCAGGCCACCAATAATGAATACGAAGATCCTTATACATCTTATCTGAGCCCGGATGAATAGAATAACGCGACTTATGGGCTTCATCCATAAGCAAGGTACGAAGATCATCCTGGCTTGGGACCCACAAACGGTCCATGAAGTAATACGATCCATTGTCCTTCAGTTCCAAAGCAGGCGTTATGTGATAGGGAAATTCCTTATCCATTAAACCTTGTGAAACACAAGATTGTTGAGCCTGAGAAATGCGTGATTGGATATCGGATCGAGCTTGTATAACAGATTGAACACGTACACAATGAAGTTTAGTACGTTCCTTACGACTCAATGCATCGGCTACGACATTCGCCTTACCAGGATGGTAGCGAATTTCGCAGTCATAGTCATTTAGAAGCTCAACCCAACGTCGTTGCCTCATGTTGAGTTCTTTCTGGTTGAAGATATGCTGAAGACTTTTGTGGTCCGTGAAAACCACACATTTTGTACCGTACAAATAGTGTCTCCAGATCTTTAGAGCGAAAACAACTGCACCCAACTCAAGATCATGAGTGGTGTAGTTCTTCTCATGTATCTTCAACTGTCTCGATGCATATGCTATGACTTTGTTCCTTTGCATAAGAACACAGCCAAGACCCAGTTTAGATGCATCGCAATAAACGACGAAATCATCATTGCCCTCAGGCAAAGTTAGAACAGGCGCGTCGCAAAGCTTCTGCTTCAAGTTTTGAAAAGCTTCCTTTTGTTTGTATCCCCAATCAAAGGGCTTGTTCTTCTGAGTTAAAGCAGTTAGAGGAACTGCAATTTTCGAGAAATTCTCAATAAAGCGGCGGTAATAACCTGCTAGACCAAGAAAAGAACGAACCTCAGTGGGAGTAGTAGGCGTATCCCAATCCTTAATCGCACTGATCTTGGAGGGATCTACATGGATACCTTGTTCGTTGATGATATGCCCCAAAAATTGAACTTCTTTAAGCCAGAATTCACACTTGGAGAATTTGGCAAACAGTTGCTCTTTCTTTAGGAGTTCCAAAGTAAGACGAAGATGTTGCTCGTGATTAGCTCGTGTCTTGGAGTAAATCAAGATGTCGTCAATAAAAACAATGACGAACTGATCCAAATAAGGTTTGCAGACCCTATTCATTAAGTCCATGAAAACAGCAGGAGCATTAGTCAAACCGAATGGCATGACTGTGAATTCATAATGCCCATAACGAGTGCGGAACGCTGTCTTGGGAATATCTTCTTCATGCACCCGAAGTTGATGATATCCGGAACGTAGATCAATCTTTGAAAAATAAGAAGCGCCCTGTAACTGATCAAAGAGATCGTCTATGCGTGGTAGGGGATATCGATTCTTGATGGTAAGCTTGTTAAGCTCACGATAATCGATACACATCCTAAAAGATCCATCCTTCTTCTTGACAAAAAGAACGGGAGCACCCCAGGGTGAAAAGCTAGGACGGATAAAACCTTTGTCAGAGAGCTCCTGAAGCTGCTTAGACAACTCTTGTATCTCAGATGGAGCAAGACGATATGGAGCCCTGGCAATGGGATTGGCACCAGGTACGAGATCAATGCGGAACTCGACTTGGCGTGCTGGGGGTAGACCAGGTAAATCTTCAGGGAAAACTTCAGAATAATCCCGAACGACAGGAATATCTGAAATAGACTTCCCCTTGCCTTTGTCTTCTGTAATATGTGCTAAGAAATCCACATAGTTCTTCCGCAGATACTTCCGAGCTTTAAAACAAAACAAGACATGAGCTTGAGACCACCGGACGGCTTCTCACCTTTAACCTGTAGGATCTCGCCTGTCGAAAGCGGTACACGAACAATCTTCTCAGAACAAACTATCTCTGCGCGATGCTTAGATAACCAATCCATACCTACTATAACGTCAAAGCTTCCAAGTTGCATAGGCGTAAGATCGATAGGAAAAAGATGATCGTTAAGGTTCAACTGGCAGTTGCGAAGAACAGAATCAAGAACAATGGGTTCACCACTAGCAACTTCTACTGTCAAAGGTTTACCTAGTTTTGTTCTAGACACGCGAAGTAATGGCTCAAAAGACAATGACACAAAACTCTTGTCGGCACCCGAATCAAAAAGGACAGATGCAGGCTGATTATTAATAAAGAACGTACCGTTCACCACATTATCGTCCGCTTGCGCCTCTTGGGCATTCAAGTTAAAAGCTCGCCCTCGAGCCTGAGCCTGATTTTGGTTCTGATTCTGATTTTGGTTGGCTAGCCTTGGGCACCGGTTCCTGTAGTGGGTCAGATCCCCATAATTGTAGCACGAACCAGGAGGAAAATGAGGTCGTGCAGCTTAACCTTGTTGCTGAGCAAGAGGCTGAGCAACTTGTTGGGCTTGGTTCTGAACTGCCTGGTTCTGGTTAACAGGAATGCGGCATGTGGCAGCAAGATGACCAGGCCTTCCGCAGTTGGTGCACTGACGACACTGGAGGTGTGGTTGATGATGGCCGTTACACCTGTTGCACAAAGGTGCATTGCCAAGATAAGGCTTCTTGGCTAGTGGTTGCGCAGGCTGATTTGGTGCAGCTTGAGCCTGTGCAGTAACAGCATAGTTTTGGGAAGCCTTCCGCTTCCTAGACCCTCCAGAATTCTTTCCCTTCTTGTTTTGACCTTTCTTGCTATCTTCCTTATCAGACACCTGCTTCTTACCCTTGTCACCCTTTTTGTGCAGCTTCCCCTTTCGAACCTGCGACTCAGTCAATGTCGCTGCTAACTCGATCGCCTGACGGAGTGTGGCAGGGTTACTACCAGTAATGATGTCTTGTACTGAGTCAGGTAGGCCGTCGATGTATCTTTCGATGGCCTTGTCGAGTGGGGTAACCATAGTCGGGCAAAGCAGACTCAACTCCTCAAATCTATCAGTATATGCCCTATGCTCGCCACTGTTTTGTTTCAAGTCCTCAAACTCTTTCTCCAACGCTCGTTGTTCATGACGAGGACAGAATTCCCACATCATAAGGGCCCTAAGTTCAGCCCAAGTTTGCGCTAGAGCAACTTCTGCACCCCGATCTCTCATAACCCCGTTCCACCATGTGAGAGCCCTCTTCTGAAACACGCTTGAAGAAAACTCGACCTTGCGATTATCCGGACACTGCACGTGGCGGAAAGTATTCTCAATGCTCTCGAACCATTGAAGAAGCCCAGTCGCTCCTTCAGAACCACTAAACTTGAGTGGTTTAGCCGAGTTAAAATCCTTGTATTTGCATGGAGTATTGTTGTTGTTGTTGGCTTGGTGCCATTGAGCAAAGAGATTTGGAAATTGAGCAGCCATCTGCTGCGCAATAATTTCTGCCAGTTCGGCAGTCGCTATCAGATTGTCGCGTCGAGGAGGCATTCTATGTCACAACTGAGCAGAACCCGCAACAATCTTGATTCCTTACTCCACTCTTCTGTGATTACCTGCCAAATTTCGGGACGAAATTTCTTTTAAGTTGGGGATGATGTGACAACCCGTAATTCTAAGGTTAGTGTTGTTTAAGCTCAACGAATTTTCAATGTGTGTTTTGCGTTAAATTACTTATCTTGTGTCCTGAAGATTGGTTATGTGCGTATGTTTTATAGAATCATTAAACATTATCACGTGTCGTTTAATTAATCTTAACTCGTTTAAAACTCACACGTTTGGACTTTTGGGCCGATCATCATCAAGTGATCAATATCACATTATCATATAGGGTTTTTAGGAGAGTTTTGGTAAGCCCATTGCCACTAGCCCAAACAACCGAGCCCACCCATCCTTATTATTATATACGTATCATAAGATGATTGAAAACACAACCCTCGCAACCCTACTATCCCTTCAAGATAACGCAGACGACCAGTGGCATCTCTTTCTCACGATACATCACCCTGTTAGATCAAGACCTTGGTTAGTAAATTCCTACCATGTTAGTTACGTTTGGTTATGTGTTTTTCTTGGGTTATGTGTTGATTCTTGACTTAGGTATTATGCAATATCGATTGTGTCTTGATGATTGTAGCTATGTAGAAGGGTTACATGAACCAAATTAGGTATATAAATGAGGAGGTCATTTATAAACTGTTATGATAATGATAGTATGTTATTTATAATAATAGTTAGAATCACATGTGTTTGTATGATAAATTGATGAGGTTGATTCTTTAAAATATCGTATAACCCACGAATGATGAATAGAATTGTGGATGGTAATTGTTTTGTTGCATGCATATATAAATTAATTGAATCAATCGATAGTTTTGTTTGTTTATGATTAATTGTGACTTTATATGAATTAATTGAAATCAATTGAATTAATGTTATAACTGAATTGGTTTTGATGTTGGCCGAGAACATGCTTGCTGGTTAGATTTAATGGATTATTACATAAATTATACATGATGATGATTATGATCAGAATTAGATAATATTATGCTATTCGATGGGCTATTAATCCATTTGGTATTCGTTTAGTGGGCTGCTAGAATTATTAGACATAATACTTGTAACTGGACCTTAAGGTTTTGGGCTGTGCACTACAATAGGGCCTACGGTTGGGTAAGAAAATGTCTGCTGGGCCGTAACTTGGTTGTAAGAAAGGGTATAAAACCATTTTGAATTACACAGAACTTGTATAAGATTGTGACTTGTTAATCGTACATGGGCATGTGGTCAAAGGTAGAAGAGTTATGGTTGAGTAAACATAAACCTGATTATAAATGTAATATGTGTTAGAAGGTTGCCTTTGGACATTATATTACTAGCTTGAATGAACGATTTGAACTGTATGCTACATGTTCAGCAAATGAGTAACATATGTCGGGACCAATAACTGCTACAACATGTGTGATGATATGAGCCATACTTGCTATGACGTACAAAATACTATACATTTGATTATTTGTTGCTTGTGCAATACGTGTGATTAAACACATGAACGGTAAATTTGAAAAGACTGATTATCTATGTGAACCACGATAGGGATTCATTGATCAACTGTAAACGAGTCTATAGTCTAACCGAGCAAACCTAAGGTGAGTTCACTGCATTTCTCAAGCATGCGTCCCGGTGGTTTGGGACAACTAGTAAACATTTGGAAGGGAATCTTGGGTAAACAGTTAAATTGGGTTTTGGTTATTGAACATGGAATCTATCATTATCGGATTGCCTGTAGGGCAATGGGGTAATTAGTTGATAGCGCTATTAGGTTTGATACCTCGCACCGGGCCGTAAGGACGGGCGCGAACTAATTATCTGGGCATCATTACCAATGCTTGGTTAGGGGCATTGGGGACTGGACACACTTCCAGGTTATTAAGGGACACACTTCCCGGATACATATGGGCACACTCCCTAGGGTATCTCAACAAGTCATAAACAGCATCATATCACAACGTTGAATTGGCTTAACATACGTCTGGTAACAAAACACGTTAACAAAACCTTGAACTCACCAGCGTAGTCTGACACACTTGTTTACATGCTTGTAGGTAATCATTGAAGGAACTTGGGAACTTGCCGTCTGATGCTGCTGGAGTGGTTGTGGTCATGATAAACAATTACATTGATTTGGTTTTGATACATTTACACGCTTATACATTTATGCTTCCGCTCAATACTTTGGTTTTGGTTTAAAACGATACATTTCTTTCAATTGAGTATTTCAATACATTATTACTTGTGTTTGATATGATTGGTGGCTCTTTGTTGGATCGTTGCACCTCCATTAGGGACATGCCCTAGGTGGTAATTTGGGGGTGTGACAGTTTGGTATCAGAGCCACTGGTTATAGAGAACTTGGTTTTAAAACGTTTTCATAAAACCAGACTATAACCGAATTGATCCAAACGATGACCATGACACTCAGCTTCAGATTGCAAGGTTCGTTCCTCGTTACTGTATACATCACATGTTTAGTAGACATATCTATATACATAGCATGCACGATACAACAAGATAGATATCATGACACATCGATAGCATAACACAACACTTGCATCTTGTAAATCCTAGTCTTGCTGTTAGTACATACCTGTGTTGATTGGAGTGGGAGAAACTTCGAACATAAGTTAAGAAGCGTCGAGAGGAGCATGCAAACCGCCTTATTATCATGGGTGCACACATAATAATAATGCGTGGTGCATGCAATTCCCAATGAGGCTTAACGAGTGCAAGAGGGAATCTCCCCTACTGTATGTGAACTTGAAAGTTGTAGACTTTAAGGTGATACTTGATTCTATCTCATTCTGAACTATCATTTGATCGATGCGAAACCTGATAACCTATAGGAGAAATAGTAGAGATTGTTTCCTACACGAATGTGATCTTTCCATTTTTTTCCTTTGAAACCTTTCGAATTCCGATGCTATCGAGTATTACCTGAACACCCAACTGAACGCCTAGTGGACTGTGTAGAGTGCTAGGTGCTTATACGAACATCCCCGAGTGGGGTGATGCACAACGATGAACGATCTATATCTTTCCCATTTTTTTTTCTTCGTTTGTTGGAACTTGACATATTGACGTCTCGAATCACGACCATTTCTGTAACGCCCTCGCAACAGACTGTGTAATACATAGACAACTTGCAACATCGTTGGATGAGAGGGTAAATGTAGTACTTCACCAACCTCAAACATTGGACGACTCTGATGACCGGCAGCGAACACCAACGAATAGAATACAATCGACTCTTTAACCTCTGCCAGTGACTCATGGGAGTCAGCTTTTACGAATCACTCGGAACGTAAGTAATGACAATCGAATACGGTGTGGAATGCACCGCTGTCAGCACTATGAGTAGCATCTTAGAGCGTGGCACAGAATGATGGGATTTTAACATGTTTATCAAAGTAATTTCATCCAAATGAAATAAAAACGCAGCGGAATATAAGTTTAAAACATGTTACTTTACAAGATATAAAACCATTTTTATGCAAAATCCCAAAACCCGGATCCATATATGAAGATGCATACTATCATATACAACCATAGGATGTTTAGAAAACTACCTTCCATGGAGTAATGGATGTGAAGAAGATGATGATTCTTGAAATGATTGTCTTCAAGAGTAGAAAACCTCAAGCTTGTATACCCCAAGCTTCCAACAAACACCTCATGTTAGCTAGGATTTCTACACTTATGAACTCACTAGAAAACCCTCTTGAAGACCATCATATGGCCGAAAATTAGAGGACCTTTTGTTGAGTTCTTGCACTTGTTGTATGAACTTGAGACTCACCAATAGATCAACCATACATGACCCGATTTTTAGAGAGTCTTACACTTGATTTCTCAACTTGAAAAACTCTCTTGGATGAGCATCATATGGACGAAAATTGGCAGCCATTTTCAGCCATTTTTTCTATGTTCTTCAAGTTCTCTACTAAGTCTTTTGTCATACAAAAGTTATTAAAGCAATAGAGAGAATCCACCACCCAAATTGCCCAATCATCTTTCAACTAACACATGCAACATGCATGAAAATCTATTGGACCAACATCACCTTGATAAGACCATCCAATCAAGATGCATGCAACTTATGACAACATGCATGGAATATGATTGGTCATTGTGTCTTGGGAAGAGGGGGGCGGCCTAGCTCCTTTTTTTATAAAAAAAATTCTTTTATATAAAATATAAGTCTTGTTTATTTTATAACCTTTTATAAAATATAACATCATATGTTACAAGACTTATGCTATTTTTTTATTATGTTATTTAACCCATTAAATAACAAAATAAAATATTCTCTCAAAATAAATTATCCATATAATTTATTAGTTTGTCAAGTGCAATTATTTAGAAAACCAATTTCTAAATATTCTAAGTGTTGATATTTATTTATTTGATCATATCATAAATAAATATTGTAAGTGTTTGTCTAGCTTGTTATTGGGTATGACTCGACTTGGATCATAACGTACTAGCCACATCAATTTAATATGTGTCTTGGGCATACAGAGTCCAACAATCTCCCACTTGCACAAGATACATAGAAGATTGATGCAAGTAGTAAATAACGCCTAACTACGGTTTACTACCCCTAATACGTATGACTATATGTGCCATTCAATAACATCATCCTCTTCAAGTCCCTTACTTGAAATGATTTAGGTGAATCTATCATTTATCCTTTCGTTACAGATGTCATGTCAAATCCAGAGACACAGTGTGATCACTCTCTGTTGATTTAACTTTTGCAGGCCTTAGACATCTTACTCTCAACGAATAAGAGGAACAAATCCCATCTTGACTACATACGTCTCTCACAATCACCTTGTACCATACCTGAGCTTAACCTTATGTACTGTCATATTACTGACAGCGAAGAAATAAGTCAAGGCATAATATTTGGTGAATATCAAGACCCAATATGTATCTCAGGTCTGAGGATACTATGATATTCTCCTTTACTCAAATTTACTTATGACCAATCACAAATGATTCCATGCAGTAATATTTGAGAGCGAGTCAGTCCAATATTTATATCCCACAAATATCTATGAACCTTGGCAGCAACGCCTTGCTCTATATTCATACTTCACGAATATCTACCAATCCGAGTTCATAATAGTCTTACATTCATATTTGTTCCCACAAGTATGATCGACTACGGACATTTAGAATAAGTAACTTATTCACGGATTTAAACATGCTAATATGGAACATAACTCAAAATACCATAATGAGTTATAATAACAGTTGTTCCAATATCCAAATATAAAATAGATCAAATCCAATCACTAGAATATCGAAGTCCTAAGGCACAAGTATGACCCTTTCATGCTTTGCCCATTCAAGGAGCTTCGTGAGTGGATCCGCAATATTTTGATCAGTGTGAACTTTGCGAATACATATCTTTCTCTTTTTCAACTTCATCCCTTATGTAGTTGAAACTCCGTTCAATGTGCCTAGTCTTTTGATGTTCACGAGGTTCCGTGATTTAAGCAATCACACCATCGTTATCACAAAGATCTCTAGGGGTCCTGAATGGTAGGGACTACCCATAGATCGGCAATAATTCAAGTGGCAGATCCATATGAATTATCACAATCAATGAAGCGGCGATGTATTCTGATTATGTAGTGGACAATGCTACCCTGATTGTGATCGAGAACCATCTCGATTAGTTTGGAAACTCGTATCCATGTAACCATTTACAACGAATTCCTAAACTCGCATCCTTGTAACCCTTTACAACGAGTTCTTCTTTACCAGATCCATATATTAGAAATATATCCTTAGTCCTTCTAAGGTATTTCAATATATATTTTTAATAGTCACCCAATGACTGTTACTTGCTGGTATCTTTACGTCATGCCTAAAGCGCATGACATGTCCGTTCCAGTGCATATCATTACATACATAATGAATCCTATAGCTATCGCATATGGGATTCCTTTCAATCTTTCTTGCTCATCCTTTGAGCTTGGACATTGAAACGCTTTCAATATTGTCCTCTCTTGAATAGGTACCATAACTTTTCATAGAGTTCTTCATCTTGAACCTTTTCAAGAATTTGTCAATGTATGCACTTTTGTTTAAACCTATCAAGCGCCTTGATCTATCCCTATAGATCTTTATTCCCAAAATATAGGCGACTTCACCAAGATCCTTAATGGAAGAACAACTTCCAAGCCAGGCTTTTACTCCTTCCATGGTTGGAATGTCATTTCCAAATAGTAGAATGTCATCGACATATAATACAAAGAAAGTAATAATGCTCCCACTAGCCTTCTTATTCACACAAGCTTTATCAATGTTTTTGATGAATCCATATTCCCTAATCTCTTCATCAAAACGGTGATTCCAACTTCTAGATGCTTGTTTCAATCCATAGATTGATTTCTTTAACTTGCACACTTTGTTAGGATGTATTGGATCGACAAAACCTTCAGGCTTAACTATATAGACATCTTCCTCAAGATATCTATCAAGGAAAGTCGTTTTGAGATCCATTTGCCAAATCTCATAATCATATTGTGCAAGTATGGCAAATGATATCCTAGTTGACTTTAGCATCGCCATGGGCGAGAAGGTCTCATCATAATCAACCCTTTGAGTTTGAGTGAAGCCTTTTGCTAAAAGTCTCGCTTTACAAGTATCCAAGTTACCATGCATTATTGTTTTCTTCTTGAAAACCCACTTACTTCCAACTACTTTAGAGTTAAGTGGTGGCACAACCAATTCCCATACTTGGTTGTTATACATGGACTGCATCTTTACGTTCATGGCTTCAATCCATTTGTCACAATCGAATTTTGACATTGCATCATGGTATGTGGTTGGTTCACCCGAATCTACCACGTAGCATCCATCCATGAAAGATCCATATCTTTTAGGTGGATTACTAATTCTACCAGATTTGCGAACGTATTGTGTGTGTTGATCAACCACTTGATCATTTTTTTTTAACAACCTCTTGTTGAATGCTAGTATCAACCAAACGTGTATCGGTTTGTGGTTCTTGATCCTTATCAAGTTCCACTGTTCTACTAATTCCTTCCACAAGGAACTTAGCTTCCAAGAACTCAGCCTGTCGAGCAACAAATGCTTTTGCTCTTGTTGGATCATAGAAATAATATCCTATATTATCTTTAGGATATCCTACGAAGATACACTTAGTGGATCGTACTTCCAACTTGTTTGGGGTGTATTGCTTCACATAAGCTTCACAACCCATACTTTTAAATATGATAATGATGGAACCTTTCCATGTCATATTTCAAAAGACGTCGTATCCACTTTCTTGGTTGGGGCCATATGGGCCACGGAGAGCAAAGCGTAACCCCAAAGTGATAGAGATAATGCGTTCCTAGCCATCATAGATCGAACCATATCTAATAGAGTTCGATTCCTCCTCTATCAAAACGAAGAACTTTAAAAGAGTTGATTTTGTACTTCACTTTTTGAAGATTCTGAACGTTTCAAAACTTCTTTTATGTGTCAAGTACACATAACCATAACTACTATAGTTGTCGGTTAAAGTAATGAAGTATCTTTCACCATTCCTAGTCATTGGCTTAAAAGGATCACATACATTCGAATGTATGATACCTAAGAAATCTATTGCCCTTTCCCATTAAAGGGTTTCTTAGTCATTTTACCTTGTAAACAAGATTCACATGTATCAAATGAACCAATTTCATTTGTTTCCAAAAGATCATTCTTTCGAAGTGTTTACATGCGACATCTGTTTATATAACCAAGGCGATAATGCCAAAGATAAGTCTCACTCAAAACCATTTTGAGTTTGTTGGTGATTGCTTGGTACATTGAACTATCAAATGATGTATTGTTATGAACCAATTCATAACTACCATTTGAAGGCATAGTTTTAAAGTAAAACATGTCATTCATCGAAATATAAATGTCATTGTTTATAAACTTTAAATCAAAACATATTGTCTCAAAAGGGAAACTTAAATAATGTTCCTAGTCAAACTAGGAGCATTCAAAACATTTTAAAACAATTTCCAAACCATTTGGAAGTTTCAAAACATAGTCTCCTTTCTTGTAATGTTTATTTCTTTTGAACCTTTTGCGAAGAATTGCAAACATGGGTTCCACATCCGGTATCTAATACCCATGTGTTAGAAGAGATTAAGGTCAATATGTATTATTAAGATTGTACCTGAGGTTTGCCTAGCATCCCTCTTGTTTTTCAACTCTTTGAGATAGATTGGACAATTCCTATTTAAATGCCCTATCTCACCACACTTAAAGCATGGATCGTTCGTGGCAACCTTTGCCTTCTTCTCTTTTGGTTTTGCTTTTGTCTTTCTAATTCTTTCCCTTTGATGTGCCCCTTTCCTTTGGCAACATTTGCTTTGGTGTCGGGGTGATGCCCTTTCTAATTTCCACTCTCATTGATCGTTAGAATGAATAAAACCCTTTTATCCATATAGAGCCTTTCGAGGTGATCAATGTGGCTTTTCATCTTAAAGACATAAGATGATTCCGATTGGGTTTCCTCCATTCGACATGCATGAAGTGCTCGAACCGTTTCGAAGCGTTCTACCCATAGGAACATTTCCTACAATTGGTTAATCATGTCGTGTGCTCATGATGTTCAAAACTTTTTGAATCTCGGGAATCATAATGAGGCAAGAGGCTTGCGAAGTATCCTCGATATACTTAATCCAATCGTTATAGGCATCCTTATCTTCCATAAGATATTTATCGGGATTAGGATCGTTTTCTAGTGATAGGTTACGGACGGTTTGGGTAATATTGTTAGCGGCCATCTACAAAAATTAACAAGGTTCAATTTTAGTATTTTCGATATTATTTATATTTTAATCATTAATACCCTTTTGTGTCTCATAGAAAATTAATAATTAAAATCTAGAATCCAACGTTACATTTAAATATTGGTTAGGTGACCTTTATCCCTCTATTTAAATTAACAAGGTAGTCAACGTTTGACAATTGCAACTCTTTGCAACTTCTAGCCATATGGGATCGGTTAAACATCTTTATGTTTAGTTGGCATGTTTAATCCCATCAACACCTTTTGTTCGCCATGCTTCGGTGACCCTAAGTTCATGGTTTCCAAATCAAGTCGTCCAACTTACACACACGTGTGAGTTTATACACATAAGTGGTTAGGTGACCTTTATCCCACAAACATGGTAAACCCACCTCGAACATACAAGTTTCCTCAAATGTGGTTAGGTGATCTTTATCCCACAAAGAGTTCCCAAGTGATTCGAGTGTTGTATAAAAGGATGGTGTTTGACTTGTTTTATAAAAGGGATTTTGAGTTTTCAAAATTCTAGTTTAGAAAACTTTATGTACCATATATTTGCATGCATTCAAATCCTTGGTACTTTAGTGAAAATCAATTTTCAAGGTTCTTTTTAATAAAACCCATTTTATTAAAAAATCATTAATTTTTTAATAAAACCTTTATTAATCATTTTAATGATTTTGTCAAGAACCAATTTTACGCTTGTTGTTGATTATTAGTTTGTTAAGCATGCATATCCAAATATCATCTAAACAACATAAATAAACAACCACACAAGCACAACATATATAACAATAGGTGCATAACCATAGCCAACTATTTTGACCACACTTGTTAGCCGAAACAAGTGTGCCAAAAGGTCCTTCCTAAAGGGTGAATGTTGACACAAATAATGTGTCGTTGAACTCCCACTTGATCCCGCATCCAAATGCTTCAAGTATCCTTCTTGTGTTGTGATTATTCCACTTTCTTTGAGCTTCCAAAATGTTCTTTAATTCAGCTCCAAACTCCTTTGGGCTCCGTAAATGTGTTTTGGTTATCGGGCTAAAATCTCGTTTAGAACTATAAAGTCCTTTATGCCCGAAATTGGCAAAAACCAAAACCACATTTTTGTGTGCATCTTCTTTTACAAAATATATCCTAATACATTTTTCTAGTAAAATAAAATGCACCTAATCTATTTATTTTACATGCCAAATGAAAATAAATAAATTACATATCTTTACAAATGGAAGACAAAATAATAATTATTACAACCTTTGAAATAATTAATATAAATCACAAACACAAACATTCAACACAAGGTCATGGCTAGGTCATATGCACCAAAATATATATCCACATATATATTTATTTTAATTTCAAGAAGCATAAAAAAAATGGTTCCCTTTTAATAACCATTTTCGGCTATGTCCAAAAAACCGAAAAGGTTAGTTTTGTCCAAACAAACAAATCATCCATATGAAATAATTTTTCAAGATTCATTTATGCATGTAAGAATATAATCTTGAAAAACAAAGGGATAACCATACTTAAAATTTCGGCCATAGGGTTTTCACCAAAACCGAAACCCGAAAATTTTAAGTCTATTGAAGCATGCACTCATATAAGCGGCTCTAGATGCCATTGATGGGATTTTAACATGTTTATCAAAGTAATTTCATCCAAATGAAATAAAAACGCAGCGGAATATAAGTTTAAAACATGTTACTTTACAAGATATAAAACCATTTTTATGCAAAATCCCAAAACCCGGATCCATATATGAAGATGCATACTATCATATACAACCATAGGATGTTTAGAAAACTACCTTCCATGGAGTAATGGATGTGAAGAAGATGATGATTCTTGAAATGATTGTCTTCAAGAGTAGAAAACCTCAAGCTTGTATACCCCAAGCTTCCAACAAACACCTCATGTTAGCTAGGATTTCTACACTTATGAACTCACTAGAAAACCCTCTTGAAGACCATCATATGGCCGAAAATTAGAGGACCTTTTGTTGAGTTCTTGCACTTGTTGTATGAACTTGAGACTCACCAATAGATCAACCATACATGACCCGATTTTTAGAGAGTCTTACACTTGATTTCTCAACTTGAAAAACTCTCTTGGATGAGCATCATATGGACGAAAATTGGCAGCCATTTTCAGCCATTTTTTCTATGTTCTTCAAGTTCTCTACTAAGTCTTTTGTCATACAAAAGTTATTAAAGCAATAGAGAGAATCCACCACCCAAATTGCCCAATCATCTTTCAACTAACACATGCAACATGCATGAAAATCTATTGGACCAACATCACCTTGATAAGACCATCCAATCAAGATGCATGCAACTTATGACAACATGCATGGAATATGATTGGTCATTGTGTCTTGGGAAGAGGGGGGCGGCCTAGCTCCTTTTTTTATAAAAAAAATTCTTTTATATAAAATATAAGTCTTGTTTATTTTATAACCTTTTATAAAATATAACATCATATGTTACAAGACTTATGCTATTTTTTTATTATGTTATTTAACCCATTAAATAACAAAATAAAATATTCTCTCAAAATAAATTATCCATATAATTTATTAGTTTGTCAAGTGCAATTATTTAGAAAACCAATTTCTAAATATTCTAAGTGTTGATATTTATTTATTTGATCATATCATAAATAAATATTGTAAGTGTTTGTCTAGCTTGTTATTGGGTATGACTCGACTTGGATCATAACGTACTAGCCACATCAATTTAATATGTGTCTTGGGCATACAGAGTCCAACACAGAACAGTAGAAGATGGATCCTGTCAGTGGAGGATCATAGGACTCCGCTTCATGAAACAATAAGCAGAAGTAACAATTACGACAACATCTGGGTACTCGTAATAGTAGCCCTCACTATGGGAGTGAAAAACGTTTACCACATGGATTGGCCGTTGGTCAATCAAGACAGCAACAACCAAGGGAACGACGGCAGTACTGGAAATTCTCGTGACGAAAACAACACTGGAAATGAAGCTCATGGAAGGACACTTGGTATTGGCATAGACTATACCAGGCGTAATAGCAACACGATAGCTTGGATGGGTAGCTGTTCGCTTCGTCTCCGATCTGTTTGCCCTGATGTTTCTTGAAACCTCATATGTCGGCTGCGATGTAAACTCGACCATGTGGGACAAGTGTTCGACGTCAACCTTCCTTCTACTACCCTTGATGGTTGCAATACAGTAGTTAGTGTGGATTGGTTATCCAGAGATCGCGCAGATACACTAGTGAGGACAAAATTTTGTGTGGAAAATCGTTATTTGTTCTAAAGCGTCAGAGTGGTACAAAGGATAGCGCCATTTCAGCTATGAAGGCCAGAAGTGTCTACGGAGGGATTACGCCGCTATACTAGCAACCGTTACTGATGTTAGGGCTAAGGGAACAGAGGATCGATGATCCACCAATCATTCGTGATTCCTTTCGGTGTGCTACCCAAGGAACTTTCGGGTTTACTTCAACGACTGTTAGGCGAAATCTCAGCCTGATCTCACGCCAGGGGTAGCCCTGACTACACGCACTCTTACCGTCTTGCACCAGGAGAGTTGCAAGAATTATCGAATCAACTTCAAGAGTTACTGGATAGGGGTTTCATTCGTCCTAGCTCTTCTCCTTGGGGAGCCCCTGTATTATTTGTGAAGAAGAAGGACGGGTCTTTTCGTATGTGCATCGACTATCGCAAGCTCAACAAAGTGACGATCAAGAATCGTTATCCTCTGCCACGTATTGACGACTTGTTTGACCAGCTGCAAGGGTCAAGTTTCTATTCCAAGATTGATTTGAGGTCGGGATATCATCAGGTACGGGTTAGAGAGGAGGATGTGCCTCGAACAGCTTTTCGAACGCGGTACGGCCACTATGAGTTCTTGGTTATGCCATTTGGGATGACCAACGCACCAGCGGTCTTCATGGATCTCATGAACCGCGTGTGCAAACCTTACCTTGACGACTTCGTTATCGTTTTCATTAACGACATTTTGATCTACTCCAAGTACAAGGAAGACCACGAGCGCCATCTTCGTCTCATTTTGGAGCTCCTGAGGAAGGAGCAGTTGTACGCAAAGTTTTCTAAGTGTGACTTTTGGATTCGGGAAGTACACTTTCTCGGGCACATCGTTAACGAAATGGGTATTCATGTGGACCCTGCCAAGATCGATGCTATTCGCAATTGGGCAGCACCAAAGAATCCTTCGGAGGTGCGTCAATTTCTTGGTCTTGCGGGATATTATCGTCGGTTTATTCGGGATTTTTTTTTTCTAAGATTGCTCAACCCCTCACCGCCCTGACTCAAAAGAAAGTTGTTTATTCTTGGGGATCGAACCAGGAAGAAGCTTTTCAGCTCTTAAAGCAGAAGTTGTGCAGCGCGCCGATTTTATCTCTACCAGAGGGTACTGAAGATTTCGTGGTTTATTGCGATGCGTCTATTCAGAGTCTCGGCTGTGTGTTGATGCAGCAAGACAAGGTGATAGCCTATGCTTCTCGACAATTGAAGGTACACGAGAAGAACTACACGACACACGACCTGGAGTTAGGAGCCGTAGTCTTTTCGTTGAAGATTTGGAGGCATTACTTGTACGGTACCAAGTGTACCATCTATACCGATCACAGGAGTCTTCAGCATATCTTCGACCAGAAGGAATTGAATATGCGGCAACGTCGTTGGATCGAGCTTTTTAATGATTATGAGTGTGCTATCAAGTATCATCCGGGTAAAGCCAATGTTGTAACTGATGCTCTTAGTCGCAAGGAACCGAAACAGAAGCGCGTTCGTGCCCTACAGCTTACTATTCACTCTGATTTACCTGCCCGGATTCGTTCAGCTCAGATTGAAGCGTTAAAGGAAGAAAATATCGAAGCTGAAGGATTACGAGGTCTACACAAGAAGAAGTTCGAGCAACGGTCTGACGATATCTACTACTTCATGGAACGGATATGGGTTCCTTTATTTGGTAATCTTCGAGAGCTGGTGATGGACGAAGCACACAAGTCACGATATTCCATTCATCCAGGGTCCGATAAGATGTACCAGGACCTCAAGGTTTTGTATTGGTGGCCGAACATGAAAGCTATTATTGCCACCTACGTGAGTAAGTGTTTGACCTGTGCAAGGGTCAAGGCAGAGTATCAGAAGCCTTCGGGTCTACTTCAGCAGCCAGAGATACCCATGTGGAAATGGGAGCAGATCGCTATGGATTTTGTTACGGGGTTACCTAGAACACAAGCTGGGAACGATACTATATGGGTGATTGTCGACCGTCTCACAAAGTCGGCACATTTCCTAGCAATCAAGGAGACAGATAAGTATTCGCAGCTCGCAGCAGTGTACCTTAAAGAGGTGGTTTCTAGGCACGGGGTGCCAACTTCTATTATTTCTGATCGAGATCCTCGTTTTACTTCAGAGTTATGGCAGGCTATGCATAAGTCGTTCGGCTCACGTCTCGATATGAGCACGGCTTATCATCCACAAACAGATGGTCAGAGTGAGCGCACTATTCAGACACTAGAGGATATGCTGCGGGCATGTGTTATTGATTTTGGGAAAGGATGGGAGAAGCACTTGCCATTGGTAGAGTTTTCCTACAATAACAGCTACCACACCAGTATCAAAGCGGCACCATTTGAGGCACTGTACGGGAGGAAGTGTCGTTCACCTCTCTGCTGGGCTGAGGTGGGTGATAGTCAGATCACAGGTCCTGAGATGGTACTCGAAACTTCAGATATGATTGTGAAAATCAGGGAACGTATGGCAGCTGCTCGTGACCGCCAGAAAGCCTATGCTGACGAGCGTGCCAAAGAAGTAGTGTTTGAAGTGATTTAGTTGATTTAGTTGTTCTTCAATGTTTTGAATACCAGCTTGTTGATTTCTAAAGTTCGAATCCAATTGCGGGAATCGATCCGAGTTTTTCTTTTCGGTGTCGGAGATGAGGCGTGAGATAGTATCTTCAAGCCTCTCTCGTCCCACTAGTTGTTGTTGAGAGAAATTTTGTGACTCGTTTCTTAGTTTGAATAAAATCTTCAAGCCAGGCTCTCTCCAACCAAGGTTAGGGTGGTTACGCCATCCTTGGTTGTAGGTACCCGTTGGAGGACCCGACGACCTAGGTTTATTGTCTATGTAGTTTACCATTTCTGTTTGATTATCCATTTCTTTCATACAACTCCAATTTTCATGTGGCCCTCCACACCCTTCGCAAGCCATAACTGAGGCCGTTTTTGCCATTTATAACTTTTTGATTTTTGAAGAAAGGGCCTCGATTTGGACTTGTAAAGAAGTGCTTTCATCAACCTTATGGGCGCCCGGGGCAATAGATTTTGTGCCTCGGGGAGTGTGCCATTGAAAATTGTTTTGAGCAATTTCCTTAATTTGGTTATAAATTTCATTTGGGCGACGATTACCTAGAATTCCCCTAGAGCTAGAGTCGAGTGTTTGTCTTGTGTGTGGCAACAACCCATTGTAGAAAGTGGATACTTGTTGCCATACCGCAAGACAATGATGGGGGCATTTTCTTAATAGCTCCTTGAATCTCTCCCAAGTTTCATATAAGGATTCCCCATCCTCTTGCGAGTATGTATTAATTTCAGTAATTAGTTTAGCAGTTTTAGACGGAGGGAAATACTTATATAGAAAGTTTTGGGCGAGTTCATCCCAAGTGTTTACCGAACCACTTAGGAGGGTGTTAAGCCAAGCCTTAGCTCGGTCTTTTAGTGAAAATGGGAACATTCGAAGGCGGATGGCGTCGTTTGATGCCCCATTGATCCGAAAAGTATCACATATTTCCAAGAAGTTGGTAATATGTAAATGGGGATCTTCGTCCGCAAGCACATGGAAAGTTGCAGAGTTTTGGAGCATTTGTATCAAATGCGGCCGAAGTTTGAAGTTGTTGGCATCGACATTCGGTGCATTGATATCGGCGCCGAGATTACTTACCGTGGGCCGTAGGTAATCCATTAGGGTATGTTGGTCCGCCATTAGAAGTAGATCCCCCGAAACTTTCTCGTGGATTTTAGATTTAAGTCTTTTTCTTAGAAAGCGTTCAGGTTCGTCTAGAGGTTCTTTTATGTCTTTATTGGAACTGGAGCTCATGCACTGCGTAGGAAGTTCGGGTGCTGTGCCTAGGTCCCAAGTCCTGCAATAAAAACAGAAATGATTGGTGGTCAGAAGTCTCACCATGGCCCCGTGTCGGCTGAACACGGCCCCATGGTCGTGGTTACAGTATCTGTTTTATGGATCCCTGTTATTGGAAAGTTCAGTACGGCCCTGTGTTGCACCAGCACGGCCCCGTGTTCACCTTTCTGTAACTCAGAAAACAAAAACTGCCAGTAAGGATACTGAGCACGGCCCGTGTCCGACCAGGCACGGCCCCGTGCTGAGCTCTGCAGAAGCTGAAAAATTTAGAAAAATCCTAAAAAAAAGAAAAATACAAAAAACCATCAGGCCGTTGATTCCTAAGTTTCTTAAAATCCTTGTGTCCCCGACAACGGTGCCAAAAACTTGGTGTGTGATGCATGTGAAGTGTCGTGTAGTTTTTAATGTATATTTTAAGTCCTTTAACACTTTTTAGCCAAATTTTAAATTTATAAAACACGATATTTACTAACACTAAACACACATATGGGCAAGTGCACCCATCGAGAGGGTAGTATAGTGTTGGTAAGATACTGAGGTCGTCCAAGGACACAAGAGCTTTTAATACGGGTTTATCCTCAACGTCTAATCAAATCAAAAGTTAGAAAAAGGTTTTAAACTAGAAAAATAAAACTAACTGAAATGCTGAAAAAAAAACAGATAGACAAGATGAATCACTTGGATCCGACTCGTGTTTAGTGTAACCTTTGATTATTTCCACACTTTTGCACTTTTTAAGAGATTATCTTAGTTATTGTAGTAGGCCCCTCTTTTGAAGGTGACGTTACCCTCAACCCAGTAGTTTGAGTCAGCAAGGATACAATCCTAAAGGGTTGGATTATTGAAAGATAATTAATTAAGTTATTAATGCATATTGTGGTAGGCCCCTCTTCTGGAGGTGACGTTACCCTCGGCTAAGTAGTCTGAGTCAGCAGGGATACAGTCCTAAGTAGCCAGGTTAAAGTTTTAATAGTAGTTTACATGTGATGGGGTCAAGGAGTTTGGACCCCCGCCATCCAATACCAGTGGGTATTGAAGGAGGTCCTACTAAAGTTGACACAGGTCCTTGCAGGATCTATACATTGAACAAGGCAAGACTCTTACCAAACCGTTCCCTTAACCCCCGACCAGGTAGCCAACATACCTCCATATAGACCGTGGAGATAAGAATGGTGAAAATCTTTTATTTTATATAGACAGTAAAATATTGCCAAGACACCACGGACAAACAATAAGGAAGACTCACCTTCAACAAAAGAAACTAGTTATTAAAGTCATTAATACATAACCAAATAAAAAGTGCGAAAAGATTAAAAATAAAAAGTATTACACTAAACACTTGTCTTCACCAAGTGATGTAAGAGACTTAGGCAAACATGGCCTTTGATTGTCAAGAACTCTTACGATCAATCTTGGATCTCAAGACTACTACACACACTCTATGATGGATGATGGATGATGGTGGTGGATGATCATGTGTGGTGGTGGTGGAGTGTGGGTGAAGTGGGAGAGAGGTGGTTTGCCAAGGGATGGTTTGCAAATGAGCCAAGCACCCCTATTTATAGCCTGCACAGAAGCCCGGACACGGCCCCGTGTCCATTGGGCACGGCCCCGTGTCCACCCATCTTCTCTTTCTTCATTAAATGTAGTTTGTCTGCATTAGTTGACCACGCCCCCGTGTCTGCTGGGCACGACCCCGTGTGCAGAAGCATATCTGTACTATCAAGATTTCCTCAGATTCTGTGAATCTTAGAGTTGACCATGGCCCCGTGTCCGCTGGGCACGCCCCCGTGGTGGGTGATAAAAGCTTCTACAACTTTGTCTTTTTTGCAGACACTTGGGCACGCCCCCGTGCTCATTGAGCACGGGGCGTGTTCACCCTTCTGTTCTCTTGTTTTTGCTTGGGGAGATGCTGTCGAGGGGTCGGGCATGCCACGTTTATTCCTTTTCTTGTATTTTTGTTAGATTTAGATGCCTTTTTGCTTCTTTTGTTCATTTGAGCTCATTTAATCCTGAAAATACAAAAGGAAGACAAAAACACACTTTTTCCAACATTAGTACTAAAAAAGGGTTAGTTTTATGCCACATTTGATGTAATTTATATGTTGCATTTTGCACACATCAAATACCCCCACACTTGAATCTTTGCTTGTCCTCAAGTAAAACTCTTTATAATGTAGCTTTACACTCCCAAATGGAATGGGTAGAAGAGAAGGTTTCGGGCTTGTCATAGAGTGTCGGGATTTCCAAGATTCTTTATTAAGTTTTATTTGTATTTATTTACAATCCTATTCGTCATGATTTATTTAAAACATTACATAAGATAAATTACTTATTAGGGCATAACATGCCTTTTTTAAAATTCCATTTATATACAAGTTCACATACCTCACGGTGGATCATTCAACACTCGGCTGAAAATGTATTTTTGTGAAACACTCGAGAGCGACATGGAACTTACTTCTACCATAAGCTTGCCAAGCAATCAATCCTCCTCCTTTTTAACTATATACCTTTGTAAATATTAAGAGGACTTTGGGGGAAGGGTTAGGCTTGGGTTAAAGGTAGGTGGTTGGGTTAGTGGTTAGTAGAAAAGGGCGAAAGGCGTAAAAAGCATCGGTTTTCGTAAGACTTATTTTTGTAACTTTTTATTTTGATGAAGCAATTCTTCAAACAAAGTTCTTTTTGATAAACTTGTTTGTTTATTTCTATTGGCCTCATCATCATCATTATATTTATTTTTTTTTATTTTTATTTTTTCGATAAAAGGTCATATGAAAAACTGAGCGTTGTTACTAAAATAAAAGGTTTAAAATGAAAAAGGGTTTTGGTGGGTAAAAGGGTGTTTGATTTGGGTTAAGAAATGAAAAGGTTTAGGGTCAAAGGGGTTAACTAGGGGGATTTTGGGTGGGTGGTAAAAAAAGAAAATAATGGTGTTGAAAAAAAAGGGTTAGTCCTAATGCCTCCATCATTTACTTACTTGGGTTTAAGTTGGTAAGGACCGGGAATGTATTGCCGTGGCAAGTTCTAGAGTCGTAGGAACCAAGCGGCTATTCACACAAGAAACGAAAAACGAGCATTTAGTTTAAAGATGTGTATTTGTATGCTCAATAAAGGCTCAAAACTCATTTTTTGTGGGAATGGGTTTTTATGTGATCAAGTATATATAATCAAATTTTAACTAGATTTGTCATGCCGTTTCATAATTTTCTTATGTTGGTTCTTTTTATCACGACGCTATTGGTTGTAAATTTGTAAAAATATCACCTTTTTAGAATTTGAAATTCCCAAATTAAACCTAGACAAGTAAAAAAATGAAAGGTTTTTGAAAAAAATTGGGGTGTTTAGCGGTTCCAATAGAGTTTTGTGTAAGGCTTGTAATTTGGACTTGCAAAATTCAAGGTTTTAGCATCTCCCCCACACTTAAATTACGCATTGTCCTCAATGTGTCCCAAAAATAAGTTTTTAGGTTGATTGAATGTGTAAAAAGATGTGAAAAAACAAAAATTTATGTTACTGGGCGTCTGGACACGGCCCCGTGTTCAGATCGCCAGTAACAGAAAATAAAGTAAAGTAACAGAAGGTTGGACACGGGGGCGTGTTCAGTGAGCACGCCCCATGTCCAGGTACCTGAACTGGGCATTTTTCTGCAGATGGTTGAGCACGGGGCGTGTTGGGTGAGCACGGCCCCGTGCTGAACTTGCTGTAATGAAGAAAAATCGGCGGGAGGCTCTGTTTTTGTGCATGGGGTGCTGGTGCAAGTTTTCCTTGGTATCCTTCACCATCCTGAGTGTGTGTTTTTTTCCATAACATCATCATCCAAACACCAAATTAATTAAAACCATCATTCATTCAAATAGAGAAAGTTACATAGTAATCCGAAGAAATTAAAATTCTAGATAAATAGGTCAAAAGAAACACAAGAAGTCTAAACCAAGAAGCTCTAGCGTAAAGTTTATTCTATTAGCAAAATTTCCGAAAAGATAATTCTTTCGGTTTGATGTGGCTCGAAGAACTTCTTCCCCCGGATATGGGTTCCTCATACGTTGGCGAGCCATTCCTCTATCTTTCTTAGGAGAAGAAAGGCGGGCTCATTTGCATCAGTTTGAGGGGGTGCAATCTCCAACGGAACTTCTTGCAAATATTCAAGATGAGGCTCCGCGGGGATGTCATCCCACCCGGTGGGATTATTGACTCCAAGTGCTAGGTTCCAATCCTCTTGAGTGAGGATTGGCTCCATGGGAGGTGTCACAAGAATGTTCAACCTCTGGTACAAGAGGTTGATTTCTTGAAAACTGTTTTCCAACCCCACCGTAAGATAATTTATACGGTCTATAAGGACCTCCTCTACTGAGGTCATTTCATCAAGAGCTTCACGTAATGCCATCACGTAGCGTACGAGAGTTGCTTCAATCGAAGACCTCCTTTCCCTCCGACTGTTTCTGGAATATGTAGAAGAAGTTCTACTGTTTTGGCTCGACATTCTATGAAAATAACTGAAAAAAGTTCATTTTATGAAACAGTAGCGTGTTCACCTTTCTGCAGATTTTTGGAACAAGGAATCTTGAAGTTTAAATTATTTTTCCAACTTAGGAAGCGTTTTTGAGCAGAAATAACTTAAAACAATGTTGTAACACTTATTTATAACAAGATTCCTTGAACAAAAACCTAACAAATATCACAATAAAGCTTGGAATCATGGTGATCTCAAGCTCTAATGGAGGTGTTGAGGTGACAAATGAAGAAGAAAGGAATGGACAAAAGAGGAAAGGACAAGATGGTTGTTGAGAACCTTCTTTTAGAAAATACCTAGGATGGTATGTGTGAAGATCCCATCAAATCTCTGTCCCTGGAATGGTCCAAATGTGAAGGATTCTTGGCTGCATTTATAGAAAACGACAGCACGCTGCATATGGCCCCGTGTCGGCTGGACACGGCCCCGTGTGCAGACGAAGCCCTGACACATTTTGTCCGTATTCTGACAAAAAGTCAGAGAGGAATCTTTTGGTGGACACGGGGGCGTGTTGACCTGGACACGGCCCCGTGTCGAGAGGCTGTTTATGAAGTTTCGTCTATTTCTAAGGAATTCATCCGAATCGGGTGGTTCCTTACTGGATGGAACAACCCCAAAGTGCCTGAGATACCTTAATTGCTCTAGACTAAGACGAGAACGCAAGAGGTTGTCGGTGAGGGTGATTCCTATGCTAAATGTAGGTGGACAAGTCCAACCCTTTCCCGGGATCTCGTTAAAGAAGGTGTATGCCGAATCGCTCAGGTCTATGTATGCACCGAATGAAGTCGATGGGGAGTCCTTCACGGCACAATCGACACAGGGACGACTATCGCTCAAGTCCTCGCTAGAGTTAGAGGTGATTTCGGGAACAACGAAGTTGTTTTTATTCGAATGCGATCTCAATAATTCTTCTTGGGCTTCGTCTTGAGGTGAATTAATGATATCCATCTCAAGTTCTTTCACCCAATTAAGAATTAGATCTTCCATTTGAAATAGTTCATCGAGAAGCATTTCTCCTAGAAGGGTTGATTGAGAGCATTCGAGGGAGAGATAGGGATTATTTTTACTTTCGCCCCTCTTAAGGCTACAGGAAAACAATGGCTCTATATAATGGGGCTTATAATTTAGAAAATAACATTCTAAGTCTTTATGAGGGCCACCACATATTTGACACCACGTACCATAAGAGTGCCGAAAGTAAAAAATATCAGTATCACTCATGTTTGTGTCAGAAATTACCAACCGTCGGGATCTTACGGTTCTGTTTTCAGTAACTGAAACTTGGGCACGGGGCGTGTTGAGTGGGCACGGCCCCGTGTTCAGCTTACTGCCTGACTTAAAACAAGATTGCCAGTACCAAAGATTGGGCACGGGGGCGTGTTCAGCGGGCACGCCCCGTGCTGAGTTCTGCAGAAGCTGAAAATCTAAAAAAAAACCCTAAAAAATTAGAAAAATAAGAAAAATGATTAGGCCGTTGATTCCTAACTTTCTTAAAATCCTTGTGTCCCCGGCAACGGCGCCAAAAACTTGATGGGTGTGAAGTGTCGTATAGTTTTCAATGTATATTTTAAGCCCTTTAACACTTTTTAGCCAAGTTTTAAATTTATAAAACATGATATTTACTAACACTAAACACACATATGGGCAAGTGCACCCATCGTGAGCGTAGTATAGTGTTGGTAAGATACCGAGGTCATCCAAGGATACAAGAGCTTTTAATACCGGTTTATCCTCAACGTCTAATCAAATCAAAAGTTAGAAAAAGGTTTTAAACTAGAAAAATAAAACTAACTAAAATGCTGAAAAAATTAAATAAAATAAAAAACAGATAGATACGATGAATCACTTGGATCCGACTCGTGTTTAGTGTAACCTTTGATTATTTCCGCACTATTGCACTCTTCTGAAGGTGACGTTACCCTCAACCCAGTAGTTTGAGTCAGCAAGGATACAATCCTAAAGGGTTGGATTATTGAAAGATAATTAATTAAGTTATTAATGCATATTGTGGTAGGCCCCTCTTCTGGAGGTGACGTTACCCTCAGCTAAGTAGTCTGAGTCAGCAGGGATACAGTCCTAAGTAACCGGGTTAAAGTTTTAATAGTAGTTTACATATGAGGGGGTCAAGGAGGTTGGACCCCCGCCATCCAATACCAGTGGGTATTGAAGGAGGTCCTACTAAAGTTGACCCAGGTCCCTGCAGGATCTATACACTAAACAAGGCAAGACTCTTACCAAACCGTTCCCTTAACCCCCGACCAGGTAGCCAACATACCTCCATATAGACCGTGGAGATATGAATGGTGAAAATCTTTTATTTTATATAGACAGTAAAATAATGCCAAGACACCACGGACAAACGATAAGGAAGACTCACCTTCAACATAAGAAACTAGTTATTAAAGTCATTAATACTTCCAAATAAAAAGTGCGAAAAGATTAAAAATAAAAAGTATTACACTAAACACTTGTCTTCACCAAGTGATGTAAGAGACTTAGGCAAACATGGCCTTTGATTGTCAAGAACTCTTACGATCAATCTTGGATCCCGAGACTACTACACACATTCTATGATGGATGATGGTGGTGGATGACGGTGTGTGGTGGTGGTGGAGTGTGGGTGAAGTGGGAGAGAGGTGGTTTGCCAAGGGATGGTTTGCAAATGAGCCACGCACCCCTATTTATAGCCTTCACAGAAGCCCGTACACAGCCCCGTGTCCATTGGGCACGGCCCCGTGTCCACCCATCTTCTCTTTCTTCATTAAATGTAGTTTGTCTGCATTAGTTGACCACGCCCCTGTGTCCGCTGGGCACGACCCCGTGTGCAGAAGCATATCTGTACTATCAAGATTTCCTCAGATTCTGCGAATCTTAGAGTTGACCACGGCCCCGTGTCCACTGGGCACGCCCCCGTGGTGGGTGATAGAAGCTTCTACAACTTTGTCTTTTCTGCAGACACTTGGGCACGCCCCCGTGCACGTTGAGCACGGGGCATGTTCAGCCTTCTGTTCTCTTGTTTTTGCTTGGGGAGATGCTGTCGAGGGGTCGGGCATGCCACGTTTATTCCTTTTCTTGTATTTTTGTTAGATGTAGCTGCCTTTTTGCTTCTTTTGTTCATTTGAGCTCATTTAATCCTGAAAATACAAAAGGAAGACAAAAACACACTTTTTCCAACATTAGTACTAAAAAGGGGTTCGTTTTATGCCACATTTGATGTAATTTATATGTTGCATTTTGCACACATCAGTGTGCGTTAGGTGTGATATGTTTTTCTTTATATTTTAAGCCCTTTTTAACACATTTGTCAAGTTTTAAATTTATAAAACAAAATATTCTACTAACACTAAACACACACATGGGCAAGTGCACCCATCGTGAGTGTAGTATAGCGTTGGTAAGATACCGAGGTCGTCCAAGGACAAAAGAGCTTTTAATACCGGTTTATCCTCAACGTCTAATCAAATCAAAAGTCTTAGAAAAGGTTTTTAAACATGAAAAATAAAAACTAAAAATGCTGCATAAAATAAAATAAAATAAAAATAAAAAATAGACAAGATGAATCACTTGGATCCGACTCGCCTTTAATGTAACCTTTGATGATTTCCGCACTTTTGCACTTTTTAAGAGATTATCTTAGTTATAGTAGTAGGCCCCTCTTTTGAAGGTGACGTTACCCTCAACCCAGTGGTTTGAGTCAGCAAGGATACAATCCCAAAGGGTCGGAATATTGGAAGATAATTAATTAAGTTATTAGTGCGTAATGTGGTAGGCCCCTCTTTTGAAGGTAACGTTACCCTCGGCTAAGTGGTTTGAGTCAGTAGGGATACAATCCCAAGTAGCCGGGTTAATGTATTAATAGTAGTTTACATATGAGGGGATCAAGCCATTCGCACCCCCGCCATCCAATACCAGTGGGTATTGAAGGAGGTCCTACTAAGCTTGACCCAGGTCTTTACCGGATCTATACACTGAACAAGGCAAGAACCTTACCAAACCATCCCCTTAACCCCCGACCAGGTAGCCAACATATCTCTATATAGACCGTAGAGATATGAATGGTAAAAATCTTTTATTTTATATAGATAGTAAAATAACGCCAAGACACCACGGACAAATGATAAGTAAGTTTCACCTTCAACATAACAGTTATTAAAGTCACTAATACAAAACAAATAAAAAGTGCGAAAAGATTAAAAATCAAAAGTATTACATTAAATGCTTGTATTCACCAAGTGATGTAAGAGACTTAGGCAAACATGGCCATTGATTGTCAAGAACTCTTACTATCATTCTTGGATCCCGAGCCTACTACAAACACTCTAAGGTGGATGATGGATGATGGTGGTGTATGTAGGTGTTGTGATGGTGGTGGAGTGGTGGTGAAGTGGGAGAGAGGTGGTTTGCCAAGGGATGCCTTTGAAGTGAGCCAAGGACCCCTATTTATAGCCTGTACAGAAGCCCGGACACGATCCCGTGTCCGCTGGACACGGCCCCGTGTGCAGAATCGTATATGTACTATCAAGATTTGCAAGATTTTGCATATCTTAGCGTTGACCACGGCCCGTGTCGAGCTGGGTGTCACACCCCGGCCGCGTCAAAACAACAAACCGCGGCGGAAACGCCGGGGAGTGATGGTGACAGAATTATTGTTTCAATAACCATGGTAATAAAAATTATGTATTATTGAATTAAAGTTTACATTGTCTTGGAATTTAAATAAGACATGACATAATAATTGTCTTTTAAGTCACTAAGGCCCGAGTCCGCCTAAGTGAAGCACAAACATCATCATGCATCAGCACCTGAAACACATGTAAAAATAGGTACGTCAGCATAAAAATGCCTGTGAGATACATAGGTTTTGTTTATGCAGGATTCATGACTTGTAGTTTAAAAGAAGTGTTTAACAAAAATAGTCATGAACCTTGTAAAATGTTTTCTTTTATAAAATCATATGAAAATCAAATGATATAAAAGAAATATGCATGGTTAAATAAATAACCAAGTAAAAGTAATTTTGTGTGAAATAGGTATTTTGTAATAAAATGTCATGTCCTTGTAAAAATGTTTCATGTCTTGTCCAAGTGATTTATATAACGCAACAATGTGAAATACAATAAAAGCACTTATATATAGGAAGTACCATCGGCGTATCCACCATGCTTTTATCGTATGGCACATAGCCCCGTTACATAAGTCACTTATCATTAGACAACAAAATGTCATGTTTAATGTCAAAATGTTTATGCATAAACCATGTTTAATGTCATGTGTAAATGTTATTATGTATAACCAATGGTATGCATAGTAAGTAGGAAAACATCTACTTAAACTATGTAAAAATGCCAATGTGAAACATATGTCATGTACGGTGAATAAAAGAATTTACTCAACCCCGTAGGAAAAATGTACAAAACAATGTTTTTGAGTAAACCCAAGTTTAATTCAAATGTCATGTTTTGCAGAAAACAATGCTTTATGATTACAAACATTTATGTAGTAATGTTAATCGCATACATTCAAGCCTTGCGACTGTGGCGACAAACCTTTAAACAAATTAAAGGTTTATCTAAGTTATGTAGTCGGATTCTGTCATTTCCAACTTCCAAACAAACCTAGGAAGTCGGAAACGGGAGTTGTCAATTCCTATGGTACCATTACATACTACCGAGCGGCGTGATCAATGTTAATGAATGTATTATTGTCCCGATTAAACACACCAAATGTCATAACCAATGTAAGCATGCTATGAAAACCATGTACTAGGTATGCTAAGTAAACATGCCTAGTAGAAATGTCATGTAAAACAATGCGTACATATGCTAAGTAAACATATGTAACAAATGTGTAATAAATCAATGTGCTAGCATGCTTAACATACAAAGCAAAACATAGTGAAAACATGTACTAAATATGTACTAAGTGAAACTAGTATGTTTATGTCACAAAAGCTTGTAAAACAAGAAAGTAACAATATGTACATGTGAATCACCCCAAAGTATTTGAAAACGGTAAAAGAGGGGAGCTATGTACTCACTTGGGATTGCTAATTAGTCTTGAGAATAAGACCAATTTAAGCTCCAAGTATCACGGAATCAACCGGCACCTAGTATAGGTAACTATGTTAATAATCGGCTCCTAAATCGAGAGATATGATAGAATGAGGTTCTATAAATCAAATGAGTATTTAAACTCATACGGTATGATTTAATAGACCTTACAATCTGATTTGAAAGTCTACCTATGTGCTTTTGACCCGTTTCGACCCATTATGGTAGTATAAGCTATTATAATGCGTCGTTAGCGTAAGACTATGTTCGGATGGTTAACTATGTGCTATGCCAAGTCTTACATGCCCAATTATGCCTAAACATGTTACTAAATCAGATTATATGTCAAAAATATGTTAATATAGTCAAAATATGGATTTATGCTTCAAAAGGGCGTTTTGGTCATTTTCTATGGGCATACAAGCTAACTAGCAAAAGACTAACCAATCCTATGTGATCATAAGGTATAACCTCAGGGGTTATTCTCTATATAACTATGATCACTAAGTAAGCTTGGTCGGATCCTAATGATCGACCAAATGGGCCGGGTTCGAAAGTCTAAGCGGTTGTTTAGACCGCTTAATTAAGGACCCTAAACAAGCACGAAACTATTAGTGACGAGTTAAACATGTCAAAACATGTTTAACCTACTGATTTGGTATCAAAACAATGGGTTTTGATACCCGAAAATAGTTCCTTTGAAAAATGCGTGCTAAAACGCATTTTGACCGAAACTTTGACTCGTCACTATGCCTAGTTAATGTGGTAATCAGTAGGTATAATCACTAAGGATTATAACCATTGTGATTACAATCACATTGCAAAGTTCAATTGAACTTTGACTTGACCAATTGACTGGTCAAACTGAAAGTCAAGCACTGTTTGACTTTTTAAACTAGTAAGCAATAAAAGAAATGAAAGAATGCTCACTAAAGTCCTTGCTATCTTTTCTACAAAGGAAATAAGCTCCCAATCAGATGAGAAAGCTCTCCAAAGCAGATTAGAGAAGGGAAATGAGCAAGGATTCAAGTGAATTGGATGGCTATTTATAGTTGTAGCAAAGCTACAAGATCATGCCAAGTTTTGTGTGGCCAACAAGCATGAAATCATGGCCCTAAATGTGTTAAAGATTGATTGGGAACCTTGGAGCCCAAAACAAGGAATTTGCATAAAAGTCCCTGAATTATCAAACAGCAGCCAAAAACCAATTTTCTGTCGCTGGGCGTCCCTTGCGCACCATAAAGATAGGGCCTGCGGTGCGCAAGCTAACAACTTTCAGCAAATGTCAGTTTTGGTCCCTGTACTAGAATAAGCTCATTTCAGGCCCTTTTGACCCCCGTTAAGCCATTTTCAAGGCTCTACAAGGTCAATAAAGTTTAGAGGACTCAAAATGTGCTCGGAAAACTCTTGGATGTCGGCCCGTTTGGTCGTACGGTCGCGTTATTCGTTAAATTACGACGAAACTCAAACGGACGCGAAAACGAACCAAATTAAGCGACGAATGGTATTTTTGCATGGCGATCACTAAAATAAAAATATTTTAGTGTGTACAAAAATTTTGGATGCCCAGATGTGGTCAGATCGTAAGATATGCGCGAAAATGCAAACTTACGCCGTTTTTGACACTTTTGGTCCCTGAAAGATCATATAAGCATGTTTTCGCACAACGAACCACTCAAAGCTTATTTCTAAGTTATGTTTAGGTTATTTATGGTATGTTTAGCTTATGATCATATTCCGGACTGTACGTTGACTTACGAAACGATAGACTTTTGCAGTTTGACGCAAATGGTCCCTGTGAGCGAATAAACTTGTTTTTGCCATACCAAACCTTCTAAAACTTATTTCTAAGTTATGTAAAGGTTATTTAAGGTATGTTAAACTTATGTTGCTGTTCCGGAGTGTTTGTCGCGTTAAACTGATCGCGTTTACGCATCAGTTTGCGTATAACTTCCCAGAAAGCGATATAGAGTTCAAAATCGATCAAAAATCAACATGTGCATAAAATCAAACATAAATACAAACATTGGGATCAAAACACACTGTTTTATTAATATTGTATTGTTCAGAGTCTGTAAAATGATTACATAAGCACAGATGTCACAGTCTCCCCTACTTTAGGAAATTTCGTCCTGAAATTTATTTAGAGGAAACTTGTGAGAACAAATGCGGATATTTTGTCTTTATCTGGTCCTCACGTTCCCAAGTAAACTCTGGGCCACGTTTGGATTCCCAGCGAACCTTGACCAAATGAATCCGTTTGTTCTTCAACTGTCTAAATGTATGGTCCACTATCTCCACAGGTTTCTCAACGAAGTGCATCGTGTTATCAACACGAATTTCATCAAGTGGTATGTGGAGGTTCTCATCAGCTAAACACTTTTTGAGATTGGACACGTGGAATGTCGGATGAACATTTCCAAGTTCAGGAGGTAGCGCAAGTCTGTAGGCTACTTTTCCGACTCTTTCAACGATCTTGAATGGTCCAACATAACGTGGTGCAAGTTTTCCTTTCTTTCCAAATCTAATCACACCTTTCCAAGGGGATACCTTGAGTAGGACATGATCACCGACTTGAAATTCTGAAGGCTTGCGTCCTAGATCCGCATAACTCTTTTGACGGCTTCTAGCTGCCTGAAGGTTATCACGAATCTTCTTGACCTTATCTGTAGTCTCTAGAATGAGTTCAGGTCCAGTAAGCTGAGCTTCACCTATCTCATTCCAGCAGACCGGTGAACGACATTTTCGACCGTATAAAGCTTCGAAAGGAGCCATTTTGATGCTCGTGTGATAACTATTATTGTAGGAGAATTCGATCAACGGTAGATGCGAATCCCAACTACCACCAAAATCGATCACACACGCTCTAAGCATATCCTCCAGTGTCTGGATTGTTCTCTCAGATTGACCATCTGTCTGCGGATGGTATCCTGTGCTCAAATTAAGTTGGGTTCCCATGGCAGATTGCATGGTTCTCCAAAAGCGAGACGAGAATCGAGCATCTCTGTCAGATATAATGTTCAAAGGAACACCATGTCGAGATACAATCTCATCAACATATAACTTGGCAAGCTTGTCAGCAGATAAATCCTCGCGGATTGGCAAGAAATGTGCTGACTTTGTAAGACGATCAACAACAACCCAAATGGCATCATGACCTCTTTTAGTGCGCGGTAACTTGGTAATGAGATCCATAGAAATGTTTTCCCATTTCCAAACCGGAATCTCTGGTTGCTCCAATAATCCAGAGGGATGTTGATGTTCTGCCTTAACCTTAAGACAAGTAAGGCATTTGGAAACATATAAGGCAACGTCTTTCTTCATACCCGGCCACCAATACTGGGTTCGAAGATCCTTATACATTTTGTCAGCACCAGGATGAATAGAATAACGAGACTTATGAGCTTCATCCATTAGCAAGGTGCGAAGATCATCTATACTTGGGACCCACAAACGACCCATGAAATAGAATATCCCAAAGTCTCTCAGTTCAAGCTCAGGATTTGTATGACACGGTAATTCTTTACCCATCAAGTCTTGTGTAACACAAGTATGTTGAGCCTGAATTATGTCGGATTGAATGTCAGCTCGAACCTGAACACAATGAAGCTTGACACGTTCCTTATGACTTAATATGTCAGCCACGACATTCGCCTTACCAGGATGGTAGCGAATTTCGCAATCGTAGTCGTTTAGGAGTTCAACCCATCGTCGTTGCCTCATGTTTAGTTCTTTCTGATTGAAGATATGTTGGAGACTCTTGTGGTCAGTAAACACTACACACTTTGTACCGTACAGGTAGTGTCTCCAGATTTTGAGAGCAAAGACTACTGCACCTAACTCAAGATCGTGAGTGGTGTAGTTCTACTCATGTACCTTCAGCTGTCTTGGTGCATAAGCTATGACTTTGTTTCTTTGCATAAGAACGCAGCCAAGGCCTAAGTTGGATGCATCACAGTACACGACAAAATCATCATTACCCTCGGGTAAAGATAGGATAGGTGCATCACAGAGTTTCTGTTTCAAGGTCTGGAAAGCTTCTTCCTGTTTGGATCCCCACTCAAAAGGTTTGCTCTTCTGAGTTAGAGCAGTGAGAGGAACCGCAATCTTGGAGAAGTTTTCAATGAAACGGCGGTAATAACCCGCTAGACCAAGAAATGAACGAACCTCGGTAGGAGTAGTAGGTGTATCCCAATCCTTAATTGCACTGATTTTGGCGGGATCTACATGTATACCTTGTTCGTTAACGATGTGCCCCAAAAATTGAACTCCCTTAAGCCAGAATTCACACTTGGAGAATTTGGCGAAAAGTTGTTCTTTCTTTAGGAGCTCCATTGTAAGACGAAGATGCTGTTCATGGTCAGCTCGCGTCTTAGAATATATCAGAATATCATCAATGAAAACGATGATGAACTTGTCCAGATAAGGCTTACAAACCCTATTCATCAAGTCCATGAAAACAGCAGGAGCATTTGTTAAATCGAAAGGCATAACAGTGAACTCATAATGACCATATCGGGTACGAAAAGCAGTCTTGGGAATATCTTCTTCGAGCACTCGAAGTTGATGATACCCAGAACGCAGATCTATCTTTGAAAAGCAAGTAGCGCCCTGTAGCTGATCAAAGAGATCATTAATGCGAGGTAGGGGGTATCGATTCTTGATGGTAAGCTTATTAAGCTCACGATAATCGATACACATCCTGTAAGATCCATCTTTCTTTTTCACGAATAGGACAGGAGCGCCCCAAGGGGAAAAGCTTGGACGGATGAATCCTTTGTCAGATAGCTCCTGAAGCTGCTTAGATAACTCTTGCATCTCAGACGGTGCAAGACGGTAAGGTGACTTAGCAATGGGATTTGCACCAGGCACAAGATCAATGCGAAACTCAACTTGGCGTACAGGGGGTAAACCAGGTAAGTCTTTAGGAAATACCTCAGGATAATCCCGAACAACAGGGATGTCTTGGGTAGTCTTACCCTTGCCTTTATCCTCTACAACATGTGCCAAGAAAGCGACATATTTCTTTCGTAGGTATTTTTGGGCTTGGGTACAAGACATGAGTTTAACAGGTTTCTCCCCACGAACTTCTAAGATCTCACTAGTCGAAAGCGGAATACGGACGATCTTCTCAAAGCAAACCACCTCAGCATGGTACTTGGCTAACCAATCCATTCCCACTATAACGTCAAAGCTCCCGAGTTTCATCGGTGTGAGGTCGATAGGGAAAAGATGGTTTTTAAGGTTCAATTGGCAGTTTCGAAGAACGGAATTGAGTACAACGGGTTCACCACTAGCTACCTCTACTGTCAAGGGCTTTCCTAGGTTTGTTCTAGTCATCGAAAGCAAAGGCTCAAAAGCTAAGGACACAAAACTCTTATCGGCACCCGAATCAAATAGAACAGAAGCAGGATGGTTGTTAACAAGGAACGTACCATTCACCACTTCATTATCCGCACGTGCCTCATTAGCATTAAGATTGAAAGCTCTACCACGAGCCGGTGCCTGATTTGCGTTTGCCAATCTCGGGCAACTGTTTCTGTAGTGGGTCAGATCCCCACAATTGTAACACGAACCAGGTGGAAAGTGAGGTCGTGCAGGATTCTGGGCAGGGTTTTGTACAACTTGGTTTTGAGCTGCCTGATTTTGGTTAGGAGCAAAATGGCAGGTGTTCGCAAGATGACCAGACTTGCCACAATTTGTGCAGATGCGGCATTGCAACTGTGGCTGGTGGTGGCTGTTACATCTGTTGCACAGAGGTGCATTTCCCGCATACTGCTTCTTGGCAGCAGGTTGTGCAGCCTGATTCTGTGCTGCCTGATTAGGAGCAGCCTGATTAGTCTGAGCAGTGACATCGAAATTCTTGGAAGCCTTACGCTTCCTAGATTTCTTTGAAGACTCAGCAGCCTTCTTGCCCTTGTTCTCAGTGGCGCTATCAGACTGTTTCTGCTTCTTGTCACCTTTTCTGTGGAGTTTACCCTTCTTGACTTGTGATTCAGTAAGGGTTGCAGCTAGCTCAATGGCCTGTCGGACGGTAGTAGGGTTGCTACCAGTGACAATATCCTGAACAGGATCTGGTAAACCGTCTATGTATTTCTCAATAGCCTTATCCAAAGGCGTGACCATTGTAGGACAGAGCAATCTTAACTCCTCGTATCTATCAGTATATACCCGGTGTTCACCACTGTCTTGCTTTAAATCATGGAACTCATTTTCAAGTGCCCTCTGCTCGTGACGAGGACAAAATTCTCTCATCATGAGAGCCCTAAGTTCCTCCCATGTCTGACCCAAAGCAATCTCAGCACCTCGGTCTCTCATTACCCCATTCCACCAGGTAAGAGCCCTCTTTTGAAATACACTCGATGCAAACTCGACCTTACGGTTGTTCGGACACTGAACATGGCGAAAGGTGCTCTCAAGACTCTCAAACCACTGGAGAAGCCCAGTTGCTCCCTCAGAACCACTAAACTTGAGTGGTTTAGCCGAGTTAAAACTTTTAAAATTGCACGGAGCATTATTGTTATTATTGGCTTGGTTCCATTGAGCAATGAGATTGGGGAACGCAGCAGCCATTTGCTGCGTGATGATTTCTGCCAGTTCGGCATTCGATAGCGGATTTTCGCGTCGAGGAGGCATTCTAAAAGAGGAAACATGAGAGAAAACGGGTGAGATGACGTGATGAAAGAAATGAGATATCAATAAAATCGACAAAAAGCAAGGATGGTGGTCATTTGTTTGTTACCACAAAGCAAACAAACGACACACAGTGACAAATCAAAGTAAATAGGTCATAATAATGTATCACTGAAGACATGCTCGCCTATAAGTGAACACTCACCCCAAGAGTTCCCAGGTAAGAGTGACTGGTCCGATATTGTGGATTTGTACGAACACTCTAGCCTTAGACAGAAAACTCAGGGTACAGGCATTCACTCTTCCAGTTTGCATGTGTTCACATTATTTAGACCCAAACTTTGACGAGATTTTGAAAATTTGGAAGGTACAAGACAAAGAGAAATCATCTAAGGATAGATGATTGATTTCAAAATCATTTTAGAAAATTGTGTTCAAGTTTTGGTAATCACCTAAGGATAGGTGACAAGTATTGTTTTAAGATCTAAACACAAGTAAACTTGTGTTAGGGTCCTAGAAAGTTATAGTTTAGGTCAAAGCATTACTAATAACCTAATTCCCTATAACCATTGGCTCTGATACCAACTCTTCTGTCACACCCCGGCCGCGTCAAAACAACAAACCGCGGCGGAAACGCCGGGGAGTGATGGTGACAGAATTATTGTTTCAATAACCATGGTAATAAAAATTATGTATTATTGAATTAAAGTTTACATTGTCTTGGAATTTAAATAAGACATGACATAATAATTGTCTTTTAAGTCACTAAGGCCCGAGTCCGCCTAAGTGAAGCACAAACATCATCATGCATCAGCACCTGAAACACATGTAAAAATAGGTACGTCAGCATAAAAATGCCTGTGAGATACATAGGTTTTGTTTATGCAGGATTCATGACTTGTAGTTTAAAAGAAGTGTTTAACAAAAATAGTCATGAACCTTGTAAAATGTTTTCTTTTATAAAATCATATGAAAATCAAATGATATAAAAGAAATATGCATGGTTAAATAAATAACCAAGTAAAAGTAATTTTGTGTGAAATAGGTATTTTGTAATAAAATGTCATGTCCTTGTAAAAATGTTTCATGTCTTGTCCAAGTGATTTATATAACGCAACAATGTGAAATACAATAAAAGCACTTATATATAGGAAGTACCATCGGCGTATCCACCATGCTTTTATCGTATGGCACATAGCCCCGTTACATAAGTCACTTATCATTAGCCAACAAAATGTCATGTTTAATGTCAAAATGTTTATGCATAAACCATGTTTAATGTCATGTGTAAATGTTATTATGTATAACCAATGGTATGCATAGTAAGTAGGAAAACATCTACTTAAACTATGTAAAAATGCCAATGTGAAACATATGTCATGTACGGTGAATAAAAGAATTTACTCAACCCCGTAGGAAAAATGTACAAAACAATGTTTTTGAGTAAACCCAAGTTTAATTCAAATGTCATGTTTTGCAGAAAACAATGCTTTATGATTACAAACATTTATGTAGTAATGTTAATCACATACATTCAAGCCTTGCGACTGTGGCGACAAACCTTTAAACAAATTAAAGGTTTATCTAAGTTATGTAGTCGGATTCTGTCATTTCCAACTTCCAAACAAACCTAGGAAGTCGGAAACGGGAGTTGTCAATTCCTATGGTACCATTACATACTACCGAGCGGCGTGATCAATGTTAATGAATGTATTATTGTCCCGATTAAACACACCAAATGTCATAACCAATGTAAGCATGCTATGAAAACCATGTACTAGGTATGCTAAGTAAACATGCCTAGTAGAAATGTCATGTAAAACAATGCGTACATATGCTAAGTAAACATATGTAACAAATGTGTAATAAATCAATGTGCTAGCATGCTTAACATACATAGCAAAACATAGTGAAAACATGTACTAAATATGTACTAAGTGAAACTAGTATGTTTATGTCACAAAAGCTTGTAAAACAAGAAAGTAACAATATGTACATGTGAATCACCCCAAAGTATTTGAAAACGGTAAAAGAGGGGAGCTATGTACTCACTTGGGATTGCTAATTAGTCTTGAGAATAAGACCAATTTAAGCTCCAAGTATCACGGAATCAACCGTCACCTAGCATAGGTAACTATGTTAATAATCGGCTCCTAAATCGGGAGATAGGATAGAATGAGGTTCTATAAATAAAATGAGTATGATTTAATAGACCTTACATTCTGATTTGAAAGTCTACCTAAGTGCTTTTGACCCGTTTCGACCTATTATGGTAGTATAAGCTACTATAATGCGTCGTTAGCGTAAGACTATGTTCGGATGGTTAACTATGTGCTATGCCAAGTCTTACCTGCCCAATTATGCCTAAACATGTTACTAAATCAGATTATATGTCAAAAATATGTTCATATAGTCAAAATATGGATTTATGCTTCAAAAGGGCGTTTTGGTCATTTTCTATGGGCATACAAGCTAACTAGCAAAAGACTAACCAATCCTATGTGATCATAAGGTATAACCTCAGGGGTTATTCTCTATATAACTATGATCACTAAGTAAGCTTGGTCGGATCCTAATGATCGACCAAATGGGTCGGGTTCGAAAGTCTAAGCGGTTGTTTAGACCACTTAATTAAGGACCCTAAACAAGCACGAAACTATTAGTGACGAGTTAAACATGTCAAAACATGTTTAACCTACTGATTTGGTATCAAAACAATGGGTTTTGATACCTGAAAATAGTTCCTTTGAAAAATGCGTGCTAAAACGCATTTTGACCGAAACTTTGACTCGTCACTATGCCTAGTTAATGTGGTAATCAGTAGGTATAATCACTAAGGATTATAACCATTGTGATTACAATCACATTGCAAAGTTCAATTGAACTTTGACTTAACCAATTGACTGGTCAAACTGATAGTCAAACACTGTTTGACTTTTTAAACTAGTAAGCAATAAAAGAAATGAAAGAATGCTCACTATAGTCCTTGCTATCTTTTCTACAAAAGAAATAAGCTCCCAATCAGATGAGAAAGCTCTCCAAAGCAGATTAGAGAAGGGAAATGAGGAAATGAGCAAGGATTCAAGTGAATTGGATGGCTATTTATAGTTGTAGCAAAGCTACAAGATCATGCCAAGTTTTGTGTGGCCAACAAGCATGAAATCATGGCCCTACATGTGTTAAAGATTGATTGGGAACCTTGGAGAGTCGTTTACTTGGAGCCCAAAACAAGGAATTTGCATAAAAGTCCCTGAATTATCAAACAGCAGCCAAAAACCAATTTTCTGTCGCTGGGCGTCCCTTGCGCACCGTAAAGATAGGGCTTGCGGTGCGCAAGCTAACAACTTTCAGCAAATGTCAGTTTTGGTCCCTGTACTAGAATAAGCTCATTTCAGGCCCTTTTGACCCCCGTTAAGCCATTTTCAAGGCTCTACAAGGTCAATAAAGTTTAGAGGACTCAAAATGTGCTCGGAAAACTCTCGGATGTCGGCCCGTTTGGTCGTACGGTCGCGTTATTCGTTAAATTACGACGAAACTCAAACGGACGCGAAAACGAACCAAATTAAGCGACGAATGGTATTTTTGCATGGCGATCACTAAAATAAAAATATTTTAGTGTGTACAAAAATTTTGGATGCCCAGATGTGGTCAGATCGTAAGATATGCGCGAAAATGCAAACTTACGCCGTTTTTGACACTTTTGGTCCCTGAAAGATCATATAAGCATGTTTTCGCACACCGAACCACTCAAAGCTTATTTCTAAGCTATGTTTAGGTTATTTATGGTATGTTTAGCTTATGATCATATTCTGGACTGTACGTTGACTTACGAAACGATAGACTTTTGCAGTTTGACGCAAATAGTCCCTGTGAGCGAATAAACTTGTTTTTGCCATACCAAACCTTCTAAAACTTATTTCTAAGTTATGTAAAGGTTATTTAAGGTATGTTAAACTTATGTTGCTGTTCCGGAGTGTTTGTCGCGTTAAACTGATCGCGTTTACGCATCAGTTTGCGTATAACTTCCCAGAAAGCGATATAGAGTTCAAAATCGATCAAAAATCAACATGTGCATAAAATCAAACATAAATACAAACATTGGGATCAAAACACACTGTTTTATTAATATTGTATTTTTCAGAGTCTGTAAAATGATTACATAAGCACAGATGTCACACTGGGCACGCCCCCGTGCTGGGAATAGAAGCTTCTATAACTTTGTCCTTTCTGCAGACACCTGGCCACGCCCCCGTATCCGCTGGGCACGGGGCCATGGTCAGCCTTCTGATCTCTTGTTTTTGCTTGGGAAGATTCTGTCGAGGGGTCAGGCATGCCACGTTTATTCCTTTTCTCTGTATTTATGTTAGATTTTGCTGCATATTTGTTCCTTTTGTTCATTTAAGCTCATTTGGTCCTGAAAATACAAAAGGAAGACAAAAGCACACTTTTTCCAACATTAGTACTAAAAAAGGGTTAGTTTTATGCCTCATTTGATGTAATTTATATGTTGCATTTTGCACACGTCAGTATCCAAATTCGGTCGAGATAGTGAAAGTTACCATTCGGTTTATTCAGTAGTTGATTTTCTATTCCAAGAATTCTTTCTTCCTTCAAAGTGTTCTCGAGAAAACAAGCGTGTTGAGCGTCGCGAATGAGAGCTTCGAGGTCGTGTTGGGCTTGAACATTACGAACACTATGTAAATAGCTTCGTCAGCTAATAGCATCGGCGACGACGTTTGCTTTGCCTGGGTGGTAGCATATCTCACAGTCTTAGTCGTTGAGAAGTTCAACCCATCTGCGTTGGCACATGTTCAGTTTTGTCTAATTCAAGATGTGTTGTAGGCTCTTATGTTCAGTGAAGACCATGCACTTGGTACCATAAAGGTAGTGTCGCTAAATCTTTAACGCAAAAACAACTACACCGAGTTCGAGTGTGACAACCGGTGATTTACGGCTCTTAATTACATGATTAACAGGTGATTAACGCGATAATAAATAGTGTTTACAGCACAAATTAACTTAATTAGGCCTATGGAGTGCCTAGGAACGTTTATCCGACTTTACAGTACGCGTATGAAGATTCGCATGGAATCTGCAACATCAAACGGCAACGAACTGATATCGTACAAAATACTGACAACGCCACTATTATACGTTTTTTTTAAATTTATGCTTTCGACACTTATGGAGTTTGGGTTGCGATATCGGGTCTCGTAGGAATTACGAGCCACTTACACATGAGATGGGCTTGTGGGCCCTGGGCCCAAGCCCAAAACCCACAAGCCTAAACCTGCACATAATATATTAGATCTTAAAAATCTTATCAAAATCTTATTAAGATTCACGAAATCTATACAAGATTCACACAAATCTCTACAAATCTTTCAAAATCCCTATAAGATCTTACAAGATCTCTATATAATCCATAAGTCTTGCACAATTCTCACAACACATAACACTACAAACTCTCAACACTCTCTCCTCTCTCTCCTCTCTCTCTTTGTCTGCATATTAACATGCACACATAAAAATCACAGATCATGAACCCTCATCTCCTTCACTTCTAAAAAAAAACCCTAGCCCCCATTTTGTGTTTATCCTCTGCGATGAAGGATCAGACAACCCAAAGCCAATATCACAACACACCTCTCATCTCCCTCTCGGTTTTAATCCGACGCACACACAAGACCCGAGTCGGACTCCGGCTCCGGGTCTGGTTGATCTCCGACCGATGACATCCACCCACCCCCCTGTATCGCAGTCACCACACCTTCCTTGCAGAGCTTAGAGAAAGAATCAGAGGATGAGGGAAGCCGACAGTGAAGACCGTCGCCGGACACGGCGGCGGGGGTGGCGGTTCAAGTGAGCGACAGAGAGAGATGTGGAGGAGAGAGAGAACGGTGAGGGGTATGACGGCGGAGGCGGTGGTGCTTGTTGACGGAACGACAACGGTGACGGCCAGGAGCGGCGATGATGGCGATGGTAGTGGTTCAGGTCCCAGATTCAACAAGTTTGACTCCGATTTGTTTCTTTTGTTCAGGTTAACTTTGAGTTCGAATCGGTTCGGTTCAACAAGGGATACGGGTCAGTTCAGGGACTTAGTCTATTAAGACTTTGAATACGTACAGAACGCCTAGTACTCGAATATGGTCTCCAACCGTTGCCGAAAAACAAAGAGTCAAAATTTTTTTCTTTCAAACATACGCTAAAGTGGTGTTTTACACACGGTACACAAAACTCTGAGAGTTTAGGAAACATGCATTTAAGACCTTCGGAAACTCATGTTGAAGTTCATTAAAGGTCATCACGTAGGAACCCCGTTTATTAACTCGGGCAGACGCCAATATTATGCTGTCTCTGCGGTTTTAGTTAATCGAGCAGGTAACCTAAGCAAAACGAAGCACAGGCGTTCAAGAGTTTACGAGTCTCAAACGATGCATCAACGGAGGTTGAAGTACATCACATACGACTTTCGAGACAAGGTTTTTGAGAAGACACGATTGAAAACTTAAGCGACGATGCTAATCCTGTCAGCAGGAGAATTACCGATTAGGATGCGACAGCTTGTACACACGATCCTGCAACGACACGAATCACGCCAAGGAGAAGACACATGTCTCCGTGTTCCCCCTATCTCAATAACGACGAATACGCCATGTTCGAAATTCCATGGTAATGTCACCTAACAACTGGTTATCACATGCAACCCCAAGTAAAGTCCTTAAATTTCTTTTATTGAAATTCCGACTATTGCATCTAGTGAGTAGATTTTCACATCTCTACTCCTCTTAATGGTCATTGTATCACGATCATTTCTTTCATTATAGCAAATACTCGTTGCTTTATTTCTTGAGGAATACATATGTTACGCATGCATCGTTTGTTACGCATATGGTTTCGTTCAAATAAGCGTTTCATTTGTTCCGAGTCGTAGTGGACCTGTTTGGTCTACAAATCCATTAAGTTGTTTGTTGATTTTGACACCTTGTGATGGTGTTTTCACTAATTGAAGCTTGCTCTAATCTCGTTTACATATCTCATGCACGGATTTAAATTATTTATTTATTGATTTGCTTTAAATCCGCTTTGATTTATCATATTACAGCAGACTTAACACAATCGTGTACTAAGGCAATGGTACACAAATTCATTCTATATTCCGGTGTACCTACTAAAGTTTCTTTCAACATCGATCGAAAAAACTATTTCCTTGATGTTCCATTTTCAATTGAAAATCCTATGATGTCATTTGAAACAAACTTCCAGATTCACTTTATTGCGCTTTCATTTGATTTCAAACACGGTGAACTTGTTTGATCACCGCTATTATTGGATTATTTAAATCTCTACGACACCTTGTGGTGTCGATATAAACTTGTAGCTTGGGCTAACCATGATTGAGCGTTTCATGCAAAACACAGGTGATACTTGTTCGATCACCCCTATGATTGAATTGTTTCATTCACTACGACACCTTGTGGCATCGGTATAACTTGCAGCTTGGGCTGATCATGATCGAGCGTTTCATGCAAAACTATTTCATTGAACTTGTTGATTCTAAGTTCCATTTAGTGGATGTTATTGTTTCTAACATTCATTCGCATATCGTAAACGTCCATTTGGAATTCTACTGGTTGAAATTCCTCTTTTAATGGACCCCTGTTAACTTGGTCAGTATGTCTCGTTTCCTTTGACATTATTCATATTTACTTACGCATTACGTAACTCTAAGGAGTTAACGTAGTCTAAATTTCGAGGACGAAATTTCATTAACAGGGGGAGAATGTGACAACCGGTGATTTATGGCTCTTAATTACATGATTAACAGGTGATTAACGCGATAATAAATAGTGTTTACAGCACAAATTAACTTAATTAGGCCTTTGGAGTGCCTAGGAACGTTATCCGACTTTACAGTACGCGTATGAAGATTCGCGTGGAATCTGCGGAACATCAAACGGCAACGAACTGATACCGTACAAAATACTGACAACGCCACTATTATACGTTTTTTTTTTAATTTATGCTTTCGACACTTATGGAGTTTTGGTTGCGATATCGGGTCTCGTAGGAATTACGAGCCACTTACACATGAGATGGGCTTGTGGGCCCTGGGCCCAAGCCCAAAACCCACAAGCCTAAACCTGCACATAATATATTAGATCTTAAAAATCTTATCAAAATCTTATTAAGATTCACGAAATCTATACAAGATTCACACAAATCTCTACAAATCTTTCAAAATCCCTATAAGATCTTACAAGATCTCTATATAATCCATAAGTCTTGCACAATTCTCACAACACATAACACTACAAACTCTCAACACTCTCTCCTCTCTCTCTTTGTCTGCATATTAACATACACACATAAAAATCACAGATCATGAACCCTCATCTCCTTCACTTCTCAAAACAAACCCTAGCCCCCATTTTGTGTTTATCCTCTGCGATGAAGGATCAGAAAACCCAAAGCCAATATCACAACTCACCTCTCATCTCCCTCTCGGTTTTAATCCGACGCACACACAGGACCCGAGTCGGACTCCGGCTCTGGGTCTGGTTGGTCTCCGACCGATGACATCCACCCACCCCCCTATATCGCAGTCACCACACCTTCCTTGCAGAGCTTAGAGAAAGAATCAAAGGATGAGGGAAGCCGACGACGAAGACCGTCGCCGGACACGGCGGCGGGGGTGGCGGTTCAAGTGAGCGACAGAGAGAGAGATGTGGAGGAGAGAGAACAGTGAGGGGTATGACGGCGGAGGCGGTGGTGCTTGTTGACGGAACGACAACGGTGACGGCCAGGAGCAGCGATGATGGTGATGGTAGTGGTTCAGGTCCCAGATTCAACAGGTTTGACTCTGATTTGTTTCTTTTGTTCGGGTTAACTTTGGGTTCGAATCGGTTCGGTTCAACAAGGGATACGGGTCAGTTCAGGACTCTGATGGGTGTTTTGATTCAAGGTGTTACAGATTTCGGTTTGGGTATTTGGGTGTTCCAAGTCTCGGGTTTCAGCTATACGGGTGCGAGATTCTGATTTGGTTCAGTATGTTCGGGCTCGGACGTGGTCAACTGGTCAACATCAGTTTTACGGGTCAACAGACGGTCAACGAAGTCAACGGCGGTCCAACAGTCAACTATGGTCAAACGGTCAAAGTCAGTCAAGACCCGGTCAACTCAGGACCCGGTAAACTTCAAACGAACCAAATTTTAATTTCGTTGTTTATATACAATACACTTTACGCGAACCGAGCTCGAACCTTTAGCGATTAAATAACGTATATATGTTAGTGATGATTTAAGTTTTGGCGATTGATGAAAATTATATATATATCATTTGTTGACAATTGTTGAGCTTTGAGAAAATACGACGACTTTTTTATTGTCGGGTTATTCCAAAAAAAGAGGAAACTCTGTCTGATTTTTGTAAAAATCCGAAACCAAAACATAAGTATATTGTTAAAGGGCACTTGTTGAAATCCGAGTCTTTCTACTAGAATAAATTAAAAGACATTTTATTTTTACGACGTTACAAGTTAACGAAAAACCGATATTTCATTCGAGATAAATATAATTATTTATATCTATTTCAAAACGCCGATGAATTCGAATCACTTGGAATAATTTCATAAAATACGTATGAAGTTTCTATTTATTTCAAATGTTTAATGTTCGGAAGTCGTCTATTATTAATATAACTATTTACATTTCTTCCAAACGTTTAGAATCCGAATTCTTGTAAAGTGAATATAATTATTTATATTCGTTTTAAACGTCAAGTTTTCAAATATATATATATGTATATTTAAGTATTTCAATCCTACGAGAACTACAACGGTATATTACCGAATCACATACGACATTTCGAATTACGTACTATTATCGATTTACGTATTTCTATTCATGACGATTTCATAAAATATATTTTTATTTATACATATATATATATATATATATCATAAATCATTCGGAAACAAAGTCGTTTTTGAGACTTAGATTTATCCCGAATACAAACGGGATCAAATAATCATCGATTGGGTATTCTAAGTCAGACTAACAACACCTTCGTAAAGTCGTTTTATTTACGACTCGGTAGAGCTCGGACACGTAGTTTAACTACGCCGTTCTATTAGAAACTAATAAGTTATTCCATGTTAGGAATACTATAGATGGACGCTAGCTAATTCACGTTCTTGAAATGATACTTCGGAATCACGCTAGGCTAGCTTTGCACAGGAATATCCAGGTGAATTCATAACCCCACCTTTTACGGTCTTACATTTTTCTAAATGTTTTCGGGGTGGAAAGACATGCACTTTTTGCAAAGCATACAAGGTTTTCAATAAACAAGAATTACATATTTCTAAACCATTTTACAAGCAAGTTTTCACTGACACAAATGGTTTACGAAAAGCTTATGTTTTATACCGGTTTTTCAAACAAGCGTATTTTTCGAAATGTGCATACACATGAATTCTAGTTTTCTAAACTACGGGAAAATACAAGTACCAAGAGGTACATTAAACTAAGGAATGACACAATAGATCATGTCACGAATAGTGTGACAACTCGTATTTCAAAACCTATCTTTGTGTTAATGTAACGTATGTGAATCCTATGTGATTACATGAACTTTGATGATCAATGGAATATTTTGTTATTATGTTATTATGTTATCTGATTATGTGAATGCATGTATGTATGTACTATTATCACACAAAAATAAACCGATCACACAACACTTGGCCGATCGCACAAGTTTATTCGGACTACACTTGTTGTACTCGAAACCCATAAAGGGCAGCCCATTAGGAGGGTTCGGCCCACTCCATCAACTCGCACAACACCTAGGGTGTTAGTATAAATCCAACACTTCACCAAGACACACAAAGTTTAGCAAACCCTACTCCCTCTCTCCTCTCAAAAGTCGACGGCAACACTCCCATCTCTCTCTAAGCTTTTGGTTTGGATCATCCTTGTTCTACTTTATAATCGGTTAGTGTTTATAATTATCGGTTGTATGTTTGATGGTGTTATGATCTAGGTGTATTACATGATAATTTAGTGATACCTTGTAATTGATTATGATGTAAACTGTTAGGGTTTAGTGTTCATAATAATCGGCTCACATGTGTACTTGATGATATTCATATGATTCGGATTGCATGATCTAGATTTAGAACCGAATATATATAATCGGCTGCTATGTTTCTGCCTTTCGGATTGATTGCTTGGTGATGTTGAAAGCTTTAATATGATAGTTTGAATGTTTTAGGATGTTGTTATGTTTGAAACATAATTAGGGTTCACACAAGATCTGATCTGATCGCACAAGGCAGTCGTACAAGACTAGTGCAACCGATTAAACACAACGTACAACACAGCTTTTGCATGATCGCACAAGACCTTGTGGATCGCACAAGATAGTGCCGATCGCACAAGGCTTGGGCCACACACGAACGTTAGGACTATTGGGCCTTAAAGCCCAATGTCCATTCGCACAAGTTGTCCGGATCGCACAAGATATCTGGAACGCACAAGAGCAATGTATATTATTATTTGGGCTGTGTATTGTGTTGGGCTTATTTGTAAACTGGGCCGGGTATGTTTTGGATCGCACAACCTGTTATGGGTCGCACAAGTTATGCTGGACGCACAACAGGTTGGGCCGGGTATCTTTAGGCTTCATTGGGTGAATCGTACAAGTTCGGATATGTTATGGACTGGACTGTTTAAGTGATTTACGTGTTTGCCATGATCAATACGTGTTCGTAACCTGTTAGCTTATGTGTAAACATGCGTGCACTACTTGAACCTAGACCTGACTTGTATGGTAACCATGTTAGGACGTGGTTGACCTCTAGCAGCTCGATTAACCTTTCGTTTATCTGCCGAGCTAACCTAAGGTGAGTTCACACTTTCTACAAAGCATGGGATTCCCAGGGGTTGGGAATGGGTTAAGGAATATGGATTCCTCGTCCTTCTTGGGTAGGACAGTACGGGTTAAGGAATATAATTCCTCGTCCTCATGGACAGTTAACTTTCACTAGACCAAAACTCTATCACGAAGTCCCTCCTTTTTATATCGTCTTAATCGCCGGGCCAATGACGAGCGGGTCATTAGTTAGATAGCGCTATTTAGGTCTGACAAGCCTCACACCGTGCCGCAGAGGACGGGCGTGAACTAATGGATCTGGGCACGTCAATGATGATAGACATTGACAGTTCAGGGCACATAAACATGACTACAGTCAGCGGTCGATATGGTAACGAGCCTAGTAGTATAAACATGGGGTAGCCCCCACGGCCAGAGAGCCAGATAATTAAACATGGGGTAGCCCCCACGGCTGGATTGCCAGAGTAAATGGATAAACAAATCACGTTTTCAACTATGGGGTAACCCCCACGGCAGGGATGCCAGTTAAAGGAAACTGTTTTTGGAACAACTTAAAACAAACACCCAACTGTGAACTCGCTCAACATTGTTGTTGACTCGTTACTACATGCTTTGCAGGTCACTAGGTTTAGCAGGAGCTTGCATGGGGAAGAGTCGTTGTGGAACATGGACATTGAGTGGTCATGATGAACTTAAACATTATTAACTTATGCCTTGGTTTTAAACGTTACGCTTCCGCTTGCAACTTAAACTATGTTTTGTTTGGACACCAATTGTATTGGTTGGAGTTTATAATCACTTACATGCTTGTTTAATATGATTGGTGGCTGGATCCTGGTCAGTCACGCCTCCAAGCGGTAATACTCCGCATGTGGATTTTGGGGGTGTGACAGATTGGTATCAGAGCCATTGGTTATAGCGAACTTGGTTTTAATAAAGGAAAAAGTTTTGTTAAAACCAGACTATAACCTGTACAGTGCTCAACGGTCCACAACGACGCTTCGCTCCACGTGCAAGACTCGACATTCTAGGTGATATGGTTTATGATTTCATTGCCTACTTGCTAGATTACATAGAACTTTGCTTATGGTATGCTTAGATAAACGTAGCAACGATAGTTTGAAAACACATGTGTGCTTACTCTCTTCTGTCATCGCACTCTCACGAACCCCTCTCACTCAGGTTTTCCTTTGATATGAAGATCATGAGTGGACGCGTTAACATGACTCAAGCCCAGTTGACGGCTCTGATTAACCAACAAGTTGCTGCGGTACTTGCAGCCGCACAAGCAGGAGGTATATCCTGCAGTCTAAACTCACTCTAGGATCTTTAGGTCCTACTCTCGTAAACCAACACTTGTGCTTAACCTTGTCCCTTCTTACACCCACGACAGGTCAACATGCTCAGCCACCTGTGTGCACCTTCAAAACTTTTATGGACTGCCGACCTACTACTTTCAGCGGCACTGAAGGAGCGGTAGGCCTCCTCCACTGGTTTGAGAAACTCGAATCTGTCTTTGAGATGTGTGAATGCCCTGAGGCTCACAGGGTGAAGTATGCTACTGGTACTCTTGAGGGTATAGCGCTCACGTGGTGGAAGCTCAGGTCCAAATGCTGGGGTTGGTTGCTGCTAACGCCACCCCATGGAACAATTTTAAGGAAATGATTAAGGAAGAGTACTGCAATCATGATGACATTCACAAGTTGGAGGTAGAGTTCTTCAACCTCAAGATGACGGGGTCAGAAATTGAAGCTTATACAAAAAGATCGAATGAGTTGGCAATTTTGTGTCCTACGATGGTGGATCCTCCCATCAAACGTATCGAACTATACCTCAAGGGCTTAGTGCCAGAGATTCAAAGTCATGTGACTTCAGCTAACCTCGCCACCATCCAGTAAGTTGTTCAATTGGCTCATCGTCTCACTGATCAAGCGGTGGAGCAGAACAGGTTACCAAAGCGTATTAGTGATACAACTACTTCTGTTACTCCCAACGACAACAAGCGTAAATGGGATGGGACTTCAAGCAAAGGTTCGACTTCTGTTCTATCTCAGTCTCAGCAGAGAAGGACTGACGACTACAAAAGCCCTAGTCAGCAATCATCTGGTGGTCAGAGTCAAGGAGGGTACAGGGGAAATCACCCCAAATGCAATCGCTGTAACCTACACCACAGCGGACCATGCACCAGGAGTAACTGTCATCGGTGCAACAAGCCAGGCCACGCTGTAAAGGATTGCAGAAGTTTATACCCCGCAAACCAGAATCGTCAGCAACAACAAGCCCCACAAAATCAACGCCAGCAGCAGCAGCAAGGTATCAACAAAGGGTGCTTTCAGTGTGGAGCTGAAGGCCACTTCAAGAGAGATTGTCCCCAACTGAACTAGAACCAGATCAACAACAATAATAACAACCAGGGAAATGGAAACAACGGGGGTAACAACGGCAATGGTGCAAGGGGTCGTGTGTTCGTTATTGGCCAGGGTGAAGCAAGGAATGATCCCAACGTCGTGACGGGTAAGTTCCTACTGGACGACTTTTATGTTACTGTCTTATTTGATTCGGGTGCCGATACTAGCTACGTGTCCTTAAAAGTTAGTCAAATGCTTAAACGTACCCCAACACTTTTGAACACCAAGCACACTGTAGAGCTAGCTAATGGTAAGAGTTTAGAGGCCACACACGTAGTCAAGGGTTGTAATCTTATTCTTGCTAACCAGACCTCTATCGACCTCATTCCTATCGTTTTAGGTAGTTTCGACGTTGTCATTGGGATGGACTGGTTATCCCAACACCAAGCTGAGATTCTTTGTAACGAGAAGATCGTCCGTATTCCTCGCTCAGGTGATGAACCTCTCATGATTCATGGCGACAAGAGTGGTGCTGTTGTGAGCATCATCTCTTTCCTTAAGGCCCAAAAGTGTTTACGAAAGGGCCACACTGCTATTTTGGCTCTCGTTACTGATACCTCGAAGAAAGAGAAGAAGATAGAAGATTTTCCGATCGTACGTGACTTTCCTGAGGTATTCCCTGAGGAATTACCTGGACTTCCGCCTCATCGCCAGGTCGAGTTTCAAATAGAGCTAGCTCCTGGAGCAGCGCCCATAGCTCGAGCACCTCATCGTTTAGCCCCATCAGAACTAAAAGAGCTGTCTACGCAACTACAAGAGCTCTTGGACAAGGGTTTCATTCGTCCTAGCTCTTCGCCCTGGGGAGCTCCAGTGTTATTTGTGAAGAAGAAAGACGTTACTTTCAGAATGTGTATAGATTACCGTGAGCTCAACAAGGTGACGGTAAAGAACCGCTATCCTCTTCCATGCATTGATGACTTATTCGACCAGTTGCAAGGGTCAAGCTTTTACTCGAAGATTGACCTGAGATCGGGATATCACCAGCTGAGAGTCCGAGAAGAGGACGTCTCCAAAACAGCCTTTAGAACTCGTTATGGACACTACGAGTTTTTGGTTATGCCTTTTGGTCTGACAAACGCACCTGCAGTTTTCATGGACCTTATGAACAGAGTGTGCAAGCCTTACCTGGACAAGTTCGTTATTGTTTTCATCGACGACATCCTGATCTATTCAAAGAGTCAGGAGGAGCACGAGCAGCATTTGCGACTTATCTTGGAACTTCTACGAACAGAACAACTGTATGCAAAGTTCTCGAAATGCGACTTCTGGCTTCGTGAAGTCCATTTCCTAGACCACGTGGTAAACAAGGATGGGATTCATGTCGATCCATCTAAGGTAGACTCGATTAAGAACTGGCCTGCACCTCGCACACCAACGGAAATTCGCCAATTCTTGGGTTTGGCAGGTTACTACAGGAGGTTCATTAAGGATTTTTCCAAGATTGCACAACCTCTCACCTCACTAACGCAGAAGGGCGTTACTTATCGATGGGGTAATGCACAAGAATCGGCATTTCAGCACCTAAAGGATAGACTGTGCAGCGCACCTATTCTTTCATTGCCAGAGGGCACAGACAACTTTGTGGTTTACTGCGACGCATCAATTCACGGTCTTGGTTGTGTATTGATGCAATGGGAAAAAGTTATTGCTTACGCCTCATGCCAACTTAAAGTTCATGAAAGGAACTACACTACACACGATTTAGAGCTGGGAGCTGTTGTTTTTGCACTTAAGATATGGAGACATTACCTGTACGGTACCAAGTGCGCCATTTACACCGATCACAGGAGTCTCGAGCATATCTTCAAACAGAAGGAGTTGAACATGCGACAACGTCGATGGGTCGAGCTACTGAATGATTACGAATGCTCGATCAGATACCATCCGGGCAAAGCCAATGTTGTGGCCGATGCCCTCAGTCGAAAGGATACTACGCCTAAACACGTACGAGCTTTACAACTCACCATCCAATCTAGTCTTCCTGCACAGATACGAGATGCTCAGGTAGAAGCATTGAAACTAGAAAACATCAGGGCTGAAGCCCTACGCGGCTCAAGGCAACGGTTAGAACAAAAGGAAGACGGTGCATACTATGTAACAGGACGCATCTGGGTCCCACTCTATGGCAACCTACGAGAGCTTGTGATGGATGAGGCACACAAGTCTCGTTACTCAGTACATCCTGGTTCGGATAAGATGTACCACGACTTGAAAAAGACGTATTGGTGGCCTAGCATGAAAGCCCAGATAGCAACCTATGTTAGTAAATGTTTGACTTGTGCGAGAGTCAAAGTCGAATACCAGAAACCCTCAGGCCTACTTCAACAACCAGAGATACCACAATGGAAATGGGAGCAGATTTCCATGGATTTCGTTACTGACCTACCTAGATCTCAATGTGGAAATGATACTATATGGGTGATCGTGGATCGACTCACAAAGTCTGCACACTTCTTGGCTATCAAAGAAACTGACAAGTTCTCTACTTTAGCAGATGTTTACTTGAAGGAAGTGGTTTCGAGGCACGGGGTGCCCACCTCTATTATCTCTGATCGTGACGCACGTTTTACTTCTGAACTGTGGCAAGCAATGCACAAGTCCTTTGGCTCACGTTTAGATATGAGCACAGCTTATCACCCACAAACGGATGGGCAGTCTGAACGCACCATCCAGACCCTTGAAGACATGCTTAGGGAATGTGCGATTGACTTTGGCAACGGTTGGGAAAAACATCTGCCACTAGTGGAATTCTCGTATAATAACAGTTACCACACCAGCATTCGGGCCGCTCCATTTGAGGCATTGTACGGGCGTAAATGCTGATCACCTCTTTGTTGGGCAGAGGTGGGGGATAGTCAGATCACTGGCCCAGAACTCGTGGTAGACACAACAGAAAGGATTGCTCAAATACGACAACGAATGGCGGCAGCTCGTGACCGTCAGAAAAGCTACGCCGATAAGGGCAGGAAACCACTCGAGTTCCAGGTTGGGGATCGAGTGCTACTCAAAGTCTCACCCTGGAAGGGTGTTGTTCGTTTTGGCAAACGAGGCAAACTTAACCCACGGTACGTTGGACCATTCGAAATCATAGAGAAAATAGGCAGGGTGGCCTACAAACTGAACTTACTAGCAGAACTCAGTGGAGTTCACAACGTTTTCCACGTGTCGAATCTGAAGAAGTGTCTGTCAGATGAGACCCTCATAGTTCCTTTGAAGGAACTCACTATCGACGAGCAGTTGTGATTCGTCGAGGAACCAGTAGAGATTACTGACCGAGATGTGAAGATTCTCAAGCGCACTAGAATCCCTCTTGTTCGAGTTCATTGGAACTCATGTCGTGGCCCAGAGTTCACCTGGGAACGCGAAGATCAGATGAAACAAAAGTATCCCCAATTGTTCGCAAACAGTACAACCACTACTGAGGCTGAAGCTACTGCGGAATTTCGGGACGAAATTCCAGATCAACGGGGGGAGGATGTGACACCCCAGGAAAACCAGGGAAACCATGCAACTTAACTAGCTTCCTCAGTGAGTACGTACCAAATTTCGGGATGAAATTTCTTTCAACTTGGGGATAATGTGACAACTCGTATTTCAGAACCTATCTTTGTGTTAATGTAACATATGTGAATCCTATGTGATTACATGAACTTTGATGATCAATGGAATATTATGTTATTATGTTATCTGATTATGTGAATGCATGTATGTATGTAATATTATCACACAAAAATAAACCGATCACACAACACTTGGCCGATCGCACAAGTCTATTCGGACTACACTTGTTGTACTCGAAACCCATAAAGGGCAGCCCATTAGGAGGGTTCGGCCCACTCCATCAACTCGCACAACACCTAGGGTGTTAGTATAAATCCAACACTTCACCAAGACACACAAAGTTTAGCAAACCCTACTCCCTCTCTCCTCTCAAAAGTCGACGGCAACACTCCCATCTCTCTCTAAGCTTTTGGTTTGGATCATCCTTGTTCTACTTTATAATCGGTTAGTGTTTATAATTATCGGTTGTATGTTTGATGGTGTTATGATCTAGGTGTATTACATGATGATTTAGTGATGCCTTGTAATTGATTATGATGTAAACTGTTAGGGTTTAGTGTTCATAATAATCGGCTCACATGTGTACTTGATGATATTCATATGATTCGGATTGCTTGATCTAGATTTAGAACCGAATATATATAATTGGCTGTTATGTTTCTGCCTTTCAGATTGTTTGCTTGGTGATGTTGAAAGCTTTAATATGATAGTTTGAATGTTTTAGGATGTTGTTATGTTTGAAACATAATTAGGGTTCATGAGGAATCGGTTGGAATATGTTTGTTTTGATCGATTATTGGTTAATTTTGAAATTGGTTAGTTGTTGATTGTGAACCACGAAAATAGGAAACTGTTTGATTGCTTTGACCGATTTAATGTATGATTGGAAACTGTTGATTTCCTATAAATGATATGCATAATATTCGGATAATAAAACCAATCGCACAAGACTCCTTGGTCGCACAAGATCAGATCACACAAGATCTGATCTGATCGCACAAGGCAGTCGCACAAGATTAGTGCAACCGATTAAACACAACGTACAACACAGCTTTTGCATGATCGCACAAGACCTTGTGGATCGCACAAGATAGTGCCGATCGCACAAGTCTTGGGCCACACACGAACGTTAGGACTATTGGGCCTTAAAGCCCAATGTCCATTCGCACAAGTTGTCCGGATCGCACAAGATATCCGGAACGCACAAGAGCAATGTATATTATTATTTGGGCTGTGTATTGTGTTGGGCTTATTTGTAAACTGGGCCGGGTATGTTTTGGATCGCACAACCTGTTATGGGTTGCACAAGATATACTGGACGCACAACAGGTTGGGCCGGGTATCTTTGGGCTTCATTGGGTGAATCGCACAAGTTCGGATATGTTATGGACTGGACTGTTTAAGTGATTTACGTGTTTGCCATGATCAATACGTGTTCGTAACCTGTTAGCTTATGTGTAAACATGCGTGCACTACTTGAACCTAGACCTGACTTGTATGGTAACCATGCTAGGACGTGGTTGACCTCTAGCAGCTCGATTGACCTTTCGTTTATCTGCCGAGCTAACCTAAGGTGAGTTCACACTTTCTAGAAAGCATGGGATTCCCAGGGGTTGGGAATGGGTTAAGGAATATAGATTCCTCGTCCTTCTTGGGTAGGACAGTACGGGTTAAGGAATATAATTCCTCGTCCTCATGGACAGTTAACTTTCACTAGACCAAAACTCTATCACGAAGTCCCTCCTTTTTATATCGACTTAATCACCGGGCCAATGGCGAGCGGGTCATTAGTTAGATAGCGCTATTTAGGTCTGACAAGCCTCACACCGTGCCGCAGAGGACGGGCGTGAACTAATGGATCTGGGCACGTCAATGATGATAGACATTGACAGTTCAGGGCACATAAACATGACTACAGTCAGCGGTCGATATGGTAACGAGTCTAGTAGTATAAACATGGGGTAGCCCCCACGGCCAGAGAGCCAGATAATTAAACATGGGGTAGCCACCACGGCTGGATTGCCAGAGTAAATGGGATAAACAAATCACGTTTTCAACTATGGGGTAACCCCCACGGCAGGGATGCCAGTTAAAGGAAATTGTTTTTGGAACAACTTAAAACAAACACCCAACTGTGAACTCGCTCAACATTGTTGTTGACTCGTTACTACATGCTTTACAGGTCACTAGGTTTAGCAGGAGCTTGCATGGGGAAGAGTCGTTGTGGAGCATGGACATTGAGTGTTCATGATGAACTTAAACATTATTAACTTATGCCTTGGTTTTAAACGTTATGCTTCCGCTTGCAACTTAAACTATGTTTTGTTTGGACACCAATTGTATTGGTTGGAGTTTATAATCACTTACATGCTTGTTTAATATAATTGGTGGCTGGATCCTGGTCTGTCACGCCTCCAAGCGGTAATACTCCGCATGTGGATTTTGGGGGTGTGACAGATAGGGTAACATAAGCACCATTAATCGTGTACATACTAACACCGCAGAACAAAAGGTTAGATCTAATGGGTTTTCGGGTAGCCACACTCTTGGTGATAACTAGTACCAAGTAGTGCTTTTGTGTATCAGTCGTGAATCGACAACTAGAAAAATGCCTATGGTTTGGATGCTTCCTATGTCGTTACATATGTTAGTGGCCTCGCGAACCATTAACAATCTCGTATTCCTTACATATACAGAACTCAGTTTCAATACGTCTTTACAAGTTACATACCATGTTTTATACAAATTCAATGCATAGGATTATGCGGGCATGAAGCCAAAGTCAGGGTGGGCATTGACGATTATACAAGTTATACAAACACAAGAGTTTACAAAAGCAAGGTTTTTGCGAATATAATGCGTTACAAATACCAAGTTTCCATATAACATGACAAGAAAATGATTTTAAACTTGTTTTCTCAACATTATTTCAAAAACCGGTTATTCAAAAAGATTTATTTCAAATATTTTACAAACAAACTATGAACTCGCTCAACTTTATGTTGACTTTTTCGCATGTTTCTTTCTCAGGTTACTTTCCAAAGTTATGGCACGGTTGGAATAGGAGAACCATTGGAGATACGAGTACTTAGTGGCGTTCAATTTCTAGAAGTCTTAGCTTATATTTGCTTCCGCTGTGCAATGAAGATACCAGTCCAGTCACGCCAGCTCTGATAATTTCGGGGTGTGACATCGAGATCGTGGGTTGTGTAGTTCTTCTCATGGACCTTGAGTTGGCGAGATGCGTACGCAATAACCTTGTCTCGTTGCATAAGAACACAACCAAGACCTAGGTTAGAGGCATCACAATAAACAACAAAGTCGTCGTTTCCATCAGGTAGCGCGAGTACGGGAGCGTTGCAAAGCATTCGGTTGAGAGTTTGAAAGGCATCCTCTTGTTCGGTTCCCCAAACAAAAGGCTTGTCTTTATGCGTCAGGGAGGTGAGAGGAACGGCAATTTTAGAGAAATCTGCGATAAATCGACGGTAGTAACCCGCCAATCCGAGAAAAGAACGAACTTCAGACGGGGTTTTAGGTGTAATCCAACTCTTAACTGCTTCAATCTTCGCGGGTGTCACACCCTGACTTTTGCGGAAGCGTGGTTATTGGTGTAACTTCTTAATACCATAGCATTCAATCATAACAATGCTATGTGATAAAACCAAAAGTTATTCATCCATTAATTAAGTTTAGAAAATACCACAACATACTTCTCTTGAAAACATCGATGCCAAATTAAGTTACAAACCATGACATGTTCAACTGAGTTCATAAAGACTCCACAAAAGACTTTAATTAAAACCGGAGTTTAGAAACATGTATCCCGTCCAGGAATAGGATACACCCCCTAAACTTGACAACCATGGATAACATCTTTTATTCATACGCAGCTTGAAAAAAAAACATGCACACACCTGCCAGATCCGCTAGTTCCCTGAAATACATGTAGTTTAAAAATATCAACAAAAAGTTGAGCGAGTTCATGTGTTCATGAGTATGTATAAAACCTTTGTATTCAATGTATGTATGAAAGTCCTTGAATGATAGCAAACAAGGAAAAGATCACCAATGGTTTGCAAGGCCACTGATATGTATGACGGTGTAGGAAGACTCAAACCTAACAAAGTTGCACCGGGCTTCCGGCTGGAAGACATAGTCACCACTATGGGCCTCCCTGGCCTCATGGGTGTGGGCTCGCTACACCCAAATAGATCTATCACTCATGCCCCTCGGTCCTACAAGAGGATTGATGGCCTCAAGTATACTCCTACCCATTCACATGATCTATGGTTCTTTCCTAGGCTAACCATACCAATTGTATTGTAAGTAATCCTTTGTAACATGTATTTCACCCACGAAGTAAATAAACAAAACAGTTTAAAGAAAAGGGGGACATGAACTCACTGTATTGCGTCCTCAGCTCGTAACTCAAACTCTGTCAGCAAACACGACTACCTACAGTGTACTAACGTCTATTAGACGAACGGGTCGTGCCTTTGCTTAGTATTAATGTTTTTGAGTTACGTTTCTATTATGTTAAACCAAGTTGTATAATTATTTGTCAAAATAATTAATATTTCAACTTAAATTATATTTGGTTTTGGAATAATTGTTTAAGCAATATTTCTGTATTAATACTTCTCAAGTATTTAACTTCGTATTTCCTTCCCAAGGATGGGGTATCTTATACATGTATTTTTGTAATTTTCAAAATAATATATTTCTAAGTCTAACTTTAGAAAATATATTTGTAAACTCATTTTGTCCCAAAAACAATGTATTGTCCAGAAAATATATATTTTTCCCAAAAATCATATACCTTCTAAATATACTAGGAAAATATATTTTAACTTCCCAAAAATAATATTTTCTCTTTTGTCAAAGTATGGTATAACTTGTAATAATAAATAAAATCATACTTTCATTTCGTTGGTATCCACAATAGTATTTACCAAAAATATATTTGTAACGGTATTGTTTTGGATAGTAAATTTCATTGTACTTTGTTATATTATTTTACCCTAAAATAATATAACTATTTCACCGAGTATACTAATAATCACACAAGTGTCTTAATATTTATATATTCCAAACATATCTTTATCCATTTTTATTCATAAAAACCAACCTCCAATATTTATATTTTTGTTACAAAAATTATGGGAAAGTTTATATTGAAGACTTATGATCAAAATACACTTGTAATACTTGTTAGAAAATATTTTTCTAAGTGTTTATATTTTTAGAAAATTTTGCCATAGTTTCCTTTAAAAATGGAGGTATCCATGCTATTAAAGCATATCATTTTCTTTTCAAAAATCATCACAACAATCAATAAACAATCCTTAAACAACTTACACTTCTCAAGTGCAAAAATTATACAATTTTCATAACATCATAAACTTGAACTTTCACAAAAACTTGTAGTAATTTGGTAGGGTGTTTAGTAGGTTTAGTTACCCCTTAAAGTGCGTTTATTACTTTACAAAACTTATTCTTTTGAACTCTTCTTGTAAATAAAGTGCTCTTACACTTATTTTATTACAAAAAAATGTACATTTAAGTAAGAATCAAGTTCTACTAAAAATCGTATTTTGAACTTGGTTTTCTTTGAAACCCATTCATGAATCTTAGATTCATAAGATTACTAGCTTACTTTGTTCATTGTTTTTCGAGAAACCGACTTTTTATTCAAGTTCACATTCATGCATGAGGATGATCTTCTTGTGTTAGCACATAATCATCCTCTAACTTGCTAGATCATGTGTTTAATCACAATCTAGCAAGCTCCTTATGATGATCAACATCACAGTCTCAAGCAAACATCAACAAGTATCACACATACTCTAAACAACATTATTTCAACAAGATTTCATCATATGTAAGCTTCAAGTTCATGATTCAAGATTATGTCTTTTAGGGTTCTTGTGATTTATAACCATATACATCTTTTAACAATTCAAAATTTGAAGTAACAAGGGGTCAAGAGAGTCTTACTACTAGCTCTAAGCTAGGGAAGAACACAAGAGAAAAAGATGATGAAAATGGTAGATGAAAGCAAGCAATGGAGGTTCTTCAAGTTCTACAAGCACTAAGCTTCATAAAACACCTTCTATCACCTTGGAATGATCTTGAAATGGGATGAATGAGGTTGGATGATGGATGTAAGGTGGTGGTGGTGGCGGCACTAACTAGGCCGAGAGGGAGAGGAGAGAGTGAGAGAGATGGAGTGTAGTTGTGAAGGAATGATGAAATGGTCTTGTGAATCTCAAGTGCCATACTTATAGCCATCTCTTCCAATATTTTGTCCAAAATATCAAGCAAAGATCCAATAAAATAAAAATCAAATCTTTGGGTATGGTGGTGGGTCCTTGTAACCGTAAATTCCAATGGGGGGGGGGTAAATGTAATTTGAATGGTAACTTAGATAATAGTTGGAGGTGAAGTGTAAAGTGTAAAGTCTAGTGTTTTAAGTGTATGACACATTATATAGTGTGTTAGGGTGTTCGGGGATCATGACTAGCTCAGAAATAATTAAACAATGTTTCTAGCAAAATTTTGGTGTTCCGGGTAATGTCCGGTTGTTCGGTTAGATACCGGTTCGTTAAAGTGTCAAGCTATTCTGTTTAATGATCTTTATGTTACTTCTTGTGACACTTTTAATTCCTGACACTTAGGAAAGCATTCAGGACCATTTAGTCAAATTTTTGCATGTAACTAGCTTGTTAAAAAGCTGAATTTTGCTGAAAACTGCAGAATTCTGCACTATAAGTGGGTTTTAGGCACTTTCCGGCACTTGAACTATGACCTAGTGACGCAGTTTTATGGTCCTTACTTCCCTACACACCATACCAGTGTAGTACCTTGTCCCTGGCCCACACTGGGCTTCAAAAAACTGCCTGTCTATGTACTGAACCCCGCCAGCATATTCCCGCTTTATCTGTTAACTGTGCTAACTGTACGCTGTGCATCATGTATGTCAATATAGTTTGTATGTGATAATGATGTGACATTATGTAATATGTGATGCACATGTAAGCATGATGCAGTAATCAAAAAGCAGTTAAGTAATTCAGCACAGTCAGTAAGCACATAATTAATATTAATTAATTGTACGGATACCTGGATTTAAGAGGGTTGTCACATTCTCCCCCTGTTAAGAAAATTCCGTCCCGAAATTTTAGTTCTGCTACTAGTTGCAGGGGTCTTGGGGAACAAATGTGGGTATCTTGCTTTCATACGATCCTCACGGTCCCAAGTGAACTTTGGGCCGTGTTGCGCGTTCCAACGAACCTTGACTTGTTTGACACTACTCCGTCGCGTCTTGTTAACCTTCCAATCAGTAACCTCAACAGGTTCTTCAGTAAAGTGGAGTGTGTCATCAATGTGGACTTCGTCGGCAGGTATGACAACTGTTTCTTGAGTTGGACTCTTTTTCAGGTTAGATACATGAAATGTATCATGAACGCCATTCAGTTCTGCGGGTAGATCCAACTTCTAAGCTACAAGACCAATCCTTTCCAGGATTTTGAATGGTCCAATGTATCTCGGGTTTAACTTCCCACGCTTCCCGAAGCGTGCTACACCCTTCCAGGGTGAAACCTTTAACAAAACCATATCCCCTACCTCAAACTCCAGAGGTTTCCTCCTTTGGTCCGCGTAACTCTTTTGTCGATCACGAGCCGCCCTTATGCGTTCTCGGATCTGTGTAACCTTATCAGTCATCTCTTGAACCAATTCCAGACCAACAAGCTGTCTATCACCTGCGTCTGCCCAGCATAGCGGTGATCGACACTTGTGTCCATAGAGAGCTTCAAATGGTGCAGCTTGGATACTTGCATGGTAGCTATTGTTGTATGAGAATTCTACCAAGGGTAAGTGAGTGTCCCAACTGCCACCCAAATCCATCACGCAAGCTCGTAACATATCCTCCAACGTTTGGATCATTCGTTCGCTCTGGCCATCTGTCTGCGGATGGAATGCAGTACTCAGATTTAACTGAGAACCAAAGACTTCTTGGAAGGATTGCCAAATCCTTGACACAAATCTTCCATCTCTATCGGAAATGATCGAGAGAGGCACTCCATGTCGTGCAACAATCTCTCTCAGGTATAGCTCAGCAAGCTTGCTAGTGTTGTCTTTCTCCTTGATCGGCAAAAAGTGTGCAAATTTGGTCAGACGGTCCACGATTACCCAAATCGTATCGTGACCTCTGGGTGTCCTTGGCAATTTCGTTATAAAGTCCATTGAAATCTGCTCCCGTTTCCACATGGGTATTTCGGGTTGTTGCAGAAGACCTGAAGGCTTCTGGTATTCGGCCTTTACCTTGGCACAAGTTAAACATTTGCCAACATATGTTGCAACATCACCTTTTAATCTCGGCCACCAATAGAAATCCTTTAAATCTTGGTACATTTTATCCGATCCTGGATGGATCGAGTACCGTGACTTATGAGCCTCATCGAAAATTACTTCTCTCAAACCACCAAAGAGAGGAACCCAAATTCTTTTCATGAAGCACAACGTTCCTTCATCATTTGGTACTAACTGCTTCTCCATCCCACGGAGATATTCATTCTTAAGATTCTCTTTCTTGAGAGCTTCTCTCTGTGCGGCACGAATGCGCAATGAGAGGTCTGTTTGAATAATCATTTCCAAAGCCCTAACCCTTATGGGCTTGATTCTTTCTTTCCGACTCAAGGCATCGGCGACCACATTTGCCTTCCCTGGGTGATATTTGATTTCACAATCATAGTCATTTAACAACTCTACCCATCGTCTTTGTCTCATGTTAAGCTCTTTCTGATCGAATATATGCTGTAAGCTTTTGTGATCAGTAAAGATGGTGCATCGCGTGCCGTACAAGTAATGTCGCCAGATCTTTAATGCAAACACCACAGCGCCTAGTTCCAAATCATGTGTGGTGTAGTTTTTCTCATGAACCTTCAACTGGCGTGAAGCATACCTTCTGTCGCTGCATCAGCACGCAGCCTAAACCTTGACGCAAGGTGTCGCAATATACCACGAAGTCGTCAGTTCCTTCGGGTAGGGATAAGATGGGTGCATCGCAAAGTTTGTTCTTTAACAACTGAAATGCTTCTTCTTGCTTGTCTCCCCATTCATACTTCTTGTCTTTCTGTGTAAGGGAGGTCAAAGGTTGAGCGATTTTCGAGAAATCCTCAATAAATCTGCGATAATATCCTGCCAAACCTAGGAACTGGCGGATCTCGGTTGGCGTCTTTGGAGTCTCCCAATTCTTGATCGCCTCGATCTTTGTGGGATCCAAATGAATTCCATTTCCGTTAACCACGTGACCAAGGAACTGAACCTCGCGTAACCAAAATTCGCACTTTGAGAACTTCGCGTACAGCTTCTCTTTCTTGAGCAGCTCTAAGATAGCTCTTAGATGGGCTCATGTTCTTCCTTCGTCTTTGAGTAGATCAAAATGTCATCAATAAACACGATCACAAACTTATCGAGGTACGGCTTACAGACTCTATTCATCAAATCCATGAATACTGCCGGCGCGTTTGTCAGACCAAACGGCATAACCAGGAACTCGTAATGTCCATATCGAGTCCTAAAGGCAGTCTTTGGTATGCTCTCCTCTTGAATTCTCAACTGGTGATAACTTGATCGAAGATCGCTCTTGGAGTAACAACTCGAACCTTGTAGTTGATCGAACAGGTCATCAATCCTTGGCAAAGGATATCTATTCTTGATAGTCAACTTGTTAAGCTCGCGGTAGTCGATACACCTGCGGAAACTACCATCTTTCTTCTTGACAAACAAAACTGGAGCTCCCCAAGGCGAGAAGCTTGGCCTTATAAATCCTTTATCCAATAGCTCCTGAAGTTGCGTTGACAGCTCCTGCATTTCTGAAGGCGTAAGTCGATAAGGTGCCTTAGCCACAGGCGCAGCACCTGGAACTAAGTCAATGTGAAACTCGACTTGTCGCTGCGGAGGCAATCCTGGCAAGTCTTCGGGAAAGACTTCAGGATATTCCTTCACCACTGGAATGTCTTCTAGCTTTGGCTCAGCGGCCTCTTTATCCACAATGTGTGCCAAGAAGGTGACATATCCTTTCTGCAAACATTTTCGAGCCTTCAAGTAACTGATGATTCTTAGGGGTGTATCGCGCTTCTCTCCATGTACCACAATTGTTTCTCCATTCGCCATCGGAATACGAATGACCTTCTTGTGACATACAATCTCTGCTCGGTTGCTTGACAACCAATCCATCCCTACTACCACGTCGAAGCTTCCCAACCCGACTGGCAGCAGATCAAGTGTAAACTCGTGCTCTCCCAGTTCTATCACGCAACCCCTAATAACTTCATTTGCTTCTACTAGCTTCCCATTAGCTAGTTCTATCGAATATGGAACGTCTAACTTACTGGCTACCAACCCAAGTATATTCTTAAATTCTAGCGATACAAAACTATAATCGGCACCAGTATCAAACAGTACAGATGCAAAGCGTTGATTGATAGGGAACGTACAAGTAACTACATTTGGATCTTGGCGAGCTTCTCTCGCTCCGATGTTGAATACTCTTCCATGCGCTTGATTGAGCTTTGGGCACTCCCTCTTGAAATGCCCCATGTCTCCACAATTAAAACAACATGGTCCTCGACCATTACCGTTCCCATTACCACCTTGAGTGTTGTTTTGGTTGCGGTTTCCACTCCCAGCTTGATTCGCAAAATTACTACGATTTCCATTACCGCCATTTCCTCCTTGAGGGCGGTTTCCGTATCCATTATCTCCGCGGTTGTTGTTACCAAAACCCCTTTGACCACCACGGCCAGTACCAACCCAGCATGTTTCTTTCGAGTGACCAACTCTTCCACAAGATTCACATCTTCCAGCTCGGCATCGTCCATGGTGATGCATCTGACACGCATCACATTTGGGCAAAGCGCCCATATACCCCTTTCCCTTGGCCTTGGCCGGTGCGTTTATCTCATCCTTCTTGTTTGTACTGCTGGTACCTTTCTTAAAGTTGGAGAACTTCCTCTTGTTCTCACCCGATGACTCCACGTGAATCTCCTTCTTTTTCTGGTCAGAGATCGAAAACTTATTTAACCGGATAGCTTCTTCAGTCAGTGATACGCTTAGATCGATAGCCTTAGTAATTGTCGGTGGCTTTGACGTTGTTACCATACTCATAATCTGAGGCGCCAACACCCAAATAAAACGCTCAACGCGCTTGAATTCCGGAGTAACCATATATGGTACCATGTGAGATAGATCGTGAAATCTCTGCACATATTCGGCGATCTTCAGGCCATCCATCTTGAGGTTCCAGAATTCAGTTTCCAATTTTTGAATTTCGGCCCTGGAGCAATACTTTTTACGCATGAGCTCCTTTAATTCATTCCAAGTCAAAGCGTATGCTGCTGCCTCTCCCAGAGTTTGGACTTGGAGATTCCACCATGAAAGCGCTCCGTCTACGAACAGTCCGGAGATGTAGGTAACTTGCTGATCTGGTGCGCATTTGCTCATTCTTATCACTGAATCGGTCTTCTCCGTCCATCGAACAAAAGCCACAGCACCCCCGGTGCCGTCAAAATTCAGCGGTTTACAGTCTAAAAACTGGTTAAAGGTACAGCCTGTACAAGTAACGTCATTCACAGAAAGCATTAGCAACCGCACATGGAATATCCAATTGTAACGTAATGTGTCTTAAGCAACTTAAACATTACCATGTGGTGGGTTGTTCCTTGAGGTACCCCCGCTAGTTTCGGCGCGTGAGGCCTCGTGCTCTGCTATTGCTCGGGAGATCCTTTCTTGTAATTCGGCCTCAGTAGTGGGCAATCGGGTTTCCCTTCGTGGAGGCATCTTCTATAAGAAGATTGTATAGGTCAGGTCGTATACATATAAGTATGTAGTACGCGTATGTAATAACATTTATCAATCACACATAACATCCCATGTCATAACACAAGCAAGTAATTCCAACAACGTATATAATGAGAATGTTGCGATTGAGCTTTCATATATCAAGACCACAAGTACAGTTTTACAAGTTTCATAATTGTATCATACATCAAAATGGGATTAAAGGGTCACATCACCCCTGTCCAAACCGTCTACCAACTACAATAATCAAAAGTCAAAAGTCAAAGTGTGGTCTTCAAAATGCTGTGCAATCTGGCTCAATAGCTGCACTCTCATCAAAAGTAGTCTATCTGCATAAGACCAAAAACCTCTAAGCTGATGGTGGAGGAGGAGGAGGAGGAGGTGGAGGAATGAAAAGCAAACGGCGCATACGTGCTAGCTCCTCCTCTAGAGTATTAACGAGATGCAACAAATAGCTAATCTGCTGCTCCATCGTAAGAAAACGGACATCGAAATTCGGGTAAGGAAATAGTGGAGCAGCAAACTGTGATGGACCAGTACCAGGTGGAGGACGTGGGATCCTCTCTAGCTCAGTGACTCGACGACTCAACATATCCTGTTGGAGCTGTAGCGACAAAAGTATATCATCCCTCGTGTATCCAACGTGGAAGGGATGGTATGGATCAGTAAAAGGCATCGTGTAGGGCGGAAACCAAATCGGTGGCTCGCCCATGGGTGTAGAAACAAAAGGAGCAATGTGTGTAAACTGTGGCATGAAATGATCGGCTGCTGACACAGGAGGTATGTGACCAGACGGCTGACTCGACGGTCCTTCCCCGGGACAGGGAGGAGGGATATCCTGAAGAAATGTGACTGGTAAATCAGTACGATGAATGTCAGATATGTGCGGGTGAAACGGGACAAAGTCAATGGGTGCAGGAGGGGGAGTAACAGGTCTAACAAAAGGAGGTTGGTCGTCGTCGTCCTCGATCCACCCATTGTGGGTGAATGCATATCTGGGGTCAACCTGGGCTGTAAAAGGAGCAGGGTCAGGAAATGGTGGTGCAACAACTGGTATATCGGCAGGTGCAAGGTCATGCTCGGGTAAAGGATCGAGAGAAGGCATGGGCTCTGGTGCAATAAAAGGCTCGGGGTCAGCTGGAGCAAGCTCATGATCAGCGAGTATATCAAAGAGCTGCTCGTCAGGAATGACAGGTGCATCAATGGGCTGCTCGGCAGGAATAAAATCAATCTCCTACTCAGGATCGAAATCAGGATCAACAGGTGCCTCAAAAGGCTGCTCATCGGGGACAAACTCCATCTCATGATCAGGGTCAAAATCGTGAGGAAAGACTGGATCCATGTCATCATCAAAATCAAAATCATGATCAACACCGTGTGGAATATCGGGTGCAACGGACATGGCTGTGTCAGAATCAGTATCTGTGGGATATCGCTGTAAACCTAATGCGTGTAAGGTACTGGAAGACACTGACTTGTATGAATCGGGACCTGAATGGTCAGAAGGAGCCTCGACAACGGGAATCTCCTTATGTGGAACAACATCGACATCACCAACTGGGATCTCGACAAGTGGAGCGACAACGGCATCATCGACTGGAGCCTCGATAAGTGGAACGACAACAGCATCATCGACTGGAGCCCCACCATCCTGGGCATCCTCAGGGGGACCCTCAACCAAAAGATCGATGTCGTCGTCAGACATAGCGTCAAGAGGCAGATCCTCAAGAGGAACTGCAGCAAGTTGAAGAGGAGTAGGGATCTGAACAAGAGGTAGATCCTCGCCAGGAAGACCATCAGCTAGTGGGATGTCATCGCCAAAATCCGGCAAGGCGAAAGGCTGAAAATCATCAGTATCATCTGAAAGCATCTCTGGATCACTCTCCGAGTCGGAGATAGGAACCTCGGGCGTCGGGATGATCTCATCATCCGAAGTGATAGCCAGGGGATCAATGGTGTCAGATACTCTGCTCTCTGAAGAGGACATGGTGTCTGTAACAAATTAATCACAAGTATGCACATATATCAACAATCGTTAAATGAGCATGTAAGTAATAACAGGTAAGCATGTATGCCATCCTAGTCTTCCCAATACTATCCCACCCAGCCTCTCAGACTGAACTACTTAGTTCCTCAGACTAGACCTCCCAGTTTCCCAAACTGAACTACCCAGCCTCTCAGGCTAAACCTCCCAGTTTCTCAAACTGAACTACCCAGCCTCTCAGGCTAAACCTCCCAGTTTCTCAAACTGAACTACCCAGCCTCTAAGACTCAATTTCCCCAGTCTCTAAGACTAAACCTCCCCAGTCTCTAAGACTGAATCTCCCCAGTCTCTAAGACTGAATCTCCCCAGTCTCTAAGACTGAAATATAAATGAATTCTTTGAAATGTGTTTTGTGCCTTTAATTTGTAAAAATGTTTGTTTCCTGGATCTGGACATTTTGTGTATGCAATGAAAACATTTCGTGAGAGCCCTAATGATCGTAGTCTAGACTCGAGAAAGAATCCTAGTTCGCTATGATCGAAGCTCTGATACCAAGCTGTCACACCCTGACTTTTGCGGAAGCGTGGTTATTGGTGTGACTTCTTAATACCATAGCATTCAATCATAACAATGTTATATGATAAAACCAAAAGATATTCATCCATTAATTAAGTTTAGAAAATACCACAACATACTTGTCTTGAAAACATCGATGCCAAATTAAGTTACAAAGCATGACATGTTCAACTGAGTTCATAAAGACTCCACAAAAGACTTTAATTAAAACCGGAGTTTAGAAACATGTATCCCGTCCAGGAATAGGATACACCCCCTAAACTTGACAACCATGGATAACATCTTTTATTCATACGCAGCTTGAAAAAAAACATGCACACACCTGCCAGATCCGCTAGTTCCCTGAAATACATGTAGTTTAAAAATATCAACAAAAAGTTGAGCGAGTTCATGTGTTCGTGAGTATGTATAAAACCTTTGTATTCAATGTATGTATGAAAGTCCCGGTATGATAGCAAACAAGGAAAAGATCACCAATGGTTTGCAAGGCCACTGATATGTGTGACGGTGTTGGAAGACTCAAACCTAGCAAAGTTGCACCGGGCTTCCGGCTGGAAGACATAGTCACCACTATGGGCCTCCCTGGCCTCATGGGTGTGGGCTCGCTACACCCAAATAGATCTATCACTCATGCCCCTCGGTCCTACAAGAGGATTGATGGCCTCAAGTATACGCCTACCCATTCACATGATCTATGGTTCTTTCTTAGGCTAACCATACCAATTGTATTGTAAGTAATCCTTTGTAACATGTATTTCACCCACGAAGTAAATAAACAAAACAGTTTAAAGAAAAGGGGGACATGAACTCACTGTATTGCGTCCTCAGCTCGTAACTCAAACTCTGTCAGCAAACACGACTACCTACAGTGTACTAACGTCTATTAGACGAACGGGTCGTGCTCAAACCTAGCAAAGTTGCACCGGGCTTCCGGCTGGAAGACATAGTCACCACTATGGGCCTCCCTGGCCTCATGGGTGTGGGCTCGCTACACCCAAATAGATCTATCACTCATGCCCCTCGGTCCTACAAGAGGATTGATGGCCTCAAGTATACGCCTACCCATTCACATGATCTATGGTTCTTTCCTTGGCTAACCATACCAATTGTATTGCAAGTAATCCTTTGTAACATGTATTTCACCCACGAAGTAAATAAACAAAATAGTTTAATGAAAAGGGGGACATGAACTCACTGTATTGCGTCCTCAGCTCGTAACTCAAACTCTGTCAGCAAACACGACTACCTACAGTGTACTAACGTCTATTAGACGAACGGGTCGTGCCTTTGCCTAGTATTAATGTTTTTGAGTTACGTTTCTATTATGTTAAACCAAGTTGTATAATTATTTGTCAAAATAATTAATATTTCAACTTAAATTATATTTGGTTTTGGAATAATTGTTTAAGCAATATTTCTGTATTAATACTTCTCAAGTATTTAACTTCGTATTTCCTTCTCAAGGAAGGGGTATCTTATACATGTATTTTTGTAATTTCCAAAATAATATTTTTCTAAGTCTCACTTTAGAAAATATATTTGTAAACTCATTTTGTCCCAAAAACAATGTATTGTCCAGAAAATATATATTTTCCCCAAAAATCATATACCTTCTAAATATACTAGGAAAATATATTTTAACTTCCCAAAAATAATATTTTCTCTTTTGTCAAAGTGTGGTATAACTTGTAATAATAAATAAAATCATACTTTCATTTCGTTGGTATCCACAATAGTATTTACCAAAAATATATTTGTAACGGTATTGTTTTGGATACTAAATTTCATAGTACTTTGTTATATTATTTTACCCTAAAATAATATAACTATTTCACCGAGTATACAAATAATCACACAAGTGTATTAATATTTATATATTCCAAACATACATTTATCCATTTTTATTCATAAAAACCAACCTCCAATATTTGTATTTTTGTTACAAAAATTATGGCAAAGTTTATATTGAAGACTTATGATCAAAATACACTTGTAATACTTGTTAGAAAATATTTTCTAAGTGTTTATATTTTTAGAAAATTTTGCCATAGTTTCCTTTAAAAATGGAGGTATCCATGCTATTAAAGCATATCATTTTCTTTTCAAAAATCATCACAACAATCAATCAACAATCCTTAAACAACTTACACTTCTCAAGTGCAAAAATTATACAATTTTCATAACATCATGAATTTGAACTTTCACAAAAACTTGTAGTAATTTGGTAGGGTGTTTAGTAGGTTTAGTTACCCCTTAAAGTGCGTTTATTACTTTACAAAACTCATTCTTAAAGAAACTAGGTGTTTACAACTTGTTAGATAATCCTTCTAAAATTATTCTTTTGAACTCTTCTTGTAAATAAAGTGCTCTTACACTTATTTTATTACAAAAATAATGTACATTTAAGTAAGAATCAAGTTCTACTAAAAATCATATTTTGAACTTGGTTTTCTTGGAAAATCATTCATGAATCTTAGATTCATAAGATTACTAGCTTACTTTGTTCATTGTTTTTCAAGAAACCAACTTTTTATTCAAGTTCATGTTCATGCATGAGGATGATCTTCTTGTGTTAGCACATAATCATCCTCTAACTTGCTAGATCATGTGTTTAATCACAATCTAGCAAGCTCCTTATGATGGTCAACATCACAATCTCAAGTAAACATCAACAAGTATCACACATACTCTAAACAACATTATTTCAACAAGATTTCATCATATGTAAGCTTCAAGTTCATGATTCAAGATTATGCCTTTTAGGGTTCTTGTGATTTATAAGAATATACATCTTTTAATAATTCAAAATTAGAAGTAACAAGGGGTCAAGAGAGTCTTACTACTAGCTCTAATCTAGGGAAGAACACAAGAGAAAAAGATGATGAAAATGGTAGATGAAAGCAAGCAATGGAGGTTCTTCAAGTTCTACAAGCACTAAGCTTCATAAAACACCTTCTATCACCCTGGAATGATCTTGAAATGGGATGAATGAGGTTGGATGATGGATGTAAGGTGGTGGTGGTGGCGGCACTAACTAGGCCGAGAGGGAGAGGAGAGAGTGAGAGAGATGGAGTGTAGTTGTGAAGGAATGATGAAATGGTCTTGTGAATCTCAAGTGCCATACTTATAGCCATCTCTTCCAATATCTTGTCCAAAATATCAAGCAAAGATCCAATAAAATAAAAATCAAATCTTTGGGTATGGTGGTGGGTCCTTGTAACCGTAAATTCCAATGGGGGGGGGGGGGGTAAATGTAATTTGAATGGTAACTTAGATAATAGTTGGAGGTGAAGTGTAAAGTCCAGTGTTTTAAGTGTATGACACATTATATAGTGTGTTTGGGTGTTCGGGGATCATGACTAGCTCAGAAATAATTAAACAATGTTTCTAGCAAAATTTTGGTGTTCCGGGTAATGTCCGGTTGTTCGGTTAGATACCGGTTCGTTAAAGTGTCAAGCTATTCTGTTTAATGATCTTTATGTTACTTCTTGTGACACTTTTAATTCACGACACTTAGGAAAGCATTCAGGACCATTTAGTCAAATTTTTGCATGTAACTAGCTTGTTAAAAAGCTGAATTTTGCTGAAAACTGCAGAATTCTGCACTATAAGTGGGTTTTAGGCACTTTCCGGCACTTGAACTATGACCTAGTGACGCAGTTTTATGGTCCTTACTTCCCTACACACCATACCAGTGTAGTACCTTGTCCCTGGCCCACACTGGGCTTCAAAAAACTGCCTGTCTATGTACTGAACCCCGCCAGCATATTCCCGCTTTATCTGTTAACTGTGCTAACTGTGCGCTGTGCATCATGTATGTCAATATAGTTTGTATGTGATAATGATGTGACATTATGTAATATGTGATGCACATGTAAGCATGATGCAGTAATCAAAAAGCAGTTAAGTAATTCAGCACAGTCAGTAAGCACATAATTAATATTAATTAATTGTACGGATACCTGGATTTAAGAGGGTTGTCACAGCGGGGTCGACGTGAATACATTGACTGTTAACGATGTGACCGAGTAATTGAACCTCCTCGAGCCAAAATTCACACTTGGAGAACTTGGCGTAGAGGTGATTCCCTTGGAGAAGCTCGAAAACTAAACGAAGATGTTGTGCGTGTTCGGTTCTTGACTTCGAATAGATAAGGATATCATCGATAAACACGATAACGAAGCGATCAAGGGTTTACACACACGGTTCATCAAATCCATGAAGACTGCGGGTGCGTTTGTGAGACCAAAAGGCATGACCACGAATTTTAATGGCCATAACGGGTACGAAAAGCGGTTTTCGTGATGTCTTGCTCCTGAATTCGCAGTTGATGATAGCCAGAATGTAAATCGATCTTAGAGAAACACGTAGCACCTTGCAGTTGATCAAATAAGTCGTCGATTCGGGGTAGAGGGTAGCGATTCTTGATAGTAAGCTTGTTGAGTTCCCTATAATCGATGCACATTCGGAACGATCCATCTTTCTTTTTCACAAAAAGGATAGGTGTGCCCCATAGAGATGTGCTAGGGCGTATGATGCCTTTATCAAGTAACTCCTGGAGTTGACTAGAAAGTTCACGCATTTCGAACAGTGCGAGGCGATAAGGAGCTTTAGCAACCGGGTTAGCTCTAGGGATAAGGTCGATACGAAAGTCGATATAACGAGTCGGGGGTAGACTGGGTAAATCGTCAGGAAAGACATTAGGAAAATCACGAACCACAAGTACCTTTTCCATCGGCTTCTTTTCCTCCTCCGCTACTACAATGTGAGCTAAGAAAGCCAAGTATTCCTTGCGGAGATACTTGCTTGCTTAGATACACGACATTAGTTTCAATTATTTCAAGGATACTTCACCATAAACACATAATTGGTCACCGTTTGAAAGAGAGAAACATATCATCTTTTCGAAATAGACGACTTCGGCACGATTCTCTCAAAGAAAATCCATGCCTACTATGACATCGAAACTACCAACTTGCATAGGAATGAGATCGATCGGGAAAACGTGATTGTTGAGTCCGAGGGTACAATCACGGAGAACGGAACTGACAATGATGGTTCTTCCGGTGGAAATTTCTACGTCGAAGGTCGTTGGGAGGTTAGCGCGTTTACGTTTCAGGAGCTTTTCGAATTCAAACGACACAAAACAATTATCGGCTCCAGTATCAAATAAACACGAAGCATAAATACCGTTAACAAGGAACGTACCATTGACAACGTTGTTGTCAGTCTGAGCCTGGCGGACGTTGATATTGAAGGTTCTTCTGCGGGCTGCTTGTTGTGGTTGCGGCTACTGCTGCTGCTGAGGCTGCTATTGCTGTTGTTGTTGCTGCTGCGGTTCTTGTTTCACAACGCGGAGCGGGCATACGTTAGCAAAGTGATTAGGGTCACCACAAGAATAGCAAGCTCGTGCATGAACAGCAGGCGCAGGAGCTGCTTGGTTACCCTAAAGTGCAAGAGGTTGAGCTAGTGGTGCTGGAGGAGTTTGAGCAGCTTGTTGACGTGGGCCTGAACAGTAGTGAGCAGTGAAATGCCCATAAATGTTGCAGTTTGCACATAAACGACAGTTCACCCCTGCTGGGTGATGATAGGTGCAAGTAGGGTACAGAGGATCAACACCAGTATACGCATGCTTAGCAGGCGGTGCGTTGGTGACAGTAGCTTGACAGTTTTGGTTGCTGGGTTGTACGGGGACAACGTTGAGAGGAGCGGCGGTAGTAGCATAGTTCTTGTTGTTGTTGCCCTTTCGCTTGCGGTTCTGACATGAAGACTTTGAACCTTGTGATGCTACATTGTTGGTAGTGGGAGTTGTAGTAACCTGATTGAGACTCTTGGTCGAGGCTTTGATATACCCAGCTAAGACTGGCTTATCATTGATCTCAGCTGCGAGTTGATAGGTTTCCTCGATAGTAGCGGGTTTAGCTGCCTGAACAAAGTCAGCTACACAGTCCGGGAGAGCTCAAATATACTTCTTGATTGTCATATCAGGCATAGCCACCTGACTAGGACAGATAATACTCAACTGCTTGAAGCGAGCGGTGAGACCAGCGTTATCACCTCCTTCCTGCTTGATGTGTCAGAATTCATTTTCCAGCTTCTGAACTTCATGAGGAGGGCAGAACTCCTTCATCATAAGCTCCCTGAGTTCCTCCCATGAGAGGCCATAAGCAGCATCGTTACCGCGCTTGTTGCGCTCAGCAGTCCACCAATCCAGCGCCGTGGACTGAAAGACTCCAGTAGCATTCATAGCCCGCAAATTTTCTAGGCATCCGCTTTGCCTGAAGGTGACTTCGATAGAGTCAAACCACTGGAACATAGCACTGGGTCCATCTTCACCAGTGAAGTTTGCAGGACCATAGGCCTTGAATTCTTTAAAGCTGAAGGGAGTTCGCGGTGCGTCGCTCTTTGACTTGACAGAAGATTTGCTGCTGACCTCGTTGATTTCACTGACAATCTGAGGTATGACTTTAGCCATTTCCTTGGCTACCAATGAAGCTATACGCTTGTCAGCATGGTTGTAGGACCAGTTTTGACTCCGAAACGATTGCGAAACGAACGTGAGACATGCGGAATCTGTACACGAACGTGACCTAACACACACGACGTAATATAAACGTGACTCTATTAGTAATATGACAAGTACAAGCACCTTGAATCACTTTCTCTCTCTAGAATCTCTCTCTAGATCTAGAGCTTTCTAAATGTCAAAATGAGCAAAAGTCTCTAATCTATGACATAACCTCCCTATATATAGTCCAAGGCTTTAATGAAACTTCTCTTTAATTACAAGATTGCCACCTTGCCTTTTGACTAGATATAACACTATAAAGACTTGTTTTCTTCTGTTTCTCGCAACGGCTCGGATTGATGAAGGCGATAGACATAAATGCACTAACAGACTCCCCCTTGGATATTGCCGCAGTCAATCTCGTAGCGTCCTGTCTTTCTCTCTCTCTTTGAGTCTTTTTGAAGCTTTAACACGTTTTCATCAACGTAGACTCTCTCTTGCTAGAACAGAATCCCCGTGGATCTGTCTTCAGCTCCAGCTCCCCCTTTCTGTAGACTCTTTTCTTCATCAGGCTCCCCCTTTCGTCAAGCTTCCGTGCTTTGGGATCGACACCTTGCTTTCCGTATACAAGCTCTTCTGGAATAGTTACATGGCTTCGTGAATCCACGCTTCCTCTTGCGTTGAGCTCGTCTTCAGACTCCCCCTTAGACTCGGCTATCGGGATCGTAGTCTGGTACAATATCTGCAAATCTCAAACATTTATAAGTAAAAGCATTTTGAACATTCGATTATCCAGGAATTGTGACCTGGCTCTTTTAAACTTTTTAAATCAAGATCCTGGTTTTAAGATATAATAATATGAATATATCCAGAAATATTTGATTCACTCTCCCTATTAACAAACTTCAAAGATTTGGCAATATTAAGAATCCAACATCAAAAACTGACTCTTTTACAGATTTTAACAATCTAAGAATCCAAATCCTTCACGGTTAATCATCCAAGTCCAACTTAATGACCTTGGAGATATCACAAACTGTTTTTGATTTTTGATTTTAAAACTTCAAGTTTCAAATTAATGAACTTGATTTATTTTCAGAAACACAAACAGCATACTTAGATTTTGAAACTCAGCATTTCAGACATCGGTTGTCGAAAATAAAGCAGAATAAAAAATCTTTTTGTATTTTTCTGAAACATAAAGTAGTAAAGAAATATTTACAAACATATTTACAGACAATATTTTTGTTTGAGTTCGCGTTAGAGGATCATATCAGTTTATGACAAATCACTAGCACCGTTGAGCTTTAAACACTTTAAGTTCTAAACAATTCACATTGATTGACAATATTGTTGTCCACTTAAACTCAATCTAAAAACTTTTGAAATGCTTACCGATACGCTAAGGTATATTAATTAGCACTAAATTCTTATGGACCCCACGATCTCAGCATATCCCCTCATCATGCAATACACTAACTCAAGTAATGCTTTTAAACTTTCAGCAACTGTGATTTGTGTAAAAATAAAGCAGAATGTTTAAACATTAACAATCAGGTCGATACTTCCGTATACGAAGAGAAAGTCCAATGTTTAAACAAAATAAGAAAATAAAAACAAGTTGAAATTGTTTAGGCTTTAACCACCAGGTCGATACTCCCGTATACGCAGAGGTGATCGAAAGCTTAAACGAAACACCAAGAAAATAAAGCAGAACGTTTAGGCACTAACATCCAGGTCGATACTCACGTATACGCAGAGGATGTCCAATGCTTAAACAAAATAAAGAAATAAAACAAGCTTAAATCTTTGCAAAATGAAATACACAATCACAGTGACTTTTTCAGCAAAGTTGTGAAAGCTCACAGACTTAACCGGTTTTATGTCTTTTGACAATCAGCGATTACCGAGCAGGCACACAGTCAAGAAGGATAAAACTAAGTACTATGCTTTCGACCGCGTTTCCCACTAGAACTAGGGTTTTTCATTTAAGTTTGTATCGTTATCGCAAATCTACTAGTCTAGCTGAGCCTATTGTCACATCTTTAGTGAGATTGTTTATCGCTTTTTTTTTTTGGGTAAAGGGTTACCCCGGTGATTCTATATATTCACAACCAAATAAAACAAGTAGCATAGAAAGCCTACACTAGTTCAATCATGAGACATGCCTCATGAGAGTAAACAAAAGAAAAACCACATAAGCCCATTCTACCAAATAAAACACAACTAGACTAAACTCTAGTGTCACACCCCGACCACGTAGAACATACAAAACGTGGCGGAAACATCGGGGAGTGTTGTAACAGAATTAATTGTCTCAAATCCATGGCAATTGAAGTTTTGTTTTATTGATTAAAAGTGTTACAATGTCTAATCAAACAAGGAAATATAACATAATTAACTAGTCTTGCATCTTTTATTGTCACTAAAGCCCAAGTCTGCCTATATGTATCTTGATCATCTTATGCAACAGCTCCTGAAAAACACATGTGAAAATAGGTACGTCAGCATAAAAATGCCTGTGAGATACATAGGTTTTGTGAAATTAGGTTTCATGACTTATGTTTGAGAAAATGTTTAGTCATGAACCTTGTTATTTGCTTTGCTTTGTAAATCATTTGAAAAACAATGAGTTCAGATGATATGTATAAAAAATGAATAATGTATGGTTAAATGAATAACCTTAGAAAAATGGATTTGTATAAGATAAGTTGTTTGTAAAACAATGTCTTGTGAAAAGTATGTTATTTGTATAAAATGTTATATGTATCAAACTGAAATGATTCAAATAACGCTACAATATGTAATACCATACAAACACTTATATATAGGAAGTACCAGCGGCGTATCCACCATGCTTGTATCATATTACACATGCATCGTTACTTAATCACTTAATCAAACCAAACCAATGTCAAAATGTCTATGTCAAATATCCATGTCAAATGTCTATGTCAAATATCCATGTCAAATGTCTATGTCAAATATCCATGTCAAATGTCTATGTCAAAATATCATGTATGGCAAGTGAAATGTCTCAACTAAACCATATACACAAAAACAAAGTATTGAAGTAAAACTTGGTTTAAATCAAAGTTATGTTTTGTGGGAAATGCATGATCAAATGTCAATCATGTTAAAATGTCTATGCCGAAATGTCTATGTCAAATACGGTTCACACGGTTCACAGATACAAACGGTCCACAGGTACAACGGTTCCCAGATACAAACGATTCATAGATACAACGGTTCAAAATGTAGTATAATGTGTTCACATGCTGGATGAGCATATGCAACAAAATGCAATGTAAAACAATGTACTAAGTAATGCACACAATGGGCACACGTAGCAGGAAATGTCATGTAAAACAATGTACTAAGTAATGCACACAATGGGCACACCTAGCAGGAAATGTCATGTAAAACAATGTACTAAGTAATGCACACAATGGGCACACCTAGCAGGAAATGTCATGTAAAACAATGTACTAAGTAATGCACACAATGGGCACACCTAGCAGGAAATGTCATAAAATCATGTACTATAATGTACTAACGAACATAGCAGTATATGATGTTAAAACAGGAAAGCATGAAAGTAACAAGTAGGCACATGTGTTCCACCCCAAAACAGTTTGGAAAACAGTAAAAGAGGGGTCTATGTACTCACCTGAGATTGCTCAGTAGTCCTTGAGTAACAACTAAACAATGCTAGAGATCGCGGATATCAAACGGCACCTAGTATAGGTAGCTACATTAATAAACCGGACCTAAATCGGAAGATCGGGTAGCATTAGGGTTTGTAAACCAAACGAGTGTAGAGACTCGTGTCATTTGGTTTAACAAAGCCTACATACTAAATGAAACTTAACCTAAGTGTCTACGACCCATTACGACCCGTTTAGGTAGCTTATGCTACTTTAACGCGTCGTTCGCGTGAAACGCGTTCGGACCGCCTAACTAGCCCTATGACAAGTGTTATATGCCTAAACATGCTACATAATCCGTTATGTGACAAAAGTTTAGGTTACATATGCTTAATTACCAATTATACATGAAAAGGGTATTCTGGTAATTTACCTAAGGCATATAAACTACCTATCATACAACTACTCAAACGATGTGACCATAGGGTATAACCTCGGAAGGTTATTCCCTACCTACTATGGTCACCCAATGTGTTTGGTCGGATCCTAATGATCGACCAAACTGGGTCGGGTTCGAAGGTATAGGCGATTTATTAGATCGCCTACCCTACGACCCTAGACAACGTGGTAATCAGTGGGCATAGTCCCAAGGGACTATAACCAACGTGATTACACTCACGTTGCGAAGTTCCTACGAACTTCGCATTGACCATTACTGGTCAACGCTGAAAGTCAAACAAAGTTTGATTTTCTGACTCGAAAAGCAGTAAAAATAAGGAAAAGAACGAAAGAATACTTACGAAGGGTCCCCGAATGCTAATCGTGATCGAATAGCTCAGGTATGAAGCGAAGGCTTCAACTTAGAGCTCCTCAATCAGATTCTAGTGGGTTTTTGTGTTGAGTATGGATGGGTATTTATAGTAAATGCACCACCGTTAGGATCGTTTATCGGGAAACGTGCCTTGATCTCACCCGTACAAGTGTCGGAAGCTTATGGTAGGTTAATTGGCCACCCACCATAAGGTATCAACATGTGGAAGAGAGATTAGGAGTGCAAAACAGCTGAAAACAGGCTGTTAAGTACTCTGCATCTGGTCAGAACTTGCTTTACGGACCTCAAAGCTGCCAATGTTGAGGTCCGTAAGGTAACAACTTTGGCAGATTTACAGTTTTGGTCCCTGCAATGCAATCAGCCCATTTTTGACACGTTTAAGGCCCGTTAACCCCATTTCAAAGCTCTAAAATGAAGTTAAAGTATAGGGAACTTAAAACATGCTCAAAAATATCTCGGATGTCGGTTCGTTTAGCCGTACGAACGCGATGTTCGCTTAATTACGACGGAATGCGCATAAGCGCGAAAAACGATCCAAATGACGCGACGAATGGATTTTTCTTAAGGCGAACACTAAAATATAATGTAGTCATGCTCACATAAATTTTTGGATGTCCGGATGTATTCAGAACGTAAGTTATGCGCGAAAATGCAAACTTGTGCACTTTTTGACACTTTTAGTCCCTGAATGACACAAAAGTTTATTTTAGCACACCGAACCCCTCAAAGCCTATTTCTAAGCTATGTAAAGGTTATTTATGGTATGTTTAACTTATGGTCATGTTCCGGAATGTCTGTTACAGTTCATATTGGCATACTTTCGCAGTTTGTCAACTTTAGTCCCTGTAAGCGATTTAACATGTTTTTGCCATACCAAAGCCTTCAAAACTTATTTCTAAGTTATGTAAAGGTTATTTAAGGCATGTTAAGCCTATTTCACTTTTCCGGAGTGTTCGTTGCATTAAACTGGTTATATTTACGCATTAGTGCGCGTATAACCTTCCAGAAAGCGATTTAGAGCTTGAAATCGAACAAGAATTGATATGTGTAAACGATACACATATTTTTACAAATCCCAAGTATGAAATACAATATTTCACTGGTTGGGCATTTGTTTGATGGTTGAAATGACACAGGTGTTACATCTAGACACGAAATAACAACTAATCAACCACCCGCTTCATCTTCGTGACTATCTTCAATCTCCCATTCACCAAGAAGCTTTCGAACTCTATCCGTCCGCTTCAACTTCACTCCCATAAGCTTGTATCGAACTGTCTTGACAATCACCTCATAAACTTGCTCCGGAGGTCTCAATTGATTCTTAAAAAGTCTAGAATTACGTTCCTGCCATATGAAGTAAGCACTAGCCGCCACCAAAAGTCTACTAACATAATCAGCTGCTAACTTAGAACGAGTTCTGACCATCAACCAAGAAACAATATCATCCCACTTAGAATTAACATTATCCATACCAGCTTTAATCCGAACCATATCCCAAACCTGCGTAGAGAATTTGCATTCAAAGAATAGATGTACATGCGAATCATGATTCTCATAACAAAGTAAACAACACATCATATTCATATTTTTTCTCCTCGAGAAATCCCAGCTAAGAATAACATCTTGAGTGAGTAGCTTCTTCCTCATAATCAGCCACAATAAGAAAGAGTGTCTCGGGATGCAATGAGCGAACCAGACTACTGTACTCCATTCGACCTCCTGCTCTCTATACCGAATAGAATCCCAAATACTTGAAGCCAAAACCTCATTAACATTATCACCCACCCTCCACTGAATAACATCACGTTTACCTACAACCGGTTGGACCTGATCCAACTGAATAAGCACAGGAAACAAATCCCTCCAAGCTAAGGGCCATTGCCAACCATTCTCTGAATAAATATCCGCAACAGAATCGTCCAGTCAAAAACCTGCATTCGTAATCGTTCTGGGCAACAATATATTACCTAGCGGCCCTAACACACTCCAAAAATCATACCAAGCCGACGTAGATCTCCCGTCCCCAATCGAAGTCCACAAATAGTTTCTTATCATCGGCCGGAGTTGGAGAAGTTTTCTCCAGCTCCAACAACAGTTGGTAGGAATCTTAACTATCCAGAAACTCTTACCTTTTAATTTATAGGCATGCACCCATTCGACCCAAAGCGACTTCCGTTTAGTAATAACACTCCAAACATGATTTGCCATAAGCGCTTTATTCACATCACCTATACGTCTAATACCCAAACCTCCTTCATATTTTGGAGTGCAAATAGAATTCCATGAAACCTTTGCCCTCCCTTTTTGATACGAGCTATCTTGACTCCATAAAAAATTACGCATTCTAGCTTCAAGATCATGAGTCACACGAGATGGTAAAATAAAGACCGACGACCAGTAAATGTGCATAGAAGAGAGGACCGCCAAAATAAGCTGTAACCGCCCCGCAAAAGAGAGCAGCTTGTTCTTCCAGTTCGAAATACGCTTCTCTAGTCTTTCAACAAGGACACCACAATCTTTATATAAAAGCCGTGTAGAGATAAGAGGAACTCCCAAATATCTAACTGGGAGGGAGCCTTCCACAAAAGGCATAACATTCAGAATAGCATTCTTCACGTGTTGGGGAACATTACAAAAGAAAACCGTGCTCTTTTGAATGCTAGGGACCAATCCAGACATATTAGTGAATTTAGAGAGAGCCGCCATTATACACTTTGCCGAGCCAATATCTCCTCTAGCAAACATAAAAAGATCATCTGCAAAACAAAGATTAATAATCTGCTGCTTCTCGCATCTATTATGAAATTTGAATGATGTATCCATCCTAGTTTCATGATTAAGAATACCCATTAGAATCTCCATAACCAACGTAAACAGATAAGGAGATATTGGATCTCCTTGACGTAACCCCCGTTTACCTCTGAAATAACCATGAACATTGCCATTAACACAGATAGAGTAGGATGGCGTTGAAACACAAGTCATAACCCAATCCACCATCTTAATATCGAATCCAAACCCCAGCAACACACTCCTTAAGAATCTCCAATCAACAGTATCATAAGCTTTCTGGATGTCTACTTTAAACGCACACCTCGGAGGGCCGACGTTTCTATGATAGTTGTGCATGAGCTCCTGAGTGAGTAAGATATTATCCGAAATTTTCCGACCCGGGACAAAAGCCGACTGATTAACATTAACAAGCATATTCAGCGCCACTTTAAGACGATCCGCCAAAATCGTACTAATACATTTGTACAAAACATTGCAACATGCTATCGGACGGTAGTCTGTAACACTAGATGGGGTAGCAATTTTCGGCACAAGGACAACAAGTGTATGATTTAATTCACGCAAAAGCTTACCAGAGGAAAAGAAGTCAATAACAGCATTCGACACATCTTCCCCGATGACCGACCAAGCACCCTTGAAAAAAGCTGAAGAGTACCCGTCTGGCCCTGGAGCTTTGTCAATTCCAATCGAAAACATAGCCTTACGAACTTCATCCGCCGTGACCTGACGAACCATATGAGTAGCAACTACAGGATCCAATGAATTACCAAAAAGCTCAGGTGAAGGAATGAGAGAAATATCACCCTGACACCCCAAAAAATTTTATCTACTGATTTACTATCATTTCCTCTTTTTACACAAAAACTCTTTTTCATTTTCTCATGTTTTTGGCTTTTTCAAATTTTCTAATGTTTTTGGATTTTCTGACAATATTACTCCCCCTAAAATTCAAAACCATTCTAAAGAAAATTTGACAACCCGATATTGATAGCTTTGTCTCGCCATCCATTTTCTACATCTCATGCTCTGTTTTGCAGAAAATATAACATGTAAAGCAGCAATTACCCCCATGACTTACAACACATTGATATTTTACAGCTTGAAAACCGTTTTCAATCTTGTGAAATTAATCATGTTTGTTCCGCCGTGAGGGTTTCGGCATATTCAATCAACATTTTTTTTTAATTTTTTTTAATATTGGACAAATTTAAAAACAAACATATTTTTGGTTTTTCAAAATTTTGACAAAATAAAAACATATTTTTGGTTTTTAAAATTTTCAATTTTTAGGGTTTTTGAAATATTGTTTATTTATATACAAAAAACAAACAAACTCCCTGTTTCAACCAAACCAGGGTTCAGCAGGCTCCTCTTCTTGTGCCAGGCTGCTCCAACATTCTTCTTGTTGACATTCTATTTTCTTCGGAAGCACCTGCACATTTATACTTACTCAATTACTTGAACAATTTAGCCCAGGTCTGTTGGACCTTAGGCATTTCAACACAATATGCATCATTTAACTTTGGAAAATCTTTGTCATTCTGAACAAAGACTTTTTCAATTTTCACTTCAACTTTCTCATCATTTACCGAAGTCACTTGTTTCTTAGCACTCCATGTTTGACCTTTAGGAGTACCTCTTTTGTAAAAAATTGACTATTTTTGAACATTTTGATTTTGAACAACATTGTGTTTCCAAAACTGTTGTGGTTTTGTCATATCAACAGTTGTTCTCCAACTTTCTATTGTTCTTAATCTGGGTGTGTGAAAATTCCAGGTCTGTCATGAATCAAACCTATTCGAGTTTGATTTCCAAGTTTGATTCGAAGCAAACTTGTTTTTATTGTACCTCCAAGTTTGTTTTGAATCAAATTTGGTTGACCTTTGATTCACATTCTCAGATTTCTGTTTTTGAACATTATCATACTTCTTTTTCGTTTCAACATCCACAGGTTTCAGATTTGGACACTTGCGTGCAAGATGACCAATTTGATCACATTTGAAACATGTTCTCTTGGACACATCTTTAACATGTGGTTGTTGCTTTTTCTTTTGAGCATAGAACTCTTCATTAGACTGTCGTCTAAATTGGAGTTCTTTCTCTTCTTCTGAACTTGTTCCATGAACAAAATTCATCTTTGTCTGATAATTTGGCGTTTCATTTTTATTTCGACTTTGTTTCTTCTTATAACCCAACCCAGCCTTCATGTTTTTCTTCTTGAAACCAGGTTTATTATAAGAAGTTTTGTGACCTTTTCCAGCAAACTTTGAAATTTCAGATTTTTCAATTTCAACCATTTTGAAAACTTTGTCAATCTTTTCTGAAATCACATTCTGAATCGGGAATACAATATCTAAGAATAATTTGTCTGATCCAAACTCTTCTTTCAACACACTTTCAACGACCTTACCTACCACCTCTGAATCACTAGAATCATCAGATTTGGAATAGGTTACGTCAATGTTATCTGGATATTGATCTACCATGTTGAAAAATTTTTCGACCTTTTCATCATCATAAAATGCAAACTTTTCCGGTGGTGGAACTTGATGAAACTCTGAGCCAATGCCTTTCTTGTTTTGCTCAGAATCTTTCCCATCCGGTTTTATGTTGAAAATTCTTTCAAGCACATATGATGACACGTGATAACTTTTTAACTTGTTGTTATCCTGTTCTAAATCAGCAATCTGACGCTTTAGCTTAGCAACATCCTCAATGTAGGAATTTACAACATGTTGCTTTATTTCATACTGTCGCTTAAGCTCATTAGTTGTTTCAGAACAGTAATTCAATCTTGATTGAACAAATTTCATTTCACTCTTTACCTTTTCATATGACTCTTTTGTAATGTGATAAGCCAATTTTATTGAATCATATTCTTTCTTCATTTCCCTACCTTAGCTTTGCTATTGGTGGGATATACTAAGTATGATGATGATGATGATGATGATATTCTTTCTTCATTTCTTGACAAACAATTTCTTTTTGATCACATTCTTCTGTCTTTTTCAAAACATTTTCTTTCAAAACTTCATTTTCTTTTTCTAATTTCTTACATTTTTCTGAAAGTTTTTCATCATTATCTTTCAAAATCTTTTAGTTTTCTAACATTTCTTTGCATTTAATTTTGAAAACTTCTTCAATTTTATTGAATTCAAGATTTCTTATTCTGAATTGTTCATCTTTTTCAGTACAAGCACTGCATGGTTCCATGCATTTCTTGCACTGTTCAACCGTTTCATTTAAGACTTCAGAATCAGAATTTACCTCAGTGATTGACACCTCGGTGTTTGCTGCTGCATCTTTCTGATTAGCATCAACCTTCTTCTCATCACCAGCATCAACAGTTTCCAAATTCTCATCCTTCATTGTTTCTTCTTCTTTCTTCTTCATTTCTTCTTCAACAATCTGATGTTCTTCAACAATCTGATGTTCTTCAATAACAACTTCTTTCACAGTTTCTTCATTCACTACAATGTTCTCTTCATTTTCTTTCACTTCTTCAACTTTCACAGCTTCGACTTTCACATCTTCAGCTACCTTCTTTAACTCATCAACCAGTTTCTCAACATTATTCTTCATTCTCTCTTCATCCCTTTTCCTCAAACTCGATGTCATGACATGTCTTATGTCTTTTTCATGCCTTTTCGCATATGTTTTATCTTTTGATACATTTGTATAATATTCGACGGATCGAGGAATTATTAAAAGAACATCATCAAAGATTATGTCTTTCTTGGGAACAACAGGTTCACCATTTCTGTTGACGTAGCATTCTCGCTTCTTGTCCCATCTCTTGTTGCTTACTGCACTTTCATACTCTTCTTGCATTTCATCCATTCTATTCCAAGCAATGTTTCTTTCTCTGTACGTTTTCTCACTCAGAATTTCTTCTCTGGTTTTCTCTTTGATTTCAGCCATGATACTATCTCCTTGAATCACAGAATGAATTTGTGAAAATGGATTGGATGGAGATCCGTTTGGGCGACAATGTGTCTTAGATCGGGTGGGAATCCGCTCGGGAGGGTATCCGATGCTATGACCTGATCAAATTCAAACGACCTGATTCACAAAGACACGACCTGAACCACTTCTAACTCACTTTGTACGAAATGAATATAAGTTCAAACAACTTGGCCGACTTCCAAACGAACTGGATTACTTTCAAATGATCTTTACCAATTTCAAGCGACCTGACCTTATTTCCACGTGAACCGAACTCGTATCAAACGACCTGATGACCTATTTACCACTTGTTGAATGTCAATACATGACAAAAACTTATCAAATCTGATTCAACACAAATCTTAACAAATATCAATGGCCGTACAAACCTAGTAGGCCGAGATTATAATGAGCCGACAATTTTGATTTATTAATCAACTTTTGATTGGACCTTTAATATGTGGGCTGACAACAAAATTAATTGGGCTGCTACACACTTAGACTAAACAAAATCTCATTGGGCCAAAATTTTAATATTCTTGGGCCGATCAATCTGATAAAGTCACATGGGCTGGTACATTTATGACATACACTTGCTAATTGGACCGATTGTTTTCAATATTGCCGAGAACAGTGTTTTAGAATTAATGTTAACATGGATTTCAAATAGTGGCCGACAAACTTAATTAATATCAACAAAGTGGAGGATTGGGAGAAATGGTTTTCCAGACTTTATATCTGGGAAGGTATTCCACCGATTTTTGAATGTGTTGCTTGGATAAAAATTCTGGGAGTCCCGGTGTCGTTATGGGACAGGCACGTTATCAACAAGATTGGAGAAAGAGTAGGTAGACTTCTGGTTAAGTCGGAGGCGGATTCGTCTGATGGAAACATGGCGGAAGACCGACTAGCTGTGTTGGTGCAAACAGGGAAGCATATCTCGGCTGAGTTCACCCTTAAATGGAAAGAGCATTTGATTCAGGTTTGGGTTGAGGAGATATCAGGACAGTGGTTCCCGAAATTTCTTAATTCGGCGGTGGCGGAATCAGAACCTCCGGTTAGTGTTAACGAAGTAGACATGTCTCCGGGGAGATCCTCGGAAGTGGGACAGTCACCGGTGAAGGGTTGCAGGAATTCGAAGAGTTGCATGGGGAATTATCACTGCATGGGGAATAGTTTGGACGGTTCATTATTCGAGGGTGATAGGAATGTGCATGTTAGGTCGGCTGAGGTGGGATCCGTTATGTTTTCTCTGGGTTACGTGGAAGAAAGAGAGGAGGTGGGGTCACATTATTTGGGAGATAATATTAAGAGCCCAGAAAGGGATGGTTTGGCTAATAGCCCTAGGCCCAGCTACATAACAAACCGCCGGCCCAAGAGAAGAGAGAATAAAAGTGCTCAGGCCCAGGGGGCTGAGATCCCAGATCTTAATTTGGGGGTGTCGCAGCTAAGTAACTCTGACCCATTCAATATAGAAGAAATCTTTCAGATGGAAAAAGTGGAGAAGGCCGCTGGAGTTCCGGTGACGTCTAGAAACGATGATATCAGGGACGATTCAAGATCGAACCAGGAGGAGGAGGATAGGCTTCCGGCGGAGGAGGAAACACGATTGAATTTCGAGAATGAAGTTTTTCGTACCTTGGCGTTCGGTGCTGATCTGGGAATTGATGTCGACGGGTTTGCCAATCATGTGAGGAAAATTGTTAGTGGGGAAATGGAGCTCAACGGTAACAAATGAATTTTTTATCGGTCAATATAAATGGGGTTTCTGATGTGAGGAAAGGTTTTTGGGTTAGTGGGTTAAAGAAGAGTATTTTGGCAGATTTTGTGGGTATACAGGAGACTCATCTGGCTGGTTTGGATGATCTTTCGGCTCGCCGGTTCTGGGATCACTCCGAGCTGAAATTGGCGACGGTGGATTCGCTTGGGAGGTCCGGCGGTCTGCTCTCCATTTGGAATCCGGAGGTTCTCGAGGTGGATATGATAATTAAAAATCAGCGATTCTTGCTGACTTCGGGGTTGGTTCGCGGTGTTAGTGACCGGTTTAATATTATCAATATTCACGCTCCTAACGAAGTGGGTAATAGGAAAGAATTATGGGATCAATTGTCTGAGGTGATGGATCAACACAGTGGTATTTGGATTTTGTTGGGAGATTTTAACGAGGTCCGATATGAAGAAGAAAGGGTCAATTCCCGTTTTGACCGAGGTTCAAGTGAGGCTTTCAATGGTTTTATTTCGAACATGGGGCTGCTGGAACATCCCATGAATGGAGGTATGTTTACATATATGTCTGGCCACAGTGATAAAATTAAGTAAGTTAGATCGTTTTCTGGTCAACGATGTCTTTATGAGTAGCTGGCCGTGTGCCAAGCTGACTGTTCATAAACATGGTTTGTCCGATCATTGTCCAATTTCCCTGTCGTGTGCGGTGACAGATTTCGGGCCTATTCCGTTTAAGTTTTATAACTCTTGGTTAGGTGATCCAAAAGTTGAGGATATTGTTAATAAATGCTTGTCTGTTATCTCGTATACGGGGAGGAAAGATCTGTTGTTAGCGGCTGTCCTAAGGAATATTAAATTAGAGCACAAAAGTTGGAGAAAGGAGGTGAATATTTTGGAAAAAAAGGACCAGATTACGATGGAGGAAGCGATTTCTAAAATTGAAGAAAAAGCGATGGTTGGGTCTTTATCAGAGGAGGATAAGAAAGTTAGAGCTGACCTTCGTGTGAAGTTAAAAAATATGGAGGTTGCTAAAGCGAAGGATTTACAGCAAAAGTCTCGGGTTAATTGGATTAAATTCGGTGACGAAAACAACTCCTATTTTCATCGGATCATCTCGGTGAATACCGCTAGAAATAGAATTCATAGTTTGGTTTTTAATAATCAGGTGGTCTCGGACCCGGTTGAATTAAAAGAAGCTATTTGGCAGTGGTTTAAAAGACAGTTCACTGAACCCATTAGACGAAGACCGGATTTCAACAAAGAGGGGTTACCTTGTCTTTCTAAACATAGCGGTGATATTCTTTGCGAACGGTTCACTGAGAAAGAGATTCTAATGGTGGTTAAAAGCTGTAAAGGTGGGAAAGCTCCTGGCCCGGATGGTTTTTCGCTGAATTTTTTCAAAGTTTATTGGGACAGATTTAAGGATATCTTTTTGGGGGTGTTTCATGATTTTTATGAGAATGGTTTAATAAGCAACGGATGCAACTCATCTTTTGTGGCCCTTATTCCGAAACTGAAGGATCCTCAAGATATTTCGAACTTCCGTCCGATCTCTCTAGTAGGTTCGATCTACAAAATCATCGCTAAGGTCTTGGCCAATAGACTGAAAGTGGTTATCAATGATATTTCGTCTTCGGTTCAGTCGGCTTTTGTTGGTGGTCGAAACATCTTAGATAGCCCGTTGATCGTTGGCGAAACCGTGGCATGGGCTAAGAAAACGAAGACCAAGATGCTTGTGTTTAAAGTGGATTTGGAAAAGGCGTATGATTCCATTAATTGGAAATTTCTTCTAAGGTTAATGGAAATAATGAATTTCCCTTCCAAATGGATTTTATGGATTAAAGGATGTCTTGTTTCTGGTATGGGTTCGGTGCTTGTCAACGGGTCGCCTACAAAGGAATTTAAGTATAAGCGAGGGTTAAGACAAGGAGATCCGCTTTCGCCGTTTTTGTTCATTTTGGCGACGGAAGTGATTTCTCTATTCATCAATAGGGCGGTAAATCTCGGTTATTATCAAGGATGCCAACTCCCTAATGATGGTCCTTATATCTCTCACCTTTGCTACACCGATGATGTGTTTTTTTGGGGCTATGGTCGGAGGAAAATGTGATGACTTTAAATCGTCTTCTTAGATGGATCTATTTGGGGACGGGTCTTAAAGTGAATCGCCGAAAGTGCAAAATTTTCGGCATAGGTGTAGACGAAGGTGAAGTGGCCCGGATGGCAAACATTGTCAAATGTGAGGTCGGTTCGGTCCCGTTTACGTATTTGGGTATCCCGATAGGTGCTAACATGAAAAGAGCCAAATTTTGGAAACCGATTTTGGAAAAATTCGCTGCAAAGTTATCAAAATGGAAAGCGAGACATCTTTCTTTTGCTGGAAGGTTGATTTTAGTAAAGTCGGTTCTTGGTTCTTTACCGGCTTATTTTCTATCTCTGTTTTCGGCTCCGAAATGTGTGCTCAAAAAATTGGAAAAAATCAGGAGGGAATTCATTTGGGGCAAGACGAGTACCGGGCATAAAATTAGGTGGGTCCGGTGGAACTTATTATTAAAAGCTAAGAGAGCCGGTGGTATGGGAGTGGGCAGTATACATAGCTTTAACAACGTAATGTTGCTGAAGTGGTGGTGGCGGCTGAAAGCTTACCCGAATCAGCTTTGGGCAAAAGTTGTGGCGGCGATTCATGGTGGCAACCCGCGGTTACAGCCATCGTCCATTATTCCTTTGAAGAAAAATATTCCCGGCTTATGGAAAGACATTGGTTCGACGGAAAAAGAGATGAATAAAATGGGTATTGTCATCAATGATAATTTGGTGGTGGATGGGGGCGTTTGGAAATGGAGAGGAGACCCGGGCGGTTCCTTTTCGGTTAAGCATATCCGCTCGGTTATTCAAGAGGTCTCGCTGGAAGTCGATGGGGATTCTGACCCGTTTCTTTGGAATAGATGGGCGACTCCGAAGGCTAACATCTTGCTGTGGAGGGCTCTTTTGGGTAAGGTGGTGTCTAAGGTGGGTCTTAGTAAACGTGGAGTCCCTATCGCCGATACTGCGTGTGCGAGATGCGGGCACCAGGAGGAAGACATTGATCACATTTTTTTGAATTGCCTTTGGGCAAGATGCATTTGGTGGAACATCTTAGCTTGGATGCGGATTTCGTTTGTCGACTGTAATTGCTTTAAAGAGTTCATCGGCCTTATTTTGCAAAACCCGGGTGATAAAGTTTGGAAGAAGATTGTTTACACCATCATTTTGGCTACGTGCTGGAGAATATGGAGTGCTAGGAATGAAAAGGTTTTTAACAATAATTTCATTCCTATAAGCAAGTCAGTGGATGTTATCAAGGAAGATGCGTTCCTTTGGATTAAGACGAGATCAAAGATGAAGACGGCGAGTTTGGAGAATTGGAAGGCGTTTAATTTACTAGATATGTTGTAATTTATTTTTCTTTCTCTTGTTTGTTCTGTTTGTTTGCTCTTTATATATATATATAAAGTGAGTTTGCTGTTAAAAAAAAATATATATCACATTCACATGTATACTCTCACCAATTTTCAAGACTCATTGATTGGGCCGCAAATATGACTGTTGTAATCAAAGTCCAACACTTTTGATTCTTCACATGCAAGCTAATGTCCGATAATTTTTAAAGTCAACAATTTTAATTGGACCTCTATTTAAATGTGGCCGACAACTGTTTCTTTAAGAATTTTACATGCAACTTTGACAAACACACAACTTTAATTGGATCTTAATATGTATTGGACCGTCTTTTAAGTAAGTCAGATTGTTTTAATTTGATTGGGCCGATAAGATGTGTATCATTCAAAGCACATGGGTCTGACAATTTTGATTCACGAGAACACTTTGACAGGCTGTTTCAAACGAACAGACGATATTTCACGCAAAATAACTTCAAATGAAATATGCACTCTTCACACGAAATATCAATTTCACACGAGATAAGGTTTCAAACGAGATCATTTTCAAGCGGAATATGTCCTTTCAAACGAAATAAGCACACTTCACACGGAATCTTCAAACGGAATTAGAGTGTTTCAAACGGAATAATATGTTTTCAAACGGAATTAAGATGTTTTCAAACGGAATATGTCAATTTCAAGCGAGATTAGGTGTTTTTCAAATGAAATTAAAGTGATTTCGCCCGAAATTAAAGTTTTTCAAATGGAATAAGGTGTATTTCAAGCGAAATAAGGCTGTTTTCAAACGGAATTAAGCTTTTGACCCGAAATCGGACCTAAAAACTCAGATTTCTCCTAAACGGCTAGGAATTAGGATCTGAAACTTGGTAGGGTTATAGATCAGGTGTTTTCGCACAACATATCAAAAAATCATGAATTTTGGACCGTAAAAACCCGTTCAATTTGACGATTTTCAGTGAAAAACGTGAAAAAAATGAAAAAGATGAAGAAATAGATGAAATTCAGATCTGAAATCGATGAAATCCTGCGCGGAAATGTGTGATAGATCAGTGCAATCGAGCTCCTGCTATGATACCACTTGTAGGACCGGTTTTGACTCCGAAACGATTGCGAAACGAACGTGAGACGTGCGGAATCCGTACACGAACGTGACCTAACACACACGACGTAATATAAACGTGACTCTATTAGTAATATGACAAGTACAAGCACCTTGAATCACCTTCTCTCTCTAGAATCTATCTCTAGATCTAGAGCTTTCTAAATGTCAAAATGAGCAAAAGTCTCTAATCTATGACATAACCTCCCTATATATAGTCCAAGGCTTTAATGAAACTTCTCTTTAATTACAAGATTGCCACCTTGCCTTTTGACTATGTATAACACTATAAAGACTTGTTTTCTTCTGTTTCTCGCTACGGCTCGGATTGACGAAGGCGATAGACATAAATGCACTAACAATGGTTTCGGCGAGCAGCACGTTGAGTATGCGATCCAAATGATGACATAGTCGAGTGCAGATTCTGCAGTAGACGTCGTTATATGAATTAGGAGAGATTCGATTATATCGGGTTTTTGAAAAGTTTAGCGTTTTAAATCCACATACTCACTATTATTATTAGGTAAAGCTCAGGAATACGTAGGCACATAAACACATAGGCACATAAACCTCATAAGCACGTATACACGTAAGCACATAAGCACGTATGAGCACGTAATTCATGAAAGCATATATATTGCACGTATTCACCTACATATTTTGCACGTATTCACCTATCCTTCAAGGCCGCGTAGCGCGTTTGAGTGTTGCGAGAGATAGCGAGTAGCATTGCGAGTAGTATAGCGTACGAGAGTCCATAGTTTGTTCGTGATTAGTTAGCATTTGAGATTACGGAAGCTGTGCGAGTTGTGCGCGTTTAATAATGCGAGGAGCGGAAAGCGTAGAGTCTCCAAAATCGAAACATATAAACATGTAAACACAACAAAAATGATAACGCGTAAAATCGGCGATTGCAGGCTTAAATCAAAAACAGAGTGCCTTGGGTGTTAGACATCGACTATCCAAAGTGATTCGATTGTTCACACGGCCTCGAGTACACGCATTGGCCTCATAGACTGTGCTCTCACCGATACACGGTGAACAACACTTATCCTTCCAGTTACTACGTGACTCGAGTCATCGGAACAATCGAGACTTTGGTGAGAGTTTGTAAAATCAAAGTAGGGAGTGGAACAGGTCATTAAGATGCGGGTTTCACCCCTAACTTAACAACTTCATTCCTAAAAGTGTGGCAAAACCACGAGACAGAGATGGAGAATTTCGTCAAGGTATGGTTGTCACTCCTAACTCAACGAGGATTCTCGTGCTGAGAGTAAAACTACGCGTAGAGTGGGTGATCTTATCGAGAGTTCTTGGTTTTCAAACCTATTCTCGACCCAATCACTCGTTTGTGTTATGCGAGTGTTTTCGAAAACGTGTGTATTGTGCCAGCCTTAGGAAAGGCAATATAGTATTTCAGCCTTAGGAAAGGCTGGCTTCACGCGAAGCTGTAGTATACGGGTTCGCATGAAGATCTAGTTTTCGCGAGTTCGAACAGGAGCATCAAAAGTGGGTTCGTACAAAACCCCTACTGGGTTTGCATGAAGCGGTTTGTTGGTACTTAGACTATAGACTTCGTCAATTCTACACGACTAAACCTAATTCCCTATAGTTATTGCTCTAATACCAATCTGTCACACCCCAACCGATGGCGGAATCATCGAGGCGTGGCACTGAGCGAAACAGATTGTTCAAGAGTATCCACAACAACTATTAAATGACAATATCTTTAATGTTAATATCCCATACTACTAACAGATAAAGCAAAAACAGTCATTACAGATATTCAGTCTCATAAACAAATCCATTCCGACAACTCAGATTTATTTAGTGGGTTTTTAGACTTCCTAGCTTGAGTTCAGCATGCATCCACTTAACCTGTCACATACGTTAAAATAAAGTCAATACATAAAGTAAAGGTGAGTACACAAGTTTGCATAGCATATAGTAGAAAAGGTGTTTACGCATAACCAGCATGTAACACGTAATGGGCAAAGCATGTAACTATCAAACAATGATTACAACTTAACCACGAGACTGCGTTGTAGAGTATGCGCGACACATGTTTAGAGAACACGTGAAGTAGAGTGAATGTGATCCCTAGCAACCCCTGTCCACGACAGGTGCTAAGTCCAAACTATAGTACTATCGTTGCTAGAGGCGGTATAGTGTAACACTGTATAAGCATAGTACAAGCATTAATCACGTATAGCATGCGGGAGTGGTTAGCATTTAAAAGTGTTTGTGTTATGTGTTGTGTTTTGATATAGAACGTATGTAACACCCAAAAGTGCGTTAAACGAAAATTGGTTCGAGTATACTCACAGTGTGTGTTTAGCTAGTAAACACAATCTGGATTGGATTGAAAGGAGCGCGTGGAGTTAACCTTTGCAGGGAAACAGTAGCATAAGTCATTGAATAGAGTGTTGAACGGTTTAAGTGATCGGCGGGTGAACGGATGGCCATTCGAGTGAGTGTGTGGGTGTTTGTAAATCGTTAAAATTCAAAGTTTCGTTAAAAAGTTCCCATTGCTTAAACAATTTAACTAAGAGTCTGGTCATCCGGACACATGGCCATTCGAGCGAGATGATCTGTAGTTGAAGTTTTTATAAAATTTTCCAAGTAAAAAGTTTCTGAGTTAACAGAGACGGTATGACGACGTGTCAAACCACGGAATAACATCGAGTCCAGTTCATTCAGTCGGATGGTCTCAGCCCATTCGAACAAACTCACTATTCTTGATAAAGATTCATGTTTGACCCGTTAATCGGTCCATCTCTTTGGTGGAAATCCGTTTTCAAGCCGGCTCTCGACTAAGAAATGAGTCGAGAGTCTGATTGAGTCCAGATTCCATCAGTTTTGTGTGGAAAGTTGAAGAAAAGTTGAAACCAGTTGAAAAAGTGTTGAAATCTTGTTGTGATTGAGTTGAAAAGTGTGAAATCCTTTAGATCTAGAACCAATCTCGATCAAATGGTGTTCCACAACAGTTTGCCTAAGCAAAACTAGTGGAAACCACCTTCAAGAGATCCAAATCAGTGATTTCAGGAGAAAAAGTTAGTGTTTGTGTGTGATTTTGATGAAGAAAATGATGTAGAAATGATTAGAGATGAAGATTGTACAAGATTTGAGGAGAAAAGCTTATAAAATGGCCTTGATTTGCGATTGAGAGCGACTGAGAGCGTGTGAGCGGATGGAAGTGTCAAATCAGAGAAGTGAGGGCGTACGGCTAGTATTTATAAGGTGAGAGCGAGTTTTAAGGCAGTGGCGAGATGGCAGTTGTCGGATGGCTCCATGCGGTCGGATGGTCATCCGGACGGATGATCATCCGGGCGGATGTCCATTCGGACGGAAGGCCATTCGATTGGCCGTGTTCGCGCGAGTTAGTTTTCCAACTTTGGTTCGTTTGTTAAGCGTTGCGTTTAATCGAGTTGCGTGTGAGCGTTGAGCATATATACGTTGCGTTGATAACCACATAACATTAAACAAATAATCAGAAAAATAACACACATAACATAAGTAAATCCGCGTTTCGAATTTGCGTTGAGTTTGCGTTGTGATAAGCGTTTAGTCTAAACAAGCGATGCGAAATGCGATAAAATGCGTTTAAATAGTATGCGTTGTAAAATAGCGTTTAAATGTGATAACTACGTTTTGAATAAGCGTTGTAGAATGCGTTATAATATGCGTTTAAAATGCGATAATCGTTTTGTAATATGCGTTGAAAATGCGTCAACATATAGTTTTAACCCTTTGCGTTAATCGAATCCCAAGAGTACAAGCGTTCACAAAAAGAAAAACAACGATAAGTAACGATCCGAAAAGTCGGTGTGTTACACTAGGTTTCTTCCTCTCTGCCACCTACTTTTCTGCAACACAAGAAGTCGACTTTGATAGATCTAGAGTGATGTTGTGTCTGCTGCAATTGGGGAGACATGAGGGGGTTGGGGTAGTCATGGTGCTTCTGTAACGGCGGAGGTAATCGGAGAGAACCAAAGCCTCTATTTTTCCAGCAAAGGTTCTGTAATGTTTCAATTCTAGTATGATGTTTATTGTATGTATTCACTATTTTAATTTGAAATTGGTGATGTTTATAATAACACTACGAGAAAAATAATGTTTAGAACATATGTAAACGTTTTTATAGACTTCATTTGAGGCACAGCAAGATATACAGTTGATGCGGTTTGCTAACTATTTGGTTGGGCATTCGCTGGTGTGAGTGCTTTACAATTTCATTGGGTGAAGTAGTTTAGAGAATCTCCTGTTGCAACTGTTGTTGATGTAAGTTCTCTTCTTGAGTCTATGCATATACTAGAATAAAGGATTTTTAACTTTTACTGTCAATAAATCTATATTTTGTGTATATGTCTGTGTTTTCTACTAAATTATAAAACAAATGGTAGATTACGAATCAATTACTTACCTTCCATGTTTGATGACTTCGACGATGAAAACCAGTGAATGGTGATAGGGATGATGTTCGCTGTTGAAGAGGGAATATATAACCAATATTAGATCGTAATCTCTTCTTTGTTTGGGGGATATGACGAGGATGTTTGGGATTGCTTATTTTGGACCTCTTTTAACTTATTGACTTTATCAAAGTTAATAAGTTATTTTATAGTGTTTGGCAAATGCTATAAGTCCTTCTACGATGACTTTTAAATTGTATTGAAAAAGGGATTTTTGAGAAGTTAGAAATTGTAACTTCTAAAAAATGAAAAGGACTTTTGTGACTGTAACAACCCTCAGTAAAACCGACACTCTCAAAATATTTCTGACACCCTATTATATGTTAAAATATCCTAATATGTCTTTAAATACACCCGTATGAGAAAACCGAGTCCGAAATATATAAAATAGTATTTAAAATAAATAAAAGTTTAAATCTAGGACTGAGGCGGGCCGCGTAGGACCCACCCCAACACTCACGCGGGTGGTATCAAGGCTGAAACTGATTTCGGTGAAATTATAAGTTAAGGCGGGCCGCGTAACTCTTACGCGGGCCGTGTAAGATCGAAAATGCAGAGGCACCCTATGCTGACACGTGTCGACATCGTGGCGGGTCTACTTGGTGAGACGGACAAGCTAGTCCGTTGAATAGCCTTGACGCGGGCCGCGTAAGCGACCCTTATCTTTCACGCGGGCCGCGTGAGAGTCGAGATCAGCAACTATATAAAGGAGGCCTCGGGTTTCATTTCAGTTCGTTCATTTCTCAATTCTCAATCACGAATTCTGTAGTAGAGTTATAATACGCGGGTATTATACCCCCTAATTAGCGAGGTTCTGCTCCGTTGTAAGTATTATAACCCCGGTTTCATAAGTAGTTACGCTGCCCGATTGATTTAGGGTTCCGTAACAACTGTCGTGGTTCTGCTCGACGTAGTTGTTGGAATGCCATCTCAGGGAGGGTATCATTAATATTTTCAAAAGGTTATGATACTAACCTATGTACATTTGTATAAATTATAGATTATTCCCAGGAAACCCTTACGCGAAGTCTAAGATAGCAATGTGAGTAATCCTTCTTTTTGTGTAAACCTTTTTGTGAGTTTATCCTCTTTTTGTTAATCTTTTTGGAATACTTTACAAAACCTTAAATGTTTTACAATGTGATTAAGCGGTGATTGAGTCTTTGTAGTTCTTCAATTACTGCCGGTATGTTGGGGTTTTGTATACAAAATTTACTACCTTGTGAGTAGTAAGTCGGGGATGACAGGACGTTACCATTGGACAAAGAGTTAGCCAATGAGTAATATGACCCACAAGTCAGGATTGACAATACTGAATGAGTAATTGTGTAGAAATAAACAATGTGATCGCTCTCAATACTGTTTTGTTGATGCATTTTTAGTGTCTGTAACTAGTCTTGTACTTAACGATGTATTTTGTACGGTCTTTATGAATTATCGAGTATGTATTTGACGTCGACCAAGTCGGATATCCTCCTATCCGCTTGTGTCAGACTTATTTGTCTTCGTTTGGTATGTAATGTATAACGAACAATGCATGTTGCATTAAAGGGTAGAATGGTCATTATGATGTTTATATGTTCTATATGTTTGCTGTCTGTTTACAGCAAACAGAACATCTGTTGCAGACCTCAACGAAACAGGATGTTTCGTCGAACTCATCACGACGAAACAGAATGGTTACCAAATGAATCTGTTACGTCGACATAAACGACGAAACACATCTGTTTCGTCGTGTAATGGGCTGCTTCAGGCCCAATCACTGGCCCATATGCTATTTCGCCGTATCACCTTGTGTTTCGCCGAGACTTGGGCCCAGGGAGTATATAAACAACACATCCTGCTTTCACTGTGAAAACAGATGAGAGCATACCCTTAAAGAAACTCTGTCAAAATTCTGTCTAAACTGTGTTTGTATCAGTTTGTTATCGGTTCTCATCCCGTTTAATCAATCGAGTGTGTTTCATTGATTAATACTGTGTCGTTACTGTTTTATATGTTTGATTTGGCATAGTTACGTGGATTCCGCACACGTGACCGTGTTTGCTATAAACAAGTGATTCGGTTCGTTATCGATCCTCATATATCGGGACCTACAATTGGTATCAGAGCATTTGGCTCTAATCCTTGTTTAAAATCAAACATTGTTCGGTTTTTATCAAGTTTTTGTGGTTGTTTTTCTGAAAATTGTTCTTGATAAATTCATGTTTTTCTGAAAAATATTCATAAAATCTGTTAGTTTGTTGTTATTTGCTAAAGAGTTTTATCAAAAACCTTGTCAGATTGTTTGTTCATACTTTAAACCGGGTTTTTAGTGAAAGTCTTGTGCATTTTCGTGTTTCGGAAAATTATCGGTGACCAGAAAACTCATTGTTCTTGAGTGTGTTCTTCATATCTTCATATTGTTCCTATCATACTTGTGAATTTGATCCTTTTATTGTTTAAATCAAAGTGTTGTGCAATATAATACATTAAGTGGACTTTGGTGTAAAAGTGCTTTGAAACTCTAAACTTAGTTGGTAACTTAAAACGTGGTTTGAGTTGAAAAACTGTCACATTGTGTCAGACAGATAAAATATCTCACCAGCTGTCTGAAACCCTATCTTCGACGAAACAAGCAGTCGACGAAACAAAAGCGTTTCGTCAAAAATATCTTGGACGAAACAAGTGTGTTTCGTCATCATTCATTTCGACGAAACAAGTGTGTTTCGTGGAAAGTGTTTCGTCGAGATCAGTTGTCATTTTACATAGAGGACTTGCAAAAGTGTTCTAACTTTGTGTTTTCAAGTGTGTTAACAGGTATTATCATTCATATAACAAACATGAGTAACAAAGGTCTGTGGGATTGGAGTTCGGAGCCACAACCAGCTCAAAATCAACCTTCGTTGGCCGAATTGTTAATGAATTCATTGCCTCAAAAACAACAAGCAATAAATGCAGGTCAATGGGCAATGGTTTCTAATCCAAATCAAAACATTCAAAATCTATTGCTCAGTGAGAGTGAGACGGGTAGCAACAATCGCCCGCCAAAGCTAAATCACATGAACGACTATCCATCTTGGAAGGGTCGTTTTCACACATACATTCAAGGGCAAAACGTTGCACTTTGGACGTGTTTCACTACTGCATGTAACCCGGAACTAGAAGCAGCAGCATCAACTGCCGCTGGTATTTTTCATATGCTTGAAGATGACAAGAAAGCCTATGAATTAGAGAAGAAGGCGTTTGCTCTTCTACCACAAGCTCTTCATAAAGACATCTATCATCAATTCTCCTATAGTAAGAACACGAAAGCTTTATGGGATGCATTGGAAACAAGAGGAGAAGGAAATGCAGCTTCTAGAAAAATACGCCATGATCTTTTGAAGAAAGAATTTGAATCATTTCAATCTTTGGAAAATGAAACCCTAAATGATATGACTTCTCGTTTCTATCATTTGATAAGTGAAATGAGTTCTTATAAGGTTGTTTCAACTCATGTGGAAATGATTGCACGTTTAGCTGATGCTTTACCTCCAAGGTGGAGTCCATTCATTGAACTTCTAAAGCATACGGGTGCTCTGGATGGGGAAAATGTCACTATCTATGGATTCGTTCAGAAGTTGGAGCACAAGAATGAAGAGGAAACTCGGAAAGTTAAAAGGATTGGAGCTCCTCAAAACACAGAAATATATTTGCCTGGTTTTGCTCCTTCAGCTAGTTCTAGTTCTGTTCAACAACTGAAGCTTCAAACGGCGTTTGTGTCCAACACAAGTACTCAACCACAGTTCGATTTAGGCACTTATCTTTCACAAACAATACCCCAATCTCAAGCCCAATCTCAAAGTACTCAACCACAGTTCGATTTAGGTGCTTATCTTTCACAATCAATACCGCAATCTCAAGCCCAACCATCACCACAACAAGCACATTATACCAACAATCCTCCACCCCAAAACACGAACACTGTTAAAGTTGATACTTCGAACCTCTCAAAAGTTAGCATTGAAGTAGCAAAGGAGCACATGGAACTCATTAATACAATGGTCAGTGCATACTGCGGTTTGGTCGCAGGTCAAATTAGGAACATCAGTATGACCAACGAAGATTATCAACAAATCGATCGTGATGAAATGGAGTTGATGGATATAAAGTGGGCGTTTGCAAGTGCAGTTAGAAGGGCAAGGGATTTCATGAGTCGAACAGGAAGAAGTTCTTTGGATAGTAAGCAGGATACGAAGTACGGGTTTGATAAAGAAGCGGTTACATGTTTTAATTGTGGCGAAAGGGGTCACTTCAAACGTGAGTGCACCCGACCATCCAAGCAAGGCAATCAGAACCCTTTCAGAAATCAGACAAGTACTTCAAATGCCACTCAAGACAATCGTGGGAAAGGGATAGCAGCTGTGAACAATACCACCAACCAGAACCAATCTGGACCACCAAACAACACTCGTGCATTGACTGTTCAAACAGATGAAGGGTGTAATTGGTCTTTACAATTAGGGGGAGGTGATAATGAAGGAGGAGGAACAGCGTGCTATGCAAAGATCATCAATCACACCAAGCACGTTCATAAAGAAGAATTTTCTGAAAGTGACGACAGTTCGGGTTATACCGGGAGTTCGGATGAAGAAAGTTCTATTTCGGGATATGTGAAAGAAGAAGCGACTTCTATTGATGACTTGTTGAATGAAGCAGAGGAGTTGAAGTCTCAGAAATCTGTTCTTATCAAGAAGGCTGGGATAGCATCTAAGGAAATGGAGAAGTTCTTCTCTGAAGACGGATCTTTTTCTTTTCAAACTGCATTTATGGCAAATGTTTCAGCCTCTTCGAGTCAGGTAACATCTGAAACTCCTAGAATATGTACTGATTGTGCTTATATGAAACAGGAATGTGATAGAGTGAAACTTGAATGTGACACAATTCATGGTCACAATCAAAGTTTGGTTGTTGAGATGTCAAAGTGCAAAGAGGCAAATATGGCTTTAACAAGAAACGAAAAGGACTTTAAATCTTTAATTGAAAATTTAAAGAAAAGTGTTTCCGAAACTACCAAAGTTGTTTATCATAAATAAATTAGTATTAACAATTACATTAATATTGTTGAGGAAACCAAAAAGGAATTAGCCATTGCCAAGTGCGAGCATGATGCTATCAAGCAAAAATTGGAGAGCTATTCTAACTCCCGATTTGTGCTCGATCACATAATTGATGTTCAACAACTGAAGAAAAACAAGAGTGGTGTTGGGTATAAGAAATGTCCGCCCCCTTTGAGACACAATTATGCTCCACCACCTGATGAAGAGGATATGCCTCGTTTTGAACCCAGTGTGCCTCTTAATTATGAGGAATTTACTACTGGATTAGGGTTCAAACCGAACAATTCCTCAGGAACCTCATCTGTTGAAACAGAAACTTCAACAACAGTGAGTCAAAGTCCTCCAACTGTTGAGGATTATGATTCATCTGATGATGAAACAGATGCTAATGACCAGGATGAATCACTTGACAAGAAAAAGGGAATAGAAATTCCAATTGAGAATCATATTCTCTGTGATCCTCCTATTCCTGATGTGCAACAAGTTGCCAAACAAGTGATTAATCCTGTCAAGGACGACAAGAAACCTGTGTCTACCATTAAGAGTAACAATGTGTTGTATACTTTGGTTGGTGATTCTAAAATTTATTCGGATAATGATTTTCCAATTAAAAACGTCAATCCATCATTGATTGATAAAGTTTTTGAAGATAACACAAGCAAGTTTTTGGGAAAGACGATCCCGGGAGTTATTGTGACTCAATGTGATCCAATTCCTAAAGCTGAAATCAAAAAGCAATTTGGAAATCAAAACTCCCCAACAAAGCAACAACCTTTTGCTCCTAAGGGTAAACAACCATTTCAACGAGCTCAAAGGCCAAATGTTTCTAAATCAAAATTTGAAACAAATGGAGCTCGTTATCAAGAGAAAAACAATGATGTCAGATTTGTGGCATCTGAGGGTACTGATAAAATTGAGATTTTTGCTAACAAATCAAACACTGATTTTGTACAACAAGTCAAGATTTTAAAGCGTAACAGTCAAAATAATTACACTCAACATTCAAACGGGTGTGATGAAAAGGCAAGTACCCCAGGCTCTACAGGTTTGACATATGAGCGTCGATCCGTTTCTCCTAAGTTTGTTGAGAGGAGAACGTGTTTTAAATATGGAGAGTTTGGGCACATCATCAAAGATTGTGTAAACACTCCAAGAGATAAATTTGTTGAGAAAGCACCACCTGAAAAGATTCACACTCAATGTCGTCCCGTTTCCCAAAAACATGATAACAAAACTGTTAAAGAACAGGAAACGAAACAACGACGTCAGAATGTCAAGAAAATAGAAAAGGCCTTAAAAACTGAGGTCAAATCTGTTCCAAGGGAACCAAGTTCACCTTTAAAACCAGAAGTTTCAAAATCTGTTTACAAAACTCAATCTGGTAAACAAAAACAAACTTGGAAACCTAAGATGAGTGAAAGTTCAGGGGGAGCTATTAGTTTGGAAAATCATCAACAGATCGAGATCACTATTCGTGATGCTCAGGGACGACCCAAGACCACTATGGCTTGGGTCCCCATCCTTAACTAATCATTGGATGATATGTGCAGGGTGTTCCAGGAGGAACTATCAGTAGTCATTGGATTGTTGATAGTGGGGCATCCAGGCACATGACAGGCGACTTACGGCTTCTGTACGATGTGAGAAATATTAAAGGAGGCTATGTCGCGTTCGCAGGAGACAAAGGCGGATATATCACCGGAGAAGGAATGATCTCAAACGGTGTGGTATGTTTCGAAAAGATCAATTATGTTCGTCAACTTGATCATAATCTTCTCAGTGTATCGCAAATCTGCGATAAGAAGTTCACCGTGCATTTTGATGATGCCGGTTGTTATGTGCTTAAACCTGGATTCAAGATTCCTGATGAATGGATTCTCTTATCGGCTCCAAGAATTAACGATCTTTATATTCTTGATATGAGTCAAGCTATTACGTCATCTGCGCAAGTAACATGTTTTGTCTCAAAAGCCACAGAGAAGGAGTCTATTTCTTGGCACAGAAGAATGGGGCACATTCACTTGAGAAAAATGAACCATTTGGTGAAAAATAACCTTGTGAATGGTGTGCCTGTGAGAAGCTTTCATCTACAAGATATCTGTGTTTCGTGCCAAAAAGGGAAACAAACAAAGAAATCTCACCCTCTGAAGAAAATCAACACTGTTAGCATGCCTCTCGAACGTCTTCATATGGACCTTTTTGGACCTATGAAGCACAAGACAACATTCGGAGATGCTTACTGTCTTGTTGTTACTGATGATTATTCTAGATTTTCTTGGGTAGCTTTTATGGCACACAAGAGTGATACTCCTGGAATCCTCAAGGATCTTCTTACAATGTTGGAAAATTTATACACGTTGAAAGTGAAGAGGATCCGAAGCGACAATGGAACTGAATTCAAGAACCGTGTGATGGATGAGTTCTGTACTTCTAAAGGCATTCTTCATGAATACAGTTCTCGCTATACTCCACAACAAAACGGTGTCGCTGAGAGGAAGAATCGCACGATTATTGAGACTGCAAGAACGATGTTGGTAGAGTCGGAGCTTCCTGTTCAATTCTGGGCAGAAGCTGTGTCGACTGCTTGCTACACTTTGAACAGAGTTCTTACAGTTAAGAGGAATGGCAAAACTTGTTTCGAACTTCTACAGAAAAGGAAACCGGATCTTTCTTTCCTTGAACCTTTTGGCGGTCCATGTACCATGATTGACCCAGATGGAAAGTTTGGCGCAAAAGCTATCGAAGGTTTCTTCCTCGGATATGCAACTCCAAATTTTCGTGTATGGAATCTGACCACCAAAAAGATTGAGCTTTGGAATGAAGTAAGGGTTCAAAGGTACACAAATCCTGTTAGATCTCCGGGTGATCCTTGGATGTTCGATTACGATGGGATATTCGACTCCTTTAATCTGCCAACCTTTGATGAAGAATCTGCAGCTGTTCAAATGTTATTTGATAGTGACAACGCTGCCGGCTCGTCTTTGGTAAGACCAATTATTGTTAACCCACAAGGTTCTAATTCAGTTAACAATACTGTTCAAAATGAGGTATTTGAAGATGCTACTGACTACAATGAGTCATCGGAAGATGATGAACATCTTGATGCGACTGAAGGCACTTCTGCCCCGGTTGTTCCTGTTCATGGCACTTCTTTAGAAATTCCTCAAGTGCAGAATGATGATACTGCTGAAGGAAATGCATCCACTTCCACTCATATTCCCGGTGCGGAGTTGGTTGCTGATCTTAATCTTAACAATTTGGGTATTAATGCTAGTGTTCCTGAAAATCCTGAATTGAGGATTCACAATACCCATCCACAGCAGAACATTATAGGAGATGTCCAAAGCGGTGTGCAGACGCGTAATCAGCTGAGAAATAACCAGAATGCTGGTTTATATTCAGCCATTAGAGAATCTGGTCTTCAAAACGATTGGTCCTTTGCGTGTTACGTTTCACAAGAAGAACCGAAGTCTTGGAAGGATGCTTTAAAAGATAATTCTTGGGTTGAAGCCATGCAGGACGAACTGCAACAATTTCAAAAGCTTGGTGTTTGGAAGCTTGTTGAAAAGCCGGATAACTACAAGAAAATTGGCACACGATGGGTTTATAAATGCAAGAAGGACGACCGTGGAGTGGTTATTCGCAACAAGGCGAGATTGGTTGTTCAGGGTTTTCGCCAGATAGAAGGCATTGACTACAATGAAGTTTATGCACCCGTTGCACGTCTGGAAGCTATACGGATCTTCTTAGCTTATGCTTCTTTCAAAGGATTCAAAGTTTACCAGATGGATGTCAAAAGTGCTTTTCTTCATGGTATAGTTCAAGAAGAGGTGCACGTCGAACAACCTCCAGGTTTTGAAGATCCTATTCACCCCGATCGGGTTTGGTTGCTCAACAAAGCTCTTTATGGTTTACATCAAGCACCTAGGGCTTGGTACGCAACCTTATCCAACTATCTTCTGGAGAATGGATTTCGACGAGGTCTTATTGATTGCACACTCTTTATCAAGGAACTAGATGGAGATCTTCTGCTGGTGCAGGTATACGTTGATGATATAATATTTGGTTCTACTAATGAATCTTTGTGCAGGCAATTCGAACGTGTTATGCAGGAAAAGTTCGAAATGAGCGCTATGGGGGAGATGAATTTCTTCTTGGGCCTACAAGTTCAACAAACAGAGTCTGGGATATTCATCCATCAGACTAAATATGTTGGTGACATTTTGAGCCGATTCTAAATGTCAGATTCAACGCCCATTGGTACTCCACTTCCGCAGAATCACGGGATTACTCCGGATTTGAAAGGAGAAAGTGTCAACTCTTCTTATTATCGCGCCATGATCGGATCTCTCATGTATCTCACCGTTTCGAGGCCTGACATAATGTATCCAACATGCCTGCTTGCAAGATATCAAGCAAACCCGAAGGCCTCTCATCTGTCAGCTGTCAAAAGGATTTTTCGCTATTTGAAGGGATGCCCGGACCTTGGTCTTTGGTACCCTAGGGATGATAGCTTTGAATTAATTGCATACAGTGATTCTGACTTTGGTGGTTGCAAAATCGATGGCAAATCAACAACAGCAGGATGTCAGTTCTTAGGAAATCGCCTGGTCACGTGGTAGTGCAAGAAGCAAACGTGTGTTGCTACATCAACATGTGAAGCAGAATATATTGCTGCCTCAAGTTGTTGCTCCCAAGTTCTTTGGATACAACAACAAATGCGCGACTACGGTTTTGAATTCCTATCTACTCATATTTTTGTTGATAATAATGCTGCCTTACAGATCACTAGAAATCCTGTGCAGCATTCCAAGACTAAACACATCGACATTAAATATCACTTCATATGTGATTGTTTTGACAAGAGATTAATCGATGTCGTTCATGTCCCCACCGATCACCAACGTGCCGACCTGTTTACAAAAGCTTTTGATAAATCACGTTTTGATTATCTACTTTTGGTCAATGGCATTTAGGTGATACCCGAGTAAACTTCTTTGGCTGATCGTTTTGGTAAATATTTTCTTTATAAACTCTAAAAATTCAAAAAGATTTTCGTTTTCGTAAACTTCTTTTAGCATTTTAGGGGGAGAAATTTCAAGAAAATACAAAAACATTGCAAAATTTCAAAATCCAAAAAGATGTCTTTACTTTCTGTCTTTACGTTTGAAAAATTAAAAAAGAGTTTCTTGGATAAAGGAAAATGATGAAGTTCACTGGTGTGGTCGGTCAACGTGCTCAAAATGAAAAACAAAAACTGAGAAATGATAAGTATCTCTTCTAACGATGTATCGGTAGGCTCACAATCAGACTAAAATGTGCAGGATGATACAAACCTAACAGACTTCAAGTCAGGTGGGAACCATTCATTGGCATATGGTCTTAGTACCGAAATTTCGTTTGAGAGATTGCCGAGGTTCTGAGATATTCGGTCTTTATGCTGTCTTATCATCTGGGTATCATGGTTGTATCAAACCGTAAAAATAACGGAGACGAAGTCTAAGATCTTCCATGATACCATACATACGTGTACATATTGCATACGACCTCAATAAGTGATCAACAATCACATGTCCAAACAAAATAAGTGATAATATATCACAGATTCTTTGCGGGAGTCAAGTTCGTCTCTCTGCTGTATGAAAGTACTGACCTGTTCACGGACTTGCTCCTGTGCCCTCTTGCATCGAAAATCAAGTTCCTCATCAATAAGTGATTCTATCACATAGGGCTTGTTTTCAATCTAAATAAGTGAGTTTCTCACATCTTTTATACGGTCAAACAGATGATAAACAGTATACTCACCGGTAAGATGAACCCTCGTGCATACCTTGATACGGGAATGTGTCATGTGTGGATGAACACCGGTCGGTAAGTATAAATCATACCTTAACGTATCCCCTCGCCATGATTACATCTGATCAGTTTGAGCTTATGTGGACCACAATACCGATAATCGAGGTAGTATACTTATCCAGAGCTTTAAACAAAAATCAAAATCATGTTGACTAAGACCGTAAGCTGGTATGATTCCTTAACCTTGAGATTCGCAAAAAGTTTGCACTTGTACAGTTGCTTACTGTTTTTCACAGTTTATTCCTTTTTCGTTTAGTTTACCGCGCTTTAAATTCGTTTTTAGTGTTATTTGTAAAGTTCGTTTTTGATTAAGCCGAAGTTGTTGCTTGGTGTTTTCTGCCGGAAGCCTGAAACCCTCTTCATAAAACGTCCTTGCATTTGGGAACTCAATCAAAATGGAAATGTGTTCATTTTAATCAAAATCTGTTCAGTCTGCAAAATCTTTCATGCCTCTGTGTTTTTTGAAAAATTGATGTCGACGAAACAAGCTCATGTCGACGAATCAAACCATTAACGACGAAACGCAAATGGCCCAAAGTCCGTTTCGTTGTGGGCTAATTTCAGGCCCAAGTCCAGCCCAATTTATTTCTGTTTCGTCGAGCCCAATTCCGTTTCGTCGGAGAAATCTGTTTCGTCGAGATAAGGCGGTGATATAAGGGTCCCTGTTGTTCACTTTTTCAAAATAACAACTGTTTCTCTTCTTCTTCACTCTGAAAACCCCATCGTCAACATTCATCATCTAAGTTCCTCAAAACCCTCTTTTTATCAAAAATCATACAAATCTCAGAGGTACAAAAATGTTTCGGTTCACATTCCGAACCTTTTGAACCGTTTGAACTTGTTCGAAACCCTCGGAGACCCATCCTACTTGTTTGTCTTATTGATTTAAACTTGTATTTTGTTTGGTTGCTTATGAAATCAGATAGTTTTAGGATCAATGTGTATATATCTGCTTTGATTTGGGTTTGGTTTCATATAACAAAACAGGGTTGTTGATTGATGATGTTTATGACTATGTTTGGAATGGGTTTTGATCTTAGATAGTGTCCACATAACATCTAGGATGGATTTTATGTTTGGGTTGGGTTTATACATGTATTGTTTGTTGATTTGATCACCGTTTAAACCCCAAATGACGAAACAGATTAAACCCCCAAATCGGCGAATCGCTAAAACCCTAATTCCGACGAATCAGACGTCGACGAATCAGAAACGGCGAATCAGAAACAGACGACGAATCAGAAACGGCGAAACAGACACGGCGAATCAGATGTTGACGAATCGAACTGGTCAACGGTCAACCCTCTGTTTCGCCGCACACCCTTCTGTTTCGTCGAAGCCATTCCGTTTCGTCGTCCATGCCTTAGCAGTTTTCTGAGTTTGCTGTTTGTTCACAGAATGTTTGAAATCTTATGTTTAATGATCATTTGATGTTATAACCTGTATATATACATGTATAATACACATGTTATATCAAATATGACTTATTGTGGACATTTTCATGTACAGATGGCACCGAAGGCACCGAAAGAAGGAAAACGCAAGAAGGCGACAAAGAAGGAAAACAAAACTGAAGAGGAGATTATGTCCGAGAAGCGTCATAATCAAATTGCATATCTGGATCCTGATGACAAGCTCACTGAATTGAAAGATATCACGAAGTGGATCAGGGAGTCACGTATTAATCATGCCGTTACATTCTCGACGCCCGTTTACAAATCACTGATCAAGGCTTTCTGGGATTCTGCAAGCGTTGTACAAGTGGATGGAAAGGATGTTATAAGAGGTCGTGTGAATAATTTGGATGTTGTTGTTTCTCCGGATATATTGAACAAAGTCTTACAATTACAAGATCATCCGGATGCTCCATATTCAATCCCAATCATGTGTTCATGAGGCTGTTTGCTACGGATGAAGTGTACTGGAGACATTTTCGTCAAACAAATCAACAAGGGTGATCTGCCATTACGTTACAAGTTCTTATTACACATTCTTATTCAGTGTCTCAGCAATAGACGTGCTGGATATGATATGGCTGGAGATGATCTCATTGGTTTCATGGTTGCTTTGGTGTTAAACAAACCGTTTAGCATCTCAAAGTATATCTTCAGCAACATGAAACAAAATATGACAAGGACTGGAAGTAGAACAACCGGGAACAAGTTTTGGATGTATCCGCGGTTTCTTCAAATGATTATGAATGTTCAACATCCAGGCCTTCCTAAAGCCGACACTGATCTTCTGAAGATAGAGGCGATGAATTTCAACTCTTTAAGGATAATCAAGAATCTTGCCGCCAAAAGATACAAAGAAAGCGTTCCTCCAAGGAAGCTTTTTGGCGCACTTGAGAATCCTGATTATGTTGCTCCAGCAAATGATAAATGGCGTCATGATGACAGCCAATCTGACAACGAAGAGCCTGAATTGGAGAAAAAAAGGATAGAGAAATTTGGTCCTGATCCGGTTGATTCAGATGAGTCCGGGAGTGATAGTGATGACAGTAGTGATGAAGGCAATGATGGTGGTGATACTGGTGCCGTTGGTGCATCGAGCAAAGATGCAGCTGGTGGTACATCAGCTGGTAGTTCTTCAGCAAGTGGCGATGATGAATCTGATTCTAGCTCTAGTGATCATATAGTCGAGCCTGGATACGAAATGTATATCGATGAACGTGGAGTGAAAAGATATAGAAAGATTAGAACTGAAGATGATCCAGAATACGTTCCAGAGGATCCTGCAGCTGAAAGAAGAACAAAAAGGAAAGCTGAGAAAGCTGTTGCAACTCAAAAGAAGAAATCAAGAAGATATTTGAGTACTTCTACTCGGCAAACTGTGCCTCAAGAGCCTTCATCTGTACCTCAGGAGCCTGTACAAGAAACTCCTGTAGTTACATCAACTGTAGAAACTCCTGTAGTTACATCAGCTGCTGGAACTCCAACTGTTACCCCTCAGGCAGTTCCTCAAAGAACTATGGCTTCTGCAATCAGAGCAACCACTTCGCAGATTAGTTCTGAACGTCATAGGGTATTTTTCGAATATTCTCAAGCCGATAAGAACAAATATCTATTCTCTCAACTTGAAGCAGCTGCTGATCGTGTTCAGAGGCAAACCCATTTTATTAACCTCACGAAGAATGATCAGGTCAGCCAATTGGTGGAAATAAACAAATTGAAGTCCACCGTTGGTCAACAGCAAACAGTGATTGAGAGACAACAAGTTGAGATTGATTTGCTTAAAGCCGAGAATGCTCGTTTGAAGGCAGCTGAGGAAGAGAGAGAAAGAAATAACATTATACTTCAAACGCGGGTTGCTGCTCTATGGGATTATCATTGTAAGCAACAAGAAGTACTGAAGAAAAGGGATGAAGACCCTGAAGATGAAGGGAATCCTAACACTTCTGGTACATCACAGCAGCAGCCACCCGCAACTTCTTCTGAAGTCGTTGCAGTTCAACCCCCAGTAGTTGAATCTACTCAAGGAACCTCCTCCGGAACAGCTCAACAAGTTGAAGGTACTTCTTATGTTCCAAGCAGTGCTGATATTGCTTTAAAGGCTATTCATCCATTCACGGGAGAGTTGCTTGAAGAAGGAGAACTAATAGAAGATCTTTCTCATGAGCAATTGCTTGCTCTAAATGCTATGAGAGAGATTGATGATGCTGAGATAGATAAAATGTCAACTGAGACTGAAACAACTAATGTTGAAGATATCGATGAGATCGTATTTGAAGGAGAAGCAAGCAAACCAACTTATGTTCGAAAAGATGGTACTGAATTCGCTCCATTTGATGAAGATTGGATGAAGGAGAATGTTGATGACATAGATGAACACTTAAGGAATCGTGATGCGTCTGAAAATGCTACAGATGCATTTTCTGAATGGCGAAACCAGTTCCTATCAAAAGTCTCCAAGCCTGTGCCGGAAAGTGCTCAAGTCGACTACTTGCAATTTGAAAAGGCGAAGCCAAGTGGAAGAATTCTATGCTGGATGTTTGTTAAGGATATACACTGCGTCGCCGTCAAACGTGAATACGGTATCCAGTACTTTAATTCATTGCTGAGCATTTTATCTTTACCTTTTTATGATGTGGCAGCGTTGACAAAGCTTGAGCTTGTTAATCGTTCAAACTTCGAAGGCGCTACCTTATTCGAGCGATTGATAAAGATAAACAAGAAGTCAGGATGGAAGGATGAATCATACAAGCCACAGTTCCCCATCTATCAACAGATCAAGTTTACTCTTGATCCGGAAACGAACACAGGGCGCTACAAGCTTGTATATCAACCACCGCGAGTCGTAGATAAAATCCCATTAATGCCGATGCAGCAGGATTTTCTTGAAGATATGGCATTATGGTGCTACGACTCCGACACTCATGAAGCCGTGATTGTGTTTAGAGATAATCGTGCAAATTACCGGATGTTGGATCCGATGTGGATCGTCAACATGTCCGAGGCTGACATTAACAGATTATATCGTCACGACATTTTTTATGAAGATCAGGATGCACGTCAAGCTTTGAAGTTTCAGCGCGTAGCATGTTTTTGCTACTACCGGGGAATACATTCGGGCAGTTCGTGGTCCGAACAACACTGAGATGGAAGATTAGAAGACCGAAGACGAGTAACAGACAAGGGGGAGTTTGTTGATGCATTTTTAGTGTCTGTAACTAGTCTTGTACTTAACGATGTATTTTGTACGGTCTTTATGAATTATCGAGTATGTATTTGACGTCGACCAAGTCGGATATCCTCCTATCCGCTTGTGTTTGACTTATTTGTCTTCGTTTGGTATGTAATGTATAACGAACAATGCATGTTGCATTAAAGGGTAGAATGGTCATTATGATGTTTATATGTTCTATCTGTTTGCTGTCTGTTTACAGCAAACAGAACATCTGTTGCAGACCTCGACGAAACAGGCTGTTTCGTCAAACTCATCACGACGAAACAGAATGGTTACCAAATGAATCTGTTACGTCGACATAAACGACGAAACACATCTGTTTCGTCGTGTAATGGGCTGCTTCAGGCCCAATCACTGGCCCATATGCTGTTTCGCCGTATCACCTTGTGTTTCGCCGAGACTTGGGCCCAGGGAGTATATAAACACATCCTGCTTTCACTGTGAAAACAGATGAGAGCATACCCTTAAAGAAACTCTGTCAAAATTCTGTCTAAACTGTGTTTGTATCAGTTTGTTATCGGTTCTCATCCCGTTTAATCAATCGAGTGTGTTTCATTGATTAATACTGTGTCGTTACTGTTTTATATGTTTGATTTGGCATAGTTACGTGGATTCCGCACACGTGACCGTGTTTGCTATAATCAAGTGATTCGGTTCGTTATCGATCCTCAGATATCAGGACCTACATGTTTTAATTGATAAAATGTTCTTGATTAAACTGGGATTCACTCACCAGTATTTCCGGCTGACAAATGTTTTTAAAACATGTTTCAGGTAACAAAATGTGACAGCCATTTAGTAAAAAGCCAGCTGGAGAGCACTGAAGGCTTGGGAAAAATGTGGCTATAAAAGTTACCTAAAAGATGATGTTTTAAATTCAATAAAATAGGGTTTATCCCTCCCTATAAATGTATTGTAATAAGAAACTTGGGTTTTACCCATGTGATTATTAATATCAAATATGGTGGTTTTACTCTGATAAACATTTCCTAACTACGGTCCTGATGAAAATTTCCACTGCCAAATTAGACAAATACCACGATACCACCGAAACCGGCTCGCGGCCGCCCGTTCCTGGGAATCAGGGATTGGGGGTTGCGACAGGAGGTGGTATCAGAGCCTAGCCACTGGTCTGAGCCAAAGAAGTGTTCTGCTAACACTTAAAATTTTGTGTTAGGAAATAAATTACGAAAATTCATGCATAACTGTAATTATTTGTTATGTGTTATTTGACTATTTGTTAGTTTATGTGACAACTCGAGTTTCTGAGATTCCATCTTCGCATTATTGCACGTTAATTGTTTAGATTGTTTGTTTACACGACTTGTTTGTTCACGACTGTACACGTTTGTATTATGTTAAAAATTGTATTGTGATTTATATGATTTATATGGTGTGTGGATTAAGTGTGTATGTAATATATGTTTTGTTTAATATCATGCTTAATATCAACAAACTTGGAACCCACGAAATCACCCCCTAGTCGAAAACACCCTCACTGATGAAAACACATATGTGTTTTCGTCCACATCTGGCCAACGAAATCAAATGGGCTTTAGGCCCAGTAGTGAATCAATGTTATAAATTCCCTTTAACTGCTTGAACGTGTATTCTAACGAAACCCTAAATCCTCTCTAAGTGGGCGACGACAATTGTCATCTGGGAATCGTTCTGATATATTGTTAGAGTCATCATCCATCTCGGTTAGTAAACATCGTGACTTGTTTTATTCCTGCTAGCAGCGCATGTGTAATGTTTTGAAAGTGTAGTCAATTAGATATGGAACACTACATGATTGTCGGCCATTGTATTTATATGTGCATATGATTATCTGTAGTCATGTGATTATTATTATTATTATGTGTCTTTAGATTGGTTATAACAGGATAGTGCTTTCGTTAATCAATGACTAGGGTTTCAACGCAAACTGAATATAATTAGACGTAACAGGTGGAATGTGGTTGATGAATCATGATGGTTTCGTTGACTTGTTTGCGGTGGACTGATATGGTTGTGTTAGTAACTATACATGATAATGAAATTATATTATTCATTGTAATGGTCAACTAAGACCGAAGGAATTGTCAAATTCAACAAAGAGGATTAGAACCAAATGCATGCAATTGTCTGACAACTAGTTTAATTGCTATTGGACCTTTTAAAAATGATGGTTATCTTATTGAGTTAGTGGGCCGAAATGGCACATGCACATATCAAAGTTCATTAATTGCTTTATCACATGTAATCACATGGGCCTTCACATTAATTGCTTTATCACATGTGTTAATGATTGGCACATGAAATTGAATGGTATGTTAGTGGCAGATTTCGATGTGTGAGTATGTGCATGGAGTCAAAGTATGATTTATAATCAATGTTGAAAATGAACATGGCGGCCATGTGATCAAATCAAATCATATAGGCATTTAGAGATGTTGTCAGTAGGGATATCATGTGCATTGAATGATGAGTTGCATGATTCGATTACTCCTTAGATTTCATGATTTAATTGATGTTCGGATCACTGATATAAACATTGAACACATGATTTGGATTTATGCTTGAACCAAATACCTTAACAGTTTATATATATATATATATATACTTTGTTTGGGCCGATGTTTGTTCGATACTGTATGATCATGAATGATACGTGAACTATGTGGATATAAACTGATTGTGAATACGTGCATAATTATAGGCCTTGACTGATTAACTGGAACCAAGTAATTAATCAAACCGAGCAAACCAAGGTGAGTTCACACTAGCCAAGGCATGGGATTCCCAGGGGTTGGGAATGGGATTGAATAACTACTCATACAACTATTACTATTAAACAAATTATTACTGTCCTCGGTTGAAGGGCACGTACGTAAAACCTACGTACAATTATACTTACTACTGTCCTCGGATTAAAGGGCACGTATGTAAAACCTACGTACAGTTATACTTACTACTGTCCTCGGATTAAAGGGCACGTACGTAAAGCCTACGTACACGATCTTAAGACCATCACCTCTATCAAAGGAAGTCCCTCAATTATCGACTTAATCGCCGAGGCCTAGGGCGAGCGGGTCATTAGTTAATAGCGCTATTAGGTTTAACAAACCTCACACCGTGCCAGTAGGACGGGCGTGTACTAATGGACTATGGGCAAAGGGTCAATGCTGATAGACATTGACTTAGGGCACCTCTTACATTTCCGTAGCAGTCGATACGCGTGGTCTTGTAATACATGGGAAGCCCCTACTAATCATCGCAAATATGCCTGGATTGGCCGCGATAAGGATTAATACAATACATGGTTTACAAAACGAACATACGATTTACGAGATGAATACTATAACCAAACAACCAACTGTGAACTCGCTCAACTTGGTTGTTGATTCGTTGCTACATGCCTTGCAGGTCATTAGGTACCCATGGAGCTTGCACAGGGAGGAACGGTCGTTGTGGGACATGGCAATGTGTGCCATGCTTTAAACATTACTTTATTTCATATTTAATACTTGCTATGGGTTTTACAAATTATGCTTCCGCTAAACACTTAACTATGCTTTGGTTTTTGAACACCTATCATATTGGTTGGTTGAATTATGTTTACTTACATGCATGTTCAATATGATTGGTGGCTTGATCCTGGTCATGTCACGCCTCCATGCGGTGATACTCCGCGTGTGGATTTTGGGGGTGTGACAGATTGGTATCAGAGCCATTGGTTATAGTGAACTTGGTTTTAATAAGGGGAAAAGTTTTTGTTAAAACCAGACTATAACCTGTACAGCGCTCAATGATCCACAACGACGCCTCGCTCCACGTGCAAGACTCAACATTCTAGGTGATACGATTTATGTTTACATTGCCTACATGCTAGATTACATAGAACTTTGCTCATGGTATGCTTAGATAAACGTAACAACTGTTGATTGAAACACTTATGTGCTTACTCTCTTCTGTCATCACACTTTCGCGAACCTCTCTCACTCATGGTCTCTTTGATATCAAGATCATGAGTGGACGCGTTAACCTAACTCAAGCCCAGTTGGCGGCTTCGATCACTGAACAAGTTACTGCAGCACTCGCAGCTGCCCAGGCAGGAGGTGTAACCTGCCATCACCACTTACTCTAGGATCTTTAGATCCTACTCTCGTAAACCAACACTCGTGCTCAAGTATGTTTACTCTTACACACACGACAGGTCAACACGCTCAGCCACCTGTGTGCACGTTCAAAACTTTCATGGACTGTCGTCCTACTACTTTCAGTGGCACTGAAGGGGCCGTTGGACTCCTCCACTGGTTCGAGAAGCTCGAATCGGTCTTTGAAATGTGTGAATGCCCTGAGGCTCGTAGTGTGAAGTACGCCACTGGTACTCTCTAAGGCACTGCGCTAACTTGGTGGAACGCGCAAGTTTAGATGCTGGGGCTGGCGGCTGCTAATGCCACCCTATGGAATGATTTTAAGGAAATGATCAAGCGAGAATACTGTAACCGTGATGACATCCACAAACTGGAAGTGGAGTTCTTTAACTTGAAGATGACGGGGTCAGAGATAGAGGCGTATACGAAGCGATCTAACGAACTGGCAATTTTGTGTCCAACTATGGTGGATCCTCCCATCAAGCGCATTGAGCTGTACCTCAAAGGCTTAGTACCAGAGATTCAAAGTCATGTGACTGCTGCTAACCTTGCTACTATTCAAGATGTTACTCGTCTTGCTCATCGTCTCACAGACCAGGCAGTGGAACAGAACAAGCTGCCTAAACGTATTGGTGCTACTACTACTACTACTTCTGCTATTCCCAGTGACAACAAGCGAAAATGGGATGGAACCTCCAGCAAGGGTTCGACTTCGGTTCAGTCCCAGGCACAGCAGCGAAAGATCGATGACTACCAGAGTCCTGGTCAGCAATCTTCTGGTAGTCAAGGGCAGGGTGGATATCGAGGAAACCACCCAAAGTGCAACACATGCAACAGGCACCACAGTGGTCAGTGCAACATGGGTCGTTACCAGAGGTGTCTCAAGATGGGTCATGAAGCTAAGGAATTGCAGGAGCTCGCGACCTACGAATCAGAACCAACGACAACAATAATCAGGGCAACGGGAATAACAACGGGGGTAATAACGACGGCAATGGTGCCAGGGGTCGAGTGTTCGTGATTGGTCAGGGTGATGCTAGGAATGACCCCAACGTTGTGATGGTTTCGACATCGTCATTAGGATGGATTGGTTATCCCAACAACAAGCAGAGATACTATGCAAAGAGAAGATTGTTCGTATTTCCCGTTCTGGCAGAGAACCTCTCGAAATTCAAGGCGACAAGAGTGGTGCTGTAGTGGGCATCATCTCCTTCCTTAAGGCCTAGAAATGTTTGCGTAAGGGCCACACTGCTCTTTTGGCTCTCGTTACTGACACCTCGAAGAAAGAGAAGATAGAAGATTTTCCAATTGTACGCGACTATCCTGAGGTATTCCCTGAGGAATTGCCTGGCCTTCCGCCTCATAGGCAAGTCGAGTTTCAAATCGAGCTAGCTCCTGGAGCAGTGCCCATAGTTCGTGCACCGTATCGCTTAGCTCCATCAGAGTTGAAAGAGCTATCTACGCAACTACAAGAACTCTTGGATAAGGGTTTCATTCGTCCTAACTCTTCACCCTGGGGAGCTCTAGTCTTGTTTGTAAAGAAGGAAGACGGTACCTTCCGTATGTGCATAGATTACCGCGAACTAAACAAGGTGACCGTAAAGGATCGTTATCCTCTTCCACGCATTGACGACTTGTTCGACCAGCTGCAAGGGTCGAGCTACTATTCAAAGAATGATCTGAGGTCAGGCTACCATCAACTGAGAGTCCAGGACGAGGACAACTCCAAAACAGCATTCAGAACCCGCTACGGCCATTACGAGTTTCTGGTCATGCCATTCGGGCTAACAAACGCGCCTGTAGTCTTCATGGATCTTATGAACAGAATGTGCAAGCCTTACTTGGATAAGTTTATGATTGTATTCATCGACGACATTTTGATCTACTCTAAGAGTCAGGAGGAACACAAACAACATTTACGACTTATTTTGGAACTCCTTCGAACAGAACAGTTGTACGCCAAGTTTTCAAAATGTGACTTCTGGCTTCGTGAAGTCCATTTCTTAGGCCATGTGGTGAACAAGGGTGGGATTCACGTTGATCCATCCAAGGTAGATTCGATCAAGAGCTGGCCTGCACCTCCTACACCAACGGAAATTCGCCAATTTTTGGGCTTGGCAGGTTACTACAGAAGGTTCATTAAGGATTTTTTTCCAAGATTGCACAGCCTCTCACCTCACTAACACAGAATGGCGTTGTTTATCGTTGGGGAAATGCACAGGAGTTAGCGTTTCAGCACTTAAAGGATAGACTTTGCAGTGCACCTATCCTTTCATTGCCAGAGGGCACAGACGACTTCGTGGTTTGCTGCGACGCATCTATTCAGGGTCTTGGTTGTGTATTGATGCAGCGGGATAAAGTTATAGCCTACGCCTCACGCCAACTCAAAGTACATGAAAAGAACTACACTACACACGATCTAGAACTGGGAGCGGTTGTTTTTGCACTTAAGATATGGAGACACTACCTGTATGATACCAAATGTGCTATCTACACTGATCACAGGAGCCTCGAGCATATTTTCAAACAGAAGGAACTCAATATGCGACAACGACGATGGGTCGAACTACTGAATGACTACGAATGCTCGATCAGGTATCACCCAGGCAAAGCCAATGTTGTGGCTGACGCCCTCAGTCGAAAGGACACTGCGCCCAAGCGCGTACGAGCTTTACAACTCACTATACAGTCTGGTCTTCCTTCTCAGATACGAGATGCTCAGGTAGAAGCATCGAAACCAGAAAACATCAGGGCTGAGGCCCTACACGGCTCAAGGCAACGCTTAGAACAGAAGGAAGACGGTGCCTACTACGTTACAGGACGCATCTGGGTCCCACTTTATGGCAACCTACGAGAGCTTGTGATGGATGAGGCACACAAGTCTCGCTACTCAGTACATCCAGGTTCGGATAAAATGTACCACGATATCAAAACTACATATTGGTGGCCTAGCATGAAGGCCCACATAGCAACTTAAGTTAGCAAGTGCTTGACTTGTGCGAGAGTCAAGGCGGAATACCAGAAACCTTCAGGCCCACTTCAACAACCAGAGATACCACAATGGAAATGGGAGCAAATTTCCATGGATTTTGTTACTGGCCTGCCTAGATCTCAACGTGGTAACGATACTATTTGGGTGATCGTGGATCGACTCACAAAGTCTGCTCACTTCTTTGCTATCAAGGAAATGGATAAGTTCTCCACACTAGCAGACGTATATCTTAAGGAAGTTGTCTCGAGGCACGGGGTGCCCACCTCTATTATCTCGGATCGAGATGCACGTTTTACTTCAGAACTATGGCAAGCAATGCACAAGTCTTTTGGCTCACGTTTAGATATGAGCACAGCTTATCACCCGCAAACGGATGGGCAGTCTGAACGCACCATCCAGACCCTCGAAGACATGCTTAGGGCATGTGTAATCGACTTTGGAAACGGCTGGGAAAAGCATCAGCCACTTGTGGAATTTTCATACAATAACAGCTACCACACCAGCATTAAAGCTGCTCCGTTTGAGGCATTGTACGGGCGTAAATGCCGGTCACCACTTTGTTGGGCAGAGGTGGGGGATAGTCAGATTACTGGTCCAGAACTTGTGGTAGACACAACAGAACGAATTGCTCAAATACGACAACGAATGGCGGTAGCTCGTGACCGTCAGAAAATCAACGCCGATAAGGGCAGGAAACCACTCGAGCTCTAGGTTGGGGAGCGAGTGCTACTCAAAGTTTCACCCTGGAAGGGTGTGGTTCGTTTTGGTAAACGAGACAAACTTAACCCACGATACGTTGGACCTTTTGAAGTCATCGAGAAAATAGGCAAGGTGGCCTACAAGCTAAACTTACTAGCAGAACTCAGTGCAGTTCACAACGTTTTCCACATCTCAAATCTGAAGAAGTGTGTAACACCTGTGCCTTCACGGCCATCAAACAAATACCGAACCAATGAAATATTATATTTCATACTTGGGATTGGTAAAAATATGTGTATCTTTTGCACATATCAACTCTTGTTCGATTTCAAACTCTAAATCGCTTTCTGGAAGGTTATACGCGCACTAATGCGTAAATATAACCAGTTTAATGCAACAAACACTCCGGAATAGTGAAATAGGTTTAACATACCTAAAATAACCTTTACATAACTTAGATATAAGTTTTGGAAGGTTTGGTGTGGTGAAATCAAAGTAAATTCGCTTACAGGGACTAAACTTGACAAACTGCGAAAGTAGGCCAATTTGAACTGTAACAGACATTCCGGAACATGACCATAAGTTAAACATACCATAAAAATCCTTTACATAGCTTGGAAATAGGCTTTGATGGGTTCGGTGTGCTAAAATAAACTTTTGTGTCATTCAGGGACTAAAAGTGTCAAAAAGTGCACAAGTTTGCATTTTCACGCATAACTTACGTTCTGAATACATCTGGACACCCAAAAATTTATGTAAGCATGACTACATTATATTTTAGTGTTCGCCATAAGAAAAATCCATTCGTCGCGTCATTTGGTTCGTTTTTCGCGCTCGTGCGCATTCCGTCGTAATTAAGCGAACATCGCGTTCGTACGACCAAACGAACCAACACCCGGCATATTTTTGAACATGTTTCATGTCCACAATGTTTAGGCATCATTTTAGGGCCTTAAAGTTGGCTTGACGGGCCTTAGAAGTGACGTTACGCAACGAAACGATGTGCAGGGACCATTTCTGCAAAATCTGCCAAAACAGGGGCCTAGCGTGACGCGAGGGTCCTTAGCGTCACGCGACCCCCTTCTGGACCAGATTAAGTGTATTTGACAGCTGGTTGCAGCTGTTTTGCACTCCCTAACCCCTTGCCAAGTGTTGATTCCTTATGGTGGTGAGCATTTTGAGGCACCACAACTTTCCGACAAGTGTACGCACGAGATTAAGGCACGATAATCGACAAACGATCCTAACGGTGGACCGAATACTATAAATACCCATCCACCCTCAACCCCAAAACCCACAAATCTGATTAAGAAAGCTCTAAGTTGGAACCTTCGTTTCATACCTGAGCTATTTTGATCTGGGTTAGCATTCGGGGACCCTTCGTAAGTATTCTTTCGTTCTTTTCCTTATTTTTACTGCTTTTCGAGTCAGAAAGTCAAACTTTGTTTGACTTTCAGCGTTGACCAGTGATGGTCAATGCGAAGTTCGTTAGAACTTCGCAACGTGATTGTAATCACGATGGTTATAGTCCCTTGGGACTATGCCTACTGATTACCACGTTGTCTAGGGTCGTAGGGTAGGCGATCTAATAAATCGCCTATACCTTCGAACCCGACCCAGTTTGGTCGATCATTAGGATCCGACCAAATACATTAGGTGACCATAGTGTAGGGAATAACCTTCCGAGGTTATACCTTATGGTCACGACGTTTAAGTAGTTGTATGATAGGTAGTTTATATGCCTTAGGTAAATTACCAGAATACCCTTTTCATGTATAATTGGTAATTAAGCATATGTAACCTAAACCTTTGTCACATAACTGATTATGTAATATGTTTAGGCATATAACACTTGTCATAGGGCTAGTTAGGCGGTCCGAACGCGTTTCACGCGAACGACGCGTAAAGTAGCATAGGCTACCTAAACGGGTCGTAATGGGTCGTAAACTATTATGTTAAGTTTCATTTAGCATGTAGGCTCTGTTAAACCATATCACGTGAGTTCCGACACTCATTTGGTTTACAAACCCTAATGCTACCTAGTCTTCCGATTTAGGTCCGGTTATTTAACATAGTTACCTATATTAGGTGCCGTTTGATTCCGAGATCTCTAGCACTGTTTGGTGGTTATCTTTAGACAACTGAGCAATCTCAAGTGAGTACATAGACCCCTCTTTTACTGTTTTCCAAACTGTTTTGGGGTGGAACACATGTGCCTACTTGTTACTTTCATGCTTTCCTGTTTTCACATCATATACCGACTATGTTTGTTAGTACATTATAGTACATGATTTCATTACTTTTCTGCTATGTATGTTGACTGATAACATGCTTAGTACATTGTTTTACATGACTTTTCTACTTTGTATGATGACTTTGCATACTTAGTACATTGTTTTATACTGCATCTCTGTTGCATATGTTCCAGTAACATATGGACACATTGTTTTATAGCTCTACCCTGTATGTTTACTCTAGCATACTAGGTACATTATCTTCATCACATGCTTACATTTTGGTATGACATTTGGTTTGTTTAACGGGTCTATATAACATTCATTAACATTTGCTACGCCGCTCGGGAGTAAGTAGTGGTACCATAGGACTTGACAAATCCCATTCCTGACATCCCGGGTTTGTTTGGATGTAAGGAATGACTGAATCCGAATACAATTCTTTTGATAACCTTGACTGAAAGGGTTATCCGACTGTCTCAAGGCTTGAATGTTTGCGTTTAACATACTGCATAAGTGTTTGTATCAGTAAAGCATGCATTATTCTACAAAACATAACTTTGATTTAAACCAAGTTTTACTTCAATACTTTGTTTTGTACATTTTTACTTATGGTTTAAGTAGTCTTAATTTTACTTACCATACATATCATTTTGGTTATACATTACTTGACTACTTTTAGATTATAAACATTCGACATGGATATTTGACATAGACATTTGACATGATTTACATCTTGACATGAACATTTTACATTGTTTGGTTTGGTTTGATTAAGTGATTAAGTAACGATGCGTGTGTAATATGATACAAGCATGGTGGATACGCCGCTGGTACTTCCTATATATAAGTGTTTGTATGGTATTACATGTCGTAACGTTATTTGAATCATTTCATTTTGAGACATAGAACATTTCATACAAATAACATACTTTTCACAAGACATTGATTTATAAACAACTTATCTTATACAAACACATTTTACTTGGTTATTCATTTAACCTTACATTTATTTATACTTATCATCTGATCTTATCGTTTTTCAAATGATTTAAAAGACAAAGCAAATAACAAGGTTCATGACTAAACATTTTCTCAAACATAAGTCAAGAATCTTATTTTCACAAAACCTATGTATCTCACAGGCATTTTTATGCTGACGTACCTATTTTCACATGTGTTTTTCAGGAACTGTTGCATAAGATGATCAAGATACACATAGACAGACTTGGGCTTTAGTGACAATAAAAGATGCAAGACTAGTTAATTATGTTACGTTTCTTTGTTTGTTAAGACATTGTAACACTTTTAATCAATAAAACGAAACTTCAATTGCCATGGATTTGAAACAATTAATTCTGTTACAACACTCCCCGATATTTCCGCCACGTTTTGTATGTTCTACGTGGTCGGGGTGTGACAGAAAAGATGGTATCAGAGCCAATGGTTATAGGGAATTAGGTTATTAGTAATGCTTTGACCTAGTCTATAACCTTCTTAGGACCCTAACGCGAGTTTACTTGCGTTTAGTCATAAAACAATACCGTCACCTATCCTTAGGCGACGACCTCAACAAAAACATAAATTTCAAAACCGCTTTGAAAACTAATCATCTGTTCTAGGATGATTGATTACTAGGTTTTGAACCCTCTATTGTAAGGTTTTGAACTCTCTATTATATGGTTTTGAAACCCTTTGAGTTTTCAAAACTTCGTCAAGGTTTTGGGTTTTAAATAATGTGAAAACGTGCAAACTGGAAGGGTGAATGCCTGTATTCTGGGTTTTCTGTCTAGGCAAGCACTTCGTATACATCTCATCAGACGCGAGACCAGTTGTGCTTACCTGGGAATTCTTGGGATGAGTGTTCACTTATAGGCGAGCATGTCTTCGCGATACATTATTTTTGACCTATTTACTTTGATTTGTCACCATCTCATTTGTTTGCCTTAAGTAACAAACAAATGATCACAATTTTCATTCGTTACCATTCTGTATTGATTATCCAATAACCTTTCACTCGTTTCTTCCTCTGTCTTTCATTTTCTTCTAGAATGTCTATTCCTCTTGGCACTGGTCAAATGTAACACCTGTGTCATTTCAACCATCAAACAAATGCCCAACCAGTGAAATATTGTATTTCATACTTGGGATTTGTAAAAATATGTGTATCGTTTACACATATCAATTCTTGTTCGATTTCAAGCTCTAAATCGCTTTCTGGAAGGTTATACGCGCACTAATGCGTAAATATAACCAGTTTAATGCAACGAACACTCCGGAAAAGTGAAATAGGCTTAACATACCTTAAATAAACTTTACATAACTTAGATATAAGTTTTGGAAGGTTTGGTATGGTGAAATCAAAGTTAAATCGCTTACAGGGACTAAAGTTGACAAACTACGAAAGTATGCCAATTTGAACTGTAACAGACCTTCCGGAACATGACCATAAGTTAAACATACCATAAATATCCTTTACATAGCTTAGAAATAGGCTTTGAGGGGTTCGGTGTGCTAAAATAAACTTTTGGGTCATTCAGGGACTAAAAGTGTCAAAAAGTGCACAAGTTTGCATTTTCGCGCATAACTTACGTTCTGAATACATCCGGACATCCAAAAATTTATGTGAGCATGACTACATTATATTTTAGTGTTCGCCTTAAGAAAAATCCATTCGTCGCGTCATTTGGATTGTTTTTCGCGCTTGTGCGCATTCCGTCGTAATTAAGCGAACATCGCGTTCGTACGGTTAAACGAACCGACATCCGAGATATTTTTGAGCACATTTTAAGTTCCCTATACTTTAACTTCATTTTTGAGCTTTGAAATGGGGTTAACGGGCCTTAAACGCGTCGGAAATGGGCTGAATACACTACAGGGACCAAATCTGCAATTCTGCCATAGTTGAAGGCTTACGGACCGTAAGCCTTATCCTTACGGTCCGTAAGGGATCTGCAGCGCATCAGAAGCTTCCGAACAGCCTGTTTCCAGCTGTCGTGCACTCCCAAACCCCTTTCCACTTGTCGATCTCTTATGGTGAGTGTCCAATTAACCCACCACAACTTTCCGACACATGTACGGATGCGATTAAGGCACGATATTCGACAAACGATCCTAACGGTTCGGGTATTCCTATAAATACCCACCCCCATGACTTGCAAAAACCCACCAAATCTGATCCCAATGCTCTAAGTTGGAACCTTCGTTTCATACCTGAGCTATTTCGATCTGGGTTAGCATTCGGGGACCCTTCGTAAGTATTCTTTCGTTCTCTTCCTTATTTTTACTGCTTTTCGAGTCAGAAAGTCAAACTTTGTTTGACTTTCAGCATTGACCAGTATCGGTCAATGCGAAGTTCGTTTGAACTTCGCAACGTGATTGTAATCACGATGGTCATAGTCCCTTGGGACTATGCCTACTGATTTCCACGTTGTCTAGGGTCGTAGGGTAAGCGATCTAATGAATCGCTTATACCTCGAACCCGACCCAGTTTGGTCGATCATTAGGATCCGACCAAACACATTAGGTGACCATAGTAGGTAGGGAATAACCTTCCGAGGTTATACCCTATGGTCACATCGTTTAAGTAGTTGTATGATAGGTAGTTTATATGCCTTAGGTAAATTACCAGAATACCCTTTTCATATATAATTGGTAATTAAGCATATGTAACCTAAACCTTTGTCACATAACTGATTATGTAATATGTTTAGGCATATAACACTTGTCATAGGGCTAGTTGGGCGGTCCGAACGCGTTTCACGCGAACGACGCGTTAAAGTAGCATAAAGCTACCTAAACGGGTCGTAATGGGTCGCAGACACTTAGGTTAAGTTTCATTTAGTATGTAGGCTTTGTTAAAACCAAAAGACACGAGTCTCTACACTCGTTTGGTTTACAAACCCTAATGCTACCCGATCCTCCGATTTAGGTCCGGTTTATTAATGTAGCTACCTATACTAGGTGCCGTTTGATATCCGCGATCTCTAGCATTGTTTAGTTGTCACTCCAGAACTACTGAGCAATCCCAGGTGAGTACATAGACCCCTCTTTTACTGTTTTCCAAACTGTTTTGGGGTGGAACACATGTGCATACTTGTTACTTTCATGCTTTCCTGTTTTGACATCATATACTTACTATGTTCATTAGTACATTATAGTACATGATTTCATTACATTTCATGCTATGTATGCCCATTGTGTGCGTACTTAGTACATTGTTTTACATTACATTTTATGCTATGTATGCCCCTTGTGTGCGTACTTAGTACATCATTCTACATTACATTTCATGCTATGTATGCCCATTGTGTGCGTACTTAGTACATCGTTTTTCATTGCTTTTCTGTTGCATATGCTTATCCAGCATATGAACACATTATACTACATATTGAACCGTTGTAATCATTTGACTGTGATCCGTTGATATCTGTGAACCGTTTGTATCTGTAAACCGTGTGAACCGTATTTGACATAGACATTTCGGCATAGACATTTTAACATGATTGACATTTGATCATGCATTTTTCCCACAAAACATAACTTTGATTTAAACCAAGTTTTACTTCAATACTTTGTTTTTGTGCATATGGTTTAGTTGAGACATTTCACTTGCCATACATAACATTCTGACATAGACATTTGACATGGATATTTGACATAGACATTTGACATGGATATTTGACATAGACATTTTGACATTTGTTTGGTTTGGTTTGATTAAGTGATTAAGTAACGATGCGTGTGTAATATGATACAATCATGGTGGATACGCCGCTGGTACTTCCTATATATAAGTGTTTGTATGGTATTACATATTGTAGCGTTATTTGAATCATTTCAGTTTGATACATATAACATTTTATACAAATAACATACTTTTCACAAGACATTGTTTTACAAACAACTTATCTTATACAAAATCCATTTTTACTATGGTTATTCATTTAACCATACATTATTCATTTATTTATACATATCATCTGAACTCATTGTTTTTCAAATGATTTACAAAACAAAGCAAATTACAAGGTTCATGACTAAACATTTTCTCAAACATAAGTCATGAAACCTATTTTCACAAAACCTATGTATCTCACAGGCATTTTTATGCTGACGTACCTATTTTCACATGTGTTTTTCAGGAACTGTTGCATAAGATGATCAAGATACATATAGGCAGAATTGGGCTTTAGTGACAATAAAAGATGCAAGACTAGTTAATTATGTTGTATTTCCTTGTTTGATTAGACATTGTAACACTTTTAATCAATAAAACGAAACTTCAATTGCCATGGATTTGAAACAATTAATTCTGTTACAACACTCCCCGATGTTTCCGCCACGTTTCGTATGTTCCACGTGGTCGGGGTGTGACAGAAAAGATGGTATCAGAGCCAATGGTTATAGGGAATTAGGTTATTAGTAATTAGTAATGCTTTGACCTAGTCTATAACCTTCTTAGGACCCTAACGCGAGTTTACTTGCGTTTAGTCATAAAACAATACCGTCACCTATCCTTAGGCGACTACCACAACAAGAACATAAATTTCAAAACCGCTTTGAAAACTAATCATCTGTTCTAGGATGATTGATTACTAGGTTTTGAACCCTCTATTATAAGGTTTTGAACCCTTTGTGTTTCAAAAATCTCGTCAAGGTTTTGGGTTTTAAATAATGTGAACACGTGCAAACTGGAAGGGTGAATGCCTGTATTCTGGGTTTTCTGTCTAGGCAAGCACTTCGTATACATCTCATCAGACGCGAGACCAGTTGTGCTTACCTGGGAATTCTTGGGATGAGTGTTCACTTATAGGCGAGCATGTCTTCGCGATACATTATTTTTGACCTATTTACTTTGATTATTCACCGAGGTCGTTTGTTGCTTTGTAGTAACAAACAAATGACCACTATCCATTGCTTTCATCAGATTTGTTTCATCTCATTCTTTTCGTCTAATCCTCTCACTCGTTTCATTTCATGTTTCCTCTTTTAGAATGCCTCCTCGACGCGAAAGCCAGATAGCGACTGCCGAATTGGCAGAAATCATTGCGCAGCAAATGACTGCTCAATTCCCAAACCTCTTTGCTCTATGGAATCAAGCCAACAACAACAACAACAATGGTCCATGCAATTTCAAGAGTTTGAATTCGGCGAAACCACTCAAGTTTAGTGGTTCTGAGGGAGCGACTGGGCTTCTTCAATGGTTCGAGAGCATCGAGAATACTTTCCGCCACGTGCAGTGTCCTGACAATCGCAAGGTCGAGTTTGCTTCGAGTGTGTTTCAGAAGAGAGCCCTTACGTGGTGGAACGGGGTTATGAGGGATCGTGGTGCAGAAGTTGCTCTAGCACAGACATGGGCCGAACTTAGGGCTCTCATGATGAAGGAGTTTTGTCCTCGTCACGAGATCAGGGCTTTGGAAAGGGAATTTGATGATCTTAAGCAAGACAGCGGTGAGCATCGAGCCTACACGGACCGTTATGAGGAGTTAAGTCTGTTATGCCCAAACATGGTCACGCCTTTGGATAAGGCAATCGAAAAGTACATTGATGGCCTCCCTGATTCAATACAAGACATTTTGACTGGTAGCAACCCTACTACAGTTAGACAGGCCATTGAGCTATCTGCAACCTTGACTGAATCAAAGATCAGGAAAGGTAAACTTTTCCGAAAAGGTGACACGAAGCCGGTCGAAGAATCGGAACCAATCGAAGAATCAAAGATCATGGATGAACAGACTGGATCCCCTAAGAGGTCAAAGAAGCGAAAGGCTTCTCAGAACTTCGCCGTGGTCGCTCACAATGATCAAGCCGTCCCCAACCAATCAGCTCAACCCCCTGCCAGGAAACCCTACAAAGGAACTGCACCCTTGTGCAACCAATGTGGCCTACATCATCATGCTAGTGTGAAGTGCCGCACATGCCAAGTTTGCGGACTTATAGGTCATACAGCGAGGGTTTGCCCAACAGCAGCAGCACCAAATCAGATTAACAACAATCCTGCTCAAGCTCGTTTCCCACTGGGATCTTGCTACAACTGTGGCGAGATGGGCCATTTTAGTAGAAATTGCCCAAGGCTTGCTAATGCAAATCCAGCGCAGGGATGAGAATATGATCAACCAGAAGACAACACCATTTAGAAATAATCACGTCTTATGTATTATTTTCTTTTGTTGTCAAGATCCAAGAAACAGTTGTTATCGTTGTTTATAAATAAATCTTTCATTTACATTTCAATATGTTTATGTGGTTGCATGTATAAACATATCCCCTACAATACCGACAATCAAGGAACCGCATTCCTTGAAGAACAGACTACTTCCAAATTTCTTCCCTTGTATAATCTCTTGCGTTTCCACAAAAATCCTAAGTACCCGTTTCTTCCAAGAGAGACGATGTACGAGGCGCCAAGTTAATAGCAATCAATAACAAGAAAATATCAATTAAACAATTATGTGGTTATGTGCTTATGTGTTATCCTTTATGTGTCATGTGGTCCAATATTATGTTATTCAAATCCTCGTAAAATCTTACATATCTTTGTGCAAGAGATTCATAATAGGATACCCAAAGGTACTACTTAAACCCTTAATGGACTTCTACGTTGTAGTTAAAGTCCCTTGGATTATAATGTACTACCTCAAAATTTGACCCCTTTAGTGGTCTAGTTAAACAGATTGATCCAAAAATCTGGTTAGGGATATCATGTGATGATATAGCTGAAAGGACTCCTTAGTGGCCTAATTAAGAAGATCCTCTGTTGATCTAACTAAAAGGACCCTATGGTAGTCTAGTCACTCTCATCTCAGGTTTGATATCTTTCCCCACAACATTCCAAAACAAACTGTGCGGACTGTGCAAGGAATTACGTAATTATGGATGCATACATAATTATGGAATTTAGTGCACAGAAATCACAGCAAGTTCTATCATGTATCAAGAGTTAACCCTATTCATTTCCAATTATGATGAAGCATCCGTTGAGGAAAAATGAACTAGCTATTCATTTTTCACTTCTGAAGAATATCCGTTGAGGAAATGAATATCTGTTGTTTATCTTTTCATTTCCATTCTGAAGAATAACCGTTGAGGAAAATGAATTATCCATTCATTTTCGTTCTAAAGAATATCCGTTGAAGAAATGAATATCCGTTGTTTATCTTTTCATTTCCATTCTGAAGAATAACCGTTGAGGAAAATGAATTATCCATTCATTTTCGTTCTAAAGAATATCCGTTGAGGAGATGAATATCCGTTGTATAATCCTTCATTTCCAACTCTGAGGAAGCAACCGTTGAAAATGACTCCGTTAGTTCATTTTCGTTTCTGAAGATTTATCCGTTGAGGAAATGAATATCCGTTGTGTAATCCTTCATTTCCAACTCTGAGGAAGCAACCGTTGAAAATGACTCCGTTAGTTCATTTTCGTTTCTGAAGATTTATCCGTTGAGGAAATGAATATCCGTTGTGTAATCCTTCATTTCCAACTCTGAGGAAGCAACCGTTGAAAATGACTCCGTTAGTTCATTTTCGTTTCTGAAGATTTATCCGTTGAGGAAATGAATATCCGTTGTGTAATCCTTCATTTCCAACTCTGAGGAAATAACCGTTGAAAATGACTCCGTTAGTTCATTTTCGTTTCTGAAGATTTATCCGTTGAGGAAATGAATATCCGTTGATTTTTCTTTCATTTCAAATTCTGAAGAACAAACCGTTGAGGAAAATGACCCCGTTTGTTCATTTTCGTTCTGAAGAATATCCGTTGAGAGAAATGAATATCCGTGGATTATTCCTTCATTCCCATTTCTGACAAAGAACCCATTGAGAAAGAATGAATCATCCATTCATTTTCGTTCTGAAGAATATCCGTTGAGGGAAATATATATCCGTTTAGTTAATTCCTTTATTTTCCATTTCCGAAGAACCCGTTGAAGAAAGTGACTCTGCTCGATCATTTTCGCTTCTGAAAAATATCCGTTGAGGAAAATAATCAGATTATGCTTTACATATCTTTGATGACTATTTGAAACAAAGTCATAGACAGACTCCTACGAATTAATTTCGGGACGAAATTTCCTAAAGTAGGGGAGACTGTAACACCTGTGTCATTTCAACCATCAAACAAATGCCCAACCAGTGAAATATTGTATTTCATACTTGGGATTTGTAAAAATATGTGTATCGTTTACACATATCAATTCTTGTTCGATTTCAAGCTCTAAATCGCTTTCTGGAAGGTTATACGCGCACTAATGCGTAAATATAACCAGTTTAATGCAACGAACACTCCGGAAAAGTGAAATAGGCTTAACATACCTTAAATAAACTTTACATAACTTAGATATAAGTTTTGGAAGGTTTGGTATGGTGAAATCAAAGTTAAATCGCTTACAGGGACTAAAGTTGACAAACTACGAAAGTATGCCAATTTGAACTGTAACAGACCTTCCGGAACATGACCATAAGTTAAACATACCATAAATATCCTTTACATAGCTTAGAAATAGGCTTTGAGGGGTTCGGTGTGCTAAAATAAACTTTTGGGTCATTCAGGGACTAAAAGTGTCAAAAAGTGCACAAGTTTGCATTTTCGCGCATAACTTACGTTCTGAATACATCCGGACATCCAAAAATTTATGTGAGCATGACTACATTATATTTTAGTGTTCGCCTTAAGAAAAATCCATTCTTCGCGTCATTTGGATTGTTTTTCGCGCTTGTGCGCATTCCGTCGTAATTAAGCGAACATCGCGTTCGTACGGTTAAACGAACCGACATCCGAGATATTTTTGAGCACATTTTAAGTTCCCTATACTTTAACTTCATTTTTGAGCTTTGAAATGGGGTTAACGGGCCTTAAACGCGTCGGAAATGGGCTGAATACACTACAGGGACCAAATCTGCAATTCTGCCATAGTTGAAGGCTTACGGACCGTAAGCCTTATCCTTACGGTCCGTAAGGGATCTGCAGCGCATCAGAAGCTTCCGAACAGCCTGTTTCCAGCTGTCGTGCACTCCCAAACCCCTTTCCACTTGTCGATCTCTTATGGTGAGTGTCCAATTAACCCACCACAACTTTCCGACACATGTACGGATGCGATTAAGGCACGATATTCGACAAACGATCCTAACGGTTCGGGTATTCCTATAAATACCCACCCCCATGACTTGCAAAAACCCACCAAATCTGATCCCAATGCTCTAAGTTGGAACCTTCGTTTCATACCTGAGCTATTTCGATCTGGGTTAGCATTCGGGGACCCTTCGTAAGTATTCTTTCGTTCTCTTCCTTATTTTTACTGCTTTTCGAGTCAGAAAGTCAAACTTTGTTTGACTTTCAGCATTGACCAGTATCGGTCAATGCGAAGTTCGTTTGAACTTCGCAACGTGATTGTAATCACGATGGTCATAGTCCCTTGGGACTATGCCTACTGATTTCCACGTTGTCTAGGGTCGTAGGGTAAGCGATCTAATGAATCGCTTATACCTCGAACCCGACCCAGTTTGGTCGATCATTAGGATCCGACCAAACACATTAGGTGACCATAGTAGGTAGGGAATAACCTTCCGAGGTTATACCCTATGGTCACATCGTTTAAGTAGTTGTATGATAGGTAGTTTATATGCCTTAGGTAAATTACCAGAATACCCTTTTCATATATAATTGGTAATTAAGCATATGTAACCTAAACCTTTGTCACATAACTGATTATGTAATATGTTTAGGCATATAACACTTGTCATAGGGCTAGTTGGGCGGTCCGAACGCGTTTCACGCGAACGACGCGTTAAAGTAGCATAAAGCTACCTAAACGGGTCGTAATGGGTCGCAGACACTTAGGTTAAGTTTCATTTAGTATGTAGGCTTTGTTAAAACCAAAAGACACGAGTCTCTACACTCGTTTGGTTTACAAACCCTAATGCTACCCGATCCTCCGATTTAGGTCCGGTTTATTAATGTAGCTACCTATACTAGGTGCCGTTTGATATCCGCGATCTCTAGCATTGTTTAGTTGTCACTCAGAACTACTGAGCAATCCCAGGTGAGTACATAGACCCCTCTTTTACTGTTTTCCAAACTGTTTTGGGGTGGAACACATGTGCATACTTGTTACTTTCATGCTTTCCTGTTTTGACATCATATACTTACTATGTTCATTAGTACATTATAGTACATGATTTCATTACATTTCATGCTATGTATGCCCATTGTGTGCGTACTTAGTACATTGTTTTACATTACATTTTATGCTATGTATGCCCCTTGTGTGCGTACTTAGTACATCATTCTACATTACATTTCATGCTATGTATGCCCATTGTGTGCGTACTTAGTACATCGTTTTTCATTGCTTTTCTGTTGCATATGCTTATCCAGCATATGAACACATTATACTACATATTGAACCGTTGTAATCATTTGACTGTGATCCGTTGATATCTGTGAACCGTTTGTATCTGTAAACCGTGTGAACCGTATTTGACATAGACATTTCGGCATAGACATTTTAACATGATTGACATTTGATCATGCATTTTTCCCACAAAACATAACTTTGATTTAAACCAAGTTTTACTTCAATACTTTGTTTTTGTGCATATGGTTTAGTTGAGACATTTCACTTGCCATACATAACATTCTGACATAGACATTTGACATGGATATTTGACATAGACATTTGACATGGATATTTGACATAGACATTTTGACATTTGTTTGGTTTGGTTTGATTAAGTGATTAAGTAACGATGCGTGTGTAATATGATACAATCATGGTGGATACGCCGCTGGTACTTCCTATATATAAGTGTTTGTATGGTATTACATATTGTAGCGTTATTTGAATCATTTCAGTTTGATACATATAACATTTTATACAAATAACATACTTTTCACAAGACATTGTTTTACAAACAACTTATCTTATACAAAATCCATTTTTACTATGGTTATTCATTTAACCATACATTATTCATTTATTTATACATATCATCTGAACTCATTGTTTTTCAAATGATTTACAAAACAAAGCAAATTACAAGGTTCATGACTAAACATTTTCTCAAACATAAGTCATGAAACCTATTTTCACAAAACCTATGTATCTCACAGGCATTTTTATGCTGACGTACCTATTTTCACATGTGTTTTTCAGGAACTGTTGCATAAGATGATCAAGATACATATAGGCAGAATTGGGCTTTAGTGACAATAAAAGATGCAAGACTAGTTAATTATGTTGTATTTCCTTGTTTGATTAGACATTGTAACACTTTTAATCAATAAAACGAAACTTCAATTGCCATGGATTTGAAACAATTAATTCTGTTACAACACTCCCCGATGTTTCCGCCACGTTTCGTATGTTCCACGTGGTCGGGGTGTGACATCAAACGCCCGAGCGAACAGCCAAATTTGTCCAGCAAATTGGCGAAGTGATTCAGAAGACTGTGGATCTAGGCATTGCCATGGCTCGTCTTAACAATGAAGCCTCTCGTCTTGACAATGAAGCCACTCAAGAGACACCAAAGGAAGCAGTAGTCAGGCTTGCAACAACATCAAGGAAGCGTAAGGCTTCAAGGAAACCCGCAGCGGTTACACCTAATCAAGCTGGACCAAGCCAAGTGGCAAGGCCACCAGCTAGGAAGCCATACAACGGAACTGCACCCTTGTGCAACCAATGTAGCCTTCATCATCAGGCTAGTGTGAAGTGCCGCAAATGCCAAACTTGTGGACTTATAGGTCATACGGCAAGGGTTTGTCCAACTGCGGCAGTAGCAAATCAAGCAGGACCCATCCGGGTGGCAACACCACCTGCAAAGAAAGCATATGCCGGTACCGCACCTCATTGTGCACGCTGCAACGGTCATCACGCTGTACAACAAGCTTGCTGGCAATGCACGACGTGTGGTAAACTTGGGCATTTGGCCAATGTTTGTCGTTTGGGACAAAATCAGGCTTCTCAGGTCCAAGCTCTGGTTCAAGGGAATGCTGCAAGATTCCCACTGGGTTCCTGTTTCAACTGCGGAGAGATTGGTCACTTCCGCCACAACTGTCCGAGACTGGTGAATGCAAATGCTAATGCGAATCCAACTCTTGGATGAGCATTCGGCTGAACAAAGGATGTGCTATCTAATGCCTTTGTTTCTTTTGTTTTCGTGTATTGTGAAACAATATGTCTTGTTCATAAATAAAAGTTGTTGTTCACAGTTCTGATATACGAGTGTAATTACTTGTGTGTATGATTTTTCCTATGATACCTACATCAAGGAACTATGTTCCTTACAAACTACTCTTGTGATTTCTCTCTTTCAAATGATTGCTCATGATTCCCTCGAAAATTTTAAGTACTCGTTTCATTCTAAGATGCGAAGTACAGAAAATAAAGTGACATTATGAGTAATCATGCTTCTGTACATCTTTACCTTTAAATCCTTGGTTGGATAACTAAGGATATTTTTTTTCAAATCTCATACCCATTACGTTTTGATTTTTCAACATACACAGTACCAGTATTTCAAAACATTTCATATAGTTTGAAAACAATTTTTCTAGCTGCATTGTCTATGTTATTTCAAAAACATTGGCCATGTTATCAAAACCAACCTTTCTAATTTCAAAATATTTCATATAGTCTAAAGACAATATTAACACAATACATTTTCCGATCAAGTGCATGATTTCGAAAAGCATCATTCATGTCTTTCAAAAACCTTATACATAATTTCAAAAATTCATCTCGCATGATTTTAAAAACATTTTTGTAAATATATCTACCTAATACACCTACTTTATTTCAAAAGTATTATATATAAGGTTTCAAAAACGTTAAACACACTTTTCTTAAAAGAACCCCATGCATAGTTTTCAAAAATATTTTCCTCATACATTGACTTAACCTTCAAAATTCTGCTTCATATGTCGCCTTGGCATATCTAGCATCTCAACTTCATAAGCATTTTACATCATGTTTTGACATAAGCACGTCCAGTGCAAGATTTCAAAACATCTTCAACTTCTAAAATCCATATGGGATCTTTTTATCTTCACATTTAGATCCTTGTGGATAATCATCATTCAAATCAGAGTCCTTAATTGGATTCCTTATGTACCTTAATTCGAACACTTCGGTTCCTAATAATCGAAATCGAATTTTCTTTTTGAATCTTTCTATCTTTATAGTTGGATTCTTGATAACGTTTAAAGTACCAAATGAAATCCACGGAATAGATTCCTAGTGTGCTTTAAATGCATGTACGCAATTTACAAGACAAATTAACAAACAATTTTGTGGTTATGTGACTATGTGTTTACTCATCTTATGTTTTCTTTTATGCATTTTTGGTGTTTTTACTACTCTGGATATTCTTTATCCAAATCCTCGCAGAATCTTTCATATCTTCATATGAGAGATTCGTAGCAGGATATTCAAAATGTACTACCTTAAATCCTTAATGGGCTTCTATGTAATAGTTAAGACCCTTGGATTATATAGTACTGCTCCATGATCCATTTGAGACCCTTTAGTGGTCTAATCAAAAAGATTGATTCACAATTTGGTTAAAGAACGACATCTAGTGATGTAGCTGGACAGACTCCTTGATAGTCTATTTAAATCATTTATTGATTTAGTCTAAAGGACTCTATGGCGGTCTAAGTCACGCTCATCACAGGATTGTTCATTTGGTTTTACCCTACACATTATAAAATAGACTGTGTGAACTGTGCAAGGAATTCTCTAATTATGTATGCGCACATAATTATGAAATTTAGTGCACAGAAATCCAGTAAGATTTATTGTGTGAAGGAACCGATAGTGACAACAATAACAAAATGAGAACGATGTAGTGGAGGCATGGTGGACGCACCAATGACGCTTTATATACTTGTATATAAGTGTCCCTCTTACATTGCAAGCGTGATGTTATTAAAGTTACTAGAAGTTCAGAACCCTAACCAATGTTGTTCGATCTTTTCAAACTTCATGCTTTCAAGCTCTCACAAGTTTCCTCTAAATAAATTTCGGGACGAAATTTCCTAAAGTAGGGGAGACTGTAACACCTGTGCCTTCACGGCCATCAAACAAATACCAAACCAATGAAATATTATATTTCATACTTGGGATTGGTAAAAATATGTGTATCTTTTGCACATATCAACTCTTGTTCGATTTCAAACTCTAAATCGCTTTCTGGAAGGTTATACGCGCACTAATGCGTAAATATAACCAGTTTAATGCAACAAACACTCCGGAATAGTGAAATAGGTTTAACATACCTAAAATAACCTTTACATAACTTAGATATAAGTTTTGGAAGGTTTGGTGTGGTGAAATCAAAGTAAATTCGCTTACAGGGACTAAACTTGACAAACTGCGAAAGTAGGCCAATTTGAACTATAACAGACATTCCAGAACATGACCATAAGTTAAACATACCATAAAAATCCTTTACATAGCTTTGAAATAGGCTTTGAGGGGTTCGGTGTGCTAAAATAAACTTTTGTGTCATTCAGGGACTAAAAGTGTCAAAAAGTGCACAAGTTTGCATTTTCACGCATAACTTACGTTCTGAATACATCTGGACACCCAAAAATTTATGTAAGCATGACTACATTATATTTTAGTGTTCGCCATAAGAAAAATCCATTCGTCGCGTCATTTGGTTCGTTTTTCGCGCTCGTGCGCATTCCGTCGTAATTAAGCGAACATCGCGTTCGTACGACCAAACGAACCAACACCCGGCATATTTTTGAACATGTTTCATGTCCACAATGTTTAGGCATCATTTTAGGGCCTTAAAGTTGGCTTGACGGGCCTTAGAAGTGACGTTACGCAACGAAACGATGTGCAGGGACCATTTCTGCAAAATCTGCCAAAACAGGGGCCTAGCGTGACGCGAGGGTCCTTAGCGTCACGCGACCCCCTTCTGGACCAGATTAAGTGTATTTGACAGCTGGTTGCAGCTGTTTTGCACTCCCTAACCCCTTGCCAAGTGTTGATTCCTTATGGTGGTGAGCATTTTGAGGCACCACAACTTTCCGACAAGTGTACGCACGAGATTAAGGCACGATAATCGACAAACGATCCTAACGGTGGACCGAATACTATAAATACCCATCCACCCTCAACCCCAAAACCCACAAATCTGATTAAGAAAGCTCTAAGTTGGAACCTTCGTTTCATACCTGAGCTATTTTGATCTGGGTTAGCATTCGGGGACCCTTCGTAAGTATTCTTTCGTTCTTTTCCTTATTTTTACTGCTTTTCGAGTCAGAAAGTCAAACTTTGTTTGACTTTCAGCGTTGACCAGTGATGGTCAATGCGAAGTTCGTTAGAACTTCGCAACGTGATTGTAATCACGATGGTTATAGTCCCTTGGGACTATGCCTACTGATTACCACGTTGTCTAGGGTCGTAGGGTAGGCGATCTAATAAATCGCCTATACCTTCGAACCCGACCCAGTTTGGTCGATCATTAGGATCCGACCAAATACATTAGGTGACCATAGTGTAGGGAATAACCTTCCGAGGTTATACCTTATGGTCACGACGTTTAAGTAGTTGTATGATAGGTAGTTTATATGCCTTAGGTAAATTACCAGAATACCCTTTTCATGTATAATTGGTAATTAAGCATATGTAACCTAAACCTTTGTCACATAACTGATTATGTAATATGTTTAGGCATATAACACTTGTCATAGGGCTAGTTAGGCGGTCCGAACGCGTTTCACGCGAACGACGCGTTAAAGTAGCATAGGCTACCTAAACGGGTCGTAATGGGTCGTAAACTATTATGTTAAGTTTCATTTAGCATGTAGGCTCTGTTAAACCATATCACGTGAGTTCCGACACTCATTTGGTTTACAAACCCTAATGCTACCCAGTCTTCCGATTTAGGTCCGGTTATTTAACATAGTTACCTATATTAGGTGCCGTTTGATTCCGAGATCTCTAGCACTGTTTGGTGGTTATCTTTAGACAACTGAGCAATCTCAAGTGAGTACATAGACCCCTCTTTTACTGTTTTCCAAACTGTTTTGGGGTGGAACACATGTGCCTACTTGTTACTTTCATGCTTTCCTGTTTTCACATCATATACCGACTATGTTTGTTAGTACATTATAGTACATGATTTCATTACTTTTCTGCTATGTATGTTGACTGATAACATGCTTAGTACATTGTTTTACATGACTTTTCTACTTTGTATGATGACTTTGCATACTTAGTACATTGTTTTATACTGCATCTCTGTTGCATATGTTCCAGTAACATATGGACACATTGTTTTATAGCTCTACCCTGTATGTTTACTCTAGCATACTAGGTACATTATCTTCATCACATGCTTACATTTTGGTATGACATTTGGTTTGTTTAACGGGTCTATATAACATTCATTAACATTTGCTACGCCGCTCGGGAGTAAGTAGTGGTACCATAGGACTTGACAAATCCCATTCCTGACATCCCGGGTTTGTTTGGATGTAAGGAATGACTGAATCCGAATACAATTCTTTTGATAACCTTGACTGAAAGGGTTATCCGACTGTCTCAAGGCTTGAATGTTTGCGTTTAACATACTGCATAAGTGTTTGTATCAGTAAAGCATGCATTATTCTACAAAACATAACTTTGATTTAAACCAAGTTTTACTTCAATACTTTGTTTTGTACATTTTTACTTATGGTTTAAGTAGTCTTAATTTTACTTACCATACATATCATTTTGGTTATACATTACTTGACTACTTTTAGATTATAAACATTCGACATGGATATTTGACATAGACATTTGACATGATTTACATCTTGACATGAACATTTTACATTGTTTGGTTTGGTTTGATTAAGTGATTAAGTAACGATGCGTGTGTAATATGATACAAGCATGGTGGATACGCCGCTGGTACTTCCTATATATAAGTGTTTGTATGGTATTACATGTCGTAACGTTATTTGAATCATTTCATTTTGAGACATAGAACATTTCATACAAATAACATACTTTTCACAAGACATTGATTTATAAACAACTTATCTTATACAAACACATTTTACTTGGTTATTCATTTAACCTTACATTTATTTATACTTATCATCTGATCTTATCGTTTTTCAAATGATTTAAAAGACAAAGCAAATAACAAGGTTCATGACTAAACATTTTCTCAAACATAAGTCAAGAATCTTATTTTCACAAAACCTATGTATCTCACAGGCATTTTTATGCTGACGTACCTATTTTCACATGTGTTTTTCAGGAACTGTTGCATAAGATGATCAAGATACACATAGACAGACTTGGGCTTTAGTGACAATAAAAGATGCAAGACTAGTTAATTATGTTACGTTTCTTTGTTTGTTAAGACATTGTAACACTTTTAATCAATAAAACGAAACTTCAATTGCCATGGATTTGAAACAATTAATTCTGTTACAACACTCCCCGATATTTCCGCCACGTTTTGTATGTTCTACGTGGTCGGGGTGTGACAAAGTGCTTGTCAGATGAAACCCACATAGTTCCTTTGAAGGAGCTTACTATCGACGAGCAGTTACGATTCGTCGAGGAACCAGTTGAAATCATGGACCGGGACGTTAAGGTCCTCAAGCACACCAGCATACCTCTTGTTCGAGTTCGTTGGAACTCCCGTCGTGGCCCAGAGTTTACCTGGGAACGAGAAGATCAAATGAAACTCAGGTATCCCCAGTTATTCGGAAACAGTGCAACCACTACTGAGGCTGAAGCTACTATAGAATTTCGGGACGAAATTCCAAATCAACGGGGGGATGATGTGACACCCCAGGAAAACCAGTAAACTACACAACACAACTAGCTTCCTCAGTAACCGCATGCTAAATTTCGGGACGAAATTTCTTTCAAGTTGGGGATAATGTGACAACTCGAGTTTCTGAGATTCCATCTTCGCATTATTGCACGTTAATTGTTTAGATTGTTTGTTTACACGACTTGTTTGTTCACGACTGTACACGTTTGTATTATGTTAAAAATCGTATTGTGATTTATATGATTTATATGGTGTGTGGATTAAGTGTGTATGTAATATATGTTTTGTTTAATATCATGCTTAATATCAACAAACTTGGAACCCACGAAATCACCCCCCTAGTCGAAAACACCCTCACTGATGAAAACACGTATGTGTTTTCGTCCACATGTGGCCAACGAAATCAGATGGGCTTTAGGCCCAGTAGTGAATCAATGTTATAAATTCCCTTTAACTGCTTGAAACGTGTATTCTAACGAAACCCTAAATCCTCTCTAAGTGGGCGACGGCAATTGTCATCTTGGAATCGTTCCGATCTATTGTTCCAGTCATCATCCATCTCGGTTAGTAAACATCGTGACTTGTTTTATTCCTGCTAGCAGCGCATGTGTAATGTTTTGAAAGTGTAGTCAATTAGATATGGAACACTACATGATTGTCGGCCATTGTATTTATATGTGCATATGATTATCTGTAGTCATGTGATTATTATTATTATGTGTCTTTAGATTGGTGATAACAGGATAGTGCTCTCGTTAATCAATGACTAGGGTTTCAACGCAAACTGAATATAATTAGACGTAACAGGTGGAATGTGGTTGATGAATCATGATGGTTTCGTTGACTTGTTTGCGGTGGACTGATATGGTTGTGTTAGTAACTATACATGATAATGAAATTATATTATTCATTGTAATGGTCAACTAAGACCGAAGGAATTGTCAAATTCAACAAAGAGGATTAGAACCAAATGCATGCAATTGTCAGACAACTAGTTTAATTGCTATTGGACCTTTTAAAAATGATGGTTATCTTATTGATTTAGTGGGCCGAAATGGCACATGCACATATCAAAGTTCATTAATTGCTTTATCACATGTAATCACATGGGCCTTCACATTAATTGCTTTATCACATGTGTTAATGATTGGCACATGAAATTGAATGGTATGTTAGTGGCAGATTTCGATGTGTGAGTATGTGCATGGAGTCAAAGTATGATTTATAATCAATGTTGAAAATGAACATGGCGGCCATGTGATCAAATCAAATCATATAGGCATTTAGAGATGTTGTCAGTAGGGATATCATGTGCATTGAATGATGAGTTGCATGATTCGATTACTCCTTAGATTTCATGATTTAATTGATGTTCGGATCACTGATATAAACATTGAACACATGATTTGGATTTATGCTTGAACCAAATACCTTAACAGTTTATATATATATATATATATACTTTGTTTGGGCCGATGTTTGTTCGATACTGTATGATCATGAATGATACGTGAACTATGTGGATATAAACTGATTGTGAATACGTGCATAATTATAGGCCTTGACTGATTAACTGGAACCAAGTAATTAATCAAACCGAGCAAACCAAGGTGAGATCACACTAGCCAAGGCATGGGATTCCTAGGGGTTGGGAATGGGATTGAATAACTACTCATAAAACTATTACTATTAAACAAATTATTACTGTCCTCGGTTGAAGGGCACGTACGTAAAACCTACGTACAGTTATACTTACTACTGTCCTCGGATTAAAGGGCACGTATGTAAAACCTACGTACAGTTATACTTACTACTGTCCTCGGATTAAAGGGCACGTACGTAAAGCCTACGTACACGATCTTAAGACCATCACCTCTATCAAAGGAAGTCCCTCAATTATCGACTTAATCGCCGAGGCCTAGGGCGAGCGGGTCATTAGTTAATAGCGCTATTAGGTTTAACAAACCTCACACCGTGCCAGTCGGACGGGCGTGTACTAATGGACTATGGGCAAAGGGTCAATGCTGATAGACATTGACTTAGGGCACCTCTTACATTTTCGTAGCAGTCGATACGCGTGGTCTTGTAATACATGGGAAGGCCCCACTAATCATCGCAAATATGCCTGGATTGGCCGCGATAAGGATTAATACGATACATGGTTTACAAAATGAACATACGATTTACGAGATGAATACTATAACCAAACAACCAACTGTGAACTCGCTCAACTTTGTTGTTGATTCGTTGCTACATGCCTTGCAGGTCATTAGGTACCCATGGAGCTTGCACAGGGAGGAACGGTCATTGTGGGACATGGCAATGTGTGCCATGCTTTAAACATTACTTTATTTCATATTTAATACTTGCTATGGGTTTTACAAATTATGCTTCCGCTAAACACTTAACTATTCTTTGGTTTTTGAACACCTATCATATTGGTTGGTTGAATTATGTTTACTTACATGCATGTTCAATATGATTGGTGGCTTGATCCTAGTCATGTCACGCCTCCATGCGGTGATACTCCGCGTGTGGATTTTGGGGGTGTGACAGTTTACAGTATGAGTGATCAAGGACCCTCAGACATGAATCGTCAGTTGTCTGAATCACCTAGGAGTGAAGGTACCTCTTCACAGCCTGCCCTCTCTGGGTATACTGCTGATCAGGAAGAAGGAATGTTTGCTTTTAAAGCACAGTCAGAAGAGCCATTCCCTCATAAGAAACGAGGATGGTTCAGTAAGGAAGCTTTTGCTCGTAGGAAAAGAATGCGAAAGTTGCAACAGCAAAGAGTTTTAGCAGCCGCTAAGCGAAAGACAGATGCCCATACATAGGATATGCTTAATAGAAGCCTAGCTAATTTCCATATCCTTGCTACAACTGCTGCTGACCCAAGTCTGGAACAACTAGTAGCCCCACAACCCCAAATCCCAGAACAACCCATGGAGATAGAAAACCCTGAAAACCAAGTGGAAATGCATGACTTTAACCCAGAAGAAATACCTAGGGTACCTGCACCAAACCCCCTAGACCCAAATTACGACCCCTGGTGGGACGACAATAGAGATTTTGTGCAACGTTACCCTATCCATGAAGATCCAACCATATAGAACATAGGAACCTATCCAGGTATGGACCCTTTAGATCCCTATTACCATGACGAATATATTAGGGAGATCTTAGAAGATCCTTACCGATTTCAGGCACTTTCACCCCCATATCAAGAACCCGCACCCCAGATTCCAAACCCAGTCCTAGAACCTACACCCCCAATGAGTGCAGAAAACGTCCAAGAACTTAGGACTTTCGGGGAAGAAATTTTAGAAAGCAGTGAGAGAATGCGTCAGGTGGGAGAGCGTCTCGTATGGAAATACGATGAACGCAATATGGATTTTTGGATAAATCCATATCTGTGAAGGTGAGAATGGAGGAAATGGTAGTAATAATAATAATAAAATAAAATATGTGTGTACGGATGCATATTACTATTAGTGTGATTCTGTTTCTGTTGGTATTGTAATTTTATTTCAGTACTACTGTGTAATAGACGCATAGTATATAGAAATAGAGTACAAGTCGCAATGATCGACGTTTTTTGCTAGATTGCGTGTCATGTGATTAACTATATTACTTATTATCTTGTGATATTAATACGGGGTAAATGTTTAAAATTCAGATGGCCGACGAAGGAAATCAAGGAAATCTGAATAATGATAACCAGAGTAACATTAGCGTGGTTAATGAGAATCCAAGCATCCATAACAATGAAAACCAAATGGATAATAGTGCCGTTCAACATATAGTGGCACAAGGAATCATAGATGCCATGCCATTTATTATTCAAACTATTAAGGAAGCAAATAATAAAAGTAAGCATAGCAGTAAGCGACCGATCGAACCCGAAAACAGCGTGAACAATGGACCTATACTTCAATTGCCTATTCCCAAAAGAAGAAGAACCGTGCTTTACGGTTGTTCTTATAAAGAATTCTGGTCTTGTAAACCAATGGAATTCTCGGGCAACGAAGGGGCCATTGCAACCCTACGCTGGATAGAGAAGAATGAGGCAGTCTTAAGGATAAGTAAGTGTGCTGAAGAAGATAAGATATTGTTTGCTTCTAATATGTTTAAGAATGCAGCACTAGAATGGTGGAACACTATCCTTCAATCAAGAGGAAGTGATAGAACTTACAATATGGAATGGGAAGAATTTAAGAACAAGGTAGAAAGGAAATTCTGCCCACCCAATGAAAAAGAACAGATAGCAAACAAATTCCTAAACCTTAGGATGACTGGTGTGGATAGTAAAGGGTACACTAAGTTATTCTTTGAATATGCTAGGATAGTACCAACTCTTGCTTCACCAGAACCAGTGTTAATCTCCCGTTATATCTGGGGATTAATCGAAGAGATTAGACACGTAGTCAAGGCAGCTAGACCTCAAACCATAGAAGAAGCTGTAGAACTAGCCAATACCTTGACTGATGAATTAGTCCGTACCCGAGAAGAGGATCAAAGGAGGAACCTAACCCAGAAGTTGACTCAAGAATTTCGTTCTGGAAATTCTAACCGTGGGAAAAATGTAGGTTCTACCTCTGCACCCTACTGTAGGCATTGCAAAAGAAAGCATTCAGGAAGATGCTCCATATACTGTAACTTTTGCAAAATATCAGGACACAAGGAAGAAGACTGCAGGAAGAAAGCTAACAACAAGATATGTTACAACTGCGGAGAACAAGGTCATATCAAGCTTAATTGCCCAAAATTAGCTCCAGCTACAAACAACAAGAATACCAAAAATGCTAGAGCATTTGTTCTAACTGCAGATGAAGCCAAGATGATTCCAGATGTCATAGCTGGTACGTTTTTAGTTAATGATGTCTTTGCTAAAGTATTATTTGACTCTGGTGCAAACCAAAGTTTTATTAATACATCATTTTACAAAATTCTAAATCAGTCATTAACTAAACTACCACTAGAATGCTTAGTAGAGACAGCTAATGGAGAAACTGTTAGAATTTCTGAAATCTTGCAGGGGGCAAGAATATAAATTTTAAATCAGAAATTTATAGCAAACCTATATCCCATGAATCTGGCAGGATTTGATGTTGTTTTAGGAATGGATTGGTTGATAGCCAATAAAGCCAGTATTTTATGTGATCAAAAGTCAATTCAAGTAAATTCACCTAAAGGTAAAATGATCACAATTAAAGGAAATAAGCCATCTAGATCCACAAAATTCATCTATGTGATGAAAACTGCAAGTTATATAAGAAAAGGTTCTATAGTGTATTTGATTTCCATAATCACTAACACTAAAGGAAAAGAACTAAAAGACATTCCAGTAGTGTCTCAGTTTTCAGAAGTATTCCCAGAAGAATTACCAGGACTACCGCCAGACAGAGAAGTTGAATTCACAATCCATCTACTGCCAGGAACAACACCAATTGCCAAAGCACCTTATCGTATGGCACCCGCAGAAATGCAAGAATTAAAGAAACAATTAGACGAATTGTTGGAGAAAGGATTTATACAACCTAGTTCGTCGCCATGGGGAGCGCCAATCTTATTTGTTAAAAAGGACGGGTCGATGCGCATGTGCATTGATTTCCGTGAATTAAACAAGGTCATGATTAAGAATCGGTACCCATTACCGAGAATCGATGATTTGTTTGATCAACTGCAAGGAGCTCGATTTTTCTCTAAAATTGATTTAAGATCGGGATATCATCAATTAAGAGTACAGGAAGAGGATATTCCTAAAACCGCATTCAGAACAAGGTATGGTCATTATGAATTTACTGTCATGCCATTTGGTTTAACCAATGCCCCAGCTGCATTTATGGACATGATGAACCGAATATGTAAGCCATATTTGGATAAATTCATAATTGTATTTATAGATGATATTCTAATTTACTCTAAGAATAAAGAGGATCATGCAAGACATTTGCACGCACTTTTGAGTTTACTACGAAAGGAAAAGCTTTATGCTAAGTTTTCAAAGTGCGAATTTTGGTTAGAACAGGTACAATTTCTTGGACATTTAGTAAACCATGAAGGAATTCATGTGAATCCCACAAAAATCAAGGCAATTACCAAATGGAAAACCCCTGAGTCACCAACCGAGGTTAGAAGTTTCTTAGGATTGGCCGGTTATTATAGAAGATTTATTAAAGATTTCTCTAGAATAGCCATTCCTTTAACTAAGTTAACCTGTAAATCCGTTAAGTTTGAATGGGGACCAAAACAAGAAGAAGCATTTAGAATTCTTAAGAAAAGATTAACCCATACACCCATACTAGCGTTACCAGAAGGAACTGAAGACTTTCTAGTCTATTGTGACGCTTCTAAGTTAGGTTATGGATGTGTATTAATGCAACGTAAAAAAGTTATAGCTTATGCATCCAGGAAGTGATAAAATGTACCAGGATTTAAGGAAAAATTTCTGGTGGATAGGAATGAAAAAGGACTTAGCAGCTTATGTTTCTAAATGTTTAACTTGTTCACAAGTTAAAGCTGAACACCAGAACCCCTCAGGTTTGTTACAGCAATTAGAAATACCAGTATGGAAATGGGAATTAATAACAATGGATTTTGTTACTAAATTACCCAAAACAAAGGAAATGATACAATCTGGGTGATTGTAGATAGGCTAACCAAGTCAGCTCATTTCCTACCAATGAAAGAAACTTTTAGTATGGAACAATTAGCTAAATTGTATGTAAATGAAATTGTTTCTTTACATGGTATTCCTTTATCAATTGTTTCTGATAGGGATAGCCAATTTACCTCTCATTTTTGGTCAAGTTTCCAAAAGGCAATGGGAACTAAATTAAAACCGAGTACAGCTTATCATCCTCAAACAGACGGACAAAGTGAAAGAACAATTCAAACAATGGAGGACATGCTTAGAGCTTGTGTAATTGATTTTGGAGGTAATTGGGACAATCACTTACCTTTAATAGAATTTTCTTATAATAATAGTTATCACACAAGTATCAATGCTGCACCATTCGAAGCACTTTATGGATGAAAGTGCCAGACCCCAGTCTGTTGGGCAGAAATTGGGGAAAAACAATTATCTGGACCTGAAATAGTGCAAGAAACAACTGACAAAATCATTCAAGTCAAGGAACGACTGAAAGCCGCACGTGATCGACAAAAGAGCTATGCCGATAACCGACGCAAGCCATTGGAATTTCAAGTAGGAGATAAAGTATTGTTGAAAGTCTCTCCTTGGAAAGGAGTGGTAAGATTCATCAAAAGAAGAAAGCTAAGCCCCAGGTATATTGGACCTTTTAAGATTATTAAAAGAATAGGATCAGTAGCCTATCAGCTACAACTGGCAGAGGAAATGGCAGGAATACATGATGTGTTTCATGTATCTAATCTTAAAAAGTGTTTAGCTGATGAATCACTAATAGTACCTCTTAAGGATATAGAGGTAAATGAACAACTCAAGTTTGTAGAAAGGCCTCTACAGATTGAAGACAGGAAAGTCAAGAATCTCAAACATAAAAGACTAGTTCTAGTCAAAGTGAAGTGGGACTCCAAAAGAGGACCTGAATACACATGGGAGCTTAAATCAGAAATGCAAAGGAAATATCCGCACTTGTTCCAGTAGATCTCGAGGACGAGCTCTAAAATAAGGTGGGGAGGATGTAACAACCCTCAGTAAAACCGACACTCTCAAAATATTTCCGACACCCTATTATATGTTAAAATATCCAAATATGTCTTTAAATACACCCGTATGAGAAAACCGAGTCCGAAATATATAAAATAGTATTTAAAATAAATAAAAGTTTAAATCTAGGACTGAGGCGGGCCGCGTAGGACCCACCCCAACACTCACGCGGGCGGTATCAAGGCTGAAACTGATTTCGGTGAAATTATAAGTTAAGGCGGGCCGCGTAAGCTCACCTTAACTCTTACGCGGGCCGTGTAAGATCGACAAAGCAGAGGCACCCTATGCTGACACGTGTCGACATCGTGGCGGGTCTACTTGGTGAGCCGGACAAGCTAGTCCGTTGACTAGCTTCGACGCGGGCCGTGTAAGCGACCCTTATCTTTCACGCGGGCCGCGTGAGAGTCGAGATCAGCAACTATATAAAGGAGGCCTCGGGTTTCATTTAAGTTCGTTCATTTCTCAATTCTCAATCACGAATTCTGTAGTAGAGTTATAATACGCGGGTATTATACCCCCTAATTAGCGAGGTTCTACTCCGTTGTAAGTATTATAACCCCGGTTTCATAAGTAGTTACGCTGCCCGATTGATTTAGGGTTCCGTAACAACTGTCGTGGTTCTGCCCGATGTAGTTGTTGGAATGCCATCTCGGGGAGGGTATCATTAATATTTTCAAAGGGTTATGATACTAACCTATGTACATTTGTATAAATTATAGATTATTCCCAGGAAACCCTTACGCGAAGTCTAAGATAGCAATGTGAGTAATCCTTCTTTTTGTGTAAACCTTTTTGTGAGTTTATCCTCTTTTTGTTAATCTTTTTGGAATACTTTACAAAACCTTAAATGTTTTACAATGTGATTAAGCGGTGATTGAGTCTTTGTAGTTCTTCAATTACTGCCGGTATGTTGGGGTTTTGTATACAAAATTTACTACCTTGTGATAAGATAGGGTTTATCCCTACAAATGTATTGTAATAAGAAACTTGGGTTTTACCCATGTGATTATTAATATCAAATATGGTGGTTTTACTCTGATAAACATTTCCTAACTACGGTCCTGATGAAAATTTCCGCTACCAAATTAGACAAATACCACGATACCACCGAAACTGGCTCGCGGCCGCCCGTTCCCGGGAATCAGGGATCGAGGGTTGCGACAGTGACGAACTTCACATTACACCCCTGAAAAAGCCATAAGTTAACCCAATCACTTTTTTAGAAACCGCTTTTTAAAAAGCCATAAGTTAATAAGTCCTTTTCAACTTAAATACGCAATCCTAAACAGACCCAATATTAGCGATGAAATTGATGTAGAGGGAGAATCGGGTAAAATAGAGAACCAAACACCCTTTTATAATTCTCTCACGATGGTCCATTACATTCCGCCTGCATAGCAAACACTACCTAAGAGCTTGTTGTTGACTATTACGCCTACACCAAGGAAAAAGAAAAAAAGAAGGGCAGTGCAAGAAAAACAGCTTAATTTTGGTATGAAAGGAGATTCGAACCGAAGTTGATCGTTTGTAGGTTGTGTGCTTTACCCACTTAACCCAACAATTTCTTTGATTCATTTTTCGTTTCGAAACTCTAAAAAGCCTATTAATGACACATGATGTGTTAACCATCGATACTTAGAACTAATAAAGTATTTTTAACTTTTACTGTCAATTAATCTGTATTTTGTGTATATGTCTGTGTTTTCTACTAAATTATAAAACAAATGGTAGATTACGAATCAATTACTTAGCTTCCGTGTTTGATGACTTCGACGATGAAAACTAGTGAATGGTGATAGGGATAATGTTCGTTGTTGAAGAGGGAATATATAACCAATATTATATCGTAATCTCTTCTTTGTTTGGAGGATATGACGAGGGTGTTTGAGATTGCTTATTTTGGACCTCTTTTAACTTGTTGACTTTATCAAAGTTAATAAGTTATTTTATAGTGTTTGGCAAATGCTATAAGTCCTTCTACAATGACTTTTAAATTGTATTGAAAAAGGGATTTTTGAGAAGTTAGAAATTGTAACTTCTCAAAAATGAAAAGGACTTTTGTGATGAACTTTACATTGCACCCCTGAAAAATCCATAAGTTAAACCAAACACTTTTTTAGAGACTGCTTTTTAAAAAGCCATAAGTTAATAAGTACTTTTCAACTTAAATACGCAATCCCAAACAGACCCAATATTAGCGATGAAATTGAAGTAGAGGGAGAATCGGGTAAAATAGAGAACCAAACACCCTTTTATAATTCTCTCACAGTGATCCACTACATTCCGCCTGCACAGCAAACACTACCCAAGAGCTTGTTGTTGACTATTACGCCTACACCAAGGAAAATGAAAAAAAAAAAGGGCAGTGCAAGAGAAACAGATTAATTTTGGTATGAAAGGAGATTCGAACCGGAGTTGATCGTTTGTAGGTTGTGTGCTTTACCCACTCGACACAACAATTTCTTTGATTGAATTTTTATTTCGAAACTCTAAAAAAACCTATCAATGACACGTGATGTGTTAACCACCGATACTTGGAACTAATAGATATTGTAATATTTTTTCTATCCTGGTTTTTCAGCACCGAAAAGTAGGATTGGCAAGGAAGATCATTTGCAAACAAGATTCAATGAACAAATTTATTTTATCAGTTATAAATATATTTAGGTGGATTCACTAGAGAAACTCTAAAAAAGTAGGGAATCGTGGGGGAACTAGCTCAAATGAACTTTGATGGAACTCATCATGCGGCATTAGAACCGGTTTGTTGTGACATATATTCTTGCTTGTTGACTTATGCTTTGCTGGGCATAGGCTTTATTAGACACTAGGTTATATGCCCGTTATTTCACGGGTTATGGGTTGTTTTATAAAAAATTATATTTACAAAAGAATTTTATATATTCGATTTCTTATAATTAGATAAACTCTTCATACTAACACCACTTTAACGTCCTTTCTAACATGTGTTTTTCTTACCGTGTCGCCTTGCTAACGTGATTGCTACGTGACGCTTAATGTCTCCTATTTATACCCTCCCACGCTTAATGTTATAAGTAATTTTTTGTATGATTATATATAGACGTGTCGAGGCAGATATGTAACCTGTGCTTCAGTAACAAAAATCAACGTTGATCATAGCTTGAAGACATATGGGTAGCGAAATATATTCATATGTCATATATTTTTAAAATATATTTCAAGATAAAATAGTATGAAAACGATTTACTCGTCAGATAGACCGAACCAATAACATTATATATGTAACCCCAAAAAAGACAATAGTAAATAAAATTCAATTTAAAAGGTATAAACTAAATCACGCAATGAATTTTCATTATTTTTATATACCAATGAGCTTGACGGGTTATGTGTTGATTTTTAAAATTTATATTTGCAATTGAAAATTTTTTATATGATTTATTATAAATTAAACACTATTTTTTTTGGGAAACATAAAAAAAGGATCCGATTATATATGTGGGTGGGTTTTATTTGTTTGGATGATCCAAGGGTTGAAATTGATCCAAAAACTCTCGAACACTACCAACTACCAAAACACACAGACTTTTACTCGCTTCCCCCTAGGTTCTTCAAAACTCCCAAAACACAGTCACCGCTACCAAACTCAAACCCTAGAATCTGTGCCTTCGGTATCTTCTTCAAGATCCAGAGACGCGACAAAGATTACACTCACGAGACGGGTATTAACTAACAATTATCAGAAATCTCTGCATTCGGTAACTTGTTTTTTAACTGATTTCCTGTTTTTTCACAGATTTCATAGTTTTATTTGTTTAATAATGTTAAATAATGAGAATCTAAGTGTCGGAAAACAAAATAAAGATGACCGGAACTTCAATCGTTTGTGTTTCATTTTGATTTCTTGACTTGTTTTTCTATTTAACTAATGTTTAGTTTATGTTTCATTTTTCATCAAACCCTAAATTCTTGATACTGATCAAACCCTAAATGTTTTGTTAGTGGTTGTCGATTTTCATTTGAAACCCTAAAACGGAGATTTTGATTGTTTGTGCTTGGTTAATGCCACGGTTTTATAGAATTTTGCCACTTTTTGGTATTTGATCTAAGATTTCTGGTTAGAATGATGCTTTTTAGCGTTATGCTTGATAATGATGATGTTTTTATGCTGAATTTTCATGGTGATGTTTCCATGAACAACCTTATATTGCATACTTGAATGGTTAGTAATAGAGAATGAGATTGTACCAGTTGAAGATGTTCGCTGAATTGAATGTTTAGTGTGTTCTGCTTGGTTTGGGCATGTCTATAAGATGTTCGATGAAATGCCAATAGTTTAAATAATCAGAATCTAAGTGTCCAGAAACAAAATAACGATAACCGGAAGTTCTGCATATGCTAGTGTATTTACCTTCCAAATTGTAAGTATCTATGAATTTATGAATTTTTTTATTTGAATTATTATTTAACTTTTACGTATTCATGCTTTATTAGACGAAGATACCTCCAAAAGAAAACCTCAACCTACATAAATTCGGTGCCGAAATGGATCCAACGAAGATACCTCCTTCATTCTTAACATTTATTGGAGAAGAAACTGTATTTTTGGTACGTTTTTTTTTCCTTTCGTGGTAATGTGATATTGTTATTTGACATTATAATCTCACATGTTTGCTATTGCTTTATGTTTTCTATTGCTTTATTAGACCATACCATCTGACTTTGCAACTAATTTGTGGGGAGATAAAGTCCCCTATGGTAAAACAGTACAAATAAGAGATGGTAACAGTTTAAAGTCTGTAAGGATCAGAAAGAGAAATGGAGAACCTATATTTACTGACGGGTGGATTATGTTGGTTTGAGAAAATGATTTGAAATGTAAAGATGGAGTATTGATAACAGCCACTGGGCTACACACATTCAATGTTTCATGCTTCAAAGAATTTGTCTGCCAAAACTCTTATTTTACAGCACAAATAAATGATGTACCATATATGAATGTAAGTGAATTTATATTAGTTCAGTACTCGTTTTTAACAACTGTTTTCATTTGTTGTAATTGTCTACTAATGATTTTTTGAATTTTTTTATAGCTTATGCCTGATAAATTTTGGAACAACTTTTATGGCAAAAACTACAAGGGTGAAATGGCAAGGGTGTATGTTGGACAAAGATTTTGGGATGTCAAGTTGGAAGCATCTTCCCAGTGTTGTTGTTTCAAAGATGGATGGCTTAAACTGGTTGACGAGGTGCCTTTGAAGAACGAACCTTACTTGGTTTTTACAATGATTGATTTGAAAACCTTTGAACTTTCTGTTTTTGATCTGGAGAGTGGGACTGAAATGGTTTTCAAAAAAGATGACGTGGTAAATACATAATCTGTTTTATTTTTACGAATTTATTCATTAATCGTGTTATTAAACTTTTATACATATTAATACTTATTACTTTTTTTTGAAGGATAAAGGAAAGTGTAAGATAGATACTGAGGAGGTTTTGGTAACAAAGAATGAAAATCCTGTACATCATTTATTTATTCGAATTATTATTTAACTTTTACATATTCTTACTTATTGTTTTTATTGTGAAGATTAAAGGCAAGTCCAAGGTAGATGATGCTCAGGTATTTATAACCAAAAATGAATATCGCTTAAGTCATTTACCGTTTTATATTTCATAGTAATAGATTTATTTAAAAGTTATTACTTATTTGTGTTACTTTTGGTACAGACACAACGAAATCTTCGAAGCAGAGTTAAAAGGGTTGATGCAGCGCCAATCATTGGTTCTCCGGTCTTGAAATCCACAAACCTGGTAGAAAACCAAATTGTAAGTTTTTTTGACATTTTTTATTGTTTACATAGTTCAAATATCTTAATTACGTAGTGGCTTTCGGTCAATATGGTTTCTGCAATAAATGGGTTTGGGTTTAAATGGTTTGGTGATAATATAGGCACTATTTGTTTGGTTATAATATTGGCGTTATGTGACAACTCGAATTTCCGACTTTCACTCATGCATTTAATGCACGTTGACTTTGACTTGTTTGACTTATAACTGTACACTGATTGCAATTTGAGATGATTAATCGATATGCTATGTGTGATATAAAGTGCTTTGAGTGGGGAACTTGTAAACTGTTGGAGACCTGAACAACTCGACTAAACACAATATGTGTTTCGCCATAACCACTCTCGACGAAACAGATTGTTTCGCCAACCATCTACCCGACGAAACAGGTCAGTTTCGCCGAGCCCAGTTTCGCCAAAAGCCCAGTTCGGGCCCAGCTTGTTATTTCGGGTTTTAAAACATGTAACAGCCTTAGTTTCACCCATTTATCATAACAACCGAAACCCTAGAGCCCTCCTCTCCTTTGTGACGGCAGTAGGAGCTTCTCGAAGATATCTCTAGCGATTGATTGTGTTTTCTCATATCTCGGTTAGTATGTGTTCATTAATCGGTTCATTTTTCTGTGATATCTCGATCCATGCTTGTGCTTATAGTTGAGGTGTGTTACTGCTGTGATTATAAGAATATGTTGATGTTATAGATTTTTGATTTGTATGTTGTAGTCGAATATAAATAGTTCTATGCGAAAATTGATACGATCGAATACTTGGTTCTGAATGTTGTTTATGTGGCCTGTTTCTGAATACACATTAGTATCTTAATAGGGATCAATGATATGATGATGGTATGTTAATCTATATGTTGAACACATAAACTAGGGTTCATGCTAGACGGTGATTCTTTGATGATTGAGTATGATGATTCTATGTGCACATTGATCTCCATATGATATCTGTTGTTGATGACGGCTGTTAGAATGATTAGGGCTTCAGTATGATTCGTAACTGTTATGATGTAACTGACTGCCTGACGAAACAGACCTCTTGACGAAACAGAAGTGTTTCGCCAAGGGCAGTCGACGAAATAGAATCCTGTTTCGCCATATAAGACCGCGACGAAACAGAATATGTGTTTCGTCACTATACATGTGTTTCGTCACTATACATGTGTTTCGTCAATCTGTGTGTGTGTTTCGTCAATATATGTTGTTTCGCCAATGTACTTGTTTCGCCGACTTGTGTTTCGCCAAATGGGTAATCAGCACAGTAATCTGTTTATTTTTCTGTTAAGTGTTAACCTGGTTAGTTAACTGTTGTTAAGTGTCACCATCTTGTGTACGATCTCAAACACGTGCTACGTGCTACTTGCTTATCAACTGTGTACTTATACGTGAACACAAACTGATTTCACATACGTGCATACTATAGGACGTGATTGACTTATTTGCGAGCACATAACCTAGCATACCGAGCAAACCAAGGTGAGTTCACACAAGCCAAGGCATGGGGTTCCCAGGGGGGAATGGGGATTTGATGATTTCTGTACGTACATAGATAACAGAACCTACTGCTAGACTAGTAACACTTATTGAACGATCTTCGCACACCTGCCAAGGACATTGGCCGCGATATTATGACTGTCTTCGCACACCTGCCAAGGACATTGGCCGCGAACTAAACGTACAACATCATCGCACACCTGCCAAGGACATTGGCCGCGATACAAACAAACCTAGTCTAGAAAAACTTGGGGAAGGACCTTCCCCAACATCTTCGCACACCTGCCAAGGACATTGGCCGCGATGGAAACTAATACGATACATTGTAACGAACGAACATACTACTACTCACGCTATACTATTACTGAACTGTTAACTGTGAACTCGCTCAACTAGTTGTTGACTCTCTCTTGCATGCCTTGCAGGACCTTAGGTACATATGGAGCTTGCACAGGAAGGAGCAGGTCGTTGTGGGATACGGATCGTAGACGATATTTGAACTTATAACTTACTTTGGGTTTTCATTATTATGCTTCCGCTACTTAAACAATGTTTGGTTATGAACATCAGTCATGTCAAGATGAATTACATTTTCCTACTTTTACACTTAAATACTATGTTTGATATGATTGATGGCTTGATCCTGGTCAGTCACGCCTCCAAGCGGTGATACTCCGCGGGTGGATTTTGGGGGTGTGACAGATTGGTATCAGAGCCATTGGTTATAGAGAACTTGGTTTTAATAAAGGGAAAACGATTTTGTTAAAACCAGACTATAACCAGAACAGTGCTCTCAACGATCCACAACGACGCTTCGCTCCACGTGCAAGGCTCAACATCATAGGTACTACTATTCATGATACTTTACCTACTTGCTAGAATTACATAGAACTTTGCTCGCGGTATGCTTAGATTACATTGCCTACTATTCGTTACTGCTAGAGAACACTTGTGTGCTCACTCTCTACTGACATTGCACTTTCGCAAACCTCTCTCACTCATGTTCTCCTTGATATCAAGATCATGAGTGGACGCGCAAACCTAACTCAAGCCCAGTTGGCGGCTTCGATCACTGAACAAGTTACTGCAGCACTCGCAGCTGCCCAGGCAGGAGGTGTAACCTGCCACCACCACTTACTCTAGGATCTTTAGATCCTACTCTCGTAAACCAACACTCGTGCTCAAGTATGCTTACTCTTACGCACACGACAAGTCAACACGCACAGCCACCTGTATGCACATACAAGACTTTATGGACTGTCGTCCTACTACTTTCAGCGACACTAAAGGAGCTGTTGGACTCCTCCATTAGTTCGAGGAACTCGAATCGGTCTTCGAATGTGCGAATGACCTAAGGCTCGTAAGTTGAAATATGCCACTGATACTCTCGAAGGCACTGCGTTAACTTGGTGGAACGCGCAAGTTACGATGCTGGGGCTGGCGGCTGCTAATGCCACCCCATGGAATGATTCTGAGGAACTGATCAAACGTGAATACAGTAGTTATGATGCCATCCACAAGTTGGAAGTGGAGTCCTTTAACATGAAGATGACGGGGTCAGAGATAGAAGCGTGCATGATAACGATCCAACAAACTGACAATTTTGTGTCCAACTATGGTGGATCCTCTCATAAAGAGCTTTGAGCTGTACCTCAAAGGCTTAGTACCAGGAATTCAAAACCATGTGATGGCGGCTAAACTTGCTACTATTCAAGATGTTACTCATCTTGCTCATCGTCTCATAGACCAGGCAGTAACACAGAACAAGCTGCCTCAATGTATCAGCAACACTACTACCACTACTACTTCAACTACTTCTGCTACCCTCAGTGACAACGAATGAAAGTGGGATGGAACCTCTAGCAAGGGTTCGACTACGATTCCGTCCCAGGCACAGCAGTGAAAGGTCGATGACAACTAAAGTCCTGATCAGCAACATTTAGTATTCAAGGGCAGGGAGGATACAAGGGAAACCACCCTAAGCGCAAACGATGTAACCTGCACCACAGCGGGCAGGGCAAACGCAATCATTGTCAATAATGCAACAAGCTTGGTCATGGAACCAAAGAGGGTAGAAACTCACGTCCTGCAAATCAGAACCAATAACAACAGCCACAAGATCTATAGAATCGGCGACAACAACATGGTAACAAGGGATGTTATCAGATGGTGCTGAAGGTCACTTCAAAAGACACTGCCCACGGTTGAACCAGAACCAGAATCAGGCCCACAACCAAGGAAACGGGAACTAGGGAAGACAACGGGGGTAATAACGACGGCAATGGTGCCAGGGGTCGAGTGTTCGTGATTGGTCAGGGTGATACTAGGAATGACCCCAGCGTTGCGATAGTTTCGACATCGTCATTAGTATGGACTGGTTATCCCAACAACAAGCAGAGATCCTATGCAAGGAGAAGACCATTCGTATTCCACGCTCTGGTGAAGAATCTCTCGTAGTTCAAGGCGACAAGAGTGCTATCATGAGTGGCATCATTTCTTTCTTGAAGGCTCAGAAGTGTTTACGATAGGGCCACACAGCTGTTTTAGCTCTCGCTACGGATACATCGAAGAAAGAGAAAAAGATTGAGGATATTCCTGTAGTACGCGACTTTCCTCAGGTGTTTCCCGAAGAGTTACCTGGGCTACCACCTCATCGCCAGGTCGAATTCCAGATCGAGCTCGCTCCTGGAGCAGCACCCATAGCTCGAGCACCTTATCGCTTAGCTCCAACAGAACTGGAAGAACTGTCTAAACAACTGCAAGAACTCTTGGAAAAGGGTTTCATACGTCCTAGCTCTTCGCCTTGGGGAGCTCCAGTACTTTTTGTAAAGAAGAAGGATGGTACCTTCCGCATGTGTATAGACTACCGCGAATTGAACAAGGTGACGATCAAGAATCGTTATCCCCTTCCGCGCATAGATGATTTATTCGACCAGCTGCAAGGGTCGAGCTACTACTCCAAGATAGACTTAAGGTCAGGTTATCATCAGCTGAGAGTCCGGGATGAGGACGTCTCTAAAACAGCATTTAGAACTCGCTACGGCCACTACGAGTTTATGGTCATGCCATTCGGGCTAACGAACGCGCCTGCCGTATTTATGGATCTTATGAACAGGGTGTGCAAACCCTATCTCGACAAGTTCGTCATTGTTTTCATCGACGACATCCTGATTTACTCGAAGAGTCGGGATGAACACGAGCAGCACTTACGACTTATACTGGAACTCCTACGAACGGAACAGCTATACGCTAAGTTTTCCAAATGTGACTTCTGGCTTCGTGAAGTCCACTTCTTAGGCCACGTGGTAAACAAGGATGGGATCCATGTCGATCCATCCAAGGTAGATTCGATCAAGAATTGGCCCGCACCTCGCACACCAACAGAAATACGCCAATTCTTGGGTTTGGCGGGTTACTACAGAAGGTTCCTCAAAGACTTCTCAAAAATTGCTCAGCCACTTACACTACTGACGCAGAAGGGTGTTGTTTATCGTTGGGGTAATGCACAGGAAACAGCGTTTCAGCACTTAAAGGATAGACTTTGTAGTGCACCTATCCTCTCACTGCCTGAAGGCACGGACGATTTCGTAGTCTACTGCGACGCACCTATCCAAGGTCTTGGATGTGTATTGATGCAGAGGGATAAAGTTATTGCTTATGCTTCGCGCCAACTTAAGGTTCACGAACGGAATTATACGACACACGACCTAGAACTGGGAGCGGTTGTCTTTGCACTCAAGATATGGCGACACTACTTGTATGGTACCAAGTGCGCAATCTACACTGATCACAGAAGCCTCGAACATATCTTCAAACAGAAAGAACTGAATATGCGACAGCGACGATGGGTTGAATTGCTAAACGACTACGAATGCTCAATCAGGTCCCCAGGCAAAGCCAATGTTGTGGCTGACGCTCTCAGTCGAAAAGACACTGCGCCTAAGCGTGTTCGAGCCTTACAACTCACCATACAGTCTAGCCTTCCTTCCCAGATACGAGATGCTCAGATAGAAGCATTGAAACCAGACAACGTCAGGGCTGAAGCCCTACGCGGCTCAAGGCAACGATTAGAACAAAGGGCAGACGGCGCTTATTACGTAATAGGACGCATTTGGGTGCCACTGTACGGCAACTTACGCGAGCTAGTAATGGATGAAGCTCACAAGTCTCGCTACTCGGTACATCCTGGTTCGGATAAAATGTACCACGACATCAAAACTACATATTGGTGGCCTAGCATGAAGGCCCACATAGCCACATACGTTAGTAAATGCTTGACTTGTGCGAGAGTTAAGGCAGAATATCAGAAACCGTCAGGACCACTACAACAACCTGAGATACCACAATGGAAATGGGAGCAAATTTCCATGGATTTTGTTACTGGCCTACCTAGATCTCAGCGCGGAAATGATACTATTTGGGTGATCGTGGATCGACTCACAAAGTCTGCTCACTTCCTGGCCATTAAAGAAACAGACAAGTTCTCTACCTTGGTAGACATTTACTTAAAAGAAGTGGTCTCGAGGCACGGAGTGCCAACCTCTATCATCTCTGATCGTGACGCACGTTTTACTTCAGAACTGTGGCAAGCAATGCATAAATCTTTTGGCTCTCGTTTAGACATGAACACAGCTTATTATCCTCAGACGGATGGGCAGTCTGAGCGCACTATTCAAACTTTAGAAGACATGCTTCGGGCGTGCGTAATAGACTTTGGCAATGGTTGGGAAAAACATCTGCCACTTGTAGAATTTTCGTATAACAACAGCTACCACACCAGCATTAAAGCTGCACCATTCGACGCATTGTACGGGCGTAAATGCCGGTCACCTCTCTGTTGGGCAGAGGTGGGAGATAGTCAGATCACAGGTCCAGAAATGGTAGTTGATACTACTGCAAAGATTGCTCAAATACGACAACGCATGGCGGCAGCTCGCGACCGTCAGAAAGCATACGCCGATTTAGACAGGAAACCACTCGAGTTCCAAGTTGGGGATCGAGTGCTACTCAAAGTTCCACCCTGGAAGGGTGTGGTTCGTTTTGGCAAACGCGGCAAACTAAATCCACGATATGTTGGACCTTTCGAGGTTATTGAGAAAATAGGCAAAGTGGCCTACAGATTGAACTTACCACCTGAACTCAGTGCAGTTCACAACGTCTTTCACGTGTCGAATCTGAAGAAATGTACGTCAGATGAGACCCACGTAGTTCCCTTGAAGGAACTCACTATCGACGAACGGTTGAACTTCGTCGAGGAACCTGTTGAAATCACGGACCGGGATGTTAAGGTCCTCAAGAACACGAGAATCCCTCTTGTACGAGTTCGTTGGAACTCCCGCCGCGGCCCAGAGTTCACCTGGGAGCGTGAAGACCAAATGGAACTCAAATATCCCCAGTTATTCAGAACCAATACAACTACTACTGAGGCTGAAGCTACCAATGCAGAATTTCGGGACGAAATTCCAAATCAACGGGGGGATAATGTGACACCCCAAGAAAACCAGTAATCTTTGCATACATGCTCGGGGAGCCGCGATACGAAACAGGTAAACAACGTCACACTATTAGCTTCCTCAGTAACCGCATGCTAAATTTCGGGACGAAATTTCTTTCAAGTTGGGGATAATGTGACAACTCGAATTTCCGACTTTCACTCATGCATTTAATGCACGTTGACTTTGACTTGTTTGACTTATAACTGTACACTGATTGCAATTTGAGATGATTAATCGATATGCTATGTGTGATATAAAGTGCTTTGAGTGGGGAACTTGTAAACTGTTGGAGACCTGAACAACTCGACGAAACAGAATATGTGTTTCGCCATAACCACTCTCGACGAAACAGATTGTTTCGCCAACCATCTACCCGACGAAACAGGTCAGTTTCGCCGAGCCCAGTTTCGCCAAAAGCCCAGTTCGGGCCCAGCTTGTTATTTCGGGTTTTAAAACATGTAACAGCCTTAGTTTCACCCATTTATCATAACAACCGAAACCCTAGAGCCCTCCTCTCCTTTGTGACGGCAGTAGGAGCTTCTCGAAGATATCTCTAGCGATTGATTGTGTTTTCTCATATCTCGGTTAGTATGTGTTCATTAATCGGTTCATTTTTATGTGATATCTCGATCCATGCTTGTGCTTATAGTTGAGGTGTGTTACTGCTGTGATTATAAGAATATGTTGATGTTATAGATTTTTGATTTGTATGTTGTAGTCGAATATAAATAGTTCTATGCGAAAATTGATACGATCGAATACTTGGTTCTGAATGTTGTTTATGTGGCCTGTTTCTGAATACACATTAGTATCTTAATAGGGATCAATGATATAATGATGGTATGTTAATCTATATGTTGAACACATAAACTAGGGTTCATGCTAGACGGTGATTCTTTGATGATTGAGTATGATGATTCTATGTGCACATTGATCTCCATATGATATCTGTTGTTGATGACGGCTGTTAGAATGATTAGGGCTTCAGTATGATTCGTAACTGTTATGATGTAACTGACTGCCTGACGAAACAGACCTCTTGACGAAACAGAAGTGTTTCGCCAAGGGCAGTCGACGAAATAGAATCCTGTTTCGCCATATAAGACCGCGACGAAACAGAATATGTGTTTCGTCACTATACATGTGTTTCGTCACTATACATGTGTTTCGTCAATCTGTGTGTGTGTTTCGTCAATATATGTTGTTTCGCCAATGTACTTGTTTCGCCGACTTGTGTTTCGCCAAATGGGTAATCAGCACAGTAATCTGTTTATTTTTCTGTTAAGTGTTAACCTGGTTAGTTAACTGTTGTTAAGTGTCACCATCTTGTGTACGATCTCAAACACGTGCTACGTGCTACTTGCTTATCAACTGTGTACTTATACGTGAACACAAACTGATTTCACATACGTGCATACTATAGGACGTGATTGACTTATTTGCGAGCACATAACCTATCATACCGAGCAAACCAAGGTGAGTTCACACAAGCCAAGGCATGGGGTTCCCAGGGGGGAATGGGGATTTGATGATTTCTGTACGTACATAGATAACAGAACCTACTGCTAGACTAGTAACACTTATTGAACGATCTTCGCACACCTGCCAAGGACATTGGCCGCGAACTAAACTTATTGAACGATCTTCGCACACCTGCCAAGGACATTGGCCGCGATATTATGACTGTCTTCGCACACCTGCCAAGGACATTGGCCACGAACTAAACGTACAACATCATCGCACACCTGCCAAGGACATTGGCCGCGATACAAACAAACCTAGTCTAGAAAAACTTGGGGAAGGACCTTCCCCAACATCTTCGCACACCTGCCAAGGACATTGGCCGCGATGGAAACTAATACGATACATTGTAACGAACGAACATACTACTACTCACGCTATACTATTACTGAACTGTTAACTGTGAACTCGCTCAACTAGTTGTTGACTCTCTCTTGCATGCCTTGCAGGACCTTAGGTACATATGGAGCTTGCACAGGAAGGAGCAGGTCGTTGTGGGATACGGATCGTAGACGATATTTGAACTTATAACTTACTTTGGGTTTTCATTATTATGCTTCCGCTACTTAAACAATGTTTGGTTATGAACATCAGTCATGTCAAGATGAATTACATTTTCCTACTTTTACACTTAAATACTATGTTTGATATGATTGATGGCTTGATCCTGGTCAGTCACGCCTCCAAGCGGTGATACTCCGCGGGTGGATTTTGGGGGTGTGACACGTTATTTCTTAATTGATAATATAGTGGTTTGTTCATTTCGTTTGGTGAGAATACATGCCTTATTTGTTTCATGATAATATAGTCATTTGTTAATTTGGTTTAGTGATAATATAGGTGTTATTTGCTTCATGATAATATAGTCATTTGCTCATTTGGTTTGATGATAACTTAGGAGTTATTTGTTTCGTAATAATATAGGTGATAATATTGTTTTTAGTGATAATATAGTCTCGTGTTCGTTTAGTGATAATATTGTTTTTTAGTGATAATATAGTTTCGTGTTGGTTTCGTGATAATATATAATTTCTATAATATATATCTAGAATATGTTCTAATTAATTTAATTATGTTCAGATGAAGCGCAGGAAGACAGTTCAAAAAGTTAACCCACAATCAACGATTTTGAACTTCACAAGATTTGCTGAACATAGAATTGTAAGATTTTATAGATTTTTTATTGTTTCCTTGTTCAACTTTTTATCCAAAGGCTATATTTACTGATGGCTGGAATATGTTGTGCTTTTCAGCGACTACCAGCAAAAGTGTCATCTGTGTTGGACCTATCTCCTGATAATCTCAAAGAAGTCAGAGTTCAAAACCTGACAGGTGAAGTCAAGAAGATCATGACCAGATCGGAAAAACATCGCAAAGGGTTCCGGTATGGATTCGTTGGATGGTCGGGTTACTTGAAGGCTTGGAAGATCAACATTGGAGCGGAATTGTTTTTTGAGTTCCACAAGTCAAGTAAGCTCTTGAGATTGTCAAAGGTTGTGGAGAAGGGTTGTGTTAAAAATAAAAACTTGCGTGCATGACTGGGAAGTGTGCTTATGGTTGTGGTTGTTATTATAAACAATATATGGTAGTTTCTTTTGTTGGGCTTTAGAGTCCTAGTTGGTGTAGAAAAACTTGTGGCTAAATTAGACACGTTTTGGTTATTTTGGGTTGGGCTTTATGTAAATCTAGGTTAACAGGTAATTGCGTGGTTAGTTGGTCTTTTTGGGTAGAATAACTTGACGAATTTTGATATTATGTGTTATGCTTAATGGTAATAGACGGTTGATAATTTATTAAACTTTAGTCTCAACATGGTGTTGTGTATAATAGATGACGAATTTTGGTACAAGTTCATTTTTGTTTCAATTATTATAGATATGTTTGTAAACGTTTATGTGTTATACTATGAAACACTAATCAACTATAGTAACATGTATTATGCTATGAAATAATAATACATAAAAACTATGCTTTTGATAACAAAACAAATTACATATACAAATACAAATTACAAGTAACTAAAAACTTCTTTGTATACAACATTAGATGTCCTATTAGTAAGGTTACCATCATTATCAAGAATTGATAATTTGAGTCCGTCTCTGCTCTTGACTCTCGACAAAGCAACATAAAGTTGACCATGAGAAAATACTGGATTTTTCAAAAACAAACCAACTCTGGATAATGACTGGCCTTGACTTTTATTAATTGTCATAGCGAAGCATAAAGCAACAGGAAACTGTCTTCTTTGGAATCTAAAAGGAACCTTCTTATCCGACGGTATCATACCAATTCTAGGAAGAAAAATTCGAGCACCAATGTTGCTTCCAGATATCACTTCTGCTTCAATAATGTGATTTCCAAGTGATATTACCTTTAAGCGAGTTCCGTTGCACAGACCATTTTTTTATCAATATTTCTGAGGAGCATGATGGGAACACCGACCTTTAGTACTAATTTGTGATTTGCAACACCTGAGATCTTAAGACCATTTAGTACGTCGGGAGAGTATAAACTTTGATCAAAACCATCATGTTGATTTTCTGTCTCACAAATACTATCAGAACTTAGGTATTCCTTGGAATCGCCTGGGAACATCAGCAACAATTGAGAATTAATTTCATCAACAACTCCATTCGTCGGTGCAAGAATCGCTCTTTCTTGGTAAAAGCCAGAACTTTGGTAATTTTCAAGAAGAGAAGGATAAACAAACTCTATAAGACTTGAAATAGGATCAGCGGAATCCATGATTAAAAGATCATCGGGTATATCTATAATCGCATCACCATCGTTAGATCCGCCTAGTTTCCCTTCACCCAAATCCAACAACCACTGAGCAAACATTCGTGTTTGCTAGACATCATGCATTGCACTTCCTGCAGTCAACCTCATGTTCTTGGTTAAAGTGAGTACTTTGCAGTGGTCCCATATGTACGAAGAAGTCAATGAACCATTAACAATGTCTTGTCTAGTACCACCTTGAATGACAGGAAGAGTTTGTCGGAAATCTCCACCAAATACGATTGTTTTACCTCCAAATGGACTTTGGGAATTATGACAACCATCACATTTCAATATGTCTTTTAGAGTTCTATCCAGAGCTTCAAAACCATGTCGGTGTACCATTGGCGCTTCGTCCCATATAATCAATGATGTTTTCTTTAATAGATTTGCAACATCACTGTTAGGGATTATAGTACACATTGAGTCTTCATTCAGATTAATCGGAATGAGAAATCGAGAGTGAGCTGTCCTACCTCCTGTAAGAAGCAAAGATGCAATCCCACTTGAGGCAACATTTAAAACAATTTCCCCTTTTGATCTTAGAGATGCAGATAACGTTTTCCAAAGAAATGTTTTACCGGTACCTCCATAACCGTAAACAAAAAAAACACCACCTTTATTGTCTACAACCGCTTTCATGATATCATTATAAATAAATCTTTGTTCACCGGTTAATGAAACTAAAAGGTTCTCAAACTGCTCTTGAAGATCAATTCTGTCATAATCCAGCTCTTCAGTAATCAAACGATTATTTGAAGTAGAAATTAACTCATGATCAGGATAAGGCATTGTATTAAAATTTCGTAAGCTGGAATTATTACGAATTAAAATCTTCTCAATCTCGTACAATGTGAGATTTTTAACTTCATCATCAGTGAGGCATAAATCTGAAAAAAAAACACATTAAAGATATATTTTTTAGATTAATATAATCCAATGTATAAGAAACAAATATTTGTTAAAATCTAAAAGAAATCATTGGATAAAATAAAACATTTTAACATGATTATATATAAATATATGTGAATGTGAATTATAAACATAAAGATTATAAATAAACATAAAAAGGAGTAATTGTCATAAAGTACTTGTACCTGGAGACTTTAAAATCTGTCGTTGTTTATAGAGGATGTCATCTGATAATAATTCCCATGTTTTTTGCCATACACGTTCCGACAAAGACAGAGTTTGGCACGTCAACATCGTAGCAAACAGTGTGTGAAGATAATAACCGGAGCCTGAATGACTTGCTTCTTGGATAGCTTCTATATATTCCATGTCATCATCTAGTAGACCGTGAGCATAACATGCTTCTCTAAAGGTATTAAATTTACAACCATTTACAGTGAGGATATCATCAAAGGATCGAGGACCTTTAAGTTTGTTTAAAAGAATCCTCAAAAAATATGCCTCCCCGAGAGTAGGAGAAACAGCATGAGTTCTTCCAATTGCAAAACCACCCGGTTTTCGACGTTTCCAACAACGTTCATCCTTTTTAAACACAAACTTAGTAGGGAACTCAACGTAAGTAAGCTCTCAGGCAACTTCATCTCTTTGGTTACAATCCATCCAAGATGAAAACATTGAAGAATTCATTGACGGCCGATTGAGGACTAAGTCAATATCATCGTCTTCACCGTATACAACATTTTGTTGGTTCGGAAGATGAAATAGGAGACGAATAACAGCTGGGTGCCTATAGTGAACATCAAATGTGAATATACGCCATGATGCCTCACATGCAGACAAATATCGACAATGGTTTTTTTAATCTCATCAACCGGCGGGTCAGGTTCGTTTGATGTGTTACTTTCAACAATGGAAACGGTAACACGATTAGGCCCTTTGTTGATATATTTAAACAAATACTTTATAGATCCAGCTTGATTGCACCATTCAACATTGATGTGGGACTGATATCTCTTCAAAAGTGTTTTGTTGTAGGGAACAACAAATCTGTTATCTAGCTTAACTCCAGATTTTTAAACAAACATTCCTGAATCTCTTCTTCTATAGAGAGGAAAACCATCCATGTCGACAGACATATGATCACGGAATCTCTTTGGAAAGCCCTTAGAACACTTATTATCTACCATGCATGGGTAGTTGATGTTGTGAGGACCACAAGGACCGTGAATCATGAAATCACTGACAAGAGTATACAACTCTGGATCATCATTTGGGTCAGGAATTTCAGCAGAAATGAGGGGATCAATGTGTTCAACAGTTGGAAACTTGTGATCGGGATGCATAAATAAACATATATGCGCATGCGGCAACCCACGCTTCTGAAACTGCACCTTATAAACAACTACAAAAAGTAAAGAAAATAACATATTAAATTTCTGTATTCAATTTTTAAATATTAAGAAGAAATGAAGCTTAATAGTAAATATGTAAAAAATACCTGCTGAAACTTTGCCAAATATTGACTTATCCTTCAAGTCTTTAATCAAAGCATTGAGCTTGATTTTAAACAATCTAGAGAGGATATCAGGCCTGTCATTAGGACTTAAATTGGTGTCATTAAGATATCTTTTAATTTCAGGCCATTTAGGATTGCATGTCACGGTTATAAAAACATCTGGATATCCATACCACTTACACAGAGACATTGCATCCAAATAGTTCTGCATCATATACCGAGCACCTCCAGTGAATGACGAAGGCAATATGACACGCTTTCCAGTGTTGGATACATTTATATTACCATGGTTACGTAAATTGGAGAGGTTCTCAAAAGTATCACATCTTAGAACCTTCTGTTGAAAACGTATGTAATTTAGTCGCTCAGTTTCAATCATGGTATACGCATCAACTAAGAATTGTTGAAATAGGCGACATGAATTTAGAATTAATGAAAAACACCCTGCCTATCTTGTATCCTGTATGCAAAGAATTCTCTCATAGTGACATATGTTCTTTTGGTTGATGTAGAAGGAGTAACACCTCTATGAGGAATATCAATTCTGTAGCAATCATCACCATAAGGAAACAAAAGTGAATACTGGAGAGCAAGATACGATGGATGTAACTCACTAATACGTTGTAGACCACCAGATTTCGTTTCTACAATAATATCTCTGTTTTCTAAGGAATCGCCAATGTCACCAACAATTAAAGCTGCCACTTCAGAAGCGGTTGGTAAGTTGTATGTTCTTCCATCTTGTCGCATTCTTCCAATGAGCCCCAACTTTAGCTCAGCATTACAGTTATCTTTAAAAAAATCTCTTACCATGCAATATGTTTTAACCAAAACATTCTCCGAGTCTAACATATTCTGTATATGTTGTATAACTTGAAGATCAAGATCCAAAGACTTTGATGAAGAAGCTCTATTAGATTCACTAAAGAAAATCAAAACATATAATATTAATTTAAAATTAAAAAAGATTCTTAAAAAATAAAATAGTAACACTGAATACGTACCCAAAAGTGGATTGTCTATTTGAAAGTTCATTGTCAGTATCATATATATAAAGCTGGGAGAATTTTGGTTTAGATCCGTCCTCCGGTAGAAGACTTCCCATTCTATAGTAATTCTGAGCACCCAATCGGAATATATAAGGAGCATTGCCTCTGTTAATGGATTTATCAACTTTTCCGCCAATGGAAGTAAATGAGAACATGGAATTGTATCGATGATGTTCTTGATAAATGACTTGCTTTTTGAATCCAATCCGTTAAAAAGAGACTGATAACTTGGTGGTGCTTCCTTCATATTAGGAAGTTGAACTTTACCATATGCACAACAAATTGAATAACTTGAACTAAATTGGATTTTTGTACTCCCTCTACGAGCTTCGACATCCCATAATTTTGCTTGACATATTTGGCAAGTGACATTCTGATCTAAGTGATCAACATAATCTGTTGAAAAATATTTAAATAATATTTGTAAATTTGTAATAAGCAATTATAAAGTTGGATGCAATTTCAATTAAAATTAATTAATTGTTTATTGTATATTTATGTAAAATGTACCTTTTGAGATGCCCACCAATTCGTCTTTTTTAGTATCACTTTCATGAACTCGTTGAACGGATAACTCATTCGATCGTCTTTTATCCAAAATAGTCTTTCTTAAATTTCGCCTTTGTTGACTGTTAAAATTGTCCATGGAATTATTTAAACCTGTAACAACAAAAAATATAAGAATTAATGATACAAAATAAAATATAAAAAAATGAAAATATTATGGTGTGTTACCGTTTGAGTATCCAGCTCTAATGTCAGAGACAGGACTTCTAGTATTTCCATTTGTACAATTGGTAAAAGATAGTGAATTACATAAACGATTCTCTTTGATGACATTCTCTTTGTTCTTAGCCTTTCTTGTATCCAAATACAATTTTCGTAACTTTCTCCTGTGATGACTCTCAATATTGGTAGAGTTTGTGTTTAAAACTGTACAAAAAGATAATATTTAAGATATAGGAATTTTTTAGAAAAAATAAATAAAACATTAAACAAAAATACTTACTGGGAGGGTTAATAGATATTGGTGTAATATTTGAAAATGGTGTTGTATTTGTGCAATTACTTAAACCTATAATAAAATTATATAGAAACGAATCATGATTAAAAAAAGTAAATAAAAATAATATTAAAAAAAGTATATGTGATAATGAAAATAAAAATAGGTAAGCGGTATATTTGTAGATTTTTTATATAAAAGATTTTTAATAGAGTACCTGTTGTAATGTCAGACAAAGGGCTTCTAATACTTCCAATGGGAGAATTAGTAAAAGATAGTGAATTACATAAAAGATTGTCTTTGATGACATTCTCTTTGCTATTAAAAACATCCTCTTTAACACCGTTGTTAACCTTTCTTCTATCCAAATACAGTTTTCGTAACTTTCTCCTGTGATGACTCTCAATATCGATAGAGTTTGTGTTTAAAACTGTAAAAAAAGAAAATAATTAAGATGTAGGAAATTATTTGAAAAAATAAATTAATAAATCATCAAACAAAAAACTTACTGGGAGTGTTAATATATATTCGTAAAACATTCAACAATGGTGTTGTATTTATGTTGGGATAATGAGGTATATCTGAGATAATAATAAAAAAAAAGTCAAATATTATATCCTACCTTGGAGGAAAAGAAATTCTACTAATAATTAAAGTTAAATCATAATCTGTTTAATATTACAAACTTGTTTCCATTCATTTGGTTTTAAAACGTCAAAAAGGTAATGGAAAAAAATACAAACATGTTAATTTAAAATACAATTGAAAAAAATATATACATGTTAATAATAACACTAATTTTAACACAATTTTAATAAAAGTAAAAATAACACTGCTCACACTAAAATTTTGAAATTTAAAACCACAGATAAATTTAAATAACCAAATCCAAACATTAAACCATCATTCCTAAATAAAGTTACTTAAACAACATAAGTTTTCAGAAACAAATAGTAGATATCCTAAACATGGAATAATAATTGTCTTAACAATAGATAGATGTGATCATTTTTCCTTCTTCGGAATCAAAAGTGACTTAGGGCCTTCATTCAAAGATAAAGGATCTTTACTTCCAGAGTCGTCACAATCATAATCTTCCGCAAGAACACGCTTCAGCTCAGTTTGTGCCTTCATCTTTCCTGGCCTTTTGTTACGCAAAGCCATACCACCAGCACTTGAATCAATCAATGAAACCGGAGTCTCATAACCATTATTGAATGGTATAGAATCCTTCAAATTAAAGTAAATAGATTTGTTAAAATACAAAAAGGTTTGTATTTAGAAATAGGAATGTGTTTAAAAAAAGAGATAGTACCTTTTGGTTAGTAGTATGTTTTCTCGTCTTGCGCTTCTCTTTGCTATAAGTGTTGAATTCTAATTTAAATAGAAAATATGGATTAGAAATATAGAATTACAAAATCCAAAAGATTGAAAAAACAAATAGAAATAAAATGCGAACCTTCATTGCAACCTAAAGCAACTTTTGTTGCTGACTCGTCATGATCATAAGACTCCGCAAGATTACGCTTCAACTCGGAATGTTCATTTATCTTTTCAGCATTTTTGGTAGCCAAAGATATTGATCCAGCGCTTTAACCAATCAGTGACATCGGAGTATCATCCTTAATATGGAAATGAATTGAAATGAATATAATATATTATTATTATAAACAATATTTGTAATCATAATAGTGATGAAAAAAAATAAATGAATAAATAGATTTTGTCATATACTTTGTTTAAAAATAATACCTTCAGATCGACAGTATCAACACTTGCAAAATCACCAGATGATATATTCATAGAGTTTGAAAGATCAACCTACATTGTAAACAAAGAAGGCTATGTTAAATTGTTGAATAAAGAATGTAGGTAAAATATAGTATAACTGTAAAAACTTAATATCAATAACATTAGATACTTACATGGTCAATCCCTAACTTTGATTCAAGCTGAGAAATGATTTCAGAATCATCAGAAAATCATTTGACAGTGAATGACTTGTAGTTATTCTTCACATTAAAGTGAGAAATCTCAATCTTAAATGCCATCTTTTTGCCAACCAAATTTTTAATTTCATCCGGTAGCAAATGTGACACCTGTGCCTCTGCGACCATCAAACAAATACCAAATTTATGAAATATTGTGTTTCATACTTGGGATTTGTAAAAATATGTGTATTGTTTGCACATATCAATTCATGTTCGGTTTCAAGCTTTAAATCGCTTTCTGGAAGGTTATACGCGCACTGATGCGTAAATATAACCAGTTTAATGCAACGAACACTCTGAAATAGAGAAATAGGATTAACATACCTTGAATAACCTTTACATAACTTAGAAATAAGTTTTGGAGGGTTTGGTGTGGCGAAATAAAGTTTATTCGCTTATAGGGACTAATTTCGATAAACTTCGAAAGTATGCCGATTTGTACTGTAACAAACATTCCGGAAAATGACCATAAGTTAAACATACCCTAAATATCCTTTACATAGCTTAGAAATAGGCTTTGAGGGGTTCGGTGTGCTAAAATAAACTTTTTGGTCATTCAGGGACTAAAAGCGTCAAAAAGTGCATAAGTTTGCATTTTCGTGCATATCTTACGTTCTGAATACATCCGGACATCCAAAACTTTATGTAATCATTAAAATATTTTATTTTAGTGATTGGCATGATAAAATTCCATTCTTCGCGTAATTTGGATCGTTTTTCGCATTCGTTCGTGTTTCGTAGTAATTAACCGAACAACGCAACCGTACGACCAAACGAACTGACATCCGAGATATTTTTGAGCATGTTTCATGTTCCCTATACTTTAACTTCATTTTAGAGCCTTGAAATGGGATTAACGGGGCTTAAACGTGTAAAAAATGCATCAAAAACCATGTTTTGCACATTCAGGGACCAAAATTGACAATCTGCCATAGTTATCTTAGGAAGGGACCAAAATTGCACATTCCAGCTTGTTCCAGCTGTTCCCCTCATTTGTACATGGTTTTAATGAAACTAGGGGCTCCCATGGTTTCACATAACCATGGGTACATGTGTACGGATGAGATCGAAGCTCGTTTTACGATGAACGATCTTAACGGTTGTGCAAAAACTATAAATACCCCATCCATCTCATTGTTGCAACTCACATTTGATCTGATATTTCTCTAAGTTGAGGTGCTTTCACTTCATACCTGAGAATAATCGGGTCAAACTTCCGTTCTTGGACCTTTTGTGCCGTTTGATTCCGTGGTCCCTCTAGCTTTGCTTGGTTGTTATTCAAGACTTCTAAGCATCCTCAAGTGAGTACATAGACCCCTCTTTTACTGTTTTCCAAACGTTTTGGGGTGAAACACATGTGCCTGCTTGTTATTTTCATGCTTTCCATGTTTTCATATCATATACTTGCTATGTTCATTAGTACACTATTAGTACATGATTTCATTATTTTTTGCTATGTATGTTCACTTAACATGCTAGCACAATTGTTTTACATTTTGAACCATTTGAAATCATTGGATGTAGATGAACCATTTGAAATCATTGGATGTATGTGAACCATTTGTAACCATTTGATGTATGTGAACCATTTGAAATCGTTGGATTTATGTGAACCGTTTATAACCATTTGATTTATGTGAACCATTTGTAACTGTTTGAGCCATTGGGTTAGGGAAGTGATTAGGTAACGGGGCGGGTGTAATGTGTTAAAAGCTTGGTGGATATGCCACTAGTACTTCCTATATATAAGTGCTTTTAACACATTATATATCGTTGCGTTATCTAGATCACTTGGGTAAACAATTTTGAAACAATGTCACACAAGGATGTTTTCTGAATAATATAAACCATACGAGTTTTATTAACGAGTTTTTATGAGATATTTTACAATTTGATTTAATAAAACAAATGTTTTGGAGTTAAGAATCGTGGCTACGAGATTTTGCAAATTATAACCAACTTGATTTGAGTTGGTTAATTATGTCGCAATATTATACTTTTCAAAACAAGGTTTTTAAATAAGTATTGCAACATGTAAAACGAGCCATGAATCTGACACTCATATAAAACCTATGTACTCGCCGGCATTTTTATGCTGACGTATTTTCACGTGTGTTTCAGGTACCATGGTTGATGATGTTTGATGATATTTTTGTGTACGCTCACATAGGAATGGACGAGGCCTTAGTGACTTAATAACAATGAAAGTCTATTTGTTCTTGTTTTGTTTCTAATTCCAATGTAATGTAATACGTTTAATTTAATAAAACGAAACTGTTTAATCCATGGTTGTGAAACAATGATTCTGTTACAACACTCCCCGACATTTCCGCCATGTTTTGTTATTTTACGTGGTCGGGGTGTGACAGAAAAGTTGGTATCAGAGCCAATGGTTATAGGGAATTAGGTTATTAGTAATGCTTTGACCTAGACTATAACCTTCCTAGGACCCTAACGCGAGTTTACTTGCGTTTAGTCATAAAATAATACCGTTGCCTGTCTTTAGGCAGCAACCACAATAAGAACACAAAATTCGAATCTGCTTTGAAAACTAATCATTTGTTCTAGGATGATTTATTATAAGGTTACGGAACTTCAAAGTTTTCAAATTCTCGTCAAAGTTTGGGGTTACATAATGTGAACACGTGCAAACTGGAACGGTAGGTGCCTGTACCCTGAGCTTTCTTTCTAAGGCTAGAGTGTTCGTACAAATCCGCAATATCGGACCAGTCACTCTTACCTGGGAACTCTTGGGGTGAGTGTCCACTTATAGGCGAGCATGTCTTCGCGATACATTATGAGGACCTAATTACTTTGATTCAGCCTTTGTGTGTCGTTTGTTTGCTTCGTGGTTCAAACAAATGACCATCACCCATGCTTTTGGTCGGTAATTGTAACATCCTATTCTTACCCAATGCCATTTCACTTGTTTCCTCTATTGTTTCCCCTTTTAGAATGCCTCCACGACGCGACAATCAAGTACCTAATGAAGAACCGGCAGCTATCATTACGCAGCAGATGACTGCTGCAATCCCGAACATCGTTGCTCAATGTAACCAAGCTCTCAACAACAATAATGCCCCCTGCAACTTCAAGACGTTCAACTCGGCTAAGCCATCAAAGTTTTCTGGGTCTCAAGGAGCGACTGCACTTCTGCAATGGTTCGAGAGTCTAGAGAGCACCTTTAGGCATGTTCAATGCCCAAATGAGCGAAAGGTAGAATTCGCATCTAGTGTCTTTGAGAAACGAGCTTTGACATGGTGGAATGGTGTGATGAGAGATAGGGGTGCCGATGTGGCACTGGCTCAAACGTGGGAAGAGCTTCGAGGTCTGATGATGAAGGAATTCTATCCACGTCACGAGATCAGGGCCTTGGAAAGGGAATTCGACGATCTTAAGCAAGATAGCGGTGAGCATCGAGCCTACATGGATCGTTATGAGGAGTTAAGTCTGTTATGCCCGAATATGGTTACGCCTTTGGATAAGGCAATCGAAAAGTACATTGATGGCCTCCCTGACCCAGTACAAGACATTGTGACTGGTAGTAACCCCACTACGGTTAGGCAGGCCATTGAGCTATCTGCTACCTTGACTGAATCTCAAATCAGGAAAGGTAAACTTTTTCGAAAAGGTGATAAGAAACCAATCGAGGAATCGAAACCCAAAGATGAATAGAGTGAATCCTCCAAGAAGTCAAGGAAGCGAAAAGCTTCCCAGAACTTCGCCGTGGTTGCTCACAATGATCAAGCTGCCCCCAACCAACCAGCTCAACCCCCTGCTAGGAAGCCATACAACGGAACTGCACCCTTGTGCAACCAATGTAACCTTCATCATCATGCTAGTGTGAAGTGCCGCAAATGCCAAATTTGTGGACTTATAGGTCATACAGCAAGAGTTTGCCGAGCTGCAGTTGCACCAAATCAAGCTGACAACAATCCTGTTCAAGCTCGTTTTCCACCAGGTTCTTGCTACAACTGTGGCGAGATGGGTCATTTCCGAAGAAATTGCCCAAAGCTTGCTAATGCAAATCCAGCACAGGGATGAGCATCTGACTGACTAGAAGACAACACCGTTTAGAAATAATCACGTCTTATGTATTATTTTCTTTTGTTATCAAGGTCCATGAAACAGCTGTTATCGTTGTTTATAAATAAATCTTTTATTCACATTGCAATGTATTTATGTGGTTGCATGTATAAACAACATATCCCCTACAATACCGACAATCAGGGAATCGTATTCCTTGAAGAATAGACTACCCCCAAAATTCTTTCATTTTATGATCTCTTGGGTTTTCCACGAAAATCCTAAGTACCCGTTTCTTCCAAAGAAACGAAGTACAAGGCGCAAGTTACAACTCTGGACGAATACCCAAAGTACCACTATAAATCCTTAATAGGGTACCTAAGGGTATTTCTGTAAATCCTAAAATTGTTGTGTGCCTTAATTTGAATATTATGTTTCTTTGAAAACAAAATCGAATTTTTGGAAGATCATCCTATCTTCATAGATAGATTCTTGAAAATGATTAAAGTGCCAAATGAAATCCACGGATTGGATTCCTGGTGTGCTTTAAATATCCGTGTCCAAATATAACAAATTAAAGGTCAAATTAAACAAATATGTGATTATGTGTTTATGTGTTCACTTTTATGTTTTTGTGTGATCCAAGTGTTTGTTATCCAAATCCTCGTAGAATCTTTCATATCTTCGTATAAGGGATTCATAGTAGGATATCCAAAGGTACTACCTTAAATCCTTAATGGGCTTCGACATAATAGTAAAGACCCTTGGATTATAATGTACTATTCCATAATTAGACCCCTTGAGTGGTCTAGTTAAACAGATTGATCCAAAAATCTGGTTAGGAATATCATGTGATGATATAGCTGAAAAGACTCCTTGGTGGTCTAATTAAAGAGATTATTTGTCGATCTAATTAAAAGGACCCTATGATAGTCTAGTCAAACTCATCACAGGTTTGATTTTCTTCCCCTTCACATTACAAAACAAACTGTGCGGACTATGCAAGGAATTACGTAATTATGGATGCATACATAATTATGGAATTCAGTGCACAGAAACCACAACAAGTTTTGTCATGTGTCTAGAGTTGACTCAGTTCATTTCCGTTTCTGAATAATACCCATTGAGGAACATGACTCATTCCGTTCATTTTCGTTTCTGAAGAATATCCATCGAGGGAAATGAATATTCTTGATTTTTCCTTCATTTCCGTTTCTGAAGAATACCCATTGAGGAAAATGACTCATTCAGTTCATTTTCGTTTCTGAAGAATATCCATCGAGGGAAATGAATATTCTTGATTTTTCCTTCATTTCCGTTTCTGAAGAATACCCATTGAGGAAAATGACTCATTCCGTTCATGTTCATTTCTAAAGAATATCCATCGAGGGAAATGAATATTCTTGATTTTTCCTTCATTTCCGTTTATGAAGAATACCCATTGAGGAAAATGACTCATTCCGTTCATTTTCATTTCTCAAGAATATCCATCGAGGGAAATGAATATTCTTGATTATTCGTTCATTTTTGTTTCTAAAGAATACCCATTGAGGAAAATGAATCATTCCGTTCATTTTAGTTTCTGAAGAATATCCATCGAGGGAAATGAATATCCTTGATTTTTCCTTCATTTTCATTTTTAAAGATTGTCCGTTGAGAGAAATGACAGGATTATGCCTTGCATAATCTTTGATGGGTTATTCTACGCAAATAGATAAACACCCTAGATTCCATGCAAGGCAATTATTTAACACAGCGTCACAGACAGACTCCTACGAATAAATTTCGGGACGAAATTTCCTAAAGTAGGGGAGACTGTGACACCTGTGCCTCTGCGACCATCAAAAAAATACCAAATTTATGAAATATTGTGTTTCATAGTTGGGATTAGTAAAAATACGCGTATTGTTTGCACATATCAAGCTTTAAATCGCTTTTTGGAAGGTTATACGCGCACTGATGCGTAAATATAACCAGTTTAATGCAACAAACACTCCGGAATAGTGAAATAGGCTTAACATACCTTAAATAACCTTTACATAACTTAGAAATAAGTTTTGGAGGGTTTGGTGTGGCGAAATCAAGTTTATTCGCTTACAGGGACTAATTTTGACAAACTGCGAAAGTATGTCGATTTGTACTGTAACGAACATTCTGGAACATGACCATAAGTTAAACATACCCTAAATATCCTTTACATAGCTTAGAAATAGGCTTTGAGGGGTTCGGTGTGCTAAAATAAACTTTTTGGTCATTCAGGGACTAAAAGCGTCAAAAAGTGCATAAGTTTGCATTTTCACGCATATCTTACATTCTAAATACATCCGGACATCCAAAACTTTATGTAATCATGAAAATATTTTATTTTAGTGATTAGCATGATAAAATTCCATTCGTCGCGTAATTTGGATCGTTTTTCGCATTCGTTCGTGTTTCGTCGTAATTAACCGAACAACGCAACCGTACGACCAAACGAACTGACATCCGAGATATTTTTGAGCATGTTTCATGTTCCCTATACTTTAACTTCATTTTAGAGCCTTGAAATGGGATTAACGGGGCTTAAACGTGTCAAAAATGCATCAAAAACCATGTTTTGCACATTTAGAGACCAAAATTGACAATCTGCCATAGTTATCTTAGGAAGGGAACAAAATTGCACATTCCAGCTTGTTCCAGCTGTTCCCCTCATTTTCACATGGTTTTAATGAAACTAGGGGCTCCCATGGTTTCACAAAACCATGGGCACATGTGTACGGATGAGATCGAAGCTCGTTTTACGATGAACGATCTTAACGGTTGTGCAAAAACTATAAATACCCCATCCATCTCATTGTTGCAACTCACATTTGATCTGATATTTCTCTAAGTTGAGGTGCTTTCACTTCATACCTGAGAATAATCGGGTCAAACTTCCGTTCTTAGACCTTTTGTGCCGTTTGATTCCGTGATCCCTCTAGCTTTGCTTGGTTGTTATTCAAGACTTCTAAGCATCCTCAAGTGAGTACATATACCCCTCTTTTACTGTTTTCCAAACGTTTTGGGGTGAAACACATGTGCCTACTTGTTATTTTCATGTTTTCCATGTTTTCATATCATATACTTGCTATGTTCATTACTACACTATTAGTACATGATTTCATTATGTTTTGCTATGTATGTTCACTTAACATGCTAGCACAATTGTTTTACGTTTTGAACCATTTGAAATCATTGGATGTATGTGAACCATTTGAAATCATTGGATGTATGTGAACCATTTGTAACCATTTGATGTATGTGAACCATTTGAAATCGTTGGATTTATGTGAACCGTTTGTAACCATTTGATTTATGTGAACCATTTGTAACTGTTTGAGCCATTGGGTTAGGGAAGTGATTAGGTAACGGGGCGGGTGTAATGTGTTAAAAGCATGGTAGATACGCCGCTGATACTTCCTATATATAAGTGCTTTTAACACATTATATATCGTTGCGTTATCTAGATCACTTGGGTAAACGATTTCGAAACAATGTCACACAAGGACGTTTTCTGAATAATATAAACCATACGAGTTTTATTAACGAGTTTTTATGAGATATTTTACAATTTGATTTAATAAAACAAATGTTTTGGAGTTAAGAATCATGGCTACGAGAATTTGCAAATTATAACCAACTTGATTTGAGTTGGTTAATTATGTCGCAATATTATACTTTTCAAAACAAGGTTTTTAAATAAGTATTGCAACATGTAAAACGACCCATGAATCTGACACTCATATAAAACCTATGTACTAGCCGGCATTTTTATGCTGACGTATTTTCACGTGTGTTTCAGGTACCATGGTTGATGATGTTTGATGATGATTTTTGTGTACGCTCACATAGGAATGGACGAGGCCTTAGTGACTTAATAACAATGAAAGTCTATTTGTTCTTGTTTTGTTTCTAATTCCTATGTAATGTAATACGTTTAATTTAATAAAACGAAACTGTTTAATCCATGGTTGTGAAATAATGATTCTGTTACAACATTCCCCGACATTTCCGCCACGTTTTGTTGTTTTACGTGGTCGGGGTGTGACAGCAAATTATCCGTTTCACCCTACATAATAATTTAAAATGTAAAAAGAGTGGTACAATATGAGATTGTATAAATTTTAGAAATTGGTAAAACAATAAAGCCAAAAGAGATACATCAAGAAACTTATCAACCAACTCTTGAGCACTCTTTCCAAGTAATTTTCGAGCTAAATGATCTAAGCAAGTTAGAGAAGCAATACTAGTAGAATCTTGTATCCTAAGTTGAAGTTTCAACCTAAAAAAGAATAATAAAAAAGGTTAAATTATACATGATTGAAAAATTGGTATTAGTATAGTATTGAAATATAACATTTTAAATTTAAAGTTATCATAAAATTAGGACTTTACCTGGGAACCACAGAAACACCTTTTGATTGCAAACATCATTTATGCATCGAATTATCTGCTTCTCCTCACTTAAATCTAATCCATCATCTCCATCGCTTATAAAATACAAAACAGTAACCTTCTTCATACAATCCTTACAAGAATTGTAATACCACTCAACACCAGGAGGGAAACTTATCACTGTACCAAGCACAATCACATTCTTTGTCTCATCAATTTTATTAACCTCATCTATGCTCTTGAATTCAGTTCCAACCAAAAAATCATCATGAATAGTTTTGCCAGCTTGAGATGAACCAAAAGTATGGCTGTTTCTCTCTCTAATCCTGGCGATTTTGGTTCCCTTCGAAAACCTTGATTCTTCTTTGCGATCTCTTGTATAACAGTCTGTGATTGGAGATTTGAGTTCTTCAAATCTCTATAACGAACTAGTTAGCAACTGTATCCGATTTTGAATTTAGGGTTCTTTTTCTTTCAATCGCCTCCCTAGTATTTAGTTTGATTCTCTGATTTATTAATCTAGTTGTTTTTTATTGCGGTTAACTGAGATTAATTTAGCTAGATCGAAAACTCTGGATTAATCGGTTAAGAGTTGAAGATTGAATCTAGGGTTTTAGGATTAGGGTTTCTAGTTGCCGTCTTAAGGTTGCATGTTGAACGTGTTTGCTTGGAGAGAAATAGAGAGAGGGTTTTCGAGGATTTAGGGTTTCAATCCTTTTCTGAAAAGATGCATGGAGATATTTTCATTACTTCTAAGGGTTCTAAGCCATTGAGTGATCAGGAGCTTCGGGATAAGTCATCATTTTTTAGTAAGCCTTTAAACATTGATGGTAATCCGGTGTTGCCGAGGCGTGGTATTGTTCAGAAAGAGCAGAAGGGTATAAACATAATCGATGAATTGGAAAAAGTGACTATTCAAGTTCAATCATCGAGCTCTACTACTGATGGTAATGCAAATCTTAGTGCCGACAGATCTGATCCGATATCTTATGCTGATAAACTTCAGTCGTCCAGTTTGAATAAGAAGAATAAGGAGATTAATTTCAGGCACTTAGAGGCTCAAGATATTCTGGAAGATGCAGATGTCGTAATTCCAAAGGAGGCGGTACGTAAGGTTCAAGATCGTTTCACTAATGTATTGTATGGTTACTTTTTAGGTAGTAGGCTGCCATTTCCGGTAGTAGAATATTATGCAAAAAATGTTTGGAATAAGTTTGGATTCTCACGGGTTATGATGAACGCTAACGGATTTTTCTTTTTCAAGTTTGACTCGGCTGAGGGTATGTCTAAAGTGCTTGAGGGGGGTCCGTGGTTGATTAGGAAGAATCCATTGTTCCTTAATGTTTGGTCACCGTCGGTCATTCTTAGGAAGGAGGGGATTAAAACTGTGCCAGTTTGGGTAAAATTTCATAATGTTCCAATTGCTGTTTATACAGATGATGGGTTAAGTTTGTTGGCATCCAAGGTTGGCCTTCCTAAACGTTTGGATAGCTATACTGCTGATATGTGTTTAGATAATTGGGGTAGAACTAGTTTTGCTCGTGCTATGATAGAGGTTTCGGCTGAAAAAGAACTTAAGGAGAATATTGTTGTTGCTATTCCCAAGTTGGATGAGGAGGGGTATGTTACAGAAAAAATTAGGGTTGAATATGAATGGAAGCCCCTAAGGTGTTCGGAGTGTTGTTTGTTTGGTCATACTAATGCATCATGTCCTAAGGCCCCTACTGTTAAACCTAAGCAGGTGACCATGGATGATGAGGGATTTGTGACGGATACAAGGAAAACAGCAAAGCATGTGTTCCCTCAAAAGAAGCAGAAGGCAAAATTCATATATAGACAAAAGTCTAACCAATCGAAGCCTAGTTCTTCTGGTACGAAGCTGAATGATGATGAAGTTAAAAACGATAAAGGTAGTACTCAAGTTCCTTTGAGTAACCTGAATCTGAGAAATTCTTTTTCAGCCCTTTCGAACGATCAAGTGATGGATGTTGATAATGTTAGTAAGACGGCATCTAAAATCAATTTGGATAAGTTTAGTCATAAGGATGATGGGGTCATGGAGCAGCTCCAAACTGAAATTTCTGATTTTATGAGTGCTGATACGCATGGGAAAACTTCTGAGGGGGCAAGCACTCCCGGTCAAGCAGGTCTTAATGGATAGTTTAGCGGTATGGAACATAAGGGGATTGAACCTTCCCCTGAAACAAAAAGAGGTTCTGATGCTTATTTCAGAAAATCGTCTTCAGGTTTGTGCTATTTTGGAATCACATGTCTCGGTTTCTAATCTTAGTAGAGTCTGTAAGAATATTTTTCGCTCGTGGGATTGGACCTCTAATGGTTCTTGTTGTCCGAGAGGTACTAGAATAATTGTTGGCTGGAACAATAGTATTGTAGACCTCATGGTGATTTCTCAAACGGAGCAGGTGATGCACGTTCAGCTTCGATCTAAGTCTGATGATAATATTTTGTTTTGCTCTTTTGTCTATGCCGAGAATAAGTATCAAGATAGAAGGGTTCTGTGGGAGAATTTAAATAGACATAAGTTTTTTTGTGTCTGATAATCCGTGGGTGGTGTTAGGTGATTTCAACTCTGCTCTTTCGATGGATGATTGCTTGGTTGGTTCGTCTTCTATATCCGTGGGCATGAGAGAATTCTATCAATGTGTTCAGCATAACGAATGGACGGATATCAAAAGTCATGGTATGCAGTTTACTTGGAATCAAAAGCCGAAGCAAGGAGTGGGTATTCTAAAAAAGATTGATAGAGTCATGGGAAACATCCATTTTATAGATGCTTTTCAGGATGCTTTTGTGTTATTCCACCCGTTTCGGGTCTCCGATCACACTCCATGTATTCTGAATTTTCATACGCTCAAGCATAACAGGCCTAAACCATTTAAATTTGCTAATTTCTTAGTGAATAAAGAGGGATTCATAGATTGTGTGTCTAATGTGTGGTCAAAGACGGTGCTTGTCACACCCCGACCGCGTAAAACAACAAAGCGCGGCGGAAACATCGGGGCGTGTTGCAACAGAATTAATGTTTCATAACCATGGATACCAAAATGTGTTTCGTTTTATTAGACATTGAATAATTACATCGTCTTGAAATCTAAATACACTATTTAAACATAGTCTATCATTGTTATTGAGTCACTAAGGCCTTGTCCAGTCCTATGTGAGCATGCATCTTATCAATCGATACCATTCAACAATACCTGAAACATATGTGAAAACGAGGTCAGCAAAGAAATGCTGGCGAGTACATAGGTTTTGTAGGAGTGTCGAAATCATGGCTAGTTTAGACGTTGCAATACTTTATTTAAAAACCTTGTTTTGAAAAGAGTATAATATTGCAACTTAATTAACCAACTCAAATCAAGCGGGTTATAATTTGTAAAACCTTGTAGCCATGACTCTTAACCCAAAAACATTTGTTTTAGTAAATTATAAAAAAAAAACAATGATAAGTTCAGGTGATATGTATAAATAAGAGAATAATGCATGATTAAATGAATAACCATGTAAAATGAGTTTGTATAAGATAAGTTGTTTGTAAATAAATGTCTTGTGAAAAGTATGTTACTTGTATAAAAATGTTCTATGTCTCAAACTGAAATGATTTAAATAACGCTACGATATGTAATACCATACAACCACTTATATATAGGAAGTACCAGCGGCGTATCCACCATGCTTGTATCACATTACATACGCACCGTTACTTAATCACTTAACCAAACCAAACCAAACAATGTAAAATGTCTATGTTTAAATAAATTGTCAATTGTCTATGTCAAATATCCATGTATGGCAAGTGAAATGTCTCAACTAAACCATATGCACAAAAACAAAGTATTGAAGTAAAACTTGGTTTAAATCAAAGTTATGTTTTGTGGGCAATACATGATCAAATGTCAATCATGTACAAATGTTTACCCAATCGTTAAACCATCGTGTGAAAACCTATCGTTTACCCAATCGTTAAATTCGTTTTAGGTCGTGAAACTACTTATATGATCGTCTCGCTAATAACATTCAAACCTTCGTGACTCAACACTCGTCGCTTCTCGTTTTCGTATTAACAAACCTCCATAGGGTAAATTAATAATTACAGATTCAGTCGCTACCTACCATACCCACACATAACCACGGGTGTAGTAAATAACGGGATTTGTCAGATCCTATGGTACCATAACCTAATACTGGTCGGCTTGATCATTGCTAATGAATGTCATTTGTTATGTAACTACAACCAACAAGTTTGTTCACTTTATGAAATCGTTATTAGTTTTGTATAAATCGCCTTAATTGTTTTTGAAACCATCGTTATAACATCGAAAACATTTAGCACATATGAGTCACCCCAAAACAATTGAAAACAGTAAAATAGGGGAATAATGTACTCGCCTGAGAATGCTTGGAGGTCTTGAACAACTACCAAGTAAGCTAGAGGAGTCCCGGAAATCAAACGGTACCTAATATAGGTAACTACATAATTAACCCGGACCTAAATCGGAAGACTGGGTAGCAGGAGGGTTTGTAAACCAAATGAGTGTAGGAACTCATATGATATGGTTTAACAAAGCCTACATACTAAATGAAACTTAACCTAAGTATTATCGACCCATCGCGACCCATTTAAGGTAACTTATGCTACTTTCACGCGTCGTGCGCGTGAAACGCGTTCGGACCGTCTAACTAGTCCTATGACAGGTGCTATATGCCTAAACATGTTACATAATCAGTTATGTGTCAAAAGTTTAGGTTACATATGCTTAATTACCAATTATACATTAAAAGGGTATTCTGGTAATTTACCTAAGGCATATAAACTACCTATCATACAACTACTTAAACGATGTGACCATAGGGTATAACCTCGGAAGGTTATGCCCTATACTAGGGTCACCTAAAGTATTTGGTCAGATCCTAATGATCGACCAAACTGGGTCGGGTTCGAGGTATAAGCAATTCATTAGATCGCTTACCCTACGACCCTAGACAACGTGGTAATCAGTGGGCATAGTCCCAAGGGACTATGACCAACGTGATTACACTCACGTTGCGAAGTTCAAACGAACTTCGCATTGACCATTACTGGTCAACGCTGAAAGTCAAACAAAGTTTGACTTTCTGACTCGAAAAACAATAAAATAAGGAAAAGAACGAAAGAATACTTACGAAGGGTCCCCGAATGCTAATCCCGATCCAAGAACTCAGGTATGAAACAATGGTTTCAACTTAGAGCTCTCAAAATCAGAATTCTAGTGAGAAATGCAATGGGGGTGGATGGGTATATATAGTTTTCGGGTAACCGTTAGGATCGTTTCATGGAAAACGTGCCATGATCCCATCCGTACAAGTGTCGGAAAGTTGTGGTGGCTTAAATTGGTCCTTATCAGCTGATTAGGCAAGTGGTGAGTGTGTGGTTGTGGTTAAAACAGCTGCAAACAGGCTGTTAATACACTGCATCTGGTCTGCAGGTTGCCTTACGGACCGTAAGGTTATGGATGTTGAGGTCCGTAAGGTAAAACTTTGGCAGATTTACAGTTTTGGTCCCTGCAGTGAAATCAGCCCATTTTCGACACGTTTAAGGCCCGTTAACCCCATTTCAAAGCTCTAAAATGAAGTTAAAGTATAGGGAACTTAAAAATGTGTTCAAAAATATCTCGGATGTCGGTTCGTTTGGTCGTACGAACGCGATGTTCGCTTAATTACGACGGAATGCGCACAAGCGCGAAAAACGATCCAAATGACGCGACGAATGGATTTTTCTTATGGCGAACACTAAAATATAATATAGTCATGCTTATATAAATTTTTGGATGTCCGGATGTATTCAGAACGTAAGTTATGCGCGAAAATGCAAACTTGTGCACTTTTTGGCACTTTTAGTCCCTGAATGACCCAAAAGTTTATTTCAGCACACCGAACCCCTCAAAGCCTATTTCTAAGCTATGTAAATGATATTTATGGTATGTTTAACTTATGGTCATGTTCCGGAAGGTCTGTTACAATTCAAATTGGCATACTTTCGCAGTTTGTCAAATTTAGTCCCTGTAAACGATTTAACTTGATTTCACCACACCAAACCTTCCAAAACTTATTTCTAAGTTATGTAAAGGTTATTTAAGGTATGTTAAGCCTATTTCACTATTCCGGAGTGTTTGTTGCATTAAACTGGTTATATTTACGCATCAGTGCGCGTATAACCTTCCAGAAAGCGATTTAGGGTTTGAAATTGAACAAAAATTGATATGTGCAAATGATACACATATTTTTACAATTCCCAAGTGTGAAATATAATATTTCATTGGTTTGGTATTTGTTTGATGGCCGTGGAGGCACAGGTGTTACAGTCTCCCCTACTTTAGGAAATTTCGTCCCGAAATTTATTTAGAGGAAACTTGTGAGAGCTTGAAACATGAAGTTGAAAAGATCAAACAACATTGGTTAGGGTTCTTGAACTTCTAGTAACCTTAATAACATTATGTTTGCAATGTAAGAGGGACACTTATATACAAGTATATGAAGCGTCATTGGTGCGTCCACCATGCCTCCAATACATCGTTCTCATTTTGTTATTGTTGTCACTATCGGTTCTTTTACATAATAAACATTACTAGATTTCTGTGCACTAAATTTCATAATTATGTGCGCATCCATAATTAGAGAATTCCTTGCACAGTTCACGCAGTCTATTTTATAATGTGTAGGGTAAAACCAAATGAACAATCCTGTGATGAGTGTGACTTAGACCGCCATAGAGTCCTTTAGACTAAATCAATAAATGATTTAAATAGACTATCAAGGAGTCTGTCCAGCTACATCACTAGATGTCGTTCTTTAACCAAATTGTGAATCAATCTTTTAGCTAGACCACTAAAGGGTCTCTCATCGAATCATGGAATGGTACCATATAATCCCAAGGGTCTTTAACTACAACGTAGAAGCCCATTAAGGATTTAAAGTAGTACCTTTTGAATATCCTACTATGAATCCCTCATATAAAGATACGAAAGATTCTATGAGGATTTGAAAATTGGATCACACAAAACATAGAGGAGAACACATAACACATAAACACATAATCGCATAATTGTATAATCGTTTAATCGCAAAATTGTTAAATCGCAAAATCGTTAAATCGCAAAATCGTTTAATCGTATAATCGTTTAATTTGTTATCTTTGGACATGGGTATTTAAAGCATACTAGGAATCCAATCCGTGGATTTCACTTGACACTTTAAATATTTTCAAGAATCTAACTATGAAAATAGGAAGATCTAAAGAGGAATTTGGCTTGTCCTAATTGAGTTGTAATGTACATATTAAGGTGTACAAGGAATCCAATCAGGCTCCGAAATCAACGAAGGTGTTGATCGTGGTCGGCTCGGGACTTTGAATAGATCAAGATGTCATCAATAAAAACAATGACGAACTGATCCAAATAAGGCTTGCAGACCCTATTTATTAAGTCCCTGAAGATGGCTGGAGCATTTGTCAAACCAAAAGGTATGACTGTAAACTCGTAATGGCCATACTTCGTGCAGAAAAACCGTTTTGGGAACATCTTCTTCGAGAATACGAAGTTGATGATACTAAGAACGCAAATCGATCTTGGAAAAGCATGAAGTACCCTGCAGATGATCGGATCATTGATTTAAGGTAGGGAATATCGATTCGGACGGATGAATCCTTTATCAGACAACTCTTGAAGCTGTTTTGATAATTCTTGCATCTCGAACGGTACAAGGCGATAAGATACTCTTAGATTTAAAAGAAACAAGTGTTTGAGGTTCTTAGGGAGATCACAAGTGATCATAAAAATGACAGAACCACACGAGTAGTTTTGTCTTTGTGTTAACATCATGAGGTTGGATCAAACATTCATACAATTGCATTAGTTAAAAATAAAAACCACAAATTTTTATTTATATAGCAACCGCATTGTCTTTAAATGTTACAAGATAACAACCAGAGGAAATACGAAATACTAAAAGTTCACTTCTTCATCATCGATTGCCTCATTGATGTTAAACACTCGACCACGTGCTGGATTCACATTGACGTGAACGTTCGCATTCAGGTCTGCGTGAGCATTTGCATTCACCAGTCTCGGACAGTTGGGGCGGAAATGACCAAACTCTCCGCAGTTGAAACATGAACCCAGTGGGAATCTCGCAGCATTCCCTTGAACCGGAGCTTGAACCTGAGCAGCCTGATTTTGTCTCAGACGACAAGTATTGGCCAAATGCCCAAGTATGCCACACGTTGTGCATTTCTTGCAATCTTGTTGTGCAACGTGATGACCGTTGCAACGGGCACAATGTGGTGCGGTACCAGCATATGCCTTCTTTGCATGTGGCTGAGCCGGTGGATTCTGCAGGTTCTGAGCAGTCTGTGCTGTAACAGCAAAATTTTGGGCACCCTTCCGCTTCTTCGATTTCTTCGACGTCTCACCTTCCTTACCCTTCCCCTTATCCTTCTTCTTGTCCTTTTCAGAATCGGTTGCCTTCTTTTTATCACCCTTGCGGGTGAGTTTACCCTTTCTGACTTGAGACTCAGTCAGGGTAGCTGACAACTCGATTGCTTGACGAAGGGTGGTAGGATTAACACCGATCAAAATATCCATAATAGAATCGGGTAAACCATCTATGTATCTCTCGATCGCTTTTTCCAGAGGGGTAACCATGGTGGGACACAATAGACTGAGTTCTTCAAAACGATCCGTGTACGCATGGTGTTCAGCCCCATCTTGCTTTAAGTCGTCAAACTCTCGTTCCAAAACTCGAATCTCGTGACGGGGACAAAACTCCTTCATCATGAGAGCCCGAAGCTCTGCCCATGTTTGTGCCAACGCCACTTCGGCACCCCTATCTCGCATAACACCATTCCACCAAGTAAGCGCTCGCTTTTCAAACACACTCGAAGCAAATTCCACCTTACGTGCATCCTGACACTGCACATGTCTGAATGTGCTCTCGATACTCTCAAACCACTGCAGGAGCGCAGTTGCTCCTTGAGTCCCAGAAAACTTAAGTGGCTTCGCAGAATTGAAGTTCTTGAAATTACACGGTGCATTATTGTTGTTGTTGTTGCCGTTGTTGTACATTTCGTGGACTTGGGTTACAACACCGGGAACCACAGCAGCCAGCTGTTGAGAGATCAGGGCTGCGAGTTCTTCAATAGTAAAAGTCCAAGTATCGGTTCGGGTATCGCGTCGAGGAGGCATTGTCTGACAAGGAAACGAGTGAGAGAATTAGACGAAAAGAATGAGATGAAACAAATCTGATGAAAGCAAGGATAGTGGTCATTTGTTTGTTACTACAAAGCAACAAACGACCTTGGTGATTTAATCAAAGTAAATAGGTAAAAAATAATGTATCGCGAAGACATGCTCGCCTATAAGTGAACACTCATCCCAAGAATTCCCAGGTAAGCACAACTGGTCTCGCGTCTGATGAGATGTATACGAAGTGCTTGCCTAGACAGAAAACCCAAAATACAGGCATTCACCCTTCCAGTTTGCATGTGTTCACATTATTTAAAACCCAAAACCTTGACGAGATTTTGAAAACTCAAAAGGGTTCAAACCATATAATAGAGAGTTCAAAACCTTACAATAGAGGGTTCAAAACCTAGTAATCAATCATCCTAGAACAGATGATTAGTTTTCAAAGCGGTTTTGAAATTTATGTTCTTGTTGTGGTCGTCGCCTAAGGATAGGTGACGGTATTGTTTTATGACTAAACGCAAGTAAACTCGCGTTAGGGTCCTAAGAAGGTTATAGACTAGGTCAAAGCATTACTAATTACTAATAACCTAATTCCCTATAACCATTGGCTCTGATACCATCTTTTCTGTCACACCCCGACCGCGTAAAACAACAAAGCGCGGCGGAAACATCGGGGCGTGTTGCAACAGAATTAATGTTTCATAACCATGGATACCAAAATGTGTTTCGTTTTATTAGACATTGAATAATTACATCGTCTTGAAATCTAAATACACTATTTAAACATAGTCTATCATTGTTATTGAGTCACTAAGGCCTTGTCCAGTCCTATGTGAGCATGCATCTTATCAATCGATACCATTCAACAATACCTGAAACATATGTGAAAACGAGGTCAGCAAAGAAATGCTGGCGAGTACATAGGTTTTGTAGGAGTGTCGAAATCATGGCTAGTTTAGACGTTGCAATACTTTATTTAAAAACCTTGTTTTGAAAAGAGTATAATATTGCAACTTAATTGTCACACCCTCCAAAAACCCCACCCCGCCTTGGAGGCGTGACATGCCCAGGATCATAGCCACCAATCATATTGAACAAAGCATGTAAGTAATTTTTATAAATTCCAACACAATACAATTGGTGTCAAAACATAGTTTGAGTTTACAGCGGAAGCAAAACATAAGTTTCATATTTTCCCACAACGACCACGCCTCCTCGTGCAAGCTCCTTAAGCTAGGGATCTAACGACCTGCAAAGCATGTAGTAAGGGGTCAACAATAATGCTGAGTGAGTTCACTAGTTGTCCAGTTTTAATTACCAAAAACTTGTTTCACCAGTTTAATTTATCCGTTTAATAGTTTATACATGCCATGGGGAGCTACCCCAAAAGTTAGCAACTAAACTGTTTTTCCAATACCGAACACTAGGTGACCGTTGCGTTTCCGCAGAGTGCCCCGATGTCAATGTTCTATCATCATTGACGGATGCCTGAGTACATTAGTTCACGACCGATCCCATACCTTGGCACGGTGTGAGGTTGGTAAGACCTAAATAGCGCTATCAACTAATAACCCGTTCGCCTGGCCCCGGCGACTAATCGGTATTATGTAGTAGGGACTTTAAGTGATAGAGTTTCGTTTAGTGCCGTTTGTTGCAATCCGTATAAACAGTAATTAACTAAAAGGTTCCCAATAACAAAGGAAGAAAAGTAGGTTGTATCCCTCATAAGGGGATAGTGTTGTTTTTAGTTCCGTTTCCCAAACCACCGGGAATACATGCTTTAGGTTGTGAACTCACCTTGATTTAACAAGCTTCCTGATTCTAACTCTTCTGAGAATTAGCATCTACTTTGGTATGAGGTGGAGTTTAGCCTAATGATTATTCTCTTAACCTAATTTGCTCACAAACTAGGTATTTAACTTAATACAGCATTTACGATAACTCACGAGATCAAATTCTCACAATTAATGTCAAAATGCAATACTTTGTCCATCGAATTATCGATGATCCATTGAATTAACAATGAACGACAAGGTATAATACTTTACCCATCGAATTAACGACAATCCGTCAAATTAATGACGAACGATAAAGTATAACCCTAATGTGGGCGGCACTTAAACATCCCTTGGATAGTTTAATCGATCGGACAATGAATCGTAAGAGCGATTGAGTTAATACCCTGTTCTGCAGCACCCCGCTATACTTAATTTGTGTTTTGTGTGTGTTAATTGAAGTAAACAGACAACAACTCGAAGAATTTTATGAATTCTCTCGTCGTTTGAACACCAGAAAGCAAGTGCCAAGGCCTGCTATTTATACACGAAAGTTGACATGCTTACGGACCGTAAGCTTCCTGATGTTGCGGTCCGTATGACACCTTACGGACCGTAAGCTTAGTAGTGTTGCGGTCCGTATGGTATACCAATGCACTATAAGGTTGCCACGTGTGGGACTAGCCTAGCTGAGTCAACAAAACGAATAAATTCAACTTCCTCCGCAAGTTTTATGAAGATAATCGTTAAGTGGGTAATACCCCCCCTGAGTTTTAGGGGCCCTAATCATGATTCTGATTGTTCTGGAAATCTTAGGGTTTGTGCAGAATCACTTGGGTTTCTTAATTAGGGTTTCCAATTGGACTAATTATAATACTAAATAGGACTTTTTAGTGAGAGTTGCTACATTCTCCCCTCCTTATAGAAATCTCGTCCTCGAGATTTACTCGAATAAGTAAAGATACTAGTACTAATCTTTTATGTTTGAGAAACTTTAACCTTTCTGTCTTCTATCTAAAGTGATTTCTCAACAAATCTTTAAACTTTTCATTTATATCTAAATACTACCAGAAATTTGTCAGATAGACATTTCTTAAGGTTATATACATGAAATACTTAGGGATGACTTAACCTTAACTATAGTACTTTAAAATAAATATTATAGAACACCGTAAAGTATTGAGTCTTGCACTTGGAATGAAGCATCGTTGTGGATCATTGAACACTTTACCGATTATAGTCTGGTTTTCATCAAAAACTTTTTCCTTTTTTTTTTTTTTTTTTTTTTTTTTAAAACCAAGTTCACTATAACCAATGGCTCTGATACCACTCTGTCACACCCTCCAAAAACCCCACCCCGCCTTGGAGGCGTGACATGCCCAGGATCATAGCCACCAATCATATTGAACAAAGCATGTAAGTAATTTTTATAAATTCCAACACAATACAATTGGTGTCAAAACATAGTTTGAGTTTACAGCGGAAGCAAAACATAAGTTTCATATTTTCCCACAACGACCACGCCTCCTCGTGCAAGCTCCTTAAGCTAGGGATCTAACGACCTGCAAAGCATGCAGTAAGGGGTCAACAATAATGCTGAGTGAGTTCACTAGTTGTCCAGTTTTAATTACCAAAAACTTGTTTCACCAGTTTAATTTATCCTTTTATACATGCCATGGGGAGCTACCCCAAAAGTTAGCGACTAAACTGTTTTTCCAATACCGAACACTAGGTGACCGTTGCGTTTCCGCAGAGTGCCCCGATGTCAATGTTCTATCATCATTGACGGATGCCTGAGTACATTAGTTCACGACCGATCCCATACCTTGGCACGGTGTAAGGTTGGTAAGACCTAAATAGCGCTATCAACTAATAACCCGTTCGCCTGGCCCCGGCGACTAATCGGTATTATGTAGTAGGGACTTTAAGTGATAGAGTTTCGTTTAGTGCCGTTTGTTGCAATCTGTATAAACAGTAATTAACTAAAAGGTTCCCAATAACAAAGGAAGAAAAGTAGGTTGTATCCCTCATAAGGGGATAGTGTTGTTTTTAGTTCCGTTTCCCAAACCACCGGGAATACATGCTTTAGGTTGTGAACTCACCTTGATTTAACAAGCTTCCTGATTCTAACTCTTCTGAGAATTAGCATCTACTTTGGTATGAGGTGGAGTTTAGCCTAATGATTATTCTCTTAACCTAATTTGCTCACAAACTAGGTATTTAACTTAATACAGCATTTACGATAACTCACGAGATCAAATTCTCACAATTAATGTCAAAATGCAATACTTTGTCCATCGAATTATCGATGATCCATTGAATTAACAATGAACGACAAGGTATAATACTTTACCCATCGAATTAACGACAATCCGTCAAATTAATGACGAACGATAAAGTATAACCCTAATGTGGGCGGCACTTAAACATCCCTTGGATAGTTTAATCGATCGGACAATGAATCGTAAGAGCGATTGAGTTAATACCCTGTTCTGCAGCACCCCGCTATACTTAATTTGTGTTTTGTGTGTGTTAATTGAAGTAAACAGACAACAACTCGAAGAATTTTATGAATTCTCTCGTCGTTTGAACACCAGAAAGCAAGTGCCAAGGCCTGCTATTTATACACGAAAGTTGACATGCTTACGGACCGTAAGCTTCCTGATGTTGCGGTCCGTATGACACCTTACGGACCGTAAGCTTAGTAGTGTTGCGGTCCGTATGGTATACCAATGCACTATAAGGTTGCCACGTGTGGGACTAGCCTAGCTGAGTCAACAAAACGAATAAATTCAACTTCCTCCGCAAGTTTTATGAAGATAATCGTTAAGTGGGTAATACCCCCCCTGAGTTTTAGGGGCCCTAATCCTGATTCTGATTGTTCTGGAAATCTTAGGGTTTGTGCAGAATCACTTGGGTTTCTTAATTAGGGTTTCCAATTGGACTAATTATAATACTAAATAGGACTTGTTAGTGAGAGTTGCTACATTAATTAACCAACTCAAATCAAGCGGGTTATAATTTGTAAAACCTTGTAGCCATGACTCTTAACCCAAAAACATTTGTTTTAGTAAATTATAAAAAAAAACAATGATAAGTTCAGGTGATATGTATAAATAAGAGAATAATGCATGATTAAATGAATAACCATGTAAAATGAGTTTGTATAAGATAAGTTGTTTGTAAATAAATGTCTTGTGAAAAGTATGTTACTTGTATAAAAATGTTCTATGTCTCAAACTGAAATGATTTAAATAACGCTACGATATGTAATACCATACAACCACTTATATATAGGAAGTACCAGCGGCGTATCCACCATGCTTGTATCACATTACATACGCACCGTTACTTAATCACTTAACCAAACCAAACCAAACAATGTAAAATGTCTATGTTTAAATAAATTGTCAATTGTCTATGTCAAATATCCATGTATGGCAAGTGAAATGTCTCAACTAAACCATATGCACAAAAACAAAGTATTGAAGTAAAACTTGGTTTAAATCAAAGTTATGTTTTGTGGGCAATACATGATCAAATGTCAATCATGTACAAATGTTTACCCAATCGTTAAACCATCGTGTGAAAACCTATCGTTTACCCAATCGTTAAATTCGTTTTAGGTCGTGAAACTACTTATATGATCGTCTCGCTAATAACATTCAAACCTTCGTGACTCAACACTCGTCGCTTCTCGTTTTCGTATTAACAAACCTCCATAGGGTAAATTAATAATTACAGATTCAGTCGCTACCTACCATACCCACACATAACCACGGGTGTAGTAAATAACGGGATTTGTCAGATCCTATGGTACCATAACCTAATACTGGTCGGCTTGATCATTGCTAATGAATGTCATTTGTTATGTAACTACAACCAACAAGTTTGTTCACTTTATGAAATCGTTATTAGTTTTGTATAAATCGCCTTAATTGTTTTTGAAACCATCGTTATAACATCGAAAACATTTAGCACATATGAGTCACCCCAAAACAATTGAAAACAGTAAAATAGGGGAATAATGTACTCGCCTGAGAATGCTTGGAGGTCTTGAACAACTACCAAGTAAGCTAGAGGAGTCCCGGAAATCAAACGGTACCTAATATAGGTAACTACATAATTAACCCGGACCTAAATCGGAAGACTGGGTAGCAGGAGGGTTTGTAAACCAAATGAGTGTAGGAACTCATATGATATGGTTTAACAAAGCCTACATACTAAATGAAACTTAACCTAAGTATTATCGACCCATCGCGACCCATTTAAGGTAACTTATGCTACTTTCACGCGTCGTGCGCGTGAAACGCGTTCGGACCGTCTAACTAGTCCTATGACAGGTGCTATATGCCTAAACATGTTACATAATCAGTTATGTGTCAAAAGTTTAGGTTACATATGCTTAATTACCAATTATACATTAAAAGGGTATTCTGGTAATTTACCTAAGGCATATAAACTACCTATCATACAACTACTTAAACGATGTGACCATAGGGTATAACCTCGGAAGGTTATGCCCTATACTAGGGTCACCTAAAGTATTTGGTCAGATCCTAATGATCGACCAAACTGGGTCGGGTTCGAGGTATAAGCGATTCATTAGATCGCTTACCCTACGACCCTAGACAACGTGGTAATCAGTGGGCATAGTCCCAAGGGACTATGACCAACGTGATTACACTCACGTTGCGAAGTTCAAACGAACTTCGCATTGACCATTACTGGTCAACGCTGAAAGTCAAACAAAGTTTGACTTTCTGACTCGAAAAGCAATAAAATAAGGAAAAGAACGAAAGAATACTTACGAAGGGTCCCCGAATGCTAATCCCGATCCAAGAACTCAGGTATGAAACAATGGTTTCAACTTAGAGCTCTCAAAATCAGAATTCTAGTGAGAAATGCAATGGGGGTGGATGGGTATATATAGTTTTCGGGTAACCGTTAGGATCGTTTCATGGAAAACGTGCCATGATCCCATCCGTACAAGTGTCGGAAAGTTGTGGTGGCTTAAATTGGTCCTTATCAGCTGATTAGGCAAGTGGTGAGTGTGTGGTTGTGGTTAAAACAGCTGCAAACAGGCTGTTAATACACTGCATCTGGTCTGCAGGTTGCCTTACGGACCGTAAGGTTATGGATGTTGAGGTCCGTAAGGTAAAACTTTGGCAGATTTACAGTTTTGGTCCCTGCAGTGAAATCAGCCCATTTTCGACACGTTTAAGGCCCGTTAACCCCATTTCAAAGCTCTAAAATGAAGTTAAAGTATAGGGAACTTAAAAATGTGTTCAAAAATATCTCGGATGTCGGTTCGTTTGGTCGTACGAACGCGATGTTCGCTTAATTACGACGGAATGCGCACAAGCGCGAAAAACGATCCAAATGACGCGACGAATGGATTTTTCTTATGGCGAACACTAAAATATAATATAGTCATGCTTATATAAATTTTTGGATGTCCGGATGTATTCAGAACGTAAGTTATGCGCGAAAATGCAAACTTGTGCACTTTTTGGCACTTTTAGTCCCTGAATGACCCAAAAGTTTATTTCAGCACACCAAACCCCTCAAAGCCTATTTCTAAGCTATGTAAAGGATATTTATGGTATGTTTAACTTATGGTCATGTTCCGGAAGGTCTGTTACAATTCAAATTGGCATACTTTCGCAGTTTGTCAAATTTAGTCCCTGTAAACGATTTAACTTGATTTCACCACACCAAACCTTCCAAAACTTATTTCTAAGTTATGTAAAGGTTATTTAAGGTATGTTAAGCCTATTTCACTATTCCGGAGTGTTTGTTGCATTAAACTGGTTATATTTACGCATCAGTGCGCGTATAACCTTCCAGAAAGCGATTTAGGGTTTGAAATTGAACAAAAATTGATATGTGCAAATGATACACATATTTTTACAATTCCCAAGTGTGAAATATAATATTTCATTGGTTTGGTATTTGTTTGATGGCCGTGGAGGCACAGGTGTTACAGTGCTTGGTGTCACTATGTTTTCGGTTGTAAAGAAGCTCACTTTTTTAAAGTCTCCGTTGAGACGGCTTCTCTTCAAGCAGGGGAACCTTCATGATCGCGTCAATCAGTTGAGATGTAAGCTGGATGAGATTCATAAGGCTATTGATGCTAACCCGTTGGATGCTACTCTTAGAGAAACTGAATCCAAGTGTCTTCAAGAGTTTCAAACTGTTTCGTATGATGAAGAATGTTTTTTAAAACAGAAATCTAAAGCGGAGTGGTTGGCTGCTGGTGATGCGAATACGAAATACTTCCATAATTATGTCAAAATGAGAAATGCTTGCTCGAAGATTCATAGTATTCAAGATGTTAACGGAGCTCAATTCAATGGAGAGGATGTGTATGGGGTGTTGGTTTCTCACTACTCATCGTTTTTGGGAATGCAGGATCAAGTGGACTCGTTGCCTAGTGATGTGTGTTTTCCGAGTGTTTTGGATCCGAATGCGGCTAGTAATATGGTTCGACCAGTAACTCGTGAGGAGGTTAAAGAAGCTATGTTTTCTATAGGAGAAAATAAGGCTCCGGGTCCGGATGGGTATACTTCGGCGTTTTTTAAAAATTCTTGGGAGATTGTGGGGGATGAGGTTACAAAAGCAATCCGGGATTTCTTTGAAAATGGTCAGTTATTGCAACAAATTAACCATACAATCATCGCGTTAGTCCCGAAAGTGCCTTCTCCTAATTCAGTGGTTGATTACCGGCCAATTTCATGTTGCAATGTGATTTATAAATGCATCAGTAAAATATTAACAAATAGAATAAAGGGAAGCTTGGATGTTCTAGTTGATATCAATCAATCGGCGTTTGTTCCGGGTAGAAAGATCTCAGATAACATCCTTCTAACTCAGGAGTTAATGCACAATTATCATCTGAGGATGCCCACCGAGATGCGCGTTCAAAATTGATATTCAAAAGGCCTATGACACGGTTAGGTGGTCTTTTCTTGAAAGTATTCTTTATGCTTTTGGTTTTCACCAGAAGATGGTAGGCTGGATCATGGCTTGTGTAACTACTGTATCTTATTCATTGAGCATCAATGGTAATCTTTATGGGTTCTTCAAAGGTAAAAGGGGGTTAAGGCAGGGTGATCCGATATCTCCATACTTATTTACATTGGTGATGGAGGTCTTGTCTCTATTACTCAAAGATGCAGCAAGGAATAGTAATGCATTCAGATACCACATCCATTGTAAAAAAACAAAAGATTATTAATGTTTCATTTGCAGATGATTTGTTTATGTTCGCTAATGGTGATGTTGCTTCGGTTAAATTGCTAAGAGATACTCTTCAGCGTTTTACCAAGTTCTCGGGCCTTGTTCCTAGTATGCCGAAGTGCACGGTTTTTTTGGTAATGTTCCTGAGCCAATCAAGCATGCTATTCTTCAAATTATGCCATTCAAAGAAGGTTCGCTTCCTGTTCGTTACTTGGGAGTTCCTTTAATATCTTCTAAGCTTTCTTACAAGGATTGCAAAATTCTAGTTGATAGAATGGATAAGAAGATTGATAACTGGATGACTAAATCGTTATCATTTGCTGGTAGACTTCAACTGGTTAACTCGGTTCTTTCTGCTATGCACATTTATTGGGCGACAATTTTCCTCTTACCGGCGAACATTGTGAGTGATCTTGAACGTCGTATGCGTGCTTTTTTATGGAATGGTAAATTCCAGCAACATGTCAAACCTAAGGTTGCTTGGAACGTGGTTTGTCTTCCTAAGAATGAAGGGGGATTGGGAGTTCGTTGCATTGCAGATGTTAATAAAGCCCTTATTTCGACACATATTTGGAGTGTGTTGACAAACAGAAAATCGCTATGGGTTCAATGGGTGCATATTTATAAGCTAAAAGGAAGAAGCTTCTGGGAGATTCCTTCTCGAGGTAGTATGACATGGGGTTGGAGGAAAATTCTTGCATTGCGAGACTTATTACGTCCTTATTTGTGGAAGTCTATTGGTAATGGTAATAATACTAATGTATGGAGTGATACTTGGTGTAGTGCGTGTCCTATCCGTGCTTATGTCAGTCCGAGAACCATTGCCAATGCGGGTTTCAATATACAATCGTCTGTTGCTGATCTGGTTGATTCTAATGGCCATTGGAGGTGGCCGGTTGCTTGGTATGATTTATTTCCGGTTTTAATCAATGTTCAGGTTCCGACTATTCATGATATGCAGGATCGGCTAATGTGGGTAAATTCGGAAGGTAAAGCTTGTCATTTCTCTTCGTGGGAGGCCTGGAATACTATCCGTCATCGTGAGAGTGTAGTTTCTTGGATTAACATGGTTTGGTTTAAACAGTGCATCCCTAGGCACTCGTTCCATTTGTGGCTGGTTATTAGAAACAAATTAAAAACTCAAGACAGATTGTCTACCTGGGAGGCGGGTAGTGCAACAAACCTGAATCTCATGTGTTGCCCTTTATGTAACTACGACAGGGATTCGCGGGACCATCTTTTCTTTGAATGCTCCTACTCATTGGAGGTTTGGAACAACATTAAAGATATGGCTTATATGGATGATGTTACTGGTCGTTGGATTGACATTATGGAATGGATGAACCAAAACTCTAATATTCAGCAACCGGTAAATGTTGCGAGCAGGCTGGTTGTCTCGGCAGCTTCTTATTTCATATGGCAAGAAAGAAACTCAAGGCTTTTCACTCGGAATCAACGTACGGCGGTGGTTTTAGCTCAGGAAATTATTAATATGGTCCGTATGCGTCTTATGACTCTAAAGTTCAAGAGGGGAGCAGTGCATAATAGTTTTCTTGAGAAGTGGAGGATTCCTAGCAGTAATTTGGTGATTGATCCGGGCTAGATAGTTTGTATTTTTTGATTTAGTATGGGTCGTTTTGGTTGAGTTGGGTTGTGTTGTTCGTTGGTCTTGTAGTTCGTAGCTGTTGTTTTGGTTGTTTTTTTATGTCTAGTCTTGGTATGCCAAGTCTAGCGGTCGTGTAACACTTCAGTTGCACCTTTGTGCTTATTGTGTTTAATAAGATTCACCGGGGTAACCCTTTACCCAAAAAAAAAAAACATCCGGTCTTCTTTCAAGTAACCTTCAAATTATTATAAATATAATTAGTCTATAAATTATAAAACCTTTCAACATTATGACATAAAATAATATACTGAAACAAATAATCAAACAGTTAATTTGAAAAAATATGTACGTCTTACCTCTTTTGGAAATCAATTAGCTCATCAATGCTTTCGTTCAGATACAAATTGTTGTTTTGAAAAGAACTGGACACGTATGCCTTACCTACATAGTTAAGAAAAAAAATTCTATCCAAACAATTAAGGATTGATAAGTACAACAATAGAATGTAAAATATATAGAATTTTAATGAGAAAGATAATAGTAATTAATTAAGTATAAAACCTTCATGAAAGCTATATCATCCAAACTGCAATATCACAAACACATCACTCGGCTTCTGTTCCAAAAACTTTGACATTTGCACCGCATAATCTCCCCACAAAGAGAGATAAACATTAAGGTACCTATGAATAAAAATTAAATAAAACATGAACTAATTGATAAATATATAAAGGAGATCAAAGAAATAAATAAATTCTAACTCTAAGTCACGAAGTTGTAAGCTCATTTTTTTGTTCAATCTCCCATTACTGCTGGTATGATCAACCATAGGAAACCACCCATCAACATAACCAATGATATCTATAAACAAACAAAAGCATAAATTAGAACAATAACAATGGCGTAATATAAGTAAAGATCAAAAGATCAAATTTTAAAATACGGTGCACTTACCAACAGGAGAGTCTTGCGGAATAGAACGATTACGAATGTCACACCCCAAAATACCACATGCAGAAACCCCGCGAGGCGTGTGACGTACCACCATCTAGCCACCAATCACATTGAACTTATAAAGGTATTTCAAGTAAAACTTTCATTTATTAAAATAAGTGTTACAATACAAATCTATTATCCAGCGGAAGCATATTACATTTTGTTATGAGTTTCATAAAGCAGGAGTATAAAAACCATCGGACTTGTCTTGTGTTTCCTTGCAACTTGACCCATGACCACACCAGCATCCCAGACAGCAAGTTCCAATGATATAACTCTATAGACCTGCAAGCATGCAGACAAGTGTGTCAGACGACGCTGGTGAGTTCAAAGTTTTGTTAACGTGTTTAGATACCAGTTACCAGATTAAAACGTTTCACAGATTCGATGTTGTTAATCACACGCTTACCGCCGATGGCTCCAGATTATTTGCCCTAAACCCCATTGCCTCTATCAAAGCAATGGTCAAGATGGGGGTCATTAGTTCATCACCGACCTCCCCGGTGCGGTGTGGGGTGCCAAACCTAAGTAGCGCTACTAACTAATACCCCGTTGCCTCCCCTGCAACAATCGGTAGGAGGGACTTGAGTGATAGATATAGACGTGTATTAACCAACAACCCAGGTTTAACATTCCAGTCAAACCCATTACCCGACATTCCTCCCCGGAACGTTTACCAGATGTCCCTCCCCGGGACGCATGCTTGGAAAAGAGCAGTGAACTCACCTTTGGTTTGCTCGGTTAGATTAGTTTCTTGTTTATCATTGGATACCCCAAACCCTAGTATGGTTCCAATGACAGTCAGTTTTGCTTACACAGTATCACATATTCTTTGTATATATTCCACAAGTGGTAAGCAAGTATGGCATACATTATCACATAAGTTATAACGAGTATTCGGTATTTTCACATTACAAGTCCGTATATCATAATTACACATATTAACAGTCCAATCCTCATTCAAATGAACATGCAAATAATAACAACAATTCATAACCCTCAATAGTCATGTGATTACAAAATCTTATATCGAAACTGTTTAAGGCCCGCCATAACTTGGCAACCCATTCCGGTAATCCAAACATGGTGCGGCCCAGTACCAATTCAGAAAATGTGCACGTGTGTATATGTGGCCCATCGAAGCCCAGACAATATGCTACAACTCAGATAATATACGACGAAACTCCCATGTTTCGTCATTACCGGCTCAGACGAAACTCCCATGTTTCGTCATCACAAGCTCTGACGAAACTCCCTTATCATTTACAGATTATGGTTATCCCAATCGTATTACAAAACATCACATAAATCGAGAATCATGAGCCGACATCTTACCAATTACTAATCTTGAAAAAAAACAATTTGTCATTATCACAATTGAATCCGATCGATTTAGTCCAATCAGATTTCCATGCAATTCACAAACCATCATAGCATTATTTAATGTTTGATATTCCCTAGACTATCAATGACAACCTCATTAAAATACCCATGTGGTTTGATTAGATCAAGACTACACATGGCCGCCACTTTTATTCAAGGTCATCAAGTTTGTCAGTCTACTGATATATCATAATCGATTTACTTGAATTTTGTGAATTTTGTGGACACTTTTAATTGGACCAAGTACAATTAGTGGTTTCGAACAAATATAAACTACTCTTACATTTGCAGATCGGCCAAAAGACATACATCAAAATCAACAAATACATATATTCATAACTTAACCCCTAAAGAATGCAAGCAACAAAGATGGATATACTAACCGAATGTAAGATGAAACAAGCAAGAACTTCGAGAGGATGATGTTCGCCGTCGGGTGCAAGGGAGAGGAGAAGAGTTCTAGGGTTTCGCGAATTATGGTTCACTTATAAACTAACGTAAATGTGACTGATTATAATAGGGCTTCACTTGGGCCAAAGCCCATTACGGCGAACTAAGGTAATGGCGAAACACCAAAGTTTCATCGAGTATGCTTGTGGCGAAACACCCATGTTTCGTCGAGCATGCTTTTAATTATAAAACAATACAAAAGTTCATATTAAGTTTATATTAACTAACCAACACATAAAGCAACACATAAACCGCATATCCAACATGCACAAGTTACAATGCAAACAGATTACGAAAACACAGCTGTGACACAAGTAACGTGTCGAGGAAAGACCTTGAAAACTTGGGTTGTCACATCATCCCCAACTTGAAAGAAATTTCGTCCCGAAATTTGATAAACAGTCTCAGCGAAAAAGACTGATAACTCGAGCGATAGCTTAGGGTGACTGTGGATTTTCCACAGGTGCCACATCATCCCCAACTTGAAAGGGAATTTCGTCCCGAAATTCGCCAATGATATCAGAAGTTGAAACAACCGTTAGAACAATCGAGGATACTAGAGCTTACTCTGATCATTGCGTTCCCGCGTGAACTCCGGTCCACGCCTTGTGTTTCAACGAACTCTCACGATTGAATTTCGACTATGATAACGAATCTCGACTTCCTGGTTCATGCTTTCAATAGATACTCTGACAACTGCAACTCGTCGTTAACCTTAGGCGCTAGTAGGGGCATCACAAGTGTTTCATCGAACAACACTTCTTAGGTTCGAGACATAAATGACATGGTGAACATTACTCGATTCGTCAGGTAACTCGAGTTTGTAGGCCACGTGATCGATTCTTTCCAGAATTCTGAATGACTCAACGTAACGTAAATTAAGCTTTCCACGCTTCCCAAGCGTACGACACCCTCCCAGGGTGAGACTTTCAACATGATACGATTACCTACAACGAACTCCTAGTATTTCCTAAGCTTATCAACTTTCCTGACGGCCACGCGTTGCCGCCAAACGGTTTACAATCTAAATAATCTTCCCAAGTGTTTCGAGTGCAAGCCTTGACCCGTGATTAGGTTGTCACCCACCTTAGTCCAACAAGGAAATCGGCATTATCATCCGCGTAATGCCTCAACCAGGGCTGTCTAAATACTCAAACGGTGAATGTTGCAGTAGAACTCAACCAAAGGTAGATGTCCTTCTAACTCTTACTAAATTCAATCACACACATGCTTGCAGCATGCCTTCGAGTGTCTGGATGGTTCGTTTACTTTGACCGTTTGTCCAATGCTCATGTCTAGACGTGAGCCAAGGGTGTTGTGTGTTGTCCATCACAAATCAAACATAGATCAAAATCAGAGGTAACAGGAGTTGGCACCTCGTGCCTAAAAGCCGCCTCTCTCAGAGGAACATTCATAGCTGTGAAGACTCATCAGTTTCCTTGGTTGCGAGAAAGTGTGCTGGTTACGTGGGACAATCATCGATCACCCAGGTGATATTGTTTCTGTTTCGAGTTGTAGGTAGACTAGCGACACAATCCATGGCAGTCTGTTCTTATTTTCCATATGGGCGTTGTTGGTTGCTGATACTCCACCTTGACTTTCCCACAAGTCAAACATCATAAACATACTTTGCTAAGTGGGTCTTCATGCCCGATTACTAGCACAAGATTTATAGGTCCTAATATCTCTCATCAAAATCCAGACATCTAGAATATCGAAGCCGGTGTGTTTTGCCCAACACAAGTTTCCTAAAGTTGCCATATAATGAGATCCACACTCGTTTCTTGAGGTAGCGAATATCGTCCGTCCTGCCAAAGGTTGCTTCTCCATGCCCCGCATAGGTTCAACTTTGAAAATCCTATTCCGGTCTGAACAGAGCAAGTCTGATCATGTAAGTTAGAGTCAATGGTGAGTTGCAAGCTCATACGCGTTTAGGTTCCATAGTCATATTCGTTCGAAAGCTCCATCCAGCGATGTCATTGCATGATTTAGCTCCTTCGAAACAACGGTATACGGGAGGCCCTTGTGATCGGTCTAGGTAAGGCATTTGGTACCGTCCAAGTAATGCCTCCAACTCAAATCCAAAGACTATGGGTTCCACCGCAGGTTGGGTCTCGTGTAACTCTTCTTGTAAATTCACTACGTAAGCCATCACTTTCTCGTGTTGCATCGATGTGTAGCTGGGACTCTGATTCGAACCCTTAAGGTATACCAGTAGATCACTCGCACCCTCGGGCGAAGATGATGCTCAGTGCATTGCAGAGTTGGGATTCGAAAGCTGAAAAGGCGTTCTCCTGTTTTGTCTCCCACGAACACAACACTCTGCTGTGCTAAAGGGAGTTAAGCTACGCAATCTTCAAAAATCCTGTGATGAATCTACAACAACAACCATCGAAACCAATAAATTGTCGTATCCCCGAAGGAATCTTTGGTGTCAATCAGTTTCTAACAAAATGGATCCTAGCACGATCCACGCGTATTCCCACTTCGTTGTTACATGATCAAAATGCATCTCTCGAATCTAGATGTTACATTTAACAAGACTTCACACGTAATGGCTCCTCCCTCAGGAGCTCTAAAATAAGATACAGATGTCGTCCATGATGTCCCTTCCTCCTGGAAATGACCTAAAACATCATCAATAAACACGGTCGATTCTTGTGGTCCGTAAGCTGCTGGTGTGTTGATTATCTCGATGGTCATGGTGTACAAAGTCGCACTGGCCGCATTGCGTTTGATATGCCATTCTAAGAGCATTCTCTCATTGGACTTCCATCTGATGATAGTTCGTTCGTTAGCCAATCCTCGAATGGGAGCTTTACTCTCGCAACTAGTCGACAGGTTGTCAATACATGGTCGGGGAAAAGGGTTCCTGACTGCCACTTTGTTGAGTTCTCGATAATCAGCATGCATACGAAAAGTCTTATCTTCACGGATATAAATGGGGCTCCCTGGAGCGAAAACTAGGTCCGACAAAACTTCTGTCCCACAGTCTCTGTAGTTGATTTGACAGTTCTTGCATCCCTCCTGGCGCAAGACGGTAAGAAGTGCGAAGAATCAAGGCTGCCTCTGGCGTGAGATCAAGCTGAGATTCTACCTAACTGTTGTGGAAGTAAACCTGAAAGTTCCTCGAGTAGCACACCGCGAGGAATCACGAACAATTGGTGGATCCTCGATCCTCACCTCCTTAGTCTTAACATCAGTAACGTGTGCTAACATAGCGGGGTAATTGTCACACCCCGACCACGTAAAACAACAAGACGTGGCGGAAACGTCGGGGAGTGTTGTAACAGAATCATTGTTTCATAACACATGGAAATTGAAATATTGTTTTATTGATTAAAAGAGTTACAATGTCCTGACAATCAAAGAAACATAACATAAATAACTAGTCTTGCATCTTTTATTGTCACTAAGGCCCAAGTCCGCCTATGTGTATCTTGATAAGTCCTATGCATCATCTCCTGAAAACACATGTGAAAATAGGTACGTCAGCATAAAAATGTCTGTGAGATACATAGGTTTTGAGAAAACAGAATTCATGACTTATGTTTGAGAAAATGTTTAGTGATGAACCTTGTAATTTGCTTTGTCTTGTAAATCATTTGAAAAACGATAAGATCAGATGATATGTATAAATAAGAGAATAATGTATGGTTAAATGAATAACCATGTAAAATGAGTTTGTATAAAATAAGTTGTTTGTAAATTAATGTCCTGTGAAAAGTATGTTATTTGTATAAAATGTTATATGTCCAAATTGAAATGATTCAAATAATGCTACGATATGTAATACCATACAATCACTTATATATAGGAAGTACCAGCGGCGTATCCACCATGCTTGTATCATATTACACACGCCTCGTTACTTAAATCACTTACTCAAACCAAACCAACAATGTAAGATGTCTATGTTTAAGCTGTCACACCCCCAAAATCCACATGCGGAGTACCACCAATTATACTGAGCATTGATTAGTAGTAACAATATTCACCAACCACAATAGTTAGTAAACGTCATAGTTTAAAGTTTTAAAAGTTTAAGTTCGAATAATAGTTTAAGTAAGCAGCGGAGGCATAAACCAAATAGTTTCAAACAAAGTTCATAGTTCAAGATTATTTAGAACCCAACACACGGGTTTAGACGACCACTACACTTCCCCAAGCCGCAAGCTCCTGAGTTACTGGGTACCTGCAAAGCATGCAGTAGGGTGTCAACAAAAATGTTGGCGAGTTCACGAGGTATCCAGTTTTAACTTTTCGAAAACGTAGGTTGTTTAGATAAAGCATTTATAATCACGTCATGGGGAGCTACCCCATATGAAAGCTACTAAACTGGCGTTACCGAAACTATTGACGAGAAGATTTTATGCCCCGAGTCAATGTCTATCGTCATTGACCAAGATGCAAGGTATACTAGTTCACGCCCGATCTGCCCCGGTCACGGTGTGAGGTTGTCAAACCTAATAGCGCTATCAACTAATAACCCGTTCTCCCCCGGCGATTAATCGGTACTATAAGCAGGGACTTTACATGATAGAGATTCGTTTAGTTTTGCTAGTTGTGATTTATAAATAATATCCAAACGTATCTTCCCCCGGAGATAGTAATTTAAAAGTACCCGTTTGCATTTTCCCCCGGAAATATAAATTGAGAGTAATCTTTAAAGATGGCAGTTTATTCGTGTCCCTCCCTGGGACGCATGCTTTTAGTGTGTGAACTCACCTTTGGTTGCTCGGCAGTTTAGTTTACTTGGTTAAGTATGCTGGTCACCACGTCCTAATATGGTTACCAGTATAGGTCAGGCTTGGATACAAGTAATCACGTATATGGTACACGTATCTAACACATAGCATACAAAACATACAAGGTTATTGGGCCTGCCCTAATACTTGAATAGTTAATCAGTAACACTTAGTCCAGATAAACAGTAACAGGAAATCATGCAGCCCAAACATTAAATGCGGCCCAATAACTTAGTCAAACATCCTGATCGAGACTGAGCGGTCTCGACTCGAGACTATGCGGTCTCGAGTCGCAACCTAGTGGTCTCGGGTTGTGGATGGATGGTCTCGAGTTGTCAAGCATGAGTCGCAACCTCTGAGGTCTCGAGTTAGATCTCGAGTCGAGACCATGAGATCTCTAGTCGAGACCTTGCTGGTTTCGAGTCCTTGAAGCTTGTCTCGAGTTGTCAAGGGATGGTCTCGAGTCGCAATCACCGCGGTCTCGAGTTGTCACGTATATGGTCTCGAGTCGCAACCGGAGGTCTCGACTCGCACCCCTGCCGTTTCTAGAACATCTGCCCAGAATTGTACTAACCAATAGAATTACCATTTCATGATCTTGTGTACTATCCAACCAAAATGCACCAACATGTTTTCTTGTCTAAAACCTTAATCAATTGGATCAAACATAGCAAATTTCAAATATTCATATCACATCCAACAAGTTCTTCATCTAGGGTTTTCATCACTTTGCAAACATGATCATTTAACTCTTGAATCTAGCATGCGTTTAACTCAAAACGGGAATATGTATTCATACAATCTATATATCATGACTACCTTGCATATTATTATCAAAACAACATTTGTCCTATAACTAACCATACAATCTATATATCATTATCATACAAGAGTTCTCATATTTAATCATTCAAAGCAAGTAGCACCATTGTTCACATAAGCACCTAGTGAGCATCTAATAACACTAACCGGTTGATACAAACTCATGACCTCTCATTCATTTTAACCAACAACTACAAGATACTAACCGGCTAGATGAAAGGGTATGAAGGATTGATGAGCTAAATTCCGAGTGATGGTCTCGAGCTAATCCGAGAGTCCATTGGTTGCCGCCGATTTGATCCGAGAGAGAAGGAGAGGAGAGGTTGTGTTTAAGGTTTTAAGGGTTTTCTAGAGAGAAGGAGAGTGAGGATGAAATGAGAGAGAGTGTAAAGGAGAGTGTGTGAGGGTTTTGGGTTTATATAGAAGGTGATGCACCCTTAGTGGGTTTCCGAGTGGGCTAAGGGAGTGCACGGCCCAACTGATTTGGTTCACTCGAGACTGGGTGGTCTCGAGTCGGGTCCATGGTGGTCTCGGTTCACTTATGTTCATATATAACATACGTACATACAACACATAGCACAATTAAGATATTTCACACCTTTCATTTAATAATTAAGTACACGCAATTTTGAAACAAGGAGGTTGTTCGGGAAAAATCCAGAGTGTCACATTATCCCCAAGTTTTAAGAACTTTCGTCCCGAAAGTTAAGGCAGCCACTGTCAAGCTAGTTATGAGTGGGAGCGCTTCAACGGGGTGTCACATCATCCCCCCGTTAGCTTGGAATTTCGTCCCGAAATTCGGTTGTAGCTTCAGTGCTGGGAGTTTCATTAGGGAACAGCTGGGGATACTTGCGCTTCATCTGGTCCTCCCGCTCCCAGGTAAACTCTGGGCCACGTCGCGAGTTCCAACGAACTCGCACGAGAGGTATCTGGCTACGTTTGAGGGTTTTGATTTCTCGATCCGTGATCTCAATCGGTTCCTTAGTAAAGTGTAGCTGTTCGTCGATAGTAAGTTCTTTGAAAGGAATGATGAGTGTTTCATCTGAGAGACACTTCTTCAGATTAGACACGTGAAAGACGTTGTGCACAACACTCAGTTCTTCAGGCAGATTCAATCTTTAAGCAACCTTACCGACCTTTTCGATAATTTCGAATGGTCCGACATATCGCGGATTAAGCTTGCCCCGCTTTCCAAAACGAACCACACCCTTCCAGGGTGAGACTTTGAGTAGAGCCCGGTCACCAACCTGGAACTCTAGAGGTTTCCTATCCTTATCAGCGTAACTCTTCTGACGGTCACGAGCTGCCGCCATGCGTTGTCTGATCTGGGCGATCCTTTCCGTAGTGTCTACCACAAGTTCTGGACCTGTGATTTGGCTGTCACCCACTTCCGCCCAGCAGAGAGGCGATCGGCACTTACGGCCGTACAATGCCTCAAAGGGTGTTGCCTGAATGCTGGTGTGGTAGCTGTTGTTGTAGGTGAATTCCACTAACGGTAGGTGCTTTTCCCAACCCTTGCCAAAATCAATCACACATGCCCTAAGCATGTCTTCAAGTGTTTGGATGGTGCGTTCAGACTGCCCATCCGTTTGTGGATGATAAGCGGTGCTCATGTCTAAACGTGAGCCAAAGGATTTGTGCATAGCTTGCCACAACTCAAAAGTAAAACGCGCGTCTCGATCGGAAATAATAGAGGTCGGCACCCCGTGCTTCGAAACCACTTCCTTTAAGTATACCTCTGCTAAGGTAGAGAACTTGTCTGTTTCTTTAATAGCCAAAAAGTGTGCAGACTTAGTTAATCGATCCACTATCACCCAAATGGTGTCATTTCCGTGTTGAGACCTAGGCAGGCCAGTAACAAAATCCATGGAAATTTGCTCCCATTTCCATTGCGGGATCTCTGGTTGTTGGAGTAGGCCCGATGGTTTCTGATACTCAGCCTTGACTCTTGCACAAGTCAAACATTTTCTGACATAGGTTGCTATGTGGGCTTTCATCCTAGGCCACCAGTATGTAGTCTTTAAATCGTGGTACATCTTATCCGAACCAGGATGTACTGAGTAACGGGACTTATGGGCTTCATCCATTACAAGCTCGCGCAAATTCCCATAAAGTGGGACCCATATACGCCCGTTTACGTAGTAAGCACCATCTTCTTTTTGTTCTAGCCGTTTCCTTGATCCTCGCAGGGACTCAGCCCTGACGTTCTCGTCTTTCAATGCTTCGACCTGAGCGTTTCGGATTTGCTTAGGGAGGTTTGAGTAGATGGTGAGCTGTAAAGCACGAACACGCTTAGGTTTGGTTTCCTTCCTGCTGAGGGCATCTGCCACCACATTAGCCTTGCCTGGATGGTATTTAATCGCACACTCGTAGTCATTTAGGAGTTCGACCCATCGGCGTTGCCGCATATTCAACTCCTTTTGCTCCATTATGTGCTGGAGGCTCTTGTGATCGGTGTAAATCGTGCACTTGGTACCGTACAAGTAATGTCTCCAAATCTTGAGCGCGAAGACCACAGCTCCGAATTCTAAGTCATGTGTCGTGTAGTTCCGTTCGTGGATCTTGAGTTGTCGCGAAGCGTAAGCAATAACCCTCTCGCGTTGCATCAACACGCAACCAAGTCCTTGAATGGAAGCGTCGCAGTAAACAACGAAGTCGTCGGTACCTTCAGGTAAGGAAAGAATAGGAGAACTGCAGAGGTTCTTCTTTAGTTCCTGAAAGGCAGATTCCTGAGCATCTTTCCATTTGTAAGCAACACCCTTCTGAGTAAGGGTCGTAAGTGGTTGAGCGATCTTTGAAAATCCCTTGATAAATCTTCGATAGTATCCTGCCAATCCCAAGAATTGGCGAACTTCGGTCGGAGTCTTAGGTATAGGCCAATTCTTAATGGATTCGATCTTAGCGGGGTCGACGTGAATCCCATCCTGATTGACGATTTGCCCAAGGAAATGGACTTCCCTAAGCCAGAAATCACATTTCGAGAATTTGGCGTACAGTTGCTCATTGCGAAGGAGTTCGAGAATAAGACGCAGGTGTTGTTCATGCTCCTCTTGGCTTTTCGAGTAAATTAGAATGTCGTCAATAAACACAATCACGAACTTGTCGAGGTAGGGTTTGCACACTCGGTTCATGAGATCCATGAAGATCGCAGGTGCGTTGGTCATTCCGAAAGGCATAACAAGGAATTCGTATTGACCATAGCGGGTTCTGAAAGCAGTCTTAGAGATGTCCTCATCGCGGACTCTCAGCTGGTGATAGCCCGATCACAGATCGATCTTGGAATAATAGCTCGACCCTTGCAGCTGGTCGAACAAATCATCGATATGGGGAAGTGGATAACGATTCTTGATGGTAACCTTGTTCAGTTCGCGGTAGTCAATGCACATTCGGAATGTGCCATCCTTCTTTTTAACAAAGAGGACTGGGGCTCCCCAGGGTGATGAGCTAGGACGGATAAAACCTTTGTCCAAAAGTTCTTGTAATTGAGTAGAAAGTTCCTTGAGTTCTGCGGGGGCTAGTCGATAAGGTGCACGAGCTATAGGTGCTGCTCTGGGAGCTAGCTCGATTTGAAACTCGACCTGACGGTGAGGAGGGAGTCCAGGTAATTCTTCTGGAAATACCTCAGGATAGTCGCGTACAACTGGAAAATCTTCAATCCTGTTTTCCTTTTTCTGCATGTCGGTAACAAGTGCTAAGATAGCGGTGTGCCCCTTTCGTAAACACTTCTGGGCTTTTAAGAATGAAATAATGCCTGTAACTTCTCCGCTTTTGTCGCCTTGGACGATAAGGGGTTTGCCAGGGGGACGGGGAATACGAACAGCTTTCTCTTGGTAGAGGATTTCAGCTCGATGCTTGGATAACCAATCCATACCAACGACGACGTCGAAGCTTCCGAGAATGATAGGGAAGAGATCGATACGGAAGGTTTGACCAGACAATTCTAGTTTGCAGTTACGAATAACATGTGAGGCCTCGAGGTTTCTACCATTAGCTAATTCAACGATATGCTTAGAGCTTAACGGCGTAAGAGTGGACTTAAGCTTCTTACTAATACGTAGGGATACATAACTAGCATCTGCTCCAGAATCAAACAATACAGAAACATAACGATCATTAAGTAGGAACTTACCCGCTACAACGTTGGGGTCATTCCTCGCTTCTCCAGCTCCAATCACAAAAGCCCTTCCTCTTGCACCATTCCCAGCATTGTTGGTGTTGTTGTTGTTGTTTCCCGTACCCTGGTTGTGGTTGTTCTGGTTTAACTGGGGACAATTCTTCTTAATGTGCCCCTCGGCTCCGCATTGGAAACAGCCCTTGATGTTCCCATGATGCTGCTGCTGCTGTGGTTGGTTCTGCCTTGCGGGATGAGGGCTCCTACAATCCTTGGCCTCATGCCCCATCTTGTTGCATCGCTGACACTTGTTCCTCGCACAGGGCCCATTGTGATGTCGATTACACTTGTTACATTTGGGGAGATGGCCCTGGTAGCCGCCCTGCTGCTGAGGGCCCTTGTTGTTTTCGGTTTTCCTTTGCTGGGCTGGGGCCTGAGTAGGGTTAGAATCCTTACCCTGATTTCCATCCCACTTTCGTTTGTTGTCACTAGAAGCTCCGGCAGTAGCACTGATCCTCTTGGGCAGCTTACCCTCCTCCACTGCCTGATCGGTGAGTTTGTGAGCAAGACGGACCACTGGCTGAATGGTATTGAGGTTGGTTGAGGTCACATGGCTCCGGATTTCTGGGGCCAAACCTTTGATGTACAATTCGATCCTTCGATACATAGGTCGAGACATGTTTGGGCAAAGAGCAGCATAGTCATTGGACTGTTTGGTGTAGGTCTCGATCTCTGATGCAACCATTCTGAGCTCATAGTACTCGTTTTCGAGTTTGTGGATGTCATCCCTGTGACAGTACTCTTCCTTGATCATGTCCTTGAAATCTTCCCATGCAGTAGCATTCGCAGTCTCCAAACCAAGCATCTGAATCTGTGCCTTCCACCACGAAAGTGCATTTCCTTCAAGCGTACCAGTCGCAAACTTTACCCAATTAGCAGGGGGACACTCGCAGACAGCGAAAACAGCTTCGGCCTTTTCAATCCAGTGCAGAAGGCCTATGGCACCCTCAGTGCCGTTGAAAGGGGGAGGCTTGCAATCCATGAAGGTTTTGAAGGTACAAACTCGTGGTTGCGCAGGCGCTTGCTGACCTGTTGTGAGAAGCGAAGCGAATAGGCTTAGAGGTGAAAAGAAGATGCGGGGGTAGGATCTAAACATCCTAAAGTAACGAGTTTACCTCCAGGGTGAGCTGCGAAAGCTGCAGCCACCATGTTGAGCAAGTTAGTGAACTGAGCCTGAGTCATGTTAACGTTTCCTCTTCCGCGTCCACTCATTGTCTTCATAGCCAGAAAACACAGTATGAGTGTGATGTCGTAATGTAGCGAGAATGAGATAGAAGAGGGATGTGTATCTATCTGATTAGGCACACTAGTATGTATAGTAGAGCAGTCAACATAAGATAAACAAGCAAGTAAACACAAGTCCGAGCTATGAGGTCTAATATGTTGAGTCTTGCCCTTGGAGTGTAGTGTCGTCACGAGTCACGAGTTATAGTCTGGTTTTTCTCAAAAAGACTTTCTTTTTAAAACCAAGTTCACTATAACCAATGGCTCTGATACCAATCTGTCACACCCCCAAAATCCACATGCGGAGTACCACCGCTTAGAGGCGTGACTGACCAGGATCCAGCCACCAATTATACTGAGCATTGATTAGTAGTAACAATATTCACCAACCACAATAGTTAGTAAACGTCATAGTTTAAAGTTTTAAAAGTTTAAGTTCGAATAATAGTTTAAGTAAGCAGCGGAAGCATAAACCAAACAGTTTCAAACAAAGTTCATAGTTCAAGATTATTTAGAACCCAAAACACGGGTTTAGACGACCACTACACTTCCCCAAGCCGCAAGCTCCTGAGTTACTGGGTACCTGCAAAGCATGCAGTAGGGTGTCAACAAAAATGTTGGCGAGTTCACGAGGTATCCAGTTTTAACTTTTTGAAAACGTAGGTTGTTTAGATAAAGCATTTATAATCACGTCATGGGGAGCTACCCCATATGAAAGCTACTAAACTGGCGTTACCGAAACTATTGACGAGAAGAGTTTGTGCCCCGAGTCAATGTCTATCGTCATTGACCAAGATGCAAGGTATACTAGTTCACGCCCGATCTCCCCCGGTCACGGTGTGAGGTTGTCAAACCTAATAGCGCTATCAACTAATAACCCGTTCGCCCCCGGCGATTAATCGGTACTATAAGCAGGGACTTTACATGATAGAGATTCGTTTAGTTTTGCTAGTTGTGATTTATAAATAATATCCAAACGTATCTTCCCCCGGAGATAGTAATTTAAAAGTACCCGTTTGCATTTTCCCCCGGAAATATAAATTGAGAGTAATCTTTAAAGATGGCAGTTTATTCGTGTCCCTCCCTGGGACGCATGCTTTTAGTGTGTGAACTCACCTTTGGTTGCTCGGCAGTTTAGTTTACTTGGTTAAGTATGCTGGTCACCACGTCCTAATATGATTACCAGTATAGGTCAGGCTTGGATACAAGTAATCACGTATATGGTACACGTATCTAACACATAGCATACAAAACATACAAGGTTATTGGGCCTGCCCTAATACTTGAATAGTTAATCAGTAACACTTAGTCCAGATAAACAGTAACAGGAAATCATGCAGCCCAAACATTAAATGCGGCCCAATAACTTAGTCAAACATACTGATCGAGACTGAGCGGTCTCGACTCGAGACTATGCGGTCTCGAGTCGCAACCTAGTGGTCTCGGGTTGTGGATGGATGGTCTCGAGTTGTCAAGCATGAGTCGCAACCTCTGAGGTCTCGAGTTAGATCTCGAGTCGAGACCATGAGATCTCTAGTCGAGACCTTGCTGGTTTCGAGTCCTTGAAGCTTGTCTCGAGTTGTCAAGGGATGGTCTCGAGTCGCAATCACCGCGGTCTCGAGTTGCAACCGGAGGTCTCGACTCGCACCCCTGCCGTTTCTAGAACATCTGCCCAGAATTGTACTAACCAATAGAATTACCATTTCATGATCTTGTGTACTATCCAACCAAAATGCACCAACATGTTTTCTTGTCTAAAACCTTAATCAATTGGATCAAACATAGCAAATTTCAAATATTCATATCACATCCAACAAGTTCTTCATCTAGGGTTTTCATCACTTTGCAAACATGATCATTTAACTCTTGAATCTAGCATGCGTTTAACTCAAAACGGGAATATGTATTCATACAATCTATATATCATGACTACCTTGCATATTATTATCAAAACAACATTTGTCCTATAACTAACCATACAATCTATATATCATTATCATACAAGAGTTCTCATATTTAATCATTCAAAGCAAGTAGCACCATTGTTCACATAAGCACCTAGTGAGCATCTAATAACACTAACCGGTTGATACAAACTCATGACCTCTCATTCATTTTAACCAACAACTACAAGATACAAACCGGCTAGATGAAAGGGTATGAAGGATTGATGAGCTAAATTCCGAGTGATGGTCTCGAGCTAATCCGAGAGTCCTTTGGTTGCCGCCGATTTGATCCGAGAGAGAAGGAGAGGAGAGGTTGTGTTTAAGGTTTTAAGGGTTTTCTAGAGAGAAGGAGAGTGAGGATGAAATGAGAGAGAGTGTAAAGGAGAGTGTGTGAGGGTTTTGGGTTTATATAGAAGGTGATGCACCCTTAGTGGGTTTCCGAGTGGACTAAGGGAGTGCACGGCCCAACTGATTTGGTTCACTCGAGACTGGGTGGTCTCGAGTCGGGTCCATGGTGGTCTCGGTTCACTTATGTTCATATATAACATACGTACATACAACACATAGCAAAATTAAGATATTTCACACCTTTCATTTAATAATTAAGTACACGCAATATTGAAACAAGGAGGTTGTTCGGGAAAAATCCAGAGTGTCACATAAGCCATTTGCCAAACGTATTGAATAATATGTCAAAATGTTTATTGTCAAGATGTAAGTCATGTAATGTATAACCAATGTCAATAATGTTTATGTGTTAAATGTAAATCATGTAATGTGTGACCCAAAATGATGTGTATGGCTAGTGAAAATATATCAACTAAACCATATGCACAAAAACAAAGTATTGAAGTAAAACATGGTTTAAATCAAAGCTATGTTTTGTGGAACAAATGCATGCTATACTGATATAAATATCTATGCGGTATTGTGAGAATACATACATCCAAGCCTTGAGACTGTGGCGATAAACCCTTAAACAAATTAAAGGTTTATCTAAGTTATGTGTATCGAATTCGGTTATTCCTTCCAATCCAAACAAACCCAGGATTTCACGAACGGGAGTTGTCAATTCCTATGGTACCACTACCTACTAACGAACGGCGTGATCGGTGTTAATGAATGTATATTGATCCATCAAAACAAACCAAATATCATATCAAAATGTAAGCATGTGATGAAAACAATTGTACTAAGTATGCAACAAATGGACATACATAGCATGTGAACTGTACTAAGTATGCAACAATAGACATACATAGCATGTGACGTGAAACAACTGTACTAAGTATGCCACAATAGACATACATAGCATGTGACGTGAAACAACTGTACTAAGTATGCAACAATAGACATACATGGCATGTGACATGAAACAACTGTATTAAGTATGCAACAATAGACATACATAGCATGTGACGTGAAACAACTGTACTAAGTATGCAACAAATGGACATACATAGCATGTGAACTGTACTAAGTATGCAACAATAGACATACATAGCATGTGACGTGAAACAACTGTACTAAGTATGCAACAATAGTCATACATAGCATGTGACGTGAAACAACTGTACTAAATATGCACACAATAGACATACATGGCATGTGACATGAAACAACTGTACTAAGTATGCAACAATAGACATACATAGCATGTGACGTGAAATAACTGTACTAAGTATGCAACAAATGGACATACATAGCATGTGAACTGTACTAAGTATGCAACAATAGACATACATAGCATGTGACGTGAAACAACTGTACTAAGTATGCAACAATAGACATACATAGCATGTGACGTGAAACAACTGTACTAAATATGCACACAATGGGCATACATAGCATGAAATGTAATGTAAAACAATGTACTAAGTAGGCACACGATGGGCATACATAGCATGTGATGTAATGTAAATCATGTACTATTAATGTACTAATGAACATAGCAAGTATATGATGTGAAAACATGGAAAGCATGAAAGTAACAAGTAGGCACATGTGTTTCACCCCAAAACGTTTGGAAAACAGTAAAAGAGGGGTCTATGTACTCACTTGAGATTGCTTAGTAGTCCTTGAGTAACAACCAAACAATGCTAGAGATCACGGAAATCAAACGGTACCTAATATAGGTAACTACATTAATAAACCGGACCTATAATCGGAGGATTTAGATAGAATGAGGGTTCGTAAACCAAACGAGTATAGAGACTCATGTCATATTGTTTAACAAAGCCTACATACTAAATGAAACCTAACCTAAGTGCTTTCGACCCATCGCGACCCATTAAGGTAGCTTATGCTACTTTAACGCGTCGTGCGCGCAAAAGCACACTCGAGACGTCTAACTAGCCCTATGACAAGTGTTATATGCCTAAACATGTTACAAAATCAGTTATGTGACAAAAGTTTAGGTTACATATGCTTAATTACCAATTATACATGAAAAGGGTATTCTGGTAATTTACCTAAGGCATATAAACTACCTATCATACAACTACTTAACGAAGCGACCATAAGGTATAACCTCGGAAGGTTATTCCCTATATACTATGGTCACCTAATGTATTTGGCCGGATCCTAATGATCGACCAAATGGGTCGGGTTCGAAGGTATAAGCGATTTATTAGATCGCTTACCCTTACGACCCTAGACAACGTGGTAATCAATAGGCATAGTCATAAGGGACTATAACCATCGTGATTACTATCACGTTGCGAAGTTCAAACAAACTTCGCATTGACCATAAACTAGTCAACGCAGAAAGTCAAACAAGGTTTGACTTTCAGACTCGAAAAGCAATAAAAGAACGAAAGAATACTTACGAAGGGTCCCCGAATGCTAATCGTGATCCAAGTAGCTCAGGTATGAAACAAAGGTTTCAACTTAGAGCTTCTCAAATCAGGATTCTTGTGGCTTTTACAAGTGACGGGGGTGGGTATTTATAGGAATACTAGCATCGTTAGGATCGTTTATCGGGAAACGTGCTTTGATCTTGGCCATACACTTGCACACATGGTATTGTAATACCATGTGCACATCCAAAACCAGCCCCTAGAATCAGAATTACCATGTGCAAGTGGGTTTTGTGGGTAATGCAGCTGTTAACAGCCTGTTTAAACATCGAATCTGGTCTGAGAGGCTGACGCGGGCCACGTAAAGATACACCCTGGTTTTACGCGGGCCACCTGAGGGTCCTGATCAGACAACAACTTTGCAAAATGACAGTTTCAGTCCCTGTTGGTGTTTAAGGCCATTTCCGACATGTTTAAGGCCCGTTTAACCAACGTTAAGGCCCTAAAATGATGCCTAAACATTGTGGACATGAAACATGCTCAAAAATATGCCGGATGTTGGTTCGTTTGGTCGTACGATCGCGATGTTCACTTAATTACGACGGAATGCGCATAAGCGCGAAAAACGATCCAAATGACGCGACGAATGGATTTTTCTCATGCCAAACACTAAAATAAAATATTTTAGTGCTTACATAAATTTTTGGATGTCCGGATGTATTCAGAACGTAAGTTATGCGCGAAAGTGCAAACTTGTGCACTTTTTGACGCTTTTAGTCCCTGAATGACCCAAAAGTTTATTTTAGCACACCGAACCCCTCAAAGCCTATTTCCAAGCTATGTAAAGGATATTTATGGTATGTTTAACTTATGGTCATGTTCCGGAATGTATGTTACAGTTCAAATTGGCATACTTTCACAGTTTGTCAAATTTAGTCCCTGTAGCCGAATTAACTTGTTTTTGCCATACCAAAGCCTTTAAAACTTATTTCTAAGGTATGTAAAGGTTATTTAAGGTATGTTAAGTATATGTTGATGTTCCGGAGTATTTGTCGCATTAAACTGATTACGTTTACGCACCAGTTTGCGTATAACTCTCCAGAAAGCGATATAGAGTTTGAAATTGAATAAAAGTCAAAACATGAAAAATGTAAAACACAACCAAACAAACATTGGGATCAAATAACATTATTTTATTGATGAAAGAACTGTTCACAATGATTACAAGCACAGATGTTACAGTCTCCCCTACTTGTGGAAATTTCGTCCCGAAATTTATTTAGAGGAAACTTGTGAGAGTTTAAAACATGAAGTTGAAAAGATCGAACAACATTGGTTAGGGTTCTGAACTTCTAGTAACTTTAATAACATCATGCTTGCAATGTAAGAGGGATACTTATATACAAGTATATGAAGCGTCATTGGTGCGTCCACCATACCTCCTGTACATTGTTCACATTTCGTTATTGTTGCCACTATCGGTTCTTACACATAATAAATCTTACTGTGGTTTCCGTGCACTAAATTTCATAATTATGTACACGTCCATAATTAGATAATTCCTTGCATAGTTCACACAGTCTATTTTATAATGTGTAGGGGAAAAACAAATGAACAAACCTGTGATGAGTGTGACTAGACCACCATAGGGTCCCTTTTTATTAAATCAATAAATGATTTTAATAGACAACCAAGGAGTCTTTTCAGCTTATATCATCACACGTCATTCTTAACCAGATTTTTTTGAATCAATCTTTTTGACTAGACCACTAAAAGGGTCTCTTATGAATCATGGAATAGTACTATATAATCCAAGGGTCTTAACTATTACATAGAAGCCCATTCAGGATTTAAGGTAGTACCTTTTTGAATATCCTACTACGAATCCCTCATATAAAGATATGAAAGATTCTACGAGGATTTGGATAACGAATACCCAGAGTATAAAAACACAAAATGCATAAAAGAAAACATAAGATGCATAAACACATAGTCACCTAACCACAAAATTGTTTAACTAGAAATTTGTTCTACTAACAGAGCACATGTATTTAAAGCACACTAGGAATCCATTCCTTGGATTTCATTTGGTACTTTAAACATTACCAAGAATCCAACTATAAAGATAGAAAGATTTTTAAAAGGAAAATTCGATTTCGATTATAAGGAACCGAAATGTTCGAATTTAGGTACAAAAGGAATCCAATTAAGGATTCTGATTTGAATGATAATCATCCACAAGGATCTAAATGTGAAGATAAAAAGATCCCATATGGATTTTTAGAAGTTGAAGATGTTTGAAATCTTGCACTGGATGTGCTTAAGTCAAAACATGAAGTAAAAATGCTTATGAAGTTGAGATGCTAGATATGTCAAGGCGACATATGAAGCAGAATTTGAAGGTTAAGTCAATGTACGAGGAAAATATTTTTGGAAAACTATGCATGGGGTTCTAAAAAATGTGTTCAATGTTTTTGAAACCTTATATATAATACCTTTGAAATCATAGAGTAGGTGTATTAGGTAGGTATATATTTAAAAAAAATTTGTTTTAAAATCATGCGAGATAAATTTTGCAATTATGTATAAGGTTTTTGAAAGACATGAATGATGCTTTTTGAAATCATGCACTTGATAAGAAAATGTACTGTATTAATATTGTTTTCAGACTATATGAAACATTTTGAAATTATGAAGGTTGTTTTTGAAAACATAACCAATGTTTTTGAAATAACATAGACAGTGCATTAGAAAAAAAATTGTTTTCAAACTATATGAAATGTTTTGAGATCATGAAGATTGTTTTTGAAATACTTGTACTGTGTATGTTGAAAAATCAAAACGTAATGGGTATGAGATTTGAAAATACCCTTAGTTATCTAACCAAGGATTCAAAGGCACAGATGTGCAGAAGCATGATTACTCATAATGTCACTTTATTTTCTGTATTTTGTTTCTTAGAGTGAAACGAGTACTTAAAATTTACTTAGGGAATCATGAGCAAGCGCAAGAATGGGAAAATTTGCAAGAGTAATTTGTAAGGAATGCAGTTCCTTAATGTAGGTATTATAGGGTAATGTCATAAACACATGTAATTATACTTGTATATCAGAATTGCGAACAACAACTTTTATTTATGAACGAGACATATTGTTTCACAATACACGAAAACAAAAGAAACAAAGGCATAAGACAGCAACATCCTTTGTTCAGCCGAATGCTCATCCAAGGGTTGGATTTGCACTGACAATCTTCGGGCAGTTGTTCCTGAAATGGCTCGTCTCGCCACAGTTGTAGCAAGTACCAGACGGAAAACGAGCTTGAGTAGGGTTGACTTGGAGTTGGGTAGCAGCAAGGTTGATAACAGCTTTGTTTTGGATGGCAAAGCGGCATATGTTAATCAGATGTCCCCACCGTCCATAGTAGGTACATTTGAAGCAGGGTAAGGGGTTCGAATTATGACGGTTGCATCGTTTGCACAAGGGAGCAGTTCCTTTGTACCGCTTCTTGGCTGGTGATGCTGTCATCTGACTAGGTCCTGCCTGTTTTGGTGCAACCACTGCGGGTTTCCTTGAAGCCTTACGCTTCCTTGATTTTGGTGCAGGCTTGACTTTTGCTTCCTTTGATGACTCTTGAGTGGTTTCATTCTGGAGTTGATACATGGTAATGCCTAAATCCACATATTTCTGAATCACTTCGCCTATTTGCTGGGCAAATTTGGCTGTTCGCTCGGACATTTGACCATTGCTGAGAGGAAGAGACATTCTAGAAGGAAATGAAAGACATAGGAAGAAACAAGTGAAAGGTTATTGGACAATCAAAACAGAATGGTAACGCATGAAAATTGCGATCATTTGTTTGTTACCTAAGGCAAACAAATGAGACGGTGACAAATCAAAGTAAGCGGATCATATTAATGTATCACTGAAGACATGCTCGCCTATAAGTGAACACTCACCCCAAGAGTTCCCAGGTAAGAGTGACTGGTCCGATACTACGGATTTGTACGAACACTCTAGCCTTCGACAGAAAACTCAGGGTACAGGCATTCACTCTTCCAGTTTGCACGTGTTCACATTATACGACCCAAACTTTGACGAGATTTGAAAACTTAGAGGGTTCAAAACCATACAATAGAGGGTTCAAAACCTAGAACAGATGATTAGTTTTCAAAGCGGTTTTGAAATTTATGTTCTTGTTGTGGTTGTCGCCTAAGGATAGGTGACAGTATTGTTTTATAACTAAACGCAAGTAAACTCGCGTTAGGGTCCTAGGAAGGTTATAGACTAGGTCAAAGCATTACTAATAACCTAATTCCCTATAACCATGAGCTCTGATACCAACTTTTCTGCCACACCCCGACCACGTAAAACAACAAGACGTGGCGGAAACGTCGGGGAGTGTTGTAACAGAATCATTATTTCATAACACATGGAAATTGAAATATTGTTTTATTGATTAAAAGAGTTACAATGTCCTGACAATCAAAGAAACATAACATAAATAACTAGTCTTGCATCTTTTATTGTCACTAAGGCCCAAGTCCGCCTATGTGTATCTTGATAAGTCCTATGCATCATCTCCTGAAAACACATGTGAAAATAGGTACGTCAGCATAAAAATGCCTGTGAGATACATAGGTTTTGAGAAAACAGAATTCATGACTTATGTTTGAGAAAATGTTTAGTCATGAACCTTGTAATTTGCTTTGTCTTGTAAATCATTTGAAAAACGATAAGATCAGATGATATGTATAAATAAGAGAATAATGTATGGTTAAATGAATAACCATGTAAAATGAGTTTGTATAAAATAAGTTGTTTGTAAATTAATGTCTTGTGAAAAGTATGTTATTTGTATAAAATGTTATATGTCCAAATTGAAATGATTCAAATAATGCTACGATATGTAATACCATACAATCACTTATATATAGGAAGTACCAGCGGCGTATCCACCATGCTTGTATCATATTACACACGCCTCGTTACTTAAATCACTTACTCAAACCAAACCAACAATGTAAGATGTCTATGTTTAAGCCATTTGCCAAACGTATTGAATAATATGTCAAAATGTTTATTGTCAAGATGTAAGTCATGTAATGTATAACAAATGTCAATAATGTTTATATGTCAAATGTAAATCATGTAAAGTGTAACCCAAAATGATATGTATGGCTAGTGAAAATATATCAACTAAACCATATGCACAAAAACAAAGTATTGAAGTAAAACATGGTTTAAATCAAAGCTATGTTTTGTGGAACAAATGCATGCTATACTGATATAAATATCTATGCGGTATTGTGAGAATACATACATCCAAGCCTTGAGACTGTGGCGATAAACCCTTAAACAAATTAAAGGTTTATCTAAGTTATGTGTATCGAATTCGGTCATTCCTTCCAATCCAAACAAACCCAGGATTTCAGGAAAGGGAGTTGTCAATTCCTATGGTACCACTACCTACTAACGAACGGCGTGATCGGTGTTAATGAATGTATATTGATCCATCAAAACAAACCAAATATCATATCAAAATGTAAGCATGTGATGAAAACAATTGTACTAAGTATGCAACAAATGGACATACATAGCATGTGAACTGTACTAAGTATGCAACAATAGATATACATAGCATGTGACGTGAAACAACTGTACTAAGTATGCCACAATAGACATACATAGCATGTGACGTGAAACAACTGTACTAAGTATGCAACAATAGACATACATGGCATGTGACGTGAAACAACTGTACTAAGTATGCAACAATAGACATACATAGCATGTGACGTGAAACAACTGTACTAAGTATGCAACAAATGGACATACATAGCATGTGAACTGTACTAAGTATGCAACAATAGACATACATAGCATGTGACGTGAAACAACTATACTAAGTATGCAACAATAGTCATACATAGCATGTGACGTGAAACAACTGTACTAAATATGCACACAATAGACATACATGGCATGTGACGTGAAACAACTGTACTAAGTATGCAACAATAGACATACATAGCATGTGACGTGAAACAACTATACTAAGTATGCAACAAATGGACATACATAGCATGTGAACTGTACTAAGTATGCAACAATAGACATACATAGCATGTGACGTGAAACAACTGTACTAAGTATGCAACAATAGACATACATAGCATGTGACGTGAAACAACTGTACTAAATATGCACACAATGGGCATACATAGCATGAAATGTAATGTAAAACAATGTACTAAGTAGGCACACGATGGGCATACATAGCATGTGATGTAATGTAAATCATGTACTATTAATGTACTAATGAACATAGCAAGTATATGATGTGAAAACATGGAAAGCATGAAAGTAACAAGTAGGCACATGTGTTTCACCCCAAAACGTTTGGAAAACAGTAAAAGAGGGGTCTATGTACTCACTTGAGATTGCTTAGTAGTCCTTGAGTAACAACCAAACAATGCTAGAGATCACGGAAATCAAACGGTACCTAATATAGGTAACTACATTAATAAACCGGACCTATAATCGGAGGATTTAGATAGAATGAGGGTTCGTAAACCAAACGAGTATAGAGACTCGTGTCATATGGTTTAACAAAGCCTACATACTAAATGAAACCTAACCTAAGTGCTTTCGACCCATCGCGACCCATTAAGGTAGCTTATGCTACTTTAACGCGTCGTGCGCGCAAAAGCACACTCGAGACGTCTAACTAGCCCTATGACAAGTGTTATATGCCTAAACATGTTACAAAATCAGTTATGTGACAAAAGTTTAGGTTACATATGCTTAATTACCAATTATACATGAAAAGGGTATTCTGGTAATTTACCTAAGGCATATAAACTACCTATCATACAACTACTTAACGAAGCGACCATAAGGTATAACCTCGGAAGGTTATTCCCTATATACTATGGTCACCTAATGTATTTGGTTGGATCCTAATGATCGACCAAATGGGTCGGGTTCGAAGGTATAAGCGATTTATTAGATCGCTTACCCTTACGACCCTAGACAACGTGGTAATCAGTAGGCATAGTCACAAGGGACTATAACCATCGTGATTACTATCACGTTGCGAAGTTCAAACGAACTTCGCATTGACCATAAACTGGTCAACGCAGAAAGTCAAACAAGGTTTGACTTTCAGACTCGAAAAGCAATAAAAGAACGAAAGAATACTTACGAAGGGTCCCCGAATGCTAATCGTGATCCAAGTAGCTCAGGTATGAAACAAAGGTTTCAACTTAGAGCTTCTCAAATCAGGATTCTTGTGGGTTTTACAAGTGATGGGGGTGGGTATTTATAGGAATACTATCATCGTTAGGATCGTTTATCGGGAAACGTGCTTTGATCTTGGCCATACACTTGCACACATGGTATTGTAATACCATGTGCACATCCAAAACCAGCCCCTAGTATCAGAATTACCATGTGCAAGTGGGTTTTGTGGGTAATGCAGCTGTTAACAGCCTGTTTAAACATCGAATCTGGTCTGAGAGGCTGACGCGGGCCGCGTAAAGATACACCCTGGTTTTACGCGGGCCGCCTGAGGGTCCTGGTCAGACAACAACTTTGCAAAATGACAGTTTCAGTCCCTGTTGGTGTTTAAGGCCATTTCCGACATGTTTAAGGCCCGTTTAACCAACGTTAAGGCCCTAAAATGATGCCTAAACATTGTGGAAATGAAACATGCTCAAAAATATGCCGGATGTTGGTTCGTTTGGTCGTACGATCGCGATGTTCGCTTAATTACGACGGAATGCGCATAAGCGCGAAAAACGATCCAAATGACGCGACGAATGGATTTTTCTCATGCCAAACACTAAAATAAAATATTTTAGTGCTTACATAAATTTTTGGATGTCCAGATGTATTCAGAACGTAAGTTATGCGCGAAAGTGCAAACTTGTGCACTTTTTGACGCTTTTAGTCCCTGAATGACCCAAAAGTTTATTTTAGCACACCGAACCCCTCAAAGCCTATTTCCAAGCTATGTAAAGGATATTTATGGTATGTTTAACTTATGGTCATGTTCCGGAATGTATGTTACAGTTCAAATTGGTATACTTTCACAGTTTGTCAAATTTAGTCCCTGTAGCCGAATTAACTTGTTTTTGCCATACCAAAGCCTTTAAAACTTCTTTCTAAGGTATGTAAAGGTTATTTAAGGTATGTTAAGTATATGTTGATGTTCCGGAGTATTTGTCGCATTAAACTAATTACGTTTACGCACCAGTTTGCGTATAACTCTCCAGAAAGCGATATAGAGTTTGAAATTGAATAAAAGTCAAAACATGAAAAATGTAAAACACAACCAAACAAGAATTGGGATCAAATAACATTCTTTTATTGATGAAAGAACTGTTCACAATGATTACAAGCACAGATGTTACAGTAATCCTTCCGTAGACACTTCTGGGCCTTCTTTGCTGATATGATGCTAACCTTTACACCACTCTGACACTTCAAAATTTAAAGTGACGCAAAATTTCCTTCCCACAGGGTATATCTACGCGATATCCAGTTAACCAATCTACACATCTACTGCATCGAAACCATCAAAGATAGTAGAAGGAAAGTCGATGCCGAACACTTGTCCCACAAGATCGAGTTCGCATCCCAACAGGTTCGGTTTCGAGAAGCATCAGGGTTAAACAGATCCGAGACGAAGCGATTTGCTACCCAATCAAGCTACCATGTTGCTATTATCCTGCCGTCACCCATGTTAATCCTAAATGTCCTTCCGCGAGCATCACTACCAGTGTTGTTGTTACGATCACGTGGGTTCCCAATACTGTCATCGTTCCCTTGGTTGTTGACATTTTGATTTAATAACAGTCAATCCTTGTCAAAGTCACCCTTGTTTCCATACGGTAGGCTACGATTACGAGTACCTTGATGTCGCCGTGACTGTTGCCTCCAATGTCGTTGCTTGAAACGAAACCCTACGATCCTTCACCAACAGGGTCCATCGTGTCACGTATCCGTGCCACGTCCTAAGGTGCTACTCATTGTGCTGGCAGTTACACATTCCACACCATGGTCTATTGTCATCGTTTATGTCCCGATTAATCCGTAGGAGCTGTCTCCCATAAAATCGCTGACTAGGGTTAAGGATTCGGTTGAAGCCAGCCTGCTGGTGTCCGTTGCCGGTAATCAGGGTCGTTCTAATACTAAGGTTGGTAAGGCACTACGCTCATCCTCTTGTCCATCGTTCTTGCGAGTTGACTGAGTAATACACGGTATGTTTCCAGAGCGTTGCAGAAGTGATCGCACTTCAGGGTCTAAGACGTCAATACGTTAAGTTCCAGCAAACAAAGGAAGGTGAGAAAGGTATAGACCAATCATTCGACGCTGCGACATCCAACACAGAGACGTTCGTGCAAGCACCTAACATTCTACACAGTTCGCTAAGCGTTCAGATGGGTGTTCAGGTAATACTTGATAGCATTGAGATTTGAAAGGATTCAAAGAGAAGTGAAAAGATCATGTTCGAGTAGGAGACAATCACTACTACGACTCCTATGGATTTGTTACGTTTCTCATTGATCAAATAACAGAACAGAACCCCTTCTTCACTCGTTAAGGCTCACTGGGACTGGCATGCACCCCACATTATTATTATGTGTGCACCCACAATAATATTGTGATTTGCATGCTCATCTCAGTTCCTCCTAACTCTTGTCAAATGGTTCCTCAAACTCAAATGTCAGACAAGGAATATCACAATACGTGAGTCATGAATGTCTAGGGAAATACCACACTGTCAATCACATAACACATGCAAGTAATACATGAATTCATACTGTTGTGCTAAAAGTGCAATCCCATGCAATTTCATCACAAGCTCCGACGAAACTCCCTTATTGTCACACCCCCAAAATACCACCTAGGGAATGTCCCTGTTAGGCGTGTGACGTACCAGGATCCAGGCCACCAATCATGTTGAACTCATAACAATTGTTCCAAATAAAACTTTCATTTATTATTGATAGAAGTATTAAAAACATTATTTAACGTTCAGCGGAAGCATAATTCATTAATTAAGAAATTCATAAACCAAGTGTGTGAAAGCCATTAAGTTCGTCTCGTGTTTCCATGTATCTCGACCCATGACCACTCCAGCCTCCAAGACAGCAAGTTCCAATGATATGCACCTAAAGGCCTGCAAGCCATGTAACAATGAATCAACAACAAAGTTGAGCGAGTTCACAGTTGGGTGTTCGTTTTAAGTTGTTTCCGAAAACATAGTTTATCTTTAGTTGGCGTACTTGCCGTGGGGGTTACCCCATAGTTGAAAATATGATTAACCAGTTCCTTCTTTCCCAAACCATAACCAGTATCTTTACTTCCCAAACCATATCCATAATCAGTGGGGGCTTCCCCATGTGAACCACTAGACCCGTTTACCATATCGACTACTGACGAAAGTAAGTTGGTGCCCTAGTCAATGTCTATCATCATTGACGTGCCATAGTCCATTAGTCAACGCCCGTCCTCTGCGGCACGGTGTGAGGCTTGTCAAACCTAATAGCGCTATTTAACTAATGACCCGCTCGCCATTGGCCTCGGCGATTAAGTCGATACAACATGAGGGACTTAATGATAGAGTTTTTGGTCTAGTATCCGTGTTGTCACCCTTCAATAAAGAGGGTGTGTACGTAATCCCCAAACCAGGAGACTACGCAGGTTCCGATTAAGTTCTTAGTACGTGTTGTCACCCTTCAGTAAAGAGGGTGTGTACGTGTTCCAAACCAGGAGATCACGTAGTTTCAGTTCAAATCCTTTAGCTATTCCCAACCCCTGGGAATCCCATGCCTTGTAGAAAGTGTGAACTCACCTTTGCTTTGCTCGGTAAATAAAGCGTTTGCCCTAAGTTGGTCAATCACACCCTATTATGGTTACCACTTGTTAGGACGGCATACAAGTAATCACGTAATAGTTACATATATCTTAACACTTATTTAGTAAGTAGTTGTACTAGTAACAATCATTGTATGTTATACTAACATGCACACACACATTCACTAATATCATCACAGTTATTCATGGATTTGTGTACAGTATATGTGTGTGGGTTAACAGGGACAAGGGTTCTTGAAGTGTGCGGCCCACTTAAGTGTGCGATCCACACTAAGTGTACGGCTTGGCTAGCTAAGTTGTACTCACCGCCTTGAGACCTGTACAAGTAGAGTGTGTTGTACTTCATGCAATATAATGTGTTCCTTCTAAGTGTGCGACCAGAATACTCAAAAGTTGCATACATTCAGGTTTTCAAATCAAACCAAACAATCATTTCATCACTATCAAACAACTTATCATCCATGATTTTTAAATTAACAAGTAGACTTATAACCTTCAAGTCATTCATCTTACAATCGTGAAATCTAAAAAAAAACATAGGAAGATCCATGTATCTGTTACTAACTCATTTCGTCAAGTATCATCTTAACAATTTACATTATTTCAAAGGATGTCTAAGACTCTATTCTTTAAACATTATCTTATCAACCAAAATATTACAAATACACACATACAATTAAACAGTGAATCATATCTACCTGAAAATCACTTGAAAAAGAAACGATCGACCTTTTATATTTTCTAAAACCATCCAGTGAACATACATTTTGTTCAAGATGTTAGCATCATACAAGGGTTCCCTAATATTCCGTAACCCCTCAAGGATCATAAATTTTTAGAAACATTCTTAATTATATATTCAACATTCATGGATTCATCATTAACTCAGTATTAAAATCACATTATCGTTAATATCATATGTTGACAAAAGAGTATGTATTGCATTAGTAAACACAATTTTCTATACACTAGACACCTACTTTCAATTCTCACCTAACGGATAACAGCTACAAGAATTCATATCAGCATACTATGTATTCAAATTGCAAATAACAAACTAACATAAGACTACATACTGAAAGCACATGACTGGATAACGCGAACCATACGGTATACAAAAACAACTTACCTATTTCATCTCGGACCCGACGTCGTCGCATCGTCATCATTCCAGCTTTAATTGCCGCCACTTGTTCGAACCGAACCACCAGCTTATCGGTGGCTCCATCCGTCATCACCGCTCCTGTTGTCGGCGCTGCCACGGTTGTCGGCGGCGCCGCAGCCCATGGTGGTGTGTTTTCTTCGTATTCCATAATTTCTCCGATGACTCAGATTAGTTGTTCGGTGGTTTGGGCTTGAGGAGGAGGAAGGACTAGATGGTGAGAGATGGGTGATCGATGCAAAAGGGGGGGGCTGCTTCTCCTCTGTCGTCGCACACAACCACAAGATTAGGGTTTCTCTTTTTTTTTGTTTGCTCCTCCTTACATACATGCACGTAATATAAAACAAGGGGGTATTGGGCGACTTGGGTTAGATGGGCCGCAAGGAAGGGGTGAAGGGGGTGGCGGGTTGGGTTGGTGATGCCTGGGCCGAGATTTGGTGTGGGGAAATGGGTGGGTTTGGTTTTTGGGTCACTGGGTAACGGGTTTCGGTTCCTAGTAAGTTTCGCAAAATAACATATCACAATGTTCGGTTTCGATTTTAGTTTCCGCTTAATTCACATAATGACAATTCGGTTATGAGAGTCAAGTTTTATGTTAACGAAATATAAACGAATAACACACTACTAATTTATCCGCAACACACACAATTTCTAAGTAAACACGTATTTCATAAACAAGTAACACGCAAAAAGAATCAGGAAAGATACCTGATTTTCCGGGATGTCACATTATCCCCAAGTTGAAGGAATTTTCGTCCCGAAAATTGAGTATACGCGAGTAAGCATGCATAAGCATAAGAGTTATGTCGTTAGGATTATGCGATAAATTCCCAGGCTATCACATCATCCCCCTGATAGCAGAATTTCGTCCCGAAATTCAGCACACTATTACTGAGGAAGCTAGTTGTGTTGTGTGTTTTCTTGGGGTATCACATCATCCCCTCGTTGGTTTGGAATTTCGTCCCGAAATTCCGCAGTAGCTTCTGCCTCAGTCGTGTACCCACCTTTTCTTGAACAACTGGGGATATTTGCGTTTCATTTGGTCTTCTCGTTCCCAGGTGAACTCTGGGCCACGATGGGAGTTCCAACGAACTCGAACAATGGGTATCCTGGTGCGTTTGAGAATCTTGACCTCCCGGTCCAAGATTTCCACTAGTTCCTCGACAAATCGCAACTGGTCATCGATAGTGAGCTCCTTGAAAGGGACTATGAGGGTCTCATCTGACAGACACTTCTTCAGATTCGACACATGGAATACGTTGTGAACACCACTGAGTTCTTCAGGTAGATTCAATCTATACGCCACTTTGCCAATTCTCTTAGTGATTTCGAAAGGTCCAACATATTGCTGGTTGAGTTTGCTTCGTTTACCAAAATGAATTACACCTTTCCATGGTGAGACTTTAAGTAGTACTCGATCCCCAGCCTGGAACTCGAGTGGTTCCCCGCGCTTATCAGCGTAGCTTTTCTGATGGTCACGAGCTGCCGCCATTCATTGTCGCATCTGAGCAATATTCCCTACTGTGTTTACAACGAGTTCTGGGCCTGTGATTTGGCTGTTTCCAACTTCTGCCCTAACAAGGAGGTGATCGGCACTTCCGTCCGCACAATACCTCGAACGGAGCAGCCTGGATGCTGGTGGGGTAACTGTTGATATAGGAAAACTCCACTAAGGTAGATGCCACTCCCAGCCGTTACTAAAGTCGAGTACACATGCTCGAAGCATATCTTCAAGAATTTGAGTGATGCGTTCAGTCTGCCCATCCGTCTGCGGATGATATGCTGTGCTCATGCCTAGACGTGAGCCAAAGGATTTGTGCACCGCTTGCCACAAATCGGATGCAAATCGTGGGTTGTGATTAGAGGTAATGGAGGTTGGCACCCCGTGCCTAGCAATCGCTTCCTTCAGGTAGATGACTGCAAGTGTAGGAAACTTATCCGTTTCCTTGATGGCTAGAAAGTGTGCGGGTTACGTGAGACAATCAACGGTTATTCAGGCGATAATGTTTCCGTTTCGGGTTATAAGTAGACTGGCGACCAAATCCATGGCAATCTATTCTCACTTCCATGTGGGTATTGCTGGTTGCTGATATTTCCCCCTGACTTTCCCACAAGTCAATTCGTCACTCCCTTACCTAACCAGGTGGGCCTTTATGCCCGATTACCAGTACCCGGCGTGCTTTGCTCAACCCGAGTTCCCTAAAGTAGCCGTATAATGAGACCCACATTTGTTCCAGGAGGTAACGGGTATCGTCTGACCGGTCACCAGTTGCTTCTCCATGCCCCGCATGGGTTCCACTTGAACATCCTCTTCTTTTAGCTCTCCAGTTTGAACAGAGCGAGTCTGATCCTGTTAAGTTAGAGTCGATAGCGGGCTGCGGAGCTCGTGTACATTCAGGTTTCGTAGTCGTATTCATCCAGAAGTTCCATCCAGCGATGTCATTGTATGCTTTAGCTCTTTCGAACATCGGTACATGGGAGGCCCTTGTGATCGGTCTAAATAACGCATATGGTACCGTCCAAGTGATGCCTCCATCCAAAATCCCAAGGCCACGGTCTTCACTGCCAGTCGTGTGTGTCATGAAGTTCCTCTTTGTAACTCCGTCACGTATGTCATCACTCTCTCGTGTTGCGTCGATGTGCAGCTGGGACTCTGATTCGGACCATAAGGATAAAACACTGAACCACCCACATCCCGGGTAAAACGATGCTCAGAGCATCGCAGAGTCGGGATTTGAAAGCTGAAAGGACGTCCTCCTATTCTGTCTTTCACGAACACAGCGCCCTGCTGTGCTAGAGAGATTTAGGCTGCGCGACCTTCGAAAATCCTATGATTTATCTGCGATAGGATCAAGCGAGACCAAGAAATTGCTGTAACCATGAAGGACTCTTTTGTGTCGTTCAGTTTCCGACCAAGACAAAATTTAGCGAGATCCACGTGCATTCCACTTCGCTGATTATATATCCAAAAGGTACCTCTCGAACCCAGAAATTATATCTAACAAGACATTTGAGCGGAGTGACTCCTCCCTCAGGAGTTCTAAAATAAGGTACAAATGCCACCCATGGCGTTCCTTTCTCATAGTCATGATTCAGAACATCAACAACAATTTCAGTCGATTCATGTGATCCTTGAAGCTGCTAGTGTGTTGGTCAACTCAATGGTCATGGTGTATAACGTTGAAATGGCTACATTACATTCGATATGTTGTTCTCGATAATCAGTACACATACGAAAAGGCTTCTCTTCATGGGTATAGCGAGGGCTACTTAAAGCGAAAACTCATGTCCGACAGTTCTTGTAGTTGGTTAAACAGCTCCTGCAACCTTCCTGGTGCAAAACGGTAAATAGTGCGAGTAGTTAGAACTGCCTCTGGCGCGAGGTCAAACTGAGTTCCTACCTAACAGTTGTAGAGATGATCCTGGAAGTTCCTCAGGCATCACATGGAGGGTAATCACGAACAGCTGGTGGATCCTCGATCCTCTTTTTCCTAACCTTACGTCTATAACAGTTGCCACATAGCAGGGTAATCCGTCCGTAGACACTCCTGGCTCTCATTGCTGAAATAACACTAACCATTGTGCCACTCTGACGTGTTAGAACAGATAACAATCCTCCACGAAGGAGAGGGATACGTAGAATTATCTCCTCACAGGGTACATCTATCAAGAATAACAGAAGAAAGGTCGATGTCGAACACTTGTCCCACAAGGTCGTGTTTGCATCCCAACGATCATATGAGGTTTCCATTGTCTTGCCATCAGCCGATTCCACAACAGGTTCAAATTTTTAGGAGCATCAGGGTCAAACGGAACAGAGACAAAGCGGATTGCTACTCATACTAGCTACCATGTCGTTAAAGTCCTGACTTCGCCCACGCCAATGCTAAATGCCCTTCCAAGAGCATCATTTCTGGTGTTGTTGTTTTCATTACTAGGATTCCAAGTACTGTCGTTATTCCTTTGATCGTTGTCCTCTTAACTTAACCACGGCCAATCCATGTTGTAGGCACCTTTATTTCCTTACTGTAGGCTAGGGTTACGAATACCTTGTGACTGCTGCCCCCAATGTCGTTGCTCGAAACGAAGCCCTACGATTCTTCACCATCATAGTCCATCTTTTCACATTCTGAGCCACGTCCTAAAGCGCTACTCATTGTGCTGGCAGTTACACATACCACACTAAGGTCAATTATCATCACTTATGCCTCGATTGATTCGTAAGAGTTGGCTCCCATAATTCGCTGACTAGAGTTACGGACTCGATTAAAATCGATCCGCTGACGTTCGTTGCCGGTAATCTGGGTCGTCAAAGTACTGGGCTTGGTAAAGTACTACGCTCAGCCTCCTACCCATCGATGTTGCAAGTGGTTCGAGTAATACGCAGTATGTCACGAGAATGCTGCAAAAGTGATCGCGCTTCGGGATCCAATGCGTCAATACATTAAGTTCCAGCAAACGAAGAAAGGTGAGAAAGATATTGTCACACCCCGACCACGTGAGACAACGAAACGTGGCGGAAACGTCGAGGAGTGTTGTAACAGAATTAATTGTTTCAAATCCATGGCAATTAAAGTTTCGTTTTATTAATCAAACAAGAGAGTTACATTGTTTTAAACAAGAGACAAAGAGTATATAACAAAAATTAACTAGTTCTTGTCTCGTTTTAAGTCACTAAGGCATAGGTCCGCCTAAGTATGTCTTGATAAGTCCTATGCATCATCTCCTGAAAACACATGTGAAAATAGGTACGTCAGCATAAAAATGCCTGTGAGATACATAGGTTTTGTGAAAACAGAATTCATGACTTACGTTTGAGAAAGATGTTTTAGTCACGAACCTTGTAATTTGCTTTGTCTTGTAAATCATTTGAAAAACGATAAGATCAGATGATATGTGTAAATAAGAGAATAATGTATGGTTAAATGAATAACCATGTAAAATGGGTTTGTATAAGATAAGTTGTTTGTAAAACAATGTCGTGTGAAAAGTATGTTAATTGTATAAAATGTTATATGTCTCAAATTGAAATGATTCAAATAACGCTACAATATGTGATACCATACAAACACTTATATATAGGAAGTACCAGCGGCGTATCCACCATGCTTGTATCATATTACACACGCCTCGTTACTTAAATCACTTACTCCAACCAAACCACCAAGATGTAATGTTTAACGATTGTAGAAATGTTTATGTATAGTCAAATGTCTATTGCCAAATGTGAATCATGTCAACAGATACAAATGGTTCACACGGTTCAACAGTTACAAACGGTTCATATAATCAAAGGGTTACGACGGTTCACATAGTCAAATAGTTACAACGGTTCAAAATGTAGTATAATGTGTTCATATGCTGGATGAGCATATGCAACAGAAATGCAATGTAAAACAATGTACTAAGTATGCACACAATGGACATACATAGTGTCACACCCTGCTAGTAGCGGAAGCGTATTGTGTGTGACGTAAGAAAGGTAATCATTGCATCCAAATGTATTAACAACATGAACCAACAACGATGCCATAGGTATATAGTTTTCAACAAAAGATTACAAGTTTTTAACATAGTTTCCAAGTTCAACAACGTTTGACATAGCATAGTTCTAAGTTATTTTACACATAACAAAAGATAGTTTTTGACACAACACATAGTGAGGTTTTGTCCCCTATATACCCATACAAAGTTGGGATATAAAAGACAAACCCTCCCAAAAGTGGCCATCGTTGTCATTTGTTTTCCCGAATCCCATAGTGAATCACCGGCTCAAGACCTGTTTCCTGAAATACATGTAGTTTTAAAAAGTCAACAAAAAGTTGAGCGAGTTCATGCAGTATTTGATATCATTTGAAATCTAGTACTTGTTATCTTGTAATCATGGTATGTTCTGATTAAATCATGGAGTCTGTTAAGGATCTATCTGTGGGTAGCGAGCCCCCTGACATAATGCACCATAAGCAAAATAACCAAACCGAGAACACTTTGTCCACATTGGGATCACAAAAGCACTCCACGGTTAACAACTAGGAGTGGGGCGTGCCTCAAACCCAATAGATCTACACCTTTTGCACCTTGGTCACTAAGTGATTAATGGTTATTAATGTAGTTTCCCTACTTATGCACATTGATCATGCCATCTACTCCGTAACTAACATACCAATAGTTTTAGCATGTATTTCCCCTCGATGTTTTTGAAAACAAAACATTGAAAACAGTGAAAGGAGGGACATGAACTCACAAGTTTGCGTTCCGTGAAATATGATATCGAAATAAGCGTCTGTACGTGTCAATAACCTACATGTGTACTAATCTCGTTAGACACTAGGTCTCTTGGACCTCGTACAAGTTGTTCATCTTGAATTCTTTATTATGTTATTGGGCCTAGCCCTAGTTTTCTTGTTATTGGGCCTAGCCCTAGTTTTCTTGTTATTGGGCCTAGCCCTAGTTTTCTCGTTATTGGGCCTAGCCCTAGTTTTCTCGTTATTGGGCCTAGCCCTAGTTTTCTAGTGAGTCCATTAAATATACTCTTGCAATTTTTACCAAAAATTCACCAAGCATGTAACTTAATAAGTTCGTTTTTCTCATGAAAAATACTTGGTAATTTTTATAGTTTTCGACTTTCCGGATTCTTGTTTTTGACCACTTAGTTATGCGTTCGCTTTAATGTCTAAAAATATGTTATTTTTAGACTCGACATTGTAGTAACTTGTTTACGATGTCGATACGCCCAAATTGTCGTCATCAAGTGTTATGTATTTCCATTTCGGCCATTTTATTTAATTGTCCGATTTTACTAGCATTTCTTGGACCATGTAGGAACATGTATGTATATTTATTTTGATCACCCTATATGTATCTAATACATACACATATATAGCACACATCACATGCACTTAGCAAGTTTCCAAAAATATATAATTTTTCTTACCAAAAATTATATTTACACATTGTTATATTTTTACCCATTTATTTTTGTAAAAATATAAGTTTAAGTTCATAAGAACTTCTTGAATATTTAAACCTTAAATATTCTCATCAAAGTTTCCATAATGCCGTTTAAGACCACTAATCACGTTTAACCTTGTTAATCACCCTTTAATCCCCTCTTTAATCGCGATTAGATTTTTAGAAAAATTCGCCATAGTTTCCCCTAAACTATGACGTTTCCCACGTTATAAAAACGCGTTTAAATCAATAATCACAATCAATTTTCCAAACTTCACTAATCCACTTTTTATACATGTTTATATGTTAATATAATCTCCACATTTCTTGAACTTCCATAATACACTTTTTATACATAAAAAAAGTTAGGCTTTTTAAGGTAATCTTCATAGTAAACAAGTTGTTTAATTTATCTTGTAAAAACAAAGTTCACTAACTTCCCAAGATTAAGTTGTAAACCTATTTAAACCCTTGTTTCTTTATGTAATCCAAAAATTTATATGATTAGTTCATGAAATAAGCATGATGATCTTTCTTGATTTAAACATAACCATGTTTAAATCACATATTTATGTTCATCATGATAAGATGAACACAAATATAAAATACTACATGAAACTAACAACATGATCATCATAAAAGTAAACTTTAAGCTACTAATCTCAACAAAAATAACATAATCAACAAGATCATATGAACATATTAACACTAAACAACAATAAATCAACACATAATATATTCATATTTAGTGTTTATTAGCTTTATGTTTAGGGTTTTTGATTATGTTTAACTTTAATTTCAAGATAATCAACTTGTACTTCTATGATTAACTAGTAATAAGAAGCATAAAAATTGTGTTTAGAAGACTCACAAAGTGCACAAGCTAAATTAAATAATAAGAAGAAAAAATAAGCTCCAAAGATGCTCCAAATAATGCTCCAAGCTTAACCCATGATTAGATGATCTTGTAGTGGCTAGATTAAGTGAAATTAAGGTGTTTAGTGGTGATTTTTGGTGAGTTTAGTGGGGGGTTTCATGGCTGAACGAAAATGAAGGTGTGGGAGGGGTTTTGGTTTCAACTTTTGGTGATATGAAGGTATAAGTGATGGTGGTGTAAAGAAATGTTATAATTTTCATGATCTTTTCAACTTAATGACCATACTTTCATCAACATGCCCCATACATTGAATCAAAATTTTTCATCATGAAATCTAGTGGGTGGGACCCACTTTGACCAATTTTCAAGAATGGGGGGGGGGGGTAAAGTGTAACATTTTATAAAAGTTACCAAAATATCTAGATATTTTGGTAATTAATCAAAGCATGGTGATTAGGGGTTTAATTACACCATTAGAGGGTAATTAATGAACTAGGATGACAATTATTGTTAACTAGTTCACTAAACTAGTAAAAATTGCATTTCGACGCTTTAAATTTCTTCCGTTTGGTCGTCGGTGGGTTTACGGCACTTTTGTGGCGTACCGACGGAACTTTGCCGAAGTTGTTTTCTAGCCTCCAAGTGATGTATGAAATTATTCCGAGTCTCAAAATAGGCTTAACTAGTTCACCAAAGTTTTCATTTGGTTGTTACGATGACAGAAATACTGCTTACTAGCTCGTCGGTTCGCTAACGGACTAGTTTAATGCATAGCGATATAATATCAAAAGCTTATGATTCTGGTCATCTCATTGATATGCTTAAAATGTTTTAGTGTGTTTTTCATCAAGTGACATAATTCCGAAGTCCCGGAAATGCTTTGTTACAGGTTCGGACAAGTTAAAAGTGCTATATTTTTAGCCGAAATAGACATTTTTGAGATTAGGGCGTTATACCGGAAAGTCTTGTTTCTTTGAAAGATGTGTTTTCATAATAATGTTTTCTTATATAAATGGACTCAGTTATGTTATCCGAGTGTCGTTTTTCAGTGTTTCGGTCTGATTTCACGGTTTGCTGGCATGAATAGTGTAACCGCGAATAGTGCACGTGACACTTTCTACCAACACTTTTAGGACATTGTTTGCTTGGGTTCGCAATGTGACGAAAACCAACATATGTTTTAGGATTTTTTCCTTGTCCTAACCTTGCTATCCAATTAACGACACTGTTACGTAATTAAATTACGCTAAATGCATGAGATTATGTAAATAAAGTAGTGATTAGTTTGTACGGATTTTCTGGTTAATTGCCTTTTGTCACACATAGCATGAAATGTAATGTAGAACGATGTACTAAGTACGCACACAATGGGCATACATAGCATGTAATGTAAAACGATGTACTAAGTACGCACACAATGGGCATACATAGCATGTAATGTAAAACGATGTACTAAGTACGCACACAATGGGCATACATAGCATGAAATGTAATGAAATCATGTACTATAATGTACTAACGAACATAGCAGGTATATGATGTGAAAGCATGGAAAGCATGAAAGTAACAAGTAGGCACATGTGTTTCACCCCAAAACAGTTTGGAAAACAGTAAAAGAGGGGTCTATGTACTCACTTGAGATTGCTCAGAAGTCCTAAGATGCCAAGCAATGCTAGAGATCACGGATATTAAACGGCACCTAATATAGGTACTATGTTAATATATGTGACAACTGCCACTTTCTGGTAATTTACATACATTTAAAGCAATGATTTACATTATACAAGTATGTGTTGTGAATATTCGAACTGCATGATTACATGATATACATCTTAGAACACTCAAGGAATATTCATTTATGATGCACATTATTCATTTTTATTGGTTACACTTGAAATAGTGTAAACAATGCATCGAAACAACTAGAGTAGTACCTGGTAAACTAGTGTGCTGACGAGAACTCAGGTTCCGCATAAACCATCTAAATTACATCTTTAGGACTTAGACAAAAGTCCAACATCAAATATACATTAAACCCTATATGGGAATAAAAGGGTTTGGTTTAATATATTACCAATGTCCGGTAGCACCAAAAACTGCCCGAAAACTGCCGAAAAGCACTAAAAGCGACGATTTCTACACTTTTCCGCAGAAATTTTTCTGAAATCAGCTTTCTAATATTTTTACGACATGTAAAAATATTATTTAACATAGAATTCATGTGAGGATACCTTCGGGTATCATCCGAGCCAATAACTACATCAATTCACACAAGTTACGCAACTTAGCGTTCAAATAACATCTAACCGAAACAATTCGAAACGATTATCCGAACGATATCTAATCTTTTTTTTAGTAACCATCTAATATTATTTTGGTCATTTTAAGGCTAGTTATAACATCTAAACATCTTAAATCAATTGAAATCCTTGAACACCTAAACTTCCTAACATTTGTCTACAAATTCTAACACTTGAAATAATTAGAAACAAATCACCAAGCATGACCCCCCCCCCTCATATGAACGTTTTTTTTTGTTATGTGGGTCCCACACCCCTTGTTTAAGTTGGTAAATATCTAGATATTACTTTGTATTTGCAAGTGGATGTGAATGGTGATTAATTCTAACACTTAATCACTAAGTTTTACTAGTACACTTTACTACACATTTTCATCTATCACCAACAAAGAACACTCTCATCATCCTCATCTTTTTCACAAGAACACCTTCAAAAACCCAATTATTTTTATTACCTCCTTCATGATCAACATGGATTTCCAAGTAACATAAGGTGATCTAAAGCTATTGGAAGTAAAAGGAAGGGTTTTCATCCATACAAAAGTGTTCTACCATCAAGATTATCATCTTCTTAGTTCTTAATAATCTTCTAAGATCATCCCTAGCCAAGTGCTAGAAGTAAGCTTCTTTAACTATTTTTTTTATACAAATATATTATGATTATGATTGTTATTATTACTAATAATAACCAAGGAGATCATACGTAATAAACATGAAGAAAATACAAAGAAGCAAAGAATAAAAATCATGATATAATTATGATTGTTTATATTGTGATCTAAGACTTGATATATGCTTATTTAGTCTTGTTATGATGTTTATGATGCAAATAAATTGTTAGAAGATGTTTTAAGATATGATCTAAAAATTATGCATGTTTATGTTAAAGGGTTTTTAACATAAAGGATTAATGGATGATCATAACTATTGATCTTGTGAAAATATATAAGGTTTTTGGTTAAAAACAATACTCTCACAAGATTATAAAAAGTAACATACAACTAGAGATTTTTATAAAAGTTGTTAAAACTAAAATTAAACTTGGTTTTTGAACTTGTTAACATATGAAATAATCATGGTTAAAACCCTACATGATTTGGATATCATCTTGATAATTTCATGTTATAAAAGTCTCATATGTTTAGTTAAGTTGTAGAGTAAATTGGTGGTGATTTGATAAAGAAAATGATATGTTTATAAAACATGGTTAGAATAAAATACAAAGGTTATATAGCCATTTTTCATAAAAACTTTATTTTATAAAGTAACAACATTTTTGGTTGTATTTAGACAAGAGAAATATATATTTTTTTTTAGAAAAATATATATTTGGTGATTTAACAACTTATGTGTTATGTGATTATTTGATGGTATTAGTTATATATATCAAAGATAGGAACTTTATTACAATGGTAATAATGAACACATGATACATAATAATCAAAGTCTTATAAGACTTCACATAATTACGCCTTAAAACGAGTTACGGACGATTCGAATAATCGGACACCATTTATGGTCAAAATGAACGACGGACGACTACATAAGTGAATTGCCAATCCGGGGAGTTACTACGACGTTTAGACGATTTATCGACACGAAATATAAGTATCCTATCGATAACAAATTTCGGATGTTTATAAACTTATAAAAACTAGTATGTTTTTATTTACTAACAAGTATACTTAGTAAATTTTTATAAAAAGGTTTTTATAAAAATAAATGGGCTTATTATACTAGTGGGCTATTTTTATAACAAATGGGCTTATATTACTTATGGGCTATTTTTCTTAATGGGCTTATCCTCATAATGGGCTTAACATAAATTCATGGGCTAAGCCCAAATACTAATGGGCCAAAGCCCAACACTATACAAGCCCAACACTATTCAAGCCCAACACTATACAAGCCCAACACTATTCAAGCCCAACACTATTTGAGGCCCAACACTATTTGAGGCCCAACACTATTTGAGGCCCAACACTATTCAAGCCCAACACTATTGAGGCCCAACACTATTTGAGGCCCAACACTATTTGAGGCCCAACACTATTGAGGCCCAACACTATTTAAGGCCCAGCACTATTTAAGCCCAATAAACTTGAAAACATGGGCTTGGCCCAATGTTACCATTATTGGAAACACAACTATACAATTGATACATATAAGACACGAAATTCAGCGGACTAGATCCGACTAAACAACTCATTCATCGAATACACAGTTAACGAACAGTAAAGACATACAAGTCTTACACATATTGAAGACACAAGACTTGTACTCAAGTTCTTTACAAAGACCGAAGTGTCTAACAAAAATAAGAACATTTGTAGGTCGCAACGCTATTCAGGACGACCGCACGTGAGATCTTATTTACTTCTATTCACGGACGCAATTCAGTGAGTTCATGTCCCCTATTCATTTAAATGTTTTACAACTTTACAACTATCGGGGAAAATACATGTTCAACGTATGTTAAAGTTAGGGAATGAAACACCATAGATCATGTGCGAATTAGGGCCATACTATAAGCACCATTAATCCAGTTTGGACCTAGGTACAAGGGGTTAGATCTAATGGGTATTGGCGAGCCCCACTCTTGGTCGTGGACCCATACAGAAGAGTGCGTTTGTGTCCCAGTCGATAGGAATCGACATAAAATCGTCTAGGGTTGGATTGCTTCCTAATTCGTCACACATATTAATGTCCTCGCGAAACATTAATGATCATCGATTTCATTGACGCTTTACATACTACATCATACATACAGATACATTTTATACAATTCACATGTTGTGGATACAGTTTATACATCATACATACAGATACATTTTACACAATTCACATGTTGTGGATACAGTTTATACATCATACATACAGATACATTTTATACAATTCACATGTTGTGGATACGGTTTATACATCATTCATACAGATACAGTTTATACAACTCACATTTTACAGATACAGTTTATACAACTCACATTTTACAGATACATCTCATACAGCTAAACTGCATGAACTCGCTCAACTTTTGTTGATGTTTTCAAACTTAACATGTATTTCAGGAAATTAGTGGACCTGACAGACATTTCAGTCAAGGAAAGCAAGTATCAAGACTCCATGCCACCATTTGAAGGGTTTGCCCGTTATATACCGCCTCTTTGCGGTGATATAGTGGTCAAAGCCTTGACATTTTAAGACTTACATTTTGATGTATAGAACGATGAAAACGCATTTTCATTTGATGGTTTGTAACAAATACATTTAACTTATGTTGCGTTCTTTCGAAACAATTATGACAATGGCATTGGAGCTTGTTTTTATTCATTTAGTATTGTTCACTTATATTGTTATGCAATGAGAACCGATCAGATCACACCTCGCGCTTCCGCTACGAGCGGGTGTGACAGATTGGTATCAGAGCATCGATTGTAGTGAACCAGGATTCTTTCTCGAGTCTAAGTCTACAATCACTAGGGATCTCTCACGAAAACCTCTTGTTCATGTTGAACAGATTATAAATAAAATTGGACAAGTCAAAAGGTTTTCATTGCATAAACATTTTTCAAGGTCCACTACAGCAAAAATTCATTTCACATAAATCAAGCGAGGACATTTCCATGGGTGAAGTCTATGAGAAACAGACACAATACATTAATAGACTATGTGCCTACAATACATTACATTATCAGTTTATGCATTATAAACAGTTTACAAGTTCAGCTTATACAAGATAGAAATCCTTGATTGATAGGATTTTACATGATTATATATATAGGTGGTTCATATATATGTTGCATGAAATATTTTGCCAAGAACAAAATACCTTCGACTTCAAACTCTATTATTATTCTTTACTCACACGATGAAAATATCGACCTCATGTCTAATGCGGAGCTTATGGCGAACATGATTCCTAAGTGAAATCTTAAACTTAATTCCGTAAAATATGGTTGCTTTCTCGCGAATGCTGAGATGCCTGACCATGATAATGACGACGAGGCGAAGGTGGTAACCTTGGACAACAACTCCATTAGTGGGACGAGATCCCTGTGACTCATACTAATCAAGGTTGATATGTCCTTACAAGGAAGATGAAGTATTCATCTTGAAGGTGCCTCTTTGGTTGTTATTATTACAAATTCTTTTCATTTCTATTTCACCTAACGCCGTACCGTTCTGTGAGTAATGACAACGAACGTTGACACGTGAGTTATCACGAAGGTCCCTCCTATGTTGAAGGTATATAGACAATAGTGTCCCCCCTCTGACTGATCGGTTGTTTTGTACGAGAGAACGCTAGGGTGACCATGCAAGGCAATTTATTATTACGGAGGTCTACGTAATAACAACTTGTAGTGCATGGAAATTCTGGTGGACTCTGCGGGTCAAGCTAATGATCACTATTCATTCGAAATTCTTAAGTTATTATTTGAGATTCTATTAGAACACGAACTGTGGTGGTTAGTATAACACCCTACAATACAATGCAATGCAATACAATACAATACAATACAATACAATACAATACAATACAATACAATACAGGAAGACGACACGTATTTGTTCACACCTAACATTCGATCTATATCACGATTCAGTTGAGACTAGTCATTTAAACAAACAAAACTTGTTAACTACTCATGGAGGATTTTCCTCAACATTCTCGAAATTCTTGAACATGGGTTGGTTCCAGGGTGTCTATGACACTTTATCCTACTTTACCTTACCTTAATTTATCATATTCCACCTTATCATATTTATTGGAAGTGATACAATAAATTCCGTCGTTTGACATTTGTCTTTTTCCAAGGGATGGTATGGCATGCGCCATGCTGCAACTCCCTCAGTACATTCTATTCTACATTTTTGGAGATTCTAATAATCTTGCTAGAGCTCGTGAAACTCAAGCACTATTACCATAATTGTCACATGGACAAGTAAGACAAAGGATTTTCTCTATTTAGGACGATCGAGGTCCATAGAGTAGGGAATACATATTATATAGACGAAGACCACTGGTTGGTTTCCCCTCCTCAACGAATTATTTTTTTTTCCTTTTTTTTTTCCATTTAAACATATGACCAATACACGCAAGAGGCATTACACCTTTTGGTTTTGGTTATCCACATTATCATTTATTCAAACATGTATGAACAATATAGTCTTGAGGTTTCCATGACCGATTGATTGCATTCTTCATTCTTGGGCACATGATAGACTCTATTTATCCAAATACATGTCTAGATTCTTTTAATAGTGTGTATTAAAAAGATCATGGCGCCAAAAGAATCAATTGTTTAAGTTAAAAGTTATGTGTTGAAAACCATTGCTTTTAATCAAGACATGTTTTATACATAACATTGTTACGCAAGACATTGTTATACATGTCATTGACGTTGGTATACACAAGACATTTTTGGTGGTTATTTGTAAGTGATGAGACGTGTGTAATATGATAAAAGCATGGTGGATACGCCGCTGGTACTTCCTATATATAAGTGCTTATATTATATTGCATATCGTGGTGTTATTCAAATCTCTTCGACAAAGACAAGACACGACATTTTCGCACAAGACACGACATCCTCTACACAAGACATAATATTCTATTTCGAGTCATGATATATTTATACACTACATTTTCATTGGTTATTTATTTAACCATACATTATTCTTTTATATCATCTGATTTTCATATCTATCTTCATATGATTTTATAAAAGAACTCGATCATAACTAGAGCCAATATTGTTGGTTACACTTGATGCTTTCACGATATCTCAAGGGTTGTTCCATAATGGGTAACACCCGAATTCAAACACACTGAGTGTTACATTTTAGGTTTAGCCTCGGAGATCCGAAGCATGACAGCATCATCCCTCCCTATCTCAATCACTCAAACAATAACTCTCGCCATGAGAGAAATGAAGGCAACTGCTGCCATAAACAATTTTGGTACCAGGATGTATGCTGGTAACCTGTCGAAATCCTAAATGTGAATAAGTGTGTGTGGGTGGTTAGAACTATGAATACTCCACAAAATCCCAATGAAGTCATGAGTACGTACACTCTACGATCATCATGTATCAATTTCATTAATACCAACACCGAGCTTAGCTATTGCTTTTAAATGTTAAGCATATACTCGAATTAGAGTCTTGTTGGACACACATTACTATATCAAGTTAGCTAATGGGGAATTAGCTGACTCTTGTCAAATCATAAAGGGTCACCGTTACGTATCCTATTCGTCAACATTTCACATCCATGTTATTTTATACAATTAGCAATTTTATCTTTATCTCAACATTTCACATACATGAGTTTCATGGCTAGGGACGGGATTGTCCTAGCTACAATTAGGGATTGGGTTATCCTACATCTAAACATATGGTTGGGTTATCCAACAACTAAACTTATGGATCGGGTTATCCTACATCTAAACATATGGATTGGGTAATCCTACATTTAAACATAGGGTTCCTAAAACTATACAGTGAAGTCCTCGCCACACAGAATTTAAAATGTACTTGGCCTAGAGTCAAGCAAGCTAGACGTCTCCTCATTCTATAGAATTAGCAAAAAGTAAACTAGTCGAGAGTAGAGCTGAAATTCAATATCGATCTCTTCCCTGTTCAGTTGAGTAGTTTCGAAGTAGTGGTTGACATGGATTGGTTATCCGATAACCTAGCCAAAGTCTTATGTCACGAGAAGATCATTCGCCTACCACTACTGAACGAAGAGACACTTGTGATACATGGAGAGAAGCGCGACACCCCATTGCGGATCATCAATGGCATGAAAGCACATAAGTGCTTACGGAAAGGTTGTATTGCCTATCTAGCACTTGTTGTCAACAAGAAGGCCGTTGGGCCACAGCTGACAGATATTCTTGTGGTAAAAGAATTCCCTGAAGTCTTTCCTAAAGACTTGCCAGGACTACCACCATATCGACAAGTCGAGTTTCACATCGACTTGGTACCGGGAGCTGCAACCGTAGCCAAATCTCCATGTTGACTAGCACCTTCTGAACCTTGTAGTTGACCGAATAAGGATGTTGTGAGTTCATAACCCCCACTCTTTACCATTATACATCTTTATAAAGGTTTTGGGGGTGGAAAGACATGAAAGTTTCGCAAAACTGCACAACATTTCGATGAATGAAAATTCATATTTCTAAACCATGTTACAAATGAATTTCCAGCTAACTCAAATGGTTTATGAAAGGTTCTAGCTTCTACTATAAAATAGACTTACGATCGGAGTATCATCAGTTACGAATTCAAGAGGAAAGCATACCGAAAACGGCTTTTAAGACTCGTTACGGTCATTACGAGTTTCTCGTTATGCCTTTTGGTTTAACAAATGCACCAGCGGTCTTCATGGATTTAATGAATCGTGTGTGCAAGCCGTATCTCGACAAATTCGTCATAGTGTTTATTGACGACATTTTGATATACTCTCGATCGACTGATGAACATGAGCAACATTCGAGAACCATTTTAGAATTGTTAAAGACAATAAATGCGCCCCAATCGAAAAACAAGAAATAGCATTACAACTTATTCTTAAAATTGGTGCATAGCATTTTACAATCTTATCATTATCCGACGATACCGATGACTCTGTTGTAGACTATGATGCTTCGCATCAAGGATTGGGTTGCGTACTCGTGCAACGTGAAAAAGTTATTGTGTACACGTCGCGCCCATTTAAAAAGTTCACGAGAAGAACTAGACCACTCTCGACCTTGAGTTAGGCGTGGTGGTATTCGCTTTAAAAAAAAAAATTATGGCGACATTATTTATATGGTACTCAATGCATTATTTTCACGGATCATAAAAGTCTTCAACACATATTCAACCAAAAAGAATTAGATATACGTCAACAATGTTTGTTGAATTGTTGAACGACTATGATTGTGAAATAAAGTACCATCCGGGCAAGGCAAACGTTGTAGCAGATGCCTTGAGCCGCAAGGAGCGAGTTAGAACACTGAGAGTTCAAGCATTAGAGAAGATGATTCACAAGCGCTCAAGGAAGAGCATATTCAAGCAGAAACACTTCGAGGCATGAAGAAACAATTATTGTAAAGAAGATGGAACTTTATACCTTATGAGTCGAAATTGGGTTCCATTCTTTGGCGGCCTTCGAGATGATATTTTGAGGAAGCACATAGGCCTAAGTAGTGAAAGAATACTACTGGTGGCCTAACCTCAAAAGTAATATTGCGACTTATATCGGAGAATGCTTGACTTGCGCGAAAGTCAAAGTCGAGTAGCAAAATCCCTCGGACTTGTTACAACAACCCGAGATTCCCGTTTGGTAATGGGAACAAATATCGATGTACTTCATTACGAAGTTACTCAGGACCTCAAAAGGTCACTACATGATATGTGTAATCATCGATAGACTAACAAAGTCCACGCACTTCTTACCGATTTGGTAGAAGGATAATACTGAGAAACTAGCAGAACTCTATCTCAAAGAAATAGTGGCTCGTCATGGAGTGCCTATTTCAATCATTTCAGACCGAGACGGTCATTTTATTTCTAGAATTTGGAAATCATTTCAACAGGCCTTTGGATCTCATTTGAATCCAAGTACAGCCTTTCATCCATAAACTGACGGCCAGAGCGAACGAACAATCCAAACACTCGAATATATGTTTCGCGCATGTGTTATGGATTTAGGCGGCAATTGGGATACTCATCTACCTTTAGTTGAGTTTTCCTACAATAACAGCTACAATACTAGTATACAATCTGCACCGTTTGAAGCTCTTTATAGTCGAAAGTGTCGCTCTCCGCTATGTTGGGCGGAAACAGGCGATAGTTAAATAATTGGTCCGAAACTAGTCCAAGAGACTACGGATAAAAAAATTTTCAGACCCGAGACCGTATCAAGACGGCTCGCGATCGACAAAAGTGCTACGCAAATAAAAGACGAAAACCATTATCTTTCGAGGTTGGAGACAAAGTCTTGTTGAAAAGTCTCGCCTTGGAAGGGCGTATCAAGGTTTGGTAAACGTGGAAAGCTTAACCCACGTTACGTTGGACCATTTGAAATCTTGGAAAAGATTGGCACTGTTTTCTACAAACTAAAGTTACTAGAAGAACTAAGTAGAGTACACGACATATTTCATTTGTCGAATCTCAAGAAGAGTCCAACGCAAGAAACAGTTTTCATCCCGAAGGATGAGGTTCATATAGATAACAAACTCCAATTCGCCAAAGCACCTGTTGAGGTCATGGACCAGAAGGTCCAGAAAATACAAAGGAGTCGTAACAAATTAGTAAAAATTCGTTGGAACTCTCGACACGGACCCGAGTATACTTGGGAACGTGAACATTAAATCAAAGCCAAATACTCTCACCTGTTCGAGTAGTCTCCTGTATAGGATGACTCAGCTTGAATTTCGGGACGAAATTCTCAATAACAGGGGGAGAATGTGACAACTGCCACTTTCTGGTAATTTACATACATTTAAAGCAATGATTTACATTATACAAGTATGTGTTGTGAATATTCGAACTGCATGATTACATGATATACATCTTAGAACACTCAAGGAATATTCATTTATGATGCACATTATTCATTTTTATTGGTTACACTTGAAATAGTGTAAACAATGCATCGAAACAACTAGAGTAGTACCTAGTAAACTAGTGTGCTGACGAGAACTCAGGTTCCGCATAAACCATCTAAATTACATCTTTAGGACTTAGACAAAAGTCCAACATCAAATATACATTAAACCCTATATGGGAATAAAAGGGTTTGGTTTAATATATTACCAATGTCCGGTAGCACCAAAAACTGCCCGAAAACTGCCGAAAAGCACTAAAAGCGACGATTTCTACACTTTTCCGCAGAAATTTTTCTGAAATCAGCTTTCTAATATTTTTACGACATGTAAAAATATTATTTAACATAGAATTCATGTGAGGATACCTTCGGGTATCATCCGAGCCAATAACTACATCAATTCACACAAGTTACGCAACTTAGCGTTCAAATAACATCTAACCGAAACAATTCGAAACGATTATCCGAACGATATCTAATCTTTTTTTTAGTAACCATCTAATATTATTTTGGTCATTTTAAGGCTAGTTATAACATCTAAACATCTTAAATCAATTGAAATCCTTGAACACCTAAACTTCCTAACATTTGTCTACAAATTCTAACACTTGAAATAATTAGAAACAAATCACCAAGCATGACCCCCCCCCCCCTCATATGAACGTTTTTTTTGTTATGTGGGTCCCACACCCCTTGTTTAAGTTGGTAAATATCTAGATATTACTTTGTATTTGCAAGTGGATGTGAATGGTGATTAATTCTAACACTTAATCACTAAGTTTTACTAGTACACTTTACTACACATTTTCATCTATCACCAACAAAGAACACTCTCATCATCCTCATCTTTTTCACAAGAACACCTTCAAAAACCCAATTATTTTTATTACCTCCTTCATGATCAACATGGATTTCCAAGTAACATAAGGTGATCTAAAGCTATTGGAAGTAAAAGGAAGGGTTTTCATCCATACAAAAGTGTTCTACCATCAAGATTATCATCTTCTTAGTTCTTAATAATCTTCTAAGATCATCCCTAGCCAAGTGCTAGAAGTAAGCTTCTTTAACTATTTTTTTTATACAAATATATTATGATTATGATTGTTATTATTACTAATAATAACCAAGGAGATCATATGTAATAAACATGAAGAAAATACAAAGAAGCAAAGAATAAAAATCATGATATAATTATGATTGTTTATATTGTGATCTAAGACTTGATATATGCTTATTTAGTCTTGTTATGATGTTTATGATGCAAATAAATTGTTAGAAGATGTTTTAAGATATGATCTAAAAATTATGCATGTTTATGTTAAAGGGTTTTTAACATAAAGGATTAATGGATGATCATAACTATTGATCTTGTGAAAATATATAAGGTTTTTGGTTAAAAACAATACTCTCACAAGATTATAAAAAGTAACATACAACTAGAGATTTTTATAAAAGTTGTTAAAACTAAAATTAAACTTGGTTTTTGAACTTGTTAACATATGAAATAATCATGGTTAAAACCCTACATGATTTGGATATCATCTTGATAATTTCATGTTATAAAAGTCTCATATGTTTAGTTAAGTTGTAGAGTAAATTGGTGGTGATTTGATAAAGAAAATGATATGTTTATAAAACATGGTTAGAATAAAATACAAAGGTTATATAGCCATTTTTCATAAAAACTTTATTTTATAAAGTAACAACATTTTTGGTTGTATTTAGACAAGAGAAATATATATTTTTTTTTAGAAAAATATATATTTGGTGATTTAACAACTTATGTGTTATGTGATTATTTGATGGTATTAGTTATATATATCAAAGATAGGAACTTTATTACAATGGTAATAATGAACACATGATACATAATAATCAAAGTCTTATAAGACTTCACATAATTACGCCTTAAAACGAGTTACGGACGATTCGAATAATCGGACACCATTTATGGTCAAAATGAACGACGGACGACTACATAAGTGAATTGCCAATCCGGGGAGTTACTACGACGTTTAGACGATTTATCGACACGAAATATAAGTATCCTATCGATAACAAATTTCGGATGTTTATAAACTTATAAAAACTAGTATGTTTTTATTTACTAACAAGTATACTTAGTAAATTTTTATAAAAAGGTTTTTATAAAAATAAATGGGCTTATTATACTAGTGGGCTATTTTTATAACAAATGGGCTTATATTACTTATGGGCTATTTTTCTTAATGGGCTTATCTTCATAATGGGCTTAACATAAATTCATGGGCTAAGCCCAAATACTAATGGGCCAAAGCCCAACACTATACAAGCCCAACACTATTCAAGCCCAACACTATACAAGCCCAACACTATTCAAGCCCAACACTATTTGAGGCCCAACACTATTTGAGGCCCAACACTATTCAAGCCCAACACTATTGAGGCCCAACACTATTTGAGGCCCAACACTATTTGAGGCCCAACACTATTTGAGGCCCAACACTATTGAGGCCCAACACTATTTAAGGCCCAGCACTATTTAAGCCCAATAAACTTGAAAACATGGGCTTGGCCCAATGTTACCATTATTGGAAACACAACTATACAATTGATACATATAAGACACGAAATTCAGCGGACTAGATCCGACTAAACAACTCATTCATCGAATACACAGTTAACGAACAGTAAAGACATACAAGTCTTACACATATTGAAGACACAAGACTTGTACTCAAGTTCTTTACAAAGACCGAAGTGTCTAACAAAAATAAGAACATTTGTAGGTCGCAACGCTATTCAGGACGACCGCACGTGAGATCTTATTTACTTCTATTCACGGACGCAATTCAGTGAGTTCATGTCCCCTATTCATTTAAATGTTTTACAACTTTACAACTATCGGGGAAAATACATGTTCAACGTATGTTAAAGTTAGGGAATGAAACACCATAGATCATGTGCGAATTAGGGCCATACTATAAGCACCATTAATCCAGTTTGGACCTAGGTACAAGGGGTTAGATCTAATGGGTATTGGCGAGCCCCACTCTTGGTCGTGGACCCATACAGAAGAGTGCGTTTGTGTCCCAGTCGATAGGAATCGACATAAAATCATCTAGGGTTGGATTGCTTCCTAATTCGTCACACATATTAATGTCCTCGCGAAACATTAATGATCATCGATTTCATTGACGCTTTACATACTACATCATACATACAGATACATTTTATACAATTCACATGTTGTGGATACAGTTTATACATCATACATACAGATACATTTTACACAATTCACATGTTGTGGATACAGTTTATACATCATACATACAGATACATTTTATACAATTCACATGTTGTGGATACGGTTTATACATCATTCATATAGATACAGTTTATACAACTCACATTTTACAGATACAGTTTATACAACTCACATTTTACAGATACATCTCATACAGCTAAACTGCATGAACTCGCTCAACTTTTGTTGATGTTTTCAAACTTAACATGTATTTCAGGAAATTAGTGGACCTGACAGACATTTCAGTCAAGGAAAGCAAGTATCAAGACTCCATGCCACCATTTGAAGGGTTTGCCCGTTATATACCGCCTCTTTGCGGTGATATAGTGGTCAAAGCCTTGACATTTTAAGACTTACATTTTGATGTATAGAACGATGAAAACGCATTTTCATTTGATGGTTTGTAACAAATACATTTAACTTATGTTGCGTTCTTTCGAAACAATTATGACAATGGCATTGGAGCTTGTTTTTATTCATTTAGTATTGTTCACTTATATTGTTATGCAATGAGAACCGATCAGATCACACCTCGCGCTTCCGCTACGAGCGGGTGTGACAATATACCGGACCTAAATCGAAGGATTGGATAGAATGAGGGTTTGTAAACCAAACGAGTATGGTGACTCGTGTAATATGGTTTAACAAAGCCTACATACTAAATGAAACCTAACCTAAGTGCTTTCGACCCATTACGACCCGTTTAGGTAGCTTATGCTACTTTAACGCGTCGTTCGCGTGAAACGCGTTCGGACCGCCTAACTAGTCCTATGACAAGTAACATATGCCTTAACATGTCTAATATTGTTGTCAAATCAGTTTAGATGTCAAATGTTATGTTACATATGTTTAAAATGAATTTTGGCATCAAAGGGGTATTTTGGTAATTTACCTAAGGCATATAAACTACCTATCATACAACTACTTAAACGAAGCGACCATAAGGTATAACCTCGGAAGGTTATTCCCTATATACTATGGTCACCTAATGTGTTTGGTCGGATCCTAATGATCGACCAAATGGGTCGGGTTCGAAGGTATAAGCGATTTATTAGATCGCTTACCCTTACGACCCTAGACAACGTGGTAATCAGTAGGCATAGTCACAAAGGACTATAACCATCGTGATTACAATCACGTTGCGAAGTTCAAACGAACTTCGCATTGACCATAAACTGGTCAATGCAGAAAGTCAAACAAAGTTTGACTTTCGGACTCGAAAAGCAATAAAAGAACGAAGGAACACTTACAAAGGGTTCTCGAATGCTAATCTAGATCAAAATAGCTCAGGTATGAAACAAAGGTTTCAACTTAGAGCACATTAGATCAGATTCTTGTGAGGAAAAGTGAAGGGTGGAGGTGGGTATTTATAGTTTTCGGTTCACCGTTAGGATCGTTTCTTGGAGAAGAGGGCACGATCTAAGCCATACACTTGTCGGAATGTTGTGGTAACTCATATTGCTCCCACCAGAAGAATTTGACACTTGGCCTTGGCCTTTGGAGGGGTTAAAGGCTGTTAACAGCTGAGAAAACGATTTTCTGCATATCAGATCCCTGCTTGCGCACCGCAACAATGAGAGTGTTGAGGTGCGCAAGCAGCTGCAGACCAGGATGTTTCAAAAATGGCAAAACATGCCCCTGAAGCTCCAAACTTGCTATTTGATGCATTTTTGACACGTTTAAGCCCCGTTAACCCCATTTCAAAGCTCAAAAATGAAGTTAAAGTATAGGGAACTTAAAATGTGCTAAAAATTATCTCGGATGTTGGTTCGTTTGGCCGTACGATCGCGATGTTCGGTTAATTACGACGGAATGCGCATAAGCGCGAAAAACGATCCAAATGACGTGACGAATGGATTTTTCTTATGCCAAACACTAAAATAAAATGTTTTAGTGCTTACATAAATTTTTGGATGTCCGGATGTATTCAGAACGTAAGTTATGTGCGAAAGTGCAAACTTGTGCACTTTTTGACACTTTTAGTCCCTGAATGACCCAAAAGTTTATTTTAGCATACCGAACACCTCAAAGCCTATTTCTAAGCTATGTAAAGGATATTTATGGTATGTTTAACTTATGGTCATGTTCCGGAATGTCTGTTACAGTTCAAATTGGCATACTTTCACAGTTTGTCAAGTTTAGTCCCTGTAAGCGAATTAACTTGTTTTTGCCATACCAAAGCCTTCAAAACTTATTTCTAAGTTATGTAAAGGTTATTTAAGGTATGTTAAGTATATGTCACTATTCCGGAGTGTTTGTTGCATTAAACTGGTTATATTTACGCATCAGCGCGCGTATAACCTTCCAGAAAGCGATTTAGAGCTTGAAATCGAACAAGAGTTGATATGTGCAAAAGATACACATATTTATACAAGTCCAAAGTATGAAATACAATATTTCATTGGTTTGGTATTTGTTTGATGGTCGCAGTGACACAGGTGTCACAGATATAGACCAATCATTGTCGTTGCAACATCCAACTCGGGGATGTTCGTACAAGCACCTAACATTCTACACAGTTCGCTAGGCGTTCAGATGGGTGTTTAGGTAATACTCGATAGCGTCGAGATTCAAAAGGATCCATAGAGGAATGGAAAGTTCATGTTTGAGTAGGGGACAATCACTGCTATGACCCCTGTAGGTTTGTTATGTTTCACATTGATCAAATAACGGAACGGAACCCCTTTTTCACTTGTTAAGCCTCACTAGGACTCGCATGCACCCCACATTATTATTATGTGTGCACCCACAATAATATTGTGATTTACATGCCCATCTCAGCTCCTCTTAACTCAAGTCAAATGGTTCCTCCAACTCGAGTAGCAAACAAAGAGTATCACGAAGCATAAGTCATGAAGGTTTAGGGAAATACCACCCTATCAGTCACATAACACATGCAAGTATACGTGAATTCATACTGTCGTGGTAAACGTGCAATCACATGTAATATCATATGTTGGTGTTCACTAGTTATGCAATACAATGAGTATACAAGAGACGAACCTTGCAATCTGGAGCTGAGTGTCATGGTCGTATTCGCGTCTTCAGAACTGTTCGGTTATAGTCTGGTTTTACAAAAACGTTTTCCCCTTTTTAAAACCAAGTTCACTATAACCAATAGCTCCGATACCAATCTGTCACACCCCCAAAATACCACCTAGGGAATGTCCCTGTTAGGCGTGTGACGTACCAGGATCCAAGCCACCAATCATGCTGAACTCATAACAATTGTTCCAAATAAAACTTTCATTTATTATTGATAGAAGTATTAAAAACATTATTTAACGTTCAGCGGAAGCATAATTCATTAATTAAGAAATTCATAAACCAAGTGTGTGAAAGCCATTAAGTTCATCTCGCGTTTCCATGTATCTTGACCCATGACCACTCCAGCCTCCAAGACAGCAAGTTCCAATGATATGCACCTAAAGGCCTGCAAGCCATGTAACAATGAATCAACAACAAAGTTGAGCGAGTTCATAGTTGGGTGTTCGTTTTAAGTTGTTTCCGAAAACATAGTTTGTCTTTAGTTGGCGTACTTGCCGTGGGGGTTACCCCATAGTTGAAAATATGATTAACCAGTTCCTTCTTTCCCAAACCATAACCAGTATCTTTACTTCCCAAACCATATCCATAATCAGTGGGGGCTTCCCCATGTGAACCACTAGACCCGTTTACCATATCGACTACTGACGAAAGTAAGTTGGTGCCCTAGTCAATGTCTATCATCATTGACGTGCCATAGTCCATTAGTCCACGCCCGTCCTCTGCGGCACGGTGTGAGGCTTGTCAAACCTAATAGCGCTATTTAACTAATGACCCGCTCGCCATTGGCCTCGGCGATTAAGTCGATACAACATGAGGGACTTAATGATAGAGTTTTTGGTCTAGTATCCGTGTTGTCACCCTTCAATAAAGAGGGTGTGTACGTAATCCCCAAACCAGGAGATTACGCAGGTTCCGATTTAGTTCTTAGTACGTGTTGTCACCCTTCAGTAAAGAGGGTGTGTACGTGTTCCAAACCAGGAGATCACGCAGTTTCAGTTCAAATCCTTTACCTATTCCCAACCCCTGGGAATCCCATGCCTTGTAGAAAGTGTGAACTCGCCTTTGCTTTGCTCGGTAAATAAAGCGTTTTCCCTAAGTTGGTCAATCACACCCTATTATGGTTACCACTTGTTAGGATGGCATACAAGTAATCACGTAATAGTTACATATATCTTAACACTTATTTAGTAAGTAGTTGTACTAGTAACAATCATTGTATGTTATACTAACATGCACACACACATTCACTAATATCATCACAGTTATTCATGGATTTGTGTACAGTATATGTGTGTGGGTTAACATGGACATGGATTCTTGAAGTGTGCGGCCCACTTAAGTGTGCGATCCACTCTAAGTGTGCGGCTTGGCTAGCTAAGTTGTACTCGCCGCCTTGAGACCTGTACAAGTAGAGTGTGTTGTACTTCATGCAATATAATGTGTTCCTTCTAAGTGTGCGACCAGGATACTCAAAAGTTGCATACATTCAGGTTTTAAAATCAAACCAAACAATCATTTCATCAATATCAAACAGCTTATCATCCATGATTTTTAAATTAACAAGTAGACTTATAACCTTCAAATCATTCATCTTACAATCGTGAAATCTAAAAAAACATAGGAAGATCCATGTATCTATTACTAACTCATTTCGTCAAGTATCATCTTAACAATTTACATTATTTCAAAGGATGTCTACGACTCTATTCTTTAAACATTATCTTATCAACCAAAATATTATAAATACACACATACAATTAAACAGTGAATCATATCTACCTGAAAATCATTTGAAAAAGAAACGATCGACCTTTTATATTTTCTAAAACCATCCAGTGAACATACATTTTGTTCAAGATGTTAGCATCATACAAGGGTTCCCTAATATTCCGTAACCCCTTAAGGATCATAAATTTTTAGAAACATTCTTAATTATATATTCAACATTCATGGATTCATCATTAACTCATTATTAAAATCACATTATCGTTAATATCATATGTTGACAAAAGAGTATGTATTGCATTAGTAAACACAATTTTCTATACACTGGACACCTACTTCCAATTCTCACCTAACGGATAACAGCTACAAGAATTCATATCAGCATACTATGTATTCAAATTGCAAATAACAGACTAACACAAGACTACATACTGAAAGCACACGACTGGATAACGCGAACCATACGGTCCACAGAAACAACTTACCTATTTCATCTCGGACCCGACGTCGTCGCATCGTCATCATTCCAGCGTTAATTTCCGCCACTTGTTCGAACCGAACCACCAGCTTATCGGCGGCTCCATCCGTCATCACCGCTGCTGTTGCCGGAGCTGCCACAGTTGTCGGCGGCGGCGCCGCCCACGGTGGTGTGTTTTCTTCGTATTCCATAATTTCTCCGATGACTCAGATTAGTTGTTCGGTGGTTTGGGCTTGAGGAGGAGGAAGGACTAGAGGGTGAGAGATGGGTGATCGATGCAAATGGGGGGGGGGCTGCTTCTCCTCTGTCGTCGCACACAACCACAAGATTAGGGTTTCTCTTTTTTTTTTGCACCTCCATACATACATGCACGTAATAGAAAACAAGGGGGTATTGGGCGACTTGGGTTAGATGGGCCGCAAGGAAGGGGTGAAGGGGGTGGCGGGTTGGGTTGGTGATGCCTGGTCCGAGATTTGGTGTGGGGAAATGGGTGGGTTTGGTTTTTGGGTCACTAGGTAACGGGTTTCGGTTCCTAGTAAGTTTCGCAAAATAACATATCACAATGTTCGGTTTAGGTTTTAGTTTTGGCTTAATTCACATAATGACAATTAGGTTATGAGAGTCAAGTTTTATGTTAACAAAATATAAACGAATAACACGCTACTAATTTATCCGCAACACACGCAATTTCTAAGTAAACACGTATTTCATAAACAAGTAACACGCAAAAAGAATCAGGAAAGATACCTGATTTTCCGGGATGTCACACTTATCATTTACAGATTATGGTTATCCCAATCGTATTACAAAACATCACATAAATCGAGAATCATGAGCCGACATCTTACCAATTACTAATCTTGAAAAAAAAAACAATTTGTCATTATCACAATTGAATCCTATCGATTTAGTCCAATCTGATTTCCATGCAATTCACAAACCATCATAGCATTATTTAATGTTCGATATTCCCTAGACTATCAATGACAACCTCATTAAAATACCCATGTGGTTTGATTAGATCAAGACTACACATGGCCGCCACTTTTATTCAAGGTCATCAAGTTTGTCAGACTACTGATATATCATAATCGATTTACTTGAATTTTGTGAATTTAGTGGACACTTTTAATTGGACCAACTACAATTAGTGGTTTCGAACAAATATAAACTACTCTTACATTTGCAGATCGGCCAAAAGACATACATCAAAATCAACAAACACATATATTCATAACTTAACCCCCTAAAGAATGCAAGCAACAAAGATGGATATACTAACCGAATGTGAGATGAAACAAGCAAGAACTTCGAGAGGATGATGTTCGCCGTCGGGTGCAAGGGAGAGGAGAAGAGTTCTAGGGTTTCGCGAATTATGGTTCACTTATAAACTAACGTAAATGTGATTGATTATAATAGGGCTTCACTTGGGCCAAAGCCCATTACGGCGAACTAACGTAAATGTGATTGATTATAATTCACATAAAATTAAGACTTAAACATCTTTACACAGAAGAACTTAAGAATTTATGCCAGTTTTGGTCCTCTTCTAAAAAATTGTGACTCTTTTGACTATTATTACTCTTAAAAATAATTAAATAATAAGAATTGGCAATATTCAAATATTCAAACTTCCAATATGATTATTAAGTACCGTTACATTAATATAAGAAAGTTAAACTTGGCAACATAGCTATAGATAAGTAAAGTTAATTTAAAAACCAAAAAGTTGACCTAAAACAACATAAATCTCTAAAACAGTCCCTAAAAACACATGTATATCACGAAAAATTAAGTTAAAAGCTAAATTTCACGAAAAATCATCAAATCTCTAAAACAGTCACTAAAACATCATAAATATGTCCCTAAAACATCATAAATGTATTTAATCAGCATATTCAGAACATAATTCACATAAAATTAAGACTTAAACATCTTTACACATAAGAACTTAAGAATTTATGCCAGTTTTGGTCCTCTTCTAAAAAATTGTGACTCTTTTGACTAAAACAGCAAGAAGTTGTGTATAATTCACAAAAAATCATAAAATTTCTAAAACAGTTCCTAAAACACATGTATATCACCAAAAATCAAAATAAGACACTAAAACAGTCCCTAAAACACATTGATATCTAAGGGCATGTTTGGCTAAGCTTTTTGAAACAACTTATTCCCTAAATCTGTCTCTAAAACATCATAAATCTCTTTAATCAGCAACGACAGAGACATATGCAGTAACCAAACAGTTTGAAAAGGAAATACGATGTTTAGTAAAAGGTTTTAAACCAAAAACAATGACAGAGGGATATGCAGTAGCCAAATAGCAAGAAGTACTGTATAGTTCACAAAAAAAACTGTCCAAATATTTAAAACAGTCATTAAAACAGTACCTAAAACACATTTTAGAAGTTACAATATGGAAAACTATCTAAATCTGTCCCTAAAACATCATAAATCATAAAATCTCTAAAACAGTCACTAAAACAAAAGTATATCACGAAAAATTAAGTTCAAAGCTAAAACAGTCCCTAAAACACATTGATATCTAAGAGCATGTTTGGCTAAGCTTTTTGAAACAACTTATTCCCTAAAACTGTCTCTAAAACATCATAAATCTCTTTAATCAGCAATGACAGAAGCATATGCAGTAACCAAACAACAAGAAGTCCCTAAAACACATTTATATCTAAATCATTCCCTAAAACACATTTATATCTAAATCAGTCCCTAAAACACATGTAATAATTCAGTTCAAAGATGAATTACAACTATGGAAAACTATAATATATCTAAAACAGTCCCTAAAACACATTTATATCTAAATCAGTCCCTAAAACACGTGTAATAATTCAGTTCAAAGGTGAATTACAACTATTGAAAACTATAATATATCTAAATCAGTCCCTAAAACACATTTATATCTAAATCAGTCCCTAAAACACATGTAATAATTCAGTTCAAAGGTGAATTACAACTATGGAAAACTATAATATATCTAAATCAGTCCCTAAAACACATGTAATAGTAACAAAAATTAACAAAATGGACTAATTGCACAATCTAATCCCTAAACATTAAACTAAAACGAAAATTAAGTTCAAAGGTGAATTTCACATACCTGATTTCTTGAAACAACAGCAAACCTTTCTTCAATCACTAACACCCTGTACAATAAGTTCAATAATTCAGTTCATAAACAACAAAAAATTAAAAAGTATAGAAAATTTAAAAAAAAAAATACCAGAAAACCAAAGCAGATGAACAACGGAGAGAGAAGGAGAAATGGTATGGCTTTAAAGACTTCATTGGAGGATTAGGGCAAAGAAGAGGAACACAATTTCAAACCTCAATTCGTGTGAATGATGATCTATACCGTCGGAATAAGTTTCAAATTCAAACACAGCCGTAGGATCTGTGTTTGTTGAATAAAGTTGGAGTTTTATGCGAACATGGGACTGAATAATCTGTCTTTGTTGAACAACAGGGACACAGTAGGTGCGATTGTGAAATTTTGAATCCAAACTCGAAAGGGTATTCATCTGTAGGATGCAGAGAAGTAAAGAAGGAGAGAAGAAGAAGACGGCGATGAAAGGGAAAGAATTTGGGATTAGGGTTTTGGCTGCTTGCTTTGACTTGCAGAAGAGAGAAGAGGGAGAACGCCAATTTCTCTGCCCTCATTAATGGTCTTTGACCTTTAACAATTGTTTCAAAAAAAAAAAAAAAACAAATCACCGAAAAAAGGAGTAGACACGTGGACAAGATGAAGTGTGGGATTGACATGTAGGAGAGATAGAGAAGGCAGGGCTTGTGGTGTTGACACCTCAGCCCATGAAGCTTTGATTTATTATAATAGAGAGATATGCTTGTGAACTTGTTTAATAAGCACCGTGCTATATAAATTTTTCTCTACATGTGTCTTAAACCTATGAGTAACCAACTTTTTAGTTCGCGTATTATTTTCAAGTATGCATTCAGGGAAACTCGAGATACCATCCAAGTCAACTTTTTCTACATGTTGTGTCTTAAACTTATGAGTAACCAACATTTTTCGAGACTCTAAATTAGCAACTTGGACACGAGTTTGTATGGACATACATGATCCATCTAGAAGACTTACACTGAATCATAGACTTCACGCGATGAGCTTTTATGGATATATCTTGTTCCGTTGTGCATGTATGGTATCAATAGCCACGTCCAGCCCCCCTTGTTGGGGTGTGAATCATGGAAACCAGGACATCACCCTTGGCAAGGTAGGGAAGTCGCCCATGGGTAACCTCGTACTGCCCTTCTGACCAACCAAGCTGGCGCTCGAGGATTAAATCAAAAGGTCGCCCATGAACCCCCCCATATGGAACATTGGCAAGAACCAACCCCATGTGATGCAAAATAATCATGTAATGATTATCCAAGTAAAACAGATATTTACCGTTGCTTTCAATTTCAATTGAAACACCAAATTTGTATTAAAAGATTGTCTAGTGAATTTGAAATTGAATAATTTTGTTCCTGGTGTCATAGAAACAATACAAGTTGAAGGAAAAACACCCATATTGGTATCAAGCCTATGACATTATGCATTCAATTGCTATCGTAGCCTCAGGTCCATAAACCTACAACATATTACATATACCATGATCAACCCAACCCATCTCACAATCGCATAATCGTATTTAGTTAAATATCCTTCATACCTCCAGGGGTACTCCCAGTTCCTCTCCCAAAGAACGCATCTTTGCCAATCCAGTCTGGTAATTAGGACCCCCTCTTCGTACATATATGTGCATTCTTGCGGCTTTCAACTTTGACTCCTAAATTGTGACACCTGTGTCACTGTGACCATCAAACAAATACCAAACCAATGAAATATTGTATTTCATACTTTGGACTTGTATAAATATGTGTATCTTTTGCACATATCAACTCTTGTTCGATTTCAAGCTCTAAATCGCTTTCTGGAAGGTTATACGCGCACCGATGCGTAAATATAACCAGTTTAATGCAAAAAACACTCCGGAATAGTGAAATAGGCTTAACATACCTTAAATAACCTCTACATAACTTAGAAATAAGTTTTGGAAGGTTTGGTATGCCGAAATCAAGTTAATTCGCTTACAGGGACTAAACTTGACAAACTGCGAAAGTATGCCAATTTGAACTGTAACGAACATTCCGGAACATGACCATAAGTTAAACATACCATAAATAGCCTTTACATAGCTTAGAAATAGGCTTTGAGGGGTTCGGTATGCTAAAACAAACTTTTGGGTCATTCAGGGACTAAAAGTGTCAAAAAGTGCACAAGTTTGCACTTTCGCGCATATCTTACGTTCTGAATACATCCGGACATCCAAAAATTTATGTAAGCACTATAATATTTTATTTTAGTGTTTGGCATAAGAAAAATCCATTCGTCGCGTCATTTGGATCGTTTTTCGCGCTTATGCGCATTCCGTCGTAATTAAGCGAACATCGCGTTCGTACGACCAAACGAACCAACACCCGGCATATTTTTGAGCATGTTTCACGTCCACAATGTTTAGGCATCATTTTAGGGCCTTAAAGTTGGCTTGACGGGCCTTAGAAGTGTCGGAAATGGGCTGAATACACAACAGGGACCAAAACTGTCATTTTGGAAACTATGTTCTGATCTGACATGGCCAGGCGGCCCGCCTGAGTTTATGTGCATCCTGAAGCGGGCCGCGTCAGCCTTCCTGACCAGATTAACTGCATTTAACATCAGATTCCAGCTGTTTAATCCACAACCACACACTCACACTTGCTTAGTCAGCTGATAAGAACCCATTTCTAGTCACCACAACTTGCCAACAAGTGTACGCACGAGATTCGATCACGTTATTCAAGAAACGATCCTAACGGTTCGGGTATTCCTATAAATACCCATCCACCCCATTGCAAAACTTACAAGAATTTTGATTTGAGAAACTCTAAGTTGAAACAATTGTTTCATACCTGAGATTTTTGAATCGAAATTAGCATTCGGGGACCCTTCGTAAGTATTCTTTCGTTCTTTTATTGCTTTTCGAGTCTTTTAGAGTCTGAAAGTCAAACTTTGTTTGACTTTCTGCGTTGACCAGTTTATGGTCAATGCGAAGTTCTTTTGAACTTCGCAACGTGAGTGTAATCACGTTGGTTATAGTCCTTTGGGACTATGCCTACTGATTACCACGTTGTCTAGGGTCGTAGGGTAAGCGATCTAATAAATCGCTTATGCCTTCGAACCCGACCCATTTTGTCGATCATTAGGATCCGACCAAACACATTAGGTGACCATAGTATATAGGGAATAACCTTCCGAGGTTATACCTTATGGTCGCTACGTTTAAGTAGTTGTATGATAGGTAGTTTATATGCCTTAGGTAAATTACCAGAATACCCTTTTCATGTATAATTGGTAATTAAGCATATGTAACCTAAACTTTTGTCACATAACTGATTATGTAACATGTTTAGGCATATAACACTTGTCATAGGGCTAGTTAGGCGGTCCGAACGCGTTTCACGCGAACGACGCGTTAAAGTAGCATAAGCTACCTTAATGGGTCGCGATGGGTCGAAAGCACTTAGGTTAGGTTTCATTTAGTATGTAGGCTTTGTTAAACCATATGACACGAGTCTCTATACTCGTTTGGTTTACGAACCCACATTCTATCCGATCCTCCGATTTAGGTCCGGTTTATTAACATAGTTACCTATATTAGGTGCCGTTTGATATCCGCGATCTCTAGCATTGTTTGGTTGTTACTCAAGGACTACTAAGCAATCTCAAGTGAGTACATAGACCCCTCTTTTACTGTTTTCCAAACATTTTGGGGTGGAACACATGTGCCTACTTGTTACTTTCATGCTTTCCTGTTTTCACATCATATACCTGCTATGTTCGTTAGTACATTATAGTACATGATTTCATTACATCTTATGCTATGTGTGCCCATTGTGTGCATTACTTAGTACATCGTTTTACATTACATTTCATGCTAGGTGTGCCCATTGTGTGCATTACTTAGTACATCGTTTTACATTACATTTCATGCTACGTATGTCCATTGTTTCATACTTAGTACAGGTCACATGCTACGTATGTCTATTGTTGCATACTTAGTACATTTGTTATTCATCACATGTTTACATTTTGGATACATATTACATGATTTACATTAGACATGAACATTTTACTTTGGTAGTTTGGTTTGAGTAAGTGATTAAGTAACAAGGCGTGTGTAATATGATACAAGCATGGTGGATACGCCACTGGTACTTCCTATATATAAGTGTTTGTAGGGTATTACATATCGTAGCGTTATTTGAATCATTTCAGTTTGAGGCATAGATCATTTTATACAAATAACATACTTTTTACAAGACATTGTTTTACAAACAACTTATCTTACACAAACACATTTTACATGGTTATTCATTTAACCTGACATTTATTTATACATATCATCTGATCTTATCGTTTTTCAAATGATTTACAAGACAAAGCAAATTACAAGGTTCATGACTAAACATTTTCTCAAACATAAGTCATGAATCCTATTTTCACAAAACCTATGTATCTCACAGGCATTTTTATGCTGACGTACCTATTTTCACATGTGTTTTCAGGTGATGAAGCATAGGACTTATCAAGACATACTTAGGCAGACCTGTGCCTTAGTGACTTAAAACGAGACAAGAACTAGTTAAATTTTGTTATGTACTCTTTATTTCTTGTTTAAAGACAATGTAACTCGCTTGTTTGATGAATAAAACGAAACTTAAATTTCCATGGTTGTGAAACATTAATTCTGTTACAACACTCCCCGATGTTTCCGCCACGTTTTGTATGTTCTACGTGGTCGGGGTGTGACAGAAAAGATGGTATCAGAGCCAATGGTTATAGGGAATTAGGTTATTAGTAATGCTTTGACCTAGTCTATAACCTTCTTAGGACCCTAACGCGAGTTTACTTGCGTTTAGTCATAAAACAATACCGTCACCTATCCTTAGGCGACGACCACAACAAGAACATAAATTGCAAAACCGCTTTGAAAACTAATCATCTGTTCTAGGATGATTGATTACTTGGTTTTGAACCCTCTATTGTAAGGTTTTGAACCCTCTGTTATATGGTTTTGAACCCCTTTGAATTTTCAAAATCTCGTCAAGGTTTTGGGTTTTAAATAATGTGAACACGTGCAAACTGGAAGGGTGAATGCCTGTATTCTGGGTTTTCTGTCTAGGCAAGCACTTCGTATACATCTCATCAGACGCGAGACCAGTTGTGCTTACCTGGGAATTCTTGGGATGAGTGTTCACTTATAGGCGAGCATGTCTTCGCGATACATTATTTTTGACTCATTTACTTTGATTAGTCACTGTGTGTCGTTTGTTTACCTGGTGGTAACAAACAAATGACCACTATCCTTGCTTTCATCAAATTTGTTTCATCTCATTCTTTTCGTCTAATTCTCTCACTCGTTTCCTTTCATGTTTCCTCTTTTAGAATGTCTCCTCGACGCGAGAACCAGATAGCGACTGCCGAGCTGGCAGAAATCATTGCGCAGCAAATGGCCGCTCAATTCCCAAACCTCTTTGCTCAATGGAACCAAGCCAACAACAACAACAATGGTCCATGCAATTTCAAGAGTTTTAACTCGGCTAAACCACTCAAGTTTAGTGGTTCTGAGGGAGCGACTGGGCTTCTTCAATGGTTCGAGAGCATTGAGAATACTTTCCGCCACGTGCAGTGTCCTGACAATCGCAAGGTCGAGTTTGCTTCGAGTGTGTTCCAGAAGAGAGCCCTTACGTGGTGGAACGGGGTTATGAGAGATCGTGGTGCAGAAGTTGCTCTAGCACAGACATGGGCTGAACTTAGGGCCCTTATGATGAAGGAATTTTGTCCTCGTCACGAGATCAGGGCCTTGGAAAGGGAATTCGACGATCTTAAGCAAGACAGCGGTGAACATCGAGCCTACACTGATCGATATGAGGAGCTGAGCCTGTTGTGTCCTACTATGGTTACGCCTTTGGATAAGGCGATTGAAAAATACATTGATGGTCTCCCTGACTCAGTTCAGGACATTGTTACTGGTAGTAACCCCACTACGGTTAGGCATGCCATTGAGCTATCTGCAACCTTGACTGAATCTCAGATCAGAAAGCATAAACTCTTTCGAAAGGGTGACAAGAAGCCAATCGAGGAATCAAAGACCATGGATGAACAGACTGGATCCCCTGAGAAGTCTAAGAAGCGTAAGGCTTCGCAGAATTTTGCGATTGCTGCTCAACCCAACCAAAACAACCGCAACCAACCAACTCAACCTCCTGTAAAGAAACCTTATGCCGGTACTGCACCGATATGCGACAAATGTAATGCACACCATTTAGCTCACCTACAGTGTCGTTTATGTGCATCATGTGGGTGACTCGGTCACCTGGCAAATGCTTGTCGATTTACCCCGAACCAAGGTGGTCTAAACCAACCTCAAGTAAATCCTGCTCAAGCTCGTCTTCCACCAGGACCTTGCTTCAATTGTGGCGAGATGGGCCATTTCCGAAGAAATTGCCCAAAGATTGCTAATGCGAATCCAGCGCAAGGATGAGCATCGGACCAACTAGAAGACAATGTTGTTTAGAAATAATCAAGCCTTATGTATTATTTTCTTTTGTAGTCAAGGTCCATGAAACAGTTGTTGTTGTTTATAAATAAATCCTTTTATTTACATTGCAATGTACAAATGTGATGGCTTGTATAAACAACGTATCCTCTTCAATACCGACAATCAAGGAACCGTATTCCTTGAAGAACAGACTACCCCGTAATTTCTTCCATTTTATTATCTCTTGCGTTTTCCACGGAAAATCCTAAGTACCCGTTTCTTCCAAGGAAACGAAGTACAAGGCGCAAGTTGCAACTCTGTACGAATACCCAAAGTACCACTATAAATTCTTAATAAGGTACCTAAGGGTATTTCTGTATATTCTAAAATTATTGTACCCAAATTCGAATATTGCGTTTTCTTGAAAACGAAATCGAATTTTTGGAAGATCTTTCTATCTTTATAGTTAGATTCTTGCTAAGGTTTAAAGTACCAAATGAAATCCATGAAATGGATTTCTAGTGTGCTTTAAATGCATGTACGTAATTAACAAAACAAAACTTACAAATTAAAGATCTAGATAAACAATTTTGTGGTTATGTGACTATGTGTTTATGCATTTTGTGTTTTCGTATACACTGGATAATCGTTATCCAAATCCTCATAGAATCTTTCTTATCTACATATGAGGGATTCGTAGTAGGATATTCAAAAAGGTACTATCTTAAATCCTTAATGGACTCCTACGTTGTAGTTAAGTTCCTTGGATTATAAAGTACTATTCCAAAGTTTAAGGACGACATGTGTTGATATAGTTGAAGAGATTGGTTCAACAGTCTAGTTAAAGACGTCCTACGTCGATGTAGTTAAATATTCCTCTTGGGTAGTTAAGTTAAATAGATTGGTTCGACAATCTAGTTAAATATATCATGTGTTGATATAGTTAAAGAGATCCTACGTCGATCTAAGTTAAATAGATTGGTTCGACAATCTAGTTAAATATATCATGCGTTGATATAGTTAAATAGGCCCTCTGGCGGTCTAGTTAAAGAGATCCTACGTCGATCTAAGTTAAATAGATTGGTTTGACAATCTAGTTAAATATATTATGTGTTTATGTAGTTAAATAGGCCCTCGGGTGGTCTAGTTCAAGAGATTGTTCGTTGATCTAATCCTGTGGTGACCTAGTTAAAGAGACTCTTTTGCAGTCAAGTTAAATCACCACAGGATTATTCGTTGTTTTTCCCATACGCATTATGAAATGAACTGTGCGGACTGTGCAAGGAAGTACGTAATTATGGAGGCCTACATAATTATTGAATTCAGTGCACAGAAACCACGGGAAGTTTTGTCATGTGTTAAGACCTACGGTGACAAGAGTAATGATACGGGAGAAGTCTTGGACTTTGACCAATGTAATATATTCTTATACTCCCCAATTCTGATTTCAAGCACACACAAGTTTCCTATGATAATTCTTCACGGGAAACGTTCTCCTGTCTATAGTTTGAAACTCAATGTTTTGCTACTACAAGGACTTCACTTTGAGGGTTGACATTTTTGCTAAGAATCCTAATATGGCCCAGAGTTTTACTTAAGGGTTTAATGGATCTATTAGAAGGCGAAACCGTCACAGCTGTCTTCACAAGTTTCCTCTAGAAATTAATTTCGGGACGAAATTTACTAAAGTAGGGGAGACTGTGACACCTGTGTCACTGTGACCATCAAACAAATACCAAACCAATGAAATATTGTATTTCATACTTTGGACTTGTATAAATATGTGTATCTTTTGCACATATCAACTCTTGTTCGATTTCAAGCTCTAAATCGCTTTCTTGAAGGTTATACGCGCACCGATGCGTAAATATAACCAGTTTAATGCAACAAACACTCCGGAATAGTGAAATAGGCTTAACATATCTTAAATAACCTCTACATAACTTAGAAATAAGTTTTGGAAGGTTTGGTATGCCGAAATCAAGTTAATTCGCTTACAGGGACTAAACTTGACAAACTGCGAAAGTATGCCAATTTGAACTGTAACGAACATTCCGGAACATGACCATAAGTTAAACATACCATAAATAGCCTTTACATAGCTTAGAAATAGGCTTTGAGGGGTTCGGTATGCTAAAACAAACTTTTGGGTCATTCAGGGACTAAAAGTGTCAAAAAGTGCACAAGTTTGCACTTTCGCGCATATCTTACGATCTGAATACATCCGGACATCCAAAAATTTATGTAAGCACTATAATATTTTATTTTAGTGTTTGGCATAAGAAAAATCCATTCGTCGCGTCATTTGGATCGTTTTTCGCGCTTATGCGCATTCCGTCGTAATTAAGCGAACATCGCGTTCGTACGACCAAACGAACCAACACCCGGCATATTTTTGAGCATGTTTCATGTCCACAATGTTTAGGCATCATTTTAGGGCCTTAAAGTTGGCTTGACGGGCCTTAGAAGTGCCGGAAATGGGCTGAATACACAACAGGGACCAAAACTGTCATTTTGGAAACTATGTTCTGATCTGACATGGCCAGGCGGCCCGCCTGAGTTTATGTGCATCCTGAAGCGGGACGCGTTAGCCTTCCTGACCAGATTAACTGCATTTAACATCAGATTCCAGCTGTTTAATCCACAACCACACACTCACACTTGCTTAGTCAGCTGATAAGAACCCATTTTTAGTCACCACAACTTGCCAACAAGTGTACGCACGAGATTCGATCACGTTATTTAAGAAACGATCCTAACGGTTCGGGTATTCCTATAAATACCCATCCACCCCATTGCAAAACTTACAAGAATTTTGATTTGAGAAACTCTAAGTTGAAACAATTGTTTCATACCTGAGATTTTTGAATCGAAATTAGCATTCGGGGACCCTTCGTAAGTATTCTTTCGTTCTTTTATTGCTTTTCGAGTCTTTTAGAGTCTGAAAGTCAAACTTTGTTTGACTTTCTGCGTTGACCAGTTTATGGTCAATGCGAAGTTCGTTTGAACTTCGCAATGTGAGTGTAATCACATTGGTTATAGTCCTTTGGGACTATGCCTACTGATTACCACGTTGTCTAGGGTCGTAGGGTAAGCGATCTAATAAATCGCTTATGCCTTCGAACCCGACCCATTTGGTCGATCATTAGGATCCGACCAAACACATTAGGTGACCATAGTATATAGGGAATAACCTTCCGAGGTTATACCTTATGGTCGCTACGTTTAAGTAGTTGTATGATAGGTAGTTTATATGCCTTAGGTAAATTACCAGAATACCCTTTTCATGTATAATTGGTAATTAAGCATATGTAACCTAAACTTTTGTCACATAACTGATTATGTAACATGTTTAGGCATATAACACTTGTCATAGGGCTAGTTAGGCGGTCCGAACGCGTTTCACGCGAACGACGCGTTAAAGTAGCATAAGCTACCTTAATGGGTCGCGATGGGTCGAAAGCACTTAGGTTAGGTTTCATTTAGTATGTAGGCTTTGTAAAACCATATGACACGAGTCTCTATACTCGTTTGGTTTACGAACCCACATTCTATCCGATCCTCCGATTTAGGTCCGGTTTATTAACATAGTTACCTATATTAGGTGCCGTTTGATGTCCGCGATCTCTAGCATTGTTTGGTTGTTACTCAAGGACTACTAAGCAATCTCAAGTGAGTACATAGACCCCTCTTTTACTATTTTCCAAACATTTTGGGGTGGAACACATGTGCCTACTTGTTACTTTTATGCTTTCCTGTTTTCACATCATATACCTGCTATGTTTGTTAGTAACTTAGTACATCGTTTTACATTACATTTCATGCTAGGTGTGCCCATTGTCTGCATTACTTAGTACATCGTTTTACATTACATTTCGTGCTACGTATGTCCATTGTTGCATACTTAGTACAGGTCACATGCTACGTATGTCTATTGTTGCATACTTAGTACAGGTCACATGCTACGTATGTCTATTGTTGCATACTTAGTACATTTGTTATTCATCACATGTTTACATTTTGGATACATATTACATGATTTACATTAGACATGAACATTTTACTTTGGTAGTTTGGTTTGAGTAAGTGATTAAGTAACGAGGCGTGTGTAATATGATACAAGCATGGTGGATACGCCGCTGGTACTTCCTATATATAAGTGTTTGTAGGGTATTACATATCGTAGCGTTATTTGAATCATTTCAGTTTGAGGCATAGATCATTTTATACAAATAACATACTTTTTACAAGACATTGTTTTACAAACAACTTATCTTACACAAACACATTTTACATGGTTATTCATTTAACCTGACATTTATTTATACATATCATCTGATCTTATCGTTTTTCAAATGATTTACAAGACAAAGCAAATTACAAGGTTCATGACTAAACATTTTCTCAAACATAAGTCATGAATCCTATTTTCACAAAACCTATGTATCTCACAGCCATTTTTATGCTGACGTACCTATTTTCACATGTGTTTTCAGGTGATGAAGCATAGGACTTATCAAGACATACTTAGGCAGACCTGTGCCTTAGTGACTTAAAACGAGACAAGAACTAGTTAAATTTTGTTATGTACTCTTTATTTCTTGTTTAAAGACAATGTAACTCGCTTGTTTGATGAATAAAACGAAACTTAAATTTCCATGGTTGTGAAACATTAATTCTGTTACAACACTCCCCGATGTTTCCGCCACGTTTTGTATGTTCTACGTGGTCGGGGTGTGACATAAATGATCATAACAACCATTTTAATACAAAAAAAAAAACCATTTTACCCATTGCAACCTCAAAACCACACCCACCTTTTCCCTAAGAGCTCGGATAATCCCATTAAAAGTGGCAGCCACATCCGTAAAGTTAGCGATGCCTCCACCAATTAGAAGGGCTCTTTTATGACCATCAGGATCTGCAGTAGCACACTGGAGACAATTTGAGTTTATTACTTCATTCCAAATGTTAAAAAAAAGAACAAGAATGGATTCTCATACATCTATCACAATTCTAGCGTACTGCAACACCTCTTCCTCGTTAGGAGCTCCACTATACTCTGCGTAGTTACCAAGTTCTGACGCATAGCCTAAATCTCTAACCTACCTTATTGGACAACCATGTAATATTAAATATCTTAATATGCGGTGAAATAATTTGAATATGGAATACTTACTGTATCTGCGTATATTACACTAGCACCACCTCCAGCAACCATCGTCCATATCCGTCCCTTAGGATTTAACACAGTGAACTTTAATGAAGCACTAGTCTGTCATCCAAAAAGAATATGATGAGAAATATGAAACCACATGGAAAGGAATGTATCACAAATACACACAACAGCTTTCCACCTTAGATCTTAATCCAGGGAATAGTAACAACTAACCATAAAGACCAAAAGGAGTCAGGGTAGAAACATATCGTTCCAGTAGGGGTGTCCTACATTCATTATTGTCTATTTTTCCCCAATACTTTCATAATTTAAATAATCTGCTGAGTATGGTTCAATAACAATATTATAAGAAGTTGTATGCATTAAAAACGGAAATTTTTGTTTGAACCGTTTGAGATGAAATACAACCCAAATTAAGAAATCCATAAAACGAACTGATGAGCAATAACATATTGCCAACAAGATGCAAGCGATGCCAAAACGTCAGACATTGTATGCACTTACCTTTTCATCTAACGTGTGAATGAAGCTCTCCGTAGAGCTTAGGACCCTTCCAAATGGCAATGGAAACTCTATGTTACCCCACCTATATGAAAGCAAAAATATTGAGATAGCTATATTCCAAAATATAGAATGTGAATCAACAACAGAAGCATACTTTTTGAAGTTCTTAAATGCTGCAGTGTCATCCAACTCTCCCCTCATATCCAGAAGGAAGGGCTCTCCATTAACCAACGTAAATGGATTCATCTCTAGGAAAGTAAAATCCAAATCTGTCCAGACAAACATCAAGTGGGTGATTGTGAAAACTTAAAGCACACAACTGGCAAAAGAAAATAATTCATCTCAATTGTAGGAGATAAAAACTAGTAGGTTTAGGTATGTAATATGATTGATCCCCATGTCTTAAAACAATACTATCACCTATCCTTAAGTGATTATCAAAACAAGTACACAAATCTCAATTCCATTTGAAAATCAATCATCTATCCTTAGATGATTTATTTTTAGGTTGTACGCCTTTAAAGTTTTCAAATCTCGTCAAAGTTTGGGTCGTAGTAATGTGAACACGTGCAATCTGGAAGGGTGGGTGCCTGTACCCTGAGTTTTCTGTTTAAGGCTAGAGTGTTCGTACAAATCCACATAATCGGACTAGTCACTCTTACCTGGGAACTCTTGGGGTGAGTGTCCACTTATAGGCTAGAGCATGTCTTCATTATGCATTATGTAGACCTGTTTACTTTGATTAGTCACTGTGTTGTTTGTTTGTTTTAAGTAACGAACAAATGACCACCTTCCTTTGTGTTGTCGATTGTTTTCAATACTCCTTTTGATTGTCCTATGTCAATCTCACACATTTCCTTGTGTTCCTTTTCTTTTAGATGCCTCCTCGATGTGATCGAACTCAAGACGCCGCAATGGCAGCCTTGATCGCTCAGCAAATTGCTGCTGTACTCCCGAACCTAGTAACTCAGTTAAACCAAGCAAACAACAATAAAAACGCACCTGTTCCGTGCAACTTTAAGGCTTTCAATTCGGTTAAACAGCTTCAGTTTTCTGGGTCAGAAGGAGCAACTGGGCTCCTACTGTGGTTCGAGAGTCTCGAGAGTACGTTTCGTCACGTTCAATGCCCGAATGAGCGAAAGGTTGAGTTTGCGTCAAGTGTGTTTCAGAAAAGGGCGCTTACTTGGTGGAATGGTGTGATGAGGGACAGAGGTGCCAACGTGGCAATGGCTCAAACTTGGGAAGAGCTTCGCGCTCTTATGATGAATGAGTTTTGTCCTCGTCATGAACTGAGGGCACTAGAAAATGAATTCCACGATCTCAAGCAAGATAGTGGAGAGCACCGTGCCTACACAGACCAATACAAAGAACTGAGCCTGCTGTGTCCCACCATGGTCACGCCTTTGGACAAGGCAATTAAGAAGTACATAGATGGCCTTCCTGATCCCGTTCAGGATATTGTCACCGGCAGCAACCCTACCATGGTTAGACAAGCTATTGAGCTAGCTGCAACCTTAACTGAGTCTCAAGTCAAGAAGGGTAAACTCCACCGCAACGGTGACAAGAAACCATCTGATAAGACAGAGAAGAAGAAGGGAAAGAAAGCTGAAACCTCGAAGAAATCTAGGAAGCATAAGGCTTCCAAGAACTTTGTCGTTGTTGCACAGACCAATCAAGCTGCTCCTACCCAGCCAGCACAACCACCTGCCAAGAAACAGTATGTTGGTACTGCACCTCTTTGTAACAAGTGCAATTGTCATCATCAACCACATCTTCAGTGTCGTCTTTGCAACAACTGTGGAAGATATGGCCATTTGGCTAACACATGTCGCTCTCCTCCTACTCCGAATCAAGCGGCACAAAACCCTGCCCAACAGCCAGCAAATCCTGCACGACCTCCTTTTCCGCCTGGGTCTTGCTACAATTGTGGAGATTTGACTCACTACAGGAACAAGTGCCCGAAGTTGGCTAATGCGAACCCGGCTTGTGGACGAGCATACAACATCAATGCCAATGAAGCGCGTGCCGACAATGAGGTTGTGAACGGTGTGTTCTATGTTAACAACCAACTTGCTTCTATTCTTTTTGATTCGGGTGCCGACAAGAGTTTTGTATCCCTAGCTTTTGAACCTTTGCTTGCAAAGCCTAGAACAAAACCAGGAAAACCCTTGACATTAGAGTTAGCCAGTGTTGAATCCTTTGTACTCGATTCCGTCATTCGAAATTGCCAGTTGAACCTCAACGCTCATCTTTTTCCCATTGATCTCACGCCAATGCAACTTGGGAGTTTCGACGTTATAGTAGGGATGGATTGGTTGACCCAATACCGTGCAGAGGTGGTTTGTTTTGACAAGATTGTTCGTGTGCCTCTTTCGTCTGGTGAAGTCTTAGAAGTTCTGGAGATAAACCCGCTAGTAGCCTCAAACTAATGTCAAGCACCCAAGCCCAGAGATACCTAAGAAAGAATCATGTGGCTTTCTTGGCACGTGTCGTAGAGGAGAAGGACAAGGGTAAAACTGTTCAAGACATCCCTGTCGTTCGGGATTATCCTGAGGTTTTTCCTGAAGACTTACCTGGTTTACGCCCAGCGCGTCAAATCGAGTTCCGTATTGACCTTGTACCTGGTGCTAACCCGATTGCTAAATCTCCATACCGTCTTGCACCATCTGAGATGCAAGAGTTATAGAAGCAGCTGCAGGAGTTATCAGACAAAGGATTTATTCGTCCAAGCTTTTCCCCTTGGGGTGCGCCTGTTCTTTTTGTAAAGAAGAAGGATGGATCTTTCCGAATGTGTATCGATTATCGTGAGCTTAACAAACTCACTATCAAAAATCGATATCCCCTACCTCGCATTGATGATCTCTTTTATCAGCTTCAGGGTGCTACCTGCTTTTCGAAGATTGATCTACGTTCTGGGTATCATCAGCTTCGCGTATCTGAAGAAGATATTCCCAAGACTGCTTTCCGCACACGATACGACCACTATGAGTTTACTGTTATGCCTTTCGGTTTAACGAATGCTCCTGCCGTCTTCATGGACTTAATGAATAGGGTTTGTAAGCCTTATTTAGATAAGTTCATCATCGTCTTCATTGATGACATCTTGATTTATTCCAAGACACGAGCTGACCATGAACAACATCTCCGTCTAACAATGGAACTCCTAAAGAAGGAACAACTTTTCGCTAAATTCTCCAAGTGTGAATTTTGGCTTAGGGAAGTTCAATTTTTGGGACATATTGTTAACGAACAAGGTATACATGTAGATCCCACCAAAATCAGTGCGATTAAGGATTGGAATACACCAATTACTCCTACCGAGGTTCGTTCATTTCTGGGTCTCGCGGGTTATTACCGCCGCTGTAGGATCATTGTGCGACCTGAATGAGTCTTTCAGAAGAGTTTGGATCCGAATCTAAGGCGAAATTCAGAGAAACGGACTTGTTTACAGCTTGATTCAATTATAATGTCTCTTGTATTGATATAATAGTCTTACAGCACCTGGAGACAATTCGGCAGAGATTTGCTACTCAGATCTGAAAGTTACAAATGACAACCTATGCTCTACTATATATAGGTGTGTTGATTTCGCATGAAATAACCAAAGGTGATTTCATGCGAAATTAACATTGTTAATTTCGTGTGAAATGGTCCTTGGCTATTTCGTGCGAAATAGCTACAACTCACACAATACTCAGTTTCTAGCATCTCGAGCACTGGTTTATCCTATCCTATTACATGACTCGATACAAGACGAAGTCGACATACATAGTGTACTAACAGACTCCCCCTTGGATGTTGACGAAGTCTTCAGTGTCGAGTCTTTATCATGACACATCTTCAGTCTTGATCAGTCTTCACACTCTTTCCAAATTGTCTAACACTATAAGCATCCATCAATCTTTCTTCATTAATCAGCTTCTATCTTTTCTCAGGCTCCCCCTTTCGTCAAACTTCCGAGCTTTAGGGATCGACACCTTGCTTTCTGATTACAAGCTCTCCCTTGCTTTGAGCTCGTCTTCAGACTCCCCCTTAGACTCGGCTATCGGGATCGTAGTCTGATACAATATCTGCAATTTCTCAAACATTTATAAGAAACAACATTTTGAACATCCAGGATTAAATGACCTGGCTCTTTTATCATAAATTTTTTTTACAATGAAAGCAATTTCAATTTTTCTAGGAATCGTAACATGGCTTTATTCAACAGATTTTAAATAATATAAGCATCCAAATCCCTTACAATTAATCATCCAAGTCCAACTTAATGACCTTGGAGATATCACAAACTGTTTTTTATTTTTGATTTTAAAAACTCAAGTTTCAAATTAATGAACTTGTTTTATTTTCAGAAACATGATTAGCATACTTAGATTTTGAAACTCAGCTCTCAGACATCGGTTGTCGAAAATAAAGCAGAATCAAAATCTTTTTGTATTTTTCTGAAACATAAAGCAGTAAAGAAATATTTACAAACAATATTTTTGTTTGAGTTTGCGTCAGAGGATCATATCAGTTTTTGACAAGTCACAAGTACCATTGAGCTTAGTTACACATTAAGAATTAAACAATTCACTTAGATTGTCTATATACTGATCCACTTAAATTTTCACACAAATTTCAACTGATTCAGGATACGAATTAGGTGTATTAAGAACTTAAACTTATTTATGTGTCCCACCTCTTGAATATACTCCCGTATCCAGATCCCAATATTCATTCTTACAGGTGAGTATACCTAGATGATATATGTAAAGGGTTAAATGCGAGGGCCGTGAGAGCTCAGGCTATTGCTTCCGCAAAATCAGAGAGATGACGGCTTCGACTTTTGGTGTGTTCCCTTTAGAGAATTTTTTCTTCAACAGCACATGATTAGCATTTTGCAATGTTTCATCATTTTTTATGCTGAGGGCAGTGCTATGTTTCAAGAAAGCGAAAAGTATTATACGGGGACTAGGCCATTGCTTCCGCAAAATCAGAAGTCCCGGGATAATACCCCAGATATCACTAAGCATAAAGACCTAGTATCTCAGAAAGAGGGGTCCTTCAAACGAGATTTCAGGGGTTACCTATATATCCAAGTAGTGTTCCCCACGAAACAAGCAAGTTTGAATTTAAGTTTATATCCCGGAAAAGTTTACTAAATGTATAAAAACCTATCGGCATATCATCAGTGAGACCGTTTAACGCTATATAATTATTACATTTCTTTAGCATACTGTAACTGTCTACTGATGTACTATCATTTCCTCTTTTTAACACAAAAACTCTTTTTCGAATTTTATCATGTTTTTGGCTTTTTCAAAATTTCTAATGTTTTTGGATTTTCTGACAATAATACTCCACCTAAAATGCAAAATCATTTAAAGAAAATTTGATAACCGATGCTTATAGCTTTGTCTTGCCATCCATTTTCTGCTTTTCATGCTCTGATTTGCAGAAAATATAACATGTAAAGCAGCAATTACCCCCATGATTTACAACACATTGATATTTTACAGCTTGAAAACCGTTTTTCAATCTTGTGAAATTAATCATGTTTGTTCTGCCGTGAGGGTTTCGGCATATTCAAGTAACATATTTTTGTACTTTTTGAATATTTGACAAATTTAAAAACAAACATATATATTTTTTTAAAAATTTTGACAAAAATAAAAACATATTTTTGGTTTTTAAATTTTTCAATTTTTAGGGTTTTTGAAATATTGTTTATTTATGTACATAAATCAAAACAAACTCCCTGTTTCAACCAACACAGGGTTCAGCAACCTCTTCCTCTCGTGCCAGGCTGCTCCGATTTCCATTCTCACAGTCTTCAATTTTCTTGAGCACCTGCACATTCAAACTATTTAATCACTTGAACAATTTAGCCCAGGTCTGTTTGACCTTAGGCATTTCAACACAATATGCATCATTTAGCTTCGGGAAATCTTTGTCATTTTCTACAAAGACTTTTTCAACTTTGACTTCAACTTTTTCATCATTTACCGAAGTTACTTGTTTCTTAACACTCCATGTTTGACCTTTAGGAGTACCTCGTTTGTAAAAATGTGACTCTTTTTGAACATTTTGATTTTGAACAACAATTGGTTTCCAAAACTGTTTGGGTTTTTTCATATCAACGGATGTTTGCCAACTTTGCGTTGTTCTGAATCTGGGTGTGTGAGAATTCCAGGTCTGTCTTGAATCGAACCTATTCGGGTTTGATTTCCAATTTTGATTTGAAGCAAACTTGTTTGTATTGTACCTCCAAGTTTGTTTCGAATCAAATCTGGTTGACCTTTGTTTCACATTCTCAGATTTATGTTTCTCAACATTTTCAGACTCCTTTTTGTCAACATCAACAGGTTTCAGATTTGGACACTTGCGTGCGAGATGTCCAATTTGATCACACTTAAAACATGTTCTTTTTGAAACATCTTTGACCTGTGGTTGTTGCCTTTTCTTTTGAGCATAAGACTCTTCATTAGACTGTCGTCTAAATTGGAGTTCTTTCTCTTCTTCTGAACTTGTTCCGTGAACAAAATTCATCTTTGCCTGAAAATTTTGCGTTTCATTTTTATTCCATCTTTGTTTCTTTTTATAACCCAACCCAGCCTCCATGTTTTTCTTCTTGTCACCAGGTTTGTTATAAAAAGTTTTCTGACCTTTTCTAGCAAACTTTGGAATTTCAGACTTTTCAATCTCCACCATTTTGAAAACTTTATCAATCTTTTCTGAAATCACATTCTGAATCGGGAATACAACATCTAAGAATAATTTGTCTGGTCCAATCATGGTATAAACCAATCCTTTTGAATCATCATCCAGATTTTTCTCAGATTTTGAGTTTTTCAGATATCCAACATGAAAATTACCTTCATTTTCATCCTGTGATTCAGATTTACCTATTTCAACCGACTCTTCTTTCAAGATACTTTCAACAACCTTACCTACCACCTCTGAATCACTAGAATCATCAGATTTGGAATAGGTTACATCAATGTTATCTGGCAATTGATCAACCATGTTGAAAGCTTTTTCGACCTTTTCATCATCATAAAATGCAAACTTTTCCGGTGGTGGAACTTGATGAAACTCTGAGCCAATGCCCTTTTTGTTTTGCTCAGAATCTTTACCATCCGGTTTTATATTGAAAATTCTTTCAAGCACATATGACGACGCATGATAACTTTTTAACTTGTTGTTATCCTGTTCTAAATCAGCAATCTGACGCTTTAGCTTAGCAACATCCTCAATGTAAGAATTTACAACTTGTTGCTTTATTTCATAATTTCGTTTAAACGTATTAGTTGTTTCAGAACAGTGATCCAATCTTGATTGAACAAATTTCATTTCACTTTTCACCTTTTCATATAACTCTTTTGTAATGTGATAAGCCAATTTTATTGAATCATATTCTTTTTTCATTTCTTGACAATCATTTTCTTTTTGAGAACATTCTTCTTTCATTTTCAAAACATTTTCTTTCAAACCTTCATTTTCTTTTTCTAATTTTTTACATTTTTTCCAAAAGTTTTTCGTCATTTTCTTTCAAAACTTTTTCATTTTCTAACATTTCTTTGTATTTATTTTTAAAAACATTTTCAATTTTTGTGAACTCAAGATCTCTTGTTCTGAACTTTTCATCTTTTTCAGTAGAAGCACTGCATGGTCTCATGCATTTCCTGCACTGTTCAACATTTTCATTTAAGACTTCAGAATCAGAATTTACCTCAGTGATTGGCACCTTGATGTTTTCTGCTATCTCTGTCTGATTAGCATCTTTCTGCTTCAGTTCAGTTTCATTCTTCTTTTCTTCACCGGTACCAGTATCACCAACAACCTTCAAAATCTCATCCTTTACATCAATTGAACTTTCAACTTTCTTCTCAGCTTCTTCAACTTGCTGTTCTTCGGTAACAACTTCTTTCACAACTTTTTCTTCTACCTTCACATTCTCTACTTTCACATCTTCAGCGACCTTCTTCAACTCATCAACCATCTTCTCAACATTATTCTTTATTCTCTCTTCATCCCTTTTCCTCAAACACGATGTCATGACATATCTTATGTCTTTTTCATGCCTTTTTGCATATGTGTTATCTTTTGTTACATTTGTGTAGTATTCGATAGATCAAGGAATTATGAGAAGAACATCATCAAAAATTATGTCCTTCTTAGGAACAACTGGTTCACCTTGTCTGTTGACATAGCACTCTCTCTTTTTATCCCATCTTTTATTAATCACTGCACTTTCATACTCTTCTTGCATTTCATTAATTCTGCTGCTAGCAATGTTTCTCTCTCTGTATGTCTTCTCACTCAGAATTTCTTCTCTGGTTTTCTCTTTGATTTCAGCAACAAAAACATAATGGTTGCTCTTTGATGAACTTCTGCCATGAGTTGTAACTCGATTATCAACACGATCTTCTTCTGGAAGAATTTGACTCCAATCATATCCTTCGTCATCATGGATTACAGCACATGCTCTTATTTTTCTCTGGGATTATTTTCAATCATCTTCGGCTCTTCTTTGCTTTAGTGATAGATCGCCTTTCGGTAATAATCGTCATTAAACGGATTTGCATTTCCATCAACTGCAGAATTGTTACATTCTCCCTTGAAATGACCTTTTTGTTTGCACTTGAAACAATTCACTTTGGACTTGTCAAATCCCAGTTTCGTTGATGGTCCACCGAGTGACTGTTTCCCAGTAATCTCCATATATCTCTGAGCTCTGCGAATGCAACTTGCCAAACACCAGCGAATATCAATGAGTTCCATTTCTTCTGGATCAATCTGGTCGTAGTCTTCTTTGGTCAATTCAGAATTTCCAATTTTGCCAGCTACTAGACCTTCATATGATTCCAGAACAGATGCAAGGAAGCTCATTTGCTGTTTAGTAGCATTGATGCTCATAGCCGGAGAATTTTTCAACTTGAGAGCAATGTTGCACAGTATCTCCTCTGATTCTTCAGAACTAGCTTTTGAAGAAAATGAATGATAACCCGGATTGTAGCTTGATGAGCTTTTCTGTGGTTCTTTTGTCCTCTCATCACTGAATGCTGTCTTTGGTGATTCACCAGCTTTCACCGAAGGTAAATTACCTTTGTAATAGAGACCAACATTCTGTTGATGTGAAGAACTGCTCATCTTGCTTTGTTTTTGCAATTCAAGCTCATGAGTTTCAATCTTTTCAATTAACACATCGAGAGAAATTGTTTCATACAAAGCATCATTTTTCAATATAAACACAAACGTTTGCCACTGATCAGCTCGTGGTAACGCTTCTATGATTTTGTCAATTATTTATTCTCTTGTTTTCTCAATCTTAAATCTTTCTAGTTATATTTTTAGATGACAAAAACGTTCAATCATTTGTCGAACTGATTCACCGTTAAGACTATCAAACAAATCGAATTCTTTCTTTAACAAAGCATTTTTATTCTTTTTGATTTGTTTACCCCCCTCAGCTTTAACCCTTAAAGCTTCCCAAAAAGATTTTGAAGATCCATCATGTTGTAATAAAGCAAACATGTCATTTCTGATTGATGACTGGATCAAGGCAATCATTCTCTATTCAGCTGGAAATTCGGATTTGTCTTCTTTTGATAAGTTCTTGAGTGGAAGATTTTCTCCTTTATCATCTTTTGGTCTTTTATATCCAAACTCAAGACAGAACCAGCTTTCATGTGCATAAGCTTTTGCCCAACTAATGAAACGTTCTTTCCACCAAGTATAGTCTTCAATACTTTCGAGCGTTGGTGGTTTTGAATGTGTTCCATAAAAAATATCATGTTTAATGTTTTCATTGATCGCTTTTGTAATGGTTTTTGGTGTAACAGTTGAAGTTTCAGAAGATTCTGATGTTAATGCGTTGTAGAACGTGTTGTAGAATTCTTTAGCCATGATGTGAACTTCTTGAATTACCTGGAGACAAAAACAATCAAACAAACACAATCAGTTTAAACAGTTATCAAACAACTTGAAACAGACTGACACTCGGTTGACTTGAAATGATCTTGAAGCGAAATATCCTTTTGAATCGAAATAGCTTTGGAGCGAAATAACTTTTGATACGAAATGTCCCTTTCAAACGAAATAGTGAGCTTCAAATGAAATAAGATCTCAAGCGGAATCACTTTGGTGCGGAATACCCTTTCAAGCGAGATAACCACTTTCAAACAAAAACAGGACTTTCACACGAAATCACTGGTTTCGTGCGAAATCTTCAAGCGAAATACCAAACTGGTGCAAAATACCCTCTTCACACGGAATACCCTTTTCAAACGGAATACCCTTTTCACACGAAATAGCTAATTTCGTATGAAATAGCTCAAACAAATCTGATTTCACGCGAAATTAACACTGATTTCGAACGAAATTAACAAGTTATTTCAAACGAAATTATGCTGATGTCATCATGTTCGATCTGATTTTCAAGCGAAATTACAAATTTTACCAATTTTAGATCGAATTTAAGTCCAATTCTTTCAAGGATTCATTAAAACTATGTTTCGCATATAATGTGTGAAATTCAATCCATTTTGTCCGTAAAAACTTGTTAATTTTGAAAAAGAAGGTGTAGAAGTCAGAAATCAAGCTAAATTCTATAAGAACTCTTCCTCCTGAGCTCTGATACCACTTGTAGGATCGTTGTGCGACCTGAATGAGTCTTTCAGAAGAGTTTGGATCCGAATCTAAGGCGGAATTCAGAGAAACGGACTTGTTTACAGCTTGATTCAATTATAATGTCTCTTGTATTGATATAATAGTCTTACAGCACCTGGAGACAATTCGGCAGAGCTTTGCTACTCAGATCCGAAAGTTACAAATGACAACCTATGCTTTACTATATATAGGTGTGTTGATTTCGCATGAAATAACCAAAGGTGATTTCACACAAAATTAACAATCCCTTGGCTATTTCGTGCGAAATAGCTACAACTCACACAATACTCAGTTTCTAGCATCTCGAGCACTGGTTTATCCTATCCTGTTACATGACTCGATACAAGACGAAGTCGACAGACATAGTGCACTAACAGCCGCTTTATTTCAAACTTCTCCAAGATTGCGGTTCCTCTCACAGCCTTAACTCAAAAGAATAAACCTTTTGAGTGGGGACCCAAATAAGAAGAAGCTTTTCAGACCTTGAAACATAAACTCTGCGACGCTCCTGTGTTGTCTTTACCTGAGGGAAACGACGACTTTGTCGTATATTGTGACGCATCGAATCTAGGCCTGGGTTGTGTTCTCATGCAGAGAAACAAAGTCATAGCCTACGCGTCAAGACAATTGAAAATCCATGAGAAAAACTACACGACTCATGATCTTGAGTTGGGTGCTGTGGTTTTTGCTCTCAAAATTTAGAGATACTACCTTTACGGAACAAAATGTGTGGTTTTCACAGACCACAAAAGTCTCCAACATATCTTCAATCAGAAAGAACTAAACATGAGGCAACGACGTTGGGTAGAACTTCTAAACGACTACGACTGCGAGATTCGCTCCCATCCTGGGAAGGCGAATGTCGTAGCTGATGCGTTAAGTCGAAAAGAAAGAGTCAAGCTTCATTGTGTTCGAGTTCAAACTGATATTCAAACCCGCATCTTTCAAGCTTAACATACTTGTGTTACACAAGGCTTGATGGGTAAAGAATTACCATGTCACATTAAACCTGAGCTTGAATTGAGAGACTTTGGGATATTCTATTTCATGGGTCGTTTGTGGGTCCCAAGTATAGACAATCTTCGCACCTTGCTTATGGATGAGGCTCATAAGTCTCGTTATTCAATTCATCCTAGTGCAGAAAAAATGTATAAGGATCTTCGAACCCAGTATTGGTGGCGGGGAATGAAGAAAGACATTGCCTTATACGTATCAAAATGCCTTACTTGTCTGAAGGTTAAGGCAGAACATCAACATCCCTCTGGATTATTGGAACAACCAAAGATACCGGTTTGGAAATGGGAAAACATTGCCATGGATCTCATTACCAAACTACCGCACACTAATAGAGGTCATGTGCCATTTGGGTAGTAGTTGATCGTTTGACAAAATCAACGCACTTCTTGCCAATCCGTGAGGATTTATCTGCTGAAAAGCTTGCCAAGATCTATGTAGATGAGATTGTATCCCGACATGGTGTTCCTTTGAACATCATATCTGACCGAGATGCTCGATTCTCATCTCACTTTTGGAGAACCATGCAATCTGCTATGGGAACCCAACTCAATTTGAGCACAGCTTATCATCCTCAAACGGGTGGACAATCTGAAAGAACAATCCAGACATTGGAGGATATGCTTAGAGATTGTGTGATCGATTTTGGTGGTAGTTGGGATTCGCATCTTGCATTGATCGAATTCTCCTACAATAATAGTTATCACTCCAGCATCAACATGGCTCCTTTCGAAGCTTTATACGGTCGAAAATGTCGTTCGCCGGTCTGCTGGAATGAGATTGGTGAAGCTCAGCACACTGGACCTGAACTCATTCTAGAGACTACAGACAAAGTCAAGAAGATTCGCGATAACCTCTTAACAGCTAGAAGCCGTCAAAAGAGTTACGCGGATAGACGACGCAAGCCTTTGGAATTCCAAGTCGGTGATCTTGTCCTACTCAAGGTATCTCCTTGGAAAGGTGTAATCAGATTTGGGAAGACAGGAAAACTTGCACCACGATATGTTGGACCATTCAAGATCATTGAAAGAATCGGAAAAGTAGCCTACAGACTTGAGCTGCCTCCTGAACTTGGAAATGTTCATCCAACTTTCCACGTGTCCAATCTGAAAAAGTGTTTGGCTGATGAAAACCTCCACATCCCCCTTGATGAAATTCGTGTCAACAACACGATGCACTTCGTCGAGAAACCTGTGGAAATATTGGACCATCAAGTCAAGAAGCTCAAGCGCAAGCGCATACGGATAGTCAAAGTTCGCTGGGAATCCAAACGTGGCCCAGAGTTTACTTGGGAACGAGAGGATCAAATGAAGGCGAAATATCCACACCTTTTCCCACAAGTTTCCTCTAATTAAATTTCGGGACGAAATTTCCAAAAGTAGGGGAGACTGTGACATCTGTGTATTTTAATCCTTGTACATTTTCGAACAATTATGTATTTAATAAAATATGGTGTTTTAATTTCAATATTTGTTTAATTATTTGTGACATTAGTACGTTTTCAATCATTGTTCAATTCCGAACTCTCAAACCTGTTCTGGAAGTGAAATCATAAACCGTTACGTAAACATAATCAGTTTAACGCGACGTACAGTCCGGACCAATAACATAAGCCAAACATACCTTAAATACCCTTTACATAACTTAGAAATAAGTTTCGAAGGATTCGGTATGGCAAAAACATGTTTATTCGAACTTTAGAACTAATAGCGACAAAACTGCGTAACGAACGTTGGTGACCGCCCGGATAATATTTAAATCCTGAAAATATTTTGTTATGATAAAAATTTTAATTTTAATCATGTTCGTGTTGAAAAATGAATTAAAACGCTTAAAAACGTTATTTTTCAAAGTTTAAGCGCGTACCGCGTGTTACTGCACAACACAGTGCTTATACTGCAAAACGCAGACAACACAGCCAGTCTCGACAACTGAAATTTATTTCAGTAATACTTTGGCGAGTTTATTTTTATAGAATAATAGAAATAATTTAGAACGCCATAAACCGTGATTTAAACGCTATATAAAATACCCGGTATCCAGTTAAATACATGTTTTTATCTATTTTTACCATTCAAAAATTACATTTAACCCCCCCCCCCATATTATTTTCGGTCACTAGGACCCACCATCCATTCAAAGATTTGAATTCTTATTTAATTAGATGTTGCTTGATATTTTGGACAAAATATTGGTAGAAGATCTATAAATATGACACTTGAAATCTCCAAAGATCATCATATCTCACACTTCACTCCATCTTCCTCACACTCTCTCTCCCAAACCGTAAACACCACCACCACCTCCATTTCCACTTCTTCAACCTTGTTCTTAAAGATCAAACCCCATTCCAAGCTAGTTTCAAGTTGGTGTGAAGATCCAAAGGAGTTTCCAAGGTGTTTTCAAGTGATTTCAAGCTCCATATCATCAAAATCTCATCAAAAAACTCTCTTGAATCTTGAAGGTATAAAGTTTATGTTTAAATCATACACTTGATTCCTGGTTGTTCTTGATGATTGAAAGTTTCTCTTGAATCTTGGAATTTTTCACAAACTTGAAATCTAAAAGAAATGGGTCTTGATACAAAATAAAAATGGTGGTATATATGTGTGAATATAACTGTATATATATATATATATGTGTGTGTGTGTGTGTGTGTGTGTGTGTGTGTGTGTGTGTGTGTATGTGTATGAGATTTGAGTTTTGAGTGGATTTTTGATAAATACTTGTTTAGGATGTTTGCTTGCATGAACAAGATTATGGACAAATATGTTAGAGATATAAAGGAGTGATTGAATCATGAGTTATAATTTGAAATAATGTTAGTATTTTGACATGTAAATGGCCAAAAATTTATTAGACATATTTGAGAATTTTTAAGTTGTTGCTTGTTCTTGAATGATAGTTAAAATGCAAGTGTTTGATGATTTGTGCATGATATGATGAATGATCAATTAAATCAGTAAGTAAACATGAATAAATTACATGTTTGATGCATTTAATTTCACATGAAATGATGATAATATGATAGTGTGCTTTAGACACTTGTACATAAGAATACATGTTGATTTAAAGCTCAAGAAATGATAAAAAAAATGATTGTATGACAAAAATGTTTTAGAACAGATTATAAACACTAAAAATAACATTATTTGGTATATTATAATGGCATGAAACTTTGTCATAGATTTGATAGCTTTGCATGTTGTACATATAGCTTGGAAAGTGGTAAAATATGTGAAATTTGCATGATTTATGTGTTTTATGTGAGACCTGCACTATCATGAGTATAACCACTATTTTATTCAGTAAATAACATGGGTTATGTTAAAATATCAAGTCGTTACGATTTGGGATGGTTAGGGTAACGTTTGATGCAAAACTATGCGGTAAAACGGTTAAAAATCGGCTTTTCGGAGGATTTTTATAAAACTGTTTTAGATCAGTAAGTAAACTAATATTTTTGATATAAAAATAAGTATTTTAACTTATATTAAGTTTACTTGGTGTTTGGTTAGTCATACGTGACTTCTGGCGCCCAAAAACGTTACTGAATCGCTAAAATACGTGTTTTTCAACATACACTATAATGGGTTGTTCATGGGTAAATTTTATGTGTTACAATGTGTTATGTGTTTTATAATATGTGTATGATGACATGTTAATACTTGACAAGATTTTGTATATTACGCTATTATTAGTATGTTACATTTGAGTATATATATTACGACGCGCAAATCATAGATATATTGCTTATAACATGATGAGGGTCACCAATAAAATCGTTCAAGTCGCAAAGTTTTAAAAATATATATGAACTCATATATATATATATAAATACACCAATATAATAAAAAATAATAACTTTTCGAGAAAATCTCGAAGTTATGTGAAAATTCTAAGTATCGGAGAAACTTAGGTATTTTTTGTGGATTTTTGATTATTAATTCGTTCTTATTTAATTTAGGACGAATAAACAATTTGAGGGATTGTGTTAACATATAAAAACGCACCCAAAGGTGAGTACATAGTTCCCCTATTTTACGTTTTTCAAAAGTTTTGGGGTGAAGCATATGTGCATAACTTTACTTTCCGATTTCATGACATTATACATTTTTGTTACGTATTATATATAATACATTATTTCAAAGACATTTTTATGGTATATTGACTTAGTATACCTAACATTTGGTTTCAAAGACATTTTACTTGGCATATTGACTTAGTATGCGTATTTCATGGTTTTACAAAGACATTTATCATGACATGCTTACATTGAAAAGGACATTTGGTACGTTTAACGAGTTAGTAGTACATTCATTAACATTGATCATGCCGCTCGGTAGTATGTAATAGCGCTATAGGACTTGACAAATCCCGTTCCCGCTTTCTAGGTATTTCGGAAGGGGAATGACAGAATCCGAATACATTTTTGATAAACCTTGATCCTGATAAGGGTTTATCCGACAGTCTCAAGGCTTGAGTGTATGCGATAGACAAACCACATAAATGTTCATATCGATAAAAGCAATGGTTTTCAAAACATAACTTTTGCTTTAAACTTTTGTTTATTCAAAAACCTTGTTTTGTACATGACATTTTGATTACATAAGACATTTGTTTATACATGACATTATGCATTTGGCTTGAGTAAATACTATTTTTCGCCATACAAGACATGGTTTATACTGGACATTTGACATTTGACATTGGACATTGACATTTAAACAAGACATTATTTCATGGTTATTAATAAGTGATTTAAGTAACGAGACGTGTATAATAGGATAAAAACATGGTGGATACGTCGCTGGTACTCCCAATATATAAGTGCTTTTATTGTTTTGCATATCGTGGCGTTATCTAAACCACTTCAACAAAGACAAGACATGACATATTTTACACATATTATTTTCATTTGGTTATTTACTTAACCATACATCATTCTTTTATATCATTTGATTTTCATATGATTTTATAAAAGAAAATATTTTATAAGGTTCATGACTACTTTTCGTTAAACATTTCTTTTAACATTCAAAGTCATGAATCTTCAACACTAAACCTATGTCACTCACAGGCATTTTTATGCTGACGTATTTACTTTCACATATGTTTCAGGAGCGAATGTTTGATGTGAGCGAGCTTTACTTAGGGCGACTAGGGCCTTAGCAATCAAAAATCAAGAAAGTTATCATCTTTTATGTTATGTGTTTTGTTTGAACTAAGACAATGTAATAACTTAAGCCTGTAAAACTTAACTTTAATTATCATGTGTTTTGAAACAATAATTCTGCCACACGAATCCCCGACGTTTCCGCCGCGGTTTGTTGTTTTACGCGGTCAGGGTATGACAGGTTACCACACGAATCGGCATAGTTTCGTAGTTTGACACAAATAGTCCTTGCGATCGAATAAACTTGATTTTGCCATACCAAAGCCTTCAAAACTTATTTCTAAGTTATGTAAAGGTTATTTAAGGTATGTTAAACATATATTGATGTTCCGGAGTGTTTGTCGCGTTAAACTGATTACGTTTACGCATCAGTTTGCATATAACTTTCCAGAAAACGATATAGAGTTTGAAATTAAACAAAAATCGAAACGTGCAAAATAGCAAACATAAATAAACAAACATTGGGGTAAAATAACATTGTTTTATTGATAATTGAACTGATTAGAGTTTATACAATGATTACAAGCACAGATGTCACACAAGCCCATAAGCGTTAGGGCTTTAGAAATGATTATTCAGACGGACCTCACTTCTCGCATTTGTGCTGCACAAAGAGAAGCTCTTAAGAAAGAGAACATTAAGGCTGAATATCTCCGAGGAATGGAGAAGAGGTTGGAGCCTAACGAGGAAGGAACCTTGTATTTTATGGAACGTATTTGGGTTCCGCTTTATGGTGGTATTAGAGAGGTTATTTTCGATGAAGCTCATAAATCGAGGTACTCGATCCATCCAGGATCGGACAAGATGTACCAAGATCTGAAGGATTACTATTGGTGGCCAACACTTAAGAGTGATGTTGCCATCTACGTTGGAAAGTTCTTAACTTGTGCCAAGGTAAAGGTCGAGTATCAGAAACCCTCAGGTCTTCTGCAACAGCTAGGGATACCCATGTGGAAGTGGGAGCAGATTTCGATGGACTTCATCACAATGTTACCCAGGACTCCCAGAGGTCATGATACGGTTTGGGTAATCGTAGACCGGTTGACAAAGTCTGCGCAGTTCTTACCGATACTGGAAAAGGATAACACTGGCAAGCTAGCCGAGCTTTACCTCAGCGAGATAGTGGCACGTAATGGAGTGCCTATCTCGATAATCTCTGAAAGAGATGGAAGGTTTGTGTCAAGGATTTGGCAATCCTTTCAAGAAGCTTTTGGTTCTCAGTTGAATCTGAGTACAGCTTTTCACCCGCAGACGGACGGACAGAGCGAGAGAACTATTCAGACGCTAGAAGATATGCTACGTGCTTGTGTAATGGATTTGGGTGGTAGTTGGGATACCCATCTGCCTCTGGTTGAGTTTTCCTATAACAACAGCTACCATACAAGCATCCAAGCTGCACCGTTCGAGGCTCTCTACGAACGTAAGTGCTGATCGCCATTATGCTGGACAGATGCAGGTGATAGACAAATGGTTGGTCCTGAACTGGTCCAAGAAACAACCGATAAGATCATACAGATCCGAGAGTGCATCAAGGTGGCTCGTGATCGACAGAAGAGTTATGCGGATCAAAGGCGAAAGCCTTTGGAATTCAAAGTGGGTGATATGCTTTTGTTAAAAGTCTCACCTTGGAAAGGTGTAGCACGCTTTGGGAAGCGTGGTAAGTTAAACCCACGCTATATCGGACCATTCAGAATACTAGAAAGGGTTGGTACCATAGCATACAAGTTGGAGTTACCAGAGGAACTACACGGTGTTCATGATACATTTCATGTATCTAACCTGAAGAAAAGTCCAACTCAAGAGACAGTAATCATCCCTGCGGATGAAGTGTATATAGACGACACACTCCACTTCACAGAAGAACCCGTTGAGGTTACCGATTAGAAAGTTAACAAGACTCGGAGGAGTAGTGTTCAGCTTGTCAAGGTTCAATGGAACGCACGTCATGGCCCAGAGCTTACTTGGGAGCGTGAAGATCGTATGAAAGCAAAATATCCGCATTTGTTCCCTAACTCCCCTACAGCTAATAGCGCAGCATAAAATTTCAGGACGAAATTTTCTTAACAGGGGGAGAATGTGACAATTGTCAAAATTTCATGTATCCGTACAATAACCAGACAATGATTAATGCTTTATGTGTTGATTTAAAAATTATGACATGAATGCTTTCTGATTATTGTCATATACATACATGTGCATCACATATTGCATAATGTCATATCATTACTGCATGCAACACATATTGAATCAAATGATGCACGAAACAGAGGTAGCACAGTTATTAGACAAATCAGAAATATGCTGACGGAGTTCAGTACATAGACAGACATGGTATTAAGACACAAAATGGGCCAGAAACCAAGAGTTACACTAGTATAGTGTGTAGGGAAGTAAGGATCATAAAACTGCCTTCCTAGTGATAGTTTAAGTGCTGGAAAGTGCCTAAAACTCACATAAACTGCAGAATTCAGCAAAAATCAGCTTTTAGACATCTAAATATTATGCAGAAATATGGTTAAATGGTCCAGAATGCTTTCCTAAGTGTCGGGAATCAAAACTGTCACAAAAGGTAACATAAAGCACACTAAACTGCATAGTTTAGCACCTTAACACACCGTTAACCAGCCGAACAACCGGACACTACCCGAAACACCAAATTTTCACTAGAAGCATTGTTTTATCATTTCCGAGCTAGTTATGGTCCCCGAACATCATAACACACTATATAACATCATAACAACTAAATAACCTAACTAAACCATTAGATTTCAACTAATAACCTTAACATTCCATTGAAACCCAACCCTATACCCCCCCCCATGGTGACGGTCAGAAAGGGTGGCCCACCCTTTGATTTTCTTTGCATTTTTTAAAGGATCTTTTCTAGAGCTTTGGTGAACATAATATAGAAAGGATTAGAGCATGTTGGAAGATTATATAACCAACCAATAGTCCATAACCTTCTCATTTCTCTAACACACCAACACTTCACTCTTTCTCCTTCTTCTCCATCTAGTCTCAGCCGAGAACAAGACCCCTACCACCACCATTTTCACTTCATTTCCATATCCATTCACAAGTGATCACAAGGTGCTAGAAGCAAGGATAAGAAGCTAGGAGCCTTTGGAAGTGGAAGGACCTCTCTCACAAGCTATTAACCACCAAGTTCATCATCTTCATCTTCTTGAACATCATCCCTAGCCCTGTGCTAGTAGTAAGACCTTCCTAATCTCATTTTACATCTTGTTATGTTGGTTAAAAGTATGTGCAAATCACTAATCATGAAGAACACTAAAGATCAAGAACATAATCTTAAACATAAGACTAAGAATCATCATAAACTATGTTGTTTAAGTGTTTATATGCTTCTTGATTGTTGATTATTTGTGATTGTGATGTTAAACATCATATAAACCTTGCTAGATTGTGATTAAAGACATGATCTAGCAAGATGAGAGGATGATTATGTTATAAATCAAGATGATCACCCTTATGTGAAAGCATGAACTTGAAGTATGAAGTGTTTTTCTTGAATGATGATGATCAAAGTGTAATATAAGTCTTGTAAGTGTGTGATTTCAAAAATGATTTTCTCAAGAAACTAAGTTTACATATAAGATTTACATAAATATGGTTCTTAAAGAAACTAATCACATTTTTAGTTGTTAATCAAGTGTAGAAACATGTTAATGACAAGAAGAATTCAAAAAGAAATATTGTTAGAAAATCATTTCACAAGTTGTAAACATCTAAAATCCTCAAGAATGATGTTTTTAGACAAATAACCACACTTTAAAGGGGATCTAAGCTTACTCAACACTCTACTAAGTTACTACAAATTTTTATAAATTTTCAAGTTCATGAAGTAGTGTAAAATGCTTGATTTTGGCATTTGGTAAGTATTGTTTGCTTTGTTGATGAATTGTGATGATTTATAAAAGAAAATGATATGCTATGAAAGCATGGAAACCTCCATTTTTAAGAGGAAACTATGGCAAAATTTTTCTAGAAATTAAACACTTAGAAAAATATTTTTAAACAAGTGTTACAAGTATATTTTAACCATGACTTTTCATATAAAATTTGCCATAAATTTTGTTACAAAAATTATAAATATTGGAGGTTGGTTTTGGGAAATAAAAGTGACTAAATATGTATTTAGGAAAATATATATTTAGATGTCACAATGTGTGTGCTTATTCGTATATTATGTGTATTAGTTAAATTATTTTAGGACTTGAAATAATATAACCCACCAAAATACCAAGAATTATAATACAAAATATTACCAAAATCCCAAGAAATAAATATATAAATTATACCCAAAAAATTGGAAGAAACCGAACAAGGAATATAACTTACAAAAATATTCCGGAATTAAATTTATAAGTATATTTTGGTAAACGGTATTTTGGAAACCAAGAAAATGAAAATATGATTTTTATAATAGCTACAAATTATATCATATTTTTGACAAGAAGAAATCATATTATTTTTGGGTAGAGAAAAATATATATGTTTTCTTGAATTACTAGAAAATATATTATTTTTGGAGAAAATATATATTTTCTTAAACAAATTTAGAATCTATTATTTTCAAGTGAAAATGGATTTATAAATATTTTCTAAGTTAATCTTGAAAATATGTTATTTTTGAGATTTATATGAAAATATAAATATTTTTGCTAAGGAAGAAATATAAATAATTTTCTATACTGGTTTTCTTAAAGTATTTATATATTTAAGAATATATGTACATTGGTGATTTTATTTGAAAATAGTAATATTCCCGAAAAATAAATACAAAAATTAAGTATAAGAATACTTAATAAACACAATAAAAATATGTATTGTTGTACGTTTAATAAATACACCGGAATACGCCACCGATACTTGGCAAAAATATACAATTTTAAGAATACGAGTATGAATACACCCATCCTTGGGGAAAATATACATGTATAAGTACATAATGTATCAAGTTAAAATATATTATTTTAACAAATAATTATATACTTTGGAGAAAAAATTAAGACACAAGGAAATGTAACTCAAAGATACTAATTAGGACTAAAAGTTAAGGCACTACCTATCCGTCTAATAAACCATAGTACGTTTGTAGGTAGTCGTGTGAACAAGTGGCACCTTTGAGTTACATCGGATTCGAGACGCAAGACTGTGAGTTCATGTCCCCCTTTTCTTTTAACTGTTTTCAGTTTTATAACTTTGGGGGTGAAGTACATGTTACAAATTGTTTACAAACGTTTACATATGGTATGGTTAGCTAAGGAATGAACTGTTAGATCATGTGAGTGGTGGGTACAACGCTTAAGACCATTAATCCTCGTAGTAGGACTGAGGGACATGAGTGATAGATCTATTTGGGTGTTGCGAGCCCCACCCATGAGGACCGGGATTTGGCGCATGAGGTGACTATGTCTTCCAGCCGGAAGCCCGGTACAAATCCGCTAGGTTTGAGCCTTCCTGCATGTAAGGACCTGCAAAAATGCCCTAAAACGACCCGTAAGTGAAAACCCGGACCCCTGAAACCCTAATCCATAACAAAAATCAAGAAAATCAGATTTTTGGTTTTGACGCGGGCCGTGTAAACCTTAAGGTAAGGTTACGCGGGCCGCGACAACTCATAAAACCTCCGGATAAGCTTTCAAGCCACGTGTCGTACACGTGGCAGATCTACCGATGACACGCTAGCCCTAGTTTAGACTAGGTGGCCCTCGCGGGCCGCGTAAGACCTTGTTAAGGTTTACGCGGGCCGCGTAAAACTTAAAAAGTTGCTATAAATTGCTGGTGCATGAGCAGTTCATCTGTGTTCAAAAATTTCAATCAAAAACGTTTCTTACTGCTCAAATTCGAAGTTTTATGTAGGGAAATGCTGCTACGAATACAGGGTATTAACTCGATCACTGCTACGATACAATGTCCGATTGATTGAAACCGATCCGATGGATGTTTAAGTGCTGCCCAATTCGGGGCTATACTTTGTCATTCGTCGTGAGGGTTTTGATTTCGTGAGCTTATCGTAAATGTTGTATTAAGTTACTGACCTAGTATCGTGTGCATTGTTATTTAAATTAGGTTATCAGGCTTATTAGTAGGCTAAACTCTGTCCGTCTAAACTTGCAATGTGAGTCATTCTCTTTTTATCAACAATGTTTTACAATACTCCAATTATTTTCAAAAGTTATAATTACAGGGATTAAGTCTTGGTTATCTTGAATCACTGGCTAGTGGGGTATTGTGCACATTACTAATTTCTCACGGTTAAATTCAACAACCTAACAGTGATAATCATCACTACTTGGGTGAAAGGACCCAATAGTGGTATGACCATCGTCACCAGGGTGTGACACGGCGCTAGATAAAAATAAGATAGTAGCCATTGTTATCGCTCTTATGCTGTAATTTATAACTATGTGTCGTTTTATCAAAATTGAGTGACTCGCCAGTATTTCCCCGCTGATAAAATATTTTTAAAACATGTTTCAGGTGACCTACTGTGAATCAAGGAAAAGTGCTACGGAGCACTAATAAAGCTTGAAGTGGTGGCTCAGTAAAATAAATAAACATGTTTTGTAAATCAGGGAATTTCCTCGTGAAATTCCTCTATTGTAAATTACGGGGTTTAACCCAAATTAGGAAATAAAATAATTGGGCATTTTCAAGTTTTCAAAGATCCTGTTAAAACTTCCGCTGTCAACTCAAATAATAAATACCATGTGTTTCTGTCCCGCGGCTCCTGGACCGGGTCACACCGGGACGGGGGCCGTGACAGAAAAAGGTGGTATCAGAGCCACTGATTTAAGCCAATTAAGTATTTAGAAATGTTTAATTTCTCAAATTGCCATTCTGTGATTCTGTGAAAATTTAACTTGCAATTTTGTGTTTTCTCTATATCTTCTAAACAGCATGAATAAGTTGTCTGAAGCTCTTCAGAATCTCAATATCCATTCTGTTGGTATGAAAGTTTCCGGGGGCTTTTCCGACTATCTGGCCGATACGGAAGAACCTATGGAATTCCAGGCTCAAACCCAGGAGAAACCCAAGTCAAAGAAGAGAAGAAGATTTGTAGGCTGGAGACGCGCACGGAGGAAGAAGCCAGCCGCACTGAGGATTAAGAAGACTGAGAATCCCAAGGATAAAGGCAAAGGAATAGAGATCGGGGAAAGTTCAGGGCAAGCACAGGAAATGCCACCATGGGAAGAGTTGGATCGCAAACTGGAAAATTGTGACCTCATTGGACCTGCCAATGAAGACCTCTTCAATTACCCAATTGAAGCCCAACTTCCAGCCAATCTGGAAGCTGCTATTCCAGATCCCATTGTCAACCACCAACTTCTACCCGGAGAACTGGAGGAATGGTGGACAAGTGATTGGCAATTTCAGAATCTCTTGAATAACCCTCATACCTTTTTCCCACAATTTGACCCTGAGCCTGCACCAACCCCACCTATGAGCACAGAAAACTTGGCTGAACTCCGCCACTATGGCGAAGAGCTGGTGGGCGCAGGAAATAGAATCCGGGAAGTGGGAGAGAGGATATCATGGAAATACGACGAGAGGGAACGTCGTTTCTGAAGTGCCAGCTGATAGGGATCGTATGTGGTTGTGTGGTTACTTGTTTAATAATAATAATAATCATAATAAGAAAAATATAACTATGTAAAATAACTTAAAATAAAACTTTTGTAATATAACGGGTGTGTAATGATGCATACTAATATATATAAAAATATCAATGTCGCAAAGTCGACAATTTTGGCTATACGTGTTAACGTGATTATGTGCGATTGTTTTATTGTGTTTGGTGGTTATTATTTTATGCTAATCACTTATATATATTAATTATCAGATGGAACGCGTTAGTAATGAACCAGTTAACGAAGTTAACCAATCTGAGCAAAACAATGGAGATCAATTTCTGAATAGGCAGGATATCGAAAATATCGTTGCCCAGGGAATAGCAAATGCTATTCCAGCAATCCTCGCTGCTGCCCGAAATCCAGTTGAACCTCAACCAATTATTCCTAGCAAATGTATTCACGGCAACAATTTCAGTAATAGTGTAAATGGAGGTGGCAACAATAATAATAACGATAATGATGGGATGCAAGCCCCATTCCTTAAGAAAATGAAAGCTGCAACGCGTGGTTGCACTTACAAGGAATTTCTTGCCTGTCAACCGGTTGAATTTTGTAACAACTGTGCATGTAATCACTATGAACAGTTCTATTATCAATAAAACAATGTTATTTGATCCCAATGTTTGTTTGATTGTGTTTTACATTTTTCATGTTTTGACTTTTATGTAATTTCAAACTCTACATCGCTTTCTGGAGAGTTATACGCAAACTAGTGCGTAAACGTACTCAGTTTAATGCGAGAAATACTCCGGAACATCAACATATACTCAACATACCTTAAATAACCTTTACATAACTTAGAAATAAGTTTTGAAGGCTTTGGTATGGCAAAAACAAGTTAATTCGCTTACAGGGACTAAATATGACAAACTGCGAAAGTATGTCAATTTGAACTGTAACGAACATTCCGGAACATGACCATAAGTTAAACACACCTTAAATATCCTTTACATAGCTTAAAAATAGGCTTTAAGGGGTTTGGTGTGCTAAAATAAACTTTTGGAACATTCAGGGACTAAAAGTGTCAAAAAGTGCACAAGTTTGCATTTTCGCGCATAACTTACGTTCTGAATACATCTGGATATCCAAAAATTTATGTAAGCATGACTACATTATATTTTAGTGTTCGCCTTAAGAAAAATCCATTCGTCGCGTCATTTGGATCGTTTTTCGCGCTTATGCGCATTCCGTCGTAATTAAGCGAACATCGCGTTCGTACGACCAAACGAACCGACATCCTAGATATTTTTGAGCATGTTTTGAGTTCCCTATACTTTAACTTCATTTTAGAGCCTTGAAATGAGGTTAACGGGGTTCAAACGCATCGAAAATCGCTTAAACAAGGTGCAGGGACCATTTCTGGAAAATCTGCCAAAACAGGGGCCTAGCGTGACGCGACGGGCCTTAGCGTCACGCGAGCCCCCTTCTGGACCAGATTCAGTGTTTTAATCACAAGTTGCAACCAATTAATCCTTAACCACATGTTTTAGGTTGATGTGTCACAAAGTTAAGGAGCATATGTGGCTCCATAAACCTTTCAACAAGTGTACGGGCTAGATCTTTTCCCCTTTTCCAAGAAACGATCTCAACGGTTCACCGAAAACTATATATACCCCATGCCTTTCATTGTTTTTAAGCACTAGAATCTTATTAGTTGTGTTCTAAGTTGAAACCTTGTTTCATACCTGAACTATACTGATCTAGATTAGCATTCGGGGACCCTTCGTAAGTATTCTTTCGTTCTTTTCCTTATTTTTACTGCTTTTCGAGTCAGAAAGTCAAACTTTGTTTGACTTTCAGCGTTGACCAGTAATGGTCAATGCGAAGTTCGTTAGAACTTCGCAACGTGATTGTAATCACGATGGTCATAGTCCCTTGGGACTATGCCTACTGATTACCACGTTGTCTAGGGTCGTAGGGTAGGCGATCTAATAAATCGCCTATACCTTCGAACCCGACCCAGTTTGGTCGATCATTAGGATCCGACCAAACACATTAGGTGACCATAGTGTAGGGAATAACCTTCCGAGGTTATACCTTATGGTCACGACGTGTAAGTAGTTGTATGATAGGTAGTTTATATGCCTTAGGTAAATTACCAGAATACCCTTTTCATACATAATTGGTAATTTAGCATATGTAACCTAAACTTTTGTCACGTAACTGATTATGTAACATGTTTAGGCATATAATACTTGTCATAGGACTAGTTAGGCGGTCCAAACGCGTTTCACGCGCATGACGCGTTAAAGTAGCATAAGCTTCCTAAACGGGTCGTAATGGGTCGTAAACATTTATGTTAAATTTCATTTAGCATGTAGGCTTTGTTAAACCATATCACGTGAGTTCCGACACTCATTTGGTTTACAAACCCTAATGCTACCCAGTCTTCCGAGATAGGTCCGGTTTATTAACATAGTTACCTATACTAGGTGCCGTTTGATTCCGAGATCTCTAGCATTACTTGGTGATTATCTTTAGACATCTGAGCAATCACAAGTGAGTACATAGACCCCTCTTTTACTGTTTTCCAAACTGTTTTGGGGTGGAACACATGTGCCTACTTGTTACTTTCATGCTTTCCTGTTTTCACATCATATACATGCTATGTTCGTTAGTACATTATAGTACATGATTTCATTACATCTCATGCTAGGTGTGCCCATTGTGTGCATTACTTGGTACATTGTTTTACATGACATTTCATGCTAGGTATGCCCATTGTGTGCATTACTTAGTACATTGTTTTACATGACATTTCATGCTAGGTGTGCCCATTGTGTGCATTACTTAGTACATCGTTTTACATGACATTTCACGCTATGTATGTTCATTTGATTACATACTTAGTGCATTGTTTTCTCATGCTCACATTTTGTTATGACATTTGGTTTGTTTACATGGGACAATATATCCATTAACATTAGCTACGCCGTTCGTTAGTAGGTAGTGGTACCATAGGAATTGACAACTCCCGTTCCGGACATCCCAGGGTAAGGGGACAGAAAGGAATGACCGAATTCGTTGACATTAAGACAGATAGACCTTTAATTTGTTTAAAGGGTTTATCACCACAGTCGCCAGGCTTGGATGTATGCATTTTCACAATACCGCATAAATGTTCATATTAAATAGTTGCATGCATTTACGCAAAACATAAATGTTGATTTAAACCAAGTTTTACTTCAATATTTTGTTTTTGTGCATATGGTTTAGTTGAGACATTTCACTTGCCATACATGACATTTTGACATAGACATTATTCACATAGACATTTGACATGGATATTTGACATAGACATTTGACATGGATATTTGACATAGACATTTGACATGATTTACATCTTGACATAAACACTTTGACATATTATTCAATACAATTGACAATTGGTTTAAACATAGACTTCTTACATTGGTTGGTTTGGTTTGATTAAGTGATTAAGTAACGATGCGTGTGTAATATGATACAAGCATGGTGGATACGCCGCTGGTACTTCCTATATATAAGTGTTTGTATGGTATTACATGGCGTAGCGTTATTTGAATCATTTCAGTTTGAGACATAGAGCATTTTATACAAATAACATACTTTTCACAAGTCATTGATTTACAAACAACTTATCTTATACAAACACATTTTTACATGGTTATTTATTTAACCCGACATTTACTTATACATATCATCTGATCTTATTGTTTTCAAATGATTTACATGACAAAGTAAATTACAAGGTTCATGACTAAACATTTTTCTTAAACATAAGTCATGAATCTTATTTTCACAAAACCTATGTATCTCACAGGCATTTTTATGCTGACGTACCTATTTTCACATGTGTTTTCAGGAGCTTTTCCGTAAGATGTTGATCATGATACTAGGGCGGACCTGTGCCTTAGAGACTAAAAACGAAGATAGATTATGTTTAATTATGTTATAAACTCTGTATTTCCTGTGTTAAGACAATGTGACTCTTGTTTAATAAATAAAATACAACTTTGTTTGCCATGGATTTGAAACAATTAATTCTGTCGCAACACGCCCCGATGTTTCCGCCGCGATTTGTTGTTTTACGCGGTCGGGGTGTGACAGAAGAGTTGGTATCAGAGCCAATGGTTATAGGGAATTAGGTTATTAGTAATGCTTTGACCTAGACTATAACTTTTCTAGGAACCTAACACAAGCTATCTTGTGTTTAGATCTTAAAACATGTACATCACCTATCCTTAGGTGATTAACAAAACAAGGAACTAAAATTTTTTTTTCCGAAACGATTTTTGAAAAACAATCATCTGTTTTTGAATAAATTTTTACAAGGTTTTGAACCCTCTGTTATATGGTTTTGAACCCTTTTCAGTATTGGTTTTTGGCCTTGTGCCTTCTAATTTTCAAAAATCCCGTCAAACGTTTTGGGTTTTAAATAATGTGAACATGTGCAAACTGGAAGGGTGAATGCCTGTATTCTGAGTTTTCTGTCTAGGCAAGCACTTCGTATACATCTCAACCAGACGCGAGACCAGTTGTGCTTACCTGGGAATTCTTGGGATGAGTGTTCACTTATAGGCGAGCGTGTCTTCATTATACATTATTTTTGATCCATTTACTTTGATTAGTCACAGTGAGTCGTTTGTTTGCTTTGTGATACGGACGAATGACCACCATCTATGCTGTTTGCAATTCTTGTTTTTATCATCTCATTCTTTTCATCCAATCATCTCACTCGTTTCTTTTCATGTTTTCCTCTTTTAGAATGCCTCCTCGACGCGAGAACCAGATAGCTACTGCCGAGCTGGCAGAAATTATTGCGCAGCAGATGGCTGCTCAGTTTCCAAATCTCTTTGCTCAATGGCAACAAGCCAACAACAACAACAATGGTCCGTGCAAATACAAGGATTTTAACTCAGCTAAGCCACTCAAGTTTAGTGGTTCTGAGGGAGCGACTGGGCTTCTTCAGTGGTTTGAGAGCATAGAGAATACTTTTCGCCACGTGCAGTGTCTCGAAAATCGCAAAGTCGAGTTTGCTTCGAGCGTATTTCAGAAGAGGGCTTTGACATGGTGGAACGGGGTTATGAGGGACCAAGGTGCAGAAGTTGCTCTCGCACAGACATGGGCTGAACTTAGAGCCCTTATGATGAGGGAATTCTGTCCTCGTCATGAGCAGCGAGCCTTGGAGAAAGAGTTTGATAATTTGAAGCAAGATAGTGGAGAGCACAGGGCATATACTGACAGGTTTGAGGAGTTGAGTCTGCTTTGCCCGACTATGGTTACCCCACTCGACAAGGCTATCGAGAGATACATCGATGGCCTACCTGACTCGGTACAAGACATTCTTACTGGTAGTAACCCTGCCACACTCCGTCAGGCGATTGAGTTATCAGCGACATTGACTGAGTCGCAGATTAGAAAGGGGAAGCTACACCGGAAGGGTGACAAGGGCAAGAAGCAGTCGGCTGACAAGGAAGACAGCAAGAAAGGTCAAAACTTGAATGGAAAGAACTCTGGTTCTTCGAAGAGGTCAAGGAAGCGTAAGGCTTCCCAAAATTTTGCTATCACTACCCAAGCTAATCAGACAGCTCTCAACCAACCTGCACAGCCTCCAGCGAAGAAACCCTATACAGGGAATGCACCTTTGTGCAATAGATGCAACAGTCACCACCAGCCGCAACTTCCATGCCGTTTCTGTACTAACTGTGGGAAATCAGGCCATCTCGCCAATGTTTGTCGATCTGCTCAGAATCCCGCGGTTCAGAACCCGGCTCAACAAGTTGCTCAGCCTCCTGCTCCGCAACAGGGTCAAGCTGCACGACCACAATACCCACCTGGTGCTTGTTACAATTGTGGGGATCTGACCCACTATAGAAATCGGTGCCCAAGACTGGCGAACCAGAACCAGAACCAAAACCAGAATCCGGCTCCGGCTCGAGGCCGAGTTTTTAACATGAATGCCCAAGAGGCACAGGCTGACGATAATGTGGTGAACGGTACGTTCTTTATTAATAATCAGCCTGCATCCGTTCTTTTCGATTCCGGTGCCGATAAGAGTTTCGTGTCTTTGTCTTTTGAGCAAATGCTTCGCGTGTCTAGAACGAAACTAGGCAAATTTTTGACAGTAGAGGTTGCTAGTGGTGAACCCATTATTCTTGATTCTGTTCTTCACAACTGCCAGTTGAATCTTAACGACCATCTTTTTCCTATTGACCTCGCGCCTATGCAACTTGGAAGCTTTGACGTTATTGTGGGAATGGATTGGTTATCCAAGCATCACGCAGAGATAGTTTGTTCTAAGAAGATTGTTCGTGTGCCGCTTTCGACAGGCGAGATCCTGCAAGTTCAAGGTGAGAAGCCTACCGGTGGTCTCAAACTCATGTCTTGTTTTAAAGCTCGGAAGTATCTGCAGAAGAACTATGTGGCTTTCTTAGCACATGTTACAGAAGATAAAGGCAAGGGTAAGTCTATTTCAGATATTTCTGTCGTTCGGGATTATTCTGAAGTATTCCCTGAAGACTTACCTGGTCTACCTCCAGCACGCCAAGTCGAGTTCCGCATTGATCTCGTACCTGGTGCAAACCCCATTGCCAGAGCTCCATATCGTCTTGCACCGTCGGAGATGCAAGAGTTGTCTAAACAGCTTCAGGAGCTCTCTGACAAAGGTTTTATACGTCCTAGTTTTTCACCTTGGGGTGCTCCCGTTCTTTTTGTCAAGAAGAAGGATGGATCCTTTAGGATGTGTATCGATTATCGTGAGCTTAACAAGCTTACCATCAAGAATCGATATCCCCTACCTCGCATCGATGATCTCTTTGATCAGTTACAAGGCGCTTCTTATTTTTCGAAGATTGATCTGCGATCTGGATATCATCAACTTCGGGTGCAAGAAGAAGACATTCCGAAGACAGCATTCCGTACTCGTTATGGACATTACGAGTTCACAGTCATGCCATTCGGTTTGACTAATGCTCCTGCTGTTTTCATGGACTTAATGAATAGGGTCTGCAAACCTTATTTGGATCAGTTCGTCATTGTTTTTATCGATGACATCTTGATTTACTCTAAGACGCGAGCTGATCACGAGCAGCATCTTCGTCTTACTCTGGAACTCCTGAAGAAAGAGCAACTTTTCGCCAAATTCTCCAAGTGCGAATTTTGGCTTAAAGAAGTTCAATTTTTGGGACACATTATCAACGAACGAGGTGTTCATGTAGATCCCTCCAAGATCAGTGCGATTAAGGATTGGGATACGCCTACTACTCCTACTGAAGTTCGTTCTTTTCTTGGCCTAGCGGGTTATTATCGCCGCTTCATAGAAAACTTCTCTAAGATTGCAGTTCCTCTAACTGCTCTAACTCAGAAGAAAATGCCCTTTTATTGGGGATTCAAACAAGAGGAAGCTTTTCAACACCTGAAGCAGAAGCTTTGCGATGCGCCTGTTCTATCATTGCCTGAGGGTGATGATGATTTTGTCGTGTATTGTGATGCATCTAAATTGGGTCTTGGCTGTGTTCTGATGCAAAGGAACAAAGTCATAGCCTATGCATCAAGACAATTGAAGATACATGAGAAGAACTACACCACTCATGATCTTGAGTTGGGTGCAGTTGTTTTCGCTCTCAAGATCTGGAGACACTATTTGTACGGTACAAAATGTGTGGTTTTCACCGACCACAAAAGTCTTCAGCATATCTTCAACCAGAAAGAACTCAACATGAGACAGCGACGTTGGGTTGAGCTTTTAAACGACTACGACTGTGAAATTCGCTACCATCCTGGTAAGGCGAATGTCGTGGCCGATGCATTGAGTCGCAAGGAACGTACTAAGCTTCATTGTGTACGTGTTCAATCTGTTATTCAAGCACAATCCGATATCCAAGCACGCATTTCTCAGGCCCAACAATCTTGTGTTTCACAAGGTTTGATGGATAAGGAATTTCCCTATCACATAACACCTGCTCTTGAACTGAAGGACAATGGGTCATATTACTTCATGGACCGTTTGTGGGTCCCAAGCCAGGATGATCTTCGTGCCTTGCTTATGGATGAAGCCCATAAGTCTCGTTATTCTATTCATCCGGGCTCAGATAAAATGTATAAGGATCTTCGTATTCACTATTGGTGGCCAGGTATGAAGAAAGATATTGCCTTATACGTATCCAAATGCCTTACTTGTCTTAAGGTTAAGGCTGAACATCAGCGTCCTTCTGGTTTATTGGAGCAACCAGAGATCCCAGTTTGGAAATGGGAAAACATTACTATGGATCTCATTACTAAACTCCCGCGCACAAAGAAAGGTCATGATGCCATCTGGGTAGTCGTTGATCGTCTTACAAAGTCAGCACATTTCTTGCCAATCCGCGAGGATTTTCCTACTGACAGACTTGCTCAAATCTATGTAGATGAAATTGTAGCTCGACATGGTGTTCCTTTGAACATCATTTCTGACAGAAATGCTCGTTTCACTTCTCACTTTTGGAGAACCATGCAATCTGCTATGGGGACCCAACTAAATCTGAGCACAGCTTATCATCCGCAAACGGATGGTCAATCTGAGAGAACAATCCAGACTCTGGAGGATATGCTAAGAGCTTGTGTGATCGATTTTGGTGGTAGCTGGGATTCACATCTTAAATTGATTGAATTCTCCTACAACAACAGTTATCACACTAGCATCAAAATGGCTCCTTTTGAGGCTCTCTATGGTCGAAAATGTCGTTCACCAGTCTGCTGGAATGAGATTGGCGAGGCTCAACTTACTGGACCTGCCCTCATTTTAGAGACAACTGACAAGGTCAAGAAAGTTCGTGATAACCTTCAGGCAGCTAGAAACCGTCAGAAGATTTACGCGGACCCAAAACGCAAAGCCTTGGAATTTCAAGTCGGTGATCGAGTATTACTTAAGGTCTCACCTTGGAAAGGTGTGATCAGATTTGGAAAGAAAGGAAAACTTGCACCTAGATATGTTGGACCATTCAAGATCGTCGAAAGAATCGGAAAGGTAGCTTACAGACTTGAGTTACCTCCTGAACTGGGAAATGTTCATCCAACTTTTCACATATCAAATCTCAAGAATTGTACAGCTGATGAGAACTTCTCCATACCGCTTGACGAAATTCGTGTTGGCAAAACACTGAAATTTGTTGAGAAACCAGTGGAAATCATGGAACGTGAAGTCAAGTGGCTTAAACGCAAGCGCATTCCTTTGGTCAAAGTTCGCTGGGAAGCTAAACGTGGACCTGAGTTTACTTGGGAACGCGAAGATCAAATGAAGGCGAAATATACACATCTTTTTCCACGAGTTTCCTCTAAATAAATTTCGGGACGAAATTTCCACAAGTAGGGGAGACTGTAACAACTGTGCATGTAATCACTATGAACAGTTCTATTATCAATAAAACAATGTTATTTGATCCCAATGTTTGTTTGATTGTGTTTTACATTTTTCATGTTTTGACTTTTATGTAATTTCAAACTCTACATCGCTTTCTGGAGAGTTATACGCAAACTAGTGCGTAAACGTACTCAGTTTAATGCGAGAAATACTCCGGAACATCAACATATACTCAACATACCTTAAATAACCTTTACATAACTTAGATATAAGTTTTGAAGGCTTTGGTATGGCAAAAACAAGTTAATTCGCTTACAGGGACTAAATATGACAAACTGCGAAAGTATGTCAATTTGAACTGTAACGAACATTCCGGAACATGACCATAAGTTAAACACACCTTAAATATCCTTTACATAGCTTAGAAATAGGCTTTGAGGGGTTTGGTGTGCTAAAATAAACTTTTGGAACATTCAGGGACTAAAAGTGTCAAAAAGTGCACAAGTTTGCATTTTCGCGCATAACTTACGTTCTGAATACATCTGGATATCCAAAAATTTATGTAAGCATGACTACATTATATTTTAGTGTTCTCCTTAAGAAAAATCCATTCGTCGCGTCATTTGGATCGTTTTTCGCGCTTATGCGCATTCCGTCGTAATTAAGCGAACATCGCGTTCGTACGACCAAACGAACCGACATCCTAGATATTTTTGAGCATGTTTTGAGTTCCCTATACTTTAACTTCATTTTAGAGCCTTGAAATGAGGTTAACGGGGTTCAAACGCATCGAAAATCGCTTAAACAAGGTGCAGGGACCATTTCTGGAAAATCTGCCAAAACAGGGGCCTAGCGTGACGCGACGGGCCTTAGCGTCACGCGAGCCCCCTTCTGGACCAGATTCAGTGTTTTAATCACAAGTTGCAACCAATTAATCCTTAACCACATGTTTTAGGTTGATGTGTCACAAAGTTAAGGAGCATATGTGGCTCCATAAACCTTTCAACAAGTGTACGGGCTAGATCTTTTCCCCTTTTCCAAGAAACGATCTCAACGGTTCACCGAAAACTATATATACCCCATGCCTTTCATTGTTTTTAAGCACTAGAATCTTATTAGTTGTGTTCTAAGTTGAAACCTTGTTTCATACCTGAACTATACTGATCTAGATTAGCATTCGGGGACCCTTCGTAAGTATTCTTTCGTTCTTTTCCTTATTTTTACTGCTTTTCGAGTCAGAAAGTCAAACTTTGTTTGACTTTCAGCGTTGACCAGTAATGGTCAATGCGAAGTTCGTTAGAACTTCGCAACGTGATTGTAATCACGATGGTCATAGTCCCTTGGGACTATGCCTACTGATTACCACGTTGTCTAGGGTCGTAGGGTAGGCGATCTAATAAATCGCCTATACCTTCGAACCCGACCCAGTTTGGTCGATCATTAGGATCCGACCAAACACATTAGGTGACCATAGTGTAGGGAATAACCTTCCGAGGTTATACCTTATGGTCACGACGTGTAAGTAGTTGTATGATAGGTAGTTTATATGCCTTAGGTAAATTACCAGAATACCCTTTTCATACATAATTGGTAATTTAGCATATGTAACCTAAACTTTTGTCACGTAACTGATTATGTAACATGTTTAGGCATATAATACTTGTCATAGGACTAGTTAGGCGGTCCAAACGCGTTTCACGCGCATGACGCGTTAAAGTAGCATAAGCTTCCTAAACGGGTCGTAATGGGTCGTAAACATTTATGTTAAATTTCATTTAGCATGTAGGCTTTGTTAAACCATATCACGTGAGTTCCGACACTCATTTGGTTTACAAACCCTAATGCTACCCAGTCTTCCGAGATAGGTCCGGTTTATTAACATAGTTACCTATACTAGGTGCCGTTTGATTCCGAGATCTCTAGCATTACTTGGTGATTATCTTTAGACATCTGAGCAATCACAAGTGAGTACATAGACCCCTCTTTTACTGTTTTCCAAACTGTTTTGGGGTGGAACACATGTGCCTACTTGTTACTTTCATGCTTTCCTGTTTTCACATCATATACATGCTATGTTCGTTAGTACATTATAGTACATGATTTCATTACATCTCATGCTAGGTGTGCCCATTGTGTGCATTACTTGGTACATTGTTTTACATGACATTTCATGCTAGGTATGCCCATTGTGTGCATTACTTAGTACATTGTTTTACATGACATTTCATGCTAGGTGTGCCCATAGTGTGCATTACTTAGTACATCGTTTTACATGACATTTCATGCTAGGTGTGCCCATTGTGTGCATTACTTAGTACATCGTTTTACATGACATTTCACGCTATGTATGTTCATTTGATTACATACTTAGTGCATTGTTTTCTCATGCTCACATTTTGTTATGACATTTGGTTTGTTTACATGGGACAATATATCCATTAACATTAGCTATGCCGTTCGTTAGTAGGTAGTGGTACCATAGGAATTGACAACTCCCGTTCCGGACATCCCAGGGTAAGGGGACAGAAAGGAATGACCGAATTCGTTGACATTAAGACAGATAGACCTTTAATTTGTTTAAAGGGTTTATCACCACAGTCGCCAGGCTTGGATGTATGCATTTTCACAATACCGCATAAATGTTCATATTAAATAGTTGCATGCATTTACGCAAAACATAAATGTTGATTTAAACCAAGTTTTACTTCAATATTTTGTTTTTGTGCATATGGTTTAGTTGAGACATTTCACTTGCCATACATGACATTTTGACATAGACATTATTCACATAAACATTTGACATGGATATTTGACATAGACATTTGACATGGATATTTGACATAGACATTTGACATGGATATTTGACATAGACATTTGACATGATTTACATCTTGACATAAACACTTTGACATATTATTCAATACAATTGACAATTGGTTTAAACATAGACTTCTTACATTGGTTGGTTTGGTTTGATTAAGTGATTAAGTAACGATGCGTGTGTAATATGATACAAGCATGGTGGATACGCCGCTGGTACTTCCTATATATAAGTGTTTGTATGGTATTACATGGCGTAGCGTTATTTGAATCATTTCAGTTTGAGACATAGAGCATTTTATACAAATAACATACTTTTCACAAGTCATTGATTTACAAACAACTTATCTTATACAAACACATTTTTACATGGTTATTTATTTAACCCAACATTTACTTATACATATCATCTGATCTTATTGTTTTCAAATGATTTACATGACAAAGTAAATTACAAGGTTCATGACTAAACATTTTTCTTAAACATAAGTCATGAATCTTATTTTCACAAAACCTATGTATCTCACAGGCATTTTTATGCTGACGTACCTATTTTCACATGTGTTTTCAGGAGCTTTTCCGTAAGATGTTGATCATGATACTAGGGCGGACCTGTGCCTTAGAGACTAAAAACGAAGATAGATTATGTTTAATTATGTTATAAACTCTGTATTTCCTGTGTTAAGACAATGTGACTCTTGTTTAATAAATAAAATACAACTTTGTTTGCCATGGATTTGAAACAATTAATTCTGTCGCAACACGCCCCGATGTTTCCGCCGCGATTTGTTGTTTTACGCGGTCGGGGTGTGACAAATTTGCAGGCAACGAAGGGGCGACTGCTGCACTACGTTGGTTAGAGAAAACTGAAGCAGTAATTAAAATAAGTAAATGTGCCGAGGAAGACAAGGTCATGTACGCGTCGAATATTTTTAAAGAAGGGGCGCTAGAATGGTGGAACATGGTACTACAAGCCAAGGGAAGCGATGTGGCCTATGCCATGAATTGGGAAGAATTTAAAAGTCTGGTGGAAAGAAAATTCAGTCCCGAATATGAAAAGGAACAAATGGCAAATAAGTTCCTGAACCACCGGATGGTGGATGTAGACTGTCGAGGGTATACTTCGACATTCTTCTAGTATGCTCGAGTTGTACCAACCCAGGCTTTGCCAGAACCGGTACTTATTTCCCGCTACATTTGGGGTTTGATTGGCGAAATCCGTGATATTAGCCAACACTTTGACGGACGGGCTGGTACGCACAAGAGAAGAAACCTGGAAGAAGGAAGTAGCCCAAAAGATTACCCAAGGATTCCGAGTGGGTAATAGTAGTAATTTCAAGAAAAAGGGAACCGGGCAATCTTCCACTGCTCCATTTTGCAATACCTGTAAAAGAAAGCATTTTGGAAAATGCAAAGGGTATTGCAATTTCTGCAAAATTCCGAGGCATCAAGAAGAAGATTGCATGAGGAAGAAATCAACAATCTGCTTCAACTATGGAGAAGCTAGACATTTTAGGCCAGACTGCCCGAAATTGGTCAAACCAGCCGATAACAAAGCCAAACCTGCAGAACGAACTACCAAAAAGAACGCAAGAGCCTTCCAGTTAACTACTCAGGAAGCAGAGTTGATCCCTGACGTGATAGCTGGTACGTTCCTAGTTCACGACGTTTATGCAAAAGTATTATTTGACTCTGGTGCAAACCAAAGTTTTATAAATACTTCATTCTGCCAAGCTCTTAACCTACCCTTAACCAACCTTAAACAAATTTTTACGGTAGAAACGACAGATGGGAATTCTGTTAACATAGATAAGGTTTTGCAAAAAGGAAAGATAGAACTCTTAGGCCATAAATTTTCTGCAAACCTGTTACCTATGAATTTAGCTGGATTTGATGTTGTGTTAGGAATGGATTGGTTAGTAGCCAACCATGCTCGATGTCACACCCCGACCACGTAGAACATACAAAACGTGGCGGAAACATCGGGGAGTGTTGTAACAGAATTAATTGTTTCAAATCCATGGCAATTGAAGTTTCGTTTTATTGAATACAAGTGTTACAATGTCTTAACAAACAAGAGACTACAACATAATTAACTAGTCTTGTATCTTTTATTGTCACTAAAGCCCAAGTCTGCCTATGTGTATCTTGATCATCTTATGCAACAGCTCCTGAAAAACACATGTGAAAATAGGTACGTCAGCATAAAAATGCCTGTGAGATACATAGGTTTTGTGAAAATAGGTTCTATGACTTATGTTTGAGAAAATGTTTAGTCATGAACCTTGTAATTTGCTTTGTTTTGTAAATCATTTGAAATTCGATAAGATCAGATGATATGTATAAATAAGTAAATAATGTATGGTTAAATAAATAACCATGTAAGATGAGTTTGGATAAGATAAGTTGTTTGTAAAACAATGTCTTGTGAAAAGTATGTCATTTGTATAAAATGTTCTATGTCTCAAACTGAAATGATTCAAATAACGCTACAATATGTAATACCATACAAACACTTATATATAGGAAGTACCAGCGGCGTATCCACCATGCTTGTATCATATTACACACGCATCGTTACTTAATCACTTAATCAAACCAAACCAACCAATGTAAGAAGTCTATGTTTAAATCAATTGTCAAATGTATTGGGTAATATGTCAAAGTGTTCATGTCAAGATGTAAATCATATCAAAATGTCTATGTCAAATATCCATGTCAAATGTCTATGTCAGAATGTCATGTATGGCAAGTGAAATGTCTCAACTAAACCATATGCACAAAAACAAAGTATTGAAGTAAAACTTGGTTTAAATCAAAGTTATGTTTTGTGGGAAATGCATGATCAAATGTCAATCATGTTAAAATGTCTATGCCGAAATGTCTATGTCAAATACGGTTCACACGGTTCACAGATACAAACGGTTCACAGATATCAACGGATCACAGTCAAATGATTACAACGGTTCAATATGTAGTAAAATGTGTTCATATGCTGGATAAGCATATGCAACAGAAAAGCAATGAAAAACGATGTACTAAGTACGCACACAATGGGCATACATAGCATGAAATGTTATGTAAAACGATGTACTAAGTACGCACACAATGGGCATACATAGCATAAAATGTAATGAAATCATGTACTATAATGTACTAATGAACATAGCCAGTATATGATGTCAAAACAGGAAAGCATGAAAGTAACAAGTAGGCACATGTGTTCCACCCCAAAACAGTTTGGAAAACAGTAAAAGAGGGGTCTATGTACTCACCTGAGATTGCTCAGTAGTCCTTGAGTAACAACTAAACAATGCTAGAGATCGCGGATATCAAACGGCACCTAGTATAGGTAGCTACATTAATAAACCGGACCTAAATTGGAAGATCGGGTAGCATTAGGGTTTGTAAACCAAACGAGTGTAGAGACTCGTGTCATTTGGTTTAACAAAGCCTACATACTAAATGAAACTCAACCTAAGTGTTTACGACCCATTACGACCCGTTTAGGTAGCTTATGCTACTTTAACGCGTCGTTCGCGTGAAACGCGTTCGGACCGCCTAACTAGTCCTATGACAAGTAATATATGCCTTAACATGTTACATAATCAGTTATGTGACAAAGGTTTAGGTTACATATGCTTAATTACCAATTATACATGAAAAGGGTATTCTGGTAATTTACCTAAGGCATATAAACTACCTATCATACAATTACTTAAACGATGTGACCATAGGGTATAACCTCGGAAGGTTATTCCCTACCTACTATGGTCACCTAATGTATTTGGTCGGATCCTAATGATCGACCAAAACTGGGTCGGGTTCGAAGGTATAGGCGATTTATTAGATCGCCTACCCTACGACCCTAGACAACGTGGTAGTCAGTGGGCATAGTCCCAAGGGACTATGACCAACGTGATTACACTCACGTTGCGAAGTTCAAACGAACTTCGCATTGACCATTACTGGTCAACGCTGAAAGTCAAACAAAGTTTGACTTTCTGACTCGAAAAGCAGTAAAATAAGGAAAAGAACGAAAGAATACTTACCCAGGGTCCCCGAATGCTAACCCAGATCAAAATAGCTCAGGTATGAAACGAAGGTTCCAACTTAGAGTCTTTTCAATCAGATTTGTGGGTTTTTAAGCCAAAGGGGGGTGGGTATTTATAGATAAAGTAGAGCCGCTAGGATCGTTTCTTGAATATCGTGCCACGATCCGAGCCGTACACTTGTCACAAAGGTTATGGAGCCACATATGCTCCTAATCTTAGTGATTAAGCAAGTTGCAAACATGTGGTTGTGGTTAAATCTGCTGAAAACAGGCTGTTAAGTACTCTGCATCTGGTCTGAACTTGCTTTACGGACCTCAAAGCTGCCAATGCTGAGGTCCGTAAGGTAACAACTTTGGCAGATTTACAGTTTTGGTCCCTGCAATGCAATCAGCCCATTTTTGACACGTTTAAGGCCCGTTAACCCCATTTCAAAGCTCTAAAATGAAGTTAAAGTATAGGGAACTTAAAACATGCTCAAAAATCTCTCGGATGTCGGTTCGTTTAGCCGTACGAACGCGATGTTCGCTTAATTACGACGGAATGCGCATAAGTGCGAAAAACGATCCAAATGACGCGACGAATGGATTTTTCTTATGGCGAACACTAAAATATAATGTAGTCATGCTTTCATAAATTTTTGGATGTCCGGATGTATTCAGAACGTAAGTTATGCGCGAAAATGCAAACTTGTGCACTTTTTGACACTTTTAGTCCCTGAATGTTCCAAAAGTTTATTTTAGCACACCAAACCCCTCAAAGCCTATTTCTAAGCTATGTAAAGGATATTTAAGGTGTGTTTAACTTATGGTCATGTTCCGGAATGTTCGTTACAGTTCAAATTAACATACTTTCGCAGTTTGTCAAGTTTAGTCCCTGTAAACGAATTAACTTTGATTTCACCACACCAAACCTTCCAAAACTTATATCTAAGTTATGTAAAGGTTATTTAAGGTATGTTAAGCCCATTTCACTATTCCGGAGTGTTCGTTGCATTAAACTGGTTATATTTACGCATCAGTGCGTGTATAACCTTCCAGAAAGCGATTTAGAGCTTGAAATCGAACAAGAGTTGATATGTGTAAACGATACACATATTTTTACAAATCCCAAGTATGAAATACAATATTTCACTGGTTGGGCATTTGTTTGATGGTTGAAATGACACAGGTGTTACACTCGAATCCTATGTGATAAGAATTCCATAGAAATTCAGACACCCACAGGAGAAGTAGTGGTGATTACAGGAGATAAGCCATGTAAGCCAATGAAATTCATTTCAGTAATGAAAGTGGCCAGTTATTCAAGAAAACAAGAAATAGTGTATATGATTTCGGTAATCATTAACACGAAAGGTAAGGAACTTAAAGAAATTCCGGTAGTATCAGAATACTCGGATGTATTCCCAGAAGAATTACCTGGATTACCACCCAATAGGGAAGTAGAATTTAGAATTCATCTAATTCCTGGAACTACACCGATAGCCAAGGCACCTTATCGGTTAGCACCCACCGAGATGTTAGAATTGAAAAAGCAGTTAGATGAATTACTAAGCAAAGGATTTATACAACCTAGTTCATCCACATGGGGAGCTCCAGTGTTGTTTATGTAAAAGAAAGATGGTTCGATGAGAATGTGTATTGATTATAGGGAATTGAATAAGATTACAATTAAGAATCGATACCCATTACCTAGGATTGATGATCTTTTTGATCAGTTGCAAGGAGCTAGATACTTTTCTAAGATAGATTTACGCTCCGGATATCATCAATTGAAGGCATAAGAAGAAGACATACCTAAAACTACTTTCAGAACTAGGTATGGTCATTACGAGTTTACAGTCATGCCCTTTGGGTTAACAAATGCTCCTGCAGCATTTATAGACATGATGAATAGGATCTGTAAACCGTACTTGGATAAATTTGTAATTGTCTTTATCGACGATATACTTATTTATTCCAAAAGTCAGGACGAGCATTGTGAGCACCTACATGTACTCTTAACATTGTTAAGAAAAGAGAAACTTTATGCCAAATTCTCGAAGTGTGAATTTTGGCTACAAGAGGTACAATTTTTAGGACACATGGTGAATCACGAAGGCATTCACGTAGATCCCTCCAAAATAGAAGCAATCACCAAATGGAAGGTCCCGCAATCAGCTATGGAAGTTAGAAGTTTTCTAGGATTAGCCGGATACTATAGACGATTTATTAAGGATTTTTCCAAAATAGCTGTGCCATTAACTAAGCTAACCTGTAAAGCAGTGAAATTTGAATGGGGACCTAGGCAAGAAGAGGCTTTTAAGATTTTAAAACAAAGGTTAACAAATGCCTCAATTCTTGCCTTACCCAAAGGGACAGAAGATTTTGAAGTTTATTGTGATGCTTCTAAGCTAGGATTAGGATGTGTGTTAATGCAACGCAAGAAGGTAATTGCGTACGCCTCAAGGAAATTGAAGAAGCACGAAGAAAACTATACGACTCATGATTTAGAATTAGGAGCCATCATTTTTGTCACACCCCCAAAATCCACCCGCGGAGTATCACCGCTTGGAGGCGTGACTGACCAGGATCAAGCCACCAATCATATTGAACATAGTAAGTATTAAATGTAAATCAATCAAACCAATATGAAAGGTGTTCAAAACATATGTATAAATTCAACGTTTAGCGGAAGCATTAAATAAACCCAATCATAAGTAGCAATTTCAAATGTTTAAATGTTGTTCATAACATCCACAAACTGTGCCCACAACGACCGTGCCTCCCGTGCAAGCTCCATAAGTACCTAAGGTCCTGCAAGGCATGTAACAGAGAGTCAACAACTAGTTGAGCGAGTTCACAGTGAGTTTGTTTAGTTATAGTGTTCGTAATGTAGTTCGTATGTTCATTTAGTAATCATGTATCGTATGTATCGTATCGCGGCCCTCTAGGCATGTTTGCGAAGTATAGTGGGGATTTCCCATGTTTGCTAGACTAGGTATAGTAGTATCGCGGCCCTTCCTGGCATGTTTGCGAAGATTAGAGTATATAGTTCGCGGCCCTTCCTAGGCATGTGTGCGAAGATTAGAGTATATAGTTCGCGGCCCTTCCTAGGCATGTGTGCGAAGATTGTCATAATATCGCGGCCGACCCTTGGCGTGTGTGCGAAGATCGTTTAAATTAGTATAACCAGTCTAGTCAGTTCATATCAATAACCCTCCCTCACCCGGGGACCATATATCTAAGTTCCATAGCTGAACGAATAAATAATCCAACCCATTCCCATCCTGGGAATCCCATGCCTTGGCTGTGTGAACTCACCTTGGTTTGCTCGGTATGCTAAGTATATGTTCGCAAGTAATCAATCCCGTCCTAAAGTATGCACGTATGTGAAATCAGTTTGTGTTTAAGTTGTTCACGTATAAGCATGTAACACGTAATCACAATCATACCAGTCATGTTTAACATATAACAGCAGTTAAATATTCCAGTTAACACTCAACAGAATTAACTCAAGTTACAGCACAGGTCGGCGAAACACACATGTTGGCGAAACACAATACTTGGCGAAACACAATTATTGGCGAAACACATTTGTTTCGTCGAGGTGTCCCTTGGCGAAACAGAACTTCTGATTCGTCGACTACCCTTGGCGAAACACATTCTGTTTCGCCGAGAGTTCTGTTTCGTCGGACAGTTCGGTTACGTCAGTACAGTTACATGCAGAAACCCTAATCATGCTAGCAGCCGTCATCAGCAAATCATCAATTATACAGTAATCATTCGTTCACAGAATTCATCATCACATCATTATCAAAATATTATCGGCCATCAATGTTTATTAATAAAAAGGTTGTGGTTTGCATCAGACTATCATCACGTGATTCATCATTCTACCTTTAGTTTTCATGTGTCAATCATCATCACAGAAGCTACACACTCATATGTCCTTCCTAGCATTAAACTATGAACAAGCATCTTTGACTATTCAAACAACATGATTGGAATGCACATGGTTAGATGAGATCAGATCAAGACACCTAGCCGCCAATCTCTTAACACACATTAAAGACAATACCACAATCATGCATATGGATAAATCACAAAAAGAAAACTTAACTTCACACAGTCATACTCATCGATTTATGGGAACCACTTTATCAGATTATAACTTATCTAATTACTCATGCTAACTTTTATCAAACTGCACACATAAAATCGATCCCATGTAAGATAGCAATTCACGTGCACCTATGCAAAGCAATGGCCGACAACATATGGTGTTTCTTATCCATTTAGCTGCACCTTCTAGACATCTCAGATGCATTGTATGTAATTATTTCAAACAAATATAAACTACAACCTATACTACTTTAAATCATATGTCATGTGATCCCTCATCCTTGCATAGCATCATCATAAAATATGTATATAATCAGTCGACAATTAACATCACATAATAACAAAGGCTGAGAACAATCGTACTAACCAGAAGTTCTAACGAATGAATAAATGCTTCGAGAGAGGGGGGCTGCCGTCACCACTCAAAGAAGGGAAACAAGTCTTTAGGGTTTGTAATATGACCAAGAGTTGTAGAATATGCCTTTGTATTCACGTATACCTAAAAGGGGAGATGTTGGGCCGAATTGTTTAAAGGTAGGAAGTGGGCCGATTACTATAAGTGTGGTGGTGGTGGTTCAAAAGTATTCATGACAAGTGCGGCCCAGCATGCACAAGAGCTTGGGCTCGGTGATTATTGTGGGTCGATATAGTATATAGGTTTTAAGGTGTGAATGTGTTGTCCATAGCATGAGCGGCCCAAGCAAAAGCAAAACCAATAAGTTATTCAACCAAAATATCATACATTAATCATACTCAAATAATTTAATACCTCAAGCATATACCAACCATGAACACCTTACTAACAAATCATAGTGTACAAAAATCATGCACGAATCACAAAACACGATACGAAACAAGTAACGCATAGAAGAGAAACCTTGGAAACTCGAGTTGTCACATTATTCCCAACTTGAAAGAAATTTCGTCCCGAAATTTAGCACGCGGTTACTGAGGAAGCTAGTTGTGTTGTGTTGTTTACCGGTTTTCCTGGGGTGTCACATCATCCCCCTGTTGATTTGGAATTTCGTCCCGAAATTCTGTAGTAGCTTCGGCCTCAGTAGTGGTTGCACTATTTCCGAATAACTAGGGATACTTGAGTTTCATTTGATCTTCTCGTTCCCAGGTGAACTCTGGGCCACGATAGGAGTTCCAACGAACTCGAACAAGAGGTATTCTAGTGTGCTTGAGGACCTTAACATTCTGGTCCGTAATTTCAACTGGTTCCTCGACGAATCGCAACTGCTCGTCGATAGTGAGCTCCTTCAAAGGAACTATGAGGGTCTCATCTGATAGACACTTCTTCAGATTCGACACATGAAATACGTTGTGAACTGCACCGAGTTCTGCTGGTAAGTTCAGTCTGTAGGCCACTTTGCCTATTTTCTCAATAACTTCGAAAGGTCCGACGTATCGTGGATTGAGTTTGCCGCGTTTGCCAAAACGAACCACACCCTTCCAGGGCGAAACTTTGAGTAGCACTCGATCCCCAACTTGGAATTCGAGTAGTTTCCTGTCTAAATCAGCGTATGCTTTCTGACGGTCGCGTGCTGCCGCCATGCGTTGTCGTATTTGTGCAATCTTTTCTGTAGTATCGACTACCATTTCTGGACCTGTAATTCGACTATCTCCCACCTCTGCCCAACAGAGAGGTGATCGGCATTTACGCCCGTACAATGCCTCGAATGGAGCAGCTTTAATGCTGGTGTGGTAGCTGTTATTGTATGAAAATTCCACAAGTGGCAGATGTTTTTCCCAACCATTGCCAAAATCAATTACGCACGCCCGAAGCATGTCTTCTAGAGTCTGGATAGTGCGCTCAGACTGCCCATCCGTCTGAGGATGATACGCCGTGCTCATGTCTAAACGAGAGCCAAAAGATTTATGCATTGCTTGCCACAGTTCTGAAGTAAAACGTGCGTCTCGATCAGAGATGATAGAGGTTGGCACACCGTGCCTGGAGACCACTTCTTTTAAGTAGATGTCTGCTAGTGTAGAGAACTTGTCTATTTCTTTGATTGCCAAGAAGTGAGCAGACTTTGTGAGTCGATCCACGATCACCCAAATAGTATCATTTCCGCGCTGAGATCTAGGTAGGCCAGTAACAAAATCCATGGAAATTTGCTCCCATTTCCATTGTGGTATCTCAGGTTGTTGGAGTGGTCCTGACGGTTTCTGATATTCTGCCTTGACTCTCGCACAAGTCAAGCATTTGCTAACGTATGTGGCTATGTGGGCCTTCATGCTAGGCCACCAGTATGTAGTCTTAATATCGTGGTACATTTTATCCGAACCAGGGTGTACCGAGTAGCGAGACTTGTGAGCTTCATCCATTACCAGCTCGCGTAAGTTGCCGTACAGTGGGACCCAAATGCGTCCTGTGACATAGTAAGCACCATCTTCCTTCTGTTCTAATCGTTGTCTTGAGCCGCGTAGAGCTTCAGCCCTGACGTTTTCTGGTTTCAATGCTTCTACCTGAGCATTTCGTATCTGAGAAGGAAGACTAGACTGTATGGTCAGTTGTAAAGCTCGCACGCGCTTAGGCGCAGTGTCTTTTCGACTGAGGGCGTCAGCCACAACATTGGCTTTGCCTGGGTGATACCTGATTGAACATTCGTAGTCGTTTAGCAGTTCGACCCACCGTCGCTGTCGCATATTCAGTTCCTTCTGTTTGAAGATATGTTCGAGGCTTCTGTGATCAGTGTAGATTGCGCACTTGGTACCATACAAATAGTGTCGCCATATCTTAAGTGCAAAAACAACCGCTCCCAGCTCTAGGTCGTGTGTCGTATAATTCCGTTCGTGAATCTTAAGTTGGCGCGAAGCATAAGCAATGACTTTATCCCTTTGCATTAATACACATCCAAGACCTTGGATGGATGCGTCGCAGTAGACTACGAAATCGTCCGTGCCTTCCGGCAGTGAGAGGATAGGTGCGCTACAAAGTCTATCCTTTAAGTGCTGAAACGCTGTTTCCTGTGCATTACCCCAACGATAAACAACACCCTTCTGCGTCAGTAGTGTAAGTGGCTGAGCAATTTTTGAGAAGTCTTTGATGAACCTTCTGTAGTAACCTGCCAAACCCAAGAATTGGCGTATTTCAGTTGGTGTACGAGGCGCAGGCCAATTCTTGATCGAATCTACCTTGGATGGATCTACATGAATTCCATCCTTGTTCACCACGTGGCCTAAAAAGTGGACTTCACGAAGCCAGAAGTCACATTTAGAAAACTTAGCGTATAGCTGTTCCGTTCGTAGGAGTTCCAGTATAAGTCGTAGGTGCTGCTCGTGTTCCTCCTGACTTTTCGAATAAATCAGGATGTCGTCGATGAAAACAATGACGAACTTGTCGAGATAGGGTTTGCACACCCTGTTCATAAGATCCATAAATACGGCAGGCGCGTTCGTTAGCCCAAATGGCATGACCATAAACTCGTAGTGGCCGTAGCGAGTTCTAAATGCTGTTTTAGAGACGTCCTCATCCCGGACTCTCAGCTGATGGTACCCTGACCTTAAGTCTATCTTGGAGTAGTAGCTCGACCCTTGCAGCTGGTCGAATAAATCATCTATGCGCGGAAGAGGATAACGATTCTTGATCGTCACCTTGTTGAGTTCACGGTAGTCTATACACATCCTGAACGTACCGTCTTTCTTCTTTACGAATAACACTGGAGCTCCCCAGGGCGAAGAGCTAGGACGTATAAAACCCTTTTCCAAGAGTTCTTGTAGCTGCTTTGACAGTTCTTCTAATTCAGTTGGAGCTAGACGCTAAGGTGCTCGAGCTATAGGTGCTGCTCCTGGAGCGAGCTCGATCTGAAATTCGACCTGACGATGAGGCGGTAACCCAGGTAACTCTTCAGGAAACACTTGAGGAAAGTCGCGTACAACAGGAATATCCTCTAGCTTCTTCCCTTTCGTCGATGTATCTGTAACGAGTGCTAAAATAGCTGTGTGGCCCTTTCGCAAACACTTCTGAGCCTTCAAGAAAGAAATGATGCCACTCACGACACCACTTTTGTCGCCTTGAACTTCGAGAGGTTCTTTTCCAGTACGGGAATTGCGAATAATCTTCTCTTTGCATAGGATATCTGCTTGCTGTTGGGAAATCCAATCTATCCCAATGACGATGTCGAAACCACCCAAGACTATGGGAATGAGGTTGATGGAGAATGTCTGACCAACTAAGACGAGGTTACAATCCTTGACTACCAGAAGATTGCTGACCGGTGATCTGATAGTCATCAATCTTTCGTTGTCGTGCCTGAGACTGAACTGAAGTTGAACCCTTGCTGAAGGTTCCATCCCACCTTCTCTTGTTGTCACTGGGAATAGCAGAAGTAGTAGTGGTAGCACCAATGCGTCTAGGCAGCTTGTTCTGTTCCACTGCCTTGTCTGTGAGACGATGAGCAAGATGAGTAACATCTTGAATAGTAGCAAGGTTAGCAGAAGTCACATGACTTTGAATCTCTGATACTAAGCATTTGAGGTACAGCTCAATGCGCTTGATGGGAGGATCTACCATAGTAGGGCACAAAGTTGCCAGTTCGTTAGTTAGCTTCGTATACGCCTCTACTTCTGACCCCGTCATCTTCAGGTTAAAGGACTCCACTTCCAACTTGTGGATGGCATCATAACTACTGTATTCACGTTTGATCAGTTCCTTAAAATCATTCCATGGGGTGGCATTAGCAGCCGCCAGCCCCAGCATCGTGACTTGCGCGTTCCACCAAGTTTGCGCAGTGCCTTCGAGAATATCAGTGGCATATTTCATCTAACGAGCCTCAGGTCATTCGCACCTTCGAAGGCCGATTCGAGTTCCTCGAACTAATGGAGGAGTCCAACAGCTCCTTCAGTGTCGCTGAAAGTAGTAGTACGACAGTCCATAAAAGTCGTGTATGTGCACACAGGTGGCTGAGCGTGTTGACTTGTCGTGTGCGTAAGAGTAAGCATACTTGAGCACGAGTGTTGGTTTACGAGAGTAGGATCTAAAGATCCTATAGTAAGTGGTGATGGCAGGTTACACCTCCTGCCTGGGCAGCTGCGAGTGTTGCAGTAACTTGTTCAGTGATCGAAGCCGCCAACCGGGCTTGAGTTAGGTTAACGTGTCCACCCATGGTCTTGACATCAAGGAGAACATGTGGGTGAGAGGTTCGCGAATAGTGCGAAGAGAGTGGGCACATAAGTGTTTTCAAGCAGTAACGAATAGTAGGCAATGTAATCTAAGCATACCACGAGCAAAGTTCTATGTAGTTCTAGCATGTAGGTAAAGTAACATGAATAGTAGTACCTATAATGTTGAGCCTTGCACGTGGAGCGAAGCGTCGTTGTGGATCGTTGAGCACTGTTCTGGTTATAGTCTGGTTTTAACAAAAATCGTTTTCCCTTTATTAAAACCAAGTTCTCTATAACCAATGGCTCTGATACCAATCTGTCACACCCCCAAAATCCACCCGCGGAGTATCACCGCTTGGAGGCGTGACTGACCAGGATCAAGCCACCAATCATATTGAACATAGTAAGTATTAAATGTAAATCAATCAAACCAATATGAAAGGTGTTCAAAACATATGTATAAATTCAACGTTTAGCGGAAGCATTAAATAAACCCAATCATAAGTAGCAATTTCAAATGTTTAAATGTTGTTCATAACATCCACAAACTGTGCCCACAACGACCGTGCCTCCCGTGCAAGCTCCATAAGTACCTAAGGTCCTGCAAGGCATGTAACAGAGAGTCAACAACTAGTTGAGCGAGTTCACAGTGAGTTTGTTTAGTTATAGTGTTCGTAATGTAGTTCGTATGTTCATTTAGTAATCATGTATCGTATGTATCGTATCGCGGCCCTCTAGGCATGTTTGCGAAGTATAGTGGGGATTTCCCATGTTTGCTAGACTAGGTATAGTAGTATCGCGGCCCTTCCTGGCATGTTTGCGAAGATTAGAGTATATAGTTCGCGGCCCTTCCTAGGCATGTGTGCGAAGATTAGAGTATATAGTTCGCGGCCCTTCCTAGGCATGTGTGCGAAGATTGTCATAATATCGCGGCCGACCCTTGGCGTGTGTGCGAAGATCGTTTAAATTAGTATAACCAGTCTAGTCAGTTCATATCAATAACCCTCCCTCACCCGGGGACCATATATCTAAGTTCCATAGCTGAACGAATAAATAATCCAACCCATTCCCATCCTGGGAATCCCATGCCTTGGCTGTGTGAACTCACCTTGGTTTGCTCGGTATGCTAAGTATATGTTCGCAAGTAATCAATCCCGTCCTAAAGTATGCACGTATGTGAAATCAGTTTGTGTTTAAGTTGTTCACGTATAAGCATGTAACACGTAATCACAATCATACCAGTCATGTTTAACATATAACAGCAGTTAAATATTCCAGTTAACACTCAACAGAATTAACTCAAGTTACAGCACAGGTCGGCGAAACACACATGTTGGCGAAACACAATACTTGGCGAAACACAATTATTGGCGAAACACATTTGTTTTGTCGAGGTGTCCCTTGGCGAAACAGAACTTCTGATTCGTCGACTACCCTTGGCGAAACACATTCTGTTTCGCCGAGAGTTCTGTTTCGTCGGACAGTTCGGTTACGTCAGTACAGTTACATGCAGAAACCCTAATCATGCTAGCAGCCGTCATCAGCAAATCATCAATTATACAGTAATCATTCGTTCACAGAATTCATCATCACATCATTATCAAAATATTATCGGCCATCAATGTTTATTAATAAAAAGGCTGTGGTTTGCATCAGACTATCATCACGTGATTCATCATTCTACCTTTAGTTTTCATGTGTCAATCATCATCACAGAAGCTACACACTCATATGTCCTTCCTAGCATTAAACTATGAACAAGCATCTTTGACTATTCAAACAACATGATTGGAATGCACATGGTTAGATGAGATCAGATCAAGACACCTAGCCGCCAATCTCTTAACACACATTAAAGACAATACCACAATCATGCATATGGATAAATCACAAAAAGAAAACTTAACTTCACACAGTCATACTCATCGATTTATGGGAACCACTTTATCAGATTATAACTTATCTAATTACTCATGCTAACTTTTATCAAACTGCACACATAAAATCGATCCCATGTAAGATAGCAATTCACGTGCACCTATGCAAAGCAATGGCCGACAACATATGGTGTTTCTTATCCATTTAGCTGCACCTTCTAGACATCTCAGATGCATTGTATGTAATTATTTCAAACAAATATAAACTACAACCTATACTACTTTAAATCATATGTCATGTGATCCCTCATCCTTGCATAGCATCATCATAAAATAGGTATATAATCAGTCGACAATTAACATCACATAATAACAAAGGCTGAGAACAATCGTACTAACCAGAAGTTCTAACGAATGAATAAATGCTTCGAGAGAGGGGGGCTGCCGTCACCACTCAAAGAAGGGAAACAAGTCTTTAGGGTTTGTAATATGACCAAGAGTTGTAGAATATGCCTTTGTATTCACGTATACCTAAAAGGGGAGATGTTGGGCCGAATTGTTTAAAGGTAGGAAGTGGGCCGATTACTATAAGTGTGGTGGTGGTGGTTCAAAAGTATTCATGACAAGTGCGGCCCAGCATGCACAAGAGCTTGGGCTCGGTGATTATTGTGGGTCGATATAGTATATAGGTTTTAAGGTGTGAATGTGTTGTCCATAGCATGAGCGGCCCAAGCAAAAGCAAAACCAATAAGTTATTCAACCAAAATATCATACATTAATCATACTCAAATAATTTAATACCTCAAGCATATACCAACCATGAACACCTTACTAACAAATCATAGTGTACAAAAATCATGCACGAATCACAAAACACGATACGAAACAAGTAACGCATAGAAGAGAAACCTTGGAAACTCGAGTTGTCACAATTTTTGCCCTTAAGATCTGGAGACACTATCTGTATGGAAGTAAGTTTACGATCTATACGGATCATAAGAGTTTAAGATATATATTTGGACAAAAGGAATTAAACATGAGGCAAAGAAGATGGATGGAAATTCTAAGTGACTACGACTGTGATATTCAATATCACGAAGGAAAAGCAAATGTAGTTGCAGATGCCTTAAGTCGTAAGTATCATGAAAAGCAAAAACGAGTTCGTGCTCTTAGATTAAATCTACAATTAGAATTAATGGAACAACTAAAGAAGGTTCTAGAAACAGCAATCCAGGATGATGCTGAAGGAATGAAAGGAAGGATAAAGGAATTAGAGCAAGGAGCTGATGGAATTTGGAGATTCCACAAAAGAAGGATTTGGGTACCTAAGCTAGGAGAGTTAAGAAATAAGATTCTAGAAGAGGCCCATAAATCTAGGTATACCATGCATCCTGGTAATAATAAAATGTGCCAAGATTTACGGAATAACTTCTGGTGGATAGGAATGAAAAAGGACATCGCTAGGTACGTCTCTAAGTGCCTAACTTGTTCACAAGTTAAGGCAGAACACTAGAAACCTTCAGGGTTACTCCAACAATTGGAAATGCCAGTATGGAAATGGGAACTAATCACTGTGGATTTTGTTACTAAGTTACCCAAAACCAGAAAAGGTAACGATGCAATTTGGGTAATTGTGGATCGATTAACCAAATCAGCTCATTTCCTACCCATGAAGGAAACCTTTAGCATGGAAAGGTTAGCAAAGTTGTACGTAGACAGAGTAGTATCACTACATGGAGTTCCACTCTCCATTGTATCAGATAGAGATAGTCGCTTCACTTCACATTTATGGACAAGTTTCCAAGAAGCCATGGGGACGCGGTTAAATTTAAGTACAGCTTACCATCCCCAAACAGATGGACAGAGTGAAAGAACTATCCAAACCCTGGAGGACATGCTTAGGGCATGTGTGATAGATTTTGGTGGAAACTGGGATGACCACCTTCCCTTAATTGAATTCTCCTATAACAATAGTTATCATTCAAGCATCAAAGCTGCCCCGTTCGAAGCACTATACGGACGTAAGTGTAGAACTCAAGTTTGTTGGGCAGAAATAGGAGAAAGTCAATTATCAGGTCCTGAAATCGTACAAGAAACCACCGACAAGATAACTCAAATCAAGGAAAGACTAAAGACGGCTCGAGATCGTCAGAAGAGTTATGCAGACAATCGACGCAAGCCGTTAGAATTCCAGGTTGGAGACAAAGTACTCTTGAAAGTTTCTCCTTGGAAAGGAGTAGTTCGGTTCGGTAAGAAAGGAAAACTAAGTCCAAGATACATAGGACCATTCCCGGTAATCCAACACATAGGCCCGGTTGCCTGTCGTTTACAACTACCAGAAGAGTTAGCCGGGGTACATGACGTATTACATGTATCCAACCTCAAGAAATGTTTATCTGACGAATCTCTGGTAGTCCCTCTTCAAGACATACAGGTGAATGAAAAGTTGAAATTCGTGGAGAAACCACTTCAAATAGAAGACAGAAAGATTAAGTTTCTCAAACACAAAAGATTGGTACTAGTCAAAGTCAAGTGGGATTCAAAAAGAGGACCCGAATACACCTGGGAGCTGGAATCGGAGATGAAACGAAAATATCCTCACTTATTTCAGTAAATCTCGAGGACGAGATTTTAAATAAGGTGGGGAGGATGTAAGGACCTGCAAAAATGCCCTAAAACGACCCGTAAGTGAAAACCCGGACCCCTGAAACCCTAATCCATAACAAAAATCAAGAAAATCAGATTTTTGGTTTTGACGCGGGCCGCGTAAACCTTAAGGTAAGGTTACGCGGGCCGCGACAACTTATAAAACCTCCGGATAAGCTTTCAAGGCACGTGTCGTACACGTGGCAGATCTACCGATGACACGCTAGCCCTAGTGTAGACTAGGTGGTCCTCGCGGGCCGCGTAAGACCTTGTTAAGGTTTACGCGGGCTACGTAAAACTTAAAAAGTTGCTATAAATTGCTGGTGCATGAGCAGTTCATCTGTGTTCGAAAATTTCAATCAAAAATGTTTCTTACTGCTCAAATTCGAAGTTTTACGTAGGGAAACGCTGCTACAAATACAGGAAGGGTATTAACTCGATCACTGCTACGATACAATGTCCGATTGATTGAAACCGATCCGATGGATGTTTAAGTGCTGCCCAATTCAGGGCTATACTTTGTCATTCGTCGTGAGGGTTTTGATTTCGTGAGCTTATCGTAAATGTTGTATTAAGTTACTGACCTAGTATCGTATGCATTGTTATTTAAATTAGGTTATCAGGCTTATCAGTAGGCTAAACTCTGCCCGTCTAAACTTGCAATGTGAGTCATTCTCTTTTTATCAACAATGTTTTACAATACTCCAATTATTTTCAAAAGTTATAATTACAGGGATTAAGTCTTGGTTATCTTGAATCACTGGCAAGTGGGGTATTGTGCACATTACTAATTTCTCACGGTTAGGTTCATCAACCTAACAGTGATAATCATCACAACTTGGGTGAAAGGACCCAATAGTGGTATGACCATCGTCACCAGGGTGTGACACGGTGCCAGATAAAAATAAGATAGTAGCCATTGTGATCGCTCTTATGCTGTAATTTATAACTATGTGTCGTTTTATCAAAATTGAGTGACTCGTCAGTATTTCCCCGCTGATAAAATATTTTTAAAACATGTTTCAGGTGACCTACTGTGAATCAAGGAAAAGTGCTACGGAGCACTAATAAAGCTTGAAGTGGTGGCTCAGTAAAATAAATAAACATGTTTTGTAAATCAGGGAATTTCGTCGTGAAATTCCTCTATTGTAAATTATGGGGTTTGACCCAAATTAGGAAATAAAATAATTGGGCATTTTCAAGTTTTCAAAGGTCCTGTTAAAACTTCCGCTGTCAACTCAAATAATAAATACCAGGGGTTTCTGTCCAACGGCTCCTGGACCGGGTCACACCGGGACGGGGGCCGTGACACTGCATCACGTCACACATATTAATGGCCTTGCAAACCATTAATTGATCTGTTTCCTTGTTTCTTTCATGCCGGTTTACAAATACATACATGCTTACAATGATTACAAAGTTTATTCGAGCTCACATACAAAACTGTGACATCCCACATCGGTTGTGAAGGGGAACAAAGGATTCCTTATAAGGGGCTGGATACCTTCAGCATCATGACGCGTTTTGAAAACCGTGAGGGGCGGACGCCAAGGCCATGCTGGTCGCCAAAGCAGAAAATATCATGTTGCGGTTACGCTGGGCTGTTACAGATGGTATCACAGTCAGGGCCAGACCGGTGGTGCCAGGTCCCGCGAGGACGCTGGACCCCTTGAGAGGGGGTGGATTGTGACATCCCACATCAGTTGAGAAGGGGAACAAAGGCTTCCTTATAAGGGGCTGGATACCTTCACCATCATGACGCATTTTGAAAACCGTGAGGGGCGGACGCTGAGGGCGTGCTGGCTGCCAAAGCGGACAATATCATGGTGCGGTTATGATGGGTTGTTACAATTAAGTGAACCATATTGTGTTGCATGCAATAATGATAAGAAATCATGCAACATGTAATGCATGTCACACCCCGACCACGTAGGACAACCAAAACGTGGCGGAAACATCGGGGAGTGTTGTAACAGAATTAATGTTTCACAACCATGGAAAATTAAGTTTCGTTTTATTCATCAAACAAGCGAGTTACATTGTCTTTAAACAAGAAATAAAGAGTACATAACAAAATTTAACTAGTTCTTGTCTCGTTTTAAGTCACTAAGGCACAGGTCCGCCTAAGTATGTCTTGATAAATCCTATGCATCATCTCCTGAAAAACACATGTGAAAATAGGTACGTCAGCATAAAAATGCCTGTGAGATACATAGGTTTATGAAAATATGATTCATGACTTATTGTTTAAGAAAATGTTTAGTCATGAACCCTGTAATTTGCTTTGTCTTGTAAATCATTTGAAAAACGATAAGATTAGATGATATGTATAAATAAATGTAAGGTTAAATGAATAACCATGTAAGATGAGTTTGTATAAGATAAGTTGTTTGTAAAACAATGTATTGTGAAAAGTATGTTATTTGTATAAAATGTTATATGTAAAAATGTAAATCATGTAATGTATAACCAATGTCAAAAGTGTTTATGTGTCAAATGTAAACCATGTAATGTGTAACCAAAATGATATGTATGGCTAGTGAAATGCATCAACTAAACCATAGATGAAATGCATAAAACAAAGTATTGAAGTAAAACTTGGTTTAAATCAAAGTTATGTTCTGTGGAAATGCATGATCAATGTAAATCATGTAATATGTAACCAAAATGATATGTATGGCTAGTGAAATGTATCAACTAAACCATATGCACAAGAACATAGTATTGAAGTAAAACTTGGTTTAATCAAAGTTATGTTCTGTGGAAATGCATGATCAATGTAAATCATGTAATATGTAACTAAAATGATATGTATGGCTAGTGAAATGTATCAACTAAACCATATGCACAAGAACATAGTATTGAAGTAAAACTTGGTTTAAATCAAAGTTATGTTCTGTGGAAATGCATGATCAATGTAAATCATGTAATATGTAACCAAAATGATATGTATGGCTAGTGAAATGTATCAACTAAACCATATGCACAAGAACATAGTATTTAAGTAAAACTTGGTTTAAATCAAAGTTATGTTCTGTGGAAATGCATGATCAATGTAAATCATGTAATATGTAACCAAAATGATATGTATGGCTAGTGAAATGTATCAACTAAACCATATGCACAAGAACATAGTATTGAAGTAAAACTTGGTTTAAATCAAAGTTATGTTCTGTGGAAATGCATGCTATACTGATACGAACATCTATGCGGTGTTGTGAAAATGCATACATCCAAGCCTTGAGACTGTGGCGATAAACCCTTAAACAACTTAAAGGTTTATCTAAATTATGTATATCGAATTCGGTCATTCCTTCCAATCCAAACAAACCCAGGATTTCAGGAACGGGAGTTGTCAATTCCTATGGTACCACTACCTACTAACGAATGGTGTAGCTAATGTTAATGAATGTATTGTTCCATTGTAAACAAACTAAATGTCATACCCGAAATGTAAGCATGTGAAAATGATGCACTAAGTATGTAATCAAATGAACATACGTAGCGTGAAATGTAATGTAAAACGATGTACTAAGTATTGCACACAATGGGCACACATAGCATGCAATGTAATGTAAAGCGATGTACTAAGTAATGCACACAATGGGCACACATAGCATAAAATGTAATGAAATCATGTACTATGAATGTACTAATAAACATAGCAAGTATATGATGTGAAAACAGGAAAGCATGAAAGTAACAAGTAGGCACATGTGTTCCACCCCAAAATGTTTGGAAAACAGTAAAAGAGGGGTCTATGTACTCACTTGAGATTTCTTAGTAGTCCTTGAGTAACAACCAAACAATGCTAGAGATCGCGGATATCAAACGGCACCTAATATAGGTAACTATGTTAATAAACCGGACCTAAATCAGAGGATTTAGATAGAATGAGGGTTCGTAAACCAAACGAGTATAGAGACTCGTGTCATATGGTTTAACAAAGCCTACATACTAAATGAAACCTAACATAAGTGCTTACGACCCATTACGACTCGTTTAGGTAGCTTATGCTACTTTAACGCGTCGTTCGCGTGAAACGCGTTCGGACCGCCTAACTAGTCCTATGACAAGTGTTATATGCCTAAACATGTTATATAATCAGTTATGTGACAAAAGTTTAGGTTACATATGCTTAATTACCAATTATACATGAACAGGGTATTCTGGTAATTTACCTAAGGCATATAAACTACCTATCATACAACTACTCAAACGATGTGACCATAGGGTATAACCTCGGAAGGTTATTCCCTATCTACTATGGTCACCTAAAGTATTTGGTCGGATCCTAATGATCGACCAAATGGGTCGGGTTCGAAGGTATAAGCGATTTATTAGATAGCTTACCCTACGACCCTAGACAACGTGGTAATCAGTAGGCATAGTCCCAAGGGACTATAACCAACGTGATTACACTCACGTTGCGAAGTTCAAACGAACTTCGCATCGACCATAAACTGGTCAACGCAGAAAGTCAAACAAAGTTTGACTTTCAGACTCGAAAAGACTCGAAAAGCAATAAAAGAACGAAAGAATACTTACGAAGGGTCCCCGAATGCTAATCCCGATCCAAGTAGCTCAGGTATGAAACAAAGGTTTCAACTTAGAGCTCCTCAAATCAGAATTCTTGTGGGTTTTGCAATGGGGGTGGATGGGTATTTATAGTTTTCGGTTCACCGTTAGGATCGTTTCTTGGAAAAGGGGGCACGATCTAAGCCGTACACTTGCACCCATGGTATTGTAATACCATGGGCACATCAAACCAGCCCATAGATTCAAGGAATACCATGTGCAAGTGTGGAAATGACCAGATCCAATGTTTCTACAATTCTGCTGATCTGCAGACTGCTTGCGCACCGTAACAATTAATTGTTGCGGTGCGCAAGGACCTAATTTGGCAGAATGTCAGATTTGGTCCCTGCAGCCCGTTTAAGCTATTTTTGATGCGTTTGAACCCCGTTAACCTCATTTCAAAGCTCTAAAATGAAGTTAAAGTATAGGGAACTCAAAACATGCTCAAAAATGTCTCGGATGTCGGTTCGTTTGGTCGTACGATCGCGATGTTCGGTTAATTACGACGGAATGCGCATAAGCGCGAAAAACGATCCAAATGACGCGACGAATGGATTTTTCTTATGTCAAACACTAAAACAAAATGTTTTAGTGCTTACATAAATTTTTGGATGTCCGGATGTATTCAGAACGTAAGTTATGCGCAAAAGTGCAAACTTGTGCACTTTTTGACACTTTTAGTCCCTGAATGACCCAAAAGTTTATTTTAGCACACCGAACACCTCAAAGCCTATTTCTAAGCTATGTAAAGGATATTTATGGTATGTTTAACTTATGGTCATGTTCCGGAATGTCTGTTACAGTTCAAATTGGCATACTTTCGTAGTTTGTAAACTTTAGTCCCTGTAAGCGATTTAACTCGATTTTGCCATACCAAAGCCTTCAAAACTTGTTTCTAAGTTATGTAAAGGTTATTTAAGGTATGTTAAGCCAATGTCACTATTCCGGAGTGTTTGTTGCATTAAACTGGTTATATTTACGCATCGGTGCGCGTATAACCTTCCAGAAAGCGATTTAGAGCTTGAAATTGAACAAAAATTGATATGTGTAATTGATACACATATTTGTACAAATCCCAAGTATGAAATAAAATATTTCATTGGTTTGGTATTTGTTTGATGGTCGAAGTGACTCAGGTGTCATAGTCTCCCCTACTTTAGGAAATTTCGTCCCGAAATTTAATCAGAGGAAACTTGTGAGAGCTTGAAAACATGAAGTTGAAAAGATCGAACAACATTGGTTAGGGTTCTGAACTTCTAGTAACTTTAATAACATCATGCTTGCAATGTAAGAGGGATACTTATATACAAGTATATGAAGCGTCATTGGTGCGTCCACCGTACCTCCATTACATCGTTCTCATTTCGTTATTGTTGTCACTATCGGTTCTTACACATAATAAATCTTACTGTGGTTACCGTGCACTGAATCTCATAATTATGTACGCGTCCATAATTAGACAATTCCTTGCACAGTTCACACAGTCAATTTTATAATGTATAGGGTAAAACCAAATGAACAATCTTGTGATGAGTGTGACTAGACCGCCATAGAGTCCTTTTAATTAAATCAATAAATGATCTAAATAGACTATCAAGGAGTCTGTTCAGCTATATCACTAGATGTCATTCTTTAACCAAATTGTGAATCAATCTTTTTGACTAGACCACTTAAGGGTCTCTTATGAATCTTGGAATAGTACTATATAATCCAAGGGTCTTAACTATTACATAGAAGCCCATTAAGGATTTAAGGTAGTACCTTTTTGAATATCCTACTACGAATCCCTCATGTAAAGATATGAAAGATTCTACGAGGATTTGGATAATTAATACCCGGAGTATAAAAACACAAAATGTATAAAAGAAAGCATAAGATGAATAAATACATAGTCGTATAACCACAAAGATTGTTTATTTGTTAATTTGTTTTGTTGACAGAGCACATGTATTTAAAGTACACTAGGAATCCATCTCGTGAATTTCATTTGGTACTTTATGTTGGACTCTGTATGCCCAAGACACATATTAAATTGATGAGGCTAGTACGTTATGATCCAAGTCGAGTCATACCCAATAACAAGCTAGACAAACACTTACAATATTTATTTATGATATGATCAAATAAATAAATATCAACACTTAGAATATTTAGAAATTGGTTTTCTAAATAATTGCACTTGACAAACTAATAAATTATATGGATAATTTATTTTGAGAGAATATTTTATTTTGTTATTTAATGGGTTAAATAACATAATAAAAAATAGCATAAGTCTTATAACATATGATGTTATATTTTATAAAAGGTTATAAAATAAATAAAGACTTATATTTTATAAAAGATTTGAATTTTTTTTTTATAAAAATAAAGGCTAGGCCACCCCCCCCCCCTTCCCAAGAAATAAAGTGGCCAATAAAATTACTTGCATGTGTAGGAGGAACTTGATTGGGTGAGAATATGGCCCTATGAACATGCATGCAATTGTCATAACTAGATGGCACTTGATTGGGCAAAGGTGTGGCTATTCTCTCACATATTTTATAAAGATTTTGAAGTAGAAAACTTGAAAATCATGGCTGAAAATGGCTGCCTTTTTTCGTCCATATGATGCTCATCCAAGAGAGTTTTTCAAGTTGAGAAATCAAGTGTAAGACTCTCTAAAAATCGGGTCATGTATGGTTGATCTATTGGTGAGTCTCAAGTTCATACAACAAGTGCAAGAACTCAACAAAAGGTCCTCTAATTTTCGGCCATATGATGGTCTTCAAGAGGGTTTTCTAGTGAGTTCATAAGTGTAGAAATCCTAGCTAACATGAGGTGTTTGTTGGAAGCTTGGGGTATACAAGCTTGAGGTTTTCTACTCTTGAAGACAACCATTTCAAGAATCATCATCTTCTTCACATCCATTACTCCATGGAAGGTAGTTTTCTAAACATCCTATGGTTGTATATGATAGTATGCATCTTCATATATGGATCCGGGTTTTGGGATTTTGCATAAAAATGGTTTTATATCTTGTAAAGTAACATGTTTTAAACTTATATTCCGCTGCGTTTTTATTTCATTTGGATGAAATTACTTTGATAAACATGTTAAAATCCCATCAATGGCATCTAGAGCCGCTTATATGAGTGCATGCTTCAATAGACTTAAAATTTTCGGGTTTCGGTTTTGGTGAAAACCCTATGGCCGAAATTTTAAGTATGGTTATCCCTTTGTTTTTCAAGATTATATTCTTACATGCATAAATGAATCTTGAAAAATTATTTCATATGGATGATTTGTTTGTTTGGACAAAACTAACCTTTTCGGTTTTTTGGACATAGCCGAAAATGGTTATTAAAAGGGAACCATTTTTTTTATGCTTCTTGAAATTAAAATAAATATATATGTGAATATATATTTTGGTGCATATGACCTAGCCATGACCTTGTGTTGAATGTTTGTGTTTGTGACTTATATTAATTATTTCAAAGGTTGTAATAATTATTATTTTGTCTTCCATTTGTAAAGATATGTAATTTATTTATTTTTCATTTGGCATGTAAAATAAATAGATTAGGTGCATTTTATTTTACTAGAAAAATGTATTAGGATATATTTTGTAAAAGAAGATGCACACAAAAATGTGGTTTTGGTTTTTGCCAATTTCGGGCATAAAGGACTTTATAGTTCTAAACGGGATTTTAGCCCGATAACCAAAACACATTTACGGAGCCCAAAGGAGTTTGGAGCTGAATTAAAGAACATTTTGGAAGCTCAAAGAAAGTGGAATAATCACAACACAAGAAGGATACTTGAAGCATTTGGATGCGGGATCAAGTGGGAGTTCAACGACACATTATTTGTGTCAACATTCACCCTTTAGGAAGGACCTTTTGGCACACTTGTTTCGGCTAACAAGTGTGGTCAAAATAGTTGGCTATGGTTATGCACCTATTGTTATATATGTTGTGCTTGTGTGGTTGTTTATTTATGTTGTTTAGATGATATTTGGATATGCATGCTTAACAAACTAATAATCAACAACAAGCGTAAAATTGGTTCTTGACAAAATCATTAAAATGATTAATAAAGGTTTTATTAAAAATTAATGATTTTTTAATAAAATGGGTTTTATTAAAAAGAACCTTGAAAATTGATTTTCACTAAAGTACCAAGGATTTGAATGCATGCAAATATATGGTACATAAAGTTTTCTAAACTAGAATTTTGAAAACTCAAAATCCCTTTTATAAAACAAGTCAAACACCATCCTTTTATACAACACTCGAATCACTTGGGAACTCTTTGTGGGATAAAGGTCACCTAACCACATTTGAGGAAACTTGTATGTTCGAGGTGGGTTTACCATGTTTGTGGGATAAAGGTCACCTAACCACTTATGTGTATAAACTCACACGTGTGTGTAAGTTGGACGACTTGATTTGGAAACCATGAACTTAGGGTCACCGAAGCATGGCGAACAAAAGGTGTTGATGGGATTAAACATGCCAACTAAACATAAAGATGTTTAACCGATCCCATATGGCTAGAAGTTGCAAAGAGTTGCAATTGTCAAACGTTGACTACCTTGTTAATTTAAATAGAGGGATAAAGGTCACCTAACCAATATTTAAATGTAACGTTGGATTCTAGATTTTAATTATTAATTGTCTATGAGACACAAAAGGGTATTAATGATTAAAATATAAATAATATCGAAAATACTAAAATTGAACCTTGTTAATTTTTGTAGATGGCCGCTAACAATATTACCCAAACCGTCCGTAACCTATCACTAGAAAACGATCCTAATCCCGATAAATATCTTATGGAAGATAAGGATGCCTATAACGATTGGATTAAGTATATCGAGGATACTTCGCAAGCCTCTTGCCTCATTATGATTCCCGAGATTCAAAAGGTTTTGAACATCATGAGCACACGACATGATTAACCAATTGTAGGAAATGTTCCTATGGGTAGAACGCTTCGAAACGGTTCGAGCACTTCATGCATGTCGAATGGAGGAAACCCAATCGGAATCATCTTATGTCTTTAAGATGAAAAGCCACATTGATCACCTCGAAAGGCTCTATATGGATAAAAGGGTTTTATTCATTCTAACGATCAATGAGAGTGGAAATTAGAAAGGGCATCACCCCGACACCAAAGCAAATGTTGCCAAAGGAAAGGGGCACATCAAAGGGAAAGAATTAGAAAGACAAAAGCAAAACCAAAAGAGAAGAAGGCAAAGGTTGCCACGAACGATCCATGCTTTAAGTGTGGTGAGATAGGGCATTTAAATAGGAATTGTCCAATCTATCTCAAAGAGTTGAAAAACAAGAGGGATGCTAGGCAAACCTCAGGTACAATCTTAATAATACATATTGACCTTAATCTCTTCTAACACATGGGTATTAGATACCGGATGTGGAACCCATGTTTGCAATTCTTCGCAAAAGGTTCAAAAGAAATAAACATTACAAGAAAGGAGACTATGTTTTGAAACTTCCAAATGGTTTGGAAATTGTTTTAAAATGTTTTGAATACTCCTAGTTTGACTAGGAACATTATTTAAGTTTCCCTTTTGAGACAATATGTTTTGATTTAAAGTTTGTAAACAATGACATTTATATTTCGATGAATGACATGTTTTACTTTAAAACTATGCCTTCAAATGGTAGTTATGAATTGGTTCATAACAATACATCATTTGATAGTTCAATGTACCAAGCAATCACCAACAAACTCAAAATGGTTTTGAGTGAGACTTATCTTTGGCATTATCGCCTTGGTTATATAAACAGATGTCGCATGTAAACACTTCGAAAGAATGATCTTTTGGAAACAAATGAAATTGGTTCATTTGATACATGTGAATCTTGTTTACAAGGTAAAATGACTAAGAAACCCTTTAATGGGAAAGGGCAATAGATTTCTTAGGTATCATACATTCGAATGTATGTGATCCTTTTAAGCCAATGACTAGGAATGGTGAAAGATACTTCATTACTTTAACCGACAACTATAGTAGTTATGGTTATGTGTACTTGACACATAAAAGAAGTTTTGAAACGTTCAGAATCTTCAAAAAAGTGAAGTACAAAATCAACTCTTTTAAAGTTCTTCGTTTTGATAGAGGAGGAATCGAACTCTATTAGATATGGTTCGATCTATGATGGCTAGGAACGCATTATCTCTATCACTTTGGGGTTACGCTTTGCTCTCCGTGGCCCATATGGCCCCAACCAAGAAAGTGGATACGACGTCTTTTGAAATATGACATGGAAAGGTTCCATCATTATCATATTTAAAAGTATGGGTTGTGAAGCTTATGTGAAGCAATACACCCCAAACAAGTTGGAAGTACGATCCACTAAGTGTATCTTCGTAGGATATCCTAAAGATAATATAGGATATTATTTCTATGATCCAACAAGAGCAAAAGTATTTGTTGCTCGACAGGCTGAGTTCTTGGAAGCTAAGTTCCTTGTGGAAGGAATTAGTAGAACAGTGGAACTTGATAAGGATCAAGAACCACAAACCGATACACGTTTGGTTGATACTAGCATTCAACAAGAGGTTGTTAAAAAAAATGATCAAGTGGTTGATCAACACACACAATACGTTCGCAAATCTGGTAGAATTAGTAATCCACCTAAAAGATATGGATCTTTCATGGATGGATGCTACGTGGTAGATTCGGGTGAACCAACCACATACCATGATGTAATGTCAAAATTCGATTGTGACAAATGGATTGAAGCCATGAACGTAAAGATGCAGTCCATGTATAACAACCAAGTATGGGAATTGGTTGTGCCACCACTTAACTCTAAAGTAGTTGGAAGTAAGTGGGTTTTCAAGAAGAAAACAATAATGCATGGTAACTTGGATACTTGTAAAGCGAGACTTTTAGCAAAAGGCTTCACTCAAACTCAAAGGGTTGATTATGATGAGACCTTCTCGCCCATGGCGATGCTAAAGTCAACTAGGATATCATTTGCCATACTTGCACAATATGATTATGAGATTTGGCAAATGGATCTCAAAACGACTTTCCTTAATAGATATCTTGAGGAAGATGTCTATATAGTTAAGCCTGAAGGTTTTGTCGATCCAATACATCCTAACAAAGTGTGCAAGTTAAAGAAATCAATCTATGGATTGAAACAAGCATCTAGAAGTTGGAATCACCGTTTTGATGAAGAGATTAGGGAATATGGATTCATCAAAAACATTGATAAAGCTTGTGTGAATAAGAAGGCTAGTGGGAGCATTATTACTTTCTTTGTATTATATGTCGATGACATTCTACTATTTGGAAATGACATTCCAACCATGGAAGGAGTAAAAGCCTGGCTTGGAAGTTGTTCTTCCATTAAGGATCTTGGTGAAGTCGCCTATATTTTGGGAATAAAGATCTATAGGGATAGATCAAGGCGCTTGATAGGTTTAAACAAAAGTGCATACATTGACAAAGTCTTGAAAAGGTTCAAGATGAAGAACTCTATGAAAAGTTATGGTACCTATTCAAGAGAGGACAATATTGAAAGCGTTTCAATGTCCAAGCTCAAAGGATGAGCAAGAAAGATTGAAAGGAATCCCATATGCGATAGCTATAGGATTCATTATGTATGTAATGATATGCACTGGAACGGACATGTCATGCGCTTTAGGCATGACGTAAAGATACCAGCAAGTAACAGTCATTGGGTGACTATTAAAAATATATATTGAAATACCTTAGAAGGACTAAGGATATATTTCTAATATATGGATCTGGTAAAGAAGAACTCGTTGTAAAGGGTTACAAGGATGCGAGTTTAGGAATTCGTTGTAAATGGTTACATGGATACGAGTTTCCAAACTAATCGAGATAGTTCTCGATCACAATCAGGGTAGCATTGTCCACTACATAATCAGAATACATCACCGCTTCATTGATTGTGATAATTCATATGGATCTGCCACTTGAATTATTGCCGATCTATGGGTAGTCCCTACCATTCAGGACCCCTAGAGATCTTTGTGATAACGATGGTGTGATTGCTTAAATCACGGAACCTCGTGAACATCAAAAGACTAGGCACATTGAACGGAGTTTCAACTACATAAGGGATGAAGTTGAAAAAGAGAAAGATATGTATTCGCAAAGTTCACACTGATCAAAATATTGCGGATCCACTCACGAAGCTCCTTGAATGGGCAAAGCATGAAAGGGTCATACTTGTGCCTTAGGACTTCGATATTCTAGTGATTGGATTTGATCTATTTTATATTTGGATATTGGAACAACTGTTATTATAACTCATTATGGTATTTTGAGTTATGTTCCATATTAGCATGTTTAAATCCGTGAATAAGTTACTTATTCTAAATGTCCGTAGTCGATCATACTTGTGGGAACAAATATGAATGTAAGACTATTATGAACTCGGATTGGTAGATATTCGTGAAGTATGAATATAGAGCAAGGCGTTGCTGCCAAGGTTCATAGATATTTGTGGGATATAAATATTGGACTGACTCGCTCTCAAATATTACTGCATGGAATCATTTGTGATTGATCATAAGTAAATTTGAGCAAAGGAGAATATCATAGTATCCTCAGACCTGAGATACATATTGGGTCTTGATATTCACCAAATATTATGCCTTGACTTATTTCTTCGCTGTCAGTAATATGACAGTACATAAGGCTAAGCTCAGGTATGGTACAAGGTGATTGTGAGAGACGTATGTAGTCAAGATGGGATTTGTTCCTCTTATTCGTTGAGAGTAAGATGTCTAAGGCCTGCTAAAGTTAAATCAACAGAGAGTGATCACTCTGTGTCTCTGGATTTGACATGACATCTGTAACGAAAGGATAAATGATAGATTCACCTAAATCATTTCAAGTAAGGGACTTGAAGGGGATGATGTTATTGAATGGCGCATATAGTCATACGTATTAGGGGTAGTAAACCGTAGTTAGGCGTTATTTACTACTTGCATCAATCTTCTATGTATCTTGTGCAAGTGGGAGATTGTTGGACTCTGTATGCCCAAGACACATATTAAATTGATGAGGCTAGTACGTTATGATCCAAGTCGAGTCATACCCAATAACAAGCTAGACAAACACTTACAATATTTATTTATGATATGATCAAATAAATAAATATCAACACTTAGAATATTTAGAAATTGGTTTTCTAAATAATTGCACTTGACAAACTAATAAATTATATGGATAATTTATTTTGAGAGAATATTTTATTTTGTTATTTAATGGGTTAAATAACATAATAAAAAATAGCATAAGTCTTATAACATATGATGTTATATTTTATAAAAGGTTATAAAATAAATAAAGACTTATATTTTATAAAAGATTTGAATTTTTTTTTATAAAAATAAAGGCTAGGCCGCCCCCCCCCCCCCCTTCCCAAGAAATAAAGTGGCCAATAAAATTACTTGCATGTGTAGGAGGAACTTGATTGGGTGAGAATATGGCCCTATGAACATGCATGCAATTGTCATAACTAGATGGCACTTGATTGGGCAAAGGTGTGGCTATTCTCTCACATATTTTATAAAGATTTTGAAGTAGAAAACTTGAAAATCATGGCTGAAAATGGCTGCCTTTTTTCGTCCATATGATGCTCATCCAAGAGAGTTTTTCAAGTTGAGAAATCAAGTGTAAGACTCTCTAAAAATCGGGTCATGTATGGTTGATCTATTGGTGAGTCTCAAGTTCATACAACAAGTGCAAGAACTCAACAAAAGGTCCTCTAATTTTCGGCCATATGATGGTCTTCAAGAGGGTTTTCTAGTGAGTTCATAAGTGTAGAAATCCTAGCTAACATGAGGTGTTTGTTGGAAGCTTGGGGTATACAAGCTTGAGGTTTTCTACTCTTGAAGACAACCATTTCAAGAATCATCATCTTCTTCACATCCATTACTCCATGGAAGGTAGTTTTCTAAACATCCTATGGTTGTATATGATAGTATGCATCTTCATATATGGATCCGGGTTTTGGGATTTTGCATAAAAATGGTTTTATATCTTGTAAAGTAACATGTTTTAAACTTATATTCCGCTGCGTTTTTATTTCATTTGGATGAAATTACTTTGATAAACATGTTAAAATCCCATCACTTTAAACATTACCAAGAATCTAACTATAAAGATAGAAAGATCTTTAAAAGAAAAATTCGATTTCGATTATGAGGAACCGAAATGTCCGAATTCAGGTACATAAGGAATCTAATTAAGGACTCTGATTTGTATGATAATCATCTACAAGGATCTAAATGTGAAGATAAAAAAAAATCCCACATGAATTTTTAGAAGTTGGAGATGTTTGAAACCTTGCACTGGACGTGCTTAAGTCAAAACATGAAGTAAAATGCTTATGAAGTTGAGATGCTAGATATGCCAAGGCGACATATGAAGCGAAATTTGAAAGTTAAGTCAATGTATGAAGAAAATATTTTTTGAAAACTATGCATGGGGTTCTTTTAAAAAGAAATGTGTTCAATGTTTTTGAGACCTTATATATAATACCTTTGAAATCATAAAGTAGGTGTATTAGGTAGGTATATTAAAAAAAAATGTTTTAAAATTATGCGAGATGAATTTTGAAATTATGTATAAGGTTTTTGGAAAACATGAATGATGCTTTTGAAATCATGCACTTGATAAGAAAATGTACTGTGTTAATATTGCCTTCAGACTATATGAAATATTTTGAAATTAGGAAGGTTGGTTTTGATAACATGGTCAATGTTTTTGAAATAACATAGACAATGCATTTAGAAAAAAATGTTTTCAAACTATATGAAATGTTTTGAGATCATGAAGATTGTTTTTGAAATACTTGTACTGTATATGTTGAAAAATCAAAACGTAATGAGTATGAGATTTGGAAATACCCTTAGTTATTTAACCAAGGATTCAAAGGCACAGATGTGCAGAAGCATGATTACTCATAGTGTCACTTTATTTTCTGTACTTTGTTTCTTAGAGTGAAACGAGTACTTAAAATTTTTGAGGGAATCATGAGCGATCATTTGAAAGAGAGAAATCACAAAAGTAGTTTGCAAGGTACATAGTTTCTTGATGTAGGTATCATAGGAAAAGTCATACACACATGTAATTATACTTGTGTATCAGAATTGCGAACAACAACTTTTATTTATGAACAAGACATATTGTTTCACAATACACGAGAACAAAAGAAACAAAGGCATAAGACAGCAACATCCTTTGTTCAGCCGAATGCTCATCCAAGGGTTGGATTTGCACTGAAAATCTTCGGGCAGTTGTTCCTGAAATGGCTTGTCTCGCCACAGTTGTAGCACGTTCCAGGCGGAAAGCGAGCTTGAGTAGGGTTGACTTGGAGTTGGGTAGCAGCAAGGTTTATAGCAGCTTTGTTTTGGATAGCAAAGCGGCATGTGTTGACCAAATGTCCCCTCCGTCCACAGCAGGTACATTTGGAGCAGGATATGAGGTTTGAATGATGACGGTTGCATCGTTTGCACAAAGGGGCAGTTCCTATGTATGGCTTCCTAGCTGGTGGCCTTGCCACATGGCTAGGTCCCGCTTGATTAGGTGTAACCGCTGCGGGTTTCCTTGAAGCCTTACGCTTCCTTGATTTTGGTGCTGGCTTGACTTCTGCTTCCTTTGGTGGCTCTTGAGTGGCTTCATTTGTGACAACCCTCAAAATCCCATGTATTCCGTACAATTTATTAATGAAAATTAATGTGCTTGATGACTGTGCTGAATCATTTAACTGCTTCTGATATCTGAGTTATACTTACATGTACTTATTAATATACTAATAGTGTACAGAAAGGTCACTAAATAGTCCGTTATGTTTTCCTGAGTGTTGAAAATTAAAAACGTTACAAAAATATATATGTACGACACTTTACGGAATATTTAAACACTTTAACGGAACAGTATCTGACCGAACAACCGGACATTACCCGGAACACTAAAATATTGCAAGAAATATTGTTTTTATTTTTCTGAGCTAGTTATGGTCCCCGAGCCCTATAACATATTACATAATAGATAACACATTAAACATTAGACATAATATTTAATCTCCCACTAACTAAATTAATTCCATCAAATTACACTTAACCCTTTCCCCCATATGTAAGTAATCGGTTCACTAGTGGCCCCATAACATTGGATTCACCTAAATCTTACTAAATCCATTTAAATCTTCTCCTTGGATATTGCTAGATATGTTTGTATTTTGGGGAACATAATTACCATTGGATAATAAAGCTTGGTGAATATAAGAACCACTAACTTATCCATAACCTACACAACACCACAACTTCACTTCCCCACATTAAAGCTCGGCTGAACATACCCTATACACTCCCACCATTTTCGATTCCCCTCCATCAAATCTAAGCTTCATTTAAGGTGATACAAGGTGGTTTAGAAGGTGTGGAACACTCGGAAGTTGAAGGACCACTCTCATCTCCTTTTAACCACCACATTTCTTCACTCGAACTTCCCTAGCCTTGAGCTAGTGGTAAGAACTTAGATCCGTTCATTCTTTATGTTATTTAAGTGGTTAATAAGAGTTTCGTCGGTTAAAAATCACTAACATATAAGATCACCAACTAAAAGTCTACTAAAGTGATGAACAAGGTGGTTAATGGATGAATGTTAGTGTAAATCATGTAGATCTTGTGTGATTATGATGATTGGCGGATTATCTGATGTTTTGCTGAATAATATTAATATGTGATGTTGTTGTGGTCACTAAACTCGTTAACGGAATCGATCGAACATGATCTAGATGGTTAAACACTTGAAATCAGAATCTGTCCAACTTTTACAGCCCACTTCTGTTGGCTGTAAACAGGTCTTAACCTCAACGAAAAATTGATATTTTGAATCTAAAATATGTTATTATGAAATACGGTTCTAATGGCACCGGAATCGTAATTTTTGGACTCCGTTTACCATTTTTAAAGTGTTAATTTGTAACAGCTACTTAAGCTGAATTTTGACAGCAATAAATGGGTGTCGTACTTTCGGTCATAACCTGAGTTTTGTGATGAATCGGACCATGAAAATTTTACTGTAGATGATAACTGAAGTATTTGTAATTACCCCACTGGAATTTCGCAAATCGGACTTACGATGAATTTTTAATAAATTGTTTCGTGGACTGTGGTCAGAAATACATAAATCTGAGTTCAGTCCCGAATATGAATTTTTATAAAATGTGGGTAATGAACCGGACCCCGATATTTTTACACAATAAAATATGGAATGTTTATGACGTTCTATAAAAATTTGGGAATTTTTGGAATAATCTAACTATTTTATTTAAATGCCCGAAAACAGCCGGTTTTGAATATTAATGCTGAAATAACATAAGTTGTGATTTGCGCGTCTAAATGTCGAGTATGCTATCTGTGAATGATTTGACATGTTATATATGTTATGTGCATTATCGTATGTTTGATTTTGAGTGGGGAATGGACGGGAAACTTAGATGGGCGTAAACCGTTACAGTGGTGCATGTTGTGTGATAGATACGTGTAGGAACTTTTTGTTCTATTTGAAAGCCACTAAATGACTAACTGGTAAATCATACTAGGACGTGATTGACCGACCTTGACTGTTAGCTATATTGAGAATCTAACCGAGCAAACCGAGGTGAGTTCACACACTTTCTAAGGCATGGGATTCCCGGTGGTTTGGGAATGGGTTAAAGAATTAAAACTAAATCTACATATCCTCCTTGGGTAGGATATGTACGGCCATCCTCCATAGAGTGGATGCCATTATTAAACCTACGAATTCTCCTGGTGCAGAATACGTACGTTCGTCCTCCTGGTGCAGGACAACAACCTTTAAACTAGCTAGACAAAACTCTATCATGAAGTCCCTCAAATTATATCGACTTAATCGCCGAGGCCAATGGCGAGCGGGTCATTAGTTAATAGCGCTATTAGGTTTAACAAACCTCACACCGTGCCAGTCGGACGGGCGTGTACTAATGGACTATGGCAGACTGTCAGTGATGATAGACACTGATATAGGGCACAACGTATTTGCGTAGCAGTCGATATCATACCGTCTAGTAGTTCAAACGGGGAAAACCCCCACTGATCATGGTTATGGATTGGGTAAAGAAAAAGAGAAATGGTTAAACATACTTTCAACTACGGGGTAACCCCCACGGCAAATAAGCCAACGAAAGTCAAACCACGTTTTCAGAAACAACTTAAAACTAAACAACCAAACGTGAACTCACTCAACTTTGTTGTTGACTCGTTGTTACATGCCTTACAGGTCGCTAAATGCTTGGAGCTTGCACTTGAAGGAGTCGTTGTGGTGTACGGACTGTTATGTTCCGTGCTTAATGTTTAAATCCTTATGAACTTACTAAACTAACGTTTTGAAACTTTAACTTATGAACTATGGACTTATGCTTTTGAACTCACGTTTATGCTTCCGCTGTTTAAACCAAACAAGGTCAACTAGCTTTGGTCACCAATCGTATTATGTTTGGTTTTATTTACTTAATTGTGTTGTTCAATATGATTGGTGGCTCGATCCTGGTCATGTCACGCCTCCAAGCGGTGATACTCCGCATGGTGGATTTTGGGGGTGTGACAGATTGGTATCAGAGCCATTGGTTATAGAGAACTTGGTTTTAATAAGGGAAAAGTTTTCATTAAAACCAGACTATAACCTGTACAGTGCTCAACGATCCACAACGACGCTTCGCTCCACGTGCAAGACTCGACACCATAAGTGGTATGATTTATGTTATATTGTCGGTTAGATAGTTCTCACTGTGCATAAGATAATGTGATAATTGCTATTTGAACCTTGTGTGCTTACTCTCTAATGTCGTCCCACACACTTACACACTTTCGCGACACTTTCCTCACTTACGTTGCTTCATTATGAAGATCATGAGCGGACGCGAAGGACGTATCAACCTCACTCAAGCCAAGTTGACGGCTTTGATCAACGAACGAGTTGCGGAGGCACTCGCAGCTAACCCTGCAGGAGGTATAACCTGCCATACCAACTCACCTTAGGACATTTAGATCCTACCTTCGCAAACCAACCCTCGTGCTTAATCTTGTCTTTTATTCTCGCGCAACAGGTCAACATGCTCAACCTCCTGTGTGCACGTTCAAGACGTTCATGGACTGTCGACCTACCACTTTCAGTGGCACCGAAGGAGCAGTGGGCCTTCTTCACTGGTTTGAAAAGCTTGAGACAGTTTTCGAGATGTGCGAATGCCCCGAAGACCGTAGGGTGAAATATGCTACCGGAACACTTGAAGGAGCTGCGTTAACCTGGTGGAAGGCACAGGTTCAACTACTAGGACTGGCAGTTGCTAATGCCACGCCCTGGAATGGTTTCAAAGAGCTGATCAAAGAGGAGTACTGTAGTCGGGATGACATCCACAAGCTAGAAGTGGAATTTTACAATCTGAAGATGACAGGATCTGAGATCGAGGCGTATACCAAGAGGTCGAATGAACTGGCCATCCTGTGCCCAACTATGGTGGACCCTTCCATCAAACGTATTGAGCTTTACCTCAAGGGCCTTGCACCAGCGATTCAAAGTCACGTAACTTCAGCCAACCTGGGTACCATTCAGCAAATTATCAAGTTGGCTCATCGTCTCACCGACCAGGCGGTGGAGCAAAACAGGCTACCCAAACGTATCAGTGCCACAGCTACTTCTGATGCACCTACCGACAACAAGCGAAAATGGGATGGGAACTCCGGAAGGGGGTCTACTTCAGTTCAGTCTCAACAGCGAAAGAGTGATGACTACCAGAGTCCCGGTCAGCAATCTTCTGGTAATCAAGGACAGGGTGGATACCGAGGAAACCACCCCAAGTGCAACCGGTGCAACAAGCATCACAGCGGGCAGTGCAACAAAGGTCGATGTCAGAGATGTCACAGGCTGGGCCATGAAGCCAAAGATTGCAGGAGCCCACGTCCTGCGAATCAGAATCGCCAACAACAACAACAAGCCCCACAGAACCACCAGCAACAGCATCAGCAGGGAAATAAAGGATGCTTTCAGTGTGGCGCTGAAGGCCACTTTAAGAGGAACTGCCCCCAGCTAAACCAAAACCAGAACAATAACCAAGGAAATGGGAACCACAATGGGAACAACAATGGAGGCGGAAATGGGGGAGACAACAATGGCAACGGGGCAAGGGGTCGTGTGTTCGTGATTGGTCAGGGAGAAGCAAGGAACGATCCCAACGTTGTGATGGGTAAGTTTCTTCTTGACGACTTCTTCGTTACTGTTTTATTCGATTCGGGTGCCGATACTAGTTATGTGTCCGTAAAAGTTAGCCAAATTCTTAAGCGCACCCCAACACTCCTGAACACCAAACACATGGTAGAACTAGCTAACGGTAAAAGTCTTGAAGCCACACACGTAGTTAAAGGTTGTAACCTCGTCTTAGCCGGTCAGACTTTCCCTATCGATCTTGTTCCTATCACACTTGGTAGTTTCGACGTCGTTATTGGGATGGATTGGCTATCCCATCATCAAGCGGAGATTGTTTGCAAGGAGAAAATCATCCGCATTCCTCGTTCTGATAAAGAACCCCTCGTGATTCGTGGCGACAAGAGTGGTGCTGTCGAAGGCATCATCTCTTTCCTTAAGGCCCAGAAGTGTTTGCGAAAGGGCCACACTGCCATTTTAGCACTCGTTACTGACACATCTACGGAAGAGAAGAGAATTGAAGACATCCCTATTGTGCGCAAATTTCCCGAGGTATTTCCTGAGGAATTACCTGGTCTTCCTCCTCATCGCCAAGTTGAGTTTCAAATCGAGCTAGCTCCTGGAGCAGCGCCAGTAACTCGAGCACCATATCGACTAGCCCCATCAGAACTCGAAGAACTGTCCACACAACTACAAGAACTCTTGGAAAAGGGTTTTATACGTCCTAGCTCTTCACCCTGGGGAGCTCCAGTCTTGTTCGTGAAGAAGAAAGACGGTACCTTCAGGATGTGTATTGACTATCGCGAACTTAACAAGGTGACTGTGAAGAATCGTTATCCTCTTCCACGTATTGACGACTTGTTTGACCAGTTGCAAGGGTCGAGCTATTACTCCAAGATTGATTTGAGATCGGGATACCATCAGCTGAGAGTCCGAGATGAGGACGTCTCCAAAACAGCATTCAGAACTCGTTACGGCCATTACGAGTTTCTGGTTATGCCGTTCGGGCTGACGAATGCACCGGCAGTCTTCATGGACCTCATGAACCGAGTGTGCAAGCCTTACCTGGATAAGTTCGTTATTGTGTTCATCGATGATATCCTGATCTATTCTAAGAGTCAGGAGGAACACGAGCAGCATCTACGGCTTATGCTGGAACTTCTTCGAAAAGAACAGTTGTATGCCAAGTTTTCGAAATGTGATTTCTGGCTTCGCGAAGTCCACTTTCTAGGCCACGTGGTAAACAAGGATGGAATTCATGTGGATCCATCTAAGGTTGAATCGATCAAGAACTGGCCCGCACCCCGCACACCAACAGAAATCCGCCAATTCTTGGGTTTGGCCGGATATTACAGAAGGTTTATAAAAGATTTCTCCAAGATTGCGCAACCTCTCACTTCACTGACTCAGAAGGGCGTCATCTATCGTTGGGGTGATGCACAGGAGTCCGCGTTTCAACATCTAAAGGATAGACTTTGTAGCGCGCCTATCCTCTCATTGCCAGAAGGCACCGATGATTTCGTGGTTTATTGCGACACTTCCATCCAAGGACTTGGTTGCGTATTGATGCAACGTGACAAGGTCATTGCCTACGCATCGCGCCAACTTAAAGTTCACGAAAGAAACTACACTACTCACGATCTGGAGCTGGGAGCAGTTGTATTCGCGCTTAAGATATGGAGACATTACCTGTACGGTACCAAGTGCACCATTTACACCGACCACAGGAGCCTCGAGCATATCTTCAAGCAAAAAGAGTTAAACATGCGACAACGCCTATGGGTCGAACTCTTGAATGATTACGAATGCGCTATCAAGTATCATCCGGGCAAAGCCAATGTTGTGGCTGACGCCCTCAGTCGAAAGGATACTTTACCTAAGCGTGTACGAGCATTACAGCTTACCATCCAGTCTAACCTTCCGGCTCAGATTCGAGATGCCCAGGTCGAAGCATTCAAAGCAGAGAACATCAGGGCTGAGTCCCTACGAGGATCGAGGCAGCGGCTAGAACAAAAGGAAGACGGCGCTTACTATGTAAACGGACGCATCTGGGTTCCATTTTATGGAAACTTACGCGAGCTTGTGATGGACGAAGCGCACAAGTCTCGTTATTCGGTACATCCTGGTTCGGATAAAATGTACCACGACCTCAAGACTACGTATTGGTGGCCTGGCATGAAAGCCCACGTAGCAACCTACGTCAGTAAGTGCTTGACTTGTGCGAGAGTCAAGTCTGAATATCAGAAACCATCAGGCCTACTTCAACAACCGGAGATCCCGAAATGGAAATGGGAGCAAATTTCCATGGATTTCGTTACCGGCCTGCCCAGATCTCAATGCGGAAACGATACCATTTGGGTGATCGTAGATCGACTAACCAAGTCTGCACATTTTCTGGCTATCAAAGAAACGGACAAGTTCTCTACTCTTGCAGACATTTACCTAAAGGAAGTGGTATCAAGGCACGGAGTGCCAATCTCTATTATATCTGATCGTGACGCACGTTTTACTTCTGAACTGTGGCAAGCAATGCACAAGTCCTTTGGCTCACGTTTAGATATGAGCACCGCTTATCACCCGCAGACGGATGGGCAATCTGAACGCACCATCCAAACCCTTGAAGACATGCTTAGGGCATGTGTAATCGATTTTGGTAACGGCTGGGAAAAGCACCTCCCGCTAGTGGAGTTCTCATATAACAACAGCTACCACACCAGCATCCAAGCCGCTCCGTTTGAGGCATTGTACGGACGCAAATGCCGATCGCCTCTCTGTTGGGCAGAAGTTGGTGACAGCCAAATCACTGGCCCAGAACATGTGGTAGATACCACCGAGAAAATTGCTCAGATACGACAGCGAATGGCGGCAGCTCGTGACCGTCAGAAAAGCTATGCTGATAAGGGAAGAAAACCACTCGAGCTCCAGGTTGGGGATCGAGCGCTACTCAAAGTCTCACCTTGGAAAGGTGTAGTCCGCTTTGGCAAACGAGGCAAACTCAATCCACGTTATATCGGACCGTTCAAAGTCATTGAGAAAATTGGCCAAGTCGCCTACAGGTTGGATCTACCTGAAGAACTCAGCGGAGTTCACAACGTATTCCACGTATCAAATCTGAAGAAGTGTCTGTCAGATGAGACCTTCATAGTTCCTCTCAAGGAACTCACAATCGACGACCAGCTGCGATTCATCGAGGAACCAGTAGAGATTACTGATCGAGATGTTAAGATTCTCAAGCACACAAGAATACCTCTCGTTCGAGTTCGTTGGAATGCTCGTCGTGGCCCAGAGTATACCTGGGAACGAGAAGACCAAATGAAACTCAAGTATCCCCAACTGTTTAAGAAAAACGCAACCACTACTGAGGCTGAAGCTACCGCAGAATTTCGGGACGAAATTCCAAATCAACGGGGGGATGATGTGACACCCCAGGAAAATCAGGAAAACAACGCAACTTAACTAGCTTCCTCAGTAACCACGCGCTAAATTTCGGGACGAAATTCTCTTAACAGGGGGAGAATGTGACAACCCTCAAAATCCCATGTATTCCGTACAATTTATTAATGAAAATTAATGTGCTTGATGACTGTGCTGAATCATTTAACTGCTTCTGATATCTGAGTTATACTTACATGTACTTATTAATATCCTAATAGTGTACAGAAAGGTCACTAAATAGTCCGTTATGTTTTCCTGAGTGTTGAAAATTAAAAACGTTACAAAAATATATATGTACGACACTTTACGGAATATTTAAACACTTTAACGGAACAGTATCTGACCGAACAACCGGACATTACCCGGAACACTAAAATATTGCAAGAAATATTGTTTTTATTTTTCTGAGCTAGTTATGGTCCCCGAGCCCTATAACATATTACATAATAGATAACACATTAAACATTAGACATAATATTTAATCTCCCACTAACTAAATTAATTCCATCAAATTACACTTAACCCTTTCCCCCATATGTAAGTAATCGGTTCACTAGTGGCCCCATAACATTGGATTCACCTAAATCTTACTAAATCCATTTAAATCTTCTCCTTGGATATTGCTAGATATGTTTGTATTTTGGGGAACATAATTACCATTGGATAATAAAGCTTGGTGAATATAAGAACCACTAACTTATCCATAACCTACACAACACCACAACTTCACTTCCCCACATTAAAGCTCGGCTGAACATACCCTATACACTCCCACCATTTTCGATTCCCCTCCATCAAATCTAAGCTTCATTTAAGGTGATACAAGGTGGTTTAGAAGGTGTGGAACACTCGGAAGTTGAAGGACCACTCTCATCTCCTTTTAACCACCACATTTCTTCACTCGAACTTCCCTAGCCTTGAGCTAGTGGTAAGAACTTAGATCCGTTCATTCTTTATGTTATTTAAGTGGTTAATAAGAGTTTCGTCGGTTAAAAATCACTAACATATAAGATCACCAACTAAAAGTCTACTAAAGTGATGAACAAGGTGGTTAATGGATGAATGTTAGTGTAAATCATGTAGATCTTGTGTGATTATGATGATTGGCGGATTATCTGATGTTTTGCTGAATAATATTAATATGTGATGTTGTTGTGGTCACTAAACTCGTTAACGGAATCGATCGAACATGATCTAGATGGTTAAACACTTGAAATCAGAATCTGTCCAACTTTTACAGCCCACTTCTGTTGGCTGTAAACAGGTCTTAACCTCAACGAAAAATTGATATTTTGAATCTAAAATATGTTATTATGAAATACGGTTCTAATGGCACCGGAATCGTAATTTTTGGACTCCGTTTACCATTTTTAAAGTGTTAATTTGTAACAGCTACTTAAGCTGAATTTTGACAGCAATAAATGGGTGTCGTACTTTCGGTCATAACCTGAGTTTTGTGATGAATCGGACCATGAAAATTTTACTGTAGATGATAACTGAAGTATTTGTAATTACCCCACTGGAATTTCGCAAATCGGACTTACGATGAATTTTTAATAAATTGTTTCGTGGACTGTGGTCAGAAATACATAAATCTGAGTTCAGTCCCGAATATGAATTTTTATAAAATGTGGGTAATGAACCGGACCCCGATATTTTTACACAATAAAATATGGAATGTTTATGACGTTCTATAAAAATTTGGGAATTTTTGGAATAATCTAACTATTTTATTTAAATGCCCGAAAACAGCCGGTTTTGAATATTAATGCTGAAATAACATAAGTTGTGATTTGCGCGTCTAAATGTCGAGTATGCTATCTGTGAATGATTTGACATGTTATATATGTTATGTGCATTATCGTATGTTTGATTTTGAGTGGGGAATGGACGGGAAACTTAGATGGGCGTAAACCGTTACAGTGGTGCATGTTGTGTGATAGATACGTGTAGGAACTTTTTGTTCTATTTGAAAGCCACTAAATGACTAACTGGTAAATCATACTAGGACGTGATTGACCGACCTTGACTGTTAGCTATATTGAGAATCTAACCGAGCAAACCGAGGTGAGTTCACACACTTTCTAAGGCATGGGATTCCCGGTGGTTTGGGAATGGGTTAAAGAATTAAAACTAAATCTACATATCCTCCTTGGGTAGGATATGTACGGCCATCCTCCATAGAGTGGATGCCATTATTAAACCTACGAATTCTCCTGGTGCAGAATACGTACGTTCGTCCTCCTGGTGCAGGACAACAACCTTTAAACTAGCTAGACAAAACTCTATCATGAAGTCCCTCAAATTATATCGACTTAATCGCCGAGGCCAATGGCGAGCGGGTCATTAGTTAATAGCGCTATTAGGTTTAACAAACCTCACACCGTGCCAGTCGGACGGGCGTGTACTAATGGACTATGGCAGACTGTCAGTGATGATAGACACTGATATAGGGCACAACGTATTTGCGTAGCAGTCGATATCATACCGTCTAGTAGTTCAAACGGGGAAAACCCCCACTGATCATGGTTATGGATTGGGTAAAGAAAAAGAGAAATGGTTAAACATACTTTCAACTACGGGGTAACCCCCACGGCAAATAAGCCAACGAAAGTCAAACCACGTTTTCAGAAACAACTTAAAACTAAACAACCAAACGTGAACTCACTCAACTTTGTTGTTGACTCGTTGTTACATGCCTTACAGGTCGCTAAATGCTTGGAGCTTGCACTTGAAGGAGTCGTTGTGGTGTACGGACTGTTATGTTCCGTGCTTAATGTTTAAATCCTTATGAACTTACTAAACTAACGTTTTGAAACTTTAACTTATGAACTATGGACTTATGCTTTTGAACTCACGTTTATGCTTCCGCTGTTTAAACCAAACAAGGTCAACTAGCTTTGGTCACCAATCGTATTATGTTTGGTTTTATTTACTTAATTGTGTTGTTCAATATGATTGGTTGCTCGATCCTGGTCATGTCACGCCTCCAAGCGGTGATACTCCGCATGGTGGATTTTGGGGGTGTGACATCATTGTCGAGACGAGAGGCTTCATTGTTGAGACGAGCCATGGCAATGCCTAAATCCACAGTCTTCTGAATCACTTCGCCTATTTGCTGGGCAAATTTGGCTGTTCGCTCGGACATTTGACCAGTGCTGAGAGGAATAGACATTCTAAAAGAAAATGAAAGATATAGGAAGAAACAAGTGAAAGATTATTGGACAAATAAAACAAAATGACAACGCATAGAAATTGCGATCATTTGTTTGTTACCTAAGGCAAACAAATGAGACGGTGACTAATCAAAGTAAACAGGTCTTATTAATGTATCACTGAAGACATGCTCGCCTATAAGTGAACACTCATCCCAAGAATTCCCAGGTAAGCACAACTGGTCTCGCGTCTGATGAGATATATACGAAGTGCTTGCCTAGACAGAAAACCCAGAATACAGGCATTCACCCTTCCAGTTTGTACATGTTCACATTATAAGACCCAAACTTTGACGAGATTTTGAAAATTCAAAGGGGTTCAAAACCATATAACAGAGAGTTCAAAACCTTACAATAGAGGGTTCAAAACCTAGTAATCAATCATCCTAGAACAGATGATTAGTTTTCAAAGCGGTTTGGAAATTTATGTTCTTGTTGAGGTCGTCGCCTAAGGATAGGTGACGGTATCGTTTTATGACTAAACGCAAGTAAACTCGCGTTAGGGTCCTAGAAAGGTTATAGACTAGGTCAAAGTATTACTAATAACCTAATTCCCTATAACCATGGGCTCTGATACCATCTTTTCTGTCATACCCCAACCACGTAGGACAACCAAAACGTGGCGGAAACATCGGGGAGTGTTGTAACAGAACTAATGTTTCACAACCATGGAAAATTAAGTTTCGTTTTATTCATCAAACAAGCGAGTTACATTGTCTTTAAACAAGAAATAAAGAGTACATAACAAAATTTAACTAGTTCTTGTCTCGTTTTAAGTCACTAAGGCACAGGTCCGCCTAAGTATGGCTTGATAAATCCTATTCATCATCTCCTGAAAAACACATGTGAAAATAGGTACGTCAGCATAAAAATGCCTGTGAGATACATAGGTTTATGAAAATAGGATTCATGACTTATTGTTTAAGAAAATGTTTAGTCATGAACCCTGTAATTTGCTTTGTCTTGTAAATCATTTGAAAAACGATAAGATTAGATGATATGTATAAATAAATGTAAGGTTAAATGAATAACCATGTAAGATGAGTTTGTATAAGATAAGTTGTTTGTAAAACAATGTATTGTGAAAAGTATGTTATTTGTATAAAATGTTATATGTAAAAATGTAAATCATGTAATGTATAACCAATGTCAAAAGTGTTTATGTGTCAAATGTAAACCATGTAATGTGTAACCAAAATGATATGTATGGCTAGTGAAATGCATCAACTAAACCATAGATGAAATGCACAAAACAAAGTATTAAAGTAAAACTTGGTTTAAATCAAAGTTATGTTCTGTGGAAATGCATGATCAATGTAAATCATGTAATATGTAACCAAAATGATATGTATGGCTAGTGAAATGTATCAACTAAACCATATGCACAAGAACATAGTATTGAAGTAAAACTTGGTTTAAATCAAAGTTATGTTCTGTGGAAATGCATGATCAATGTAAATCATGTAATATGTAACCAAAATGATATGTATGGCTAGTGAAATGTATCAACTAAACCATATGCACAAGAACATAGTATTGAAGTAAAACTTGGTTTAAATCAAAGTTATGTTCTGTGGAAATGCATGATCAATGTAAATCATGTAATATGTAACCAAAATGATATGTATGGCGAGTGAAATGTATCAACTAAACCATATGCACAAGAACATAGTATTTAAGTAAAACTTGGTTTAAATCAAAGTTATGTTCTGTGGAAATGCATGATCAATGTAAATCATGTAATATGTAACCAAAATGATATGTATGGCTAGTGAAATGTATCAACTAAACCATATGCACAAGAACATAGTATTGAAGTAAAACTTGGTTTAAATCAAAGTTATGTTATGTGGAAATGCATGCTATACTGATACGAACATCTATGCGGTGTTGTGAAAATGCATACATCCAAGCCTTGAGACTGTGGCGATAAACCCTTAAACAACTTAAAGGTTTATCTAAATTATGTATATCGAATTCGGTCATTCCTTCCAATCCAAACAAACCCAGGATTTCAGGAACGGGAGTTGTCAATTCCTATGGTATCACTACCTACTAACGAACGGCGTAGCTAATGTTAATGAATGTATTGTTCCATTGTAAACATACCAAATGTCATACCCAAAATGTAAGCATGTGAAAATGATGCACTAAGTATGTAATCAAATGAACATACGTAGCGTGAAATGTAATGTAAAACGATGTACTAAGTAATGCACACAATGGGCACACATAGCATGAAATGTAATGTAAAACGATGTACTAAGTAATGCACACAATGGGCACACATAGCATAAAATGTAATGAAATCACGTACTATGAATGTACTAATAAACATAGCAAGTATATGATGTGAAAACAGGAAAGCATGAAAGTAACAAGTAGGCACATGTGTTCCACCCCAAAATGTTTGGAAAACAGTAAAAGAGGGGTCTATGTACTCACTTGAGATTGCTTAGTAGTCCTTGAGTAACAACCAAACAATGCTAGAGATCGCGGATATCAAACGGCACCTAATATAGGTAACTATGTTAATAAACCGGACCTAAATCGGAGGATTTAGATAGAATGAGGGTTCGTAAACCAAACGAGTATAGAGACTCGTGTCATATGGTTTAACAAAGCCTACATACTAAATGAAACCTAACATAAGTGCTTACGACCCATTACGACTCGTTTAGGTAGCTTATGCTACTTTAACGCGTCGTTCGCGTGAAACGCGTTCGGACCGCCTAACTAGTCCTATGACAAGTGTTATATGCCTAAACATGTTATATAATCAGTTATGTGACAAAAGTTTAGGTTACATATGCTTAATTACCAATTATACATGAACAGGGTATTCTGGTAATTTACCTAAGGCATATAAACTACCTATCATACAACTACTCAAACGATGTGACCATAGGGTATAACCTCGGAAGGTTATTCCCTATCTACTATGGTCACCTAAAGTATTTGGTCGGATCCTAATGATCGACCAAATGGGTCAGGTTCGAAGGTATAAGCGATTTATTAGATCGCTTACCCTACGACCCTAGACAACGTGGTAATCAGTAGGCATAGTCCCAAGGGACTATAACCAACGTGATTACACTCACGTAGCGAAGTTCAAACGAACTTCGCATCGACCATAAACTGGTCAACGCAGAAAGTCAAACAAAGTTTGACTTTCAGACTCGAAAAGACTCGAAAAGCAATAAAAGAACGAAAGAATACTTACGAAGGGTCCCCGAATGCTAATCTCGATCCAAGTAGCTCAGGTATGAAACAAAGGTTTCAACTTAGAGCTCCTAAAATCAGAATTCTTGTGGGTTTTTCAATGGGGGTGGATGGGTATTTATAGTTTTCGGTTCACCGTTAGGATCGTTTCTTGGAAAAGGGGGCACGATCTAAGCCGTACACTTGCACCCATGGTATTGTAATACCATGGGCACATCAAACCAGCCCATAGATTCAAGGAATACCATGTGCAAGTGTGGAAATGACCAGATCCAATGTTTCTTCAATTCTGCTGATCTGCAGACTGCTTGCGCACCGTAACAATTAATTGTTGCGGTGCGCAAGGACTTAATTTGGCAGAATGTCAGATTTGGTCCCTGCAGCCCGTTTAAGCTATTTTCGATGCGTTTGAACCCCGTTAACCTCATTTCAAAGCTCTAAAATGAAGTTAAAGTATAGGGAACTCAAAACATGCTTAAAAATATCTTGGATGTCGGTTCGTTTGGTCGTACGATCGTGATGTTCGGTTAATTACGACGGAATGCGCATAAGCGCGAAAAACGATCCAAATGACGCGACGAATGGATTTTTCTTATGTCAAACACTAAAACAAAATGTTTTAGTGCTTACATAAATTTTTGGATGTCCGGATGTATTCAGAACGTAAGTTATGCGCAAAAGTGCAAACTTGTGCACTTTTTGACACTTTTAGTCCCTGAATGACCCAAAAGTTTATTTTAGCACACCGAACACCTCAAAGCCTATTTCTAAGCTATGTAAAGGATATTTATGGTATGTTTAACTTATGGTCATGTTCCGGAATGTCTGTTACAGTTCAAATTGGCATACTTTCGCAGTTTGTAAACTTTAGTCCCTTTAAGCGATTTAACTCGATTTTGCCATACCAAAGCCTTCAAAACTTGTTTCTAAGTTATGTAAAGGTTATTTAAGGTATGTTAAGACAATGTCACTATTCCGGAGTGTTTGTTGCATTAAACTGGTTATATTTACGCATCGGTGCGCGTATAACCTTCCAGAAAGCGATTTAGAGCTTGAAATTGAACAAAAATTGATATGTGTAATTGATACACATATTTGTACAAATCCCAAGTATGAAATAAAATATTTCATTGGTTTGGTATTTGTTTGATGGTCGGAGTGACCCAGGTGTCACAGTCTCCCCTACTTTAGGAAATTTCGTCCCGAAATTTAATCAGAGGAAACTTGTGAGAGCTTGAAAACATGAAGTTGAAAAGATCGAACAACATTGGTTAGGGTTCTGAACTTCTAGTAACTTTAATAACATCATGCTTGCAATGTAAGAGGGATACTTATATACAAGTATATGAAGCGTCATTGGTGCGTCCACCGTACCTCCATTACATCGTTCTCATTTCGTTATTGTTGTCACTATCGGTTCTTACACATAATAAATCTTACTGTGGTTACCGTGCACTGAATCTCATAATTATGTACACGTCCATAATTAGACAATTCCTTGCACAGTTCACACAGTCAATTTTATAATGTATAGGGTAAAACCAAATGAACAATCCTGTGATGAGTGTGACTAGACCGCCATAGAGTCCTTTTAATTAAATCAATAAATGATCTAAATAGACTATCAAGGAGTCTGTTCAGCTATATCACTAGATGTCATTCTTTAACCAAATTGTGAATCAATCTTTTTGACTAGACCACTTAAGGGTCTCTTATGAATCATGGAATAGTACTATATAATCCAAGGGTCTTAACTATTACATAGAAGCCCATTAAGGATTTAAGGTAGTACCTTTTTGAATATCCTACTACGAATCCCTCATGTAAAGATATGAAAGATTCTACGAGGATTTGGATAATTAATACTCGGAGTATAAAAACACAAAATGTATAAAAGAAAGCATAAGATGAATAAACACATAGTCGTATAACCACAAAGATTGTTTATTTGTTAATTTGTTTTGTTGACAGAGCACATTTGTATTGTATAATGAATAGCCATGTCAAAACAAATTGGTATAATGAATAGCCATGTCAAAACAAATTGTATTCATGGCTCGTTTATATATTGAAATAACTCGTACATTTGTATTGTATAATGACAGAGCACAAATTGTTTTGTTGACAGAGCACATTTGTATTCATGGCTCGTTTATATATTGAAATAACTCGTACAACTTCGTTAATTGATAATAGAAACCTTGTTTTGTAAAACATTTGTATTGTATAATGAATAGCCATGTCAAAACAAATTGCTTATAGTTTATAAAACCTCGATGCCATGAATCTTAACTCAAAACATTTGTTTACGTACACCCAAATCGTAAATCGTTCTCGTGATATAACTAGTATGGTTTATATCATTTAGTAAACATCGTTTGTGTGACATCGTTTCAAATAGTTCGCCCAAGTGAACTAAATAACGCCACGGAATGTAATATGATAGAAACACTTATATATAAGAAGTACCAGCGGCGTATCTACCATGTTTCTATCACACTACACCCGTCTCGTTATCTAATCACAAACCAAAAACCAATCGTTCGTTCAATTCGTTTTACTTGTTTAAATCGTTCTATCATTTCAAATCGTTTAATCGTTTAATATCGTTCAAAGTCGTTCAATCGTTCTCGTTTTAATTGTAAAAACTACTTTTGGTCGTCTCGTGGAATACATTCAAACCTTCGTAACTCGTCCATCGTTCAACTCTTATTAACAACCACCAAAGGGTAAGTTAACAATTAACAGTTTCAGTCGTTACCCACATAACCCCCATACATAACCATGGGTGCAGTCCGATAACGGGATTTGTCAGATCCTATGGTACCATAACCTAATACTGGTCGGTTCGGCCAAAACTAATGAATGTCATTCATTATGTAAATACGTCCAACAAGTTTGTTCACATTATCGAAATCATTATTTGTTTAATATAAACCATAATATTCGTTTTTGAAATCATCGTTAAAAGTATCGAAATCGTTTAATACATATGAATCACCCAAAACAATTGAAAACAGTAAAATAGGGGAACTATGTACTCACTTGAAATGCAAAGTATCCTCGATCTAATGAACTTAACGAAGCTCAGGCAAACCAAAGAAATCAAGTAGCACCTAGTAATCGGATCGCCTAGTTAATAAATCGACACCCAAATCGGAAGATCGGGTAGAATGAGGTCTCGTAAACCAAATGAGAATTGGAACTCATGTGATATGGTTTAACAAAGCCTACATTCTAAATCGGAACCTATCCTAAGTGCTTTCTACCCGTTACAACCCATCAAGGTAGCTTATGCTACTTTAACGCGTCGTTCGCACAAAAGCGCGTTCGAGACGCCTAACTAGTCCTATGACAAGTATTATTATATGCCTAAATATGTTGCATAATCAGTTTAAGTGGCAAAAGTTAAGTTACATATGCTTAAATACCAATTATGCATGAAAAGGGCATTTTGGTCATTTTCTTAAGGCATATAAACTACCTATCAAAAAACTAATTAAACTAAGTGACCATAAGGTATAACCTCAAAAGGTTATTCCCTATACAACTGTGGTCACACAATATGCTTGATCGGATCCTAATGATCGACCAAACGGACCGCTTATCTTACGACCCTATACAAGCACTAGACTAAAAGTGACGAGTTAAACATGTTGAAACATGTTTAACTAAGTTAGAAAGCAGGTTTTGATATAAAAACAAAGTGTTTTGATACCCAAAGATAGTTTCGTCTCAAAATACGCATAAACGACATTTTGACCGAAACTTTGACTCGTCACTTCGACTAATCGACGTGGTAATCAGTAGGTATAGTCACATGGGACTATAACCATCGTGATTACGCTCACGTTGCAAAGTTCAAACGAACTTTGTGGTGACCAATTCATGGTCAAAACAGAAAGTCAAACACTATTTGACTTTCATTCTTGAAGTACATAAAAAGCATGAAAGAAGCTTACAAAAGTTCCAAGCAAGGAAGAATTTGATCTAAAGCACTCAGGTATGAAGTATTAACTTCAACTTAGAGCAATTGCAGATCAAATGGTGAGGAATGAATGAGAACATGGTGGGTATTTATTGATTTCGAAGACCCGTTAGGATCGTTTCTCACAATTTGTGCTTTAATCTTGGCCCTCCATGTGTTACCCATAGTTTTGAATACCATGGGAACTTAAAAACAAGCTCAAGGTATCCTAAAACCATGTACAAAACCACTGAAATCAACTGCAAAGACCAGGTTCAATGTTTATGTACTGGGCATCTGTCGCGGGCCGCATAGACTTACACTAAGTCTTACGCGCTCCTCCTAGCATCTTTCACAGATTTACAAGTTTAGTCCCTGCAAGCCCAAAACTTGGTTTTTGATGCATTTTTTTGACACGTTTAAGCCCCGTTAACCCCATTTCAAGGCTCTACAATGAAGTTAAAGTATAGGGAACATGAAATATGCTCAAAAACATTTCGGATGTCATTTCATTTGGTCGTACGGTTGCGTTATTTGGTTAATTACGATGAAAACTCGAACGGACGAAAAAATGATCCAAATTGCGCGACGAATGGTATTTTTGCATTCCAATCACTAAAATAAAATATTTTAATGATTACAAAAATTTTTGGATATCCGGGGATGTTCAGAACGTAAGATATGCGCGAAAATGCAAACTTATGCACTTTTTGACGCTTTTAGTCCCTGTTGATCAAATAAGTTTATTTTCGCGCACCAAACGCCTCAATGCCTATTTCTAAGCTATGTAAAGGATATTTAGGGCATGTTTAACTTATGATCAAGTTCCGGAATGTTCGTTACCATATGAATCGGTATAGTTTCACAGTTTGACACAAATAGTCCCTGCGATCGAATAAACTTGTTTTCGACACACCAAACCATCCAAAACTTATTTCTAAGTTATGTAAAGGTTATTTAAGGTATGTTAAGCTTATTTCACTATTCTGGAGTGTTTGTCGCGTTAAAATGACTATGTTTACGCATCAGTTTGCGTATAACTTTCCAGAAAGCAATTTAAAGCTTGAAATCGAACTCGAATCAAATCGTAAAATCATCAAACACAAATACACACATAATAACACCAAAACACATCATTTTATTGATAATTGATATTGTTTTACATCGTACATCATTTACAGAGCACAGTTGTCACAGTCTCCCCTACTTTAGGAAATTTCATCCTGAAATTTTAACTAGAGGAAGCTTGTGAAAACAAATGCGGATATTTCGCCTTCATTTGGTCCTCACGTTCCCATGTAAAATCTGGGCCACGTTTGGACTCCCAGTGAACTTTGACCAATCGAATTCGCTTATTCTTCAACTGTTTGACTGCACGGTCCACTATCTCCACAGGTTTCTCGACAAAGTGCATCGTTTCATCAACTTGAATTTCATCGAGGGGAATGTGAAGATCAGCATCAGCTAAACACTTTCGCAAATTGGACACGTGGAATGTTGGGTGAATATTCCCAAGCTCTGGAGGTAGCTCTAGTCGATAGGCAACCTTTCCGATTCTTTCAACAATCTTAAATGGTCCAACATATCGTGGTGCAAGTTTTCCTTTTTTTCCGAACCTCACCACACCCTTCCAAGGTGACACCTTAAGTAGGACACGGTCTCCGATTTGAAATTCTAAGGGCTTGCGTCGCATATCCGCGTAACTCTTTTGACGGCTTCTGGCTGTCACAAGATTATCGTGAATTTTCTTGAGTTTATCTGTTGTTTCCAGAATGAGCTCAGGTCTAGTAAGCTGAGCTTCACCGATCTCATTCCAACAAACAGGTGAAGGACATTTTCGACCTAGAGAGCTTCGAACGGTGTCATATTGATACTAGCATGATAACTGTTGTTGTAAGAGAACTCGATCAATGGCAGATGAGAATCCCAATTACCACCAAAGTCTATCAAGCATGCTCTAAGCATATCCTCCAATGTTTGTATCATCCTCTCAGATTATCCATTTGTTTGGGGATGATAAGTAGTGCTCAAATTTAGTTGGGTTCCCAAAGCAGATTGCATGGTCTTCCAAAAATGAGATGAAAATCGAGCATCGCGATCAAAAATGATATCCATAGGAACACCATGTCGAGATACAATCTCATCAACATAAATCTTTGCAAGTTTATCAACAGATAGATCCTCGCGAATCGGAATAAAATGAGTTGACTTCGTTAATCGATCGATAACAACCCAAATAGCATTGTGACCTCTAGATGTACGCGGTAACTTAGTGATGAGATCCATTACAATGTTCTCCCACTTCCATACCGGTATCTCTGGATGTACAAGCAAACCACATGGTCGTTGATGTTCAGCCTTGACTATGAGACAAGTTAGGCATTTTGATACATACAAGGCAACATCCTTTTTCATACCAGGCCACCAGTACTAAGTACGAAGATCCTTGTACATTTTGTAAGCACCAGGATGGATAGAATATCGAGGCTTATGAGATTAGTCCATCACTAAAGTGCGAAGATCGTCTTGTTTCAGAATCCAGAGACAATCCTTGAAATAGAGTAACCCATCGTCTTTCATCTCGAGTTTAAGCTCAAGTTGAAGTGGTAGCTCATATTTCAATAAGCCTTTGGTTACACATGATCGTTGAGCTTGAAGGACGTGAGATTGGATATCAGATAGAGTTCGAACATAATTGAGCTTGACTCGTTCCTTTCGACTTAGCACATCGGCTATGACATTCGCCTTACCAGGATGGTAGCAAATTTCGCAATCATAATCGTTCAATAGCTCAACCCAGCGTCGTTGCCTCATGTTCAACTCCTTCTGATTGAAAATATGCTGGAGACTTTTGTGGTCTGTGAAAACCACACACTTTGTGCCATAAAGATAGTTTCTCCAGATTTTGAAAGCAAATACCACAGCACCCAACTCAAGATCATGAGTCGTATAGTTCTTCTCGTGAACTTTCAGTTGTCTTGAGGCATAAGTTATAACTTTACCTCGTTGCATAAAAACACAACCAAGGCCTAGATTCGATGCGTCACAATAGACAATGAAATCATCGTCTCCATCGGGCAAAGATAAAACGGGAGCATCACAGAGTTTTCATTTCAGCGTTTGGAACGCTTCTTCTTGTTTGGGTCCCCACTCAAAAGGCTTATTCGTTTGAGTCAAAGCAGTGAGTGGAACCGCAATCTTCGAGAAGTTCGAAATGAATCGTCGATAATACCCAGAAAGACCAAGAAAAGAATGAACTTATGTAGGTGTCGTAGGTGTGTTCCAATCCTTAATTGCAACAATTTTGGAAGGATCCACATGAATACCCTGCTTGTTAACAATATGTCCCAAAAACTGAACTTCCTTAAGCCAGAATTCACACTTGGAGAATTTGGCAAAAAGTTGTTCCTTCTTCAGGAGTTCCAGTGTCAAACGAAGGTGTTGTTCGTGCTCAGCTCGAGACTTCGAATAAATAAGAATATCGTCGATGAATACAATGATGAACTTGTCTAAATAAGGTTTACAAACCCTATTCATTAAGTCCATGAAGATAGCTGGGGCATTCGTCAAACCAAAAGGCATGACAGTAAACTCGTAATGTCCATATCTCGTGCGGAAAGCAGTTTTGGGAATATCTTCTTCGAGTACACGAAGCTGATGATACCCAGAATGCAGATCGATCTTGGAAAAACATGTAGCACCTTGTAGCTGATCAAAGATATCATCAATTCGTGGTAGGGGATATCGATTCTTGATGGTAAGCTTGTTAAGCTCACGATAATCGATACATATTCGAAAAGATCCATCTTTCTTTTTCACAAACAGGACTGGAGCGCCCCAAGGTGAATAACTCGGTCGGATGAATCCTTTATCGGATACCTCTTGAAGCTATTTTGATAATTCTTACATCTCAGACGGTGCAAGACGATAAGGTGCTTTTGCAATCGGGTTGGCATTAGGTACAAGATCAATATGAAACTTGACTTGACGAACTGGAGGCAAACCAGGCAGTTCATCAGGAAACACCTCGGGATAATCGCGGACAATTGGAATATCTTGAATACACTTTCTCTTGCCTTTCTCTTCGGTGACATGTGCCAGAAAAGCAACATATCCTTTTCGTAAATAACTTTCGGCTTTCGTACACGACATGAGTTTCAATCCACCAGATGGTTTTTTGCCACGAACCTCTAGGACATCACCAGACGATAAAGGAATACGAACAATCTTATCAAAACAAACCACCTCAGCATGAAACTTAGTTAACCAATCCATTCCTACGATGATATCGAAACTCCCAAGTTGCATCGGCACGAGGTCAATAGGAAAAAGATGGTTATCGAGGTTCAATTGACAATCGCGAATAACAGAATCGAGTACAAGAGGTTTACCAGTAGCAACTTTGACAGATAAGGGTTTTCTTAGGTTAGATCTAGGTATCGCAAGCAAAGGCTCAAACGATAATGAAACAAAACTTCTATCGGCACCAGAATCGAAAAGAACAGATGCAGGTTGATGGTTAACAAGGAACGTACCATTGACAACCTCGTTGTCAGCTCGAGCCTCGTTTGCATTCAGATTGTATGCTCGTCCACGAGCGGGATTCACATTGGCATTTGCATTCGCATTTGAGTTCGGATTCGCAAGCCTCGGACAATTGTTGCGGAAATGACCCATTTCTCCGCAATTGTAACACGAACCAGGTGGGAATCTAGCAGCATTCCCCTGAGCTTGTGCTGGATTCTGTGCAGCTTGAATATAACCCAAACGACAAATGTTGGCCAGGTGCCCAAGTTTACCACAAGTAGTACACTATTTGCAAGCCTGTTGGGTAGCATAATGACCATTACATCGAGTACAATGAGGTGGCGTACCAGCATATTGTTTCTTCGCAGGAGGTTGTGCCGGTGGGTTTTGAGCATTCTGTGCAGTGACTGCAAAGTTTTGGGAAGCCTTGCGCTTCCTCGACCTCTTAGAAGACTCACCCTTCTTCTTTCCCTTACCTTTACTCTTGTCTTGAACGGAATTAGCCGACTGCTTCTTGTCATCCTTGCGGGTTAGTTTCCCTTTTCTGACCTGAGACTCGGTCAGAGTAGCAGCCAATTCGATCGCTTGACGAATAGTGGTAGGATTACTACCAGTGACAATATCCTGCACAGTATCGGGCAGACCATCGATATACCTCTCAATTGCTTTCTCCAACGGGGTAACCATAGTAGGACACAACAAACTCAGTTCCTCATAACGATCTGTGTAAGCACGGTGTTCTCCCCCATCTTGTTTCAGATCATCGAATTCTCAATCCAAAGCCCTAATCTCGTGACGGGGACAGAACTCTTTCATCATGAGAGCTTGAAGCTCATCCCAAGTTTGTGCCATAGCCACATCGGCACCCCTATCACGCATCACACCGTTCTGCCATGTAAGAGCACGCTTCTCGAACACACTTGATGCAAACTCAACCTTACGCTCATTCGGACATTGATCATGTCTAAATGTGCTCTCCAAACTTTCGAACCATTGCAGGAGCGCAGTTGCTCCTTGAGACCCAGAAAACTTTAGCGGTTTAGCTGAATTGAAATTCTTGAAACTACACTGAGCATTATTGTTGTTATTGTTGTTGTATATTTGATGAATCTGGGTTACTATGTTCGGAAGCACAGCAGCCATTTGCTGAGCGACAAGGGCTGTGATTTCTTCGTTAGTTTGAGGTTGTCCATCTCGTCGAGGAGGCATTTTCTAAAAGGAACAAGGAAACATGAGAAACGAGTGAGATCGATAATTGGATAAACAAAAGAGGTATTGAAAACATCGACAAGACATAAGGAAGGCGATTATTTGTTCGTTACCTTGAACAAACAAACGACACGCGGTGACTAATCAAAGTAAATGGGTCAATACAATGTATCGCGAAGACATGCTTTAGCCTATAAGTGGACACTCACCCCAAGAGTTCCCAGGTAAGAGTGACTGGTCCGATTATGTGGATTTGTACGAACACTCTAGCCTTAGACAGAAAACTCAGGATACAGGCATCCGCTCTTCCAGATTGCACGTGTTCATACTATAAGACCCAAACTTTGACGAGATTTTGAAAACTTAGAGGGTTCAAAACCTTATAAGAAATCATCTAAGAATAGATGATTGATTTTCAAATCGGATTTGTTATTGTGTTCTCGTTGTGGTTATCACCTAAAGATAGGTGGCGGTATTGTTTTAAAAATCTAAACGCAAATTTCTTGCGATAGGGTCCTATAAAAGTTATAGTCTAGGTCAAAGCGTTACTAATAACCTAATTCCCTATAACCATTGGCTCTGATACCAACTCTTCTATCACACCCCGACCGCGTTAAAAAAACGAAACCGCGATGGAAACGTCGGGGAGTGGAGCAACAGAATTATTGTTTCACAACCATGGATTCAAAAGTTTTGTTTTATTTAGATATTTAACATTTACATTGTCTTGAAAATTAAACAAACAAGTTAAACATAGTCTATCATTGTTATTAAGTCACTAAGGCCTCGTCCAGTCCTAAGTGAGCATGCATCCTAGTAGCAATCAACATCATTCAACACCACCTGAAACATATGTAAAAATAAAGCCAGTAAAGAAATGCCGGCGGGCACATAGGTTTTGTGTGAGTATCAGATTCATGGCTCGTTTATATATTGAAATAACTCGTACAACTTCGTTAATTGATAATAGAAACCTTGTTTTGTAAAACATTTGTATTGTATAATGAATAGCCAAGTTAAAACAAATTGGTTATAGTTTATAAAACCTCGATGCCATGAATCTTAACTCAAAACATTTGTTTATGTAAACCCAAATCGTAAATCATTCTCGTGAAATAACTCGTATGGTTTATATCGTTTAGTAAACATCGTTTGTGTGACATCGTTTCAAATCGTTCACCCAAGTGAACTAAATAATGCCACAGAATGTAATATGATATAAACACTTATATATAAGAAGTACCAGCGGCGTATCTACCATGTTTCTATCACACTACACCCGTCTCGTTATCTAATCAAAAACCAAAAACTAATCGTTCGTTCAATTCGTTTAACTTGTTTAACTTGTTTAAATCGTTCTATTGTTTCAAATCGTTCAATCATTCAATATCGTTCAAAGTCGTTCAATTGTTCTCGTTTTAATTGTGAAAACTACTTTTGGTCGTCTCGTGGAATACATTCAAACCTTCGTAACTCGTCCATCGTTCAACTCTTATTAACAACCACCAAAGGGTAAGTTAACAATTAACAGTTTCAGTCGTTACCCACATAACCCCCATACATAACCATGGGTGCAGTCCGATAACGGGATTTGTCAGATCCTATGGTACCATAACCTAATACTGGTCGGTTCGGCCAAAACTAATGAATGTCATTCATTATGTAAATACGTCCAACAAGTTTGTTCACATTATCGAAATCATTATTTGTTTAATATAAACCATAATATTCGTTTTTGAAATCATCGTTAAAAGTATCGAAATCGTTTAATACATATGAATCACCCAAAACAATTGAAAACAGTAAAATAGGGGAACTATGTACTCACTTGAAATGCAAAGTATCCTCGATCTAATGAACTTAATGAAGCTCAGGCAAACCAAGGAAACCAAGTAGCACCTAGTAATCGGATCGCCTAGTTAATAAATCGACATCCAAATCGGAAGATCGGGTAGAATGAGGTCTCGTAAACCAAATGAGCATTGGAACTCATGTGATATGGTTTAACAAAGCCTACATTCTAAATCGGAACCTATCCTAAGTGCTTTCGACCCGTTACGACCCATCAAGGTAGCTTATGCTACTTTAACGCGTCGTTCGCGGAAAAGCGCGTTCGAGATGCCTAGCTAGTCCTATGACAAGTATTATATACCTAAATATGTTGCATAATCAGTTTAAGTGGCAAAAGTTAAGTTACATATGCTTAAATACCAATTATGCATGAAAAGGACATTTTGGTCATTTTCTAAGACATATAAACTACCTATCATACAACTAATTAAACTAAGTGACCATAAGGTATAACCTCGAAAGGTTATTCCCTATACAACTATGGTCACACAATATGCTTGGTCAGATCCTAATGATCGACCAAACGGGTCGGGTTCGAAAGTCTAAGCGGTTGTTAAGACCGGTTATCTTACGACCCTATACAAGCACTAGACTAAAAGTGACGAGTCAAACATGTTGAAACATCTTTAACTAAGTTAGAAAACATGTTTTGATATCAAAACAAAGTGTTTTGATACCCAAGGATAGTTTCGTCTCAAAATGCGCATAAACGGCATTTTGACCGAAACTTTGACTCGTCACTTTGACTAATCGACATGGTAATCAGTAGGTATAGTCACATGGGACTATAACCATCGTGATTACGCTCACGTTGCAAAGTTCAAATGAACTTTGTGGTGACCAATTCATGATCAAAGTAGAAAGTCAAACACTCATGCTTGAAGTACATAAAAAGCATGAAAGAAGCTTACAAAAGGTCCAAGCAAGGAAGAATTTGATCTAAAGCACTCAGGTATGAAGTATTAACTTCAACTTAGAGCAATTTAAGATCAAATAGTGAGGAATGATTGAGAACATGGTGGGTATTTATAGATTTTGAAGAACCGTTAGGATCGTTTCTCGTAATTCATGCTTTAATCTTGGCCCTCCATGTGTTACCCATAGTTTTGAATACCATGGGAACTTAAAAACAAGCTCAAGGTATCCTAAAACCATGTACAAAACCACTGAAATCAACTGCAAAGACCAGGTTCAATGTTTCTATACAGGGCATCTGTCACGGGCCGCGTAGACTTACACTAAGTCTTACGCGCTCCTCCTAGCATCTTTCACAGATTTACAAGTTTAGTCCCTGCAAGCCCAAAACTTGGTTTTTGATGCATTTTTTGACACGTTTAAGCCCCGTTAACCCCATTTAAAGGCTCTACAATGAAGTTAAAGTACAGGGAACATGAAATATTCTCAAAAACATTTCGGATGTCAGTTCGTTTGGTCGTACGGTTGCGTTATTCGGTTAATTACGACGAAAACTCGAACGGACGAAAAAACGATCCAAATTGCGCGACGAATGGTATTTTTGCATTCCAATCACTAAAATAAAATATTTTAATGATTACAAAAATTTTTGGTTGTCCGGAGATGTTCAGAGCGTAAGATATGCGCGAAAATGCAAACTTATGCCCTTTTATGACGCTTTTAGTCCCTGTTGATCAAATAAGTTTATTTTCGCGCACCAAACACCTCAAAGCCTATTTCTAAGCTATGTAAAGGATATTTAGGGCATGTTTAACTTATGATCAAGTTACGAAATGTTCATTACCATACGAATCGGTATAGTTTCGCAGTTTGACACAAATAGTCACTGCGATCGAATAAACTTGTTTTCGACACACCAAACCATCCAAAACTTATTTCTAAGTTATGTAAAGGTTATTTAAGGTATGTTAAGATTATTTCACTATTCCAGAGTGTTTGTCGCGTTAAAATGACTATATTTACGCATCAGTTTGCGTATAACTTTACAGAAAGCGATTTAAAGCTTGAAATCGAACTCGAATCAAATCGTAAAATCATCAAACACAAATACACACCTAATAACACCAAAAAACATTGTTTTATTGATAATTGATATTGTTTTACATCACACATCATTTACAAAGCATAGTTGTCACAGATCGGCGTAGCTCTTTTGTCGATCACGAGCCGCCTTGTTGTGCTCTTGGATCTGCATGATCTTGTCAGTTGTTTATTGAACAAGTTCGGGACCAACCATATGTCTATCTCCAGCGTCTGCCTAACACAATGGTGAGCGGCACTTACGGCCATATAGAGCTTCGAACGGTGTGGCTTGAATGCTCGTATGGTAGCTGTTATTATAGGAAAACTCAACTAGAGGTAGGTGTGTATCCCAGCTGCCACCTAAATCCATCACACATGCGCGAAGCATATCTTCCAGTGTTTATATGGTTCGTTCGCTCTGACCGTCTGTTTGCGGGTGGAAGGTCGTGCTTAGATTTAACTTAGATCCAAAGGCCTCCTGAAAGGATTGCCAAATCCTTGATACAAATCGTCCATCTCTATCTGAAATTATCAAGATAGGCACTCCATGACGTGCTACTATCTCCTTGAGGTAAAGCTCTGCCAACTTTCCAGCACTATCTGTGACAATTCGTATTTCCGAACCTATCTTTGTAGTTTGAAGTAACGTATATGTGTACGATATGTGATTTTATGAAAGTGAATGATTATATGAATGTTATGTTGATACGTGCTTTGTGTAATGTATGTATGTATATAAACGGCCCAAACGCACAACACTCACCCGATCGCACAAGCCCATTCGGGCCACACGTTTGCATCCGAGACCAAAGGACAGCCCAAGCTTGGGTTCGGCCCATTACACTTGTGTCGCATAACACATGAGGGGAATGCATACTCCTCATTTGTTTACTAAACACAACACACACACAAACCCTAGCTTTCTCTCATCCTCTCTCTCTCACACTCGACGGCAAGCACTCCCTCACCATCGAAGATCATAGTTCGGATCATTCTCGTTATACCCTCTTAACTTGTTAGTGTTTTTCTATTAGTTGATTTTATGTTATGTGATTATACATGTTTCATGTAATGATTTGTAAATGATACATGATTGATGATGATGTAAACTTTAGTATTGGTGTCCTTAAAATCGGTTCACATGTGTAAGATGAAATTGAGATGTGTATTAGTAATCGGATGTGTGTGATGATGTTAGTCGACCATCATATCTTGTTTGCGGATTAGGTTGGATGATGATTTAGAATCAGATGTTTATAATCGGTTGTATGTTCATGAAATCGGATCAGAATAAGGATCTATGATGTTATGTTTGAATAATGATATTCGGCTGTGATGTATCTGGCTTGAATAAGTGTTGAGTTGTCATATTTAGTTGTTATGCTTAATGGTTATGCTTGATAAATGATTAGGGTTCTTATGGATTAGATGATAATTGATTAGTTTGATCGATTGTATGTTGATTGGAAAATAAGAAACTGTTGATTGATTTATTGTAAATTTGGAAACTGATGAATGGTTGTAACCGAATGGCAAGATATTCGGATGTTTAAACTGATCGCACAAGGGGTCCATTCGCACAAGACTCCTGGTCGCACAAGATCAGAGTCCAGTCGCACAAGAACAACTCAGTCGCACAAGAAGTTTGAGTCGCACAAGATTGTTGTCTGTTTGTTATTTTGGGCCGTATGTGTAGTTGTTGGCTGGGTAATAAGGCTGGTCGCACAAGATGTTTATATGTTGAGCCGTGTATATGTGTATAAATGTTTTGGGCTTTCTTGATATTGGGCCGGGTATAATTTGGGGTCCAACGGATGACTCGCACAAGGCCACTAAGCTTGTGCGAGCCCAATCTTGAATACGTTATTAACTGTTAAACGTGATGATGTGTGTTGCCATGATCTGTGTGTGTTACTTATCTGCTAGCTTATGTGATACTTATGTGCACTACTTGAAACCAAAACCTGACTTGTATGGTAACCATGTTAGGACGTGGTTGACCACTAGCAGCTAGACTTGACCTTTCTGTATATCTGCCGAGTAAACCAAGGTAAGTTCACACTAGCCAAGGCATGGGATTCCCAGGGGTTGGGAATGGGATTGAATAACTACTCGTACAACCATTACTATTAAACTAATTACTACTGTCCTCGGATTGAAGGGCACGTACGTAAAACCTACGTACAGTTATACTTACTACTGTCCTCGGATTGAAGGGCACGTACGTAAAGCCTACGTACACGATCATAAGACCATCAACTCTATCAAAGGAAGTCCCTCATTTATCGACTTAATCGCCGAGGCCTATGGCGAGCGGGTCATTAGTTAATAGCGCTATTAGGTTTAACAAACCTCACACCGTGCCAGTCGGACGGGCGTGTACTAATGGACTATGGGCAAAGGGTCAATGCTGATAGACATTGACTTAGGGCACCTCTTACATTTTCGTAGCAGTCGATACGCGTGGTCTAGTAATACATGGGAAGCCCCCACTAATCATCGCACATATGCCTGGATTGGCCGCGATACGGATTAATACGATACATGGTTTACAAAACGAACATACGATTTACGAAATGAATACTATAACCAAACAACCAACTGTGAACTCGCTCAACTTTGTTGTTGATTCGTTGCTACATGCCTTGCAGGTCATTAGGTACCCATGGAGCTTGCACAAGGAGGAACAGTCGTTGTGGGACATGGCAGTGTGTGCCATGCTTTAAACATTACTTTATTTCATACTTAATACTTGCTATGGGTTTTACAAATTAAGCTTCCGCTAAACACTTACTATGCTTTGGTTTTGAACACCTTTCATATTGTTTGGTTGAATTATATTTACTTACATGCTTGTTCAATATGATTGGTGGCTTGATCCTGGTCAGTCACGCCTCCAAGCGGTGATACTCCACGTGTGGATTTTGGGGGTGTGACACTATCTTTCTCTTGAATCGGTAGGAAGTGTGCAGACTTTGTTAGTCAATCCACTATGACCCATATCATATCGTGCCCTCTAGGAGTCCTGGGCAATTTCGTTATGAAGTCCATCGAAATTTGCTCCCACTTCCACATGGGTATTTCAGGTTGTTGCAATAGACCGGAAGGTTTCTGATACTTGGCCTTAACCTTAGCACAGGTTAGGCATTTCCAAACATAAACAGCAACGTCGCTCTTTAGCTTTGGCCACCAATAATACTCCTTCAGATCTTGGTACATTTTGTCCGATCCTGGGTGGATCGAGTATCTCGACTTATGAGCTTCGTTAAAGATAACATCTCGAATATCGCCATAGAGCGGAACCCAAATGCATCCCATGAAGTATAAGGTTCCTTCCTCATTTGGCACCAACTTCTTCTCCATTCCTTGGAGATATTCAGCCCTAAGATTCTCCTTCTTAAGGGCTTCTTGTTGTGCGTCATGTATGCGTGAAGTGAGATTTGTCCCAATTGTCATTTCTAAAGCTCAAACCCTTTGGGTCTTAACCCTTTCCTTTTGACTTAATGCGTCTACCACCACGTTTGCCTTTCCAGGATGATACTTTATTTCACAGTCGTAATCGTTCAGCAACTCAACCCATCGTCGCTGACGCATATTTAGCTCCTTTTGATCGAATATGTGTTGCAGGCTCTTGTGATCTGTGAAGATAGTACATCGAGTACCATACAAATAGTGTCGCCAAATCTTCAAGGCAAATACCACCGCGCCTAGCTCCAGGTCGTGGGTGGTATAATTCTTCTCATGTACTTTCAACTGTCGTGATGCATAAGCGATGACTTTTTGGCGTTGCATGAGCACGCAACCCAATCCCTGACGTGAAGCGTCACAATGTACCATGAAGTCTTCAGTGCCTTCGGGTAGGGATAGTATTGGTGCATCGCATAGTTTGTTCTTGAGTAGTTGAAAGGTTTCTTCCTGTTTGTCTCCCCAATCATACTTCTTGTCTTTCTGAGTAAGGGAAGTTAGCGGTTGAGCTATCTTGGAGAAATTCTTGATGAATCTGTGGTAATAGCCCGCTAATCCCAAGAACTGTCGAATTTCAGTCGGTGTCTTGGGAGTTTCCCAGTTCTTTATCGCTTCGATCTTTGCGGGGTCTACATGGATACCATTCTCGTTTACCACATGACCAAGGAACTGTACCTCACGAATCCAAAATTCCCATTTTGAGAACTTTGCGTAGAGCTTCTCTTTCTTCAGTAGTTCCAAAATGGCTCTGAGATGTTGCTCGTGCTCTTCCTTCGTCCGTGAATAAATCAGAATATCGTCGATAAATACAATCACCAATTTATCGAGATATGGCTTGCATACATGATTCATCAAATCCATAAATACTGCTGGCGCGTTAGTCAATCCGAACGACATCACAAGGAACTCGTAGTGCCCGTAATGAGTCCTGAACGCAGCCTTCGGTATGCTCTCCTCTTGAATCCTTAACTGATGATAGCCAGACCGAAGATCAATCTTGGAGTAATAGCTCGATCCTTGCAATTGATCGAACAAGTCGTCAATTCTCGATAATGGATACCGATTCTTGATAGTTAACTAGTTCAATTCCCGGTAGTCGATACACATGCGAAAACTACCATCCTTCTTCTTAACGAACAACACCGGAGCTCCCCAAGGTGAGAAGCTCGGCCTTATGAATCCCTTATCCAACAATTCCTGAAGCTGTGTGGATAACTCTTGCATCTCGGATTGCGCAAGTCGATATGGTGCCTTGGCTACAGGTGCGACGCCTGGAACCAAGTCAATGTGGAATTCGACTTACCTCTGCTGAGGTAATCCTGGCAAGTCTTCGGGGAAGACCTTAGGATAATCCCTCACCACTGGGATGTCTTCAAGCTTCGGCTCTTCAACTTCCTTATCCACCACATGTGCTAGGAAGGCAACACATCCTTTTCGTAGACATTTATGCACTTTCATACAATTGATGATCCGCAAGGGCGTATCATGCTTCTCTCCATGAATCACGATCGTCTCCTCATTCGCCATCGGAATGCGAATGATCTTCTCATGACAAACTATCTCTGCACGGTTGTTCGACAACCAATCCATCCCGACCACGACATCAAAGCTTCCCAAATCAACAGGTAGAAGGTCGATAGAAAATCCGCGCTCTCCCAGTTCCAAGGTACAACCCTTAATCACCTCATTCGCCTCTACTAACTTTCCATTAGCCAGTTCTATCGAATATGGGACGTCTAGCTTACTTGTAACTAAACCATGTATATTCTTAGAAGCTAAAATTTGCACTAGTATCAAACTGCACAGATGCATAACGTTGGTTAATAGGGAATGTACCAGTAACCACGTTTGGATCCTGGCGTGCTTCCCTGGATCCAATGGTAAACACCCTTCCTCGAGCTTGATTGTTTTTAGGGCAATCCCGCTTATAATGCCCCACGTCATCGCAGCCATAACATCCCTGGCCGCGTCCGTTTCCATTACCGCTCTGGTTATTGTTATTGTTTCCTCCACGATTTCCATTACCCGCCTGATTTCCGTTTCCATTTTTGTTCCCATTACCTCCTTGATTGTTATTTCCTCCCTGGTTTCTGTTTCCATATCCATTCCCACCACGATTACCATTACCATTACCATTACCACCCTGATTTCCATTCCCGCGCCATGCGCTATACCAGCACGTATCCTTAGAATGTCCAATCTTCCCACAATTCTTGCACTTATGGGTCCTGCACGGACCGGTATGATGGTACTGGCACCTATCACACTTGGGTAGAAATCCTGCATACCCTTTTCCCCTATTTTCAACATTTGTTGCGCCAGTCATGCCTCAGCTGGCTGATTGGTGTCTCTAGGCTTGTTGGCATTGTTGTTGTTGTTTGCTCGGGTGCTCTTTTTGAAATTAGCAAACTTCCTTTTGTTATCACCTGAGGACTCCACATGAGTCTCCTTCTTTTTAATCTCAGAGATGGAAAACTTTCCCAAACGAACTGCCTCCTCAGTAAGTGGCACACTTAGATCAAGAGCCTCAGCACTGCTGAGGCTTACAAGCTATAACCATACTTAAGATCTGAGGTGCCAATCCCCAGATAAAATGCTCAATTCTTTTGAATTCTGCCTCCACAAGGTAAGGAACAACCCTTGACAAATCATGGAAACGCTGCATATACTCTGCTATTTTCGGACCATCCATCTTTAGGTTCCAGAACTCTGTCTCCAGCTTCTGAATCTCAGCTCGCGAGTAGTACTTCTTGCGCATTAGCTCCTTAAGCTCATCCCATGTTAACGCGTATGCAGCAGTTCCGCCCAATGTTTGAACTTGGAGGTTCCACCATAAAAGCGCTCCATCCAGAAATATACGTAACTCTTTGTTCAGTAGCACACTTGCTCATCCTCGGCATTGAGTCGGTTTTCTCTACCCAGTGAACGAACACGACAGCACCCACCAGTGCTATCGAAGTTAAGAGGCTTGTAATCCAAGAATTGCTTGTAAGTACAGCTTGTAACACAAGCAACACAATTCACGGTAAGCATTGGCAAAGCATAATTGGAAATATCCAAACGAGTTGTAATGTGTCTTAGGTGACTTAACATTACCAGTTGGGGGGGGGGGGGGTTATTTCCAGAGGTACCACTGCTATGCTCTGAGCGGATGGCCTCGTGCTGGGCAATAGCTTGTGAGATGCGTTCTTGCAGCTCTGCTTTAGTCCTTGGCAGCGTGTTGTTGTTATTGGTATTTCGTCGAGGCGACATCTTTCTTCTAGTAAGAAGATCGGGTAGGTTAGGCCTTATTTGTTAATTAGTTATCTAAGAGGCGTACATAAATATATATATATATATATATATATAATATAAATATTCATCACAACAAGCAATCACATAATAACCCAATCATCGCATGAACAGATAAGTCCACAATATATTTAATGAGAACACGACTATTGAGCTTTTCTTGAATATTCCAGCATAATGTGGCATTGTTTTTAAATTGTAGCATATCAAAAGAGACACGGGGTCACACTACCCTGGTCAAACAAGTCTGTCATATACAAAAGTAACAATCAAAAAGTGGTCTTCATGTCTTCATAGTCTTGGGCTCAATTGTGGTGTTCTCATCAAAAGTAGGGTACCTGCGGAAAACCAAAAATCAAACTGGGAACGTGAGCGAGCTCCTCCTCAAGCTCATGAACTCGGCGAATAAGATCGTTGATCTGCTGCTCATCTGTGAGGAAACGGGCATCAAAGCCCGGAATGGATGTGGGAGCAGCAGGTGGTGGAACAAAAGAACTCGATGATGAGGGTGGGGGAACATAATAGGATGAAATGGAAATGGTGATCGTCTGGCACCCTCACCAAACTCTAGCTAGAGGACTCTGCGGCTCAGTATCTCGAACTGAAGCTGCAGGGATAGAAGTAACTCATCACGTGTGTAACCAGCGTGGTGCGAGGGGTGATATGGATCAGAAATAGGCATGGTGTAAGGTGGGAACCATCTAAATGGCTCGTCAAGTGGTGATGGTGCAACAGGAGTGATTTACGGGATAGCTGGGAAGTCAGTTGCTGCAAAAGGGTCAAAGCTCGGTGGCTGACCAGAAGTGCCTTTCCCTGGACGGGGAGCTGGAATCTCCTGTAGAAAAATAATAGGGAGATCAGTGCGATGCTCGTCTGAAACGAAATGAGGGGGAACAACATCAACAGGTGGAGGCTGTGGAACAAGTGGATCAACGGATGGAAGATCGAGTGGAGCGGAAACATGCCCAAGAATAAGTGGTGCAACAAGAGGTAAGCCAAAAGGAACTGGATCTGGATCATGAACATGTGGAGGTGTGGGGGCTCGAATAGGAGATGATGGAGTGGCAGACATCGCATCATCATCATCAGTAGCATAAAGGTGGAGTCCTGCAGCCTGCAGGGCCGACGAGGTTACATACTCAAAGGAGTCTGCAACAGAATGTACACTGGAATCCGAAGAGATGTCAATAACTAGCACAAATGGAGGGGGTACGTCCACCACAACAACGTCATCCACCTCCCCGTCACCCTGCTCCCCTGCAGGGTGATCGCCCACAAAAAGATCCACGTCTTTATTAAGAGATCGTCAAATGGCCAATCCTCTGGTGGAATGGCAACGAAGGGAACAACGTCTAGAATCAGAGCAACAAGATGCTCACCATCGGGGTGACCGATGATGAAATGGTCGTGAACAGGAATAGGGAGTGCAAAAATGTCATCAATAAGGATATCATTAGCACCCGGGATATCATCCCCAAAATCCGGCAGCGCAAACAGCTGGAAATCGTCGTCGTCATAGGACAACATCTCTGGATCACTCTCCGTATCGGATGTGAAAAACTCTAGGTCGTGTGCTATCTCATCGTCGGATATGATGGCCATAGGATTATGCTCATCTGACACCCCACTCTCAGACGAAGACATCGGTACCTGTAACATAACAATCATGGCATATGCACATTTGTTAACTACTATCACTCGGTGTATGTAAGCCAAGACATGCACCACTTTAACATGTATTCACGTCATTCCTACGTGAGACTTTTTCCAACTTAACAAGTCTACCCCATGGAAACTAAACCACTAGCCAATGTCCTTGTTCGTGTTTCTTGTCTTTCCTTTGTAAAATGTTTGTTCCATGGATCTTGGCGTTTTGGAAATGCAATGAAAAATATTTCGTAAAAATATTTTCGTGAGAGAGTCCTAATGATTGTAGTCTATACTCGAGAAGGAATCCTAGTTCACTACAATCGAAGCTCTGATACCAAACTGTCACACCCTGACTTTTGTGGAAGCGTATGATGTGTGACTTGCTTAATATCATTGCATTCAATTATACCAAACAACTATATGATTAAAACCATGATGTTCATCCATTAATATGTTTCAAAATAATACAACCCAAATTGTTTAGTACCAACCATCAACTTCAAATTTAACTTACAAACCAACCAACTGTATTAAGTTCCATAACGGACTTTGAAAACAAAAGACCCTAAAAACCAAGGTTTTGATTCATGTATCTTATCAAGGATAGGATACACAATTCAAACCCTCCAAAACAGGATGACATCATTTCTTGTAAATACTTCTTGAAATCTTTCAATGCCCGCCAGATCCATATTAGTTTCCTGAAATACATGTAATTTGAAAACATCAACAAAAGTTGAGCGAGTTCATGTGTTTTGTAATTGAGCTCGTAATGACTTATAAACATTTGAGAGAATTTCTTTGATAACCGGTATGTAAGCGTCTATGAACAGATCATTAATGTTTTGCAAGGACATTAATATGTGTGGTATGTAGGAAGTGCTCAAACCTAGCGTATTTCCTCCGGTCCTTCTGGCGGGAACGACATAGTCACCACATGCGGCCACATAAGGACCCATGGGTGGGGCTCGCTACACCCAGATAGATCTACCACTCATGCCCCTCGGTCTTATACTAGATTAATTGCACTTAAGAGAGATACTACATCATCCACGTGATCTAACAGTTCATTACTTAGCTAAACCATACCATTGAAACTTTTGAATATTTGAAACATGCATCTCACCCCCGTAAGTTATAAAACCGAAAACAGTTTAAAAGAAAAAAGGGGGACATGAACTCACAAATTTGCGATCTTCTGTCTATTAACTCAAAGCTCCTTTCCACGGGTCGTTCAACTACCTACACACGTGCTATGTTTTATTAGACGGCTAGGTCGTGTGACGACTCTTAGTCTTAGGTATTATGACTTATTTTGGAATTCATGGTATACTTTGAGTTATGTCTTGTATGTACATTATATAATTCCAAAGAATATAATTATTGGTTAAAATAATAATATTTTAACTTAAAGTATATTTAACAATTATTTGGAATATTTGTTAAGATAATATATTTTTGACTTATTTCATTTTGTAATTCCTTCATGAATATTTCCCAAGTATGGGTATAATTATACTTGTGTATTTTTAGACTTGTGTATTTTGCCAAGTATTGGTGGCGTATTCCGGTGTGTATTTGTACGTATGAGAATTCGTATTTTCTTGTTAAAGTATTTCACACTTAATCTTGTATTTAATTTTCCGGAATATATTTTTAGGCAACTAAAATTTACCAACTTTGTATTCTTAAAATATTCATATTTTAAGAAAATTTTTATAGAAAAATATATATAAATCTTTCTTGACAAAAATAAATATACCTTTATATATATCTCAAAAATAATATATATTTTTAAGATTAACTTTAGAAAATATATATTTCCATTTTTCACCCAAAATAATATATTTTTAGCTTGTTTAAGAAAATATATATTTTCTTCATTCAAAAATAATATACTTCAAATTGTTTAAGAAAATATATATTTTTCTCCACTCAAAAATAATATATTTTCCACTTGATAAAATATGATATATTTTGTAATAGTTATAAAAATCCATATTTTACCGTTTCTTTGGTTTCCAAAATACCGTTTGTCGTACTTGTCGAGTTACGAATTTATTTTCGGAATATATATATATTTATTGTCCATAGTCCATGTCCGGTTTGTCCAATATTCGGGTATAAATTATATATTTATTTTCTTGGGATTTTTGGTAATATTTTGTATTACAATTTTTTGTATTTTGGTGTGTTATATTATTTTTAAGTTCCTAGAATAATATAACTAATACACATTATATACAAGTAGCACACAATTTGTGACCTCTAAATATGTATTTTCCTAAATATATACTTAGTCATTTTTATTTATCAAAAATCAACCTCCAATATTAGTAATTTTTGTAATGAAAATTATGGCAATTTTTTATATGAAAACTATGATCAAAATTTACTTGTAAACACTTGTTTAAAATATTTTTCTAAGTGTTCAATTTCGACAAAATTTTTGCCATAGTTTCCCCTTAAACTGGAGGTTTCCATGCTTAAAAGCATATCATTTTCTTTTAAAATCTCATTATCAACCATCAACCATTTACACATAACTTACCATATGCTTTAAATATGCATTTTGCACTATGACATGAACTTGAAAGTTTGTAAAAATTTGTAGTAACTTCACATGTTGTTTAGTAAGTTTAGTTACCTCTAAAAACATGGATTATAATTTGTAAAACTCATTCTTGCAAATTTTAGTTCTTTACAACTTGTATGAAAATTTTCTAAAAATAATTCTTCTTGTATTTTTCTTGTTACTAACACTCTTCTAACTTTGTTTTAACACTTAAAACATGATTAATTTCTTTAAAAACCATGATCATGTTAAATCTTGAAATAAACTTTGGTTTCTTGAAAAGATTATTTTTGAAATCTTTTATTTTCAAGACTTATAACTTGTAAACATAATCATCATGCACTAAAACAAGCTTATATTCAAGTTCATGATTAACATAAAGGGTGAACATTATGATTTTCTCAAGATCCATCCTTATACTTGCTAGATCATGTGTTTAAGCATCATCTAGCAAGCTTCTTATGATGATCAACATCATAATTACAAGAAATCATCAAACAAGTTTCATACATACACTAAAACAACTTAGGTTTTCATGTTATTAAGCTTTATGTTAAAGATCATCTTCATATTTCTTTGTGTTTCTTAAGATTAACATATTACATAACCTTTTAACCACTACAATTAGAAGTAAAAACAAGTTGTGAGGAGCTTACTACTAGCTCTATGGCTAGGGAAGAAACAAAGATGAAGATGATGATGAATGTGGTGGATAAAAGCTCTAGGTGAAGGTCCTTCAAACTCCAAAGCTTCCAAGCTTCTTAACTATGTTCCTTGCACCCTTAGATCACCTTAGAATGCTTGATATTGGAATGGAAATGGATGTTGGTGTGTGTATTGTCACACCCCCAAAAATCCACATGCGGAGTACCACCGCTTGGAGGCGTGACTGACCAGGATCCAGCCACCAATTATACTGAGCGTTGGTCAATAGTGAAGATGTTCACCAACCACAATAGTTAATAAACATTATAGTTCGAAGTTTTAAAGGTTTAAGTTCAAATAGCATTTTAAGTAAACAGCGGAAGCATAAACCAAATAGTTTCAAACAAAGTTCATAGTTCAAGATTATTTAGAACCCAACACATGGGCTAGACGACCACTACACATTCCCAAGCTGCAAGCTCCTGAGTCACTGGGTACCTGCAAAGCATGCAGTAGGGTATCAACAAAAATGTTGGCGAGTCCACGAGTTGTCCAGTTTTAATTACCAAAAACTTGTTTCACCAGTTAATTTATCCGTTTATACATGCGATGGGGGGCTACCCCATAGGTAAGCGACTAAACTGTTTTTCCAATACCGAATACTTACTTAATCGTACGTTTCCGTAGTGCCCCGTTTGTCAATGTTCTATCATCATTGACGGTTTGCCAGAGTTCATTAGTTCACTCCCGTTCCCAGTAACAAGGGTCGGTGTGAGGCTGGTTACACCTAAATAGCGCTATTAACTAATAACCCGTTCGCCAGGCCCCGGCGACTAATCGGTATTAAATGGTAGGGACTTAAGTGATAGAGTTTCGTTTAGTGTTGCTTGTTGCATTACCGTATAAACAATAATTAACCAAGAGTTCCCAGTAACAAGGGAAGTAAGTAAGTTTGTTCCCAGTAACAAGGGAAGAAAAGTAAGTTTGTATCCCTCACAAGGGGATAGTGTTGCTTTTAGTTCCGTTTCCCAATCCACCGGGAATGCATGCTTTAAGTTGTGAACTCACCTTGGGTTGCTCGGCAGACCGTTTACTTGGTCAAGTACGTTGGTCACCACGTCCTAACATGGTTACCAGTATAGGTCAGGTTTGGGTGCAGGAAGATCATGTATATTCTACACATAGCTAACACATTGCATGCATAACATAAAAATATCTAGCAAGTTATCGAGCCTGATCTAATACGTAAGCAGTTAAACAGTAACCGTCAATACCTAACATACAAATCATAAGTGTTATCGGGCCTAGCCAATCATGCTAACAGTTAACAGCATCACAGCGTCCAACTAAAACAATATGCACGGTCCACATACTTTTGGCCCAATAACGGAGCCAATCAGCCCAGTCGAGGTCTCGACTCGAGAACGTGCGGTCTCGAGTCGCAACCGTGAGATCTCGAGTAATGCCGGCATGAGTCGCAACCTCGGAGGTCTCGAGTCCAGTCTCGAGTCGAGATCATGAAGTCTTGAGTCGAGACCTTGCCGGTCCCGAGTCCTTGAAGTCTGCCTTGATTGAGTTGTTTGGTCAAGGTCTCGAGTCGCAATTGCTGTGGTCTCGAGTTGTCACGTGTTGGTCTCGAGTCGCAACCGGGGGTCTCGACTCGCAACCCCTGATACGTGCACATGAAGTTCTTCTAGAACCTCTGATGTACTAACCAATAGAATTGTGATTTCATGAAACTGTGTACTAACCAATAGGCTTTCATAAACATGTTTTCTTGTCTAAATTCTAATTAAATCAGATCAAACATCACATATTCAAATGTTTATCTCACATTCAACATTGTTCATCATATGTTCATATCATATTTAACACATATTCATAATGTTCTTCATGAGATCATTCAAGCATGAAATGTTGTGATCAAGGATCAAGTAAATCTTGCATCATCTCATCAAACACACATTTGTCCTAAAATATCTAACATGAATCGGATAGCAAAAATCATCCTAAGCTATCAATCATTTACCCTTCAAAACACCTTAGCAAGACATTATCATACAATGGCTCACACACATTATTCATCATATTACAAACTCACTAATCATGCAAGAATTTTGCAAAAGACCTCTAAACTAATCATGCATCTTATTCATTAAGCACACATAATTTCTAACACACATTAAAACACTAACCGGTTCCAAAGTGTGGAGGTGTGTAGGGATTCACCGAGATCCGAGAGCTCCTTCCTTAGCCGAAGGTTGTTCCGAGAAGAAAGGAGGAGAGTGTTGGTGGAGCTTTAGGGTTTTAGTGATTGAAGGAATGTAGGAGAGTGTGTGTGAGTGAGTGTGGGAGAATGATGGAAATGTCAAAAATGAGAGAAGGTTGGCTTGGGCATGGGTTTTATACCCGTTCTAAGGTCGGTACACCCTAATGGGTTCCGAATGGGCTCAAGTGCACACGACCCAACCGTTTAATGTTCACTCGAGACCGAGTGGTCTCGAGTCGGGTTCATGGTCTCGGCTTACTATATATTTATATATATAACTATGTATATCATATTTACACATTATCGACACATAGCACATCAAGATAAATCACGACTTTCATTTAACAATCTATACACGCAAGTTCAATACAAGGTGGTTGCTCGGAAAAAAACCCAGAGTGTCACATTATCCCCAAGTTTTAATAACTTTCGTCCCGAAAGTTAAGGCAACCACTGACAAGCTAGTATGAGTGAGAGCGTTTCAACGGGGTGTCACATCATCCCCCCGTTAGTTTGGAATTTCGTCCCGAAATTCGGTTGTAGCTTCAGTGCTGGGGGTTTCATTAGGGAACAACTGGGGATACTTGCGCTTCATCTGGTATTCCCGCTCCCAGGTAAACTCTGGGCCACGGCTCGAGTTCCAACGAACTCGTACGAGAGGTATCTGGCTACGTTTGAGGGTTTTGATTTCTCGATCCGTGATCTCAATCGGTTCCTCAGTAAAGTGTAGCTGTTCGTCAATAGTAAGTTCCTTGAAAGGAATGATGAGTGTTTCATCTGACAGACACTTTTTCAGATTAGACACGTGGAAGACGTTGTGCACAGCACTCAGTTCTTCAGGCAGATTCAATCTGTAAGCGACCTTACCGATCTTTTCGGTAATTTCGAATGGTCCGACATATCGCGGATTAAGCTTGCCCCGTTTTCCAAAACGAACCACACCCTTCCAGGGTGAGACTTTAAGTAGAGCCCGGTCACCAACCTGGAACTCTAGCGGTTTCCTATCCTTATCAGCGTAGCTCTTCCGACGGTCACGAGTTGCCGCCATGCGTTTCCTAATCTGGGCAATCTTTTCCGTAGTGTCTACCACAAGTTCTGGACCTGTGATCTGGCTGTCACCAACCTCCGCCCAGCAGAGAGGCGATCGGTATTTACGACCGTACAATGCCTCAAAGGGTGCTGCCTGAATGCTGGTGTGATAGCTGTTGTTGTAGGATAATTCTACTAACGGTAGGTGCCTTTCCCAACCCTTGCCAAAATCGATCACACATGCCCTAAGCATGTCTTCAAGGGTTTGGATGGTGCGTTCAGACTGCCCATCCGTTTGTGGATGATAAGCGGTGCTCATGTCTAAACGTGAGCCAAAGGATTTGTGCATAGCTTGCCACAACTCAGAAGTAAAACGCGCGTCCCGATCGGAAATAATAGAGGTCGGCACCCCGTGCTTCGAAACCACTTTCTTTAAGTATACCTCTGGTAAGGTAGAGAACTTGTCTGTTTCTTTAATAGCCAAAAAGTGTGCAGATTTAGTTAACCGGTCCACTATCACCCAAATGGTGTCATTTCCGCGTTGAGACCTAGGCAGGCCAGTAACAAAATCCATGGAAATTTGCTCCCATTTCCATTGCGGGATTTCTGGCTGTTGGAGTAGGCCCGATGGTTTCTGATACTCAGCCTTGACTCTGGCACAAGTCAAACATTTTCTGACATAGGTTGCTATGTGGGCTTTCATGCTAGGCCACCAGTATGTAGTCTTTAAGTCGTGGTACATCTTATCCGAACCAGGATGTACTGAGTATCGGGACTTATGGGCTTCGTCCATTACGAGCTCGCGCAAATTCCCATAAAGTGGGACCCATATATGCCCGTTTACGTAGTAAGCACCAACTTCTTTTTGTTCTAGCCGTTTTCTTGATCCTCACAGGGACTCAGCCCTGACGTTCTCGGCTTTCAATTCTTCGACCTGAGCGTTTCGGATTTGCTTAGGGAGGTTCGAGTGGATGGTGAGCTGTAAGGCACGAACTGTGACAACCGGTAATTTACGCCCTTAATTACGTGATTAACAGGCGATTTATGCGACATTAAAAAGGGTTTACGATGCAAATTAATTTAATTAGGGCCTCAGTAAGCTTAGGAACGCTTATGCGGTTCTACAGTGTACGTGTGACGATCTGCGGATATACTATTGGAAATTAAACGGTGATACGCTGAAACCGTACGAAATACTGATGACGCCGACAAATATGGATGTTACACGAATATTTTATGCTTATGGAATATGGGTCGCGATATCGGGTCTCGTAGGAATTACGGGCCACTTACACATGAGATGGACTTGTGGGCCATGGGCCCAAGCCCAAAACCTACAAGCCTAAACCTGCACAATAAATTAGATCTTATGAGATCTTAAAGATATCTACAAAATCTCAGAAATCTCTACAAAAATCGATGCTAAATCTCTTGAAAATCTATACAAATCTTAGAAAGATTTACAAGATCTCTACTAGATTTAGAAAAATCCCTATGAGATTTGGAAAATCTTATCAAATCCCCTGCTAAATCTCTAGAGTATCTACAAAAATCTACCCAAAATCTACTTAATATTTGCAAGATCTCTAACAAGATCTCATGGACATCCTTATAAATAGGTCCATAAACACCCCCTTAATCCTCAAGTGTGTAGACAACATATACACACACATTCCACTAACAAATACTACTCTCTCTTTCTGCATATTAATATTCACACACACAAACATAAAATAAATAACACCCACAAATCAACACACAAACAAACTCACTCTCCTCTCCCTCTCGAAAACATTCTGCGCACACACAAAATTAAGAAGACTTCATCCTTCAACAACCTCTCTCTCTCGATTACATAAAATAAACCAACACCCTCATTTTGTTTTTCTCTCAAAACCTCAAAAATCACACACAGCTAAACACCCTCACCTCTCGATCTCCACTCCCCTCCTCGGTTCCCCAATTCGGCGGCGACACCCCCCCCTCCGATTTTCGATTGACGACAGCCACCACCAGATGGTGGTGGCATATGGCGGCAGTTACGAAGACCGAGAGAGAGAAAGAGACCGAGAGAGAAAGAGAGGAGAGAAGATGGAGAGTGGCGGAGGAGCTCCAGTGGAGCCGACAACAACAACTGAGAACCCGGCGGTGGCCGGTGGATTTTTCCGACGGCGGCGCCGCCGTGATCGGCGGCGGAGACTTCTGTTCGAGGTGAGAGTGAGAACAGTGAAGAACCGACAAGAGGCACGATGGCCGGAGACAATCCGGTGAAGGTTTCCGGTAAGACTCTCGACCCCGTTTCTCCGATTCCTTTCTGATAAAGGCGATGACGATTGCTGATGTTATGGATGGTGGCTGATGAAAGATGATACTAATGATGATCAGTTGTTCAGCTTCAGTTCGGGTGAAGTCCACTCAAACCGGGTCAGAGATTGTTCAGGTCAAGCTTGGTTCGGTGATGATTCGACATTTCGGGTCACGGTTCGGTTCAAGGTTCGATTCTGATTTGGCTCGGGTTTTGGTTTTGGGTTCGGTCAACAGAAGTCAACAGCGGTCAATGGGCTTGGTTCGGGTCAGATTTGGTTCCAGGTCAACCCGGTCAACTCAGTCAAGCGGCTCGACGATTCGACGCGAAGACTTGGTAAAAATTAACGTCACGTTTATTTTGTTATTTTTATAGTATTATTACTCACGTGACAAACGAGCTCGAACTGATTCGTATTGATTATAGTTTGCGTTTTTGGAAATATTTAGCAAATTGATATATTGTTTGAATATTGATTGAATTTTGATAAAATAACGACGACTTGTGTCGTCGGGGGCATCCAAAAACAGAGGAAACTCTGCCCGTTTTTCGAGAAAAACCGTAAAACAAAACGCGTTTTATTATAAAACAAACTATCAGATTCAAGTAATTCTTTTTACAAAACCAAGATAATTACTTAGATTGTTTCAAAAGCCGATAACACGCATTCGTTTTATAAAAATAAATATAGTTTATATATTTATTTTCAAACATCGTACAAAACGAATCCTTTCATAAATAAATGAATATAGCTATATATTTATTTCCGACACAATCAAGTCGAATTCTTTCTAAAATAAATATAGTCATATTTATTTTCAAACGACAAACAACACGACTTCTTTTCATGAAAATAAATATAGTATATATTTATTTTAAACATGCAACGACTCGACGAAATTCTTATAAAATAAATATAACTTTTATATTTATTTCAAACGACTCAATAACGTACGATATATAATACGAGTTTATTATAAAACACTCGTTACATACACGTACGACTTCCTAAAACGAGCTAACAAGTATAACTTCTTCGCTTCTTTTAAGTTGACAACAAACCGTCAAATCGTTCAATTAACGATTCGGTAGAGCTCGAAGACACGTAGTTTAGTTACTGCGTTTATTTAGAAACTTATAAGATATTCCGTGTTAGGAATATTGTAGAATGCACGCTAGCAAGTCAAGTCTTGGAAACGACACCACGAAGTCGTAAATTAGCTAGCTTTGCACAGGAATATTCAGGTGAGTTCATAACCCCACCTTTTACGGTTTTACAATTTTCTAAATGTTTTCGGGGTGGAAAGACATGCACTTTTTGCAAAGCATACAAGAATTACTTATTTCTAAACCATTTTACAAGCAAGTTTTAACTGACACAAATGGTTTACGAAAAGCTTATGTTTTATACCGGACAAGCGTATTTTTCGAAATATGCATACACACAAATTCTAGTTTTCTAAACTACGAGAAAATACAAATACAAGAGTATACAAACACATGAGAATTGATACTTGACATAAAGAATACAAGAACTGAAAATTGATACTTGATATGATGAATACAAAAACAAGAAGCGCCCTTGGTGATAACTAGTACCAAGTAGGATGCGTTTGAGGAATGATACGAGAAATCGTGTCACGAATAGGGTACCATAAGCACCATTAATCGTGTACATACTTAGACCGCAGAATAAAAGGTTAGATCTAACGGGTGTCAGGGCAGCCCCACTCTTGGTGACAACTAGTACCGAGTAGTGTTTTTGTGTCTCAGTCGTGAATCGACTACTAGAAAAATGCCTATGGTTTGGTGACTTCCTATGTCGTGTCACATGTTAATGGCCTTGCAACCCATTAACAACAAGATACATACATAATACTTGATTTATATAAGAAAACTTGATACATACAAGAATTCGTGATTTATACAAGAATACATGATACATACATAAATACTTGAATTATACAAGATACATACCATGTTTCCATACAAAGTTTCTGTAAAACTTGACAAGAAAATGATTTTAAATTCGTTTTCTCAACAATACTTCAAAAACCGGTTATTCAAAAAGATTTATTTCAAATCTTTTACAAACAAACTGTCACACCCCGACCACGTGGAACATACAAACGTGGCGGAAATGTCGGGGAGTGTTGTAACAGAATTAATTGTTTCAAATCCATGGCAATTGAAGTTTCGTTTTATTGATTAAAAGTGTTACAATGTCTTAACAAACAAGAAATACAACATAATTAACTAGTCTTGCATCTTTTATTGTCACTAAAGCCCAAGTCTGCCTATGTGTATCTTGATCATCTTATGCAACAGTTCCTGAAAAACACATGTGAAAATAGGTACGTCAGCATAAAAATGCCTGTGAGATACATAGGTTTTGTGAAAATAGGTTTCATGACTTATGTTTGAGAAAATGTTTAGTCATGAACCTTGTAATTTGCTTTGTCTTGTAAATCATTTGAAAAACAATGAGTTCAGATGATATGTATAAATAAGTAAATAATGTATGGTTAAATAAATAACCATGTATGATGAGTTTGTATAAGATAAGTTGTTTGTAAAACAATGTCTTGTGAAAAGTATGTTATTTGTATAAAATGTTATATGTCTCAAACTGAAATGATTCAAATAACGCTACAATATGTAATACCATACAAACACTTATATATAGGAAGTACCAGCGGCGTATCCACCATGCTTGTATCATATTACACACGTATCGTTACTTAATCATTTAATCAAACCAAACCAATGTCAAAATGTCTATGTCAAATATCCATGTCAAATGTTTATGTCAAAATGTCATGTATGGCAAATGAAATGTCTCAACTAAACCATATGCACAAATACAAAGTATTGAAGTAAAACTTGGTTTAAATCAAAGTTATGTTTTGTGGGAAATGCATGATCAAATGTCAATCATGTTAAAATGTCTATGCCGAAATGTCTATGTCAAATACGGTTCACATGGTTCACAGATACAAACGGTTCACAGATATCAACGAATCACAGTCAAATGATTACAACGGTTCAATATGTAGTATAATGTGTTCATATGCTGGGTAAGCATATGCAACGGTTCAAAATGTTATATAATGTGTTCATATACTGGATGAGCATATGCAACAAAATGTAATGTAAAACAATGTACCAAGTAATGCACACAATGGGCACACTTAGCATGAAAAGTAGTGTAAAACAATGTACTAAGTAATGCACACAATGGGCACACCTAGCATGAAAGGTAGTGTAAAACAATGTACTAAGTAATGCACACAATGGGCACACCTAGCATGAAAGGTAGTGTAAAACAATGTACTAAGTAATGCACACAATGGGCACACCTAGCATAAGATGTAATGAAATCATGTACTATAATGTACTAATGAACATAGCAAGTATATGATGTCAAGACAGGAAAGCATGAAAGTAACAAGTAGGCACATGTGTTCCACCCCAAAACAGTTTGGAAAACAGTAAAAGAGGGGTCTATGTACTCACCTGGGAGTGCTTAGGAGTCTTTGAGTAACAACTAAACAAAGCTAGAGATCGCGGAATATCAAACGGCACCTAGTATAGGTAACTACATTAATAAACCGGACCTAAGTCGGAAGATCGGGTAGCATTAGGGTTTGTAAACCAAACGAGTGTAGAGACTCGTGTGATATGGTTTAACAAAACCTACATACTAAATGAAACTTAACATAATTGTTTACGACCCATTACGACCCGTTTAGGAAGCTTATGCTACTTTAACGCGTCGTGCGCGTGAAACGCGTTTGGACCGCCTAACTAGTCCTATGACAAGTATTATATGCCTAAACATGTTACATAATCAGTTACGTGACAAAAGTTTAGGTTACATATGCTAAATTACCAATTATGTATGAAAAGGGTATTCTAGTAATTTACCTAAGGCATATATACTACCTATCATACAACTACTTAAACGATGTGACCATAGGGTATAACCTCGGAAGGTTATTCCCTACCTACTATGGTCACCTAATGTGTTTGGTCGGATCCTAATGATCGACCAAACTGGGTCGGGTTCGAGGTATAAGCGATTTATTAGATCGCTTACCCTACGACCCTAGACAACGTGGTAATCAGTAGGCATAGTCCCAAGGGACTATGACCAACGTGATTACAATCACGTTGCGAAGTTCAAACGAACTTCGCATTGACCATAAGCTGGTCAACGCTGAAAGTCAAACAAAGTTTGACTTTCTGACTCGAAAAGCAGTAAAATAAGGAAAAGAACGAAAGAATACTTACCCAGGGTCCCCGAATGCTAATCCCGATTCAAGTACTCAGGTATGAAACAATTGTTTCAACTTAGAGCTCTCAAATCAAGATTCTAGTGAGAAATGAAGTTGGGGATGAATGGGTATTTATAGTAAAAGTAGAGCCGCTAGGATCGTTTCTTGAATATCGTGTCACGATCCGAGCCGTACACTTGTCACAAAGGTTATGGAGCCACATATGCTCCTAATCTTAGTGATTAAGCAAGTTGCAAACATGTGGTTGTGGTTTAATTGGTTGCAACTTGCATTTAAAACACTGAATCTGGTCCAGATGGGGGCTCGCGTGACGCTAAGGCCCGTCGCGTCACGCTAGGCCCCTGTTTTGGCAGATTTTGCAGAAATGGTCCCTGCACCTTGTTTAAGCGATTTTCGATGCGTTTGAACCCCGTTAACCTCATTTCAAGGCTCTAAAATGAAGTTAAAGTATAGGGAACTCAAAACATACTCAAAAATATGCCGGATGATGGTTCGTTTGGTCGTACGAACGCGATGTTCGCTTAATTACGACGGAATGCGCATAAGCGCGAAAAACGAACCAAATGACGCGACGAATGGATTATTCTTAAGGCGAACACTAAAATATAATATAGTCATGCTTACATAAATTTTTGGATGTCCGGATGTATTCAGAACGTAAGTTATGCGCGAAAATGCAAACTTGTGCACTTTTTGACACTTTTAGTCCCTGAATGACCCAAAAGTTTATTTTAGCATACCGAACCCCTCAAAGCCTATTTCTAAGCTATGTAAAGGATATTTATGGTATGTTTAACTTATGGTCAAGTTCCGGAATGTCTGTTACAGTTCAAATTGGCATACTTTCGCAGTTTGTCAACTTTAGTCCCTGTAAGCGAATTAACTTTGATTCACCACACCAAACCTTCCAAAACTTATATCTAAGTTATGTATAGGTTATTTAAGGTATGTTAAGCCTATTTCACTATTCCGGAGTGTTTGTTGCATTAAACTGGTTATATTTACGCATTAGTGCGCGTATAACCTTCCAGAAAGCGATATAGTGATTGAAATCGAACAAGAATTGATATGTGTAAATGATACACATATTTTTACAAATCCCAAGTATGAAATACAATATTTCACTGGGTGGGCATTTGTTTGATGGTTGAAAAGACGCAGGTGTTACAGTCTCCCCTACTTTAGGAAATTTCGTCCCGAAATTAATTCGTAGGAGTCTGTCTATGACTTTGTTTCAAATAGTCATCAAAGATATGTAGCATAATCTGATTATTTTCCTCAACGGATATTTTTCAGAAGTGAAAATGAACCAACAGAGTCATTTTCTTCAACGGGTTCTTCGGAAATGGAAAATAAAGGAATAATCCACGGATATTCATTTCTCTCAACGGGTATTCTTCAGAACGAAAATGAACAAACGGGGTCATTTTCCTCAATGGTTTGTTCTTCAGAATTTGAAATGAAAGAAAAATCAACGGATATTCATTTCTCTCAACGGATATTCTTCAGAACGAAAATGAACAAACGGGGTCATTTTCCTCAACGGTTTGTTCTTCAGAATTTGAAATGAAAGAAAAATCAACGGATATTCATTTCTCTCAACGGATATTCTTCAGAACGAAAATGAACAAACGGGGTCATTTTCCTCAACGGTTTGTTCTTCAGAATTTGAAATGAAAGAAAAATCAATGGATATTCATTTCCTCAACGGATAAATCTTCAGAAACGAAAATGAACTAACGGAGTCATTTTCAACGGTTATTTCCTCAGAGTTGGAAACGAAGGATTACACAACGGATATTCATTTCCTCAACGGATAAATCTTCAGAAACGAAAATGAACTAACGGAGTCATTTTCAACGGTTGCTTCCTCAGAGTTGGAAATGAAGGATTACACAACGGATATTCATTTCCTCAACGGATATTCTTCAGAACGGAAATGAAAAGATAAACAACGGATATTCATTTCCTCAACGGATATTCTTTAGAACGAAAATGAATGGGTAATTCATTTTCCTCAACGGTTATTCTTCAGAATGGAAATGAAAAGATAAACAACGGATATTCATTTCCTCAACGGATATTCTTTAGAACGAAAATGAATGGGTAATTCATTTTCCTCAACGGTTATTCTTCAGAATGGAAATGAAAAGATAAACAACGGATATTCATTTCCTCAACGGATATTCTTCAGAAGTGAAAAATGAATAGCTAGTTCATTTTTCCTCAACGGATGCTTCATCAGAATTGGAAATGAATAGGGTTAACTCTGATACCATCTTTTCTGTCACACCCCGACCACGTAAGTCCGCAAACTTGGCATGTGCGGCACTTCACCCCGGCATGATGGTGTAGTCCACATTGGTTGCACAAGGGTGCAGTTCCGTTGTAGGGTTTCCTGGCAGGGGGTTGGGCTGATTGGTTGAGGACGGCTTGATCATTGTGAGCGACCACAGCGTAGTTCTGAGAAGCCTTTCGCTTCTTTGACCTCCTAGGGGATCCAGTCTGTTCATCCATGATCTTTGATTCCTCGATTGGTTTCGATTCCTCGACCAGTTTCTTGTCACCCTTTCGGAAAAGCTTACGTTTCCTGATCTGCGATTCAGTCAAGGTTGCAGATAACTCAATGGCCTGCCTAACAGTAGTAGGGTTGCTACCAGTCAAAATGTCTTGTATTGAGTCGGGAAGGCCATCAATGTACTTTTCGATCGCCTTATCCAAAGGCGTGACCATGTTTGGGCATAACAGACTTAACTCCTCATAACGGTCCGTGTAGGCTCGATGCTCACCGCTGTCTTGCTTAAGATCATCAAATTCCCTTTCCAAAGCCCTGATCTCGTGACGAGGACAAAACTCCTTCATCATGAGAGCCCTAAGTTCGGCCCATGTCTGTGCTAGAGCAACTTCTGCACCACGATCTCTCATAACCTCACTTTCCTCTGGGAACTTAGAATATTAAAACCCGAATACATACAGAACGCCTAGTACTCGAATATGGTCTCCAACCGTTGCCGAAAAACAAACAGTCAAGACTTTGTTTTCAAACATACGCTAAAGTTGTGTTTTACACACGGTACACAAAACAGTCGCATACAGTGCACAAAACTCTGAGAAATTAGGAAACATGCATTTAAGACCTTCGGAAACTTATGTTGAAGTTCATTAAAGGTCATCACGTAGGAACTGTAAATATTAATTCGGGCACACACAATTATACATATTGTCTATGATGTTTTAACTTCCCGAGCAGGCAGCCTACGCATAACGAAACGCTAGCGCACGAGAATACATAGAACTCAAATTTTGCGTCACCAGATGTCGGAGTGCATCACATTCTACGCAAAACGAAACGCTAGCGCACAGGCATACGTGAGACTTAAGCTATACATCAACGGAGGTTGAAGTACGTCACATGCGACTATCAATCAGGAAGCGGCAGTGGGCACGCGGTCCTGCAAACGACACAAGTCATGCTAAGAAGAAGACGTATGTCTCCGCATTCCCCCTATTTCAGCTAACGACGAGTACGCTATATTCGACATTCTATGGTAATGTCACCTAACAACCAGTTATCACATGCAACCCCAGGTAAAGTCCTCAAATTTCTTTTATTGAAATTTCAACTTTCACACTTACTGACTAGATTTTCGTATCTCTACTCCTCTTGATGGTCATTGTGTCACGACCATTTCTTTCAGTATAGCGAATATTCATTTTCTTCATTTCTTGAAAATTCATATGTTACGCATGCATCGTTTGTTACGCATGTGGTTTGTTTCGAATAAAGCGTTTCATTAAAGTTCAAATATTATTTCGCTTGTGATTCGAATGACCCGCATTATTGAGATTGTTGGCTTATTTGTTATCAAGTCAACACATTTTCTTGAAAATTCTTTTCTTTTCAAGTTACATACATGGTTTTTCGTTGTGACCATGCCGAAAGTTTTCTTGTCGATACATGTATTTATTGTCGGCTTGCGCCGAAATCAAATTCAATTGTTTGAACTTCTTCATTACACATATTCAATTCAAGACACCATATGATGTATTGAAAGCATCATATTCGAATTCGTTTTAACAAGCGTTTCATTGTTCCGAGTCGTGGTAGATTTGTTTGGTCTACGACTCCATTAAGTCGTTTGTTGATTTCGACACCTTGTGGTGTCAGTACAAACTTGTAGCTTGGGCTAATCATGATTGAGCGTTTTATGCAAAACGCAGGTGATACTTGTTCGATCACCGCTATATTTGAATTGTTTCTTTCACTACGACACATTGTGGCGTCGGTAGAACTTGCAGCTTGGGCTGATCATGATCGAGCGTTTCATGCAAACTAGTACTTTTGAGCTTGTTGAAATCTGAATTCATTTATTGGATGCAATCATTTCTAGAATTCATTTGCATATTGTGATACGTCCTTGAATTCACATCATTCGAATAAGTCTTGATTCGATTTCATGATCATTCACTTTGGTACTATTCGTATTTTCTACACATGACGTAACTCTAAGGAGTTAACGTAGTCTAAATTTCGAGGACGAAATTTTATTAACAGGGGGAGAATGTGACAACCGGTAATTTACGCCCTTAATTACGTGATTAACAGGCGATTTATGTGACATTAAAAAGGGTTTACGACGCAAATTAATTTAATTAGGGCCTCAGTAAGCTTAGGAACGCTTATGCGGTTCTACAGTGTACGTGTGACGATCTGCGGATATACTATTGGAAATTAAACGGTGATACGCTGAAACCGTACGAAATACTGATGACGCCGACAAATATGGATGTTACACGAATATTTTATGCTTATGGAATATGGGTCGCGATATCGGGTCTCGTAGGAATTACGGGCCACTTACACATGAGATGGACTTGTGGGCCATGGGCCCAAGCCCAAAACCTACAAGCCTAAACCTGCACAATAAATTAGATCTTATGAGATCTTAAAGATATCTACAAAATCTCAGAAATCTCTACAAAAAAAGATGCTAAATCTCTTGAAAATCTATACAAATCTTAGAAAGATTTACAAGATCTCTACTAGATTTAGAAAAATCCCTATGAGATTTGGAAAATCTTATCAAATCCCCTGCTAAATCTCTAGAGTATCTCCAAAAATCTACCCAAAATCTACTTAAGATTTGCAAGATCTCTAACAAGATCTCATGGACATCCTTATAAATAGGTCCATAAACACCCCCTTAATCTTCAAGTGTGCAGACAACATATACACACACATTCCACTAACAAATACTACTCTCTCTTTCTGCATATTAATATTCACACACACAAACATAAAATAAATAACACCCACAAATCAACACACAAACAAACTCACTCTCCTCTCCCTCTCGAAAACATTCTGCGCACACACAAAATTAAGAAGACTTCATCCTTCAACAACCTCTCTCTCTCGATTACATAAAATAAACCAACACCCTCATTTTGTTTTTCCCTCAAAACCTCAAAAATCACACACAGCTAAACACCCTCACCTCTCGATCTCCACTCCCCTCCTCGGTTCCCCAATTTGGCGGCGACACCCCCCCCCTCCGATTTCCGATTGACGACAGCCACCACCAGATGGTGGTGGCATATGGCGGCAGTTACGAAGACCGAGAGAGAGAAAGAGACCGAGAGAGAAAGAGAGGAGAGAAGATGGAGAGTGGCGGAGGAGCTCCAGTGGAGCCGACAACAACAACTGAGAACCCGGCGGTGGCCGGTGGATTTTTCCGACGGCGGCGCCGCCGTGATCGGCGGCGGAGACTTCTGTTCGAGGTGAGAGAGAGAGCAGTGAAGAACCGACAAGAGGCACGATGGCCGGAGACAATCCGGTGAAGGTTTCCGGTAAGACTCTCGACCCCGTTTCTCCGATTCCTTTCTTTTACGTTTCTGATAAAGGCGATGACGATTGCTGATGTTATGGATGGTGGCTGATGAAAGATGATACTAATGATGATTAGTTGTTCAGCTTCAGTTCGGGTGAAGTCCACTCAAACCGGGTCAGAGATTGTTCAGGTCAAGCTTGGTTCGGTGATGATTCGACATTTCGGGTCACGGTTCGGTTCAAGGTTCGATTCTGATTTGGCTCGGGTTTTGGTTTTGGGTTCGGTCAACAGAAGTCAACAGCGGTCAATGGGCTTGGTTCGGGTCAGATTTGGTTCCAGGTCAACCCGGTCAACTCAGTCAAGCGGCTCGACGATTCGACGCGAAGACTTGGTAAAAATTAACGTCACGTTTATTTTGTTATTTTTATAGTATTATTACTCACGTGACAAACGATTAGGCAGGATTTGCAAAAATTGCACCTCTCTGAGAACATGGTCCATGATAGGAGCTCGTGGAGACGTAGGATTAAGGTTAAGGATTTCTAGGAAAGGGTACAATTGTGTTTTTAGGTGTAGTGGAGTGTATGGTCGTACATAAGTAACTATGTGTATAGGATGTTTTGTACAGTTGTGTTTCTAGGTGTAGTGTATGGTCGTAAATATGTAACTATGTGTATAGACTGTTTGTGTTGTCATATTTGTTCTGTTCTACCATGCACTATTTTGCAACTCATACTACATTGGTAGCTTCATACACATACACACACACACCCCATGCTCTATTTATTTCTTTCCTGGGTGTTTTGGAGCCGAGGGTCTCTCTGGAAGCAGCCTCTCTATCCCTAGGGGTAGAGGTAAGGTGTGCCTACATCCCACCCTCCCCAGACCCTACAAATAGCTCTTGCTCTTTGTGGGATTTTACTGGGTATGATTGATTGATTGATTGACTCACGTGACAAACGAGCTCGAACTGATTCGTATTGATTATAGTTTGCGTTTTTGGAAATATTTAGCAAATTGATATATTGTTTGAATATTGATTGAATTTTGATAAAATAACGACGACTTGTGTCGTCGGGGGCGTCCAAAAACAGAGGAAACTCTGCCCGTTTTTCGAGAAAAACCGTAAAACAAAACGCGTTTTATTATAAAACGAACTATCAGATTCAAGTAATTCTTTTTACAAAACCAAGATAATTACTTAGATTGTTTCAAAAGCCGATAACACGCATTCGTTTTATAAAAATAAATATAGTTTATATATTTATTTTCAAACATCGTACAAAACGAATCCTTTCATAAATAAATGAATATAGCTATATATTTATTTCCGACACAATCAAGTCGAATTCTTTCTAAAATAAATATAGTCATATTTATTTTCAAACGACAAACAACACGACTTCTTTTCATGAAAATAAATATAGTATATATTTATTTTAAACATGCAACGACTCGACGAAATTCTTATAAAATAAATATAACTTTTATATTTATTTCAAACGACTCAATAACGTACGATATATAATACGAGTTTATTATAAAACACTCGTTACATACACGTACGACTTCCTAAAACGAGCTAACAAGTATAACTTCTTCGCTTCTTTTAAGTTGACAACAAACCGTCAAATCGTTCAATTAACGATTCGGTAGAGCTCGAAGACACGTAGTTTAGTTACTGCGTTTATTTAGAAACTTATAAGATATTCCGTGTTAGGAATATTGTAGAATGCACGCTAGCAAGTCAAGTCTTGGAAACGACACCACGAAGTCGTAAATTAGCTAGCTTTGCACAGGAATATTCAGGTGAGTTCATAACCCCACCTTTTACGGTTTTACAATTTTCTAAATGTTTTCGGGGTGGAAAGACATGCACTTTTTGCAAAGCATACAAGAATTACTTATTTCTAAACCATTTTACAAGCAAGTTTTAACTGACACAAATGGTTTACGAAAAGCTTATGTTTTATACCGGACAAGCGTATTTTTCGAAATATGCATACACACAAATTCTAGTTTTCTAAACTACGAGAAAATACAAATACAAGAGTATACAAACACATGAGAATTGATACTTGACATAAAGAATACAAGAACTGAAAATTGATACTTGATATGATGAATACAAAAACAAGAAGCGCCCTTGGTGATAACTAGTACCAAGTAGGATGCGTTTGAGGAATGATACGAGAAATCGTGTCACGAATAGGGTACCATAAGCACCATTAATCGTGTACATACTTAGACCGCAGAACAAAAGGTTTGATCTAACGGGTGTCAGGGCAGCCCCACTCTTGGTGACAACTAGTACCGAGTAGTGTTTTTGTGTCTCAGTCGTGAATCGACTACTAGAAAAATGCCTATGGTTTGGTGACTTCCTATGTCGTGTCACATGTTAATGGCCTTGCAACCCATTAACAACAAGATACATACAGAATACTTGATTTATATAAGAAAACTTGATACATACAAGAATTCGTGATTTATACAAGAATACATGATACATACATAAATACTTGAATTATACAAGATATATACCATGTTTCCATACAAAGTTTCTGTATAACTTGACAAGAAAATGATTTTAAATTCGTTTTCTCAACAATACTTCAAAAACCGGTTATTCAAAAAGATTTATTTCAAATCTTTTACAAACAAACTATGAACTCGCTCAACTTTATGTTGATTTTTCGCATGTTTCTTTCTCAGGTTGCATTTATAAGATAAGGAACGGTTGGAATAGGAGAACCATGAAGAGTCGAGTACTTAGTGGGCGTTCAATTTCTAAAAGACTTAGCTTATTTGCTTCCGCTGTGCAATGAAGATACCAGTCCAGTCACGCCAATGCTCTGATATTTCGGGGTGTGACAGATCCTCTTGACTTAGCTTATTTGCGAAGGAGTTCGAGAATAAGACGCAGGTGTTGTTCATGCTCCTCTTGACTTTTCGAGTAGATAAGAATGTCGTCAATAAACACAATTACGAACTTGTCGAGGTAGGGTTTGCACACTCGGTTCATGAGATCCATGAAGATCGCAGGTGCGTTGGTCATTCCGAAAGGCATAACAAGGAATTCGTAGTGACCATAGCGGGTTCTGAAAGCCGTCTTAGAGACGTCCTCATCGCGAACTCTCAGCTGGTGATAACCCGATCGCAGATCGGTCTTGGAATAATAGCTCGACCCTTGCAGCTGGTCGAACAGGTCGTCGATACGGGGAAGTGGATAACGATTCTTGATGGTAACCTTGTTCAGTTCGCGGTAATCAATGCACATTCGGAATGTGCCATCCTTCTTTTTGACAAAGAGCACTGGGGCTCCCCAGGGTGATGAGCTAGGACGGATAAAACCTTTGTCCAAGAGTTCTTGTAGTTGAGTAGAAAGCTCCTTCAGTTCTGCGGGAGCTAGACGATAAGGTGCACGAGCTATGGGCGCTGCTCCGGGAGCTAGCTCGATTCGAAATTCGACCTGACGGTGAGGAGGGAGTCCAGGTAGTTCTTCAGGAAATACTTCAGGATAGTCGCGTACAACAGGAAAATCTTCAATCCTGCTTTCCTTTTTCTGCGTGTCGGCAACAAGTGCTAAGATAGCGGTGTACCCCTTTCGTAAACACTTCTGGGCTTTTAAGAATGAAATGATGCCTGTGACTTCTTCGCTTTTGTCGCCTTGAACTATAAGGGGCTTGCCAGGAGGACGGGGAATACGAATAGCTTTCTCTTGGCAGAGGATTTCAGCTCGATGTTTGGATAACCAATCCATACCAATGACGACGTCGAAGCTTCCGAGAATGATGGGGAAGAGATCGATACGGAAGGTCTGACCAGACAATTCTAGTTTGTAGTTACGAATAACGTGTGAGGCCTCGAGGTTTCTACCATTAGCTATTTCAACGATGTGCTTAGAGCTTAGCGGCGTAAGAGTGGACTTAAGCTTCTTACTAATACGTAGGGATACATAACTAGCATCTGCTCCGGAATCAAATAATATGGAAACATAACGATCGTTAAGTAGGAACTTACCCGCCACCACGTTGGGGTCGTTCCTTGCTTCAGCAGCCCCAATCACGAATGCCCTTGCATTATTTCCAGCTCCTTGGTTGTTGTTGTTGTTCCCAGCACCTTGATTATTGTTGTTGCGATTCTGGTTCAACTGAGGGCAATCCTTTCGCATGTGCCCTATTGCCCCACATTTGTAGCATTCACGATTGTTTCCTTGCAGCTGTTGTTGCTGTGGTTGATGCTGATTCTGCCTAGCTGGGAGCTGGCTCCTGCAGTCTTTGGCTTCATGCCCCATCTTGTTGCATCGCTGACATTGACTTCTGCCACATGGCCCACTGTGGTGTCGGTTACATTTGTTACACTTGGGGTGGTTTCCTCGATAGCCACCCTGTTGCTGAGGGCCCTTGTTGCTTTCAGTCTTCCTTTGTTGAACTGGGGCCTGAGTGGGGTTAGCATCCTTTCCCTGACTTCCATCCCACTTTCGTTTGTTATCGCTAGAAGTTCCAGCAGTAGCACTGATCCTCTTGGGCAACCTGCCCTCCTCCACAGCCTGATTGGTGAGTTTGTGAGCAAGACGAACCACGGGCTGTATGGTATTGAGGTTGGCTGAGGTCACATGGCTCCGGATTTCTGGGACCAAGCCTTTGATGTACAATTCGATCCTTCGATACATAGGTCGGGACATGTTTGGGCAAAGTGCAGCATAGTCATTGGACTGCTTAGTGTAGGTCTCAATCTCTGATCCAACCATCTTGAGCTCATAATATTCGTTTTCGTGTTTGTGGATGTCATCCCTGTGACAATACTCCTCTTTGATCATGTCCTTGAAATCTTCCCATGCAGTAGCATTAGCAGTTTCCAGACCAAGCATCTGAATATGTGCTTTCCACCATGAAAGCGCGTTTCCTTCAAGCGTACCAGTCGCGAACTTTACCCAGTTAGCAGGGGGACACTCGCAGACAGCAAAGATAGCTTCGGCCTTTTCAATCCAGTGCAGAAGGCCTATGGCACCCTCAGTGACGTTGAAAGGGAGAGGCTTGCCATCCATGAAGGTTTTGAAAGTACAAACACGTGGCTGTGCAGGCGCAGGCTGACCTGTCGTGAGAAGTGAAGCGAATGGGCTTAGAGGTGGAAAGACGATGTGGGGGTAGGATCTAAACATCCTAAAGTAACGAGTTTACCTCTAGGGTGAGCTGCGAAAGCTGCAGCCACCGTGTTGAGCAAGTTGGTGAACTGAGCCTGAGTCGTGTTAACGTTTCCTCTTCCGCGTCCACTCATTGTCTTCATAACCAGAAAACACAGTATGAGTGTGATGTCGTAACGTAGCGAGAATGAGATAGAAGAGGGATGTGTATCTATTTAATTAGGCGCACTAGTATGTATAGTAGAGCAGTCAACATAAGATAAACAAGCAAGTAAACACAAGTCCGAGCTATGAGGTCTAATATGTTGAGTCTTGCCCTTGGAGTGTAGTGTCGTCACGAGTCACGGGTTATAGTCTGGTTTTTCTCAAAAAGACTTTCTTTTTAAAACCGAGTTCACTATAACCAATGGCTCTGATACCAATCTGTCACACCCCCAAAAATCCACATGCGGAGTACCACCGCTTGGAGGCGTGACTGACCAGGATCCAGCCACCAATTATACTGAGCGTTGGTCAATAGTGAAGATGTTCACCAACCACAATAGTTAATAAACATTATAGTTCGAAGTTTTAAAGGTTTAAGTTCAAATAGCATTTTAAGTAAACAGCGGAAGCATAAACCAAATAGTTTCAAACAAAGTTCATAGTTCAAGATTATTTAGAACCCAACACATGGGCTAGACGACCACTACACATTCCCAAGCTGCAAGCTCCTGAGTCACTGGGTACCTGCAAAGCATGCAGTAGGGTATCAACAAAAATGTTGGCGAGTCCACGAGTTGTCCAGTTTTAATTACCAAAAACTTGTTTCACCAGTTAATTTATCCGTTTATACATGCGATGGGGAGCTACCCCATAGGTAAGAGACTAAACTGTTTTTCCAATACCGAATACTTACTTAACCGTACGTTTCCGTAGTGCCCCGTTTGTCAATGTTCTATCATCATTGACGGTTTTCCAGAGTTCATTAGTTCACTCCCGTTCCCAGTAACAAGGGTCGGTGTGAGGCTGGTTACACCTAAATAGCGCTATTAACTAATAACCCGTTCGCCAGGCCCCGGCGACTAATCGGTATTAAATGGTAGGGACTTAAGTGATAGAGTTTCGTTTAGTGTTGCTTGTTGCATTACCGTATAAACAATAATTAACCAAGAGTTCCCAGTAACAAGGGAAGTAAGTAAGTTTGTTCCCAGTAACAAGGGAAGAAAAGTAAGTTTGTATCCCTCACAAGGGGATAGTGTTGCTTTTAGTTCCGTTTCCCAATCCACCGGGAATGCATGCTTTAAGTTGTGAACTCACCTTGGCTTGCTCGGAAAACCGCTTACTTGGTCAAGTACGTTGGTCACCACGTCCTAACATGGTTACCAGTATAGGTCAGGTTTGGGTGCAGGAAGATCACGTATATTCTACACATAGCTAACACATTGCATGCATAACATAAAAATATCCAGCAAGTTATCGAGCCTGATCTAATACGTAAGCAGTTAAACAGTAACCGTCAATACCTAACATACAAATCATAAGTGTTATCGGGCCTAGCAAATCATGCTAACAGTTAACAGCATCACAGCGTCCAACTAAAACAATATGCACGGTCCACATACTTTTGGCCCAATAACGGAGCCAATCAGCCCAGTCGAGGTCTCGACTCGAGAACGTGCGGTCTCGAGTCGCAACCGTGAGATCTCGAGTAATGCCGGCATGAGTCGCAACCTCGGAGGTCTCGAGTCCAGTCTCGAGTAGAGATCATGAAGTCTTGAGTCGAGACCTTGCCGGTCCTGAGTCCTTGAAGTCTGCCTTGATTGAGTTGTTTGGTCAAGGTCTCGAGTCGCAATTGCTGTGGTCTCGAGTTGTCACGTGTTGCTCTCAAGTCGCAACCGGGGGTCTCGACTCGCAACCCCTGATACGTGCACATGAAGTTCTTCTAGAACCTCTGATGTACTAACCAATAGAATTGTGATTTCATGAAACTGTGTACTAACCAATAGGATTTCATAAACATGTTTTCTTGTCTAAATTCTAATTAAATCAGATCAAACATCACATATTCAAATGTTTATCTCACATTCAACATTGTTCATCATATGTTCATATCATATTTAACACATATTCATAATGTTCTTCATGAGATCATTCAAGCATGAAATGTTGTGATCAAGGATCAAGTAAATCTTGCATCATCTCATCAAACACACATTTGTCCTAAAATATCTAACATGAATCGGATAGCAAAAATCATCCTAAGCTATCAATCATTTACCCTTCAAAATACCTTAGCAAGACATTATCATACAATGGCTCACACACATTATTCATCATATTACAAACTCACTAATCATACAAGAATTTTGCAAAAGACCTCTAAACTAATCATGCATCTTATTCATTAAGCACACATAATTTCTAACACACATTAAAACATTAACCGGTTCCAAAGTGTGGAGGTGTGTAGGGATTCACCGAGATCCGAGAGCTCCTTCCTTAGCCGAAGGTTGTTCCGAGAAGAAAGGAGGAGAGTGTTGGTGGAGCTTTAGGGTTTTAGTGATTGAAGGAATGTAGGAGAGTGTGTGTGAGTGAGTGTGGGAGAATGATGGAAATGTCAAAAATGAGAGAAGGTTGGCTTGGGCATGGGTTTTATACCCGTTCTAAGGTCGGTACACCCTAATGGGTTCCGAATGGGCTCAAGTGCACACGGCCCAACCATTTAATGTTCACTCGAGACCGAGTGGTCTCGAGTTGGGTTCATGGTCTCGGCTTACTATATATTTATATATATAACTATGTATATCATATTTACACATTATCGACACATAGCACGTCAAGATAAATCACGACTTTCATTTAACAATCTATACACGCAAGTTCAATACAAGGTGGTTGCTCGGAAAAAAACCCAGAGTGTCACATTATCCCCAAGTTTTAAGAACTTTCGTCCCGAAAGTTAAGGCAACCACTGACAAGCTAGTATGAGTGAGAGCGTTTGAACGGGGTGTCACATGTGTGATTGTGGCCGTGAGCAAGGAGAGGAGGAAGAGAGAAGATGAGGTTGTTTAAGTGTGGAAATGGAAGAGAATGAGTGTCTTGTGGTTTTAAATAAAATGCTCCCAACATTAGTTTAACCTTTGGTTCTTATGTTCACAAAGAGCTCAACATATCAAATAAACAATTCAAAGAAAATCAAGGTGGTGGGGCCACCTTGGTGACCATCAATTGAGGGGGGGGGGTGTAGTTGAGTAGTAATGGTAAGTTAAGGAATTAAGTTGGATTGTAAGTGTATTAGTTAGTGTTATATTTGTTTAGTGTTTATAGGATATGTTATGATGTTCGGTGACCATAACTAGCTTCGTAACACTAAAACAATGCTTCTAGTGAAAATTTGGTGTTTCGGGTAGTGTCCGGTTGTTCGGTTGGTTACCGGTTCGTTAAAGTGCTAATTTACACAGTTTAGTGTGCTTTATGTAGTATTTTATGACAGTTTTGATTCCCGACACTTAGGAAGGTATTCTGGACCATTAAACCATAATTCTGCATTAGATTTTGTTGTTAAAATGCTGATTTTTGCTGAATTGTGCAGAATTCTGCAGTTTTTGTGAGTTTTAGGCACTTTCCGGCACTTAAACTGTCACTCGGAAGGCAGTTTTATGATCCCTACTTCCCTACACACTATTCTAGTGTAACTCTTGGTTTCAGGCTCATTCTGTGTCTTAACATCATGTCTGTCTGAGTACTGAACTCCCATCAGTACTTCTAGTTTGTCTGATAAATGTGCTAACTTTGTTCTGTGCATTAAGTGAACCATATTGTGTTGCATGCAATAATGATAAGAAATCATGCAACATGTAATGCACTTGTATATATATGACAGTAATAAAAAAATCATTCATGTCATTAATCCAAATCAGGCACATTCATTAAGATACAAATTACTGTTTAACGTTGTACGGATACACGGAAAATTGCCAGTTGTCACATTCCCGATTGTGTAGCTGACTTCATTCAAGAAGCTAGACCTACTACCATCGAGGAAACCTACCAACTCGCAGCTGAGATCAATGACAAACGAGTCTTGGCTGGAGCTTTCAAAACCTCGACCAAGAGCCTCAGCCAGGTCACTGCTACTCCCGGTACCGACAATACAGCATCTCAAGGTACAAAGTCTTCATGACAGAGCCGCAAGCGAAAGAACAACAACAACAAGAACTATGCGACTACCGCTGCCGCACCACTCAACGCCGTCCCCGTACCGCCCAACAACCAGAATCGTTAAGTTGCCGTTACCAACGTATCGCCTGCCAAGCGTGCGTACACTGGTATCCAACCTCTGTGTCCTACTTGCACCTATTATCACCCAGCAGGGGTGAACTATCGTTTCTGTGCTAATTGCAACATCTATGGGCACTTTACTGCTCATTGCCGCTCAGGCCCCCGTCAGCAAGCTCTTCAAGCTCTTCCTGCACCACCCGCTCAACTTCCTGCTCCTCAGGTCAACCAAGCAGCTCCTGCACCCGCTGTTCATGCACGAGCCTGCTACACTTGTGGTGACCCGAATCATATTGCTAATGTCTGCCCTCTGCGTGTGGTGAAAGAAGAACCGCAGCAACAACCACCACCACAGCAGCAACAACAACAACAAAAATTGTCACACCTTGGCTTTTGCGGAAGCGTGGGTTTATTTTGGTGTGACTTCTTAATACCATAGCAACAATCATAACAATGCTATATGAAAATAAAACACATGATGATCATCCATTCATTAAGTTTAAAGTTGCCACAACATCATTGTTTAAAATGTCGACACATAAAACAAGTTACAACCATGACATAATTAAAACGTGTTCACATGACACAACAAAAGACCCGAATAAAAACATGGTTTAAAGACATGTAACCCGTCCAGGTAAGGGTTACACCTCCTAAACCTGGATGACATCATTATTCCCTACGCAGCTTGACACGATTGCACACTTCACCAGATCCACTAATTTCCTTAAATACATGTAGTTTGAAAAATCAACAAAAGTTGAGCGATTTCATGTAAAAGTGAGTATGTATAAACCTTTCAAGTATGAATAAAAGTCCCTGGTATGTAGCAATAAGGAAAAAGAGATCACCAATGGGTTGCAAAGCCACTGGTATGTGTGAAAAGGTGCAGGAAGACTCAAACCTAGCAAATTTGTTACCGGGCTTCGGCTGGAGGACATAGTCACCTCTATGGGCCGCCCCGGCCTCATGGGTGTGGGCTCGCTACACCCAAATAGATCTATCACTCTTGTGTCCCTCGGTCCTAACAACGAGGATTGATGGCCTTAAGTGTTGTACCCACCCCTCACATGATCTAGTAGTAAAAACCCTCCCTACGCTAACCATGCCATGTAAATAAATGTCTGTAATAGTTGTCGCATGTATTTCACCCCCGAAGTATAAAACTGAAAACAGTAAAGAGAAGAGGGGGACATGAACTCACTGAAGTGCGTCTCCTGAATAGAATCGTCAATCCAAACTCGGTCTGCTACGCGAAGACCTACACGTACTAATGCCTATTAGACGGATGGGCCGTGCCTTGGCTTAGGGTTTAGTGTTTTGAATTGCGTTACTTTGATATTATCCCAAGTTTGTGACTACTTGTTAAAATAATAATAATTATTTTAACTTAACTTTTGTTTTTAGGAAAAATAGTTAGGCAACTATTTCGTATCCACACTTCTCAAGTATTTTATATGTGTAATTCCTTCCCAAGGGTGGGGGTATTTATACATGTACATTTGTAATTCCGAAAAATATATTTTAAGTCCCACTTAGAAAAAAATATATTTAAATTAGAGTTAAATGCCATTTTAGTCCCTATGGTTTTAGTCATTTTGCCAGTTTAGTCCAAAGGTTTCTTTTTTAACCTGTGGATCCAAAAAGGTTTCACCGTTGCCATTTTAGTCCACTGGGTTAACTTCATCCATTTTTTCTGTTAACCAGAAGCGCAATTCGGTCATTTTATATGTAATTCTGTTAACTAGAAAGGCAATTTGACCATACAAAATGACCGAATCGCCCTTCTCGTTAACAGAAATAATGGATGAAGTTAACCCAGTGGACTAAAATGGCAACAGTGAAACCTTTTTGGACCCACAGGTTAAAAATGAAACCTTTGGACTAAACTGGCAAAATGACCCAAACCACAGGGACTAAAATGGCATTTAACTCTTTAAATTATTTGTCTAAAACATCTTAATTCAAAATATATATATTTTTTCCAAAAATACTATATTTTACTTCGCGAGAGTTTTGGTATCATTTTGGAGTCGTAATTTCATGGTATATAATAGTTATATTATTTTACCCAAACATAATATAACTAGTCCACAAAGTAAACAAATAATCACACAAGAGTTTTGGTATAAAATATATATTCTAAATATATATTTATCAAATTTTTATTTACGAAAATCAACCTCCGGCACTTAGTATTTTTGTAGTAAAATCATGGCGAAGTTTGTTTTGAAAAAAAAACAAGATTAAAATATGTTTGTAAACACTTACTAGAAAAATATTTCCTAAGTGTTGGATTTTTGGGAAAATTTCGCCAGAGTTTCCTTTGTAAATGGAGGCGTCCATGCTTACTAGCATATCATTTTCTTTTCAAAAATTCATTCAACAATTTTCAATCAACAACATATAACCTTCATTTACCAAACTAGTCAAAAACAAGCATAACTATAAACTTATGAACTTGAATATTTATGAAAGCATGTAGTAACTTACTAGCACACTTAGTAAGTCTTGTTACCTTTAAAAATGTGATTTGTTCCTTAAAAACTTCATTTTTAAAGAGTTTGTATATTCACAACTTCTAGTCATATTTTCTAAAAATATTTCTTTGTGAAATTTTCTTATTACACAAGTGTTTCTACACTTGTTTATCCACTAAAAATGCGTTAAGTTTATGTAAGATCCAAGTTTTAACAAAACTCATACTTTTAACTTGGTTCTTTATAAAAACCACTCATGGATCTTTAGATCTACAAGATTATAACTTATTTTGATCTTTATTTTTCAAGAAAACACCAATTCATTCAAGTTCATAGTTTATGTGTGGATGATTCCATCATCCACAACATTCTTACTTTCTCATCTTGCTAGTTCATGTTTTTAAAGATGATCTAGCAAGACCATATGATAATCCATATCATTTCTACTAGCAAACAACATTCAACAAGCAACATAACACAAGAATATCATGATTTCATCATCATTTTAACCATACTTCATCACTATGTTAGTTGATGTTCAAGACTTTGTTTATGGTTCTTTAGAGTTCTTATCATTTTGATCTTTAAACATCATTAACCACTTAAACAACATGTAAAATGCAAGGATCTAAGTTCTTACCACTAGCACAAGGCTAGGGGAGTTCAAGAGTATAAAAGTGGTGGATAAAAGAAGATGAGAGAGGTCCTTGAGCTTCCGAACACACCAAGCTTGTTTGTATGATCTCTAACACCCTTGGATCACTAGAGATTGCATGAAGAAGCTTGAATGATGGTGGTGGTGGTTCTCCTTGTGTTCGGCCGAAACAAGCAAAGGGAGGAAGAAGGAAAATGTTTGAAGGTTGTGAGGATGAGAATGAATGAGGGTCCCTTGGTTAAATAGAGAAGACTTCCAACATTTCATTATCTAAAGGTTAATGTGTTTCTTAATCCATCAACAAGATCAAATAAAATACTAAACAAATCCATGGGTGGGGACACCCATGGTAACCGTCCCAAGGGGGGGGGGGTATAGGGTTGGGTTTCAATTGTTTAGTTACAAGTTCTAGTTAGAATTCAAGTGTTAAATTAGTGTCTTATGTGTGTTATTAATTATATAGTGTGTTAGGGTGTTCGGGGACCCTAACTAGCTTAGAAAGATAAAAACAATGTTTTTTACAATATTTTTGTGTTCCGGGTAAAGTCCGGTTGTTCGGTTGGGTGTTGTTCCGTTAAAGTGCTTAATTAATCCATAAGGTGTCTTTTATAAAACTTTTAGTGACACTTTTTATTCCCAACACTTTGGAAAGTATCTAGGACCATTTTGTCAAGTTTTTGCACCTTACTAGCATAATTAAATGCTGAATTTTTGTTATTAAGTGCAGAATTCTGCATTTAGAGTGTGTTTTAGGCACTTCCCGGCACTATAACTATCACCTAGTGATGCAATTTTATGGCCCTCTCTTCCCTACTAGTGTAGTACCCTGTCTCTGGCTCATACTGGCCTCAAAAACATTGTCTGTCTAGGTGCTGGCATTGTCAGCATGTTTTCTGGGTTATCCGCTCACTGTGCTAACTGTGCTTTGTGCATCAAGTTTATCACTAAAGTTTGTGTGAAATAAATGAAGTGACAGTATGAAATGTGATGCATATGTATGTATGTAACAGAAATCAGAAAGCAGTTTAATCACAGTTGAAATCAAGCACAGTCATTAAGCACAAATTAAATATTAATTAATTGTACGGATACCTGTAATTGTGAGGGTTGTCACATTCTCCCCCCGTTAAGAAAATTTTGTCCCAAAATTTTAGGTTCTGCTTCTAGTTGCAGGGGTCTTGGGAAATAAATGTGGGTATTTCTCCTTCATACGATCCTCACGTTCCCACGTGAATTCTGGCCTGTGTCTTGCATTCCATCGAACTTTGACGAGCTTGACACTACTCCTGCGTGTTTTGTTAACTTTCCAATCAGTGACCTCAATTGGTTCTTCAACAAGGTGGAGCGTGTCGTCGATATGAACTTCGTCAGCAGGGATGACCACTGTCTCTTGTGTTGGACTCTTTTTCAAGTTTGATACATGGAATGTATCATGAACACCATTAAGTTCAGCAGGTAGGTCCAACTTGTATGCCACTAGCCCAATCCTTTGCAGGGTTCTGAATGGGCCAATGTAACGTGGATTCAACTTCCCACGCTTCCCAAAGCGTGCCACACCCTTCCAGGGTAAAACCTTCAGTAAAACCATATCTCCCACCTCAAATTCCAGAGGTTTCCTTCTTCGGTCCGCATAACACTTTTGTCGATCATGAGCCGCTTTGATGCGTTCTCAGATCTGTGCAATCTTGTCTGTCGTTTCCTGGACCAATTCCGGGCCAACTAGTTGTCTATCACCCGCGTCAGCCCAACAAATCGGTGATCGACATTTGCGTCCATAAAGAGCTTCGAACGGTGCGGCTTGAATACTTGCATGGTAATTGTTATTGTATGAGAATTCAACCAATGGTAGGTGAGTATCCCAACTTCCACCTAAATCCATTACGCAAGCTCGCAGCATGTCTTCCAATGTTTGAATCGTTCGTTCGCTCTGTCCGTCTGTCTGCGGGTGAAACGCTGTACTTAGATTTAACTAGGAACCAAATGCTTCTTGGAAGGATTGCCAAATTCTTGACACGAATCTTCCATCTCTATCTGAGATGATTGAGAGAGGCACTCCATGTCGTGCAACGATCTCTCTCATGTATATCTCAGCTAGTTTACTCGTGTTGTCTTTTTCCTTGATTGGCAAAAAGTGCGCAGACTTTGTTAGACGGTCTACTATTACCCAAATCGTATCGTGACCTCTGGGCATCCTTGGCAATTTCGTTATGAAGTCCATTGAAACCTGTTCCCATTTCCATTTGGGTATTTCAGGTTGTTGTAGAAGACCTGAAGGCTTTTGGTATTCGACCTTTACCTTGGCGCAAGTTAAACATTTGCTAACATATATCGCAACATCGCCTTTCATCTTTGGCCACCAGTAGAAATCCTTAAGGTCTTGGTACATTTTATCCGCTCCTGGATGAATCGAGTACCGTGACTTGTGAGCCTCATCGAAAATAACCTTTCTCAATCCACCAAACAGAGGAACCCAAATTCGTTTCATGAAGCACAAAGTTCCTTCCTCGTTTGGTACCAACTGCTTCTCCATCCCACGGAGGTACTCATCCTCAATATTCCTTTCTTTGAGAGCTTCTCTCTGCGCGGCATGAATGCGCAACGAGAGGTCTGTCTGGACAATCATTTCCAAAGCCCTAACCCTTATGGGCTTGATCCTTTCCTTTCGACTCAGGGCATCAGCGACCACATTCGCCTTCCCTGGGTGATACTTGATCTCGCAATCATAATCATTCAACAGCTCTACCCAGCGTCTTTGCCTCATGTTAAGCTCCTTTTGGTCAAATATGTGTTGCAGGCTCTTATGATCGGTGAAGATTGTACATCGCGTGCCATACAAATAATGTCGCCAGATCTTCAACGCAATACCACCGCGCCTAATTCCAAGTCGTGCGTGGTATAATTTTTCTCATGGACCTTCAACTGGCGAGAAGCATATGCTATAACTTTCTGTCGCTGCATCAACACGCAACCTAAACCATGACGCGAGGCGTCACAGTATACCACGAAGTCGTCCGTTCCTTCGGGTAGAGATAAGATCGGTGCGTCACAAAGCTTGTTCTTTAACAACTGAAACGCTTCTTCTTGTTTGTCTCCCTAATCAAACTTCTTGTCTTTCTGGGTAAGGGAAGTCAAAGGTTGAGCGATTTCCGAAAAATCCTCAATGAACCTTCGATAATAACCAGCCAAACCTAAGAACTGTCGAATCTCGGTTGACGTCTTTGGAGTCTCCCAGTTCTTGATCGCCTCGATCTTTCTTGGATCCACATAGATTCCTTTTCCATTAACCACATGTCCAAGAAATTGGACTTCGCGTAACCAGAACTCGCACTTCGAGAACTTGGCATACAATTTCTCCTTTTTAAGTAGCTCCAAAATAGCTCTTAAATGATGTTCGTGCTCATCCTTCATCTTCGAGTAGATCAAAATGTCGTCGATGAACACAATCACGAACTTGTCGAGATACGGCTTACAAACTCTATTCATTAAATCCATAAAAATGGCTGGCACATTTTTCAACCCAAACGGCATAACCAGAAACTCGTAATGTCCATATCGAGATCTAAAAGCAGTCTTGGGAATACTTTCCTCTTGTATCCTAAACTGGTGATAACCTGATCGCAAATCGATCTTTGAGTAGAAGCTTGAACCTTGCAGCTGATCAAATAGGTCATCGATTCTCGGCAGAGGATATCCATTCTTGATAGTCAACTTGTTCAGTTCCCGGTAGTCGATACACATGCGGAAACTACCATCTTTCTTCTTAACAAACAAAACCGGAGCTCCCCAAGGTGAGAAGCTTGGTCTGATGAATCCTTTGTCTAACAGCTCCTGGAGTTGCGTTGACAACTCCTGCATCTCCGAAGGCGCAAGTCGGTAAGGTGCCTTAGCCACAGGCGCGGCGCCTGACACTAAGTTAATGTGGAACTCGACTTGTCTTTGCGGCGGTAATCCTGGCAAGTCTTCTGGAAAGACTTCAGGATATTCTTTTACGACTGGAATGTCTTCGATCTTTGGCTCAGCGGCTTCTTTATCTACGATATGTGCCAAGAAGGCAACACATCCCTTCTTTAAACACTTTCGAGCTTTTAAGCAGCTAATGATTCTCAGAGGCGTATCGCGCTTTTCTCCATGAACTACGATCGTCTCTCCATCTGCCATTGGGATGCGGATGGTCTTCTCGTGGCAAACAATCTCGGCTTTGTTGCTCGATAACCAATCCATCCCTACCTCCATGTCGAAACTTCCCAACTTGACTGGCAGTAGATCTAGTGTAAACTCGTGTTCTCCCAGCTCAATTACGCATCCTCTGATGACTTCATTGGTTTCAACTAGCTTTCCATTAGCCAGTTCAATTGAGTACGGAACGTCTAACTTACTAGCAGTTAACCCAAGTGTCACACCCCGACCACGTGTAACATACAAAACGTGGCGGAAACGTCGGGGAGTGTTGTAACAGAATTAATGTTTCATAACCATGGATACCAAAAAGTGTTTCGTTTTAGTAAACATTAAAAAAAATTACATCGTCTGGAAATCTAAATACACAATTTAAACATAGTCTATCATTGTTATTGAGTCACTAAGGCCTTGTCCAGTCCTATGTGAGCATGCATCCTATCAATCGATATCTTTCAACAATACCTGAAACACATGTGAAAACGAGGTCAGCAAAGAAATGCTGGCGAGTACATAGGTTTTGTGAAAATAAGATTCATGACTTCTGTTTAAGAAAATGTTTAGTCATGAACCTTGTAATTTGCTTCGTCTTTGTAAATCATTTGAAAAATAATAAGTTCAGATGATATGTATAAATAAGAGAATAATGCATGATTAAATGAAAAACCATGTAAAATGAGTTTGTATAAGTTAAGTTGTTCGTACAACAATGTATTGTGAAAAGTATGTTATTTGTATAAAATGTTATATGTTTAAATTGAAATGATTTAAATAACGCTACGATATGTAATACCATATAAGCACTTATATATAGGAAGTACCAGCGGCGTATCCACCATGCTTATATCATATTACACACGCCTCGTTACTTAAATCACTTACTCAAACCAAACCAACAATGTAAGATGTCTATGTGTAAACCAACTGCCAAATGTATTGGAATAATATGTCAAAATGTTCATGTTAAGATGTAAATCATGTTATGTATAACCAATGTCAAAAGTGTTTGTGTCAAATGTAAACCATGTAATGTGTAACCAAAATGATATGTATGGCTAGTGAAATGCATCAACTAAACCATAGGTGAAACGCACAAAACAAAGTATTGAAGTAAAACTTGGTTTAAATCAATACTATGTTTCGTGGAAATGCATGATCAAATGTAAATCATGTCCAAATGTTTACCCAATCGTTAAAACATTTTGTGAAATCGTTCAAATCGTTCTTGTTTTAATCGTTCAAATCGTTCTTGTTTTAATTGTGAAACTACTTTATGGTCGATTTTCTAATAACATTCAAACCTTCTTGACTCGTTCATCGTTCCAACTCGTTCTTAACAAACCCTTACCAAAGGGTAAATTAATAATTACAGATTCAGTCGTTACCCAAAATACCCACACATAACCATGGGTATAGAGAACAACGGGATTTGTCAGATCCTATGGTACCATAACCTAATACTGGTCAGCTTGATCATTGCTAATGAATGTCATTGGTTATGTAACTACAACCAACAAGTTTGTTCACTTTATTGAAATCGTTCTTGAAACCATTGTAATTGTTCTTGAAACCACATTGTAATTGTTTTTGAAACCATTGTAATTGTTTTTGAAACCATTGTAATCGTTCTTGAAACCATTGTTATCGTTCTTGAAACCACATTGTAATTGTTTTTGAAACCATTGTAATCGTTCTTGAAATCATTGTTAAGATATTTAGCACATATGAGTCACCCCAAAACAGTTGAAAACAGTAAAAGAGGGGAATAATGTACTCGCCTGAGAATGCTTAGAGGTCTTGAACAACGACCAAACAAAGCTAGAGGGAGCACGGAATCAGTCGGCAATCTAAAACTATATAAATAAACCGGACTTAAATCGGGAGATCGGATAGGATGAGGCTTGGTAAACCAAATGAGTATTGGAACTCATATGATATGGTTTAACAAGGCCTACATGCTACATTGAGACTAACTTAAGTGCTTTCGACCCATCGCGACCCATTAAGGTAACATACGCTACTTTAACGCGTCGTGCGCGCAAAGCGCGTTCGAGACGTCTAACTAGTCCTATGACAAGTATTATATGCCTATACGTGTTTAATCATGTTATATAATCAGTTATGTACAAAAGTTTAGGTTACATAAGCTTAATTACCAATTATACATGAAAAGGGTATTCTGGTAATTTACCTAAGGCATATGAACTACCTATCATACAACTACTTAAACGAAGCGACCATAAGGTATAACCTCGGAAGGTTATTCCCTATATACTATGGTCACCTAATGTGTTTGGTCGGATCCTAATGATCGACCAAATGGGTCGGGTTCGAAGGTATAAGCAATTTATTAGATCGCTTACCCTACGACCCTAGACAACGCGGTAATCAGTAGGCATAGTCCCAAGGGACTATAACCAACGTGATTACACTCACGTTGCGAAGTTCAAACGAACTTCGCATTGACCATAAACTGGTCAACGCAGAAAGTCAAACAAAGTTTGACTTTCAGACTCGAAAAGCAATAAAAGAACGAAAGAATACTTACGAAGGGTCCCCGAATGCTAATCTAGATCGAAATAACTCAGGTATGAAACAAAGGTTCCAACTTAGAGTCTTTAAGATCAGATTCTAGTGGTTTTAGCTATGGAATGGGTTGGGTATTTATAGTATTCGGAGAACCGTTAAGATCGTTTGTCGAATATCGTGCCTTAATCGCACCCGTACAAGTGTCGGAACCTTATGGTAGCTAAAAAAATGATCCTTATCAGCTGACTAGGCAATTGAGAATGTGTGGGTGTGGTTAAAACAGCTGGAACCTGGTGTTAGAAACACTGAATCTGGTCTGTAAGTCTGATGCGGCCCGCTTCAGGATACACATAAACTCAGGCGGGCCGCCTGGACATGTCAGATCAGAACAAACTTTCAAAAATGACAGTTTTAGTCCCTGTTGTGTTTTAAGCCCATTTCCGACACTTCTAAGGCCCGTAAAGCCAACTTTAAGGCCCTAAAATGATGCCTAAACATTGTGGACATGAAACATGCTCAAACATATGTCGGATGTTGGTTCGTTTGGCCGTACGAACGCGATGTTCGCTTAATTACGACGGAATGCGCACAAGCGCGAAAAACGATCTAAAATGCGTGACGAATGGATTTTTCTTATGCCGAACACTAAAATAAAATATTTTAGTGCTTACATAAATTTTTGGATGTCCGGATGTATTCAGAACGTAAGTTATATATGAAAATGCAAACTTGTGCACTTTTTGACGCTTTTAGTCCCTGAATGACCCAAAAGTTTATTTTAGCACACCGAACCCCTCAAAGACTATTTCTAAGCTATGTAAAGGATATTTATGGTATGTTTAACTTATGGTCATGTTCCGGAATGTCTGTTATAATTCAAATTGGCATACTTTCGCAGTTTGTCAAATTTAGTCCCTGTAGACGAATTAACTTGTTTTTGCCATACCAAAGCCTTCAAAACTTATTTCTAAGTTATGTAAAGGTTATTTAAGGTATGTTAAGCCTATGTCACTATTCCAGAGTGTTTGTTGCATTAAACTGGTTATATTTACACATCGGTGCGCGTATAACCTTCCAGAAAGCGATTTAGACTTTGGAATCGAACAAAAATTGATATGTGCAAATGATACACATATTTTTACAAATCCCAAGTATGAAATATAATATTTCATTGGTTCGGTATTTGTTTGATGGCCGTGGAGGCACAGGTGTTACAGTCTCCCCTACTTTAGGAAATTTCGTCCCGAAATTTTATCTAGAGGAAACTTGTGTGAGTTTGAAAACATGAAGTGGAAAAGATCGAACAACATTGGTTAGGGTTCTGAACTTCTAGTAACTTTGATAACATCATGCTTGCAATGTAAGAGGGATGCTTATATACAAGTATATGAAGCGTCATTGGTGCGTCCACCGTGCCTCCATTACATTGTTCTCATTTTGTTATTGTTGTCACTATCGGTTCTTACACATAATAAATCTTACTGTGGTTACCGTGCACTGAATCTCATAATTATGTACGCGTCCATAATTAGACAATTCCTTGCACAGTTCACACAGTCTATTTTATAATATGTAGGGTAAAACCAAATGAACAATCATGTGATGAGTGTGACTGGACCACCATAGGGTCCTTTCAGCTGTATCATCACATGCCATTCTTAACCAGATCTTGAATCAATCTTTAACTAGACCACTCAAGGGTCTCTCATCGAATCATGGAATGGTACTATATAACCCAAGGGTCTTAACTACCACTTAGAAGCCCATAAGGATTAAGGTAGTACCTTTTAAATATCCTACTATGAATCCCTCATATGAAGATATGAAAGATTCTATAAGGATTTGAAAATCGGATCACACAAAAACATAGAGGAGAACACATAAACACATATCACATAATCGCATAATCGCACACTCGCATTATTGTTTAAATTGACCTTTAAATTTGTTATCTTTGGACACGGGTATTTAAAGCATACAAGGAATCAAATCCTTAATTGCAGCAATTTGGATGAATCCATATGAATACCCTGCTTGTTGAAAACTGAACTTCTTTAAGCCAAAATTTCCTCTTGGAGGATTTAGCGAAAAGTTTGTTCCTTCTTTAAGGGTTCCAGTGTCAATGAAGGTGTTGATCGTTATCGGCTCGGGACATGAATAGATCAAGATGTCATCAATAACAACAATGACGAACTGATCCAAATAAGACTTGCAGACTCTATTTATTAAGTCCATGTAGATGGCTGGAGCATTTGTCAATCCATAAGGCATGACTGTAAACTCGTAATGGCCATACTTCGTGCAGAAAGCCGTTTTGGGAATATCTTCTTCGAGAATACAAAGTTGATGATACCCAAAACGCAAATCGATCTTGGAAAAGCATGAAACGCTATGCAGTTGATCGGAGAAATCGTTGATTTAAGGTAGGGGATATCGATTCTTGATGGTAAGCTTACTAGGCTTACGTTAATCGATATACATTCGAAAAGATCCATTTTTTTCTTTTCACAAAGAGGACAGGAGTTTCTCCAAGGTGAAAAGTTCGGACTGATGGATCCTTTATCAGACAACTCTTGAAGCTGTTTTGATAATTCTTGCATCTCGAACGGTGCAAGACGATAAGATACTTTAGATTTAAAAGAAACAAGTGTTTGAGGTTCTTAGGGAGATCACAAGTGATCATAAAAATGACAGAACCACACGAGTAGTTTTGTCTTTGTGTTGACATCATAAGGTTGGATCAAACATTCATACAATTGCATTAGTTAAAAAATAAAACCACAAATTTTTATTTATATAACAACCGCATTGTCTTTAAATGTTACAAGATAACAACCAGAGGAAATACAAAATGCTAATTGTTCACTCCTTCATCATTGAGTGCCTCATTGATGTTAAACACTCGACCACGTGCTGGATTCACATTGACGTTGACGTTCGCATTTGGGTTTGCGTTAGCATTTGCATTCACCAGTCTCGGACAGTTGTGGCGGAAGTGACCAATCTCTCCGCAGTTGAAACATGACCCCAGTGGGAATCTCGCAGCATTCCCTTGAACCGGAGCTTGAACCTAAGCAGCCTGATTTTGTCCCAAACGACAAACATTGGCCAAATGCCCAAGTTTACCACACGTCGTGCATTGCCAGCAAGCTTGTTGTACCGCGTGATGACCGTTGCAGCGTGCACAATGAGGTGCGGTACCGGCATATGCTTTCTTTGCAGGTGGCTGAGCTGGTGGGTTCCGCGGGTTCTGAGCAGTCTGTGCTGTAACAGCAAAGTTCTGAACACCCTTTCGCTTTCTTGATTTCTTTGACGTCTCACCTTCCTTACCCTTCTTGTTTTGACCTTTCTTGCTATCCTCCTTGTCAGACCCCTGCTTCTTACCCTTGTCACCCTTTCTGTGTAACTTATTCTTCCGAATCTGCGACTCAGTCAATGTCGCAGCTAACTCGATCGCCTGACGGAGTGTGGTAGGGCTACTACCAGTAAGGATGTCTTGTACCGAGTCAGGTAGGCCATCGATGTACCTTTCGATAGCCTTGTCGAGTGGGGTAACCATTGTCGGGCAAAGCAGACTCAACTCCTCAAACCTATCAGTATACGCCCTGTGCTCACCACTATCTTGCTTCAACTCATCAAATTCCTTCTCCAAAGCTCGCTGCTCATGACGAGGACAGAATTCCCTCATCATAAGGGCCCTAAGTTCAGCCCATGTCTGTGCTAGAGCAACTTCTGCACCACGATACCTCATAACCCCGTTCCACCATGTGAGAGCCCTCTTCTGAAACACACTCGAAGAAAACTCGACCTTGCGATTGTCAGGACACTGCACGTGGCGGAAAGTATTCTCAATGCTCTCAAACCATTGAAGAAGCCCAGTCGCTCCTTCAGAACCACTAAACTTGAGTGGTTTAGCCTGGTTAAAATCCTTGTATTTGCATGGAACATTGTTGTTGTTGTTGGCTTGGTTCCATTGAGCAAAGAGGTTTGGGAATTGAGCAGCCATTTGCTGCGCAATGATTTCTGCCAATTCGGCAGTCGCTATCTGGCTCTCGCGTCGAGGAGGCATTCTAAAAGAGGAAACATGAAAGGAAACGAGTGAGAGAATTAGACGAAAAGAATGAGATGAAACCAATCTGATGAAAGCAAGGATAATGGTCATTTATTTGTTACTACAAAGCAACAACCGACACACAGTGACTAATCAAAGTAAATGAGTCAAAAATAATGTATCGCGAAGACATGCTCGCCTATAAGTGAACACTCATCCCAAGAATTCCCAGGTAAGCACAACTGGTCTCGCGTCTGATGAGATGTATACGATGTGCTTGCCTAGACAGAAAACCCAGAATACAGGCATTCACCCTTCCAGTTTGCACGTGTTCACATTATTTAAAACCCAAAACCTTGCCGAGATTTTGAAAATTCAAAGGGGTTCAAAACCATATAACAGAGGGTTCAAAACCTTACAATAGAGGGTTCAAAACCTTGTAATCAATCATCCTAGAACAGATGATTAGTTTTCAAAGCGGTTTTGAAATTTATGTTCTTGTTGTGGTCGTCGCCTAAGGATAGGTGACGGTATTGTTTTATGACTAAACGCAAGTAAACTCGCGTTATGGTCCTAGAAAGGTTATAGACTAGGTCAAAGCATTACTAATAACCTAATTCCCTATAACCATTGGCTCTGATACCATCTTTTCTGTCACACCCCGACCACGTGTAACATACAAAACGTGGCGGAAACGTCGGGGAGTGTTGTAACAGAATTAATGTTTCATAACCATGGATACCAAAAAGTGTTTCGTTTTAGTAAACATTAAAAAAAATTTACATCGTCTGGAAATCTAAATACACAATTTAAACATAGTCTATCATTGTTATTGAGTCACTAAGGCCTTGTCCAGTCCTATGTGAGCATGCATCCTATCAATCGATATCTTTCAACAATACCTGAAACACATGTGAAAACGAGGTCAGCAAAGAAATGCTGGCGAGTACATAGGTTTTGTGAAAATAAGATTCATGACTTCTGTTTAAGAAAATGTTTAGTCATGAACCTTGTAATTTGCTTCGTCTTTGTAAATCATTTGAAAAATAATAAGTTCAGATGATATGTATAAATAAGAGAATAATGCATGATTAAATGAAAAACCATGTAAAATGAGTTTGTATAAGTTAAGTTGTTTGTACAACAATGTATTGTGAAAAGTATGTTATTTGTATAAAATGTTATATGTTTAAATTGAAATGATTTAAATAACGCTACGATATGTAATACCATATAAGCACTTATATATAGGAAGTACCAGCGGCGTATCCACCATGCTTATATCATATTACACACGCCTCGTTACTTAAATCACTTACTCAAACCAAACCAACAATGTAAGATGTCTATGTGTAAACCAACTGCCAAATGTATTGGAATAATATGTCAAAATGTTCATGTTAAGATGTAAATCATGTTATGTATAACCAATGTCAAAAGTGTTTGTGTCAAATGTAAACCATGTAATGTGTAACCAAAATGATATGTATGGCTAGTGAAATGCATCAACTAAACCATAGGTGAAACGCACAAAACAAAGTATTGAAGTAAAACTTGGTTTAAATCAATACTATGTTTCGTGGAAATGCATGATCAAATGTAAATCATGTCCAAATGTTTACCCAATCGTTAAAACATTTTGTGAAATCGTTCAAATCGTTCTTGTTGTTTTAATCGTTCAAATCGTTCTTGTTTTAATTGTGAAACTACTTTATGGTCGATTTTCTAATAACATTCAAACCTTCTTGACTCGTTCATCGTTCCAACTCGTTCTTAATAAACCCTTACCAAAGGGTAAATTAATAATTACAGATTCAGTCGTTACCCAAAATACCCACACATAACCATGGGTATAGAGAACAACGGGATTTGTCAGATCCTATGGTACCATAACCTAATACTGGTCGGCTTGATCATTGCTAATGAATGTCATTGGTTATGTAACTACAACCAACAAGTTTGTTCACTTTATTGAAATCGTTCTTGAAACCATTGTAATTGTTCTTGAAACCACATTGTAATTGTTTTTGAAACCATTGTAATTGTTTTTGAAACCATTGTAATCGTTCTTGAAACCATTGTTATCGTTCTTGAAACCACATTGTAATTGTTTTTGAAACCATTGTAATCGTTCTTGAAATCATTGTTAAGATATTTAGCACATATGAGTCACCCCAAAACAGTTGAAAACAGTAAAAGAGGGGAATAATGTACTCGCCTGAGAATGCTTAGAGGTCTTGAACAACGACCAAACAAAGCTAGAGGGAGCACGGAATCAGTCGGCAATCTAAAACTATATAAATAAACCGGACTTAAATCGGGAGATCGGATAGGATGAGGCTTGGTAAACCAAATGAGTATTGGAACTCATATGATTTGGTTTAACAATGTGACACCTGTGTCACTTCAACCATCAAACAACTGCCAAGCCAATGAAATATTGTATTTCATACTTGGGATCTGTATAAATATGTGTATCATTTGCACATATCAATTCTTGTTCGATTTCAAGCTCTAAATCGCTTTCTGGAAGGTTATACGCGCACTGATGCGTAAATATAACCAGTTTAATGCAACGAACACTCCGGAATAGTGAAATAGGCTTAACATACCTTAAGTAACCTTTACATAACTTAGAAATAAGTTTTGAAGGCTTTGGTATGGCAAAATCTAGTTTATTCGCTTACAGGGACTAAATTTGACAAACTGCGAAAGTATGCCAATTTGAACTGTAACAGACATTCCGAAACATGACCATAAGTTAAACATACCATAAATATCCTTTACATAGCTTAGAAATAGGCTTTGAGGGGTTCGGTATGCTAAAATAAACTTTTGGGTCATTCAGGGACTAAAAGTGTCAAAAAGTGCACAAGTTTGCACTTTTGCGCATAACTCACGTTCTGAATACATCCGGACATCCAAAAATTTATGTAAGCATGACTATATTATGCTTTAGTGTTTGGCTTGCCAAAAATCCATTCGTCGCATCATTTGGATCGTTTTTCGCGCTTATGCGCATTCCGTCGTAATTAAGCGAACATCGCGTTCGTACGGCCAAACGAACCAATGTCCGGCATATTTTTGAGCATGTTTCATGTCCACAATGTTTAGGCATCATTTTAGGGCCTTAAAGTAGGCTTTATGGGCCTTAGAAGTGCCGGAAATGGGTTTAAACACGTGCAGGGACCAAAACTGTAGATTCTGAAACTTGTTTTCTGATCTGAAGAGCTAGGCGGCCCGCGTGAGCCCAAGCTTAAATCTTAGGCAGCCCGCGTCAGCCTCTCTGATCAGATAATATCGAACAGTCAGCAGATTCCAGCTGTTTTATTCACATCCACACATTCTCAACTGCACATTCAGCTCATTTAGACCCATTTTTAGCCACCACAACTTTCCGACACCTGTACGGATACGATTAAGGCACGATATTCGACAAACGATCTTAACGGTTCGGGTATTCCTATAAATACCCAACCCACACAACTTCAAAACCCATTAGAATTCTGATCCTAGCAGCTCTAAGTTGAAACCATTGTTTCATACCTGAGTTACTTGGATCGGGATTAGCATTCGGGGACCCTTCGTAAGTATTCTTTCGTTCTTTTATTGCTTTTCGAGTCTTTCGAGTCTGAAAGTCAAACTTTGTTTGACTTTCTGCGTTGACCAGTTATGGTCAATGCGAAGTTCGTTTGAACTTCGCAACGTGAGTGTAATCACGTTGGTTATAGTCCCTTGGGACTATGCCTACTGATTACCACGTTGTCTAGGGTCGTAGGGTAAGCGATCTAATAAATCGCTTATACCTCGAACCCGACCCATTTGGTCGATCATTAGGATCCGACCAAACACTTTAGGTGACCATAGAATATAGGGAATAACCTTCCGAGGTTATACCTTATGGTCGCTTCGTTAAGTAGTTGTATGATAGGTAGTTTATATGCCTTAGGTAAATTACCAGAATAACCTTTTCATGTATAATTGGTAATTAAGCTTATGTAACCTAAACTTTTGTCACATAACTGATTATGTAACATGTTTAGGCATATAACACTTGTCATAGGACTAGTTAAGCGGTCCGAACGCATTTCACGCGAACGACGCGTTAAAGTAGCATAAGCTACCTAAACGGGTCGTAATGGGTCGTAAACAATTATGTTAGGTTTCATTTAGCATGAAGGCTTTGTTAAACCATATGACACGAGTCTCTATACTCGTTTGGTTTACGAACCCTCATTCTATCCAATCATTCGATTTAGGTCCGGTTATTAACATAGTTACCTATATTAGGTGCCGTTTGATATCCGCGATCTCTAGCATTGTTTGGTTGTTACTCAAGTACTACTGAGCAATCTCAAGTGAGTACATAGACCCCTCTTTTACTGTTTTCCAAACTGTTTTGGGGTGAAACACATGTGCCTACTTGTTACATTCATGCTTTCCTGTTTTCACATCATATACCTGCTATGTTCGTTAGTACATTATAGTACATGATTTCATTACATTTTTTTGCTATGTAGGCCCATGGTGTGCGTACTTAGTACATCGTTTTACATTACATTTTATGCTATGTATGTCCATTTAGTTCATACTTAGTACATTGTTTTACATTACACTTATGCTATGTATGTCCATTGTGTGCATGCTTAGTACATTGTTTTACATTGCATTTCTGTTGCATATGCTCATCCAGCATGTGAACACATTATACTACATTTTGAAACGTTGTAACCTTTTGACTATGTGAACCGTCGTAACCGTTTGTATCTGTGAACCGTTTGTATCTGTGAACCATGTGAACCGTATTTGACCATACATAAACATTTCTACAACTGTTAAACATTACATCTTGATGGTTTGGTTTGAGTAAGTGATTTAAGTAACGAGGCGTGTGTAATATGATACAAGCATGGTGGATACGCCACTGGTACTTCCTATATATAAGTGTTTGTATGGTATTACATATCGTAGCGTTATTTGAATCATTTCAGTTTGAGACATATAACATTTTATACAAATAACATACTTTTCACAATACATTGTTTTACAAGCAACTTATCTTATACAAACTCATTTTACAATGGTTATTCATTTAACCATACATTATTCTCTTATTTATACATATCATCTGATCTTATCGTTTTTCAAATGATTTACAAAACAAAGCAAATTACAAGGTTCATGACTAAACATTTTCTCAAACATAAGTCATGAAACCTATTTTCACAAAACCTATGTATCTCACAGGCATTTTTATGCTGATGTACCTATTTTCACATGTGTTTTTCAGGAGCTGTTGCATAAGATGATCAAGATACACATAGGCAGACTTGGGCTTTAGTGACAATAAAAGATGCAAGACTAGTTAATTATGTTGTATTTCTTTGTTTGTTAAGACATTGTAACACTCTTAATCAATAAAACGGAACTTCAATTGCCATGGATTTGAAACAATTAATTCTGTTACAACACTCCCCGACATTTCCGCCACGTTTTGTATGTTCTACGTGGTCGGGGTGTGACAGAAAAGATGGTATCAGAGCCAATGGTTATAGGGAATTAGGTTATTAGTAATGCTTTGACCTAGTCTATAACCTTCTTAGGACCCTAACGCGAGTTTACTTGCGTTTAGTCATAAAACAATACCGTCACCTATCCTTAGGCGACGACCACAACAAGAACATAAATTTCAAAACCGCTTTGAAAACTAATCATCTGTTCTAGGATGATTGATTACTAGGTTTTGAACCCTCTGTTATATGGTTTTGAACCCCTTTGAGTTTTCAAAAATCTCGTCAAGGTTTTGGGTTTTAAATAATGTGAACACGTGCAAACTGGAAGGGTGAATGCCTGTATTCTGGGTTTTCTGTCTAGGCAAGCACTTCGTATACATCTCATCAGACGCGAGACCAGTTGTGCTTACCTGGGAATTCTTGGGATGAGTGTTCACTTATAGGCGAGCATGTCTTCGCGATACATTATTTTTGACCTATTTACTTTGATTAATCACCGAGGTCGTTTGTTGCTTTGTAGTAACAAACAAATGACCACTATCCTTGCTTTCATCAGGTTTGTTTCATCTCATTCTTTTCGTCTAATTCTCTCACTCATTTCTTTTCATGTTTCCTCTTTTAGAATGCCTCCTCGACGCGAAAGCCACATAGTGACTTCCGAATTGGCAGAAATCATTGCGCAGCAAATGGCTGCTCAATTCCCAAACCTCTTTGCTCAATGGAATCAAGCCAACAACAACAACAATGGTCCATGCAATTTCAAGAGTTTTAACTCGGCGAAACCACTCAAGTTTAGTGGTTCTGAGGGAGCGACTGGGCTTCTTCAATGGTTCGAGAGCATTGAGAATACTTTCCGCCACGTGCAGTGTCCTGACAATCGCAAGGTCGAGTTTGCTTCGAGTGTGTTCCAGAAGAGAGCCCTTACGTGGTGGAACGGGGTTATGAGAGATCGTGGTGCAGAAGTTGTTCTAGCACTGACATGGGCTGAACTTAGGGCCCTTATGATGAAGGAATTCTGTCCTCGTCATGAGATCAGGGCCTTGGAAAGGGAATTCGACAATCTTGAGCAAGACAGCGGTGAGCATCGAGCCTACACGGACCGTTATGAGGAGTTGAGTCTGTTATGCCCAAACATGGTCACACCTTTGGATAAGGCAATAGAAAAGTACATTGATGGCCTCCCTGACTCAATACAAGACATTGTGACTGGCAGCAACCCTACTACAGTTAGACAGGCCATTGAGCTATCTGCAACCTTGACTGAATCAAAGATCAGGAAAGGTAAACTTTTCCGAAAAGGTGACAAGAAGCCGGTCGAGGAATCGAAACCAATCGAGGAATCAAAGACCATGGATGAACAGACTGGATCCCCTAAAAAGTCAAAGAAGCGAAAGGCTTCTCAGAACTTCGCCATGGTTACTCACAATGATCAAGCCGTCCCCAACCAACCAGCTCAACCCCCTGCTAGAAAGCCATACAATGGAACTGCACCCTTGTGCAACCAATGTAGCCTCCATCATCATGCCAATGTAAAGTGCCGCAAATGCCAAACTTGTGGGCTTATAGGCCATACAGCAAGAGTCTGCCCAGCTGCAGCTGCACCAAACCAAGCTGGCAACAATACCGCTCAAGTTCGTTTTCTACCAGGTTCTTGCTTCAACTGTGGCGAGATGGGTCATTTCCAAAGAAATTGCCCAAAGCTTGCTAATGCAAATCCGGCACAGGGATGAGCATCTGACCGACAACATCGTTTAGAAATAATCACGTCTTATGTATTATTTTCTTTTGTTGTCAAGGTCCATGAAACAGTTGTTATCATTGTTTATAAATAAATCTTTTATTTACATTACAATGTATTTATGTGATTGTATGTATAAACAACATATCTCTTACAATACCGACAATCAAGGAACCGTATTCCTTGAAGGACAGACTACCCCCAAACTTTCTTCCACTTTATGATCTCTTGCATTTTCCACGAAATCCCTAAGTACCCGTTTCTTCTAAGGAAAACGAAGTACAAGGCGCAAGTTACAACACTGAACGAATACCCAAAGTACCACTAAAAATCCTTGATAGGGTACCTAAGGGTATTTCCGTGAATCCTAAAATTGTTGTGTTCCTTAATTCGACTATTACGTTTCTTTGAAAAACAAAATCAAATTTTTGGGAGATCTTCCTATCTCTTCAGATAAATCCCAGAGGACATTGAAGTCCATCGACTGGTTTCCATATCCGTTCTCAATCGATAACAAATTAATAACCAATTTAAACAACTATGTGATTATGTGCTTATGAACATTACAAGACAAACTGTGCGGACTGTGCAAGGAATTACGTAATTATGGATGCATACATAATTATGGAATTTAGTGCATAGAAACCACAGCGAGCCTTGTCATGTGCCTAGAAGTTAACTCTATTCATTTCCATTTCTGAGGAAGCACCCGTTGAAAATGACTCCGTTTGTTCATTTTTGTTTCTAAAGATTTGTCCGTTGAGGAAATGAATATCCGTTTGTTTCTCCTTTTCATTTCCATTTCTGATGAAGCACCCGTTGAAAATGACTCCGTTTGTTCATTTTCGTTTCTAAAGATTTGTCCGTTGAGGAAATGAATATTCGTTTGTTTCTCCTTTTCATTTCCATTTCTGATGAAGCACCCGTTGAAAATGACTCCGTTTGTTCATTTTCGTTTCTAAAGATTTGTCCGTTGAGGAAATGAATATCCGTTTGTTTCTCCTTTTCATTTCCATTTCTGATGAAGCACCCGTTGAAAATGACTCCGTTTGTTCATTTTCGTTTCTAAAGATTTGTCCGTTGAGGAAATGAATATCCGTTTGTTTCTCCTTTTCAATTCCATTTCCGAGGAAGCACCCGTTGAAAATGACTCCGTTTGTTCATTTTCGTTTCTGGAGATTTGTCCGTTGAGGAAATGAATATCCGTTTGTCTATCATATTCATTTCCATTTCTGAGGAAGCACCCGTTGAAGATGACTCCGTTTGTTCATTTTCGTTTCTGAAGATTTGTCCGTTGAGGAAATGAATATCCGTTTGTTTCTCCTTTTCAATTCCATTTCTGATGAAGCACCCGTTGAAAATTACTCCGTAAGTTCATTTTACGTTTCTGAAGATTGCCCGTTGAGGAAATGAATCCCCGTTTGTTTATTCCTTCATTTCCGCTTCTGAAGAATACTCGTTGAGGAAAATGACTCTGCCTGTTCATTTTCGTTCTGAAGAATGTCCGTTAAGGAAATGACAGGATTATGCCTTACATATCTCTGGTGGTTATCTGACACAAAGTCACAAATAGACTCCTACGAATAAATTTCGGGACGAAATTTCCTAAAGTAGGGGAGACTGTGACACCTGTGTCACTTCAACCATCAAACAACTGCCAAGCCAATGAAATATTGTATTTCATACTTGGGATCTGTATAAATATGTGTATCATTTGCACATATCAATTCTTGTTCGATTTCAAGCTCTAAATCGCTTTCTGGAAGGTTATACGCGCACTGATGCATAAATATAACCAGTTTAATGCAACGAACACTCCGGAATAGTGAAATAGGCTTAACATACCTTAAGTAACCTTTACATAACTTAGAAATAAGTTTTGAAGGCTTTGGTATGGCAAAATCTAGTTTATTCGCTTACAGGGACTAAATTTGACAAACTGCGAAAGTATGCCAATTTGAACTGTAACAGACATTCCGGAACATGACCATAAGTTAAACATACCATAAATATCCTTTACATAGCTTAGAAATAGGCTTTGAGGGGTTCGGTATGCTAAAATAAACTTTTGGGTCATTCAGGGACTAAAAGTGTCAAAAAGTGCACAAGTTTGCACTTTTGCGCATAACTCACGTTCTGAATACATCCGGACATCCAAAAATTTATGTAAGCATGACTATATTATTCTTTAGTGTTTGGCTTGCCAAAAATCCATTCGTCGCGTCATTTGGATCGTTTTTCGCGCTTATGCGCATTCCGTCGTAATTAAGCGAACATCGCGTTCGTACGGCCAAACGAACCAATGTCCGGCATATTTTTGAGCATGTTTCATGTCCACAATGTTTAGGCATCATTTTAGGGCCTTAAAGTTGGCTTTATGGGCCTTAGAAGTGCCGGAAATGGGTTTAAACACGTGCAGGGACCAAAACTGTAGATTCTGAAACTTGTTTTCTGATCTGAAGAGCTAAGCGGCCCGCGTGAGCCCAAGCTTAAATCTTAGGCGGCCCGCGTCAGCCTCTCTGATCAGATAATATCGAACAGTCAGCAGATTCCAGCTGTTTTATTCACATCCACACATTCTCAACTGCACATTCAGCTCATTTAGACCCATTTTTAGCCACCACAACTTTCCGACACTTGTACGGATACGATTAAGGCACGATATTCGACAAACGATCTTAACGGTTCGGGTATTCCTATAAATACCCAACCCACACAACTTCAAAACCCACTAGAATTTTGATCCTAGCAGCTCTAAGTTGAAACCATTGTTTCATACCTGAGTTACTTGGATCGGGATTAGCATTCGGGGACCCTTCGTAAGTATTCTTTCGTTCTTTTATTGCTTTTCGAGTCTGAAAGTCAAACTTTGTTTGACTTTCTGCGTTGACCAGTTATGGTCAATGCGAAGTTCGTTTGAACTTCGCAACGTGAGTGTAATCATGTTGGTTATAGTCCCTTGGGACTATGCCTACTGATTACCACGTTGTCTAGGGTCGTAGGGTAAGCGATCTAATAAATCGCTTATACCTCGAACCCGACCCATTTGGTCGATCATTAGGATCCGACCAAACACTTTAGGTGACCATAGAATATAGGGAATAACCTTCCGAGGTTATACCTTATGGTCGCTTCGTTAAGTAGTTGTATGATAGGTAGTTTATATGCCTTAGGTAAATTACCAGAATAACCTTTTCATGTATAATTGGTAATTAAGCATATGTAACCTAAACTTTTGTCACATAACTGATTATGTAACATGTTTAGGCATATAACACTTGTCATAGGACTAGTTAAGCGGTCCGAACGCGTTTCACGCGAACGACGCGTTAAAGTAGCATAAGCTACCTAAACGGGTCGTAATGGGTCGTAAACAATTATGTTAGGTTTCATTTAGCATGAAGGCTTTGTTAAACCATATGACACGAGTCTCTATACTCGTTTGGTTTACGAACCCTCATTCTATCCAATCATTCGATTTAGGTCCGGTTATTAACATAGTTACCTATATTAGGTGCCGTTTGATATCCGCGATCTCTAGCATTGTTTGGTTGTTACTCAAGTACTACTGAGCAATCTCAAGTGAGTACATAGACCCCTCTTTTACTGTTTTCCAAACTGTTTTGGGGTGAAACACATGTGCCTACTTGTTACATTCATGCTTTCCTGTTTTCACATCATATACCTGCTATGTTCGTTAGTACATTATAGTACATGATTTCATTACATTTTTTTGCTATGTAGGCCCATGGTGTGCGTACTTAGTACATCGTTTTACATTACATTTTATGCTATGTATGTCCATTTAGTTCATACTTAGTACATTGTTTTACATTACACTTATGCTATGTATGTCCATTGTGTGCATGCTTAGTACATTGTTTTACATTGCATTTCTGTTGCATATGCTCATCCAGCATGTGAACACATTATACTACATTTTGAAACGTTGTAACCTTTTGACTATGTGAACCGTCGTAACCGTTTATATCTGTGAACCGTTTGTATCTGTGAACCATGTGAACCGTATTTGACCATACATAAACATTTCTACAACTGTTAAACATTACATCTTGATGGTTTGGTTTGAGTAAGTGATTTAAGTAACGAGGCGTGTGTAATATGATACAAGCATGGTGGATACGCCGCTGGTACTTCCTATATATAAGTGTTTGTATGGTATTACATATCGTAGCGTTATTTGAATCATTTCAGTTTGAGACATACAACATTTTATACAAATAACATACTTTTCACAATACATTGTTTTACAAGCAACTTATCTTATACAAACTCATTTTACAATGGTTATTCATTTAACCATACATTATTCTCTTATTTATACATATCATCTGATCTTATCGTTTTTCAAATGATTTACAAAACAAAGCAAATTACAAGGTTCATGACTAAACATTTTCTCAAACATAAGTCATGAAACCTATTTTCACAAAACCTATGTATCTCACAGGCATTTTTATGCTGACGTACCTATTTTCACATGTGTTTTTCAGGAGCTGTTGCATAAGATGATCAAGATACACATAGGCAGACTTGGGCTTTAGTGACAATAAAAGATGCAAGACTAGTTAATTATGTTGTATTTCTTTGTTTGTTAAGACATTGTAACACTCTTAATCAATAAAACGGAACTTCAATTGCCATGGATTTGAAACAATTAATTCTGTTACAACACTCTCCGACATTTCCGCCACGTTTTGTATGTTCTACGTGGTCGGGGTGTGACAAACAAGGCCTACATGCTACATTGAGACTAACTTAAGTGCTTTCGACCCATCGCGACCCATTAAGGTAACATACGCTACTTTAACGCGTCGTGCGCGCAAAGCGCGATCGAGACATCTAACTAGTCCTATGACAAGTATTATATGCCTATACGTGTTTAATCATGTTATATAATCAGTTATGTACAAAAGTTTAGGTTACATAAGCTTAATTACCAATTATACATGAAAAGGGTATTCTGGTAATTTACCTAAGGCATATAAACTACCTATCATACTACTTAAACGAAGCGACCATAAGGTATAACCTCGGAAGGTTATTCCCTATATACTATGGTCACCTAATGTGTTTGGTCGGATCCTAATGATCGACCAAATGGGTCGGGTTCGAAGGTATAAGCAATTTATTAGATCGCTTACCCTACGACCCTAGACAACGTGGTAATCAGTAGGCATAGTCCCAAGGGACTATAACCAACATGATTACACTCATGTTGCGAAGTTCAAACGAACTTCGCATTGACCATAAACTGGTCAACGCAGAAAGTCAAACAAAGTTTGACTTTCAGACTCGAAAAGCAATAAAAGAACGAAAGAATACTTACGAAGGGTCCCCGAATGCTAATCTAGATCGAAATAACTCAGGTATGAAACAAAGGTTCCAACTTAGAGTCTTTAAGATCAGATTCTAGTGGTTTTAGCTATGGAATGGGTTGGGTATTTATAGTATTCGAAGAACCGTTAAGATCGTTTGTCGAATATCGTGCCTTAATCGCATCCGTACAAGTGTCGGAACCTTATGGTAGCTAAAAAATTTGATCCTTATCAGCTGACTAGGCAATTGAGAATGTGTGGGTGTGGTTAAAACAGCTGGAACCTGGTGTTAGAAACACTGAATCTGGTCTGTAAGTCTGATGCGGCCCACTTCAGGATACACATAAACTCAGGCGGGCCGCCTGGACATGTCAGATCAGAACAAACTTTCAAAAATGACAGTTTTAGTCCCTGTTGTGTTTTAAGCCCATTTCCGACACTTCTAAGGCCCGTAAAGCCAACTTTAAGGCCCTAAAATGATGCCTAAACATTGTGGACATGAAACATGCTCAAAAATATGTCGGATGTTGGTTCGTTTGGCCGTACGAACGCGATGTTCGCTTAATTACGACGGAATGCGCACAAGCGCGAAAAACGATCTAAAATGCGTGAAGAATGGATTTTTCTTATGCCGAACACTAAAATAAAATATTTTAGTGCTTACATAAATTTTTGGATGTCCGGATGTATTCAGAACGTAAGTTATGCGCGAAAATGCAAACTTGTGCACTTTTTGACGCTTTCAGTCCCTGAATGACCCAAAAGTTTATTTTAGCACACCGAACCCCTCAAATCCTATTTCTAAGCTATGTAAAGGATATTTATAGTATGTTTAACTTATGGTCATGTTCCGGAATGTCTGTTACAGTTCAAATTGGCATACTTTCGCAGTTTGTCAAATTTAGTCCCTGTAGACGAATTAACTTGTTTTTGCCATACCAAAGCCTTCAAAACCTATTTCTAAGTTATGTAAAGGTTATTTAAGGTATGTTAAGCCTATGTCACTATTTCGGAGTGTTTGTTGCATTAAACTGGTTATATTTACGCATCGGTGTGCGTATAACCTTCCAGAAAGCGATTTAGAGTTTGGAATCGAACAAAAATTGATATGTGCAAATGATACACATATTTTTACAAATCCCAAGTATGAAATATAATATTTCATTGGTTCGGTATTTGTTTGATGGCCGTGGAGGCACAGGTGTTACACCAAGCATATTCTTAAATTCTAATGATACGAAACTATAGTCGGCACCAGTATCAAACAGAACAGATGCAAAGCGTTGGTTTATAGGGAACATACCAGTGACAATGTTTGGATCCTGGCGCGCCTCCCTTGCGCCGATGTTGAATACCCTCCCACGAGTTTGATTCAGTTTTGGGCATTCCCTCTTAAAGTGCCCGACGTCTGCACAATTGAAACATCCCGGTCCACGACCATTACCATTTCCATTTCCACCTTGAGCGTTGTTTTGGTTGCGATTTCCACTCCCAGCTTGGTTCGTAAAATTTCCACGGTTTCCGTTTCTGCCATTTCCTCCCTGTTGGCGGTTTCCATTACCATTTCCATAACCTCGATTACCACCACGCCCAGCACCAGTTCCGGCCCAACATGTATCCTTCGAATGGCCGTTTCTCCCACATGACTCGCATTTCCTCAATCTACACTGGCCAGAATGATGGCGCTGGCATGTATCACACTTGGGCAGAGTGCCCATGTAACCCTTCCCTCTGTTTTCGACACCGGTTGTGGCTCTAGCCGGTGCGCTTGACTCACCCTTCTTGCTCACATTGCTGGTACCTTGCTTGAAGTTGGAAAATTTCCGTTTGTTTTCACCAGACGATTCCACATGAGTCTCCTTCTTCTTCGGTTCGGAAACTGAAAACTTGTTCAATCTAATGGCCTCCTCAGTAAGTGCCACACTGAGGTCGATGGCTTCCGTGATCGTTGCAGGCTTGGACGTGGTAACCATGCTCATGATCTGGGGTGCCAATCCCCAGATGAAGCGCTCGACGCGTTTAAATTTGGGCGTGACCATGTACGGCACCACATGGGACAAATCATGAAACCTCTGAACATATTCTGCAATCTTAGGACCTTCCATTCTTAGGTGCCAGAACTCCGTTTCTAGCTTCTGTATTTCAGCTCGCGTATAGTACTTCTTCCTCATTAGCTCTTTCAGCTCATTCCAGGTTAATGCATAAGCTGCCGCTTCTCCCAAAGTTTGCACTTGCAGATTCCACCACGATAGGGCACCATCCAGAAAAACCCTGAGATGTAGGTAACTTGTTGCTGGGGAGCACACTTGCTCATTCTTAGAACAGAATCTGTCTTCTCAGCCCACCGGACGAATGCAACAGCACCCCCAGTGCCGGCGAAATTTACGGGCTTACAGTCAAGGAATTGCTTGTAGGTGCAGCCTGCACATACGTTAGAATTTACAGATGGTATCAGCGGACATGCTAGAAATATCCAAATGTATCGTAATATGTCTCAAGCGACTTGACATTACCGTTGGGTGGATTGTTGTTGCCGTTGTTGTTCGAGATATTCCCGCTTGTTTCTGTTTGGGAGGCCGCATACTGTGCTATAGCTGCGGCAATTATCCCCTGGAGTTCCGCCTCGGTAGTAGGCATGCGTACATCGCGTCGCGGAGGCATCTTCTAAAAGATGATCATATTGGTCAGGTCATAGTAAGTATAATAAATATACATATACAGTAACATCTATCAACCACATAACATCCCATGTTAATATATAAAACAAATAATTCAACAAAGCATGTAGTGAGAACGTTGCCATTGGGCTTTCATTAATCATGACCACCATATTGTTTTTACACGTTTACAGTACATCACATATCAAAATAAGATCATGGGGTTACATCACCCCCAAAAATACAAATCTGTCTACACAAATCATGTACAAAAGTGTGGTCTCCCAAAGAAAAGTCTTCGCAAGCTGGCCCAATCGCGACTTTCTCACCAAAATGATCGACCTGCATCAAACCAAAAATATCCATGCTGATGGCGGAGGAGGAGGAGGAAAATGAGAGAAAAGCAACCGGCGCATGAGCACCCAATCCTCCTCTAAGGCATGAAAGACGCGCAGCAAATAGGCAATCTGCTGCTCAGATGTAAGGAATCGAACATCCGAATCAGGTGGAAGCGGAAGGGGAGTGTGCGGTGCAGCAAAAGGAGTCTGACAGTGGCATGGAGGACGTGGAGCTCTCTCTAACTCCTGAATGCGATGACTCAGTGCGTTCTGCTTTAGCTGAAGAGAGATGAGTATGTCCTCTGTCGTGTACCCCACGTGATAAGGGTGGTACGGATCCAATAATGGCATAACATTGGGCGAAGCCCACAGAAACGGCTCGCCTGATGGTACGAAAGATGGTGCAGTGTGAGGGAACTGGGACATGAACGGTACTGATGACGGTACAGGTGGAACAGAAACAGGCGGCTGCCTCGATGAACCCTCTCCAGGACGAGGTGGCGGTATGTCCTGGAGGAACGTGATGGGAAGATCAGTATGATGGACGTCAGTGGTGTGTGGGTGGAACAATGGAATCTCAGTAGGTGCGGAAACAGGTGCTACAGGAGGTGTGACTGGTAGCACATACGGTGGGTAGTCATCATCGTCGATCCACCCGTTGAGGGTGTCGGCGTATCGAGGCTCAACATGCTTGGCGAATGGCGCATGGTCGACAACAGGTGGTGCAAAAATGGGTGCATCAACGTCAGAAACAGGTGGTAACTCGACGGGCGCAACAATAACGGGCGGTGCTATGTCTGGCATATCGACATGACCAGGCTCAGGTAAAGGGTCTGGCAAATGTGCAACAGCTGGGGCCTCAATGGGGTCATAAGCAACGACCGGCTCCGGACCAACAGGAGCAGGCTCATCAGGTAGAAACTCGATCTCTGGCTCTGGGTCAACATCGTGAGGTGCAACAGACATCGCCATGTCTGAGTCGGAGTCAGAGGAATGGAGCTGTACGCCCTGGGCGTGCGGTGAAACGGACGCTACAGACTAGAAGGAGTGAGCACCAAACAGATCAAAAGGAGCCTCCTCGATGGGAGCCTCGACAGGGATGACAGGATCAGCAATGGGCACATCAGCAGGAATCTCAGCCAAGGGAGCAACAGGGTCGACAACAGGATCATCAGCAAAAGGGACATCGGCATCCATGAGGGCTACTCCATCTTGGTCACCCTTCGGGGGACCCTCTAGGAATAAATCGATGTCATCCTCGGCGAACTCATCAGGAGGCAGATCCTCGAGAGGAACTGCGGCAAGCGGTAGAGGAGCAGGGACCTGAAGAAGACGTAGGTCCCCACCGAAAGGGCCATCAGCAATAGGAATATCATCTCCAAAATCAGGAAGAGCAAACGGCTAGAAATCATCCTCATCCGTGCTAGTAGTGTCTGACGTGTACACCTCACTCTCTGACATAATCTCATCGTCCGACACGATTGCTATAGGATCCAAAGTGTCCGATACTCCAGTATCTGAAGATGATGGCATGGTGTCTGTAACACAACCACACATATGCACATATATCAACATAAAATCAAATAAACATGTAAGTCACAATAATGCAAGCAAGCAATCCTCCTAGTCTTCCCAGACTACCCCTCCCAACCTCTCAGACTGACTCCCTAGCCTTTCAGACTAACTCCCTGGCCTCTAAGACCAACCTCCTAGTCTCTAAGACTAAACCTCCCCAATCTCTAAGATTGAACCCTTCAGTCTCTAAGACTGAACCTCCCTAGCCTCTAAGGCTAAACCTCCCTCAGTCTCTAAGACTGACATATAATTTTGAAAAGTGTATTTGTGCCTTTTTGTTTGTAAGAAAAAAAATATTTTGTACCATGGATCTGGACGTTTAGTGTATGCAATGTAAAAATGTTTTCGTGAGAGCCCTAGTGATCATAGTCTAGACTCGAGAGACAATCCTAGTTCGCTAAGATAGAGGCTCTGATACCAAGCTGTCACACCCTGGCTTTTGCGAAAGCGTGGGTTTATTTTGGTGTGACTTCTTAATACCATAGCAACAATCATAACAATGCTATATGAAAATAAAACACATGATGATCATCCATTCATTAAGTTTAAAGTTGCCACAACATCATTGTTTAAAATGTCGACACATAAAACAAGTTACAACCATGACAGAATTAAAACGTGTTCACATGACACAACAAAAGACCTGAATAAAAACATGGTTTAAAGACATGTAACCCGTCCAGGTAAGGGTTACACCTCCTAAACCTGGATGACATCATTATTCCCTACGCAGCTTGACACGATTGCACACTTCACCAGATCCACTAATTTCCTGAAATACATGTAGTTTGAAAAATCAACAAAAGTTTTTTTTTTTTTTAAAGGGTTACCCCGGTGATTCTATATATTCACAACCAAATAAAAACAAGTAGTGTAGAGAGTCTACACTAGTTCAATCAAGGGGCATTCCCCAAGAAAGTAAAACAAAACATACCAAACCAACAAAAAAACAACCAAAAGGAAAAACACCTAGACAAGACTTCTAGATTGTCCAACACACAGCTATTCATCCCCCATCATCATCCTTATCTTTTGTAAGGATCTTCCATTCCTCAAGAACTCTGCGCACCCTTACGGTATTCTTCAGTTTTGCTCCCATTAACTTGTACCGAACTGTTTTCACAATTACTTCACTAACCTTCTCAGGCGGTCTTAATTGGTTTCTGAACAATCTGGCATTCCTCTCTTGCCAAATACTATATGCAGCAGCAGCTACAAGTAATTTAGCAACATAAGTATCGACCTGCTTCTGTTGAGTACGAGAACAAAGCCAGCTAACTATATCACTCCATTTTGGCGAGACCGTATCCATCCCCACACTATTTCTGACTGTACACCACACTTGAGATGCATATTTACATTCGAAAAACAAGTGCTTATGAGAATCAAAATTTTCGTAACACAATAAACAGCACATCATGTTCATGTTTTTTCTCCGAGCGAAATCAACAAAAGTTGAGCGAGTTCATGTAAAAGTGAGTATGTATAAACCTTTCAAGTATGAATAAAAGTCCCTGGTATGTAGCAATAAGGAAAAAGAGATCACCAATGGGTTGCAAAGCCACTGGTATGTGTGAAAAGGTGCAGGAAGACTCAAACCTAGCAAATTTGTTACCGGGCTTCGGCTGGAAGACACAGTCACCTCTATGGGCCGCCCTGGCCTCATGGGTGTGGGCTCGCTACACCCAAATAGATCTATCACTCTTGTGTCCCTCGGTCCTAACAACGAGGATTGATGGCCTTAAGTGTTGTACCCACCCCTCACATGATCTAGTAGTAAAAACTCTCCCTACGCTAACCATACCATGTAAATAAATGTCTGTAATAGTTGTCGCATGTATTTCACCCCGAAGTAAAAAACTGAAAACAGTAAAGAGAAGAGGGGGACATGAACTCACTGAAGTGCGTCTCCTGAATAGAATCGTCAATCCAAACTCGGTCTGCTACGCGACGACCTACACGTACTAATGCCTATTAGACGGATGGGCCGTGCCTTGGCTTAGGGTTTAGTGTTTTGAATTGCGTTACTTTGATATTATCCCAAGTTTGTGACTACTTGTTAAAATAATAATAATTATTTTAACTTAACTTTTGTTTTTAGGAAAAATAGTTAGGCAACTATTTCGTATCCACACTTCTCAAGTATTTTATATGTGTAATTCCTTCCCAAGGGTGGGGGTATTTATACATGTACATTTGTAATTCCGAAAAATATATTTTAAGTCCCACTTAGAAAAAAATATATTTAAATTATTTGTCTAAAACATCTTAATTCAAAATATATATATTTTTCCCAAAAATACTATATTTTACTTCGCGAGAGTTTTGGTATCATTTTGGAGTCGTAATTTCATGGTATATAATAGTTATATTATTTTACCCAAAAATAATATAACTAGTCCACAAAGTAAACAAATAATCACACAAGAGTTTTGGTATAAAATATATATTCTAAATATATATTTATCAAATTTTTTTTACGAAAATCAACCTCCGGCACTTAGTATTTTTGTAGTAAAATCATGGCGAAGTTTGTTTTGAAAAAAAACAAGATTAAAATATGTTTGTAAACACTTACTAGAAAAATATTTCCTAAGTGTTGGATTTTTAGGAAAATTTCGCCAGAGTTTCCTTTGTAAATGGAGGCGTCCATGCTTACTAGCATATCATTTTCTTTTCAAAAATTCATTCAACAATTTTCAATCAACAACATATAACCTTCATGTCACACCCCGACCACGCAGGACAACAAATCGTGGCGGAAACGTCGGGGAGTGTTGTAACAGAATCATTGTTTCATAACACATGGAAATTTAAATATTGTTTTATTGATTAAAAGAGTTACAATGTCTTGACAATCAAAGAAACATAACATAAATAACTAGTCTTGCATCTTTTATTGTCACTAAGGCCCAAGTCCGCCTATGTGTATCTTGATAAGTCCTATGCATCATATCCTGAAAACACATGTGAAAATAGGTACGTCAGCATAAAAATGCCTGTGAGATACATAGGTTTTGTGAAAACAGAATTCATGACTTATGTTTGAGAAAATGTTTAGTCATGAACCTTGTAATTTGCTTTGTCTTGTAAATCATTTGAAAAACGATAAGATCAGATGATATGTATAAATAAGAGAATAATGTATGGTTAAATGAATAACCATGTAAAATGAGTTTGTAAAAAAAGTAAGTTGTTTGTAAATTAATGTCTTGTGAAAAGTATGTTATTTGTATAAAATATTATATGTCTCAAATTGAAATGATTCAAATAACGCTACGATATGTTTAATACCATACAATCACTTATATATAGGAAGTACCAGCGGCGTATCCACCATGCTTGTATCATATTACACACGCCTCGTTACTTAAATCACTTACTCAAACCAAACCAACAATGTAAGATGTCTATGTTTAAGCAATTGCCAAACGTATTGAATAATATGTCAAAATGTTTATTGCCAAGATGTAAGTCATGTAATGTATAACCAATGTCAATAATGTTTATGTGTCAAATGTAAATCATGTAATGTGTAACCAATGTCAATAATGTTTATGTGTCAAATGTAAATCATGTAATGTGTAACCAAAATGATATGTATGGCTAGTGAAATATATCAACTAAACCATATGCACAAAAACAAAGTATTGAAGTAAAACAAGGTTTAAATCAAAGCTATGTTTTGTGGAAATGCATGCTATACTGATACAAATATCTATGCGGTATTGTGAGAATGCATACCCTTGAGACTGTGGCGATAAACCCTTAAACAAATTAAAGGTCTATCTTGTTGTAAATGTATATCGAATTCGGTCATTCCTTTCATCCCCACCTACCCAGGATGTCCGGAACGGGAGTTGTCAATTCCTATGGTACCACTACCTACTAACGAACGGCGTGATCGGTGTTAATGAATGTATATTGATCCATCAAAACAAACCAAATATCATATCAAAATGTAAGCATGTGATGAAAACAACTGTACTAAGTATGCAACAAATGAACATACATAGCATGTGATGTGATGTGAAACGATGTACTAAGTATGAACTAAATGGACATACATAGCATAAAATGTAATGTAAGACAATGAAATCATGTACTATAAATGTACTAATGAATATAGCAAGTATATGATGTGAAAACATGGAAAGCACGAAAGTAACAAGTAGGCACATGTGTTCCACCCCAAAATGTTTGGAAAACAGTAAAAGAGGGGTCTATGTACTCACTTGAGATTGCTCAGAAGTCCTAAGATAACCACCAAGCAATGCTAGAGATCACGGAATCAAACGGCACCTAATATAGGTAACTATGTTAATATACCGGACCTAAATCGGAAGATCGGATAGAATGCGGGTTCGTAAACCAAACGAGTATGGAGACTCGTGTAATATGGTTTAACAAAGCCTACATACTAAATGAAACCTAACATAAGTGTTTACGACCCATTACGACCCGTTTAGGTAGCTTATGCTACTTTAACGCGTCGCTCGCGTGAAACGCGTTCGGAACGCCTAACTAGTCCTATGACAAGTAAAATATGCCTTAACATGTCTAATATGGTTGTCAAATCAGTTTAGATGTCAAAAGTTATGTTACATATGTTTAAAATGAATTTTGGCATCAAAGGGGTATTTTGGTAATTTACCTAAGGCATATAAACTACATATCATACAACTACTTAAACGAAGCGACCATAAGGTATAACCTCGGAAGGTTATTCCCTATATACTATGGTCACCTAATGTGTTTGGTCGGATCCTAATGATCGACCAAATGGGTCGGGTTCGAAGGTATAAGCGATTTATTAGATCGCTTACCCTTACGACCCTAGACAACGTGGTAATCATTAGGCATAGTCACAAGGGACTATAGCCATCGTGATTACAATCACGTTGCGAAGTTCAAACGAACTTCGCATTGACCATAAACTGGTCAATGCAGAAAGTCAAACAAAGTTTGACTTTCGGACTCGAAATGCAATAAAAGAACGAAGGAACACTTACGAAGGGTCCCCGAATGCTAATCTAGATCAAAATAGCTCAGGTATGAAACAAAGGTTTCAACTTAGAGCACATAAGATCAGATTCTTGTGAGGAAAAGTGAAGGGCGGAGGTGGGTATTTATAGCTTTTGTTTCACCGTTAGGATCATTTCTTGGAAAAGGGGGCACGATCTAAGCCGTACACTTGTTGGAAAGTTGTGGTAACTCATTTGCCATCCACCATAAGAGTTTGACACTTGGAACTTGACCTTTGGAGAGTGTTAAGGGCTGTTAACAGCTGTAAAAAAACGTTTTGCTGCATCTGGCCCCTACTTACGGACCTAGTTTGGCAGATTTACAGTTTCAGTCCCTGCAACCTCAAAACTTGGTTTTCGATGCGTTTTTTTGACACGTTTAAGCCCCGTTAACTCCATTTCAAAGTTCTAAAATGAAGTTAGAGTATAGGGAACTTAAAATGTGTTCAAAAATATCTCGGGTGTCGGTTCGTTTAGCCGTACGGTTACGATGTTCGGTTAATTACGAAGGAATGCGCATAAGCGTGAAAAATGATCCAAATGGCGTGACGAATGGATTTTTCTCATGCCAAACACTAAAATAAAATGTTTTAGTGCTTACATAAATTTTTGGATGTCCGGATGTATTCAGAACGTAAGTTATGCGCGAAAGTGCAAACTTGTGCACTTTTTGGCACTTTTAGTCCCTGAATGACCCAAAAGTTTATTTTAGCGTACCGAACACCTCAAAGCCTATTTCTAAGCTATGTAGAGGATATTTATGGTATGTTTAACTTATGGTCATGTTCCGGAATGTTCGTTACAGTTCAAATTGGCATACTTTCGCAGTTTGTCAACTTTAGTCCCTGTAAGTGATTTAACTTGATTTTTGCCATACCAAAGCCTTCGAAACTTATTTCTAAGTTATGTAAAGGTTATTTAAGGTATGTTAAGCCTATGTCACTATTCCGGAGTGTTCGTTGCATTAAACTGGTTATATTTACGCATCGGTGCGCGTATAACCTTCCAGAAAGCGATTTAGAGTTTGGAATCGAACAAGAATTGATATGTGCAAATGATGCACATATTTATACAAATCCCAAGTATGAAATACAATATTTCATTGGTTCGGTATTTGTTTGATGGCCGTGAAGGCACAGGTGTCACAGTCTCCCCTACTTTAGGAAATTTCGTCCCGAAATTTATTTAGAGGAAACTTGTGAGAGCTTGAAAACATGAAGTTGAAAAGATCGAACAACATTGGTTAGGGTTCTGAACTTCTAGTAACTTTAATAAAATTATGCTTGCAATGTAAGAGGGACACTTATATACAAGTATATGAAGCGCCATTGGTGCGTCCACCGTACCTCCATTACATCGTTCTCATTTTGTTATTGTTGTCACTATCGGTTCTTACACATAATAAATCTTACTGTGGTTACCGTGCACTGAATCTCATAATTATGTACGCGTCCATAATTAGACAATTCCTTGCATAGTTCACACAGTCTATTTTATAATGTGTAGGGGAAAACCAAATGAACAAACCTGTGATGAGTGTGACTAGACCACCATAGGGTCCCTTTTATTAAATCAATAAATGATTTTAATAGACAACCAAGGAGTCTTTTCAGCTTATATCATCACATGTCATTCTTAACCAGATTTTTGAATCAATCTTTTTTACTAGACCACTAAAAGGGTCTCTTATGAATCATGGAGTGGTACTATATAATCCAAGGGTCTTAACTATTACATAGAAGCCCATTAAGGAATTAAGGTAATACCTTTTTGAATATCCTACTACGAATCCCTCATATGAAGATATGAAAAATTCTACGAGGATTTGGATAACGAATATCCAGAGTATACAAAAACACAAAATGCATAAGAGAAAACACAAGATGCATAAACACATAGTCATATAACCACAAAGATTGTTTATCTAGATCTTTAATTTGTTAATTAGTTTTGCTAACAGAGTGCATGTATTTAAAGCACACTAGGAATCCATCTCGTGGATTTCATTTGGTACTTTAAACATTATCAAGAATCTAACTATAAAGATAGAAAGATTTTTAAAAGAAAAATTCGATTTCGATTATAAGGAACCGAAATGTTCGAATTTAGGTACATAAGGAATCCAATCAAGGACTCTGATTTGAATGATAATCATCCACAAGGGTCTAAATGTGAAGATAAAAAGATCCCATATGGATTTTAGAAGTTGAAGATGTTTTGAAACCTGTTTTGAAACCTTGCATTGGACGTGGTTAAATCAAAACATGAAGTAAAATGCTTATGAAGTTGAGATGCTAGCTATGTCAAGGCGACATATGAAGCGGAATTTGAAGGCTAAGTCAATTTATGAGGAAAATATTTTTGAAAACTATGCATGGGGTTCTTAAAAAAAATGTGTTCAATGTTTTTGAAACCTTATATATAATACATTTGAAATCATAAAGTAGGTGTACTAGGTAAGTATATTTATAAAAGTGTTTTAAAATTATGCGAGATGAATTCTGAAATTATGTATAAGGTCTTTGGGAAACATGAATGATGCTTTTGAAATCATGCACTTAATAAGAAAATATATTGTATTAATATTGTTCTCAGGCTATATGAGACATTTTGAAATTATGAAGGTTGTTTTTGAAAACATAGCCAATGTTTTTGAAATAACATAGACAATGTATTTTAAAAAAAAAAATTGTTTTCAAACTATATGAAATGTTTTGAGATCATGAAGATTGTTTTTGAAATACTTGTACTGTGTATGTTGAAAAATCAAAACGTAATGGGTATGAGTTTTGAAAATACCCTTAGTTATCTAACCAAGGATTCAAAGGTACTGATGTGCAGAAGCATGATTACTCATAATGTCACTTTATTTTCTGTACTTTGTTTCTTAGAGTGAAACGAGTACTTAAAATTTTCGAGGGAATAATGAGCGATCATTTGAAAGAGAGAATCACAAGAGTAGTTTGTAAGGAACATAGTTCCTTAATACAGGTATTATAGGGAAATGCCATAAACACATGTGATTATACTTGTATATCAGAATTGCGAACAACAACTTTTATTTATGAACGAGACATATTGTTTTTTGGGTAAAGGGTTACCCCAGGTGAATTTTATAAATAACCAAATAAGAACAAAGGCATGCCTGAACGGACATACCAACTAGACTTGACAACCCAAGCCTAGGAAATCCAAAAATAAACAACCAAAACAAGCCAACACAAACAACCAGCTAAAACACACAACCCTATCGCAACAAAACAACTACCAAGAACCTATATCTAGCCTGGGTCGATAACTTCAGCATTAGGAAGGATCTCCCACTTCTTGAACAGCCTCTGGTTACTGGCTTCACCTCTGAACTTGAAACCCATCAATCGTAGTCTTACAGTCTTCAAAATCCTCTCAGTAACCGACTCCACACTTGGATTCATACACGAAAACAAGCAATTGTTTCGCTCTTGCCAAATAAAATACGTGGCGGCCGCAATGACCAGCTTGCTAACAATATCATCCGTCTTCTTCGATCTCGCATTACGATCAAGCCATCCCATAATCGAGTGCCACGAATCATCAACACTCCCCATGTTCACCATATCTTTAACCTTACGCCAAACTTGAGTCGCAACCGAACATTGAAAGAACAAATGGTCTCGCGAATCACGATCATTCCTACATAACGGACAACACATAAGCCTTAGATTAGTTTCACTCCCCGCCTCCCACACAGCTAACCGATCTTGTGTCTTGAGTTTATTCTTGATAACCAGCCATAGGTGAAACGAGTGTCTAGGGATGCATTGACTAAACCATACCCCATTCACCCATGAAACCGGTTGTTCACGATGGCGGGTATTTTGCCAAACTTCCATAGATCCGAACGGCCTTATATTACCATCTAAATCTTTCCAGTTTATACTATCCTCCATATTCTGTATCAACTGAGGCACACTTAAGCCAATTAAGACCGAATATAAATCGTACCATGCACGGGGCCACTTCCACTGGCCATTATCATCAACGAGCTCCGCCAGAGACGTGTTAAGATTAAAACCCGCATTAGCAATTCTTCTAGGAGTAATGAAAGAGTTAAGGGGACTAAGCTGGCACCAGTTATCACTCCATACATTAGTTTGATTACCACTCCGAATCGCTTTCCATACAAATGGACGAATAGCACTTCTAATGGCCAAAATTTTTCTCCAACCCCAACTGATACTACCACGAGGTTGAATATCCCAAAAGCTTCTCCCATTTAACTTATGCGAATAGATCCACTGAACCCAAAGCGACTTCCGTTTAGTGAGACATATTGTTTCACAATACACGAAAACAAAAGAAACCAAGGCATAAGACAGCAACATCCTTTGTTCAGCCGAATGCTCATCCAAGGGTTGGATTTGCATTAGCAAGCTTTGGGCATTTGTTCCTGAAATGGCTTGTCTCGCCACAGTTGTAGCACGATCCAGGCGGAAAGCGAGCTTGAGCAGGATTGGCTTGTGGTTGGTTTGGACCACTTTGGTTTGGGGTAAATCGACAAGCATTTTCCAGGTGACCGAGTCGCCCACATGATGCACACAAACGACACTGTAGGTGAGCTAAGTGGTGTGCATTACATTTGTCGCATATTGGTGTTGTTCCCTTGTATTGCTTCTTAACAGGTGGTGCTGCCACCCGAACGGGTCTTGTTTGATTTGGTACTGCTGTAGTTGGGCAAACCCTTGCCGTATGACCTATAAGTCCACAAATTTGGCATTTGCGGCACTTCACGCTAGCCTGATGATGAAGGCTACATTGGTTGCACAAGGGTGCAGTTCTGTTATATGGCTTCCTAGCAGGGGTTGAGCTGGTTGGTTGGGGACGGCTTTACCATTGTGAGCGACCATGGCGAAGTTCTGAGAAGCCTTTTGCTTTTTTGACTTCTTAGGGGATCGTTCATCCATGGTCTTTGATTCCTTGATTGGTTTCTTGGCTGGTGGTGCCGTCACTTGGCTAGGTCTTGCCTGTTTTGGTGCAACCGCTGCGGGATTCTTTGAAGCTTTACGTTTCTTTGGTTTTGGTGAAGGCTTGGCTTCCGTCTCCTTTGGTGATTCTTGAGTGGCTTCATTCTGGAGACGATACATGGCAGTAGCTAATTCGACAGTCTTCAGGACTACTTCGCCTATTCGCTGGGCAAATTTGGCAGTCTGCTCGGATATCTGGGCGTCATCGTAATGGAGAGACATTCTAGAAGAAAATGAAAGACATAGGAAGAAACAAGTGAAACGTCATCGGATAAACAATACAGAATGGCAATGCATAAGAATTTGCGATCATTTGTTTGTTACCTAAGGCAAACAAATGAGATGGTGACTAATCAAAGTGAACGGATCATATTAATGTATCATTGAAGACATGCTCGCCTATAAGAGAACACTCACCCCAAGAGTTCCCAGGTAAGAGTGACTGGTCCGGTACTGCGGATTTGTACGAACACTCTAGCCTTCGACAGAAAACTCAGGGTACAGGCATTCACTCTTCCAGTTTGCACGTGTTCACATTATACGACCCAAACTTTGACGAGATTTTTGAAAATTCAAAGGGGTTCAAAACCATATAACAGAGGGTTCAAAACCTTACAATAGAGGGTTCAAAACCTAGTAATCCATCATCCTAGAACAGATGATTAGTTTTCAAAGCGGTTTTGAAATTTATGTTCTTGTTGTGGTTGTCGCCTAAGGATAGGTGGCAGTATTGTTTTATGACTAAACGTAAGTAAACTCACGTTAGGGTCCTAGAAAGGTTATAGACTAGGTCAAAGCATTACTAATAACCTAATTCCCTATAACCATGAGCTCTGATACCAACTTTTCTGTCACACCCCGACCACGTAGGACAACAAAACGTGGCGGAAACGTCGGGGAGTGTTGTAACAGAATCATTGTTTCATAACACATGGAAATTTAAATATTGTTTTATTGATTAAAAGAGTTACAATGTCTTGACAATCAAAGAAACATAACATAAATAACTAGTCTTGCATCTTTTATTGTCACTAAGGCCCAAGTCCGCCTATGTGTATCTTGATAAGTCCTATGCATCATATCCTGAAAACACATGTGAAAATAGGTACGTCAGCATAAAAATGCCTGTGAGATACATAGGTTTTGTGAAAACAGAATTCATGACTTATGTTTGAGAAAATGTTTAGTCATGAACCTTGTAATTTGCTTTGTCTTGTAAATCATTTGAAAAACGATAAGATCAGATGATATGTATAAATAAGAGAATAATGTATGGTTAAATGAATAACCATGTAAAATGAGTTTGTAAAAAAAGTAAGTTGTTTGTAAATTAATGTCTTGTGAAAAGTATATTATTTGTATAAAATGTTATATGTCTCAAATTGAAATGATTCAAATAACGCTACGATATGTAATACCATACAATCACTTATATATAGGAAGTACCAGCGGCGTATCCACCATGCTTGTATCATATTACACACGCCTCGTTACTTAAATCACTTACTCAAACCAAACCAACAATGTAAGATGTCTATGTTTAAGCCAATTGCCAAACGTATGGAATAATATGTCAAAATGTTTATTGCCAAGATGTAAGTCATGTAATGTATAACCAATGTCAATAATGTTTATGTGTCAAATGTAAATCATGTAATGTGTAACCAATGTCAATAATGTTTATGTTTCAAATGTAAATCATGTAATGTGTAACCAAAATGATATGTATGGCTAGTGAAATATATCAACTAAACCATATGCACAAAAACAAAGTATTGAAGTAAAACAAGGTTTAAATCAAAGCTATGTTTTGTGGAAATGCATGCTATACTGATACAAATATCTATGCGGTATTGTGAGAATGCATACCCTTGAGACTGTGGCGATAAACCCTTAAACAAATTAAAGGTCTATCTTGTTGTAAATGTATATCGAATTCGGTCATTCCTTTCATCCCCACCTACCCAGGATGTCCGGAACGGGAGTTGTCAATTCCTATGGTACCACTACCTACTAACGAACGACGTGATCGGTGTTAATGAATGTATATTGATCCATCAAAACAAACCAAATATCATATCAAAATGTAAGCATGTGATGAAAACAACTGTACTAAGTATGCAACAAATGAACATACATAGCATGTGATGTGATGTGAAACGATGTACTAAGTATGAACTAAATGGACATACATAGCATAAAATGTAATGTAAGACAATGAAATCATGTACTATAAATGTACTAATGAATATAGCAAGTATATGATGTGAAAACATGGAAAGCACGAAAGTAACAAGTAGGCACATGTGTTCCACCCCAAAATGTTTGGAAAACAGTAAAAGAGGGGTCTATGTACTCACTTGAGATTGCTCAGAAGTCCTAAGATAACCACCAAGCAATGCTAGAGATCACGGAATCAAACGGCACCTAATATAGGTAACTATGTTAATATACCGGACCTAAATCGGAAGATCGGATAGAATGCGGGTTCGTAAACCAAACGAGTATGGAGACTCGTGTAATATGGTTTAACAAAGCCTACATACTAAATGAAACCTAACATAAGTGTTTACGACCCATTACGACCCGTTTAGGTAGCTTATGCTACTTTAACGCGTCGCTCGCGTGAAACGCGTTCGGAACGCCTAACTAGTCCTATGACAAGTAAAATATGCCTTAACATGTCTAATATGGTTGTCAAATCAGTTTAGATGTCAAAAGTTATGTTACATATGTTTAAAATGAATTTTGGCATCAAAGGGGTATTTTGGTAATTTACCTAAGGCATATAAACTACCTATCATACAACTACTTAAACGAAGCGACCATAAGGTATAACCTCGGAAGGTTATTCCCTATATACTATGGTCACCTAATGTGTTTGGTCAGATCCTAATGATCGACCAAATGGGTCGGGTTCGAAGGTATAAGCGATTTATTAGATCGCTTACCCTTACGACCCTAGACAACGTGGTAATCATTAGGCATAGTCACAAGGGACTATAGCCATCGTGATTACAATCACGTTGCGAAGTTCAAACGAACTTCGCATTGACCATAAACTGGTCAATGCAGAAAGTCAAACAAAGTTTGACTTTCGGACTCGAAAAGCAATAAAAGAACGAAGGAACACTTACGAAGGGTCCCCGAATGCTAATCTAGATCAAAATAGCTCAGGTATGAAACAAAGGTTTCAACTTAGAGCACATAAGATCAGATTCTTGTGAGGAAAAGTGAAGGGTGGAGGTGGGTATTTATAGTTTTTGTTTCACCGTTAGGATCATTTCTTGGAAAAGGGGGCACGATCTAAGCCGTACACTTGTTGAAAAGTTGTGGTAACTCATTTGCCATCCACCATAAGAGTTTGACACTTGGCACTTGACCTTTGGAGAGTGTTAAGGGCTGTTAAAAGTTGTAAAAAAATATTTTGCTGCATCTGGCCCCTACTTACGGACCTAGTTTGGCAGATTTACAGTTTCAGTCCCTGCAACCTCAAAACTTGGTTTTCGATGCGTTTTTTTGACACGTTTAAGCCCCGTTAACTCCATTTCAAATTTCTAAAATGAAGTTAGAGTATAGGGAACTTAAAATGTGTTCAAAAATATCTCGGGTGTCGGTTCGTTTAGCCGTACGGTTACGTTGTTCGGTTAATTACGAAGGAATGCGCATAAGCGTGAAAAATGATCCAAATGGCGTGACGAATGGATTTTTCTCATGCCAAACACTAAAATAAAATGTTTTAGTGCTTACATAAATTTTTGGATGTCCGGATGTATTCAGAACGTAAGTTATGCGCGAAAGTGCAAACTTGTGCACTTTTTGGCACTTTTAGTCCCTGAATGACCCAAAAGTTTATTTTAGCGTACCGAACACCTCAAAGCCTATTTCTAAGCTATGTAGAGGATATTTATGGTATGTTTAACTTATGGTCATGTTCTGGAATGTTCGTTACAGTTCAAATTGGCATACTTTCGCAGTTTGTCAACTTTAGTCCCTGTAAGCGATTTAACTTGATTTTTGCCATACCAAAGCCTTCGAAACTTATTTCTAAGTTATGTAAAGGTTATTTAAGGTATGTTAAGCCTATTTCACTATTCCGGAGTGTTCGTTGCATTAAACTGGTTATATTTACGCATCGGTGCGCATATAACCTTCCAGAAAGCGATTTAGAGTTTGGAATCGAACAAGAATTGATATGTGCAAATGATGCACATATTTATACAAATCCCAAGTATGAAATACAATATTTCATTGGTTCGGTATTTGTTTGATGGCCATGAAGGCACAGGTGTCACACTTCATTTACCAAACTAGTCAAAAACAAGCATAATTATAAACTTATGAACTTGAATATTTATGAAAGCATGTAGTAACTTACTAGCACACTTAGTAAGTCTTGTTACCTTTAAAAATGTGATTTGTTCCTTAAAAACTTCGTTTTTAAAGAGTTTGTATATTCACAACTTCTAGTCATATTTTCTAAAAATATTTCTTTGTGAAATTTTCTTATTACACAAGTGTTTCTACACTTGTTTATCCACTAAAAATGCGTTAAGTTTATGTAAGATCCAAGTTTTAACAAAAATCATACTTTTAACTTGGTTCTTTCGAAAAACCACTCATGGATCTTTAGATCTACAAGATTATAACTTATTTTGATCTTTATTTTTCAAGAAAACACCCATTCATTCAAGTTCATAGTTTATGTGTGGATGATTCCATCATCCACAACATTCTTACTTTCTCATCTTGCTAGTTCATGTTTTTAAACATGATCTAGCAAGACCATATGATAATCCATATCATTTCTACTAGCAAACAACATTCAACAAGCAACATAACACAAGAATATCATGATTTCATCATCATTTTAACCATACTTCATCACTATGTTAGTTGATGTTCAAGACTTTGTTTATGGTTCTTTAGAGTTCTTTTCATTTTGATCTTTAAACATCATTAACCACTTAAACAACATGTAAAATGCAAGGATCTAAGTTCTTACCACTAGCACAAGGCTAGGGGAGTTCAAGAGTATAAAAGTGGTGGATAAAAGAAGATGAGAGAGGTCCTTGAGCTTCCGAACACACCAAGCTTGTTTGTATGATCTCTAACACCCTTGGATCACTAGAGATTGCATGAAGAAGCTTGAATGATGGTGGTGGTGGTTCTCCTTGTGTTCGGCCGAAACAAGCAAAGGGAGGAAGAAGGAAAATGTTTGAAGGTTGTGAGGATGAGAATGAATGAGGGTCCCTTGGTTAAATAGAGAAGACTTCAAACATTTCATTATCTAAAGGTTAATGTGTTTCTTAATCCATCAACAAGATCAAATAAAATACTAAACAAATCCATGGGTGGGGACTCCCATGGTAACCGTCCCAAGGGGGGGGGGGTATAGGGTTGGGTTTCAATTGTTTAGTTACAAGTTCTAGTTAGAATTCAAGTGTTAAATTAGTGTCTTGTGTGTGTTATTAATTATATAGTGTGTTAGGGTGTTCGGGGACCCTAACTAGCTTAGAAAAATAAAAACAATGTTTTTGACAATATTTTTGTGTTCCGGGTAAAGTCCGGTTGTTCGGTTGGGTGTTGTTCCGTTAAAGTGCTTAATTAATCCATAAGGTGTCTTTTATAATACTTTTAGTGAAACTTTTTATTCCCTACACTTTGGAAAGTATCTAGGACCATTTTGTCAAGTTTTTGCACCTTACTAGCATAATTAAATGCTGAATTTTTGTTATTAAGTGCAGAATTCTGCATTTAGAGTGTGTTTTAGGCACTTCCCGGCACTATAACTATCACCTAGTGACGCATTTTTATGGTCCTCACTTCCCTACACTCCCTACTAGTGTAGTACCCTGTCTCTGGCTCATACTGGCCTCAAAAACATTGTCTGTCTAGGTGCTGGCATTGTCAGCATGTTTTCTGGGTTATCCGCTCACTGTGCTAACTGTGCTTTGTGCATCAACTTTGTCACTAAAGTTTGTGTGAAATAAATGAAGTGACAGTATGAAATGTGATGCATATGTATGTATGTAACAGAAATCAGAAAGCAGTTTAATCACAGTTGAAATCAAGCACAGTCATTAAGCACAAATTAAATATTAATTAATTGTACGGATACCTGTAATTGTGAGGGTTGTCACAACAACAGCCTCAGCAACAACAGCAGCAGCTGCCACAACAAGCAGCCCGTAGAAGAACCTTCAATATCTATGTCCGCCAGGCTCAGACTGACAACAATCTTGTCAATGGTACATTCCTCGTTAATGGTATTTATGCTTCTTGCTTATTTGATACTGGACTCGATAACTGTTTTGTGTCGTTTGAATTCGAAAATCTTTTAAAACGTAAACGCGCTAATTTCCCAATGACCTTCGACGTAGAAGTTGCCACCTGAAGAACTGTCACCGTCAGTTCCGTTCTACGTTATTGTAGCCTCGAACTCAACAATCACGTCTTCTCGATCGATCTCATTCCTATGCAACTTGGTAGTTTCGATGTCATAGTAGGCATGGACTTTCTTCATGAAAATCGTGCCGAAGTCGTCTGTTTTGAAAAAATGATTTGTTTCTCTCTCTCAAACGGCGATCAATTATGTATTTATGGCGAAGTATCCTCGAAGGGACTGAAACTTATGTCGTGCATTCAAGCAAGCAAGTATCTCCGCAAGGAATACTTGGCTTTCTTAGCCCACATCGTAGTAGCGGAGGAGGAAAAGAAGCCGATGGAAAAGGTAGTTATGGTTCATGATTTTCGGGTTAAGACCCTGAATCATAATGGGAGAGCTCTGGGTGAATTAGGCGAAATCGTGAGATCCTAGGTCTTTCATTCCAATCTTGTTCGTGATTGATTCTGGTTAGCAACTACTCTGTCGTTTCTAATCAGTTGAAATCAGATTAGGGTTATCATCTTTTTAGGGTTTCTATTTTGTTTGTTTTTTGATCGGCTGAAGATCTGAATAAGGGGATTAATCGGCTGATTCTAAACACATATTCGGCTGTCCGATTTGCACTAGGGATTCTGCAGGTTCAGTTCCTTTCATTCGCTTATTGATTTATTTAATCGGCGGCTGTTTGTTAGCGAATCTGTGAAACTAGTGGTACTCCGATTGCTTTTTCAGTCGTCATTAGGGTTTTGGTCGCATTCCTGCTATTGGATAGCAGTTGTTTTTATTGCGGCTGCTGAAATGGCTGTTCAAAATGTAGATAATGCAAACGTCTTTGTGAGGAAGATAAAGAATATTGACGGAAAACCTTTTAAGCCAAAACTAGCGTCAAATATAGCTGCGAGGGTTTCCGAACTGAGCAAGAAGGTAACCTTTATGCTGCCATTAGATGATGATGAACAGGCTAATGGTCGAACTGATTCTCCTAATCAGCAGTATAAGGTTCTTGATAAAAGAAAGGTAGCTTTTGTGCTCCCGCTGAATGATGTTAGTCCTATCCCTCGAGCTACTTCTCAATCGTACGCTAATGTTGTATCAAACAAACAAGCTGACCAGGGTGGTGTTAACATGGTTTTCGGTTCGAATGCTCAAATTTCAGCTAGGAATGCTAATGAGACGGCTGATCAAACTCCTAATATTAATTTTAGGTCACTAAAGTCGGATGTCTCCATGGAAGGAGTGGATATCGTTTTACCAATTGATTCTGTTCGTCAGGTTAACAGCAGGTTAGCAAATACTCTTTATGGTTACTTCCTGGGGGATAGAATTGCTTATCCGGTTGTTGAATATTTTGTGAAAAAAAATTGGAAAAAACATGGTTTTCAGAAAATTATGATGAATTCGAATGGGTTTTTCTTCTTCAAGTTTGAAGATAGATAGGGTATGAATAATGTTCTTGAAGGGGGTCCTTGGCTGATTCGGAACAAACCTCCTTTTCTCAACACTTGGTCCCCTATAAACACTCTTAAAAAAGAAGATATTAAAAAGGTTACGGTTTGGGTGAAATTGCATGAGGTTCCTCTAGCGGCATATACTGATGATGGGTTAAGCATGTTGGCGTCTAAAATTGGTTCTCCTTTGCGGTTGGATTCGTATACTATTGATATGTGCAACGAGGCTTGGGGACGAAGTAGCTATGCTAGGGCCCTCATTGATATCTCTGCTGAACATGACTTTAAAGAGGTCCTAACCATGGCTATTCCTGAGTTGGATGAGAATAAGTATGTCAATGAGACTATTCGTGTGGAATATGAATGGAAACCCCCGAGATGTGCCCACTGTTGTGTATTTGGGCATGACTCTGAGGAGTGTCCAAAATGCATTCGATCGACAGTGAGACCTCCTACTAGCAGTCCGAAAGTAGATGAGGATGGTTATACGAAAGTTAAGACAAAGAAGAATGCAAAGAATAGCGGTTTTCAAGTTAACAATCAAAACCCCAAGTTTGAATATAGACCTGTGGATAAAAAGAAAAAGGCAGTGAGTTCTTCCTACGTGAATGCGCGGGGTACTAGTTCGTCCAAGGTTCAAACACACAATTCATTTAGTGCTCTTGGGTTTGTTGGGGGGAATGGGGGTTCCTTCCAGGGGAAATATAAAGGGGGACGTGAGATAAATGAGGAGTCTGACGATGAAGAGGTAGAGGTTGTATATGATGAAATGAATGAGTTTATGACATCGGGTACACATCCTACTTCTTCCAGTATGGGGGCAAGTGTGACAACTCGAGTTTCCAAGATTCTATCTTCGCATTTAGTGCACGTTAATTTTTTTTTTATTTAGTTGTTTGTTAATACGACTCGTTGTTTCACAACGCTTACTTTTGTAATACGTTGTATCGTATTTCGACTGATATTTGTACTTGGAAATCCATAGTATTTGTTAACATGTGAGTGTATGTTTATAAGGCTTTATACTAATTAACATGTTAAAGAAAGATGGAACTTCTACTGTGAATAAGTATCATGAAATCACCAAGTGGTGAAAACACTTACGTGTTTTCATCCAGCCATAGTCAACGAAATCACACAAATGGGCTTGGCCCATGGCCCAGTATTAAGATATTTTAGATATAATCATTCTTATAAACCAAACTTCTCAGAGAAGTCTCACATTTTCCAAACCACATCTTATCACTTTGTTGTCTCTCTCTCTATATCTGAAAAACCCACAAAAGAGTTCCACATTTCAAGCAAAAATCTCTGTTAAATCCTTGGTTAGTGATTTCATGATTCAAGTTGTTCTTGTTGCAAATCGTATGATTATTGGATGTTAAATCATGATGTATGTATATATGTGAATATGTGATTTATCCTATTGTGCTTGCTAGATAAATTTTCATCTTTGAACCTTCTGTATATTTGATATTTTTGAACAACAGAGGTTATATGTTATGATTGATAAACTGATTTATTATGTTCTTGATCTCACAAAGTTTTGGTAGAGTATTTGTTTCATATCAATGAATTATGATATGACTTGTAAATGGTTAATCATGAAACTGTGAGATTTAGTTGCTGGGTTTTTAACCAGTGAGTTTGGAGAAGATGATGATGTTCACGAAAACACCCCCCCCCCACCTTATAAACTGGACGAAATCACATATAGTGATTTCGGCCCAAACAGTTCAGCCCAAAAGGGGATTTCGGCCCAACCTTGATTTCGACCAACTTATGTGTTTTTGGCTCTTAAAGGTTTTCGGCAATATAAGTGGATTTCGGCCCTAGTTGGTTTTCGGCCCATGTGTGTTTTCGACATATAGGGGATTTCGGACATAAGGTGATTTCGGCTTAGGGGTTTTCGGCACTTGATTGATTTCGGCCACTTGTTAACTGTCTTTATTAAAATCATTGAATATGTTATTCAAATAAACTAACCACTTATATAACCTAGTTAGTTTACTTAACTCTGTTAATCTAGTGAGTTGTTAACTTTTATGGTTTGTTAACCTTGTTAAGTAGTTAACCCTATTTAGTTAAGTTACACAGTAAGTTATTAAACTTGACTGTATGTTAACTCTGTTAGTTCTTATTCAACTATGTTATGGCTCATTAACTATGCCAAGTCAATAACTGTATCAAGTATGTTATTGGATAATATGCTATAAGAAACTGTGGTTAACTGTTATGTGATGTGCGATTATTTGCCAAGCGCGCTATGTTATATTACTGTGAAAATAGTTACATGTGAAATATTACGAACGTAAACTGACGGAACATACGTGCACTATAGGACTTGACTGATTTATTGTGAGCACTTAACTTAGCATACCGAGCAAACAAGGTGAGTTCACACTTCTACCAAGGCATGGGATTCCCAGGGCTTGGGAATGGGATTTAAGGAATAAGGTTGAATAGATTCATGCGGACATTATTACTAGACTACCATACCATCGTCCTCGGTTGTGCAGGACCCATACGTAAAACCTACGTATACTTATGCTATTCGCTATCCTCGGTTGTGAAGGATACTCACGTAAAACCTACGTGAACCTATATTTACTACTGCCTCGGTTGTGTCAGGCACTTACGTAAAACCTACGTAAACCCACGCGTACCCCTATCCTCGGTTGGGAAGGATACTTACGTAAAACCTACGTAACACTAGTACGTATTACTGTTCTCGGTTGTGAAGAACACATATGGTTACAAATAGTCTAGTGGTTATACAACACGGGAAGCCCCCACCAATAGAACTTACTACCGGCCCTATAGAGCCACATGTTACAAACAAACTTACTATTACGCATTACTTTCTGTGAACTCGCTCAACTAGTTGTTGACTCTCTGTTACATGCCTTGCAGGACCATAGGTACTATTGGAGCTTGCACGGGAGGCACAGTCATTGTGGACATGGATCGTGAACGTGTTGTTAAACTTAAATGACATTTTGTACTTAAACTTATGTTGGGTTTTACATTAATGCTTCCGCTACACACTTGTTTATATTTGGTTTTGGAAACACTGATCGTATTGATGAATGACTTTCACTATATACTTATGTTCAATATGATTGGTGGCTTGATCCTGGTTATGTCACGCCTCCCAGCGGTAGTATTCCGCGTGTGGATTTTGGGGGTGTGACAGATTGGTATCAGAGCCATTGGTTATAGAGAACTCGGTTTTAATAAGGGGAAAACGTTTTTATTAAAACCAGACTATAACCAGAACAGTGCTCAACGATCCACAACGACGCCTCGCTCCACGTGCAAGGCTCAGCATCATAGGTACTACTATTCATGTTACCTTACCTACTTGTTAGAATTACATAGAACTTTGCTCGTGGTATGCTTAGATTACAGAACCTACTATTTGTTACTGCTTGAGAATACTTGTATGCTCACTCTCTTCGCACTATTCGCGAACCTCTCATCCACATGTTCTCCTTGATGTCAAGATCATGGGTGGACGCGTTAACCTAACTCAAGCCCAGTTGGCGGCTTCGATCACCAAACAAGTTACTGCAGCACTCGCAGCTGTCCAGGCAGGAGGTGTAACCTGCCATCACCACTTACTCTAGGATCTTTAGATCCTACTCTCGTAACTCAACACTTGTGCTTAATTTTGGTTACTCTTACGCACACGACAAGTCAACAGGCTTAGCCACCTGTATGCACATACAAGACTTTTATGGACTGTCGTCCTACTACTTTCAGCGACACTGAAGGAGCTGTTGGACTCCTCCATTAGTTCGAGGAACTCGAATCGGTCTTCGAGTGTGCGAATGACCTGAGGCTCGTAAGGTGAAATATGCCACTGATATTCTCGAAGGCACTGCGCAAACTTGGTGGAACGCGCAAGTTACAATGCTGGGGCTGGCGGCTGTTAATGCTACCCCATGGAATGATTTTAAGGAACTAATCAAACTAGAATACTGTAGTCATGATGACATCCACAAGCTGGAAGTGGAGTTCTTTAACCTTAAGATGACGGGATCAGAGATAGAAGCGTACACGAAACGATCCAACGAAGTGGCAGTGTTATGTCCAACTATGGTGGATCCTCCCATTAAGCGCATTGAGTTGTACCTCAAAGGCTTAGTACCAGAAATTCAAAGCCATGTGTGTCACACCCCGACCATGTGGAACATACAAAACGTGGCGGAAACATCGGGGAGTGTTGTAACAGAATTAATTGTTTCAAATCCATGGCAATTGAAGTTTCGTTTTATTGATTAAAAGTGTTACAATGTCTTAACAAACAAAGAAATACAACATAATTAACTAGTCTTGCATCTTTTATTGTCACTAAAGCCCAAGTCTGCCTATGTGTATCTTGATCATCTTATGCAACAGCTCCTGAAAAACACATGTGAAAATATGGTACGTCAGCATAAAAATGCCGGTGAGATACATAGGTTTTGTGAAAATAGGTTTCATGACTTATATTTGAGAAAATGTTTAGTCATGAACCTTGTTATTTGCTTTGTTTTGTAAATCATTTGAAAATCGATAAGATCAGATGATATGTATAAATAATGAAAAATGTATGGTTAACTGAATAACCATGTAACTGAGTTTGTATAAGATAAGTTGTTGTAAAACAATGTCTTGTGAAAAATATGTTATTTGTATAAAATGTCATATGTATCAAACTGAAATGATTCAAATAACGCTACGATATGTAATACCATACAAACACTTATATATAGGAAGTACCAGCGGCGTATCCACCATGCTTGTATCATATTACACATGCATCGTTACTTAATCACTTAATCAAACCAAACCAAACAATGTAAGATGTCTATGTCAAATATGTCATGTATGGCAAGCGAAATGTCTCAACTAAACCATATGCACAAAACAAAGTATTGAAGTAAAACTTGGTTTAAATCAAAGTTATGTTTTGTGTAGTAAATGCATGATCAATGTAAATCATGTAATATGTGTCCAAACTGTAAGAATGTGATAAATAACAAATGTACTAAGTATGAAGAACAATGCAACGATTGAACATACATAGCATGTGAACTGTACTAAGTATGCAACAACATACATACGTAGCATGCGACCTGTACTAAGTATGCAACAATAGACATACGTAGCATGTGATGTAATGTAAAACAATGTACTAAGTAATGCACACAATGCCACACCTAGTATGAAATGTATTGAAATCATGTACTATAATGTACTAATGAACATAGGAAGTATATGATGTGAAAACGGAAAGCATGAAAGTAACAAGTAGGCACATGTGTTCCACCCCAAAACAGTTTGGAAAACAGTAAAAGAGGGGTCTATGTACTCACTTGAGATTGCTCAGCAGTCCTTGAGTAACAACCAAACAATGCTAGAGATCACGGAAATCAAACGGCACCTAATATAGGTAACTATGTTAATTAACCGGACCTAAATCGGAAGATTGGGTAGCATTAGGGTTTGTAAACCAAATGAGTGTAGGAACTCATGTGATATGGTTTAACAAGGCCTACATGCTAAATGAAACTTAACCTAAGTGTCTACGACCCATCGCGACCCATTAAGGTAGCTTATGCTACTTTAACGCGTCGTGCGCGTGTAACGCGTTCGGACCGCCTAACTAGTCCTATGACAAGTGTTATATGCCTAAACATGTTACATAATCAGTTATGTGGCAAAAGTTTAGGTTACATATGCTTAATTACCAATTATACATGAAAAGGGTATTCTGGTAATTTACCTAAGGCATATAAACTACCTATCATACAACTACTTAAACGATGTGACCATAGGGTATAACCTCGGAAGGTTATTCCCTACCTACTATGGTCACCTAATGTATTTGGTCGGATCCTAATGATCGACCAAATGGGTCGAGTTCGAAGGTATAGGCGATTTATTAGATCGCCTACCCTACGACTCTAGACAACGTGGTAATCAGTGGGCATAGTCCCAAGGGACTATGACCAACGTGATTACACTCACGTTGCGAAGTTCAAACGAACTTCGCATTGACCATTACTGGTCAACGCTGAAAGTCAAACAAAGTTTGACTTTCTGACTCGAAAAGCAGTAAAATAAGGAAAAGAACGAAAGAATACTTACCCAGGGTCCCCGAATGCTAATCCCGACTCAAGAACTCAGGTATGAAACAATGGTTTCAACTTAGAGCTCTCAAATCAGAATTCTTGTGGGTTTAGAAGCAATGGGGGGTGGGGTATTTATAGTATTCGGTCCACCGTTGAGATCGTTTCATGGAAAACGTGCCATGATCCGATCCGTACAAGTGTTGAAAGGTTATGGTGCCTAAAAATGATCCTTATCTTCATGACAAGGCAATTGGGAACATGTGGTGGAGGTTAGAACAGCTGCAGCCTGCTGTTTAGAAACTCTGCATCTGGTCAGCAGACCCCTAGCGCACCGCTACGCTTAAAGTGTAGCGCACCGCTAGGCACTATTTCGGCAGAATTACACTTTTGGTCCCTGAACTGTATTTAGGCCATTTTCGACACGTTTAAGGCCCGTTAACCCCATTTCAAAGCTCTAAAATGAAGTTAAAGTATAGGGAACTTAAAATGTGTTCAAAAATATCTTGGATGTCGGTTCGTTTGGCCGTACGAACGCGATGTTCGCTTAATTACGACGGAATGCGCATAAGCGCGAAAAACGATCCAAATGACGAAACGAATGGATTTTTCTTATGGCGAACACTAAAATATAATATAGTCATGCTCACATAAATTTTTGGATGTCCGGATGTATTCAGAACGTAAGTTACGCGTAAAAATGCAAACTTGTGCACTTTTTGACGCTTTTAGTCCCTGAATGACACAAAAGTTTATTTTAGCATACCGAACACCTCAAAGCCTATTTCTAAGCTATGTAAAGGATATTTATGGTATGTTTAACTTATGGTCATGTCCCGGAAGGTCTGTTACAGTTCAAATTGGCATACTTTCGCAGTTTGTCAACTTTAGTCCCTGTAAGCGATTAAACTTTGATTTCACCACACCAAACCTTTCAAAACTTATATCTAAGTTATGTAAAGGTTATTTAAGGTATGTTAAGCCTATTTCACTATTCCGGAGTGTTCGTTGGATTAAACTGGTTATATCTACACATCAGAGCGCGTATAACCCTCCAGAAAGCGATTTAAAGCTTGAAATCGAACAGGAATTGATATGTGTAAACGATACACATATTTTTACAAATCCCAAGTATGAAATACTATATTTCATTGGTTTGGCATTTGTCTGATGGTTGGAGTGACACGGGTGTTACAGTCTCCCCTACTTTAGGAAATTTCGTCCCGAAATTAATTCGTAGGAGTCTAACTGTGGCTTTGTGTCAAATAACCACCAGAGATATGAAAGGCATAATCCTGTTATTTCTCTTTAACGGACATTTTTCAGAATTGAAAAATGAACGGAGTTATTTTCAACAGGCATTATTCAGAAACAAAAATGAACAGAATGATCATTTTACATCTTCAGAAACAAAACTGAACGGAATGGTCATTTTACATCTTCAGAAACAAAAATGAACGGAATAGTCACTTTACATCTTCAGAAACAAAAATGAACGGAATGGTCACTTTACATCTTCAGAAACAAAAATGAACAGAATGGTCATTTTACATCTTCAGAAACAAAAATGAACGGAATGGTCATTTTACATCTTCAGAAACAAAAATGAACGGAATAGTCACTTTACATCTTCAGAAACAAAAATGAACAGAATGGTCATTTTACATCTTCAGAAACAAAAATGAACGGAATGGTCATTTTACATCTTCAGAAACAAAAATGAACGGAATAGTCATTTTACATCTTCAGAAACAAAAATGAACGGAATAGTCATTTTACATCTTCAGAAACAAAAATGAACGGAATGGTCATTTTACATCTTCAGAAACAAAAATGAACAGAATGGTCATTTTACATCTTCAGAAACAAAAATGAACGGAATGGTCATTTTACATCTTCAGAAACAAAAATGAACGGAATAGTCATTTTACATCTTCAGAAACAAAAATGAACGGAATAGTCATTTTACATCTTCAGAAACAAAAATGAACGGAATGGTCATTTTACATCTTCAGAAACAAAAATGAACGGAATGGTCATTTTACATCTTCAGAAACAAAAATGAACGGAATAGTCATTTTACATCTTCAGAAACAAAAATGAACGGAATGGTCATTTTACATCTTCAGAAACAAAAATGAACAGAATAGTCACTTTACATCTTCAGAAACAAAAATGAACAGAATGGTCATTTTACATCTTCAGAAACAAAAATGAACGGAATGGTCATTTTACATCTTCAGAAACAAAAATGAACGGAATAGTCATTTTACATCTTCAGAAACAAAAATGAACGGAATAGTCATTTTACATCTTCAGAAACAAAAATGAACGGAATGGTCATTTTACATCTTCAGAAACAAAAATGAACAGAATGGTCATTTTACATCTTCAGAAACAAAAATGAACGGAATGGTCATTTTACATCTTCAGAAACAAAAATGAACGGAATGGTCATTTTACATCTTCAGAAACAAAAATGAACGGAATGGTCATTTTACATCTTCAGAAACAAAAATGAACGGAATAGTCATTTTACATCTTCAGAAACAAAAATGAACGGAATAGTCACTTTACATCTTCAGAAACAAAAATGAACGGAATAGTCTCTAGACACATGACAAAATTTGCTGTGGTTTCTGTGCACTGAATTTCATAATTATGTATGCATCCATAATTACGCAATTCCTTGCATAGTCCGCACAATTTGTTTGTAATGTGAAGGGAAGGAAAATCAAACCTGTGATGAGTGTGACTAGACTACCATAGGGTCCTTTTAAATAGATCGACAAAGGATCCTTTTAAATTAGGCCACCAAGGAGTCCTTTCAACTATATCATCACATGATATTCCTAACTAGATTTTTGGATCAATCTGATTACCTAGACCACTCAGGGGTCTAATTATGGAATGGTACAATATAATCCAAGGGTCTTTACTACTACGTAGAAGCCCATTGAGGATCTAATATAGTACCTTTGGATATCCTACTATGAATTCCTTAGTCGAAGATATGAAAGATTCTACGAGGATTTGGATGACAAAACTTGGATCACACAAAAACATAAAAGGAAACACATAAGCACAAAATCACATAGTTGTTTGACTTGTTTATTAATTTGTTATCTTTGGACGCGGATACTTAAAGCACACCAGGAATCCAATTCGTGGATTTCATTTGGCACTTTAATCATTTCAAGAATCTATCTATGAAGATAGGAAAATCTTAATAGGAATTCGGCTTTACCCTTATTGAATTGTGATGTACGTATTGAATCATACAAAGAATTCAATTAAGGACTCCGATGAATGATACCCATCCACAAGGATCTAATTATGAGGATAGAAAGATCCTACATGGATTTTTGGAGTTTGTGTAACGGGAGGTGTTCCGACACCTTGCACTAGGCGTGCTTAAGCCGATACACAAGGTAGAAAGTTCGTGAGGTTGAGGCGCCAGATATGTCAAGCGACATATGAAGCAGAGTTTGAAGGTTGAGTAGCAGTAGGATTTGTAACAGCTTTGCTTTGGATTGCAAAGCGGCACATGTTAACCAAATGTCTCCATCGTCCACCGTGGGTACATTTGAAACAAGGTATTTGATTCGGATTATGGCAGTGACATTGATTGCGCCAAGGAGCAGTTCCCTTATACGGCTTCATCCCTGAGACGAGTCATGGTGATAGCTAAATCAATGGTCTTCTGGAGTACAACGCCTATTTGCTTGGGCAGTTGCAGCACCTGGTTCGGACATTGTTGTTGCGATGAAGAAGCATCTTGAAGATAACGAAAGGCATAGGAGGAAACAAGCGAAAGATAGTCAAAAGGAAATGACAAGGCATGTAGATTGTGACCATTTGTTTGTTACCAAAGGCAAACAAATGAGAGAGTGACTAATCAAAGTAAGCGGGTCAATATAATGTATCGCGAAGACATGCTCGCCTATAAGTGAACACTCATCCCAAGAATTCCCAGGTAAGCACAACTGGTCTCGCGTCTGATGAGATGTATACGAAGTGCTTGCCTAGACAGAAAACCCAGAATACAGGCATTCACCCTTCCAGTTTACACGTGTTCACATTATTAAAAACCCAAAACCTTGACGAGAGTTTTGAAAACTCAAAGGGGTTCAAAACCGTATAACAGAGGGTTCAAAACCTTACAATAGAGGGTTCAAAACCTAGTAATCAATCATCCTAGAACAGATGATTAGTTTTCAAAGCGGTTTTGAAATTTATGTTCTTGTTGTGGTCGTCGCCTAAGGATAGGTGACGGTATTGTTTTATGACTAAACGCAAGTAAACTCGCGTTAGGGTCCTAAGAAAGTTATAGACTAGGTCAAAGCATTACTAATAACCTAATTCCCTATAACCATTGGCTCTGATACCATCTTTTCTGTCACACCCCGACCACGTGGAACATACAAAACGTGGCGGAAACATCGGGGAGTGTTGTAACAGAATTAATTGTTTCAAATCCATGGCAATTGAAGTTTCGTTTTATTGATTAAAAGTGTTACAATGTCTTAACAAACAAAGAAATACAACATAATTAACTAGTCTTGCATCTTTTATTGTCACTAAAGCCCAAGTCTGCCTATGTGTATCTTGATCATCTTATGCAACAGCTCCTGAAAAACACATGTGAAAATATGGTACGTCAGCATAAAAATGCCGGTGAGATACATAGGTTTTGTGAAAATAGGTTTCATGACTTATATTTGAGAAAATGTTTAGTCATGAACCTTGTTATTTGCTTTGTTTTGTAAATCATTTGAAAATCGATAAGATCAGATGATATGTATAAATAATGAAAAATGTATGGTTAACTGAATAACCATGTAACTGAGTTTGTATAAGATAAGTTGTTGTAAAACAATGTCTTGTGAAAAATATGTTATTTGTATAAAATGTCATATGTATCAAACTGAAATGATTCAAATAACGCTACGATATGTAATACCATACAAACACTTATATATAGGAAGTACCAGCGGCGTATCCACCATGCTTGTATCATATTACACATGCATCGTTACTTAATCACTTAATCAAACCAAACCAAACAATGTAAGATGTCTATGTCAAATATGTCATGTATGGCAAGCGAAATGTCTCAACTAAACCATATGCACAAAACAAAGTATTGAAGTAAAACTTGGTTTAAATCAAAGTTATGTTTTGTGTAGTAAATGCATGATCAATGTAAATCATGTAATATGTGTCCAAACTGTAAGAATGTGATAAATAACAAATGTACTAAGTATGAAGAACAATGCAACGATTGAACATACATAGCATGTGAACTGTACTAAGTATGCAACAACATACATACGTAGCATGCGACCTGTACTAAGTATGCAACAATAGACATACGTAGCATGTGATGTAATGTAAAACAATGTACTAAGTAATGCACACAATGCCACACCTAGTATGAAATGTATTGAAATCATGTACTATAATGTACTAATGAACATAGGAAGTATATGATGTGAAAACGGAAAGCATGAAAGTAACAAGTAGGCACATGTGTTCCACCCCAAAACAGTTTGGAAAACAGTAAAAGAGGGGTCTATGTACTCACTTGAGATTGCTCAGCAGTCCTTGAGTAACAACCAAACAATGCTAGAGATCACGGAAATCAAACGGCACCTAATATAGGTAACTATGTTAATTAACCGGACCTAAATCGGAAGATTGGGTAGCATTAGGGTTTGTAAACCAAATGAGTGTAGGAACTCATGTGATATGGTTTAACAAGGCCTACATGCTAAATGAAACTTAACCTAAGTGTCTACGACCCATCGCGACCCATTAAGGTAGCTTATGCTACTTTAACGCGTCGTGCGCGTGTAACGCGTTCGGACCGCCTAACTAGTCCTATGACAAGTGTTATATGCCTAAACATGTTACATAATCAGTTATGTGGCAAAAGTTTAGGTTACATATGCTTAATTACCAATTATACATGAAAAGGGTATTCTGGTAATTTACCTAAGGCATATAAACTACCTATCATACAACTACTTAAACGATGTGACCATAGGGTATAACCTCGGAAGGTTATTCCCTACCTACTATGGTCACCTAATGTATTTGGTCGGATCCTAATGATCGACCAAATGGGTCGAGTTCGAAGGTATAGGCGATTTATTAGATCGCCTACCCTACGACTCTAGACAACGTGGTAATCAGTGGGCATAGTCCCAAGGGACTATGACCAACGTGATTACACTCACGTTGCGAAGTTCAAACGAACTTCGCATTGACCATTACTGGTCAACGCTGAAAGTCAAACAAAGTTTGACTTTCTGACTCGAAAAGCAGTAAAATAAGGAAAAGAACGAAAGAATACTTACCCAGGGTCCCCGAATGCTAATCCCGACTCAAGAACTCAGGTATGAAACAATGGTTTCAACTTAGAGCTCTCAAATCAGAATTCTTGTGGGTTTAGAAGCAATGGGGGGTGGGGTATTTATAGTATTCGGTCCACCGTTGAGATCGTTTCATGGAAAACGTGCCATGATCCGATCCGTACAAGTGTTGAAAGGTTATGGTGCCTAAAAATGATCCTTATCTTCATGACAAGGCAATTGGGAACATGTGGTGGAGGTTAGAACAGCTGCAGCCTGCTGTTTAGAAACTCTGCATCTGGTCAGCAGACCCCTAGCGCACCGCTATGCTTAAAGTGTAGCGCACCGCTAGGCACTATTTCGGCAGAATTACACTTTTGGTCCCTGAACTGTATTTAGGCCATTTTCGACACGTTTAAGGCCCGTTAACCCCATTTCAAAGCTCTAAAATGAAGTTAAAGTATAGGGAACTTAAAATGTGTTCAAAAATATCTTGGATGTCGGTTCGTTTGGCCGTACGAACGCGATGTTCGCTTAATTACGACGGAATGCGCATAAGCGCGAAAAACGATCCAAATGACGAAACGAATGGATTTTTCTTATGGCGAACACTAAAATATAATATAGTCATGCTCACATAAATTTTTGGATGTCCGGATGTATTCAGAACGTAAGTTACGCGTAAAAATGCAAACTTGTGCACTTTTTGACGCTTTTAGTCCCTGAATGACACAAAAGTTTATTTTAGCATACCGAACACCTCAAAGCCTATTTCTAAGCTATGTAAAGGATATTTATGGTATGTTTAACTTATGGTCATGTCCCGGAAGGTCTGTTACAGTTCAAATTGGCATACTTTCGCAGTTTGTCAACTTTAGTCCCTGTAAGCGATTAAACTTTGATTTCACCACACCAAACCTTTCAAAACTTATATCTAAGTTATGTAAAGGTTATTTAAGGTATGTTAAGCCTATTTCACTATTCCGGAGTGTTCGTTGGATTAAACTGGTTATATCTACACATCAGAGCGCGTATAACCCTCCAGAAAGCGATTTAAAGCTTGAAATCGAACAGGAATTGATATGTGTAAACGATACACATATTTTTACAAATCCCAAGTATGAAATACTATATTTCATTGGTTTGGCATTTGTCTGATGGTTGGAGTGACACGGGTGTTACAATGTGACGGCTGCTAATCTTGCTACTATTCAAGATGTTACTCGTCTTGCTCATCGTCTCACAGACCAAGCAGTGGAACAGAACAAGCTGCCTAAACGTATCGGTGCCACTACTCTTACTACTCCCAATGATAATAAGCGAAAGTGGGACAGAACCTCTAGCAAGGGTTCGACTACGGTTCAGTCCCAGGTACAACAGCGAAGGACTGATGACTACCAGAGTCCTGGTCAACAATCTTCTGGTGGTCAAGGGCGGGGTGAATATCGAGGAGATCGCCCCAAAGTGCAATAGATGCAACAAACACCACAGCGGTCAGTGCAACAAGGGTCGTTGCCAGAGGTGTCTCAAGATAGGTCATGAAGCTAAAGATTTCAGGAGTTCACAACCAGCACGTCAGAATCGCCAGCAGCAACAGCAAGCACCGCAGAACCAGCAACCACAATAATCAGGGCAACGGGAATAACAACGGGGGTAACAACAACGGCAATGGTGCCAGGGGTCGAGTGTTCGTAAATGGTCGGGGTGATGATAAGGATGACCCCAACGTTGTGATAGTTTCGACATCGTTATTGGTATGGATTAGCTACCTCAACATCGAGTAGAGATTCTTTGCACAGAAAAGATTTTTCGCATTCCCCGTACTGGAAAAGAACCTCTCGAAGTTCAAGACGATAAGTGTGGTGTCGTGAGTGGCATCATCTCCTTCTTGAAGGCTCAGAAGTGTCTGCGAAAGGGCCACACAGCTGTTTTAGCACTCGTTACTGATACATTGACGACAGAGAAAAAGATTGGGGATATTCCTGTAGTACGCGACTTCCCTCAAGTGTTTCCTGAAGAGTTACCTGGGCTACCGCCCCATCGCCAGGTCGAATAACAGATCGAGCTAGTTCTAGGAGCAGCATCCATAGCTCGAGCGCCCTACCGCTTAGCTCCAACTGAACTGGAAGAACTGTCTAAGCAAGTACAAGAACTCTTGGAGAAGGGTTTCATACGTCCTAGCTCATCGCCATGGGGAGCTCCAGTACTATTTGTAAAGAAGAAAGACGGTACTTTTCGTATGTGCATAGATTACCGCGAACTGAACAGGGTGACGGTGAAGAATCGTTATCCACTTCCACGCATCGACGACTTATTCGACCAGTTGCAAGGGTCGAGCTATTACTCAAAGATTGACCTGAGGTCAGGTTACCATCAACTGAGAGTCCGGGATGAGGACGTCTCCAAAACAGCATTCAGAACTCGCTACGGTCATTACGAGTTTTTGGTCATGCCATTCGGGCTAACGAACGCGCCTGCGGTTTTCATGGATCTTATGAACAGGGTGTGTAAACCCTATCTTGACAAGTTTGTTATTGTTTTCATTGACGACATCCTGATCTATTCGAAGAATCGGGAGGAACATGAGCAGCATTTACGACTTATTCTGGAACTCCTTCGAACGGAACAACTGTACGCTAAGTTTTCAAAATGCGACTTCTGGCTTCGTGAAGTCCACTTTCTAGGCCACGTGGTAAACAAGGATGGGATTCATGTTGATCCATCCAAGATAGATTCGATCAAGAACTGGCCTGCACCTAGCACACCGACAGAAATACGCCAATTCTTAGGTTTGGCGGGTTATTACAGACGGTTCATCAAAGACTTCTCAAAGATTGCACAGCCGCTTACATTACTGACACAGAAAGGTATTGCTTACCGTTGGAGTGATACACAGGATACAGCGTTTCAGCACTTAAAGGATAGACTCTGTAGCGCACCTATCCTCTCATTGCCTGAAGGCACGGATGATTTTGTAGTCTACTGCGACGCATCCCTCCAAGGTCTTGGATGTGTGTTGATGCAACGGGATAAAGTTATTGCTTATGCTTCACGCCAACTTAAGATTCACGAACGGAATTACACTACGCACGATTTAGAGCTTGGAGCTGTTGTCTTTGCACTCAAGATATGGAGACATTATCTGTATGGCACCAAGTGCACCATCTACACCGATCACAGAAGTCTTGAGCATATCTTCAAGCAGAAAGACTTGAACATGCGACAACGTCGATGGGTCGAGTTACTGAACGATTACGAATGTGCTATAAAGTATCATCCAGGCAAAGCCAATGTGGTGGCCGACGCCCTCAGTCGAAAGGATACTATACCTAGGCGTGTACGAGCGTTGCAACTCACTATTCAGTCTAGTCTTCCTTCACAGATACGAGATGCTCAGGTAGAAGCATTGAAACCGGAAAACGTCAGGGCTGAAGCTCTACGCGGCTCAAGGCAAAGGTTAGAACAAAGGGCAGACGGCGCCTACTATGTAACAGGACGCATCTGGGTCCCACTCTATGGCAACCTACGCAAGCTTGTAATGGATGAAGCTCATAAGTCTCGCTACGCAGTACATCCTGGTTCAGATAAGATGTACTACGACCTCAGAACTACATACTGGTGGCCTAGCATGAAAGCCCACATAGCAACTTACGTTAGCAAGTGTTTGACTTGTGCGAGAGTCAAAGCGGAATATCAGAAACCATCAGGCCCACTCCAGCAACCTGAGATACCACAATGGAAATGGGAGCAAATTTCCATGGATTTTGTTACTGGCCTACCTAGATCTCAGCGTGGGAATGATACTATTTGGGTGATCGTGGATCGACTCACGAAATCTGCTCACTTCTTGGCTATCAAGGAAACGGATAAGTTCTCCACTCTAGCAGACGTATACCTTAAGGAAGTTGTCTCGAGGCACGGGGTGCCCACATCTATTATCTCTGATCGTGATGCACGTTTTACTTCAGAACTGTGGCAAGAAATGCACAAATCTTTTGGCTCTCGTCTAGACATGAGCACAGCTTATCATCCTCAGACAGATGGGCAGTCTGAGCGCACTATTCAAACTCTAGAAGACATGCTTCGGGCGTGCGTAATTGACTTTGGCAAAGGCTGGGAAAAACATTTGCCACTTGTGGAATTTTCATACAACAACAGTTACCACACCAGCATTAAAGCTGCTCCATTTGAGGCATTGTACGGGCGTAAATGCCGATCACCTCTTTGTTGGGCAGAGGTGGGTGACAGTCAGATCACAGGTCCAGAAATGGTAGTTGATACTACTGAAAATATTGCTCAAATACGACAACGCATGGCGGCAGCTCGTGACCGTCAGAAAGCATACGCCGATAAAGACAGGAAACTGCCCGAGCTCCAGGTTGGGGATCGAGCACTACTCAAAGTTTCACCCTGGAAGGGTGTTGTTCGTTTTGGCAAACGAGGCAAACTCAATCCACGATACGTTGGACCATTTGAAGTCATAGAGAAGATAGGCAAAGTGGCCTACAGACTGAACTTACCAGCTGAACTCAGTGCAGTCCACAACGTCTTTCACGTGTCGAATCTGAAGAAGTGTCTGTCAGATGAGACCCACATAGTTCCTTTGAAGGAGCTCACTATCGACGAACGGTTGCATTTCGTCGAGGAACCAGTTGAAATCACGGACCGGGATGTTAAGGTCCTCAAGAACACCAGAATACCTCTTGTTCGAGTTCGTTGGAACTCCCGTCGTGGCCCAGAGTTCACCTGGGAACGCGAAGACCAAATGGAACTCAAATATCCCCAGTTGTTCGAAAACAATGCAACTACTACTGAGGCTGAAGCTACTACAGAAGTTCGGGATGAAATCCCAACTCAACAGGGGGATGAGGTGACACCCCAGGAAAACCAGTAAACGATAACTTACCTAGCTTCCTCAGTAACCGCATGCTAAATTTCAGGACGAAATTTCTTTCAAGTTGGGGATAATGTGACAACTCGAGTTTCCAAGATTCTATCTTCGCATTTAGTGCACGTTAATTTTTTTTTTTTATTTAGTTGTTTGTTAATACGACTCGTTGTTTCACAACGCTTACTTTTGTAATACGTTGTATCGTATTTCGACTGATATTTGTACTTGGAAATCCATAGTATTTGTTAACATGTGAGTGTATGTTTATAAGGCTTTATACTAATTAACATGTTAAAGAAAGATGGAACTTCTACTGTGAATAAGTATCATGAAATCACCAAGTGGTGAAAACACTTAAGTGTTTTCATCCAGCCATAGTCAACGAAATCACACAAATGGGCTTGGCCCATGGCCCAGTATTAAGATATTTTAGATATAATCATTCTTATAAACCAAACTTCTCAGAGAAGTCTCACATTTTCCAAACCACATCTTATCACTTTGTTGTCTCTCTCTCTACATCTGAAAAACCCACAAAAGAGTTCCACATTTCAAGCAAAAATCTCTGTTAAATCCTTGGTTAGTGATTTCATGATTCAAGTTGTTCTTGTTGCAAATCGTATGATTATTGGATGTTAAATCATGATGTATGTATATATGTGAATATGTGATTTATCCTATTGTGCTTGCTAGATAAATTTTCATCTTTGAACCTTCTGTATATTTGATATTTTTGAACAACAGAGGTTATATGTTATGATTGATAAACTGATTTATTATGTTCTTGATCTCACAAAGTTTTGGTAGAGTATTTGTTTCATATCAATGAATTATGATATGACTTGTAAATGGTTAATCATGAAACTGTGAGATTTAGTTGCTGGGTTTTTAACCAGTGAGTTTGGAGAAGATGATGATGTTCACGAAAACACCCCCCCCCACCTTATAAACTGGACGAAATCACATATAGTGATTTCGGCCCAAACAGTTCAGCCCAAAAGGGGATTTCGGCCCAACCTTGATTTCGACCAACTTATGTGTTTTCGGCTCTTAAAGGTTTTCGGCAATATAAGTGGATTTCGGCCCTAGTTGGTTTTCGGCCCTGTGTGTTTTCGACATATAGGGGATTTCGGACATAAGGTGATTTCGGCTTAGGGGTTTTCGGCACTTGATTGATTTCGGCCACTTGTTAACTGTCTTTATTAAAATCATTGAATATGTTATTCAAATAAACTAACCACTTATATTACCCAGTTAGTTTACTTAACTCTGTTAATCTAGTGAGTTGTTAACTTTTATGGTTTGTTAACCTTGTTAAGTAGTTAACCCTATTTAGTTAAGTTACACAGTAAGTTATTAAACTTGACTGTATGTTAACTCTGTTAGTTCTTATTCAACTATGTTATGGCTCATTAACTATGCCAAGTCAATAACTGTATCAAGTATGTTATTGGATAATATGCTATAAGAAACTGTGGTTAACTGTTATGTGATGTGCGATTATTTGCCAAGCGCGCTATGTTATATTACTGTGAAAATAGTTACATGTGAAATATTATGAACGTAAACTGACGGAACATACGTGCACTATAGGACTTGACTGATTTATTGTGAGCACTTAACTTAGCATACCGAGCAAACAAGGTGAGTTCACACTTCTACCAAGGCATGGGATTCCCAGGGCTTGGGAATGGGATTTAAGGAATAAGGTTGAATAGATTCATGCGGACATTATTACTAGACTACCATACCATCGTCCTCGGTTGTGCAGGACCCATACGTAAAACCTACGTATACTTATGCTATTCGCTATCCTCGGTTGTGAAGGATACTCACGTAAAACCTACGTGAACCTATATTTACTACTGCCTCGGTTGTGTCAGGCACTTACGTAAAACCTACGTAAACCCACGCGTACCCCTATCCTCGGTTGGGAAGGATACTTACGTAAAACCTACGTAACACTAGTACGTATTACTGTTCTCGGTTGTGAAGAACACATATGGTTACAAATAGTCTAGTGGTTATACAACACGGGAAGCCCCCACCAATAGAACTTACTACCGGCCCTGTAGAGCCACATGTTACAAACAAACTTACTATTACGCATTACTTTCTGTGAACTCGCTCAACTAGTTGTTGACTCTCTGTTACATGCCTTGCAGGACCATAGGTACTATTGGAGCTTGCACGGGAGGCACAGTCGTTGTGGACATGGATCGTGAACGTGTTGTTAAACTTAAATGACATTTTGTACTTAAACTTATGTTGGGTTTTACATTAATGCTTCCGCTACACACTTGTTTATATTTGGTTTTGGAAACACTGATCGTATTGATGAATGACTTTCACTATATACTTATGTTCAATATGATTGGTGGCTTGATCCTGGTTATGTCACGCCTCCCAGCGGTAGTATTCCGCGTGTGGATTTTGGGGGTGTGACAGCAAGCACCTCTCCCATAAAGTTATCCAATGGATAGGTGGTTTCTGATTCATGCTAGGGGGCTGCCGGTTGGTATCAATTTCATTTTTGATGATGGCGGTTGACGTCGTTGTTTGATTTATTTTCGTTTGTCTACTAGTTAGTCATTATCATGATTGTAGTAGGCTAGGTCGAGGTGGTATCTTGGTTTGTTTATTTTTTGCTTACATATATGTGGCCTATCCTGTATATGAACTAGTGGGGAACTCATCCTCACTACTTGTACTTATTTGGCGGTTGTCTATAATAGAATCACCGAGGTAACCCTTTACCCAAAAAAAAAATATAGTTCATGATTTTCCTAATGTCTTTCCTGACGATTTACCCGGTCTTCCCCTTGCTCGTGATATGGACTTTCGTATCGACCTTATCCTGTCGCTAAAGCTCCTTATCGCCTCGCACCGTCCGAAATGCGTGAACTTTCTAGCCAACTCTAGGAGTTACTTGATAAAGGATTCATACGCCCTAGCATGTCCCCTTGGGGCGAACCCGTCCTTTTCGTGAAAAAGAAGTATGGATCATTCCAAATGTTCATCGATTATAGGGAACTCAACAAGCTCACTATCAAGAATTGCTACCCTCTACCCCGAATCGACGATTCAGTTGATCAACTGCAAGGCGCTACCTGTTTCTCTAAGATCGATCTATGTTTTGGTTATCATCAGTTGTGTATCCAAGAGCAAGACATTCCGAAAACCGCTTTTCATATTCGCTATGGGCATTATGAATTCGTGGTTATGCCGTTTGGTCTCACCAACGCACCCACGGTCTTCTTGAATTTGATGAACCGAGTGTGTAAACCCTTTTTGGATCGTTTCGTTATCATGTTTATCGATGATATCCTTATCTACTCGAAGTCAAGAGCCGAACATGCGCAACATCTTCGTTTAGTTCTCGAGCTTCTCCAAGGGAATCGCCTCTATGACAAGTTCTCCAAATGTGAATTTTGGCTCGAGGAGGTTCAATTCCTCGGTCATATCGTTAACAGTCAAGGAATTCACGTCGATCCCGCGAAGATAGAAGCCGTCAAGAGTTGGATTACACCGAAAACCCTGTCTGAGGTTCGTTCTTTCCTCGGTTTGGCGGGTTATTACCGTCGATTTATTGTTAATTTCTCTAAAATCGTTGTTCCTCTCACTGCCTTAACGCATAAAGACAAGACTTTTGTTTGGGGAGCCAAACAAGAGGATGCCTTTCAAACCCTTAAGCATATGCTTTGCAACGCTCCTGTACTCGCGCTACCTGACGGAAACGAGGATTGCGTTGTCTATTGCGATGCCTCTAACCTAGGTCTTGGTTGTATCCTATTGCGATACGTTGGACCTTTCGAAGTCATTGAGAAAATAGGCAAGGTGGCCTACAGACTGAACTTACCAGCAGAACTCAGTGCAGTTCACAATGTTTTCCACGTGTCAAATCTGAAGAAGTGTCTGTCAGATGAGACCCACATAGTTCCTTTGAAGGAGCTCACTATCGACGAGCAGTTACGATTCGTCGAGGAACCAGTCGAAATCACGGACCAGGATGTTAAGGTCCTCAAGCATACTAGGATACCTCTCGTTCGAGTTCGTTGGAACTCACGTCGCGGCCCAGAGTTCACCTGGGAATGCGAAGATCAGATGAAACAAAAGTATCCCCAACTGTTCGCAACCGGTACAACTACTACTGAGGCTGAAGCTACGGAATTTCGGGACGAAATTCCAGATCAACGGGGGGAGGGTGTGACACCCCAGGAAAACCAGGAAAAACCATGCAACTTAACTAGCTTCCTCAGTGAGTACGTGCTAAATTTCGGGACGAAATTTCTTTCAACTTGGGGATAATGTGACAACTCGTAATTCCGAACCTATCTTTGTACCTTGATGTAACGTAAACATTATGTGATTATGTGAACTTTGATGATTAATGAAATGTTATGTGAATACGTGTTGTGCTTGTATGTATGTATTAGGATCACACGAATTAAACCGATCGCACAACAACAACCCGAACTTACATCCGTATTCTACTTTAATGAAAACAAGAGATTGGGCCGGCTATTGTGTGCATGTATAATAGGTTGTTATGGCTCCTTGTGTTATCTCAGGCCCAAAACTGAGCCCAGTTCGTTTCCCCATTATTTACGTGCTTTGGGTATTAGATGTCATAACCAACCTACAAACCCTACTCATCTTTCCCTACCATATCCTCCTTGACGGCAGCCACTGTGGTCGAAGGCCCACCCCTTAGTAATTTCCATCAGGTTAGTGGATGTTGTCTTATTATAATATTAATTGTGAAACAATGGTTTGGTTGTGTGATGTAGTTGTGTGCATGAAATTAGATGCTATGGATGTGTGAATCATATTATAAGTATTAAGCATGATCCTAGGATGAATACATGAATCATATTATATTCAGGCATGTGATTTTGTGATGAGTGGATACATAATCTAAATTGATGTAACAGTAGAAGTGACAGTTTAATAGGTTAGCATGTGATGGTGATTATGTTTCTTCAAAAACAGTGATGTTGACTTTGTTCATTGTCATCGATGAAGATGATGTCTTTGATGTGTTGTATCTTTTGATGTTGCTAATTAATAATTGTATATTGTCATATATCATTCACTTAGGTCATACAAGCATGTGAGGTATTTATTTAAATAAAGAGATGCCTTATAAGCTTGTCATTGGAACTGTTGTGATATATGAACTCGGTGGGATATAGCTTGGGCAGGGTAACCGCATGTAATCACACACTATCACTTGGGCCGTTTGGGAGGGAATGGGCCGCACTCACGAACGAATTAGACACTCGATTAATGGATTTGCTAACTGGTAATCGAAGAACATGAACCGTGTTGCTATATCTTGGTATTATGATTCGCATTTGATTAGGGTTCATAGAGATTTGAGGTTAAAAACCCTTGTTTGATCGACATATGGTTTGATTAAGAACTGTTGGTTATGTTAATTGATTTTATGCAAATATGGAAATTGTTGATTAATTGTAACTAAATAGCATAAGTTTCGGGTATTTAAAACAAATAGCACAAGACGACCAATCGTACAAGATGTTCTGTGTCGCACAAGATCAACTGGACCGCATAAATTGAATTATGTTTACTTGTTTGGGCCGTATGTATGTTGGATCTGCTTGTTATTTGGGCCGGGTGTTTAACTGAATCGCACAACATGTTGTGGATCGCACAAGGCCGTGCTGAACGCACAACATGTTGGGCCGACTGTTATCGGGCTTTATCTGTTGAATCGTACAAGTTGGGCGTTTTATGGACTTGACTGTTTAAGTGTTTACGTGGTTGCCGTGCTCAATACATGTTCGTAACTGTTAGCTTATGTGTAAACATATGTACGATACTTGAAACCAAAACCTGACTTGTATAATAACCATGATAGGACGTGGTTGACCACTAGCATTTAGACTTGACCTTTCTGTGTAATTTGCCGAGCAAACCAAGGTGAGTTCACACTTCGTTACAAAGCATGGGATTCCCAGGGGTTGGGAATGGGTTAAGGAATAGGGATTCCTCGTCCTGTTGAGACGTAATCAGGAACATAGATTCCTCGTCCTGTTGAGACGTAATCAGGAACATGGATTCCTCGTCCAGTATGAGACGGATTTAACTATACTAGACTAGAACTCTATCAACGAAGTCCCTCCTTTTATATCGACTTAATCGCCGAGGCCAATGGCTAACGGGTCATTAGTTAAATAGCGCTATTAGGTTTAACAAACCTCACACCGTGCCGCAGAGGACGGGCGTGGACTAATGGACTATGGCACGTCAGTGATGATAGACACAGACGTTAGGGCACTTAAACATGACGAACGTTAGTAGTCGATATGGTAACGAGTCTGGTGAATTAAACATGGGGTAGCCCCCACGGCCATAGAGCCGGGCTGGAATAGCCAACGTAAGAACGGGTAACTAATAAACGTTTTTCGAATTATGGGGTAACCCCCACGACTGGATAGCTGGTAAAGAGCAAACTGTGTTTTCGGAACAACTATAAACTGGATAACCAAACGTGAACTCACTCAACTTGTTGTTGACTCGTTACTACATGCTTTGCAGGTCTATAGGTACTTAGCTGGAGCTTGCACAAGGAAGAGTCGTTGTGGGACATGGACAACTGTGTGCCATGTTAAACATTTGGTTAATTGAACTCTTGATTTGGTTTTAAACATTATGCTTCCGCTCATAACTTAACTATGTTTGTTTTGGACACTAATCGTGTTGGTTGGACTTTTACATTTAATTATTTACTTGTTCAATATGATTAGTGGTTTGATCCTGGTCAGTCACGCCTCCAAGCGGTGATACTCCGCGTGTGGATTTTGGGGGTGTGACAGATTGGTATCAGAGCCATTGGTTATAGAGAACTTGGTTTTAATAAGGGAAAACGTTTTTGTTAAAACCAGACTATAACCTGTACAGTGCTCTACGATCCACAACGACGCATCACTCCACGTGCAAGGCTCGACATTCTAGGTGATATGGTTTATGTTTTATTGCCTACTTGCTAGATTACATAGAACTTTGCTTATGGTATGCTTAGATAAACGTAGCAACGATAGCTTGAAAACACATGCGTGCTTGCTCCCTTCTGTCACTTCACACCTACGCACATTCGCGACACCTTTCCTACTTGGGTTTCCTTCGATGTGAAGATCATGAGTGTACGTGTGAACCTAACTCAAGCCCAGTTGACGGCTCTTATCAACGAACAAGTTGCTGCGGCATTTGCAGCCGCACACGCAGGAGGTATACCCTGCAGTCTAAACTCCCTCTAGGATCTTTAGATCCTACTCTCGTGAACCAACCTTTGTGTTAAACTTTGTCCTTTCTTGCGCGCACGACAAGTCAACACGCTCAGCCGCCTGTATGCACATTCAAGAGGTTCATGGACTGTCGTCCTAATACTTTCAGTGGCACTAAAGGAGCTGTTGGACTCCTCCATTGGTTTAAAAAGCTCGAGACTGTCTTAGAGACATGTGAATGCCCTGAGACTCATAGGGTGAAGTACGCCACTGGTACTCTCGAAGGCACTACGCTAACTTGGTGGAACGCGCCAGTTCAAATGCTGGGGCTGGCGGCTGCTAATGCCACCCCATGGAATGATTCTTAAGGAACTGATCCAAACGTGAATATTGTAGTCGTGATGACATCCACAAGCTGGAAGTGGAAGTTCTTTAACCTGAAGATGACGGGGTCAGAGATAGAAGCGTACACGAAACGATCCAACGAACTGGCAGTGTTATGTCCAACTATGGTGGATCCTCCCATCAAGCACATTGAGCTGTACCTAAAAGGCTTAATACCAGAGATACCAAGTCATGTAACTTCGGCCAACCTTGCTACCATCCAGGATGTTACTCGTCTTGCACATCGTCTCACAGACCAGGCAGTGGAACAGAACAAACGGCCGAAACGTATTGATGCTGCTACAACTACTTCGGATGCTCCCAGTGACAACAAACGCAAGTGGGATAGAATTCGAGCAAGGGTTCCACTTCGATTCACTCTAAGTCGCAGCAGCGAAAAACGGATGAGTACAGGGGCCCCAGTCAGCAGTCTTTTGGTAATTGAAGTCAGGGTGGATACAGGGGAAACCACCCTAAGTGCTATCGATGTAATTTACACCACAACGGGCCGTGCAACAAAGATCGTTGTCAGAGATGCAACAAGCTTGGTCATGGAGCCAAGGATTGTAGAAGCTCACGTCCTGCAAACCAGAACCGACAACAGCAGCCACAAGCTCCACAAGAATCAGCAGCAACAGCAGGACAACAAGGGATGTTATCAGTGTGGTGCTGGAGATCATCTCAGGCGACGTTACCCACAGTTGAACCAGAACCACAATCAGAACCACAACCAAGGAAACGGGAACATTAATAGAGGCAACAACGGGGGTAATAACGACGACAATGGTGCCAGGGGTTGAGTGTTCGTGATTGGTCAGGGTGATGCTAGGAATAACCCCCACGTTGTGATGGTTTCGGCATCGTTATTGGTATGGATTGGCTACCTCAACATCGAGCAGAGATTCTTTGCAAAGAAAAGATCGTCCGCATTCCTCGTGCAGGTGATGAACCTCTCATGATTCGTGGCGACAAGAGTGGTGCTGTTGTGAGCATCATCTCTTCCCTTAAGGCCCAAAAGTGTTTGCGTAAGGGCCACACTGCTTTTCTGGCTCTCGTTACTGACACCTCGAAGAAAGAGAAGAAGATAGAAGATTTTCCAATTGTACGCGATTATCCTGAGGTATTCCCTGAGGAACTACCTGGTCTTCCGCCTCATCACCAGGTCGAATTTCAGATCGAGCTAGCTCCTGGAGCGGCGCCCATAGCTCGTACACCGTATCGCTTAGCTCCTTTAGAGTTGAAAGAGCCTACACAGCTACAAGTACTCTTAGATAAGGGTTTTATTCGTCCTAGCTCTTCGCCCTGGGGAGCTCCAGTGCTATTTGTGAAGAAGAAGGACGGTACCTTCCGTATGTGTATCGACTATCGCGAGCTCAACAAGGTGACTGTGAAGAATCGCTACCCTCTTCCACGTATTGATGACCTATTCGACCGCCTGCAAGGGTCGAGCTACTATTCAAAGATTGATTTGAGATCAGGATATCACTAGCTGAGAGTCCGAGAAGAGGACGTCTCCAAAACAGCCTTCAAAACTCGATATGGCCACTATGAGTTTTTGGTAATGCCTTTTTGGGCTGACAAACGCACCAGCGGTCTTCATGGACTTGATGAATCGAGTGTGCAAGCCGTACCTAGACAAGTTCGTTATTGTATTCACCGACGACATTCTCATCTATTCGAAGAGTCAGGCGGAACACGAACAACATTTACGACTCATTTTGGAACTCCTTCGAAAAGAACAGCTGTACGCTAAGTTTTCAAAATGTGACTTCTGGCTTCGTGAAGTCCATTTCTTAGGCCATGTAGTGAACAAGGATGGGATTCACGTTGATCCATCCAAGGTAGAGTCAATCAAGAGCTGGCCTGCACCTCGTACGCCAACAGAAATTCGCCAATTCTTGGGATTGGCAGGTTACTACAGGAGATTTATCAAGGATTTTTCTAAGATTGCTCAGCCTCTTACTTCACTAACGCAGAAGGGCGTTGTTTATCGTTGGGGGAACGCACATGAGTTAGCATTTCAGCACTTAAAGGATAGACTTTGCAGTGCACCTATCCTTTCATTGCCAGAGGGCACAGATGACTTCGTGGTTTATTGCGACGCATCCATTCAGGGTCTTGGTTGTGTATTGATGCAACGGGACAAGGTTATAGCCTACGCCTCACGCCAACTCAAGGTTCATGAAAGAAACTACACTATGCACGACTTAAAGCTGGGAGCTGTTATTTTTGCGCTTAAGATATGGAGACACTACCTGTATGGTACCAAATGCGCTATTTACACTGATCACAGAAGCCTCGAACATATCTTCAAACAGAAGGAACTGAATATGCGACAACGACGATGGGTCGAACTACTGAATGACTATGAATGTTCGATCAGGTATCACCCAGGCAAAGCCAATGTTGTGGCTGACGCCCTCTGTTGAAAGGACACTGCGCCTAAGCGCGTACGAGCTTTACAACTTACTATGCAGTCTAGTCTTCCTTCACGAATACGAGATGCTCAGGTTGAAGCATTGAAACCAGAGAACGTCAGGGCTGAAGCCCTCCGCGGCTCACGACAGCGATTAGAACAAAAGGAAGATGGTGCTTATTACGTAACAGGACGCATTGGGTCCCACTTTATGGCAACCTACGAGAGCTTGTGATGGATGAGGCACACAAGTCTCGCTACTCAGTACATCCTGGTTCGGATAAAATGTACCACGATATCAAAACTACATACTGGTGGCCTAGCATGAAGGCCCACATAGCAACCTACGTTAGCAAGTGCTTGACTTGTGCGAGAGTCAACGCGGAATACCAGAAACTTTCAGGCCCACTTCAACAACCAGAGATACCACAATGGAAATGGGAGCAAATTTCCATGGATTTTGTTACTGGCCTGCCTAGATCACAACGTGGTAACGATACTATTTGGGTGATCGTGGATCGACTCACAAAGTCTGCTCACTTCCTGGCTATCAAAGAAACGGATAAGTTCTCCACCCTAGCAGAAGTATATCTTAAGGAAGTTGTCTTGAGGCACGGAGTGCCCACCCCTATTATCTCGGATCGAGATGCACGTTTTACATCAGAACTGTGGCAAGCAATGCACAAGTCCTTTGGCTCAAGGCTAGATATGAGCACAGCTTATCACCCGCAAACGGATGGGCAGTCGGAACGTACCATCCAGACTCTCGAAGACATGCTTAGGGCATGTGTAATTGATTTTGGCAATGGCTGGGAAAAGCATCTGCCACTTGTGGAATTTCCGTACAATAACAGCTACCACACCAGCATTAAAGCTGCTTCGTTTGAGGCAGTGTACGGGCGTAAATGCCGGTCACCTCTTTGTTGGGCAGAGGTGGGGGATAGTCAGATTACTGGTCCAGAACTTGTGGTAGACACAACAGAGCGAATTGCTCAGATACGACAACGAATGGCGGCAGCTCGTGACCGTCAGAAAGTCTACGCCGTTAAGGGCAGAAAACCGTTAGAGCTCCAGGTTGGGGAGCGTGTACTACTCAAAGTTTCACCCTGGAAGGGTGTGGTGCGTTTTGGTAAACGGGGCAAACTTAACCCACGATACGTTGGACCTTTCGAAGTCATTGAGAAAATAGGCAAGGTGGCCTACAGACTGAACTTACCAGCAGAACTCAGTGCAGTTCACAATGTTTTCCACGTGTCAAATCTGAAGAAGTGTCTGTCAGATGAGACCCACATAGTTCCTTTGAAGGAGCTCACTATCGACGAGCAGTTACGATTCGTCGAGGAACCAGTCGAAATCACGGACCAGGATGTTAAGGTCCTCAAGCATACTAGGATACCTCTCGTTCGAGTTCGTTGGAACTCACGTCGCGGCCCAGAGTTCACCTGGGAATGCGAAGATCAGATGAAACAAAAGTATCCCCAACTGTTCGCAACCGGTACAACTACTACTGAGGCTGAAGCTACGGAATTTCGGGACGAAATTCCAGATCAACGGGGGGAGGGTGTGACACCCCAGGAAAACCAGGAAAAACCATGCAACTTAACTAGCTTCCTCAGTGAGTACGTGCTAAATTTCGGGACGAAATTTCTTTCAACTTGGGGATAATGTGACAACTCGTAATTCCGAACCTATCTTTGTACCTTGATGTAACGTAAACATTATGTGATTATGTGAACTTTGATGATTAATGAAATGTTATGTGAATACGTGTTGTGCTTGTATGTATGTATTAGGATCACACGAATTAAACCGATCGCACAACAACAACCCGAACTTACATCCGTATTCTACTTTAATGAAAACAAGAGATTGGGCCGGCTATTGTGTGCATGTATAATAGGTTGTTATGGCTCCTTGTGTTATCTCAGGCCCAAAACCGAGCCCAGTTCGTTTCCCCATTATTTACGTGCTTTGGGTATTAGATGTCATAACCAACCTACAAACCCTACTCATCTTTCCCTACCATATCCTCCTTGACGGCAGCCACTGTGGTCGAAGGCCCACCCCTTAGTAATTTCCATCAGGTTAGTGGATGTTGTCTTATTATAATATTAATTGTGAAACAATGGTTTGGTTGTGTGATGTAGTTGTGTGCATGAAATTAGATGCTATGGATGTGTGAATCATATTATAAGTATTAAGCATGATCCTAGGATGAATACATGAATCATATTATATTCAGGCATGTGATTTTGTGATGAGTGGATACATAATCTAAATTGATGTAACAGTAGAAGTGACAGTTTAATAGGTTAGCATGTGATGGTGATTATGTTTCTTCAAAAACAGTGATGTTGACTTTGTTCATTGTCATCGATGAAGATGATGTCTTTGATGTGTTGTATCTTTTGATGTTGCTAATTAATAATTGTATATTGTCATATATCATTCACTTAGGTCATACAAGCATGTGAGGTATTTATTTAAATAAAGAGATGCCTTATAAGCTTGTCATTGGAACTGTTGTGATATATGAACTCGGTGGGATATAGCTTGGGCAGGGTAACCGCATGTAATCACACACTATCACTTGGGCCGTTTGGGAGGGAATGGGCCGCACTCACGAATGAATTAGACACTCGATTAATGGATTTGCTAACTGGTAATCGAAGAACATGAACCGTGTTGCTATAGCTTGGTATTATGATTCGCATTTGATTAGGGTTCATAGAGATTTGAGGTTAAAAACCCTTGTTTGATCGACATATGGTTTGATTAAGAACTGTTGGTTATTTTAATTGATTTTATGCAAATATGGAAATTGTTGATTAATTGTAACTAAATAGCATAAGTTTCGGGTATTTAAAACAAATAGCACAAGACGACCAATCGTACGAACTCACTCAACTTGTTGTTGACTCGTTACTACATGCTTTGCAGGTCTATAGGTACTTAGCTGGAGCTTGCACAAGGAAGAGTCGTTGTGGGACATGGACAACTGTGTGCCATGTTAAACATTTGGTTAATTGAACTCTTGATTTGGTTTTAAACATTTACTTGTTCAATATGATTAGTGGTTTGATCCTGGTCAGTCACGCCTCCAAGCGGTGATACTCCGCGTGTGGATTTTGGGGGTGTGACACGAACAACCCGAGATCCCGATGTGGAAATGGGAGAGTATAGCTATGGAATTTATTATGAAACTCCCTCGCACACCTTCAGGTCACGATAGCATCTGGGTTATCGTTGATCGTCTTACAAAATCCATCCACTTTATACCAACACGAGAAGACTTCAAGGTAGAACGATTAGCATGAATCTATACCGACGAATTCATTTATCGTCACGGGACGCCTCGTGACATTATCTCTGACCGCGATGGTCGATTCACCTCACGTCTCTGGGTGTGACAACTCATATAAATCCTTGTTACGTTTCGCTTTACTTTGTAATTACACGTACGTTATATGAATTGAATGTGTTTTTTGATTATTTTCTTGAATGATTACGAAACTTGGTAATGTGTGATGTGAATTACATGAAACCGAAACCCGAAGCTGAGATATTGGAATACGTTATTTTGTGAAACGAAGCATTGTAATATATTGCTTTGCGATACGTCACTTAGTACGAAACCGCCACTTAGTAAACCCAACCCAAACCCACCCCCTCTCCTTTTTGCGCCACTAACAAGCCCAACCCCCACCCCAATTCCCTTGTGGGAAATATTAAGCCCAAACCCACACCCTCATGTTCCTTGCAGCCCATTAAGCCCAACTTCCCTTGTGTTTTAATATATACGTACATGCATGGATCAAGAAAGAAAAAAAAACAGAAACCCTAAACAACACCTAGAGTGCGATGGCCAGGAAGACCCCCCCCCCCCCCGCGCAAAACCCCCTCTTGTTCAGCTTCTTGATTCGCCTTTCACTTCCTCGTTATCCTTTCTTTTGCTCCAAGGTTAGTATTCTTGATTTGGATTGTGATTCATGGTGTGATTTTGTGGAAACATGGCTGTGATTGTTAGTTGTTATGCTAGGGGTTTGTTGTTGCATGGTTAATTTTGGTTGAGTATGCGATTTGTTGAATTAATTGTTGATATGTATGCATAAATGATCATTGGCTGCGTTTTTGTGAAAATCATGATGTTTTATATCTAGGGTTTTGTGATTATTGATATGATTAGGTGATAATTGATGGTTAATCAGCTGTTAGTTATTATTAGAAAGTGTCGGGATCGTTTACATGCGTTTTGGTGTCGTTTAAATATAAAACAGAATGCTGATTGACAAAAACAACCAACTTCAGTTGTCTGTAAACAGACCGTTATAAATCGAAAAATTGATTTTCTAAAGTCTAAATTATATTTTTTCGAAAAATGCTTCAAATGGCGCTAGAATCACATTTTTTTGAGGTCAATTGCTATTTTTAGAGGCCTGTTTTGTACAGCAGCAAAAGCTGTGTTTTTTCCGCAGAAAATGTGTGATATATTTTTCATCATAACTTGTAATTTGGATATAGTCAGGTCATGAAATTCGTATAGTAGATGGCCACGGGTGGCTTAGTAAATCTCCAACTGGAATTTCATCAATCGGACGTACGATGAATTTTAAATGAATTTTTCCGTGGACTGCAGTCAGAAAGTGACGAATCTGACTACAGCCCGGTAAATGATTTTTATAAAATAATTGGTAATGAATTGAGTCCCGATATTTTTACACAATTTGATGTTGAACGTTTAGAACCTTCTGTAAATTACTTAGAATTTTTGGAATAAGTTCACTATTTTATAAAAATACCCGAAAACAGCCCAGTTTTAGATGTTAAAGCTGAAACAATATAAGTTGTGATTTGCGTGTCTAGTGGTCAGTTATGCTATCTGATAATGATCCAACTTGTTATTTGTCAAAGAAAGGTTTATGTGAAGTATTGTGTGCTTGTTCATGAGTAGTATAGGTGGAATATGAATATGTGCGTGAACTGTCAAAGTGAGTGCATGTTATGTAGGAGCTTCGTGCCTTATTTGAACCCACTAATGAACTAAATGGTAATCATCTAGGACGTGATCGACCTACCTTGACTGTTAACCATTGTTAAGAGACCAACCGAGCAACCAAAGGTGAGTTCACACTTTTTCTACAAAGCATGGGATTACCGGTGGTTTAAGAATGGGTTAAATAATAACAATCCCCCTTGGGTGGGATGCAACCTGCATATTCTCCTTGGGTAGAATATGTACCTCCGCTCTCCTTGGGAAGAGCGACAACCCTAAACTTACAAGACAACAACTCTATCTTAAGTCCCTCATTTTTATATCGACTTAATCGTTGGGCCGTTGGCGAACGGGTCATTAGTTAAATAGCGCTATTAGGTCTGACAAGCCTCACACCGTGCCGCAGAGGACGAGCGTGGACTAATGTACTTATGCACTTAGTCAATGATGATAGACATTGACTCAAGGCACTCAACATAACTTAAGTCAGTAGTCGATATGGTACGGGTCTAGTGGTTTAAAACAATGGAGTAGCCCCCACGGCATGTGGTTATGAGAACAAGGAACTTAACAACACATGGTTTTGGAATAACTTATGGTTTTTGGAACAACTTTAAAACATACAACCAACTGTCAACTCGCCAACATTTTTGTTGATACGTTACTACATGCTTTGCAGGTCGTTAGGTACATGGCTAGAGCTTGCACGCGAAGTGGGCGTTGTGGCAAGGAATCCACAGTTGGATTCCTACTAATGAACTTTATGATTTAAAAACTGTTTTATGGGTTTTAATACTTTATGCTTCCGCTAACTTTTAAACTTAGTTTTGGATTTTGGTTTGGTAAACTTTAAACGGTTGATTTGCTATGATTTTACTTTACTTTATTTAATTGTTCAGTATGATTGGTGGTATGATCCTGGTCAGTCACACGCCTCGCGGTAATACTCCGCTTGTGGATTTTGAGGGTGTGACAGATTGGTATCAGAGCCATTGTTATTGTGAACTTGGTTTTAAAAAGGGAAAAATCTTTTGACAAAAACCAGACTATAACATGTTCAGTGCTCAACGATCCACGACACTTCGCTCCACGTGCAAGGCTCAACACTTTAGATGGTATGATTTATGTTATGTAGCCTACTTGTTAGTTTGCATTTGCATGGTGTGTTGCTTTTGCTATACTTAATTAACATTGTAACATGTTACCTTTATTAGTCCCAGTGTGCTCGTTTTGGCACTTAACTGTTTGCATGTAACCCTATGTGCTTACCCTCTTCTGTCATCCTTTTCCACACTTCTGCGTCAACTTTCTCTTTTAGTGCTTTGTAAGTGTGTGTTCTTTTGGTTTAACGTGTATGTTACGACATTAACTCGACATGCATGTCTACATCATCTGACCAGTCCCGGGTGCCAGGGAAGGCACCCGCTGCTACTCACTCACCCCCACGTCAGGTGGAGACGCGTGCGGCTTTCAGAAAGAGACTCCCGTAGGGCGGGGAGTCGTCCTCCCGACCTACACATGCACTGCTAGTTAACCCAATCATCGCCCAAACCGAGTCTGTTGTGATAAAGGCTCTTAGGGATTATAACCAGATGTTGATATAGCCAAACCAGATCTTAATAGAACAAAATCAGTCACTGCTGAAATGAGTTGCTACCCTAGAAGGGCAGGTAGGATCTCAAGGAGAGCAGATACAGGTGCTCTTTGAGTGAACAATTGATTTGAAGAAAGAAGCCTTAAAGGGGCGCGAGGTACAAGGTCTAATAATGGGAGACGCTCGGGTGGATAGGGAAAGGCTTGACTCGCATGGCGATAGGATTAGTATGTTGCATTTGAGGGTCCATAAGTTGGAAGAGGCCCTAGGGCAAATGCCACCCGCACCTGCACCCGAGCCAGCTCCGCCCCGGCACCTCCCGAGCCAGAGGAAGAGTTCGATGAAGAACCAGAAGAGATTCCAGAGGAAGAACCAGAAGAAGAAGAAGAGGAGTCGGAAGAGGACCTAGAGAGTGACGGAGACGAGGACAGTGGTGTGGACCTCGGAGATGGGGACGTGGACGACTAACTCGTCTTCCCACTAGTTTATTTATCTATTTTCTTTTGTTTGTGCAAACAATCGTGATGTTTAAAACTTTTGCGAATATTCGTTGTAGCGACTTTTATGGTTTAATTTGATCGGATTTCTTTTATATTATTTTTTTTCTTTTTAATGTCTCTTGCGATGAGTTGATATCCTACCCCAAATTTCATGTTTTGAAAACTTGTACAATCATTGCATGATTCCTTGTCTCGTAAAGCCGTGCGTATGTCAAACAAAATGTCTCGTCCTACCTATAAGCCTCTTACGATTCATAGCAACGAGGGTGGTGCTGTCGTGGACATCATCTCGTTCCTGAGGGAATTACCTGGTCTACCGCCTCATCGCTGAGTCGAGTTGCAAAACGAATTAGCTCCTGGAGCGGCACCTATAGCTCACGCGCCTTGTTGTATAGCCCCGCTCTTATTGTTAAGAAGACAGACGGTACTTTCCTCATGTGCATAGACTACCGCGAACTCCACAAGGTGACTGTAAAGAATCGTTATCCCCTTCCACGTATCGATGATATGTTCGACCAGTTGCAAGGGTCGAGCTACAATTCTAAGATTGATCTGAGATCGGGCTATCATCAGCTGAGAGTCTGAGATGTGACACCCCAGGAAAACCAGGAAAACCATGCAACCTAACTAGCTTCCTCAATAACTACGTGCTAAATTTCGGGACGAAATTTCTTTCAAGTTGGGGATGATATGACAACCCAAACTTTCAAGGTCTGTAGCTCTTCGTCACATGATTCTGTTTCTTGTTATTTCTCTTTCATATCCCTTACGACGATAGAACTTAGTAAATACTTGTGACGGTAATATAATTGCTAAGCGTTTAATGTGTATGTGTGTGTGAATTGGGCCAAACTTTGTGCCGTGTATATGGTTGGGCCGCACCCCAGACTATTGAAGCCCATTGAAGCCCACCCTTTAATATCTAGTGTTGGCTGTCTTGTCAATGTATTTCGGCTGATTTGGGCTCAAGTCCATTATCACGGCCCAAAGGAGGAACCGCCCAAACATGTATTAATTATGTATACGTAACATGTTAATAATTAAACCAAAACTCAAACAAAAACCCTACCCTCCTCCATCTTTTATGTACGGCAGAAGAGGACCCCCCCTCTCTCGAGATAGCATCTTGTGCGATTAAATCTTTGGTTAGTGGTTTTATCAGTTGACATTCATATTTGCATGATGTTGTTCATATGTGATATTGAATGAGATCGATGATTAATTACTTGTGATAATGTGTGCTATTGTTATATGATTCTGTGAATTGGTAATTATTTAGGGATGATTTCATATGATGGTGTATAATATTGATATTATATAATGATGATTAAGATGGTTGGTTATTAAACGAGTGTTACAAATCTAGTACACATATCAGACATATAATAAATCGGTTGGAATGCTATTCAGTGGTTGATAACTATGATGATTGTGATGTGGGCCGAATAACATGTGCATGGTTGGTATTGTTTATACATGATAGTGATTCTGATTTAGATCTAGGGAGGTATTAATTGATTGATGTTAATGATATTTGATGTTTGCATATAAGGTGGAGAAGTATTTGATATTAACTCACACACGTTAGGTATGGATTCTAAGATTGGGCTATACACACACGCCCGAAACTGGATTGACTAGACATTGGGCTGCACATTTAATTGCAATTCACAATCTTGAGTATGGGTTGACAAATAAGGGGAGGGTTTATAATGGTTGGGCTGCCCACCTGTTGTTGGGCCAGGACTGGGCTATAATTGGGTCGCTTGGGTAAACTAATTCTGGGCCGTAGGCCATGAACTGAATTGCGGCTAAACATAATTGGGCCACACTCGCACACTTACATCGGTAAAGCCCAGTGGGCCGCACTTTAAGTTGATTGACGTAATAAACTGCTGTGTGTTGTTAGTCGGTTATGCTTGTGATACGAAGTAACTTGTGACCCGAATGCTTATTATGTAATGTGTGGTTTAGCTTGGGAACCTAACTGTTTGATTTCATGATATTGGGGAATACGAACTTGTAACATGAGGGTGTTTGTGGTTCGTACACTTGCTATGATAAGTAGTAGGGATATGTGCCGTACTTGCTTGCTACTTGTGTAATACGTGACAATCTACGTGATGCAATGTGAACATAAACTGATTGTGTATACATGCATACCATAGGCTTTGACTGATTAATTGGAAAAAGTAACTTAACAAACCGAGCAAACCAAGGTGAGTTCACCCTTTCTATAAGGCATGGGATTCCCGGTGGTTGGGAATGGGTAAAGGATTTAATCAGAAACTGCGTGATCTCCTGGTTTGGAACACGTACCACATCCTCTTTATTGAAGGGTGATAACATTGATACTAGACCAAAAACTCTATCATGAAGTCCCTCATTTTATATTGACTTAATCGCCGGGCCAATGGCGAGCGGGTCATTAGTTAGATAGCGCTATTTAGGTTTGACAAGCCTCACACCGTGCCGCAGAGGACGGGCGTGAACTAATGGATCTGGGCACTAGTCAATGACCCATTGACGTTAGGGCACCAACTTACTTCAGTCAGTGGTCGATATGGTAACGGGTCTAGTGGATAACATGGGGTAGCCCCCACTGCTTATGGTTTGGGAAACAAGGATCTGATTAACTACTAATTTTCAAATGTACTTATGGTTTTTGGAACAACTTTAAATGGACAACCAACTGTGAACTCGCTCAACTTTGTTGTTGACTCGTTGTTACAGGCCTTGCAGGTCGTTAGAGGTTTAGTTGGAGCTTGCAGGGGAGCAGGAGTCGTTGTGGGACATGGACCATTGTGTGCCATGTTAGACTTTATGAACACTTAAACTTATACTTTGGTTTTTAAACTTTATGCTTCCGCGGGTAACTTGAATTTGATTAACTTGTTTTGAACACCAATTATATTGTGTGGTTGGACTTTTATTTATTTAATTACATTGTTCAATATGATTGGTGGCTGGATCCTGGTCAGTCACACCTCCTACGGTGATACTGCACTTATGGATTTTGGGGGTGTGACAGATTGGTATCAGAGCCATTGGTTATAGCGAACTTGGTTTTAAAAAGGAAAAAGCTTTTTGACAAAACCAGACTATAACCTGCACAGTGCTCAACGATCCACAACGACGCTTCGCTCCACGTGCAAGACTCGATACTATAGATGATATGGCTGATGTTTGTATTGCCTGCTTATTAGTTTACATAGTGCATTGTTCATGGTATGCTTAGTTAACGTAAAAACTGTTGTTTGAAACCCTGTGTGCTTACTCTCTTCTGTCATCCCATAATTATGCATTTTCGCGACACTTCTCTCACTTGTGTTTCCCTTGATATGAAGATCATGAGTGGACGTTTGAACTTGACCCAAGCCCAGTTGACGGCTCTAATCAATGAACGAATTGCTGAGGCACTCACAGCAGCCCCTGCAGGAGGTCAACATGCTCAGCCTCCCGTGTGTACGTTCAAGACCTTTATGGACTGTCGACCTAGTACCTTCAGTGGTACAGAAGGAGCGGTAGGTCTTCTCCACTGGTTCGAGAAGATCGAATCTGTTTTCGAGATGTGTGAATGTCCTGAAGCTCATAGGGTGAAATTTGCTACTGGAACACTCGAAGGTGTTGCATTAACTTGGTGGAACGCACAGGTTCAAATGTTAGGGTTGGCAGCTGCTAATGCCACACCATGGAACAACTTTAAAGATCTGATCAAAGAGGAGTACTGTCATCGCGATGACATTCACAAGCTAGAGGTGGAGTTTTACAACTTGAAGATGACGGGGACTGAAATTGAGGCGTATACGAAGAGATAGAACGAATTAGCTGTACTGTGTCCTACTATGGTGGATCCTCCTATCAAACGTATCGAGCTGTACCTCAAGGGTCTAGTGCCAGAGATTCAGAGCCATGTGACTGCGGCTAACCTTGGTACCATCCAGCAAGTCATTCGACTATCCCATCACCTCACTGATCAGGCAGTCGAGCAGAACAAGCTGCCTAAACGTATTAGTGCTACTACCACTTCTGATGCTCCTAGCGATAACAAGCGCAAGTGGGATGGAAATTCGAGCAAAGGTTCTACTTCCGTTCAGTCTCAGTCTCAGCAGCGGAGGACTGACGACTTCAAGAGCCCTGGTCAGCAATCCTCAGGTAATCAGAGTCAAGGTCAGAGTGGATACAAGGGAAATCACCCCAAATGCAATCGTTGTGGCTTTCACCATAGCGGACCGTGCACTAAGGGCAACTGTCAGAGATGTAACAAACATGGCCATGCGGCCAAGGATTGCAGGAGCCTCTATCCTGCGAATCAGTGACGACAGCAACAGCAGCAGACTCCATAGAACCAGCAGCAACAGCAGCAGCAGAGGGGTAACAACAAAGGATGCTTTCAGTGTGGTGCTGAAGGCCACTTCAAGAGAGACTGTCCCCAGCTGAATCAGAATCAGAACAACAACAACAACAACTAGGGAAATGGAAACAATGGGGGTAACAATGACGGCAATGGTGCCAGGGGACGTGCTTTCATGATTGGTCAGGGTGATGCGAGGAATGATCCCAACGTTGTGATGGGTAAGTTCCTACTGGATGACTTCTTTGTTTCTGTTTTATTTGATTCGGGTGCCGATACTAGTTACGTGTCCTTAAAAGTTAGTCAGATGCTTAAGCGTACCCCAACACTTTTGAACACCAAGCATGCGTAGAACTAGCGAATGGTAAAAGTCTCAAGGCCACACACATAGTTAAGGGTTGTAATCTCGTCCTAGCTGGTCAGACCTTCTCTATCGACCTTATCCCAATTGTTCTTGGTAGTTTCGACGTCGTCATCGGGATGGATTGGTTGTCTCAACATCAAGCGGAGATTCTTTGCAAGGAGAAGATCGTCCAAATTCCTCGTTCAGGTAATGAACCTCTTGTGATTCGTGGTGACAAGAGTGGCGCGGTAGTGGGTATCATCTCTTTTCTTAAGGCCCAGAAGTGTTTACAAAAGGGCCACACAGCTATTCTAGCCCTTGTTACTGACACCTCAACGAAAGAGGAGAAGATAGAAGACATTCCGATCGTACGCGACTTTCTTGAGGTATTTCCTGAGGAATTACCTGGTCTTCCGCCTCATCGTCAAGTCGAGTTTCAAATCGAGCTAACTCCTGGAGCAGCGCCCATAGCTCGTGCACCTTATCAATTAGCCCCATCGGAACTAGAAGAACTGTCTCCGCAACTACAAGAACTCTTGGACAAGGGTTTCATTCGTCCTAGCTCTTCGCCCTAGGGAGCTCCAGTCTTATTTGTGAAGAAGAAAGACGGTACCTTTCGAATGTGTATTGACTATCGCGAACTCAACAAGGTAACGATGAAGAATCGTTATCCTCTTCCGCGTATCGATGACTTATTCGACCAGCTGCATGGGTCGAGCTTCTACTCTAAGATTGATCTGAGATCAGGCTATCATCAACTGAGAGTCAGAGACGAGGACATCTCCAAGACAGCATTCAGAACTCGTTACGGGCATTATGAGTTTCTAGTTATGCCTTTTGGATTGACAAACGCACCTGCGGTCTTCATGGATCTCATGAACCGAGTGTGCAAACCTTACCTGGATAAGTTTGTTATTGTTTTTATCGACGACATCCTGATCTATTCTAAGAGTCAGGAGGAACACGAGCATCACCTGCGACTTATTTTGGAACTTCTTCGAGCAGTGCAGCTTTATGCTAAGTTTTCGGAATGTGACTTTTGGCTTCGTGAAGTCCATTTCCTCGGCCACGTGGTAAATGGGGATGGGATTCATGTGGATCCATCCAAGGTTTACTCGATCAAGAACTGGCCTGCACCTCGTACGCCAACTGAAATTCGCCAATTCTTGGGTTTGGCGGGTTACTACAGAAGGTTTATCAAGGATTTCTCAAAGATTGTGCAACCTCTCACTTCACTAACTCAGAAGGGCGTCACTATCGTTGGGGTGATGCACAGGAGTCCGCGTTTCAGCATTTAAAGGAGAGACTTTGTAGCGCACCTATTCTCTCGTTACCAGAAGGCACAGTCGATTTCGTGGTTTATTGCGATGCGTCAATTCAAAGACTAGGTTGTGTGTTGATGCAACGTGAGAAAGTCATTGCTTATGCATCATGCCAACTTAAGGTTCACGAAAGGAACTACACTACACCCGATCTGGAGCTAGGAGCTGTGGTTTTTGCACTTAAGATATGGAGGCATTACCTATACGGTACCAAGTGCACCATTTATACCGATCACAGGAGTCTCCAGCATATCTTCGAACAGAAGGAGTTGAACATGCGACAGCGTCGGTGGGTTGAACTTCTGAATGATTACGAATGCGCGATCAAGTACCATCCGGGCAAAGCAAATGTTGTGGCCGACACCCTCAGTCGAAAGGAGACTAAACCTAAGCGTGTACGTGCGTTACAGCTTACCATCCACTCTAGTCTTCCCGCTCAAATTCGTGACCCTCAGGTTGAAGCATTGAAAGCAGAGAACATCAGGGCTGAGTCCTTGCGAGGATCGAAGAAACGGTTAGAACAAAAGGAAGATGGCGCTTACTACGTGACAAGGTGCATCTGGGTTCCATTTTATGGTAATCTACGTGAGCTTGTAATGGATGAAGCACACAAGTCTCGTTACTCGGTACATCCTGGTTCGGATAAGATGTACCACGATCTCAAGACTACGTACTGGTGGCCCCACATGAAAGCTAATATAGCGACCTACGTTAGTAAATGCTTGACTTATGCGAGAGTCAAGGTGGAATGCCAGAAACCATCAGGCCTACTTCAACAACCAGAGATCCCAACATGGAAATGGGAGCAAATTTCCATGGACTTCGTTACTGGCCTACCTAGATCTCAACGAGGAAATGATACTATTTGGGTGATCGTGGATCGACTGACCAAGTCTGCACACTTTCTGGCTATCAAGGAAACGGATAAGTTTTCTACTTTAGCAGACGTTTACCTGAAGGAAGTAGTTTCAAGGCACGGGGTGCCAACCTCCATCATTTCTGATCATGACGCGCGTTTTACCTCTGAGTTGTAGCAAGCGATGCAAAAATCCTTTGGTTCTCATCTAGACATGAGTACAGCATATCATCCACAGACGGATGGGCAATCTGAGCACACCATCCAAACCCTTGAAGACATGCTTCGAGCATGTGTAATCGACTTTGGTAACGGCTGGAAAAAACACCTCCCGTTAGTGGAGTTTTCGTAAAACAACAGTTACCACACCAGTATCCAGGCTGCTCCGTTCGAGGTATTGTACGGACGGAAGTGCCGATCACCTCTTTGTTGGGCAGAGGTTGGCGACAGCCAAATCACTGGCCCAGAACTCGTCGTAGACACAACAGAGAAGATTGCTCAGATACGACAACGAATGGCGGCAGCTCGTGACCGTCAGAAAAGCTACGCTGATAAGCGAAGGAAACCACTCGAGTTCCAGGTTGGGGATCGAGTACTACTTAAAGTCTCACCTTGGAAAGGGGTAGTTCGTTTTGGTAAACAAGGCAAACTCAACCCGCGATATGTTGGACCTTTCGAAATCACAGAGAAAATAGGCAAGGTGGCCTACAAACTGAACCTACCTGAAGAACTCAGCGGAGTTCACAACGTATTCCACGTGTTAAATCTGAAGAAGTGTATGTCAGATGAGACCCTCATAGTTCCTCTCAAGGAGCTCACAATCAACGATCAGTTATGATTTGTCGAGGAACCAGTAGAGATTACTGATTGAGACATTAAGGTTCTTAAGCGAACCAGAATACCCATTGTTCGAGTTCGTTGGAACTCCCGTCGTGGCCCAGAGTTCACCTGGGAACGAGAAGACCAAATGAAACACAAGTATCCCCAGTTGTTCAAGAAAAGTGAAACCACTACTGAGGCTGAAGCTACTACGGAATTTCAGGACAAAATTCCAAACCAACGGGGGGGATGATGTGACACCCCAGGAAAACCAGGAAAACCATGCAACCTAACTAGCTTCCTCAGTAACTACGTGCAAAATTTCAGGACGAAATTTCTTTCAAGTTGGGGATGATGTGACAACCCGAACTTTCAAGGTCTGTAGCTCTTCGTCACATGATTCTGTTTCTTGTTATTTCTCTTTCATATCCCTTATGACGATAGAACTTAGTAAATACTTGTGACGGTAATATAATTACTAAGCGTTTAATGTATATGTGTGTGTGAATTGGGCCGAACTTTGTGTCGTGTATATGGTTGGGCCGCACCCCAGACTATTGAAGCCCAATTGAAGCCCACCCTTTAATCTCTAGTGTTGGATGTCTTGTCAATGTATTTCAGCTGATTTGGGCTTAAGTCCATTATCACGGCCCAAAGGAGGAACCGCCCAAACATGTATTAATTATGTATACGTAACATGTTAATAATTAAACCAAAACTCAAACAAAAACCCTACCCTCCTCCATCTTTTACGTACGGCAGAAGAGGACCCCCCCTCTCTCGAGATAGCATCTTGTGCGATTAAATCTTTGGTTAGTGGGTTTATCAGTTGACATTCATATTTGCATGATGTTGTTCATATGTGATATTGAATGAGATCGATGATTAATTACTTATGATAATGTGTGCTATTGTTATATGATTCTGTGAATTGGTAATTATTTAGGGATGATCTCATATGATGGTGTATAATATTGATATTGTATAAAGATGATTAAGATGGTTGGTTATTAAACGAGTGTTACAAATCTAGTACACATATCAGACATATAATAAATCGGTTGGAATGCTATTGAGTGGTTGATAACTATGATGATTGTGATGTGGGCCGAATAACATGTGCAAGGTTGCTATTGTTTAAACATGATAGTGATTCTAATTTAGATCTAGGGAGGTATTAATTGACTGATGTTAATGATATTTGATGTTTGCATATAAGGTGGAGAAGTATTTGATATTAACTCACACACGTTAGGTATGGATTCTAAGATTGGGCTATACACACACTCCCGAAACTGGATTGACTAGACATTGGGCCGCACATTTAATTGTAATTCACAATCTTGAGTATGGGTTGACAAATAAGGGGAGGGTTTATAATGGTTGGGCTGCCCACCTGTTGTTGGGCCAGGACTGGGCTATAATTGGGTCGCTTGGGTAAACAAATTCTGGGTCGTAGGCCATGAACTGAATTGCGGCTAAACATACCTGGGCCACACTCGCACACTTACATCGGTAAAGCCCAGTGGGCCGCACATTAAGTTGATTGACGTAATAAACTGCTATGTGTTGTTAGTCGGTTATGCTTGTGATACGAAGTAACTTGTGACCCGAATGCTTATTATGTAATGTGTGGTTTAGCTTGGGAACCTAACTGTTTGATTTCATGATATTGGGGAATACGAACTTGTAACATGAGGGTGTTTGTGGTTCGTACACTTGCTATGATAAGTAGTAGGGATATGTGCCGTACTTGCTTGCTACTTGTGTAATACGTGACAATCTACGTGATGCAATGTGAACATAAACTGATTGTGTATACATGCATACCATAGGCTTTGACTGATTAATTGGAAAAAGTAACTTAACAAACCGAGCAAACCAAGGCGAGTTCACACTTTCTATAAGGCATGGGATTCCCGGTGGTTGGGAATGGGTAAAGGATTTAATCAGAAACTGTGTGATCTCCTGGTTTGGAACACGTACCACATCCTCCTTATTGAAGGGTGATAACATTGATACTAGACCAAAAACTCTATCATGAAATCCCTCATTTTATATCGACTTAATCGCCAGGCCAATGGCGAGCGGGTCATTAGTTAGATAGCGCTATTTAGGTTTGAAAAGCCTCACACCGTGCCGCAGAGGACGGGCGTGAACTAATGGATCTGGGCACTAGTCAATGATGATAGACATTGACGTTAGGGCACCAACTTACTTCAGTCAGTGCTCGATATGGTAACGGGTCTAGTGGATAACATGGGGTAGCCCCCACTGCTTATGGTTTGGGAAACAAGGATCTGATTAACTACTGATTTTCAAATGAACTTATGGTTTTTGGAACAACTTTAAATGGATAACCAACTATGAACTCGCTCAACTTTGTTGTTGACTCGTTGTTACATGCCTTGCAGGTCGTTAGAGGTTTAACTGGAGCTTGTAGGGGAGCAGGAGTCGTTGTGGGACTTGGACCGTTGTGTGCCATGTTAGACTTTATGAACATTTAAACTTATACTTTGGTTTTTAAACTTTATGCTTCCGCTTTTATTTATTTAATTACATTGTTCAATATGATTGGTGGCTGGATCCTGGTCAGTCACACCTCCTGCGGTGATACTCCGCTTATGGAGTTTGGGGGTGTGACACGAGACGAAGACGTCTCTAAGACAACATTCAGGACTCGTTACGGACACTATGAGTTCCTGGTCACGCCTTTCGAGTTGACAAACACACCTGTGGTTTTCATGGATCTCATGAATCGAGTGTGCAAACCATACTTGGATAAGTTTGCCATTGTTTTCATTGACGACATTTTGATCTATTCTAAAAGTCAGGAGGAGCACGAGCATCATCTGTGACTTATTCTGGAACTTCTTCGATCAGAACACTTCCTAGGCCACGTAGTGTGACTTTTGGCTTCGTGAAGCCCACTTCCTAGGCCACGTAGTAAATAAAGATGGGATTCACATTGATCCAATCAAGATTGACTCGATCAAGAACTGGCCTGCACCTCGTATGTCACACCCCCAAAATCCACACGCGGAGTATCACCGCTTGGAGGCGTGACATGACCAGGATCAAGCCACCAATCATATTGAACCATGTATGTAGTAAAAATAATTCAACCAAACAATATGAAAGGTGTTCAAAACCAAAGCATAGTTAAGTGTTTAGCGGAAGCATAAATGTAAAACCCAACGTAAGCAATAATTTTGAAATGTCATAAACGTTTAACATGGCATCCTCGATCCATGTCCCACAACGACTGTGCCTCCCAGTGCAAGCTCCATGAGTACCTAACGACCTGCAAGGCATGTAACAACGAGTCAACAACAAAGTTGAGCGAGTTCACAGTTGGTTGTTTAGTTATAGTATTCGTTTCGTAAACCGTATGTTTGTTTAGTAAACTATGTATCGTATTTATTTGTATCGCGGCCTTCCAGGCATGTTTGCAAAGATTTGTGGGGGTTTCCCATGTATTATAGACTAGTTGTATTTGTATCGCAGCCCTCCAGGCATGTTTGTGAAGTTTAGTATTCGTATCGCGGCCATTCCAGGCATGTGTGCGAAGATTAGTATTCGTATCGCGGCCATTCCAGGCATGTGTGCGAAGATTAGTATTCGTATCGCGGCCATTCCAGGCATGTTTGCGAAGATTAGTGGGGGCTTCCCATGTGTTACTAGTCTAGCTGTATCTATAAGTGACCTTCCCCTAACGAGGTCAGTGGTACGTATTCCAGTAACGATGAAAGTACAAGTAATCATTTAACCCCATTCCCAACCCCGGGAATCCCATGCCTTGGTAAGAGTGTGAACTCACCTTGGTTTGCTCGATATGCTAAACTATGTGCTCACAAGTTATCAATCAAGTCCTATAGTAAGCACGTATACTTAATCAGTTCAAGTTCATAAGGTTTCGCATGCAATCAATGCCACAAATTGTGCCTACGCAATTAACACGTATCACATAAGCAGTTAATCAAGTCATGCAATTCATGTTTCATATAGATATCCTTCGCAGTTTCTTCTAACATAGTTATCCAATAACACACTTAACAGAGTTATCAGGCTTAACAAGATTAACATACTTACCAAGGTTAACAAGCTTAACAGGATTAACACATTTAACTGAGTTACAGACTTAACATGGTTAATAACTTAACAGAATTTGCATGCTTAACTTAACAAAGAACACATGATGAAACACATATATTACGAAATCACTCGGACGAAATCCCTCTGAGTCGAAATCCCTTTGGGCCGAAAACACTTGGGCCGAAGTCCCCAAGGTGTTTTCGTTGGGATAGGGTCTTCGTTGGGTGGAGGGTTTTCGTCGGATACCTCATCATCAATAACAGTTATACAAATCAATTCATGACATCAATTTAATCATCACACAATCATATTGCACATGTATATACATATTGTTCTTTTAAAATAGCCGACAAAGACTGCTGTGCATGATAGTTCTCCACATGAAACTTGATAAATTCTCCTGACAACACATGTGTGATTTTGACTACTAGAAGGTATAAGACTGGCCGATTATTAGGTTGTCACATGTATTGGTAATGATCATGATATCCATTTATAATTTTCACATATTCCTACAACTTGTCAGTGGATCACATGCATACAATCCATCATCCCTAGTATGTATTACACGTAAACAGATCATACCAAGTCACGAAATTAAATAAACTACCAATCATTGTCCAATCATGAATCTTTATCAATATCATAACCCTTTTTCTTAATTCATACATACCACCAACTCTATAGATTGTGATGCTATAAAAGAAATAGATTCTGACAATTTGCAGATCATCATGTGCGGCCCACTCTCATGATCGGCAACAATAACAATTTCAAAATCACCAAGTGCGGCCCACTCATACAAAATCATTATTTTATTAAATTCTAGATCAATTACCAATAAATCAAGACACTTCACACATGGCCAACCTTGACCAAATCATGATTAGGATGACCCACTGATTCATGCAATCTTATGTTCTAAACATAAATACTCAGACAATTCTGAACATACATCACATCGGTGCACATATAGATAAAAGCAATCAATTCAAAACTAAAACAAATAAGATTATACTAACCACAATCTCGATCAAGTGGAATGATGCCTCGAGGAGGGGATGTCTACTGTCGTCGTGATTCAAGAACCTCTAGGGTTTGGCGACTAATCTTTTTACGTGATAGTGGGGAACAGATATTAAAACAGATTATTACTGGGCCAAAGCCCAGTTGTTGTTTTCGCTAGCCCACCTTCTTACGAAAACACTAAGGTGTTTTCATCAAAAAGGGTTTTCGTGGGGGAGGGTAGGGTTCCACCATCTTGTTTTTAATTATTTAATCAATACAATATGCATAACATCTATACACATAACATGTACACTACAATCTACAATCAACACTTGTATTGCACATCAAGTAATTATAAAAACACACTTGCAAATAAGTAATAAGTTAAATCGAATAGAGACCTTGAAACTCGGGTTGTCACATCGTACTCCAACCGAAATCCGTCAATTCTTGGGTTTGGCGGGTTACTACCGAAGGTTTATCAAAGATTTCTCAGAGATTGCACAGCCTCTCACTACTTTAACTCAGAAGGGTGTCACCTACCGATGGGGTGATGCTCAGGAATCCGTGCTTCAACAGTTAAAACTGAAACTTTGTAGCGCCCCCCATTCTTTTGTTACCTGAAGGCACAGAGGACTTTGTGGTTTATTGTGATGCGTCTATCCAAGGACTTGGTTGTGTGTTGATGCAACGTGAGAAAGTTATTGCTTACGCATCACGCCAGCTCAAGGTTCACGAAAAGAACTACACTACCCACGATTTGGAGCTGGGAGCAGTAGTGTTTACACTCAAGATATGGAGACATTACCTGTACGGTACCAAGTGCACCATTTACACCGATCACAGGAGTCTCCAGCATATATTTGATCAGAAGGAGTAGAACATGCGACAGCGTCGGTGGGTCGAACTTCTGAATGATTATGAGTGCGCAATCAAATATCATCCCGGCAAGGCCAACGTTGTGACCGATGCCCCCAGTTGTAAGGAAACTAAACCTAAGCGTGTACGTGCGTTACAGCTTACTATTCACTCCAGTCTTCCTACCCAGATTCGTGACGCTCAGATTGAAGCATGGAGGGAAGAAAACCTCAAAGCTGAGTCCCTGCGGGGATTAGAGAAACGGCTAGAACTAAAGGAAGATGGTGCTTACTATTTAGCGGGGCGTATCTGGGTTCCATTTTATGGTAATCTACGTGAGCTTGTGATGGATGAGGCACACAAATCTCGTTACTTGGTACATCCTGGCTCTGATAAGATGTACCACAATCTGAAAACCACATACCGGTGGCCTAGTATGAAGGCTAACACAGCGACCTATGTTAGTAAATGCTTGACGTGTGCCAGAGTTAAGGTTGAATACCAGAAGCCATCAGGACGACTCCAGCAACCCGAGATCCCAACATGGAAATGGGAGCAAATTTCCATGGATTTCGTCACTGGCTTACCTAGATCTCAGCGGGGAAATGACACCATCTGGGTGATCGTGGATCGACTAACTAAGTCTACACACTTTCTGGAAATCAAGGAAACTGACAAGTTTTCCACACTTTTCGCAGACATCTATCTGAAAGAAGTAGTCTCTAGGCACGGAGTGCCAACTTCTATCATCTCTGATCGAGACTCACGCTTTACATCCGAGTTGTGGCAGGCGATGCATAAATCCTTCGGCTCACCTAAACATAAGCACAACCTATCACCCTCAGACGGATGGGCAGACTGAACGTATCATCCAGACCCTAGAAGACATGCTTCGAGCGTGTGTTATCGATTTTGGTAACAGCTGGGAAAGACACCTACCTTTAGTGGAGTTCTCATACAACAATAGTTACAACACCAGCATCGAAGCTGCTCCATTCGAGGCTTTGTATGGGCAGAAATGCCAATCACCTCTATGCTGGGCAGAAGTTGGAGATAGCCAAATCACTGGCCCAGAACTCGTTGTCGTCACAATGGAAAAGATTGCTCAAATCAGACAAAGAATGGCGGCAGCTCGTGACTGTCAGAAAAGCTACGCGGATAAGCGTAGGAAACCGCTCGAGTTCCAGGTTGGGGATCGTGTGCTACTTAAAGTCTCACCATGGAAAGGTGTGGTCCGTTTTGGCAAACGGGGCAAACATAATCCGCGATATGTCGGAATTTTTGAAATCACTGAGAAAATCAGCAAGGTGGCTTACAGACTAAATCTGCCCAAAGAACTCAGGGGTGTTCACAACATCTTCCATGCGTCGAATCTGAAGAAGTGTTTATCAGATGAGTCCCTCATTATTCCTTTCAAGGAACTTACTATCGACGATAAGTGTGCTTCCTCAAGTAACCGGTGGAAATTACGGATCGGGAAATCAAGACTCTTAAATGAACTAAGATACCTATTGTTCGAGTATGTTGGAACTCCCGTTGTGGCCTAGAGTTCACTTGGGACGGGAGGATCGGATGAAACATAAGTACCCCAGTTGTTTAAGAAATGTGAGTCCAATGCTGAAGCTACTTCGGAATTTCAGGACGAAATTCCAAACCAACAGGGGGATGATGTGATACCCCAGGGAAATGCATAACATAACTAGCTTCTCTAGTGACCATGTGCTAAATTTCGGGACGAAATTTCTTTCAACTTGGGGATGATGTGACAACTCATATAAATCCTTGTTACGTTTCGCTTTACTTTGTAATTAGACGTACGTTATATGAATTGAATGTGTTGTTTGATTATTTTCTTGAATGATAACGAAACTTGGTAATGTGTGATGTGAATTACGTGAAACCAAAACCCAAAATTGAGATATTGGAATACCTTATTTTGTGAAATGAAGCGTTGTAATATATTTCTTTGTGATACGAAACGTTTTAATTAGTTATTTCGTGAAACTTGTGAAACCGTCACTTAGTACGAAACCGCCACTTAGTAAACCCAACCCAAACCCACCCCCTCTCCTTTTTGCGCCACCAACAAGCCCAACCCCCACCCCAATTCCCTTGTGCGAAATATTAAGCCCAAACCCACACCCTCATCTTCCTTGCAGCCCATTAAGCCCAACTTCCCTTGTGTTTTAATATATACGTACATGCATGGATCAAGAAAGAAAAAAACAGAAACCCTAAACAACCCCTAGAGTGCGACGGCCAGGAAGAAACCCCCCCCCCCCCCTGCGCAAAACCCCCCTCTTGTTCAGCTTCTTGATTCGCCTTTCACTTCCTCGTTATCCCTTCTCTTGCTCCAAGGTTAGTATTCTTGATTTGGATTGTGATTCATGGTGTGATTTTGTGGAAACATGGCTGTGATTTTTAGTTGTTATGCTAGGGTTTTGTTTTTAAATGGTTAATTTAGGTTGAGTATGCGATTTGTTGAATTGATTGATGATATGTATGCATAAATGATCATTGGCTTCGTTTTTGTGAAAATCATGATGTTTTATATCTAGGGTTTTGTGATTATTGATATGATTAGGTGATTATTGATGGTTAATCATCTGTTAGTTCTTATTATGAAGTGTCGGGATCGTTTACATGCGTTTTGGTGTCGTTTAAATGTAAAACAAAATGCTGATTGACGAAAACAGCCAACTTTAGTTGGCTGTAAACGGACCGTTATAAATCGAAAAATTGATTTTCTGAATTCTAAATTATATGATTTCAAAAAACCCTTCAAATGGCGCTAGAATCATATTTTATGAGGTGCTTTGCTATTTTTAAAGGCATGTTTTGTACAGCAGCAAAAGCTGCATTTTTTCTGCAGAAAATGCATGATATGTTTTTCGTCATAACTTGTAATCTGGATAGAGTCAGGTCATGAAATTCGTACAGCAGATGGCCACGGGTGTCATCATAAATCTCCAACTAGAATTTCATCAATCGGACTTACGATAAATTTTAAATGAATTTTTCTGTTAACTGCAGTCAGAAAGTGACGAATCTGACTGCAGCCCGGTAAATGATTTTTATAAAAGAATTGGTAATGAATTGAGTCCCGCGATTTTTACACAATGTGATGTGGACCGTTTAGAACGTTCTTTAAATTAATTAGAATTTTGGAATAAGTTAACTATTTTATAAAAATACCCGAAAACAGCCCAGTTTTGGATGTTAAAGCTAAAACAATATAAGTTGTGATTTGTGTGTCTAGAGGTCAGTTATGCAATCTGATAATGATCCAACTTGTTATTTGTCAACGAAAGGGTTATGTGAAGTATTTTGTGCTTGTTCATGAGTAGTATAGGTGGATTATGAATATGTTCGTGAACTGTCAAAGTGAGTGCATGTTATGTAGGAGCTTCGTGCCTTATTTGAACCCACTAATGAACTAAATGGTAATCATCTAGGATGTGATCGACCTACCTTGACTGTTAACCATTGTTAAGAGACCAACCGAGCAACCAAAGGTGAGTTCACACTTTTTCTACAAAGCATGGGATTCCCGGTGGTTTGCGAATGGGTTAAATAACAACAATCCCCCTTGGGTGGGATGCAACCTACGTATTCTCCTTGGGTAGAACACGTACCTCCGCTCTCCTTGGGAAGAGCGACAACCTTAAACATACTAGACAACAACTCTATCTTAAGTCCCTCATTTTTATATCGAATTAATCGCTGGGCCATTGGCGAACGGGTCATTAGTTAAATAGCGCTATTAGGTCTGACAAGCCTCACACCATGCCGTAGAGGACGGGAGTGGACTAATGTACTTGGGCACTTAGTCAATGATGATAGACATTGACTCAGGGCACTCAACATAACTTAAGTCAGTAGTCGATATGGTACGGGTCTAGTGGTTTAAAACAATGGGGTAGCCCCCACGACATGTGGTTATGAGAACAAGGAACTTAACAACACATGGTTTTGGAATAACTTATGGTTTTTGGAACAACTTTAAAACAGACAACCAACTGTGAACTCACCAACATTTTTGTTGATATGTTACTACATGCTTTGCAGGTCGTTAGGTACATGGCTGGAGCTTGCACGCGGAGTGGGCGTTGTGGCAAGGAATCCACAGTTGGATTCCTACTAATGAACTTTATGATTTAAAAACTGTTTTATGGGTTTTAATACTTTATGCTTCCGCTAACTTTTAAACTTGGTTTTGGATTTTGGTTTGGTGAACTTTAAACGGTTGATTTGCTATAATTTTACTTTACTTTATTTAATTGTTCAGTATGATTGGTGGTATGATCCTGGTCAGTCACACGCCTCGTGGTAATACTCCGCTTGTGGATTTTGAGGGTGTGACACTGGGAGACATTCCAAGCCGCTCTCAGTACAAATCTTAATCTCAGTACTGCATTTCATCCACAGACCGATGGTCAGACTGAGCGCACGATCCGCACCCTTGAAGACATGCTTCGTTCATGCGTTATAGATTTTGGTGGTAATTGGGATTTGCATTTACCTTTAGTAGAATTCTCGTACAATAACAGTTATCATGCTAGTATTCAAATGGCACCCTTTGAGGCATTATATGGTTGAAAATGTCGATCGCCTATTGTATGGCACGAGATCGGAGACGCACAAATCACCGGTCCTGACTTACTACAAGAAACGACTGACAAGATCCGCCAGATACGAGACAATCTCCTGAAAGCTCGGAGTTGTCAAAAGAGTTACGCTGATAAATGCCGCAAGCCCCTTGAGTTTGAAGTCGGTGATCACGTACTCCTAAAGGTTTTACCTTGGAAGGGGGTGATCCGATTTGGCAAGAAAGGGAAGCTAGCGCCACAATACATGGGTTCCTTTAAGATTCTTGAAAGAATTGGAAGGGTGGCCTACCGACTTAAATTACCGGAGAAACTCAGCAACGTACATCCTACTTTCCACATCTCAAACCTCAAAAAGTGCCTAGCTAAAGAAAATCTTCACGTAACTCTCGAAGACTTTCAAGTAAACGAGACTCTACACTTTGTGGAAAAGCCTGTAGAAATCATGGATCAAGAGACCAAGAAACTTCGACGCTCACACATTCCCATAGTGAAGGTTCGCTAGGAAGGCAAAAGCGGCGCCGAGTTCACTTGGGAACTCGAAAGTAAGATGAAAGCTAAATATCCACAACTCTTTGTTACGCCTGCTCCTTAATTTCGGGACGAAATTTCCTAAAGTAGGGGAGGCTGTAACAACCCGACTTTTCAGATCGTTACCTGTCGCCGTCATTTCTTTCCTAAATGCTTGTACTCTAAAGATTTGATTAACGCAAAGGGTTAAACTATATTTTGAATGCATTTTAAACGCATATTACAATGTTTACTTAATCACGATTGTCGCATTTAAAATGCTATCTATAACGCTTGATACTTAAACACTTATCGCAACGCAAACTCAACGCCAACTCGATACGCGGATTTATTTATGTTATGTGTGCTATTTTGTGTGATCACTTGTTTAGAATGTTATGTGGTTATCAACGCAACGCTTATACGCTCGAACGCTCACTCGCAACTCGATTAAAGGCAACACAACACTTAACAAACGAACCAAAGCTACAAAACTAACAAACGCAAACCCGGCCGTCCGAATGGCCATCCGCCCGGATGGAGCCATCGGGACACCGCCACTCGCACACCAACTTAACCCCTCGTCCTCCTCTATAAATACCCGCCGTACACCCTCATTTCAACACTTTGACACTCCCATCCGCTCCCAAGTCTCAGACACGATTCAAAGCCTATTTGTAAGCTTTTTCTCCCAAATCTTCTTCAATCTTCATTCTATTTCACTTCTACTCCATTTTCTTCATCAAAATCACACTCACACACACGCACACTTTAACTTTTTCTCAAAAACCCTCGATTCCAACCATTTCGAAGATAGTTTCCACTCATTTTGCTTAGGTAAACTGTTGTGGAGCATCATTCACTCGAGATGGGATCAAGTTATGAAAAAATTCAATGTTTCTCAACTTATTTCTAAACTTCTTTTCAGTTTTTACACAATATTGGAGGAATCAGGACTCAGTTAGACTCTCGACTCTTTCCATAGTCGAGAACCTGCTCGAAAAACTGGTTTCCACCAAAGAGATGGACCGATTAATGGGTCAAACATGAATTTTCATCAAGAACAACCCATTTGTCAGAATGGGCAGAGCCCATCCGGTCGAATGGACTGGATCTGGCATTTTTACGTTGTTTGACACGTCGTCACTCCATCTCCGTTAACTAAAACCTTTCATTTAAGAAAATTTTGCAAAAACTTCTAACGCAGCCCATCCGTCCGAATGGACCATGTCCACCCGTCCGGATTGGCTTTGCACCACTCTAAACTTTACCTTCCGTTTTTAAATACCAAGTTTCACATCGGATTTTATCGTTCGAAACAAAACAGCCCTTCCAACCGAATGGGGTCCATCCGCTCGGATGACACCCATCCGTCCAGGTGGCGTCTATCCGTCCGGATGACACCCATCCGTTCGGATGTCGTCCATCTGTCCGGATGGCGTCCATCCGTCAGGATGAACTGTCAAACACTTAACCCGCTCGACATTTTGTTTACGACCGTTTAGCCCTGAGGAAGACTTATACATCTGTTTTCGTAGGCAGGCTGACCTGACGCGTTCCCTTCAATCTAAGCAGATCGTGTTTCTTGATTAGGACACACACTATGGGTATACTCAAACCCATTTTCTTTTAACGCGCTTTTTGGTGTTACATGCGTTCTATATCAAAACACAACACACAACGCAAACACTTTATAAACACTAACCGCTCCCGCATGCTATACGTGATTTGTTGAATGCTTGTTACTATGCTTATACAGTGTTACACTAGACTGCCTCTAGCAACGATAGTACTATAGTTTGGACTCAGCACCTGTGTGACAGGGGTTGCTAGGGATCACATTACTTTACTTCACGTGTTCGCTTCGGTGAACATGTGTCGCACATACTCTACAACTCAGTCTCGTGGTTAGGTTGTATCATTGTAGATAGTTACATGCTTCGCCCGTTACGTGTTACATGCTAGTTATGCGTAAACACTTTTATACTATTATCTATGCAAACTTGTGTACTCACATATACTTTATGTATTGACTTTTATTTTAACATATGTGACAAGTTGATTGGATGTTATGCTGCAAACCAGTTAGGAAGTCTAGAAACTCACCAAATAAAATCTGAGTTGTCGGAATGGAACTTGTTTTTGAGACTTAATATTTGTAATGACTGTTTTTCTTTATTTGTTTAATAGTATGGGATATTGAACCTTATAAATATTGTCATTTAATAGTTGCTATGGATTCTCATGAACAATCTGTTTCGCTCAGTGCCACGCCCCGATGATTCCGCCATCGGTTGGGGTGTGACAATTACCCATCATAAACCTAAGCTATCATATCAAAGATTCTAGAGATCTTGTTATGATTCCAGTGGGCAATTTGGAACCCATGAAACCACTTGATATGGTGTCATAAACAAACTCTTAGACCTTAGATATTACTTTCATATATACATACCTTTACTACTTTAAATTGTTAGTTCCGATTCTAAACACCCCCATAAACTCCAACACCGAACACGTTCATTCTCCTATTCTCATTAACTCGTCAATACATGGATAATCGGAAGACTTAGCAATTTTGTGAGTACACTTGACCTGTTTTACTTTTAAAACACTTTGGGTTGTAACATGTTATTATATAAACTTCACATTCACACACTTAAACATGCTTTATACTCTTAATCCTATATACATGCTACTTGTTTACTTAGGTTCATGCTAGATTATACATGCTTTATGTCATTAACTTTGCTAAGCCCCAACTTAACAGATATAGCGCTATAGGAGTAGCACACCGCCCGTCGGGGTCTTGTTAAGTCTTTATTCATTCTTAAACGGTCTCGCCACTTTTGTGGCGAGGGATGCTAAATACTAGTGGACACTTGGGTTTGACATATTGCGATGCATGCTAGTTACCTTGTTTACAAATTGTTATGTGGATTCGAGAAAATGCTTTTATACTTATGCCATATTTATACAAACCTTGTGTACTCACCAATTCTTTCGCATTGACACTTTATTTTGAACATGTTACAGGTTTAACGATGATGTTGATGATACATGGAACATAGCAGGATGCCTAGATACTCATTTTAAATTTTGTATACTTATTGTAATGTAATTCTTTCATTTCAAGTTGTTGTAATTGTATTTTCCTTTCCAAGTTGTAATCAAATTCTTACAAAAATAAAATGAAATTCATTATTTAAATACTTGTTTCAAATTCTAGTGTTATGTGTGATGAGCAATCTATCTTCGTCTCACTCCGATGTTTCTTCCATCGGTTGGGGTGTGAAAGTGTCCCATGTTTGCGCAAACTCTCACAAGTGCAACACCCGTGTCTTTCAACGGCCTACCAAGGAGGAATATTAACAACCGTAAAGAACTGATTGACAAATTCTCTCAACACTTTAGCTAACAACGCTGGCATACCAAGGACCCAACTGACATTTTACAGGTTCGTAGGCCTAACAATGAGTCGTAGAAAATTTGTTGACTAAATCGGAATTCTTTCTCTTTTTCTGAACTTGTTCTGTGAACAAAGTTCATCTTTTTCTGAAAATTTATCTTTCCAAAACTTGTTATAAAAAGATTTCTTTTTATAACCCAAACCGGCTTCTGTATTTTTCTTTTTGTAACCTGATTTTCCCGATTTATTATAAAAAGATTTCTTGCCCTTCAAATTTCCTATTTTTTCGGCAAGTTTTTTGCTTTCCGATTTTTCAATTTCCACCAATTTAAACACTTTTCAATCTTTTCCACAATCACATTATAAATCAGAAATTCATCATCTGAAAAGAATTTGTCAGATCCAACCATGAGATATGCCAATAATATTGGATCATCATTCGTTTTTATATCAGATTCAGATTTTGAGTGTTTCAAATAATTCTTGTGAAAGCTCTCCTCATCTTCATCTTGTGATTTGGAAACATCATTTTTAGCGGAATGATTTTCATCGTTCAAAACATTTTCAAAAACTACCACCTCTGATTCACCAACATCAGATTTGGTGTAAGTTATATCAATATTTTCAGGTAATTGATCAACCATGTTGATTGCCTTATCCACCTTCTCACCATCATAAAATGTATAATTTCCCTCCATTGGTGGAGGAACCTGATGATATTTGGACCTAATACCTTTTTTATTCTTTTCTTTTCCAAAGTCATTCTTATCTGGTTTAATAATGAATATGCGTTTAAGGTTGTAAGAAGAAGCATGATAACTATGCAATTTACTGTTCTTTTGTTCATTTTCAACCAATTCACTGTTAAGCACATCAACTTGATCATATATTTAGTCAACGTTAATTGTGTGATAACTGGTGATTTACGACTTCTAATTTCATGATTAACAGGCGATTAACACGATAATAAATAATGTTCAAGACGCAAATTAACTTAATTAAGCCCTTGGAGTGCTCAGGAACGTTTATACGACTTTACAGTGCGCGAACGGTAGTTTACAGAGAAACCTGCTGAATATTACATGACAACGAACTGATACCGTACAAGATACTGACAACGCCGACAAATATTAAATTTTTACGATATATTTTAGCTTCGTAAGTAAATTCTAGTGACTACAGTCGAAACCAGATCGAAAAACGGATTAAAGACGACAACGATACAATTTTTCGCGACTATTACCGTAACCGACGAACGGGCAGGCAACCAACGACTACCGACCGTATTTTTGTGTATTTTAATTTTTAACGTTAAACGGGGTTCAGGATTTGACAACGGGTCTCGTAGGAACTACGGGCCACTTACACACGAGATGGGCTTGTGGGCCCTGGGCCCAAGCCCAAAACCTGCAAGCCTAAACCTACACATAATACATTAGATCTTTACTACAAGGTTTTTCTTGTAAATCCATCCAAAAATCCCTTCAAGATCTAAATAAAATCAACTCAAGATTTTGAAATCTCTACAAATCTTTCCATAATCTCTATAAGATCTTGCAAGATCTCAACCTCCCTATATAAGAAACCTTACCTCTCCACTCAAAATAAAACACAGAGAACAATTGAGGGCCTGGTCCCTTTTACTCTCCCTCACTCTCGATCTCTACATACACAAAGAAACACAGAGAAGCCAAACATCCAATTTTCTCCTGCTCTCCCACTCGACCCCCCCTCTGTTATCGGCCAACCACCACCATCTTTTGGTGGTGGCGGACTTCAGCAGCAACACCACCACCACCACAGGCGGCGACGCTGTGGTGGGTGGTGCCGGTCGGTACTCCAAGCGAGAAAGAGAGAGAGACCGAGATGAGGAGGTGGGAGGTGGTGAGCGACGACTGTTCAAGAAGAGAGATGGGCGATGAGAGAGAGCGGACGACAGAGATGGAGCCGACGTCGGAGGACGGCAGCGGCGCCACCGTAGACGGCGGCGGCAGCGGTGGTTTTTGTTTCTGTCCGACAATTTTCGGTAAAACCCTCTCCAATTTCTTTTTTTTTTCTGAGAATTGATGGTGATGATGAGCCTGCAGAGAAGATGATGGTGATGCTGAAGATGGCTCGAGTGCTTGGTTCAGCCCGGGGTCACGTACCGTTCAGATTCGGTGTAACGGGTTCGAGTTAAAGTTTGTTCCGGGTCTCGGCTCAGGAAGCCGGAATGGTTCGGGTTCTTCTAGTGGGTTCGAGTTCAAGTCCAAAACCGGTCAGCAGGTCAACGAGTTCGGGACGGTCAACATTTCGGTTCGGGTCAACGGTCAGAATTTCGGGTCAGATTTGGTTCCAGGTCAAACCTGGTCAACAGAAGTCAAAGAACAGTCAACTCCGAGGCCGGTAACTGTTAAATGACACGAATGTTTGTTTATATTTCGTTATTTTTAGATTTTTAGACTACGCGACCCGAACTCGAACCATTTCGTTTATAATTTAGTTTATATTTTGAAATGCTTGACGATATTTGATTTCATTGCATTGGTTATTGATTGAATTTTGAAAATATAAAGACAACTTGTGTTGTCGGGGCGTCCAAAAACAGAGGAAACTCTGCCCGTTTTTCGAGATAATCCGTAAAACGAATGTGTTTTTATTTAAAAACGAGAACTAACGACTATTATAGAAACAAACACAAATGTATATTATTTCCGCCGACACTTTATAACTCACAAAGACGACGATGACGCAAACTATTTTTACAAAATAAATATAATTTATTATATTTATATTTCAAACGTTAAACTCGAATCATTTTATAAAAATAAATATAGTTATATATTTATTTTCGAACATAACAACTCGACGATTCTTTTATAAAATAAGTATAACTTTTATATGCTTATTTCAAACGCCTAAACGGCACATACACATATTTTAACAATTTTCATACAAGACGCGATATATAATACGAGTTGTTATATAATATTCTTTACGTACACCTACGACTTCTCGGGACGACAAAGCGATCTTATCGATATGTATTTTTTACATAAATATTTATATATACTAAATCTCTCGAGAACTAAGTCTTTCCAAGACTTACTAAACTATTATCAACAATAAGCGAAACTTAACGAATATAACTTAGTCATTTTCGTTAAGTTAACAATTTACCGTCGAATCGTTCAGTTAACGATTCGGTAGAGCTCGGTAACACGTAGATTAGTTACCGCATTAATTAGAAACTTATAAGATATTCCGTGTTAGGAATATTGTAGAATGCACGCTAGCAAGTCAAGTCTTGGAAACGATGTCACACCCCCAAAATCCACCTACGGAAAACCACCGCTTGGAGGCGTGACTGACCAGGATCCAGCCACCAATCATATTGAACACGCAAGTTAATAATTAAAAGTTTACCCAGTACCATCAGTATCCAAACAAAACACAGTTTAAGTTGCAAAGCGGAAGCATAAAGTTCAAAACCAAAACATAAGTTTAAACATTTCAAAGTTTAACATGGCACACAGTATGTCCATGTCCCACAACGACTCTCTTCCATGCAAGCTCCAGCTAAGTACCTATTGACCTGCAAAGCATGTAGTAACGAGTCAACAACAAGTTGAGTGAGTTCACGGGTGGGTGTTCATTTTTAAGTTGTTCCAAAAACAGTTTCCTTTATCTGGCATCCTGCCGTGGGGATTACCCCATAGTTGAAAACGTGATTTGTTTACCCATTTACTCTGGCAATACAGCCGTGGGGGCTACCCCATGTTAGTTCTCTGGCATTTCGGCCGTGGGGGCTACCCCATGTATACACTAGACTCGTTACCATATCGACTGCTGACTGTAGTCATGTTTATGTGCCCTGAACTGTCAATGTCTATCATCATTGACGTGCCTAGATCCATTAGTTCACGCCCGTCCTCTGCGGCACGGTGTGAGGCTTGTCAGACCTAAATAGCGCTATCTAACTAATGACCCGCTCGCCATTGGCCCGGCGATTAAGTCGATATAAAAAGGATGGACTTCATGATAGAGTTTTGGTCTAGTACGAGTTATCTGTCCATGAGGACGAGGAATTATATTCCTGAACCAATACTGTCCTACCCAAGAAAGGACGAGGAATCCATATTCCTTAACCCCAATTCCCAACCCCTGGGAATCCCATGCTTTGTAGAAAGTGTGAACTCACCTTGGTTTGCTCGGCAGATACACAGAAAGGTCAATCAAGCTATATTGTGGTCAACCACGTCCTAACATAGTTGTACCATACAAGTCAGGTTCATATTTAGGTAGCGCACGTATGTTTTCTACACACATTTGCATACACGTATTGATCATGGCACACACGTATAAATACTTCAGTTAATCAACAGGGCACAAACACATCCAATAGCCTCATCTACGTAAATAAGCAAAGTCCAAGAATGCGGCCCAAATAGTTGGGCTCGTAATAGCATGCAAGTCCAAAACAGTGTGTACGTGTATATGGTCTCGAGTCGAGACTAGAGGTCCCGAGTCGAGACTGTGCGGTCTCGAGTTGTAGCCTACAAGTTCTCGAGTCGCAACTGAGGAGGTCTCGGGTCATACGTTTATCACTCGAAACTAGGCGGTCTCGAGTCATGTCTCGAGTCGCAACAAGACTCGCAACCATGATCTCGAGTCATGCTGTTTATGCTGGTAATGTGTGGTCTCGAGTCGAGACTAGGGGTTCTCGACTCGCAACCTATGTTGCAACCGCGGTCTCGAGTTGTCCTGGGTTGGTCTCGAGTCGAGACCAGGGGTCTCGACTGGCACACCTGCTGATTGCCAGCATTTGTACTAACCAATAGTATTTCGATTTCATGATATGGTGTACTATCCAATGGTAAAGCACAAACATGTTCCCTTGTCTAACAATTAACCGAAATGGATCAAACAATAAGTTTTTCAAATATTCAAGGCACATTCATAGCATATTCATGTTGTTCATCATACATTCAAATAGTTCATCATTTTAGGGTTTTTATTATAATCAACATGCTTCATCAAGAAAATCTATCCTAGCATGGACTCAAGTTAGTAACATCATCGGTTCCTACATCTAGCATATTTAATCAATATAATAGCATACTTATATATGATTTATCATCAACATATGCTAATTTGATTTCATTGAACACAAACCTCCTCATTCATACCTAAACATAACCAAACCATTCGGATTCAAACCCATATAGAGCCGATTACAACCATTCATGATCAATCACATATTATATATACCAAGACAACATTTCATCATCATATATAACATCATCATCCGAAATAAAACACATAACATGCATCACTAACCTATATCATCACACATCAACACCTTTAATCATGTATATACATGTGTTTGCAAGGAAATCACTAACCGGTTCAAGTATGGGTTCAAAGGTGTGAAGTAGTAATGAATGAAGCTTCCAAATGGGTGTGTACGAGCTGATCCGAGAGTCCCTTGTGGTCGCCGGTTTGATCCGAGAGAAAAGGATAGGAGAGGTGGTGCTTGATCTCTAGGGTTTATGGTTTTTCTAGAGAGAGAGAGTGTAGAGGAGGGTGTGTGTGAGAGTGAGTGTTGGTTTGGGGGTTTTATACTTGGATTCGGGTTTCGAGAGGTGCATGGCCCAACCGGCCCAACTGTTACTGTTTACTCGAGACCGAGTGGTCTCGAGTCGAGTCCTTGTGTCTTGGTTCCGACTCACTACATATCTACTTGTATAAAACTATATTTTATACGTACACATTGATAACACATAGCACGTCAAGGTAATCACGGACTTTTATTTACTAATATATAAACACATAACATTCAACCATGTTACATCGAGATACAAGAAAGGGTTTTAAATTACGAGTTGTCACATTATCCCCAAGTTGAAAGAAATTTCGTCCCGAAATTTAGTAAGTACTCACTGAGGAAGCTAGTTAAGTTGTATGGTTTTCACTGGTTTTCCTGGGGTGTCACATCCTCCCCCCGTTGATCTGGAATTTCGTCCCGAAATTCCGTAGCTTCAGCCTCAGTAGTGGTTGTACCGTTTGCGAATAGTTGGGGATACTTTTGTTTCATCTGATCTTCGCGTTCCCAGGTGAACTCTAGGCCGCGACGTGAGTTCCAACGAACTCGAACGAGAGGTATTCTAGTGTTCTTGAGGACCTTAACATCCCGGTCCGTGAATTCAACTGGTTCCTCGACGAATCGTAACTGCTCGTCGATAGTGAGTTCCTTCAGAGGAACTATGTGGGTCTCATCTGACAGACACTTCTTCAGATTCGACACGTGGAAAACGTTGTGAACTGCACTGAGTTCTGCTGGTAAGTTCAGTATGTAGGCCACCCTGCCTATTTTCTCGATGATTTCAAAAGGTCCGACGTATCGTGGGTTAAGTTTGCCTCGTTTGCCAAAACGAACCACACCCTTCCAGGGTGAAACTTTGAGTAGTACCCGCTCCCCAACCTGGAGCTCAAGTGGTTTCCTGTCCTTATCGGCGTAGCTTTTCTGACGGTCACGAGCTGCCGCCATGCGTTGTCGTATTTGGGTAATTCGTTCGGTTGTGTCTACCACAAGTTCTGGACCAGTGATCTGACTATCCCCCACCTCTGCCCAACAAAGAGGTGACCGGCATTTACGCCGGTACAATGCCTCAAACGGAGCAGCTTTAATGCTGGTGTGGTAGCTGTTATTGTACGAGAATTCCACAAGTGGCAGGTGCTTTTCCCAGCTGTTTCCAAAGTCGATTACACATGCACGAAGCATGTCTTCTAAGGTTTGAATAGTGCGCTCAGACTGCCCGTCCGTCTGAGGGTGATACGCTGTGCTCATGTCTAACCGTGAGCCAAAAGATTTGTGCATTGCTTGCCACAGCTCTGAAGTAAATCGTGCATCTCGATCCGAGATAATATAGGTGGGCACCCCGTGCCTCGAGACAACTTCCTTGAGATATACGTCTGCTAGTGTGGAGAACTTATCCGTTTCCTTGATAGCCAAGAAGTGAGCAGACTTTGTGAGTCGATCCACGATCACCCAAATAGTATCATTTCCGCGCTGAGATCTAGGTAGGCCGGTAACGAAATCCATGTAAATTTGCTCCCATTTCCATTGTGGTATCTCTGGTTGTTGGAGTAGACCTGAGGGTTTCTGGTATTCAGTCTTGACTCTCGCACAAGTCAAACACTTGCCGACGTAAGTTGCTATGTGGGCCCTCATGCTAGGCCACCAATACGTAGTTTTGATATCGTGGTACATCTTATCCGAACCAGGATGTACCGAGTAGCGAGACTTGTGTGCTTCATCCATCACAAGCTCTCGTAAGTTGCCATAGAGTGGGACCCAAATGCGTCCCGTTACGTAGTAAGCACCGTCTTCCTTTTGTTCTAAGCGTTGCCTTGAGCCGCGTAGGGCTTCAGCCCTGACGTTTTCTGGTTTCAATGCCTCTATCTGAGCGTCTCGTATTTGAGAAGGAAGACTAGAATGTATAGTGAGCTGCAAAGCTCGTACGCGCTTAGGCGCAGTGTCCTTTCAACTGAGGGCGTCAGCCACAACATTGGCTTTGCCTGGGTGGTACCTGATCGAGCACTCGTAGTCATTCAGTAGCTCGACCCATCGTCGTTGTCGCATATTCAGTTCCTTCTGCTTGAAGATATGCTCGAGGCTCCTGTGGTCGGTGTAGATGGCGCACTTGGTACCGTACAGGTAATGTCGCTATATCTTAAGTGCGAAAACAACAGCTCCCAGCTCTAGGTCGTGCGTAGTGTAGTTCCTTTCATGAACTTTAAGTTGGCGTGAGGCGTAGGCTATAACTTTATCTCGTTGCATCGATACACAGCCAAGACCCTGAATTGTTGCATCGCAGTAGACCATGAAGTCGTCTGTGCCCTCTGGCAAGGAAAGGATAGGTGCGCTGCAAAGTCTATCCTTTAAATGCTGAAATGCTAACTCCTGTGCATTTCCCCATCGATAAACAACGCCTTTCTGCGTTAGTGAGGTGAGAGGCTGTGCAATCTTGGAAAAATCCTTAATGAACCTCCTGTAGTAACCTGCCAAACCCAAGAATTGGCGAATTTCCGTTGGTGTACGAGGTGCAGGCCAGTTCTTAATCGAGTCCACATTGGATAGATCAACGTGAATCCCATCCTTGTTCACCACGTGGCCTAAGAAATGGACTTCACGAAGCCAGAAGTCACATTTCGAGAACTTTGCGTAAAGCTGTTCCGTTCGAAGGAGTTCCAAAATAAGTCGTAGATGTTGCTCGTGTTCCTCCTGACTCTTAGAGTAGATCAGGATGTCGTCGATGAAGACTATAACGAACTTGTCCAGGTAAGGCTTGCACACTCGATTCATCAAGTCCATGAAAATCGCAGGTGCGTTTGTCAGCCCAAAAGGCATGACCAAAAACTCATAGTGTCCATAACGAGTTCTAAAAGCTGTTTTGGAGACGTCCTCTTCTTGGAATCTCAGCTGGTGATATCCTGATCTCAGATCAATCTTTGAATAGTAGCTCGACCCTTGCAGTTGGTCGAACAAGTCGTCAATACGTGGTAGAGGATAACGATTCTTCACGGTCACCTTGTTGAGTTCCCGGTAGTCGATGCACATTCTGAATGTACCGTCTTTCTTCTTCACAAATAGCACTGCAGCTCCCCAGGGCGATGAGCTAGGACGAATAAAACCCTTATCCAAGAGTTCTTGCAGTTGCGTAGAGAGTTCTTCCAACTCTGATGGAGCTAAACGATAAGGTGCACGAGCTATAGGCGCAGCTCCAGGAGCTAGTTCAATCTGAAACTCGACCTGGCGATGAGGCGGAAGGCCGGGTAATTCTTCAGGAAATACCTCAGGATAGTCGCGTACAATCGGAAAATCTTCTAGCTTCTTCTCTTTCTTCGAGGTGTCCGTAACAAGAGCCAAGATAGTGATGTGGCCCTTTCTCAAATACTTCTGGGCCTTAAGGAGAGAGATGATGTTCTCAACAGCACCCCTCTTGTCGCCACGAATCATGAGAGGTTCACTACCGGAACCAGGAATGCGAACAATCTTCTCGTTGCAAAGAATCTCTGCTCGGTGTTGGGATAACCAATCCATCCCAATGACAACGTCGAAACTACCCAAGACGATAGGAATAAGGTCGATAGAGAAGGTCTGGTTAGCAAGAACAAGTTTACAACCCTGGACTACGTGAGTGGCCTCTAAACTCTTACCATTTGCTAGCTCTACAGTGTGCTTGTTGTTCAAGGGTGTTGGAATACGCTTAAGCATTCGACTAACCTCTAGTGACATGTAGCTAGTATCGGCACCCGAATCAAATAAAACTGTAACATAAAAGTCGCCGAGAAGGAACTTACCCGCCACAACATTGGGGTCATTCCTTGCTTCACCTTGACCAATCACGAACGCCCGCCCCCTGGCACCATTGTTGTTGTTGTTCCCATTGTTACCATTCCCCTGATTGTTGTTATTGTTGTTGTTGTTGTTGTTGTTGTTGTTGTTGTTCTGGTTCCTGTTCAGTTGGGGGCAATCCCTCTTGAAATGGCCTTCAGCTCCACACTGAAAGCACCCTTTGTTATCACCTTGCTGCTGCTGCTGCTGGCGTTGGTTCTGTTGAGCTTGCTGACGATTCTGATTGGCGGGATATAAGCTCCTGCAATCCTTTGCAGCATGACCTGGCTTGTTGCACCGATGACAGTTACCCCTGGTGCATGGCCCGCTGTGGTGTAGGCTGCAGCGATTACATTTGGGGTGATTCCCTTTGTACCCACCATGACTTTGACCACCAGACGAATGCTGACTAGGGCTCTTGTAGTCTTCAGTCTTTCTCTGCTGAGACTGAGACTGAACAGAAGTCGACCCCTTACTTGAAGCTCCATCCCATTTCCGTTTGTTGTCATTAAGAGCACCTGAAGTAGTTGTAGCACTTATACGCTTTGGTAACCTGTTCTGCTCCACCGCCTGATCAGTGAGACGGTGAGCCAACTGAACAACTTGCTGGATGGTGGCGAGGTTTGCTGAAGTCACATGACTTTGGATTTCTGGCACTAAGCCCTTGAGAAAGAGTTCAATACGCTTAATTGGAGGGTCCACCATAGTAGGACACAATAATGCAAGCTCATTTGATCTCTTAGTATACGCCTCAATTTCTGACCCCGTCATCTTGAGGTTGAAGAACTCGACTTCCAGCTTATGAATGTCATCCCGACTGCAGTATTCTTCCTTGATCATCTCTTTAAAATTCTCCCATGGGGTGGCGTTGGCAGCAACCAACCCCAGCATTTGGACCTGAGCGTTCCACCATGTGAGGGCTAAACCCTCGAGAGTACCGGTAGCATACTTCACCCTGCGCGCCTCAGGGCATTCACACATTTCGAAAACTGACTCGAGCTTCTCAAACCAGTGGAGGAGACCTACAGCTCCTTCAGTGCCGCTAAAAGTAGTGGGCCGACAGTCCATAAAAGTCTTAAAGGTGCACACGGGTGGCTGAGCATGTTGACCTGTTGCGGGCGAAAGAAAGGACAGAGTTTAACACAAAGGTTGGTTCACGAGAGTAGGATCTAAAGATCCTGGAATGAGTTTGGACTGCAGGATGTACCTCCTGCGTGTGCAGCTGCAAGTGCCGCAGCAACTCGTTCGTTAATCAGAGCCGTCAACTGGGCTTGAGTCATGTTAACGCGTCCACTCATGATCTTCATATAAGAGGGAAACATGAGTGAGGGAAGTTCGTGAAAGTGCAATGACGGAAGAGAGTAAGCACACATGTGTTCTCATACTATAGTTGCTACGTTTATGTAAGCATACCATGAGCATAGTTCTATGAAATCTAGCAAGTAGGTAACAGAACATAAATCATATCACCTAGAATGTCGAGCCTTGCATGTGGAGTGAAGCGTCGTTGTGGATCGTAGAGCACTGTACAGGTTATAGTCTGATTTTAATAAACCCTTTTCCCCTTATTAAAACCAAGTTCACTATAACCAATGGCTCTGATACCAATCTGTCACACCCCCAAAATCCACCTACGGAAAACCACCGCTTGGAGGCGTGACTGACCAGGATCCAGCCACCAATCATATTGAACACGCAAGTTAATAATTAAAAGTTTACCCAGTACCATCAGTATCCAAACAAAACACAGTTTAAGTTGCAAAGCGGAAGCATAAAGTTCAAAACCAAAACATAAGTTTAAACATTTCAAAGTTTAACATGGCACACAGTATGTCCATGTCCCACAACGACTCTCTTCCATGCAAGCTCCAGCTAAGTACCTATTGACCTACAAAGCATGTAGTAACGAGTCAACAACAAGTTGAGTGAGTTCACGGTTGGGTGTTCATTTTTAAGTTGTTCCAAAAACAGTTTCCTTTATCTGGCATCCTGCCGTGGGGATTACCCCATAGTTGAAAACGTGATTTGTTTACCCATTTACTCTGGCAATACAGCCGTGGGGGCTACCCCATGTTAGTTCTCTGGCATTTCGGCCGTGGGGGCTACCCCATGTATACACTAGACTCGTTACCATATCGACTGCTGACTGTAGTCATGTTTATGTGCCCTGAACTGTCAATGTCTATCATCATTGACGTGCCCAGATCCATTAGTTCACGCCCGTCCTCTGCAGCACGGTGTGAGGCTTGTCAGACCTAAATAGCGCTATCTAACTAATGACCCGTTCGCCATTGGCCCGGCGATTAAGTCGATATAAAAAGGAGGGACTTCATGATAGAATTTTGGTCTAGTACGAGTTATCTGTCCATGAGGACGAGGAATTATATTCCTGAACCAATACTGTCCTACCCAAGAAAGGACGAGGAATCCATATTCCTTAACCCCAATTCCCAACCCCTGGGAATCCCATGCTTTGTAGAAAGTGTGAACTCACCTTGGTTTGCTCGGCAGATACACAGAAAGGTCAATCAAGCTATATTGTGGTCAACCACGTCCTAACATAGTTGTACCATACAAGTCAGGTTCGTATTTAGGTAGCGCACGTATGTTTTCTACACACATTTGCATACACGTATTGATCATGGCACACACGTATAAATACTTCAGTTAATCAACAGGGCACAAACACATCCAATAGCCTCATCTACGTAAATAAGCAAAGTCCAAGAATGCGGCCCAAATAGTTGGGCTCGTAATAGCATGCAAGTCCAAAACAGTGTGTACGTGTATATGGTCTCGAGTCGAGACTAGAGGTCCCGAGTCGAGACTGTGCGGTCTCGAGTTGTAGCCTACAAGTTCTCGAGTCGCAACTGAGGAGGTCTCGGGTCATACGTTCATCACTCGAAACTAGGCGGTCTCGAGTCATGTCTCGAGTCGCAACAAGACTCGCAACCATGATCTCGAGTCATGCTGTTTATGCTGGTAATGTGTGGTCTCGAGTCGAGACTAGGGGTTCTCGACTCGCAACCTATGTTGCAACCGCGGTCTCGAGTTGTCCTGGGTTGGTCTCGAGTCGAGACCGGGGGTCTCGACTGGCACACCTGCTGATTGCCAGCATTTGTACTAACCAATAGTATTTCGATTTCATGATATGGTGTACTATCCAATGGTAAAGCACAATGTTAGGATCGGAGGCTCTCATGATTATGTTTGTTTGTATGTTTTGAACAATTCGTGAATGTGAAAACATGTAAAGTGCAGCGGAAATAAAAACAAACTTTGTAAACACAATCAAAAGAGAAAATAGTTTGATAAACAATTGCTTCTCATAGAGTCAAAGGATTTACAGATCAAAGCAAAAGATTACAGATATGTTTACAAACTAAACTCCCCCTCAGCCTGATACCCCAAGGTTGGTTGCACACAAGATGAAAGGATTTGACATGAGGAGAAGAACCCGCTCAGTCGATCAAATGTAACAGTACAGGGTACTGTTACATTTATAGGCAAACCAAACCACTGAGGCATCTCAGCTGACGTCACCATGAAAGCGACGTCTAACAGCCTAACAACCTGTATCTACTGTCCTTACAAAACACTGCTAACCTAACCACTGACTATACATAAAACAAACAATTTACTAAACAGCTGCTCTCCCTTTAGGTCAGTGCTTTACTCAAGGTTGATCAGTCCTTGACTGGGCAGTGCTTTATCATCAGTAGATAGGACCAGCAGTGTTGGATACTTCAGGGTTTTGATCAGCAGATGAAGGACCAGCAGTAGTTGTATCTGAACAGCGGATAAAGACCATCAGTTGTTATAAATCACTTTCAAGGGGAAAGCCTAATGTAAACTGCTGCTTATTATGAATCCACTGTTGTGACCTGGTTTTGGCTTTACATTATCTGTTCCTCTGGTAGGGTTCAATCCCAACAATCTCCCCCTGGAACAGATAATGGCAAAACCTGTCATTATTCTAGATTTTTATTCCTCATCAAAAGTTCCTTTGCTTCTCTTTTAAAATCTGCTTCAAAGTCTCTGGAACTTATATCATCTTCATCCCGGCACAGTGTAAGTTCAAGGAGATCCTGCAAATCTTGAACACTAAGGCCTAGTGCTTCTTTCCTTGATATGTACTTCACATCTCCATTGGATCTGACTATCGTCAATACGTGGGTCTTTTGGTCAGACATCCACTTTAGTACTTTCGACCAATGGATTTTTCGGGAGAGGGTTATTTAAAGATGAGTTGGGAGATGTTGGCCTTGTGAAAACTTGCAGACTTTCAGACATTCTTTTGAAAGCCATTTCTATGACATCATTTGCTGCAGCTATATCTTCTGCAGTTTCTCTTTCAATCAGCTCCTGTCTTTCAATGTCTGTCATGTCTGTTGAAGTGTCTGATGAAGCAGGTTTGGTTAACATCCCTTTTAAAAGGTTTTGAAGTTTTTCTGAGCTCTCTTCTTTTAAACCCATTTTCATGATGGATTCTTTGAAGTACTCAACTTCTTTTTCTTTTACCTCTTCATTGGTCAGCTGTTCTCCTTTTTCTTGGTTTGTCACAAAAGTAGACCGAAACAGTGTTTTGAGGTTTTCTATCTGCTGTTCAAGCTTCATTCTTTGTTCATGCTTCTTTGAGGTGCTTGAAACAGTTATCTTTCTTTTCTTTAGCCTTTTATAGGCTTCATCTGTCTGCTGTTTTGACCATTTTGATATGGCTTCAGCAGTATCCATTTTTGCATCCACCAACTCCTTTTTCTTTCTCTTATATTCAGCAGTTAAGTCAGCAATGAGCTTTTCATATTTTCTCCAGTTAGGAGCATTCCTCTTCTTCGTAGGATCATTCTTAATCTTTTCAATCCTTTCTGCCTCACGCTTAAGAGCTACTACTGGCCATTCTTTGAACTGTTGTTCTTCAGCAGGATAGAATTTTTCTTTCATGATGTAGGCTAGATATTGTTTTCTTAACTCTTTCTTATGATCAGCCTTTTCTTTGTTTAGGTCTTGTGCAAACCCTTCTATCTGCTTTACTTTTGTGAAGTAGAACTCCAGTCTTTTAGCAATGCCATCTTCGCTTAACCTTTCTTTTTCACTCTCAACTTTAGCTCTTAGTCTTGCTTGCCTTGCCTTGAGTTTGAGGTAATCATCCATATCATCTGGTGGCATGTAGCCTATGAGTGAGGAGAATCTTCTTTTTGAAGGATCTTCTTCTGTATAGAATTGCCTCATCTCATTTTTTATAGCTTCAAGTTCCAGTGGATGTTTTGCAGCATTAGGATCATGTATACCCTCATCGGCAGGTATTGGCTTTCTTTTTCTGTTGAAGAGCTTTGGTTGTGATGTAGAAAGTGATAGAGCAGTGGTGGATGGTTGACTAACAACTGTTGAAACAACTGGTGTCTCAACTATTGTTGTCATTACAACTGCTGATGTATCAGCAGATGTCTTCTGCTTTAGAGCAGGGGTTATTGTGGCAGTTGTTTGGGTGATGATCAGTGGTTGACTAGCAGTAGTTGAAACAACTTGTGTTTCAACCACTGTTGCCATTACAACAGATGTTATAACATCTGTTGTCTTCTGCTTTTTGGCAGGGGGTGATGATGGTTTGGCTGTTTGTGATGGTAGTGGTGGTTTTTGTGCTGTAGACACATATGGTGGTGGAACAGTAGTTGTGGTGGAGTATGGTAGAGTGGTGTGTGTTGAAAGTGTGTGTGTTGATGACATGGCAGCTGTTTGGCTACTGACAGCAGTTTTTGTAACTGCTGCTGTATCAGCTGTTTGGCTAACAGGTTTTGAGACCTGTTTTTCTTTTTCTTTTTCTGGCACAATATGAAGGCCATGTTCTATTCCCTTCTTCTTCATTTGCTTTATTATCTCCCCCTTTTTGGCATTATCTGCAAGAGGGTCATCAAAGAATAGTAAAGTTGAAGGAGCCTTGCCAGTGGCAGTTTGGATACTGGCCTTAATAGCCTTGATATCTGCTTGAGTGTCCTTGAACCTTGATTCCATCATGTTGGACAGCAGTTGTACTTGAATAGCATGCTTTTGATTAGCCATTTGTTGCTGTTTTTCAAGCATGGGTTGGAAAATATTCCAAAGCTCATTTGCAGCAGGTGCTTGTTGTGGAGCAGGTGCTTGAGCAGGAACAATATTGGATTGTGCTTTCTGAGCTTTTAAAATCTCTTGCACCATCTCCTTTATTTCAGAAACTGATTCTTCAAGTTTTTCCACTCTGCCCGTCAATTCCTGATATCTTGAATCATCACCCATTTTACTGGGATCATCTGAATCCCCACCAGTAGTGGTTATATCAATGTGTGTCTTAGGGACAGAGTCCCAAAAATCACCCATTGATGCCCCTTGTTCTTGGTACTGGGGACTTCTTTCTTCAGCACTCGATAAACCTTTGATGGTACCAGTGGTTAGATCCAACTCACTGGTGGTTACCGAAGTTTCCATGGAAGAAATTGCCTTCAAGGGAGTCTTACTTATGAAACAACTGTCCAACTGAGGATCTGTTGATCCACCAGTTGTAGTTGCTGCTCCACTTGAATTACCACCGAGAGTTACTTGTAACTCAGGGGGTGTAACCTCCTCAATTGTTGCTGGGATAGCAGGAGTAGTAGCATCAGACCCAGTCACTTGTGGAGGTATGCTCTCAGTGATAGGTGATAGAGAGGAACTGGTTTGTGTCTGAGCTATAGCAGCTGCATGCAACAATGGTAGCATGGATTGTGGCATTATTATTGGTGAGGGGATGGGGGTTGAAAGAGACATGTCCTTGGGATCAGGACTGTGGAAGATAGAGCCAAGTGGATCTAGTGCTTCATAATTTGGTGTCCCTGTGAATACAACCTGATCCTTTTGTGAGGATGCAGGAGGAGTTTTAGGCATGGGTTGAGATCTTTCTTCCAACTGCTGTGAGGAAGTAGCAGCAGTGGTTTGTGGTGACTTTTGTGTTGTCACAGGCATTTCCTCTGGGATCTCATCTTCCAGAGTTGCCTTTGTTTTGGGTTTGGTGGGTTTTCTGGATGTTTTTCTTTTGGTCTTTTTGGTGATATCAGGTGTGGGTTTCAAAGCAGTGGTTGTGTTGCTTTGATCACCTGGAGCAGTGGGCTCAGCAGCTGATACCTGAGGAACAGTTGTAACCGCTAAAATCTGCTCAGGTACCCCTGCTTTTGTTTTTATTGGTGCCAACATTCTAGAGAATGTTTCAGGTGTCAAGCTTTTTATTTGAAAATAGACACCTTGTTTAAGCAAATTTTCATTTTTCTTATCAAATTTTTGTAAAAAATAATAACTCAAAAATCTTGGAAACAACAAAAATGCTTTACTTTCAACGTTTTTCACCATGTCATTGAAAATATCCTGGGAGTAGTTGTAGTCCTTATTATTCAAAATAGCGTAACCCAGGCATTGAATTTTTAATGGTATTTCGTTAAAAGATGTTGTTTTATTCGAAGCACACATCAGAAGTGTGTGAAATAAAAATCTGGGTGCAGATGGAAAATAACCCTTTTGTAGGGTATCTACCTTTGACTGTTCTGCATAGCCCCTTTTTAGAAAATCAGCTTTTAACTCGTTTTTGTCAAAGGAAGCTTTACCTTTTTTATCATCGAGTTTGAAGATTTCTGATAGTGATTGCGGAGTGATTTGAATCGCCGTACCCTGTATCGAGGAGTTAATGGCTACTACTTTATCATCTTGTTTTTCAAGCGTAGCATTTTTCCAGAACTCTCTCTGGGTTTGCAGATATATGGGGGCGTCTAGTGTTAACAAAGTTTTGTACTTTGATGAAGATATGGTGTCGAGAATGGAATCGAAGGTATGGTTGTTTGTGGGTTTTGTGAGTAAACCCAAATAGTTGTGAGATTGTTTGTATGGTATCTCGATGGATTCTTCGGCCATTTGAGCGAACTCTTTGGAAGGTGATGGTGATTTAGGTTTTGATTTTGATTTTGACTTTGATTTTGTCATTTTTTGTGGAGAAGAACGAAGAAGGATTTTGGAGATTTTGAGAAGAAGGGTTGGAAACTGCTATGAGAAGAGAATTTTGGAATTCAATTCGACAGTGTAAAACCCTGTTTGGGGTTTAGGGCAGGGTTTTATTTAGAGAGAAAAAAAATGATCGCTGATGTGGCAGCGGTTATTACGATCTGAGGGCTAAAAACTGACCACGTGTCAAACACTGATGAAACTGATGAAATATGAAGAACAGTTGTTTTAAGAGCCACTGACGTATCAAGCATCAGTGGTTACAACGGTAAAAATTGTGGGCAGTGGATGATTTTTACTATCAGTGGATAGCATATCAGTGGATAAGACACTGATTTTGAACATCAGTGCTTTTCAAGAAAATGAGGGATCAGTGGTTAACTTTCAGCAGTGGACAGTGTTTTAGAGATAAGACGTTGGAACAAAACATTGGTTAGGATAAATGGTACAGATCTGAGAGACAGGTGTTTCAGCAACAGTTTTGAAGATTTTCATTCAAGGTTTTGCCACATGTCAATTTTGAAAGACAGTGGTTTAGTACCCCAGATGATGAAAACTTTTTCCTAAGGCAACTCATTTTCGTTTAATATTCAATTAAAACATGAGTACCCTAGTGATTCAAGCACAGGTTGCAATCAATTTTTGATGAGAATTTAGGAGCAAACCTGAGTATGACATGATCATGACATATGTACCATTTCCTTTTGACCCATTTATGAGGACTCTAATACCATCAAAAATAAGGTATTACATCCTGACAGGAGCTGAAACTATTGCCAACAAAAACAAGCATAAGTTCCAAATATATTATTCCAAAAAAAATGAATAATATATCCTGGTTATTCGAGAAAATCCTTTGAACACAACAAAAAAAATGGTTAAAGGATTTTCTAAGAATAGTATCAAAAAGATCTGGTATAATTTCAATAGAGAAAATAATCACATCACTCACAAGTTTTTGAAAAATGGTCAGTAGTTTGACAACAGTGGTAGGAAACTTTTGGAATACATTTTGACCACTGTTTGGTACCATTTTCTTTGTCAGTTGATTGCAAACCTGAGGACACATGGATAAATTTTTTGAACATTTGCCTAGTCCTCTTTGGAGTTCATTCACTGGAATCAAAACCTTTTCTTGAACAGATGAATGCACATAGTTGCTTAATGACCATTATTACCCTAAACTTTGACTCATAAGTGCTTTATGTTTATACTCTTTTCTTTTGACTTCAAAAGTTTTGAGATAGACACACTTCTGAGTTTTTGTGAATTTCCTCAATGTATTTTAACAAAGTTGATTTTGTCCTTTTGAGGAACTCAACCTGTTTTCAACACATAAGATTTGAATGACTAAAGTTTTAATTCCCTCTTTTTGAGTTAACAAGACATCAATGTTTTATGAACATATGTTTTGTTAATCTGAGGTTCAGACTTTAGTATTTATGGAAAACATCACAAATTACACATCAACAATTGAAATTAATTTAGAAAATAAGAAGTAATCTCATAGTTCAACAGATATTTATTTCAGATCTAGAAACCATGAGTGTTTTGTGCATAAACTCACTTGTTGTGTGAAATTTGTGTGTCATATGACATCTTGGTTGATGTACAGAGTTGTTGAATAACCATTTTGATCATGATTTACTCGATACTCTGTTTTTCAACAAAATACAACCAACCTTAGTATCAATGAACTTCGAGCCGAACTGTTATGTCAATTTGACTGTTAAATCGAAATTGACTGTCCAGGCTCTGATACCAATTGTTAGGATCGGAGGCTCTCATGATTATGTTTGTTTGTATGTTTTGAACAATTCGTGAATGTGAAAACATGTAAAGTGCAGCGGAAATGAAAACAAACTTTGTAAACACAATCAAAAGAGAAAATAGTTTGATAAACAATTGCTTCTCATAGAGTCAAAGGATTTACAGATCAAAGCAAAAGATTACAGATATGTTTACAAACTAAACTCCCCCTCAGCCTGATACCCCAAGGTTGGTTGCACACAAGATGAAAGGATTAGACATGAGGAGAAGAACCCGCTCAGTCGATCAAATGTAACAGTACAGGGTACTGTTACATTTATAGGCAAACCAAACCACTGAGGCATCTCAGCTGACGTCACCATGAAAGCGACGTCTAACAGCCTAACAACCTATATCTACTGTCCTTACACAAACACTGCTAACCTAACCACTGACTATACATAAAACAAACAATTTACTAAACAGCTGCTCTCCCTTTAGGTCAGTGCTTTACTCAAGGTTGATCAGTCCTTGACTGGGCAGTGCTTTATCATCAGTAGATAGGACCAGCAGTGTTGGATACTTCAGGGTTTTGATCAGCAGATGAAGGACCAGCAGTAGTTGTATCTGAACAGCGGATAAAGACCATCAGTTATTATAAATCACTTTCAAGGGGAAAGCCTAATGTAAACTGCTGCTTATTATGAATCCACTGTTGTGACCTGGTTTTGGCTTTACATTATCTGTTCCTCTGGTAGGGTTCAATCCCAACACACAAACATGTTCCCTTGTCTAACAATTAACCGAAATGGATCAAACAATAAGTTTTTCAAATATTCAAGGCACATTCATAGCATATTCATGTTGTTCATCATACATTCAAATAGTTCATCATTTTAGGGTTTTTATTATAATCAACATGCTTCATCAAGAAAATCTATCCTAGCATGGACTCAAGTTAGTAACATCATCGGCTCCTACATCTAGCATATTCAATCAATATAATAGCATACTTATATAGGATTTATCATCAACATATGCTAATTTGATTTCATTGAACACAAACCTCCTCATTCATACCTAAACATAACCAAACCATTCGGATTCAAACCCATATAGAGCCGATTACAACCATTCATGATCAATCACATATTATATATACCAAGACAACATTTCATCATCATATATAACATCATCATCCGAAATAAAACACATAACATGCATCACTAACCTATATCATCACACATCAACACCTTTAATCATGTATATACATGTGTTTGCAAGGAAATCACTAACCGGTTCAAGTATGGGTTCAAAGGTGTGAAGTAGTAATGAATAAAGCTTCCAAATGGGTGTGTACGAGCTGATCCGAGAGTCCCTTGTGGTCGCCGGTTTGATCCGAGAGAAAAGGAGAGGAGAGGTGGTGCTTGATCTCTAGGGTTTAAGGTTTTTCTAGAGAGAGAGAGTGTAGAGGAGGGTGTGTGTGAGAGTGAGTGTTGGTTTGGGGGTTTTATACTTGGATTCGGGTTTCGAGAGGTGCATGGCCCAACTGGCCCAACTGTTACTGTTTACTCGAGACCGAGTGGTCTCGAGTCGAGTCCTTGTGTCTTGGTTCCGACTCACTACATATCTACTTGTATAAAACTATATTTTATACGTACACATTGATAACACATAGCACGTCAAGGTAATCACGGACTTTTATTTACTAATATATAAACACATAACATTCAACCATGTTACATCGAGATACAAGAAAGGGTTTTAAATTACGAGTTGTCACAAACGACATCACGAAGTCGTATTTAGCTAGCTTCGCACAGGAATATTCAGGTGAGTTCATAACCCCACCTTTTACGGTTTTACATTTTTCTAAATGTTTTCGGGGTGGAAAGACATGCAATTTTTGCAAAGCATACAAGAATTACATATTTCTAAACCATTTTACAAGCAAGTTTTAACTGACGCAAATGGTTTACGAAAAGCTTATGTTTTATACCGGTTTTTTTCAAAGCGTATTTGTCGAAATATGCATACACACAAATTCTAGTTCTCTAAAATACGAGAAAATACATGTTACAAATGATACAATGTTTACAAATGGTATGATGGATACAAAAACAAGAAGTACTCTTGGTGATAACTAGTACCAAGTATGATGCGTTTAAGGAATGATACGAGAAATCGTGTCACGAATAGGGTACCATAAGCACCATTAATCGTGTACATACTTAGACCACAGAACAAAAGGTTAGATCTAACGGGTGTCAGGGCAGCCCCACTCTTGGTGACAACTAGTACCGAATAGTGTTTTTGTGTCTCAGTCGTGAATCGACTACTAGAAAAATGCCTATGGTTTGGTGACTTCCTATGTCGTGTCACATGTTAATGGCCTTGCAAGCCATTAACAACAAGATACATACAAGAATACTTGACTTATACAAGAAAACATGATACATACAAGAATACTTGACTTATACAAGAATACATGGTACATACAAGAATACTTGATTTACACAAGAAAGCCTTGATACATACAGAAATACTTGAATTATACAAGATACATACCATGTTTTCATACAAAGTTTCTGTATAACATGGCAAGAAAATGATTTTAAATTCGTTTTCTCAACAATACTTCAAAAACCGGTTATTCAAAAAGATTTATTTCAAATCTTTTACAAACAAACTATGAACTCGCTCAACTTTATGTTGACTTTTTCGCATGTTTCTTTCTCAGGTTGCATTTCTAAGACAAAGCACGGTTGGAATAGGAGAACCATGAAGAGTCGAGTACTTAGTGGGCGTTCAATTTCTAGAAAGTCTTAGCTTATTTGCTTCCGCTGTGCAATGAAGATACCAGTCCAGTCACGCCAATGCTCTGATATTTCGGGGTGTGACAGATTGGTATCAAAGCTATAGGTTACAGCGAATAGGGTTTTCTGTAGGAATACCTAGGCTCTAACCTCAATTTTCTCTAGGACTTAGACTATTGAGACTTTGAATACATACAGAACGCCTAGTACTCGAATATGGTCTCCAACCGTTGCCGAAAAACAAACAGTCAAGATTTTGTTTTCAAACATACGCTATAGTGGTGTCTTACACATGGTACACAAAACAGTCGCATACAGTACACAAAACTCTGAGAGTTTAGGAAACATGCATTTAAGACCTTCGGAAACTCATGTTGAAGTTCATTAAAGGTTATCACGTAGGAACCGCGAATATTAACTCGGGCACACACTATTATCCATATTGTCTATGATATTTTGACTTCCCGAGCAGGCAGCCTACGCATAACGAAACGCTAGTGCACGAGAATACATAGAACTCAAATTTTACGTCAATAGATGTTGGAGTACATCACATTCTATGCGAAACGAAACGAAACGCTAGCGCACGGGCATACGTGAGACTTAAGCTATGCATCAACGGAGGTTGAAGTGCGTCACATGCGACTATCGATCAGGAAGCGGCGGTTTGGCACGCAGTCCTGCAAACGACACGAAACACGCCAAGGAAAAGTCGTATGTTGTGACAACCCGCACAAAACCAGGTATCCGTACAACTTAATTAATAATTAATTACTACTTGATTACTGTGCTTAATTGAACTAGCTGATAAACTGCTACCTGCATACTGATACATGCACTTACTTGCATCATACTTTATTTGCTGTCACTACATTGATTACATACTGAACCCTAGTGACAAACATGATGCACAAAAAGCACAGTAGCACTAAACGGATACACAGTGAACATGCTGATATAACCAGCATCAGGCAAATACTGCCTCAAGGCCTGTTAAGAGCCTCATATATTTTGACTACACTGGTAGTGAGTGTAGGATATAAGGGTTGTGTTACTGCGTCTCTAGGGGATAAGATACACTGATTCGGATGTGCCAGAACGTACTTTAAGTACCAAAACACAGCACTTTAACAATTTAACCGGCTTCTAGCTGACTAGTAAAGTGCCAGTACATGAGAAAATATCACTAGACACTTTCTAAAGTGTCGGGAAAACAAATTGTGTCACTAAAAATGTAATAACGACACTTTAATGTCTTTTGTAACACTTTAACGGATTACTATCCAACCGGACACCCGGACATTACCCGGAACATGAAAATATTAGTATTTTTATTATTACTCTTTTTCTGAGCCAGTTAGGGTCCCTGGTTACCCTAACACCCGTCATAACACGCTATTTATAACTAACGGAGTTTAAAACCTAAACTAACTTAATTAACCTTAACTAACTCCTAACCATCTACTTAAAATCGAACTAGATACCCCCCCCCCCCATGACCGAACTCGGTCACCTAGTGACCCCACCCTTGTACTTGGTGATTTGGTTGATCTTGTTGTGTCTAATATCTTCACTACATATGATCCAATGGGTAATAGCACAAATCTTGCCTATATATACACACATAATCACTAGAGGTTTATCACTTCACATCACAAACAAATTACTCTCTCTTCTCTTCTCTTGGCTCTCGGCCGAACACCGCACACACCACCATCATAATTTTGGTTCTTGCTTCCATCATTCCAAGACCATACAAACATCACAAGTCGCGTATAAGGAGCTTTGGTGCACTCGGAACACGAAGGACCTCAACCGTTGGCTTTAATCCACGCGTTTTTCGTCACGATTCTTCCCTAGCCCCGAGCTAGAGGTATATTGTTTAAAACTTGTTTTCACACTCATCTAAAGTGGTTAAAAGGATTATCGTCGGTTAAATATCGTAAACACGCGTTTTGAATCTTTAAAGTCTAGTAAAATCACAAAAATGGTGGTTAATAGCATATAACTTGTGTAAAAGTCGTAGGACTTGAAATTTATGTTTATCTAGACCCGATCTATAATGTGGTAGCTCGAATCTTCGTTTAACCCGACTTTGTAAAATCACGTATCATCACATAAGCTTGTTTTTTAAAGATACAAGGGTTAAAGGTGAAACACTACCACATTTTAGAGACATGAACTTGTGTGAAATATTTTAGTTGTGTAAAAGTGATTTAACCGGTAAAATGATGTTTAAAACTAGCGGATCTACGTATCCGCAAGTGGTATTTTTGAAAGACCACACTTTAAAGAAATCATGTTTTTTTTTTCTAAAGATGGATCTTGCACTAATAAATATGATTTTATAAACCACAAGTGTATAGACACTTGTGAAATAAAGAGATCCGACAAAGAAGTGTATTTGTCACTTGTTACTAGAAGTTGTAAAGACGGTTTTCTCTAAACACGAGATTTTTATGAGATTAAAGCTACATTATATAAAGATCTACACATATAAAGGGTGTTTACACTATAGATTCGGAAAAACTACAAGTTCATGCGATTATGCAAATTTATATACTTGTTGACTAGTTTGATGTGTCGGAAATTGTTTGGTTGAAATAAAGAAGTTGATTGAATTGATTTGTTAAAAGAAAATGATACGCTTGAAAGCGTGGCCACCTCCAGTTACAAAGGAAACTCTGGCGAAATTTTCTAAAAACCTAACACTTAGACTTTTTACACAACAAGTGTTAGAACTATTTTTGGGCATACTTTTGAAACATAAATTTCGCCAGTACTATATTTTACTAAATATTCGGAGGTGGGATTTTCACAAAGATTAACGTGATAAATATATTTGTCACAACACTGTTCATGATTATTTTGTGAAAATACTTAAATATTATTTTAGGGTAAAAATAATATTTACAAGCGTTAATGATTCCAAAACTTTGCGAACGCTTACACAAACATATAAGTTACACCGGTAATTACATTACCACAAGATTGATAAAACGTAACTTACGCACATGTATTAAATCCCCCATCCTTGGGAAGGAAGATAACTACCAAGTATATACGACATGTAACACGAAATAGTTGTCTAACTATTTCCCGCAAACATAAACTATAAAGCTAAGGCACGGCCGTCCGTCTAATAGAATTAGCACTTGTAGGTCGTTGCACAGCTTACTATATTGGAGACGCTTGATAGAGATACGCATTCACTGTGAGTTCATGTCCCCCTTTTCTCTAACTGTTTTCAGTTTTCTTAACTGCGGGGGTGAAATACATGTTACTTTGTTTACAAGTACTTTATACACGGTATGAATAACGTAAGGAGGTTTAGATCATGTGAATGGGTAGTTAGAACACCGAGGGACTCGAGCGGTAGATCTATCTGGGTGTAGCGAGCCCAGCTCTAGGCCAAACGGACCTCTCTGAGGCTAACCACAACGGACCTGGAGTGACTTGGTTGCCCAACGCAAAAATCAGCTAGGGTTGTGTCTACTTACTTGCATTTCACAACATGCTAATGGCCTTGCAAACCATTGGTGATCACAAGTCCTCTTACACTGCTACATACCAGGAAACTTTTATACTTACAAGTGTTTTACTTACTCACTTGCACATGAACTCGCTCAACATTATTGTTGATTTTTCAACTTACATGTATTTCAGGAAATTAAACGAGATCTGGCACGGTATGGAACGTTTTTCCGCTGCATTTGTCATGGAGTCATCAGGGTTTAAGGGATGTGTCTCTTTCCTGGACAAGACACAGTCCTTAAACCACGTTTATGTTATGTTGTAGTTGTTATGTCTTTTGAACAAGGTTATTGTTGTTGGAGTACGTTCTCGTCAAACAATGGTATTGTATGATATTTTCAAACTTAATTGATGACTTGCATGGTTTTTAAATTCATATAGCTTGTTATGATTAAGCTATGGTATTAAGAAGTCACACCAAAATTAACCACGCTTCCGCAAAGCCAGGGTGTGACAGCTTGGTATCAGAGCTCTGATCATAGCGAACTAGGATTCTGTCTCGAGTCTAGACTATGATCACTAGGGCTCTCACGAAAACATTTTTCTGCATACCACTTAAGTCCAGATCCACACTTTTTACAAACAAATGTTGAGCACATTTTATTAATTATAAGTTCAGCTTGGAGGGCTGAGGATCGATCTGGAGGATCGAGATGGTTAAAGTGATTGAGCACGTTGGTTTGATATAGGATCGATCTGGAGGATCGAGATGGTTAAGGTGGTTGAGCACGTTGGTTTGTTATAGGATCGATCTGGAGGATCGAGGTGATTAAGGTAGTTGAGCACGTTGATTTGTTATAGGTTCGATCTGGAGGATCGAGGCTTGGTTTAAGTGAAGGATAGAGCAGTTTTGTAGACTGGATGGTTTTGGCTAGTAAGACTAGGAGGAATTATGTGATGCCTTACTTGATGACTTATGTGATTACTTGATTTATGATTGACTATTTGTGCATGTTTGTGTATATGTTACAGACACATGGATTCGGCTGATTCAGGTGGTTCAGACATCACCGACCCCAGGCGTATTGTATCAGATGACCTGGAGTCGTCAGAGCATGAGGTTTACACGTCCGACTTCACGAGCACAGATGAGGACGATTTCCAGCCCTTTGCACTACCTGACGGTGCTGGCGAGCTCGCAGATGGTCCTATCACAGGGGATCTACCCTTGGCACTGATCCCTGCTCCTATACCGCTGGCTGCGTACCCAGCCTACGACTTACCCATTGATGATGAGGAGGATGATATCGATATGTTCGATGAGGAGCCTTTTGAGGAGGATGCTCAGGGCGAGGCCCTTCCTGCCGCCGATCCCTTGTTGATCGCAGATGCTCCTGCCGCGGAGTCACCTGCTCACTCCCCAGTCGCGGACTCCTTTGAGTCTGTGGCCTCTGTACCCTCACATGCCCCGAGTGCGCAGCACTACTCTCATGAGTCAGATTCTGATCATGCATCTTCTGTCGCCCCCATCCCCAGTCCCACTTTTGACCACGAGGACGTGGAGGATTCCGACCCTATGTTTCCCCCAGGGTTCGACCCTGATCGTGACTTGGAGTTCGTTCCGATGGACCAGTTTATGGAGGATCCAGCAGATCCTGATGACCCTTTTGATCCTATTGATCCTGATTTCGATTTTGACATGGCATTTGATGACTTTGAGCCTGCCATTGCTCCTGAGCCGGCAGCTGCCCTTGATCCGTTACCAGAGCATGACCTTGCGCATGCTGATGTACCTTTTGAGCCCATGGCTGATGATCACCACATTGACGTTCCTGTTGATCCCATTGATCCGTTACCCATTGTTGCTATACCAGTTGACCCCCCTATCGAGCACTTGGCACCTGTTCACCCTGTTGTAGCCCCTTTATTTGATCCCGTTCCCATAGAGCCCGGACATGCACCATTCGCAGCTCATATGGATCCACCGGACGAGTCTGCCCAGCATGGCTGGATACCAGCAGACGAGGACGTTCCCCCATTCCCTCCACAGGTTTCTGTTGCACCACACGCTGACTTTTCGTTTCAGGTTCCTATGTTTATACCTCCAGCAGGGCCTGGAGAGGGCTCTTCAGCACACCCTGATGGGCATGTACCGATACCCATGCCTTTCATGCCTCAGATTCCTTTTGTTTCCCCCACTACAGCTCCTTTTGGGGTGGCACCCTTTGACCCCACACGTGAGCCACTGCTGTGGTCACCGTTTTCCCCTATGCCACCCACTGATCCATACCACAGGTTCCACGTGGGACACACCATCGAGGATGTATTGATGTCATTTGTACACCAGCACGAGTCGCATGAGCAGCGACTACATGAGTTGGAGAGAGCCCGCCTGCAGCCATGTCAGTGCCATGGCCGGGTACCCTCTCCGCTGCAGCCATCACGACCATTACCCCCTGACTATGCTGCTCGTTTTACTACTTTAGAGCAGCAGATTGCTTCCATTATTCGCACACAGCAGGCGATGGAGGCGGACTGGTTACAGTTGCGCCGTTTGTTTTATACTCATTTTCCTCCTCCACCACCACCATCTGCTTAGAGCTCATAGGTGCCACTTGGGTAGGCGAGGTGATAAGGCGGCGATTGCTTTTTGACTGCACAGCTTTTTGGGAGACTACGTTATGACTTGACTTTTGTTATGTACTTGATGTTGTATTGATACTGATGTAGTTTTTGACAGGGGTGATGTAGCCCCTAGTGATTGATGGTTGTATACACTTACGATGTGGTCTCATTTATATGGCAATCGCGGTTTTCTCACCATATTTTGGATTCGCTTGATTACTTATTTGCATTGTTATGGTATGGGATGTTGTGTGATTGATATTTGTGATGTGTTATAACATGAGATGCTGTGTGATTATACTATTACTACCATTATATACGTACACTATATTACGAACTGATTTACGTATTGTAACATCGGAGCCTTCTATGGCCTAACCAACTTAAACCATCTTTTAGAAAGATGCCGCCAAGACGACAACAGCAGCCTATGCCTACCACTCAGGAAGAGCTACAACAAGTCATTGCTGCTGCCATAGCGCAGTACGCAGCTTCTCAGCCAGGAGGGAGCGGAAGTGTTAATCAAGGCAATAACAATCCACCTCACGGTAATACCACGCCATTCGAACCTACCATGAACTAGTTGGAGATTTTAGCGGTGATGCTAATGCCAAACACATGTTTTAACATACGTGCAGGATGCACCTACAAGCAGTTCTTAGACTGCAAACCAGTTAACTTCAATGGCACAGGAGGTGCAGTTGCCTTTACCCGCTGGGCTGAGAAAACCGATTCCGTCTTACGCATGAGCAAGTGTGCAGAGGATCAACAAGTTACGTACATTTCAGGGCTATTTCTCGACGGAGCCCTATCTTGGTGGAACCTACAAGTCCAAACCTTAGGCGAAGCTGCCGCCTACGCCCTGACTTGGGCCGAGTTGAAAGAACTAATGCGCAAAAAGTACTGTTCACGCGCAGAAATTCAGAGGTTGGAGACTGAATTTTGGCACTTAAAGATGGATGGTCCGAAAGTAGCAGAGTACGTTCAGAGGTTTCATGACCTATCTCAAGTGGTTCCTTACATGGTTACGCCAGAATACAAACGAATCGAGCGTTTCATTTGGGGTTTGGCTCCCCAAATAATAAGCATGGTAACCTCCTCCAAACCAGCAACTATCACTGAAGCCATCGATTTGAGCGTGGCTCTCACCGAGGAGGGGATTCGTTTAAACAAGTTTGGTGATGTAAAGGCAAAGGAGAAAGAGACTCATGTTGAGTCGTCAGGAAGTAACAAAAGAAAGTTTTCAAACTTCAAACAAAGTGTTAGCGGTGAGGGTAAGAGAGGAGCACCAAGCACGCCAGCTCAGGGTGCAGCTGGCAGTGGAAGGAAAGTAAGAGGATACATGGGCACCCAGCCCAGATGCAATACCTGCCAACGCCACCATTCGGGTCAATGTCAGCTAAAAGTATGCGATGTATGTGGGAAACGTGGTCATTTGAAGGACACCTGTTGGGTTGGTACTGGCCGGGGAGGCCAGGGAGGATATGGAAATAGGAATGATAACCGTGGTGGAAATGGGAATCGCCAGCAAGGAAATCTTGGAGGAAACAGAAACCGAAGCAACCATGTAAACCAGGCTGGCAATGCCAACCAGATCAACACCCCAGCTGGAAATGGGGATGGTAATGGGCAGAGGCTCGGATGCTACAACTGCGGGGAAATCGGGCATTTTAAGAAGAATTGCCCAACACTGAATCAAGCCCGTGGTAGAGTGTTCCAACTAGAAGCCAGGGAAGCACGTCAAGATCCAAATGTTGTTACGGGTACGTTCCCTATCAATCAGCGCTATGCATCTGTTTTATTTGATACTGGTGCCGATTATAGCTTCGTATCACTAAAATTTAAGAATATGCTTGGGTTAGCTGCTCATAAGTTAGATATTCCGTACTCGGTTGAATTAGCTAATGGAAAGATAGTTGGAGCCGACGAAGTAATCAGAGGTTGCGTGATAGAATTGGGAGAACGCGAGTTTACTCTGGATCTACTACCAGTCCAATTGGGGAGCTTCGACGTGGTGGTAGGAATGGATTGGTTATCCGGAAACAAGGCGGAGATAGTATGTCACGAGAAAGTTGTTCGTATCCCAACTGACGATGGTGAGACAATTGTGGTTCACGGAGAGAAGCGTGACACACCGCTAAGATTTATCAGCTGCTTGAAAGCAAGGAAGTGTTTACAAAAAGGATGTGTTGCTTTTCTGGCACACATCGTAGATAAGAAGGCTGCCGAGCCAAGAATCGAAGACATCCCTGTCGTAAGGGAGTATCCAGAAGTCTTCCCAGAAGACTTACCCGGACTGCCACCTCAGAGGCAAGTGGAGTTTCACATTGACTTAGTTCCAGGCGCCGCGCCTGTAGCTAAGGCACCTTACAGACTTGCGCCGTCTGAGATGCAAGAATTGTCAACGCAACTTCAAGAGTTGTTAGATAAGGGTTTTATCCGACCAAGCTTCTCGCCTTGGGGAGCTCCGGTCTTGTTTGTCAAGAAGAAAGACGGAAGTTTCCGCATGTGTATTGACTACAGAGAATTGAACAAGCTGACGATCAAGAACAGGTATCCACTGCCAAGAATCGACGATCTGTTCGATCAACTTCAAGGCTCAAGCTGTTACTCTAAGATCGATCTTCGATCTGGATACCATCAACTAAGGATACAGGAGGAAAGTATCCCGAAAACAGCCTTCCGAACTCGTTATGGACACTACGAGTTCCTCGTGATGCCATTTGGTTTGACAAACGCGCCTGCGGTATTCATGGATCTAATGAATAGGGTTTGCAAGCCATACTTAGACAAGTTCGTGATTGTATTCATCGACGACATCCTGATTTACTCAAAGACGAAGGCTGAACACGAACAACATCTTAGAACCATTTTGGAGCTGCTAAAGAAGGAACAACTGTACGCCAAATTCTCCAAGTGCGAGTTTTGGCTACGCGAAGTCCAGTTTCTTGGACATGTGGTTAATGGGGATGGAATTCATGTTGATCCCACAAAGATCGAGGCAATCAAGAATTGGGAGACGCCTACAACGCCAACCGAGATTCGACAATTCTTGGGTTTGGCTGGCTACTATCGAAGGTTCATCGAGGATTTTTCGAAAATCGCTCAACCTTTGACACTCCTGACCCAGAAGGATAAGACGTTTGATTGGGGAATCAAACAGGACGAAGCATTTCAGATATTGAAAGATAAGCTCTGCAACGCGCCAATCTTAGCTCTACCGGAAGGTACCGACGATTTTGTGGTATACTGCAACGCATCACGTCAGGGATTGGGTTGTGTGTTGATGCAACGCCAAAAGGTCATTGCTTACGCATCACGCCAACTGAAAGTGCACGAAAAGAATTATACCACACATGATTTAGAGCTTGGCGCAGTGGTTTTTGCACTAAAGATCTGGAGACACTACCTGTATGGTACGAAGTGCACAATCTTCACAGATCACAAAAGCCTACAGCATATATTCAACCAGAAGGAGTTGAATATGAGGCAAAGACGATGGGTCGAATTATTGAACGATTACGACTGCGAGATAAAGTATCACCCAGGGAAGGCGAATGTAGTCGCCGATGCCCTAAGTCGTAAAGAAAGAATCAAGCCCATAAGGGTTAGGGCTTTGGAAATGATTATACGAACCGATCTCTCCTCGCGCATTCGCGCTGCACAAAAGGAAGCTCTCAAGGAGGGAAATCTTGAGGAAGAATATCTCCGTGGAATGGAGAAGCTTTTGGTACCAAACGAGGAAGGAACGTTACATTTTGAGAAAAGGATTTGGGTTCCTCTGTTTGGTGGATTAAGAGAAGTTATTTTCGACGAAGCGCACAAGTCACGGTACTCTATCCACCCGGGATCGGATAAGATGTACCAGGATCTCAAAAATTACTATTGGTGGCCTAGAATGAAAGGCGACGTTGCTGTCTACGTGAGCAAATGTTTAACTTGCGCTAAGGTCAAGGCAGAATACCAGAAGCCTTCGGGACTTCTGCAACAACCTGAGATTCCCAAGTGGAAATGGGAACAAATCTCAATGGATTTTGTTACGAAACTGCCAAGAACGCCAAGAGGCCATGATATGATTTGGGTAATTGTTGACCGCCTAACAAAGTCCGCACACTTTCTGCCAATCAAGGAGAAAGACAGTACTAGTAAACTTGCGGAAATTTACATGAGAGAGATCGTAGCACGACATGGAGTACCACTCTCGATCATCTCTGATAGAGACGGAAGATTTGTGTCAAGAATATGGCAATCTTTCCAAGAATCTTTTGGCTCACAATTGAATCTGAGCACTGCATTCCATCCGCAAACTGATGGCCAGAGCGAGCGAACAATACAAACTTTGGAAGACATGCTGAGGGCATGTGTTATGGATTTAGGAGGTAGCTGGGATAAACACTTACCCTTGGTCGAATTTTCATACAACAACAGCTACCACACCAGTATTGGTGTTGCGCCTTTTGAGGCCCTATACGGACGCAAGTGCCGATCCCCACTATGTTGGTCTGACGCAGGTGATAGGCAGCTTGCTGGTCCCGAGATCGTCCAAGAGACGACAGATAAGATTGCGCAAATACTTAAACGCATCGAAGCCGCTCGCCACAGACAAAAGGCCTACGCGGATCCAAACCGGAAGCATGTGGACTTCCAAGTCGGAGAAATGGTGTTGTTAAAGGTTTCACCCTGGAAAGGGGTAGCGCGCTTTGGAAAGCGAGGAAAGTTAAATCCACGCTACATTGGTCCCTTTAGAATTCTGGAAAGAATTGGGACAGTAGCATACAAGTTGGACCTACCCGCTGAACTGAATGGTGTTCACGATACATTTCATGTATCCAATTTAAAGAAAAGTCCAACTCAAATTGACGTTGCCATTCCTATCGACGAGATTCACATTGACGACACGCTCCACTTCGTTGAAGAACCTGTTGAGGTCACGGATTGGAAAGTTAACAAGACCCGCCGGAGCAGTGTCAAACTCGTCAAAGTACGTTGGAATGCCAGACATGGTCCTGAATACACCTGGGAACGTGAGGACCGGATGAAAGAGAAATACCCCCACTTATTTCCTAAGAACCCTGCTTCTACAAGCAGAACTTAAATTTCGGGACGAAATTTATTTAACGGGGGGAGAATGTGACAACCCGCACAAAACCAGGTATCCGTACAACTTAATTAATAATTAATTACTACTTGATTACTGTGCTTAATTGAACTAGCTGATAAACTGCTACCTGCATACTGATACATGCACTTACTTGCATCATACTTTATTTGCTGTCACTACATTGATTACATACTGAACCCTAGTGACAAACATGATGCACAAAAAGCACAGTAGCACTAAACGGATACACAGTGAACATGCTGATATAACCAGCATCAGGCAAATACTGCCTCAAGGCCTGTTAAGAGCCTCATATATTTTGACTACACTGGTAGTGAGTGTAGGATATAAGGGTTGTGTTACTGCGTCTCTAGGGGATAAGATACACTGATTCGGATGTGCCAGAACGTACTTTAAGTACCAAAACACAGCACTTTAACAATTTAACCGGCTTCTAGCTGACTAGTAAAGTGCCAGTACATGAGAAAATATCACTAGACACTTTCTAAAGTGTCGGGAAAACAAATTGTGTCACTAAAAATGTAATAACGACACTTTAATGTCTTTTGTAACACTTTAACGGATTACTATCCAACCGGACACCCGGACATTACCCGGAACATGAAAATATTAGTATTTTTATTATTACTCTTTTTCTGAGCCAGTTAGGGTCCCTGGTTACCCTAACACCCGTCATAACACGCTATTTATAACTAACGGAGTTTAAAACCTAAACTAACTTAATTAACCTTAACTAACTCCTAACCATCTACTTAAAATCGAACTAGATACCCCCGCCCCCATGACCGAACTCGGTCACCTAGTGACCCCACCCTTGTACTTGGTGATTTGGTTGATCTTGTTGTGTCTAATATCTTCACTACATATGATCCAATGGGTAATAGCACAAATCTTGCCTATATATACACACATAATCACTAGAGGTTTATCACTTCACATCACAAACAAATTACTCTCTCTTCTCTTCTCTTGGCTCTCGGCCGAACACCGCACACACCACCATCATAATTTCGGTTCTTGCTTCCATCATTCCAAGACCATACAAACATCACAAGTCGCGTATAAGGAGCTTTGGTGCACTCGGAACACGAAGGACCTCAACCGTTGGCTTTTATCCACGCGTTTTTCGTCACGATTCTTCCCTAGCCCCGAGCTAGAGGTATATTGTTTAAAACTTGTTTTCACACTCATCTAAAGTGGTTAAAAGGATTATCGTCGGTTAAATATCGTAAACACGCGTTTTGAATCTTTAAAGTCTAGTAAAATCACAAAAATGGTGGTTAATAGCATATAACTTGTGTAAAAGTCGTAGGACTTGAAATTTATGTTTATCTAGACCCGATCTATAATGTGGTAGCTCGAATCTTCGTTTAACCCGACTTTGTAATGTAACACCTGTGCCTCCACGGCCATCAAACAAATACCAAACCAATGAAATATTGTATTTCATACTTGGGATTTGTAAAAATATGTGTATCGTTTACACATATCAACTCTTGTTCGATTTCAAGCTCTAAATCGCTTTCTGGAAGGTTATACGCGCACTGATGCGTAAATATAACCAGTTTAATGCAACGAACACTCCGGAATAGTGAAATAGACTTAACATACCTTAAATAACCTTTACATAACTTAGAAATAAGTTTTGAAGGCTTTGGTATGGCAAAATCAAGTTTAATCGCTTACAGGGACTAAAGTTGACAAACTGCGAAAGTATGCCAATTTGAACTGTAACAGACCTTCCGGGACATGAACATAAGTTAAACATACCATAAATATCCTTTACATAGCTTAGAAATAGGCTTTGAGGTGTTCGGTATGCTAAAATAAACTTTTGTGTCATTCAGGGACTAAAAGCGTCAAAAAGTGCACAAGTTTGCATTTTCGCGCATAACTTACGTTCTGAATACATCCGGACATCCAAAAATTTATGTAAGCATGACTACATTATGCTTTAGTGTTTGGCTTGCCAAAAATCCATTCGTCGCGTCATTTGGATCGTTTTTACGCGCTTATGCGCATTCCGTCGTAATTAACCGAACATCGCGTTCGTACGGCCAAACGAACCGACATCCGACATATTTTTGAGCACATTTTAAGTTCCCTATACTTTAACTTCATTTTTGAGCTTTGAAATGGGGTTAACGGGCCTTAAACGTGTCGAAAATAGGCTGATTACACTACAGGGACCAAAAGTGCAAATCTGCCATAGTTGAAGGCTTACGGACCGTAAGCCTTACCTTACGGTCCGTAAGGGGTTGCCAGAACATCAGAACCTTCCGAACCAGCTGTTAACAGCTGCAACCCACTTCCAAACCCTTTGCCACATGTTGATCTCTTATGGTGGATGGCCAATTAACCCACCACAACTTTCCTACAAGTGTACGCATGAGATTAAGGCACGATATTCGACAAACGATCCTAACGGTGGACCGTTTACTATAAATACCCACCTCATGTTTCATTCATTCCTCACCAAATCTGATTATAATGCTCTAAGTTGAGGCCTTTGCTTCATACCTGAGCTATTCGATCACGATTTACTAGCGGGGACCCTTCGTAAGTATTCTTTCGTTCTTTTATCGCTTTTCTAGTCCGAAAGTCAAACTTTGTTTGACTTTATGCATTGACCAGTTTATGGTCGATGCGAAGTTCGTTTGAACTTCATAACGTGAGCGTGATCACGATGGTTATAGTCCCTAGTGACTATACCTACTGATTACCACGTTATCTAGGCTCAGTGACGAGCCGTAGTTTCGGCCAGAATACGTATCCTTGCGTATTTTGTAACCAAACTACTTATGGGTATCAAAACCGTTTGTTTTGATACCAAGCTTGTTTTCTAACTTAGTTAAGCATGTTTTAACATGCTTAGCTCGTCACTTTTAGTTTAGTGCTTAATTAGGGTCGTAAGGTAAGCGATCTAAACAATCGCTTATACTTTCGAACCCGACCCGTTTGGTCGATCATTAAGATCCGACCAAACATATTAGGTGACCTTATGGTCACGTTGTTTAGGTAGTTGTATGATAGGTAGTGTATATGCCTTAGGTAAATTACCAGAATACCCTTTTCGTGTATAATTGGTAATTAAGCTTATGTAACCTAAACTTTTGTCACATAACTGATTATATAACATGATTAAACATGTATAGGCATATAATACTTGTCATAGGACTAGTTAGACGTCTCGAACGCGCTTTGCGCGCACGACGCGTTAAAGTAGCGTATGTTACCTTAATGGGTCGCGATGGGTCGAAAGCACTTAGGTTAGTCTCAATGTAGTATGTAGGCCTTGTTAAATCATATCATATGAGTTCCAATACTCATTTGGTTTACCAAGCCTCATCCTATCCGATCTCCCGATTTAAGTCCGGTTTATTTATATAGTTTTAGATTGCCGACTGGTTCCGTGCTCCCTCTAGCTTTGTTTGGTTGTTGTTCAAGACCTCTAAGCATTCTCAGGCGAGTACATTATTCCCCTCTTTTACTGTTTTCCAAACTGTTTTGGGGTGACTCATATGTGCTAAATGTTTTAACAATGATTTCAAGAACGATTACAATAACAATTACAATGTGATTTCAAGAACGATTACAATAACAATTACCATGTGGTTTCAAGAACGATAACAATGGTTTCAAAAACAATTACAATAGTTTCAAGAACGATTTCAATAAAGTGAACAAACTTGTTGGTAGTAGTTACATAACCGATGACATTCATTAGCAATGATCAAGCCGACCAGTATTAGGTTATGGTACCATAGGATCTGACAAATCCCGTTATTTACTGCACCCATTGTTATGTGTGGGGGTTGTGGGTAGCGACTGAATCTGTAATTATTAACTTATCCTTTGGTAAGGGTTTGTTAAGAACGAGAACGAGAGCGAGTTGGAACGAGGAACGAGTCAAGAAGGTTTGAATGTTATTAGAGAATCGACCATTAAGTAGTTTCACAGTTAAAACAAGAACGATTTGAACGATTAAAACAAGATGGTTTAACGATTGGGTAAACATTTGGACATGATTTACATTTGATCATGCCTTTCCACGAAACATAGTATTGATTTAAACCAAGTTTTACTTAAATACTTTGTTTTTGTGCATATGGTTTAGTTGAGACATTTCACTTGCCATACATGGATATTTGACATAGACATTTGACATGAACACTTTGACATATTATTCAATACATTTGACAATTGGTTGGTTTGGTTTGGTTAAATGATTAAGTAACGATGCGTGTGTAATATGATACAAACATGGTGGATACGCCGCTGGTACTTCCTATATATAAGTGTTTGTATGGTATTACATATGGTAGCGTTATTTGAATCATTTCAGTTTGAGACATAGAACATTTTATACAAGTAACATACTTTTCACGAGACATTTATTTACAAACAACTTATCTTATACAAACTCATTTTACGTGGTTATTCATTTGATCATGCATTATTCTCTTATTTATACATATCATCTAAACTTATTATTTTTCAAATGATTTACAAAGACAAAGCAAAATTTCAAGGTTCACGACTAAACATTTTCTTAAACAGAAGTCATGAACCTTATTTTCACAAAACCTATGTACTCGCCAGCATTTCTTTGCTGACCTCGTTTTCACATATGTTTCAGGTATTGTTGGATGATATCGATTGATAAGATGCATGCTCACATAGGACTGGACAAGGCCTTAGTGACTCAATAACAATGATAGACTATGTTTAAATAGTGTATTTAGATTTCCAGACGATGTAATTACTCAATGTTTAATAAAACGAAACACTTTTGATATCCATGGTTATGAAACATTAATTCTGTTGCAACACGCCCCGATGTTTCCGCCGCGATTTGTTGTTTTACGCGGTCGGGGTGTGACAGAAAAGATGGTATCAGAGCCAATGGTTATAGGGAATTAGGTTATTAGTAATTAGTAATGCTTTGACCTAGTCTATAACCTTCTTAGGACCCTAACGCGAGTTTACTTGCGTTTAGTCATAAAACAATACCGTCACCTATCCTTAGGCGACGACCACAACAAGAACATAAATTTCAAAACCGCTTTGAAAACCAATCATCTGTTCTAGGATGATTAATTTCTAGGTTTTGAACCCTCTATTGTAAGGTTTTGAACCCCTTTGAATTTTCAAAATCTCGTCAAGGTTTTGGGTTTTAAATAATGTGAACACGTGCAAACTGGAAGGGTGAATGCCTGTATTCTGGGTTTTCTGTCTAGGCAAGCACTTCGTATACATCTCATCAGACGCGAGACCAGTTGTGCTTACCTGGGAATTCTTGGGATGAGTGTTCACTTATAGGCGAGCATGTCTTCGCGATACATTATTTTTACCCATTTACTTTGATTAGTTCTGTGTGTCGTTTGTTGCTTTGTAGTAACAAACAAATGACCACTATCCTTGCTTTCATCAGATTTGTTCATCTCATTCTTTTCGTCTAAATTCTCTCACTCGTTTCCTTTCATGTTTCCTCTTTTAGACAATGCCTCCTCGACGCGAAAACCAGATAGAGACTGCCGAGCTGGCAGAAATTATTGCGCAGCAAATGGCTGCTCAATTCCCAAACCTCTTTGCTCAATGGATCCAAGCCTACAACAACAACAATGTTCCATGCAAATACAAGGATTTTAACCAGGCTAAACCACTCAAGTTTAGTGGTTCTGAAGGAGCGACTGGGCTTCTTCAGTGGTTTGAAAGCATAGAGAATACTTTTCGCCACGTGCAGTGTCTTGACAATCGCAAGGTCGAGTTTGCTTCGAGCGTATTTCAGAAGAGGGCTTTGACATGGTGGAACGGGGTTATGAGAGATAGGGGTGCTGAGATTGCCTTGGCACAGACATGGGCTGAACTAAGAGCTCTTATGATGAGGGAATTCTGTCCTCGTCATGAGCAGCGAGCCTTAGAGAAGGAATTTGATGATTTGAAGCAGGATAGTGGTGAGCACAGGGCTTATACTGATAGGTTTGAGGAGCTGAGTCTGCTTTGCCCGACAATGGTTACCCCACTTGACATAGCTATCGAAAGGTACATCGACGGCCTACCTGACTCGGTACAAGACATCCTTACTGGTAGTAACCCTGCCACACTCCGTCAGGCGATCGAGTTATCAGCAACATTGACTGAGTCGCAGATTCGGAAGAACAAGTTACACAGGAAGGGTGACAAGGGCAAGAAACAGACAGCTGACATGGAGGATAACAAGAAAGGTCAAAACAAGAAGGGTAAGGAAGGTGAGACGTCGAAGAAATCAAGAAAGCGAAAGGATGTTCAGAACTTTGCTGTTACAGCACAGACTGCTCAGAACCCGCGGAACCAACCAGCTCAGCCACCTGCAAAGAAAGCATATGCCGGTACCGCACCTCATTGTGCCCGTTGCAACGGTCATCACGTTGCACCACGAGATTGCAAGAAATGCACAACGTGTGGTAGACTTGGGCATTTGGCCAATATTTGTCGTTTGGGACAAAATCAGGCTGCTCAGGTTCAAGCTCCGGTTCAAGGGAATGCTGCGAGATTCCCATTGGGTTCATGTTTCAACTGCGGAGAGATTGGTCACTTCCGCCACAACTGCCCAAGACTGGTGAATGCAAATGCTAACGCAAACCCAAATGCGAACGTCAACGTCAATGTGAATCCAGCACGTGGTTGAGTGTTTAACATCAATGAGGCACTCAATGTTGAAGGAATGAACAATTAGTATTTTGTATTTTTCCTCTGGTTGTTATCTAGTAACATTTTAAGACAATGCGGTTGTTATATAAATAAAAATTTGTGGTTTTTATTTTCAACTAATGCAATTGTATGAATGTTTGATCCAACCTTATGATGTTAACACAAAGACAAAACTACTCGTGTGGTTCTGTCATTTTTATGATCACTTGTGATCTCCCTAAGAACCTCAAACACTTGTTTCTTCTAAATCCAAAGTATCTTATCGTCTTGCACCGTTCGAGATGCAAGAATCATCAAAACAGCTTTAAGAGTTGTCTGATAAAGGATTCATCCGTCCGAACTTTTCACCTTGGAGAAACTCCAGTTCTCTTTATGAAAAGAAAAATGGATCTTTTCAAATGTATATCGATTAACGTAAGCCTATTAAGCTTACCATCAAGAATCGATATCCCCTACCTTAAATCAAAGATTTCTCCGATCAACTGCATAGCGTTCATGCTTTTCCAAGATCGATTTGCATTTTGGGTATCATCAACTTTGTATTCTCAAAGAAAATGTTCCCAAAACGGTTTTCTGCACGAAGTATGGCCATTACGAGTTTACAGTCATACCTTTTGGTTTGACAAATGCTCCAGCCATCTTCATGGACTTAATAAATAGGGTCTGCAAGCCTTATTTGGATCAGTTCGTCATTGTTTTTATTGATGACATCTTGATCTATTCAAAGTCCCGAGCCGACCACGATCAACACCTTCGTTGATTTCGGAGCCTGATTGGATTCCTTGTACACCTTAATTTGTACATTACAACCCAATTAGGACAAGCCGAATTCCTTTTTAGATCTTCCTATTTTCATAGTTAGATTCTTGAAAATATTTAAAGTGTCAAGTGAAATCCACGGATTGGATTCCTAGTATGCCTTAAATACCCATGTCCAAAGATAACAAATTAAACGATTTTGCGATTAAACGATTTTGCGATTAAACGATTTTGCGATTAAATGATTTTGCGATTAAACGATGTTGCGATTAAACGATTATACGATTATGCGATTATGTGTTTATGTGGTATATGTTCTCCTCTATGTTTTGTGTGATCCAATTTTCAAATCCTCATAGAATCTTTCGTATCTTTATATGAGGGATTCATAGTAGGATATTCAAAAGGTACTACTTTAAATCCTTAATGGGCTTCTACGTTGTAGTTAAGACCCTTGGATTTTATAGTACCACTCCAGACCCTTTTTAGTGGTCTAGTCAAAAGATTGATTCGCAATCTGGTTAAAGAATGACATCTAGTGATGTAGCTGGACAGACTCCTTGATAGTCTATTTAAATCATTTATTGATTTAGTCTAAAGGACTCTATGGCGGCCTAAGTCACGCTCATCACAGGATTGTTCATTTGGTTTTACCCTACACATTATAAAATAGACTGTGTGAACTGTGCAAGGAATTCTCTAATTATGAATGCGCACATAATTATGAAATTTAGTGCACAGAAATCCAGTAAGATTTATTATGTGAAGGAACCGATAGTGACAACAATAACAAAATGAGAACGATGTAATGGAGGCACGGTGGACGCACCAATGACGCTTCATATACTTGTATATAAGTATCCCTCTTACATTGCAAACATAATGTTATTAAGGTTACTAGAAGTTCAAGAACCCTAACCAATGTTGTTCAATCTTTTCAACTTCATGTTTTAAACTCTCACAAGTTTCCTCTAAATAAATTTCGGGACGAAATTTCCTAAAGTAGGGGAGACTGTAACACCTGTGCCTCCACGGCCATCAAACAAATACCAAACCAATGAAATATTGTATTTCATACTTGGGATTTGTAAAAATATGTGTATCGTTTACACATATCAACTCTTGTTCGATTTCAAGCTCTAAATCGCTTTCTGGAAGGTTATACGCGCACTGATGCGTAAATATAACCAGTTTAATGCAACGAACACTCCGGAATAGTGAAATAGACTTAACATACCTTAAATAACCTTTACATAACTTAGAAATAAGTTTTGAAGGCTTTGGTATGGCAAAATCAAGTTTAATCGCTTACAGGGACTAAAGTTGACAAACTGCGAAAGTATGCCAATTTGAACTGTAACAGACCTTCCGGGACATGAACATAAGTTAAACATACCATAAATATCCTTTACATAGCTTAGAAATAGGCTTTGAGGTGTTCGGTATGCTAAAATAAACTTTTGTGTCATTCAGGGACTAAAAGCGTCAAAAAGTGCACAAGTTTGCATTTTCGCGCATAACTTACGTTCTGAATACATCCGGACATCCAAAAATTTATGTAAGCATGACTACATTATGCTTTAGTGTTTGGCTTGCCAAAAATCCATTCGTCGCGTCATTTGGATCGTTTTTACGCGCTTATGCGCATTCCGTCGTAATTAACCGAACATCGCGTTCGTACGGCCAAACGAACCGACATCCGACATATTTTTGAGCACATTTTAAGTTCCCTATACTTTAACTTCATTTTTGAGCTTTGAAATGGGGTTAACGGGCCTTAAACGTGTCGAAAATAGGCTGATTACACTACAGGGACCAAAAGTGCAAATCTGCCATAGTTGAAGGCTTACGGACCGTAAGCCTTACCTTACGGTCCGTAAGGGGTTGCCAGAACATCAGAACCTTCCGAACCAGCTGTTAACAGCTGCAACCCACTTCCAAACCCTTTGCCACATGTTGATCTCTTATGGTGGATGGCCAATTAACCCACCACAACTTTCCTACAAGTGTACGCATGAGATTAAGGCACGATATTCGACAAACGATCCTAACGGTGGACCGTTTACTATAAATACCCACCTCATGTTTCATTCATTCCTCACCAAATCTGATTATAATGCTCTAAGTTGAGGCCTTTGCTTCATACCTGAGCTATTCGATCACGATTTACTAGCGGGGACCCTTCGTAAGTATTCTTTCGTTCTTTTATCGCTTTTCTAGTCCGAAAGTCAAACTTTGTTTGACTTTCTGCATTGACCAGTTTATGGTCGATGCGAAGTTCGTTTGAACTTCATAACGTGAGCGTGATCACGATGGTTATAGTCCCTAGTGACTATACCTACTGATTACCACGTTATCTAGGCTCAGTGACGAGCCGTAGTTTCGGCCAGAATACGTATCCTTGCGTATTTTGTAACCAAACTACTTATGGGTATCAAAACCGTTTGTTTTGATACCAAGCTTGTTTTCTAACTTAGTTAAGCATGTTTTAACATGCTTAGCTCGTCACTTTTAGTTTAGTGCTTAATTAGGGTCGTAAGGTAAGCGATCTAAACAATCGCTTATACTTTCGAACCCGACCCGTTTGGTCGATCATTAAGATCCGACCAAACATATTAGGTGACCTTATGGTCACGTTGTTTAGGTAGTTGTATGATAGGTAGTGTATATGCCTTAGGTAAATTACCAGAATACCCTTTTCGTGTATAATTGGTAATTAAGCTTATGTAACCTAAACTTTTGTCACATAACTGATTATATAACATGATTAAACATGTATAGGCATATAATACTTGTCATAGGACTAGTTAGACGTCTCGAACGCGCTTTGCGCGCACGACGCGTTAAAGTAGCGTATGTTACCTTAATGGGTCGCGATGGGTCGAAAGCACTTAGGTTAGTCTCAATGTAGTATGTAGGCCTTGTTAAATCATATCATATGAGTTCCAATACTCATTTGGTTTACCAAGCCTCATCCTATCCGATCTCCCGATTTAAGTCCGGTTTATTTATATAGTTTTAGATTGCCGACTGGTTCCGTGCTCCCTCTAGCTTTGTTTGGTTGTTGTTCAAGACCTCTAAGCATTCTCAGGCGAGTACATTATTCCCCTCTTTTACTGTTTTCCAAACTGTTTTGGGGTGACTCATATGTGCTAAATGTTTTAACAATGATTTCAAGAACGATTACAATAACAATTACAATGTGATTTCAAGAACGATTACAATAACAATTACCATGTGGTTTCAAGAACGATAACAATGGTTTCAAAAACAATTACAATAGTTTCAAGAACGATTTCAATAAAGTGAACAAACTTGTTGGTAGTAGTTACATAACCGATGACATTCATTAGCAATGATCAAGCCGACCAGTATTAGGTTATGGTACCATAGGATCTGACAAATCCCGTTATTTACTGCACCCATTGTTATGTGTGGGGGTTGTGGGTAGCGACTGAATCTGTAATTATTAACTTATCCTTTGGTAAGGGTTTGTTAAGAACGAGAACGAGAGCGAGTTGGAACGAGGAACGAGTCAAGAAGGTTTGAATGTTATTAGAGAATCGACCATTAAGTAGTTTCACAGTTAAAACAAGAACGATTTGAACGATTAAAACAAGATGGTTTAACGATTGGGTAAACATTTGGACATGATTTACATTTGATCATGCCTTTCCACGAAACATAGTATTGATTTAAACCAAGTTTTACTTAAATACTTTGTTTTTGTGCATATGGTTTAGTTGAGACATTTCACTTGCCATACATGGATATTTGACATAGACATTTGACATGAACACTTTGACATATTATTCAATACATTTGACAATTGGTTGGTTTGGTTTGGTTAAATGATTAAGTAACGATGCGTGTGTAATATGATACAAACATGGTGGATACGCCGCTGGTACTTCCTATATATAAGTGTTTGTATGGTATTACATATGGTAGCGTTATTTGAATCATTTCAGTTTGAGACATAGAACATTTTATACAAGTAACATACTTTTCACGAGACATTTATTTACAAACAACTTATCTTATACAAACTCATTTTACGTGGTTATTCATTTGATCATGCATTATTCTCTTATTTATACATATCATCTAAACTTATTATTTTTCAAATGATTTACAAAGACAAAGCAAAATTTCAAGGTTCACGACTAAACATTTTCTTAAACAGAAGTCATGAACCTTATTTTCACAAAACCTATGTACTCGCCAGCATTTCTTTGCTGACCTCGTTTTCACATATGTTTCAGGTATTGTTGGATGATATCGATTGATAAGATGCATGCTCACATAGGACTGGACAAGGCCTTAGTGACTCAATAACAATGATAGACTTTGTAAAATCACGTATCATCACATAAGCTTGTTTTTTAAAGATACAAGGGTTAAAGGTGAAACACTACCACATTTTAGAGACATGAACTTGTGTGAAATATTTTAGTTGTGTAAAAGTGATTTAACCGGTAAAATGATGTTTAAAACTAGCGGATCTACGTATCCGCAAGTGGTATTTTTGAAAGACCACACTTTAAAGAAATCATGTTTTTTTTTCTAAAGATGGATCTTGCACTAATAAATATGATTTTATAAACCACAAGTGTATAGACACTTGTGAAATAAAGAGATCCGACAAAGAAGTGTATTTGTCACTTGTTACTAGAAGTTGTAAAGACGGTTTTCTCTAAACACGAGATTTTTATGAGATTAAAGCTACATTATATAAAGATCTACACATATAAAGGGTGTTTACACTATAGATTCGGAAAAACTACAAGTTCATGCGATTATGCAAATTTATATACTTGTTGACTAGTTTGATGTGTCGGAAATTGTTTGGTTGAAATAAAGAAGTTGATTGAATTGATTTGTTAAAAGAAAATGATACGCTTGAAAGCGTGGCCACCTCCAGTTACAAAGGAAACTCTGGCGAAATTTTCTAAAAACCTAACACTTAGACTTTTTACACAACAAGTGTTAGAACTATTTTTGGGCATACTTTTGAAACATAAATTTCGCCAGTACTATATTTTACTAAATATTCGGAGGTGGGATTTTCACAAAGATTAACGTGATAAATATATTTGTCACAACACTGTTCATGATTATTTTGTGAAAATACTTAAATATTATTTTAGGGTAAAAATAATATTTACAAGCGTTAATGATTCCAAAACTTTGCGAACGCTTACACAAACATATAAGTTACACCGGTAATTACATTACCACAAGATTGATAAAACGTAACTTACGCACATGTATTAAATCCCCCATCCTTGGGAAGGAAGATAACTACCAAGTATATACGACATGTAACACGAAATAGTTGTCTAACTATTTCCCGCAAACATAAACTATAAAGCTAAGGCACGGCCGTCCGTCTAATAGAATTAGCACTTGTAGGTCGTTGCACAGCTTACTATATTGGAGACGCTTGATAGAGATACGCATTCACTGTGAGTTCATGTCCCCCTTTTCTCTAACTGTTTTCAGTTTTCTTAACTGCGGGGGTGAAATACATGTTACTTTGTTTACAAGTACTTTATACACGGTATGAATAACGTAAGGAGGTTTAGATCATGTGAATGGGTAGTTAGAACACCGAGGGACTCGAGCGGTAGATCTATCTGGGTGTAGCGAGCCCAGCTCTAGGCCAAACGGACCTCTCTGAGGCTAACCACAACGGACCTGGAGTGACTTGGTTGCCCAACGCAAAAATCAGCTAGGGTTGTGTCTACTTACTTGCATTTCACAACATGCTAATGGCCTTGCAAACCATTGGTGATCACAAGTCCTCTTACACTGCTACATACCAGGAAACTTTTATACTTACAAGTGTTTTACTTACTCACTTGCACATGAACTCGCTCAACATTATTGTTGATTTTTCAACTTACATGTATTTCAGGAAATTAAACGAGATCTGGCACGGTATGGAACGTTTTTCCGCTGCATTTGTCATGGAGTCATCAGGGTTTAAGGGATGTGTCTCTTTCCTGGACAAGACACAGTCCTTAAACCACGTTTATGTTATGTTGTAGTTGTTATGTCTTTTGAACAAGGTTATTGTTGTTGGAGTACGTTCTCGTCAAACAATGGTATTGTATGATATTTTCAAACTTAATTGATGACTTGCATGGTTTTTAAATTCATATAGCTTGTTATGATTAAGCTATGGTATTAAGAAGTCACACCAAAATTAACCACGCTTCCGCAAAGCCAGGGTGTGACATATGTCTCCGCATTCCCCCTATTCCAATAACGACGAATATGCTATGTTCGACATTCCATGGTAATGTCACCTAACAACTGGTTATCACACGCAACCCCAGGTAAAGTCCTTAAATTTCTTTTATTGAAATTTCGACTTTCACTTTTACTGAGTAGATTTCCGTATTTCTACTCCTCTTGATGGTCATAGAATCACGATCATTTCCTTCAGTATAGCGAATATTCAATCGCTTCATTCCTTGAGGAATTCATATGTTACGCATGCATCGTTTGTTACGCATGTGGTTTCATTTCGAATAAAGCGTTTCATAAAAGTTTAAATATTATTTCGCTAAATCTTGTTTCGAATGACCCGCATTATTGTAATTGTTGGCTTCTTCGTTATCAGGTCAACACATTTTCTTGAAATCCCTTTCTTTTCAAGTTACATACATGGTTTTCGTCGTGACCATGCAGAAAGTTTTCTTGTCAATACATGTAATTATTGTCGGCTTGCGCCGAAGTCAAATTCAAGTGTTTGAACTTGTTCATTACACATATTCAATTCAAGACACTATATGATGTATTGAAAACATCATATTCGAATTCGTTTTAACAAGCGTTTCGTTGTTCTGAGTCATAATAGATTTGTTTGGTCTACTACTCCACTAAGTCGTTTGTTGATTTCGACACCTTGTGGTGTCAGTATAAACTTGTAGCTTGGGCTAATCATGACCGAGCATTTTATGCAAAACACAGGTGATACTTGTTCGATCACCTCTATATTTGAATTGTTTCATTCACTACGACACCTTGTGGCGTCGGTAGAACTTGCAGCTTGGGCTGATCATGATCGAGCGTTTCATGCAAACGATTACATTTAAGCTTGTTGAAATCTAAATTCATTTATTGGATGCAATCATTTCTAGAATTCATTTGCATATTGTGATACGTCCTTGAATTCACATCATTCGAATAAGTCTTGATTCGACTTCATGATCGTTCACTTTGGTACTATTCGTATTTTCTACGCATAATGTAACTCTAAGGAGTTAACGTAGTCTAAATTTCGAGGATGAAATTTTATTAACAGGGGGAGAATGTGACAACCGGTGATTTACGGCTCCTAATTTCGTGATTAACAGGCGATTAACACGATAATAAATAATGTTCAAGATGCAAATTAACTTAATTAAGCCCTTGGAGTGCCCAGGAACGTTTATACGACTTTACAGTGCGCGAACGGTGGTTTACAGAGAAACCTGTTGAATATTACGCGATAACGAACTGATACCGTACAAGATACTGACAACGCCGACAAATATTAAATTTTTACGATATATTTTAGCTTCGTAAGTAAATTCTAGTGACTACAGTCGAAACCAGATCGAAAAACGGATTAAAGACGACAACGATACAATTTTTCGCGACTATTACCGTAACCGACGAACGGGTAGGCAAACAACGACTACCGACCGTATTTTTGTGTATTTTAATTTTTAACGTTAAACGGTGTTCAGGATTTGACAACGGGTCTCGTAGGAACTACGGGCCACTTACACACGAGATGGGCTTGTGTGCCCTGGGCCCAAGCCCAAAACCCGCAAGCCTAAACCTACACATAATACATTAGATCTTTACTACAAGGTTTTTCTTGTAAATCCATCCAAAAATCCCTTCAAGATCTAAATAAAATCTACTCAAGATTTTGAAATCTCTACAAATCTTTCCATAATCTCTATAAGATCTTGCAAGATCTCAACCTCCCTATATAAGAAACCTTACCTCTCCACTCAAAATAAAACACAGAGAACAATTGAGGGCCTGGTCCCTTTTACTCTCCCTCACTCTCGATCTCTACATACACAAAGAAACACAGATAAGCCAAACATCCAATTTGCTCCTCCTCTCCCACTCGACCCCCCCCCCCCTTCTGTTAATCGTCCAACCACCACCATCTTTTGGTGGTGGCGGACTTCAGCAGCAACACCACCACCACCACAGGCGGCGGCGCTGTGGTGGGTGGTGCCGGTCGGTACTTCAAGCGAGAAAGAGAGAGAGACCGGGATGAGGAGGTGGGAGGTGGTGAGCGACGGCTGTTCAAGAAGAGAGAGAGGGGCGATGAGAGAGAGAGGACGACAGAGATGGAGCCGACGTCGGAGGACAGCAGCAGCAGCGGTGGTTTTTGTTTCTGTCTGACAATTTCCGGTAAAGCCCTCTCCTATTTCTTTTGTTTTTCTGAGAATTGATGGTGATGATGAGCCTGCAGGGAAGATGATGGTGATGCTGAAGATGGCTCGAGTGCTTGGTTCAGCCCGGGGTCACGTACCTTTCAGATTCGGTGCAACGGGTTCGAATTAAAGTTTGTTCCGGGTCTCGGCTCAGGAAGCCGGAATGGTTTGGGTTCTTCTAGTGGGTTCGAGTTCAAGTCCAAAACCGGTCAGCAAGTCAACGAGTTCGGGACGGCCAACATTTCGGTTCGGGTCAACGGTCAGAATTTCGGGTCAGATTTGGTTCCAGGTCAAACCTGGTCAACAGAAGTCAAAGAACAGTCAACTCCGAGGCCGGTAACTGTTAAATGACACGAATGTTTGTTTATATTTCGTTATTTTTAGATTTTTAGACTACGCGACCCGAGCTCGAACCATTTCGTTTATAATTTAGTTTATATTTTGAAATGCTTGACGATATTTGATTTCATTGCATTGGTTATTTGTAACACCCGAAAATTTTAAAACATAAAAAGTAACAACCCTTATGATTTATAGTCCAATAGGAAACCCTAATTAAGACACCCAAGTAATTCGGTACAAACCCTAGAAATTTCAGAATTTTCAGAATCAGGATTAGGGCCCCTAAAACTCAGGGGGGGCATTCCCTACTTAACGATTATCTTCAAATTCTCGTTGTCACCTAATGAAATTTCGAAATTGTTGAGTCAGCTGAGCTAGTACCAAACGTGGCTACCCTATAGCCTATTATGGAGCTTTACGGACCGCAACACTAACAAGCTTACGGTCCGTATGATGCCTTACGGACCGTAACGTTGGGAAGCTTACGGACCGTAAGCTTGTCAAATTTCGTGTATAAATAGCAGGCCTGGCACTTGAATCTGGGCACAAAATCGACGAAGAAACTCAAAATACACGCTGAGATTTCGTCCGATTACTCTCCAAACACACACAAAACACTAATTAAGAGTAGCGGGGTGCTGCAAAACAGGGTAATAACTCAATCGCTGATACGATTCATTGTCCGATCGATCAATATATCCAATGGATGTTTAAGTCCTGCCCACATTAGGGTTATACTTTGTCGTTTGTCATTAATTTGACGGATCATCGTCAATTCGATGGATAAAGTATTGTACTTGGTCGTTCGTCATTAATTTGACGGATCATCGTTAATTCGATGGATAAAGTATCGCACTTTGTCGTTCGTTGTGAGAAATTGATCTCGTGAGTTATCGTAAATGCTGTATTAAGTTAATTACCTAGTTTGTGTGCAAATTAGGTTAAGAGGATAATCAGTAGGCTAAGCTCTGCCCGTATAATTCTACAATTGAAAACAAGGTAGCATCACTTGGAAAATTTTAAGGTACGGATAGGTTCCTTCCTTTCGATTTATGTCAATCCTGATTTTAAATTCCGTATTAAGATTTAAGGTATAAGTTATAAGTTCAGTACGGATAGGTTCATTTCTTTTGATTTATGTCAGTTGGATACGGGTGTCACACCCCGACCACGTGGAACATACAAAACGTGGCGGAAATGTCGGGGAGTGTTGTAACAGAATTAATTGTTTCAAATCCATGGCAATTGAAGTTTCGTTTTATTGATTAAAAGTGTTACAATGTCTTAACAAACAAAGAAATACAACATAATTAACTAGTCTTGCATCTTTTATTGTCACTAAAGCCCAAGTCTGCCTATGTGTATCTTGATCATCTTATGCAACAGTTCCTGAAAAACACATGTGAAAATATGGTACGTCAGCATAAAAATGCCTGTGAGATACATAGGTTTTGTGAAAATAAGTTCCATGACTTATGTTTGAGAAAATGTTTAGTCATGAACCTTGTTATTTGATTTGTTTTGTAAATCATTTGAAAAACAATGAGTTCAGATGATATGTATAAATAAGTGAATAATGTATGGTTAAATGAATAACCATGTAAACTGAGTTTGTATAAGATAAGTTGCTTGTAAAACAATGTATTGTGAAAAGTATGTTATTTGTATAAAATGTTATATGTATCAAACTGAAATGATTCAAATAACGCTACGACATGTAATACCATACAAACACTTATATATAGGAAGTACCAGCGGCGTATCCACCATGTTTGTATCATATTACACACACATCGTTACTTAATCACTTAATCAAACCAAACCAAACAATGTAAAATGTCTATGTTTAAATCAATTGTCAAATGTATTGAATAATATGTCAAAGTATTCATGTCAAGATGTAAATCATGTCAAAATGTCTATGTCAAATATCCATGTCAAATGTCTATGTCAAATATCCATGTCAAATGTCTATGTCAATTATCCATGTATGGCAAGTGAAATGTCTCAACTAAACCATATGCACAAAAACAAAGTATTGAAGTAAAACTTGGTTTAAATCAAAGTTATGTTTTGTGAGAAATACATGATCAAATGTCAATCATGTTAAAATGTCATGTAAAACGATGTACTAAGTAATGCACACAATGGCAATACATAGCATGAAATGTAATGAAATCATGTACTATAATGTACTAACGAACATAGCAGTATATGATGTGAAAACAGGAAAACAGGAAAGTAACAAGTAGGCACATGTGTTCCACCCCAAAACAGTTTGGAAAACAGTAAAAGAGGGGTCTATGTACTCACTTGAGATTGCTCAGTAGTCCTTGAGTAACAACCAAACAATGCTAGAGATCGCGGATATCAAACGGCACCTAATATAGGTAACTACATTAATAAACCGGACCTAGATCGGAAGATTGGGTAGCATTAGGGTTTGTAAACCAAACGAGTGTAGAGACTCGTGTCATTTGGTTTAACAAAGCCTACATACTAAATGAAACTTAACCTAAGTGTTTACGACCCATTACGACCCGTTTAGGTAGCTTATGCTACTTTAACGCGTCGTTCGCGTGAAACGCGTTCGGACCGCCTAACTAGTCCTATGACAAGTGTTATATGCCTAAACATGTTACATAATCAGTTATGTGACAAAAGTTTAGGTTACATATGCTTAATTACCAATTATACATGAAAAGGGTATTCTGGTAATTTACCTAAGGCATATAAACTACCTATCATACAACTACTTAAACGATGTGACCATAGGGTATAACCTCGGAAGGTTATGCCCTATACTAGGGTCACCTAATGTATTTGGTCGGATCCTAATGATCGACCAAACTGGGTCGGGTTCGAGGTATAAGCGATTTATCAGATCGCTTACCCTACGACCCTAGACAACGTGGTAATCAGTGGGCATAGTCCCAAGGGACTATGACCAACGTGATTACACTCACGTTGCGAAGTTCAAACGAACTTCGCATTGACCATTACTGGTCAACGCTGAAAGTCAAACAAAGTTTGACTTTCTGACTCGAAAAGCAGTAAAATAAGGAAAAGAACGAAAGAATACTTACCCAGGGTCCCCGAATGCTAATCCCGATTCAAGAATCTCAGGTATGAAACAATGGTTTCAACTTAGAGCTCCTCAAATCAGAATTCTAGTGCATTTGGAGTAATGGGGGGTGGGGTATTTATAGTTTTCGGGTAACCGTTAAGATCGTTTCAAGGAAACCGTGCCTTAATCCAACCCGTACACTTGTCGGAACCTTATGGAAGCTAAATGCCATCCTTATCTTCATGACTAAGCATTTTAGAACATGTGGTGGAGGATCAAACATGTGCAAACAGGCTGTTAGAAACTCTGCATCTGGTCTGGACTTGGCTAGCGCACCGCTACACTAAAAGTGTAGCGCACCGCTAGCCTAAGTTTGGCAGAATTACACATTTGGTCCCTGAACTGTATTTAGGCCATTTTCGACACGTTTAAGGCCCGTTAACCCCATTTCAAAGCTCTAAAATGAAGTTAAAGTATAGGGAACTTAAAATGTGTTCAAAAATATCTCAGATGTCGGTTCGTTTGGCCGTACGAACGCGATGTTCGCTTAATTACGACGGAATGCGCATAAGCGCGAAAAACGAACCAAATGACGCGACGAATGGATTTTTCTTATGGCGAACACTAAAATATAATGTAGTCATGCTTACATAAATTTTTGGATGTCCGGATGTATTCAGAACGTAAGTTATGCGCGAAAATGCAAACTTGTGCACTTTTTGACACTTTTAGTCCCTGAATGACACAAAAGTTTATTTTAGCTTACCGAACACCTCAAAGCCTATTTCTAAGCTATGTAAAGGATATTTATGGTATGTTTAACTTATGGTCATGTTCCGGAAGGTCTGTTACAGTTCAAATTGGCATACTTTCGCAGTTTGTCAAATTTAGTCCCTGTAAGCGATTAAACTTTGATTTCACCACACCAAACCTTCCAAAACTTATATCTAAGTTATGTAAAGGTTACTTAAGGTATGTTAAGCCTATTTCACTATTCCGGAGTGTTCGTTGCATTAAACTGGTTATATTTACGCATCAGTGCGTGTATAACCTTCCAGAAAGCGATTTAGAGCTTGAAATCGAACATGAGTTGATATGTGCAAAAGATACACATATTTATACAAGTCCAAAGTATGAAATACATTATTTCATTGGTTTGGCATTTGTTTGATGGTTGAAATGACACAGGTGTTACAACGGGTAGATTCCTTTCTTTCGATTTCTGTCAATTCTGATATATTGTACGGATAGGTTCCTTCCTTTCGATTTATGTTGTTTTTATAAGAACCCTTTCTGTCGATTTATGTCCGTTGGGTACGGATAGAATCCTTTTCTTTTGATTGATGTCGTTCCTGAATTTAAGTTTCCATATTAAGATTAAGTTATGAAATAAGTTATAGATTCCATATTAAGATTAAGTTATGAAATAAGTTATAAGTTCCATACGGATAGATTACTTTCTTTCGATTTATATCGTTTTGATACAAGTATATTATTCCTGATTTTAAGTTCAGTATTAAGATTAAGTTATAAGTTTCGTAAAGATAGAATCCTTTCTGTCGATGTATGTCAGTTAGGTACGTATAGAATCCTGTCTTTCGATTTATGTCCGTTGAGTACGGATAGAATCCTTTCTGTCAAGTTATGTCATTTTGATATAAGTATATCAATTCTGATTTTAAGTTCCGTATTAAGATTTAGTTATGAAATAAGTTATAACTTCCGTATTAAGATTAAGTTATGAAATAAGTTATAAATTCCGTATTAAGATTAAGTTAGGAAATATGTGTTAGAAGTTACAAACGTTATGAAAAAGGTTTGGTTTTACATCAGTTATTTAGAAAATGGTTTATTTTATACAAGTTTCCTTTTATACTCTAGTGGTTCCTTGTTAACGAGTCAAGGTTTTATCTTGTTCGTTTAATAAACCACATTTTGGGGACGAAATTGTCAAGATAGGAGTGATATCCATACCTTGGTGACTGGTTCCACTCCTTGATTATAAAACTCCTCACATCTTTGATTATAGATTCCTTTGACAGTCCGTTCTATTCCGATTCTAATCATTTGATTAAGTTTTCCTATCATGCGATAGTTTTCTGTTAAAATTGTACTCATTATCGCATGTTCCGATATATGTTCTGTTTTGTTATAAGAATAAGTTTTATAAGTTATGTGAATAAGACTCTTTGTACTCTGATACCCTGAGTATCGCTTCTCGTGGAGTGTCCCACGAGCATGTTGTTGTGGCATCAACCTCATGTGCTCCACCCGTGACGGAGAGATCAGTTCACGGCGTCTCTTAAGTACAAGTGTGGTACATATATTAGGAGGCGTATGGATCGATCCTTGAATTTAAGTTATAAGGAGATGGATAACGGGTATGCCAACTCGCCATTTCATGTGATAAGTATGCAGGAGTAGCTACCTGTGTATTGTCACGTTTTAAGTTTGGCTCATGGGTACATCCGTAAGATATGATTATGAAATTATGTTCAAAATAAGTTTTTGTTTTCCTCTATCCGCACACTGGGCAAAACTTTCCAAAATTTTGCTCAGACGTACGTTTTTGTGTGTTTTCTTCTTTACGTCAGGTTATCAAGACAAGCTGGGACGGAATATGGAAGAGTGCTCGAGTGTTTGGAAGAGACGGTAGAAATAATTGTAATGGATTAGACATCCTTCATTAAGCTGTAAAGCCTTGTAATACATTTAAGTATAAATGGAATTATGTTTTTGATCTGACTACTGTTATTGTGACACGCCGGCCCATTCCGGGACGGGGTGTTACAGCTATGGTATCAGAGCAAAGGCTCTTTCCTGTAGAAAACTTAAACATAAGTTAAGACCTGTGAGGTAATGGGTAGACATTGGGTTAGGATTTCGATGTTCAATCAGTCGATACATCGGTTAGTAACTTTTCTTTTCACTTCATGATAGTCTCGAACATAAGTATTTCGTCATCTTCATTGTTTTTACTCTAGCTTTATTTCAAGTATGACCATTGATCATAGTGGGTCACGTTCAAGTATGATTATTAATATATATATAGGTATGCAATAATTTCGAGGACGAAATTTTTTTAAGAGGGGTAGATTTGTAACACCCGAAAATTTTAAAACATAAAAAGTAACAACCCTTATGATTTATAGTCCAATAGGAAACCCTAATTAAGACACCCAAGTAATTCGGTACAAACCCTAGAAATTTCAGAATTTTCAGAATCAGGATTAGGGCCCCTAAAACTCAGGGGGGGCATTCCCTACTTAACGATTATCTTCAAATTCTCGTTGTCACCTAATGAAATTTCGAAATTGTTGAGTCAGCTGAGCTAGTACCAAACGTGGCTACCCTATAGCCTATTATGGAGCTTTACGGACCGCAACACTAACAAGCTTACGGTCCGTATGATGCCTTACGGACCGTAACATTGGGAAGCTTACGGACCGTAAGCTTGTCAAATTTCGTGTATAAATAGCAGGCCTGGCACTTGAATCTGGGCACAAAATCGACGAAGAAACTCAAAATACACGCTGAGATTTCGTCCGATTACTCTCCAAACACACACAAAACACTAATTAAGAGTAGCGGGGTGCTGCAAAACAGGGTAATAACTCAATCGCTGATACGATTCATTGTCCGATCGATCAATATATCCAATGGATGTTTAAGTGCTGCCCACATTAGGGTTATACTTTGTCGTTCGTCATTAATTTGACGGATCATCGTCAATTCGATGGATAAAGTATTGTACTTTGTCGTTCGTCATTAATTTGACGGATCATCGTTAATTCGATGGATAAAGTATCGCACTTTGTCGTTCGTTGTTAGAAATTGATCTCGTGAGTTATCGTAAATGCTGTATTAAGTTAATTACCTAGTTTGTGTGCAAATTAGGTTAAGAGGATAATCAGTAGGCTAAGCTCTGCCCGTATAATTCTACAATTGAAAACAAGGTAGCATCACTTGGAAAATTTTAAGGTACGGATAGGTTCCTTCCTTTCGATTTATGTCAATCCTGATTTTAAATTCTGTATTAAGATTTAAGGTATAAGTTATAAGTTCAGTACGGATAGGTTCATTTCTTTTGATTTATGTCAGTTGGATACGGGTAGATTCCTTTCTTTCGATTTCTGTCAATTCTGATATATTGTACGGATAGGTTCCTTCCTTTCGATTTATGTTGTTTTTATAAGAACCCTTTCTGTCGATTTATGTCCGTTGGGTACGGATAGAATCCTTTTCTTTTGATTGATGTCGTTCCTGAATTTAAGTTTCCATATTAAGATTAAGTTATGAAATAAGTTATAGATTCCATATTAAGATTAAGTTATGAAATAAGTTATAAGTTCCATACGGATAGATTACTTTCTTTCGATTTATATCGTTTTGATACAAGTATATTATTCCTGATTTTAAGTTCAGTATTAAGATTAAGTTATAAGTTTCGTAAAGATAGAATCCTTTCTGTCGATGTATGTCAGTTAGGTACGTATAGAATCCTGTCTTTCGATTTATGTCCGTTGAGTACGGATAGAATCCTTTCTGTCAAGTTATGTCATTTTGATATAAGTATATCAATTCTGATTTTAAGTTCCGTATTAAGATTTAGTTATGAAATAAGTTATAACTTCCGTATTAAGATTAAGTTAGGAAATATGTGTTAGAAGTTACAAACGTTTTGAAAAAGGTTTGGTTTTACATCAGTTATTTAGAAAATGGTTTATTTTATACAAGTTTCCTTTTATACTCTAGTGGTTCCTTGTTAACGAGTCAAGGTTTTATCTTGTTCGTTTAATAAACCACATTTTGGGGACGAAATTGTCAAGATAGGAGTGATATCCATACCTTGGTGACTGGTTCCACTCCTTGATTATAAAACTCCTCACATCTTTGATTATAGATTCCTTTGACAGTCCGTTCTATTCCGATTCTAATCATTTGATTAAGTTTTCCTATCATGCGATAGTTTTCTGTTAAAATTGTACTCATTATCGCATGTTCCGATATATGTTCTGTTTTGTTATAAGAATAAGTTTTATAAGTTATGTGAATAAGACTCTTTGTACTCTGATACCCTGAGTATCGCTTCTCGTGGAGTGTCCCACGAGCATGTTGTTGTGGCATCAACCTCATGTGCTCCACCCGTGACGGAGAGATCAGTTCATGGCGTCTCTTAAGTACAAGTGTGGTACATATATTAGGAGGCGTATGGATCGATCCTAGAATTTAAGTTATAAGGAGATGGATAACGGGTATGCCAACTCGCCATTTCATGTGATAAGTATGCAGGAGAAGCTACCTGTGTATTGTCACGTTTTAAGTTTGGCTCATGGGTACATCCGTAAGATATGATTATGAAATTATGTTCAAAATAAGTTTTTGTTTTCCTCTATCCGCACACTGGGCAAAACTTTCCAAAATTTTGCTCAGACGTACGTTTTTGTGTGTTTTCTTCTTTACGTCAGGTTATCAAGACAAGCTGGGACGGAATATGGAAGAGTGCTCGAGTGTTTGGAAAAGACGGTAGAAATAATTGTAATGGATTAGACATCCTTCATTAAGCTGTAAAGCCTTGTAATACATTTAAGTATAAATGGAATTATGTTTTTGATCTGACTACTGTTATTGTGACACGCCGGCCCATTCCGGGACGGGGTGTTACATTATTGATTGAATTTTGAAAATATAAAGACAACTTGTGTTGTCGGGGCATCCAAAAACAGAGGAAACTCTGCCCGTTTTTCGAGAAAATCCGTAAAACGAATGTGCTTTTATTTAAAAACGAGAACTAACGACTATTATAGAAACAAACACAAATGTATATTATTTCCGCCGACACTTTATAACTCACAAAGACGACGATGACGCAAACTATTTTTACAAAATAAATATAATTTATTATATTTATATTTCAAACATTAAACTCGAATCATTTTAGAAAAATAAATATAGTTATATATTTATTTTCGAACATAACAACTCGACGATTCTTTTATAAAATAAGTATAACTTTTATATGCTTATTTCAAACGCCTAAACGATCTTATCGATATGTATTTTTTCATACAAGATGCGATATATAATATGAGTTGTTATATAATATTCTTTACGTACACCTACGACTTCTCGGGACGACAAAGCGATCTTATCGATATGTATTTTTTACATAAATATTTATATATACTAAATCTCTCGAGAACTAAGTCTTTCCAAGACTTACTAAACTATTATCAACAATAAGCGAAACTTAACGAATATAACTTAGTCATTTTCGTTAAGTTAACAATTTACCGTCGAATCGTTCAGTTAACGATTCGGTAGAGCTCGGTAACACGTAGATTAGTTACCGCATTAATTAGAATCTTATAAGATATTCCGTGTTAGGAATATTGTAGAATGCACGCTAGCAAGTCAAGTCTTGGAAACGACATCATGAAGTCGTATTTAGCTAGCTTCGCACAGGAATATTCAGGTGAGTTCATAACCCCACCTTTTACGGTTTTACATTTTTCTAAATGTTTTCGGGGTGGAAAGACATGCAATTTTTGCAAAGCATACAATAATTACATATTTCTAAACCATTTTACAAGCAAGTTTTAACTGACGCAATTTTTGCAAAGCATACAAGAATTACATATTTCTAAATGTCGTGTCACATGTTAATGGCCTTGCAACCCATTAACAACAAGATACATACAAGAATACTTGACTTATACAAGAAAACATGATACATACAAGAATACTTGACTTATACAAGAATACATGGTACATACAAGAATACTTGATTTACACAAGAAAGCCTTGATACATACAGAAACACTTGCATTATACAAGATACATACCATGTTTTCATACAAAGTTTCTGTATAACATGACAAGAAAATGATTTTAAATTCGTTTTCTCAACAATACTTCAAAAACCGGTTATTCAAAAAGATTTATTTCAAATCTTTTACAAACAAACTATGAACTCGCTCAACTTTATGTTGACTTTTTTGCATGTTTCTTTCTCAGGTTGCATTTCTAAGACAAAGCACGGTTGGAATAGGAGAACCATGAAGAGTCGAGTACTTAGTGGGCGTTCAATTTCTAGAAAGTCTTAACTTATTTGCTTCCGCTGTGCAATGAAGATACCAGTCCAGTCACGCCAATGCTCTGATATTTCGGGGTGTGACAAATTGATCGTCTCTATAATAGGCTTCAAGAAGTTTTTTCGTTTTAGCAAGTTCATAATATCTTTAATCAAGAAATTTATAGTTTTCTTTCATTTTTTCATTCGCTTCTTTTATCCTGTGATGTGAAATTTTCATCACATCATATTCTTTTTGCATCTCTTGAATAATATTATCTTTTTGAACACAATCGTTGCATTTAGCTGAACACTTCTTTAAATTTTCATTTTCTTTTTTAAAACCATTGCATTTTTGTGTCAGTTCTTCTTCTTTTTGTTTGAAAACCTTTTCTTTTTCAAGAATTTCTTTGCATTTCGTACAAGAAACAGTTCTTTTTTCTCAAACTCTGAGTGAGTTTGATTTAGATATTCTTCAAATTCAAATGTTTCTTTGATTTTTTGTTCAAGAATTTTCTTCTTTTAAAGCCACCTCAACATAGGTTTTGTTCAAAAAATCTTCTTTTTTCTCAAGTACTGTGCGTTTTTGTTTGAAAAACTCTTCGTTTTTTGCACAGACTTCACATGGTATTATGTCAAACATACTCTCAGTTTTACTATGTTCATTATCATCATCACCAGTTTGATCTGCCATCACCTGATCTTCTTTCATTTACTGTAACACCTGTGTCATTTCAACCATCAAACAAATGCCAAACCAATGAAATAATGTATTTCATACTCTGGACTTGTATAAATATGTGTATCTTTTGCACATATCGACTCATGTTCGATTTCAAGCTCTAAATCGCTTTCTGGAAGGTTATACGCGCACTAATGCGTAAATATAACCAGTTTAATGCAACAAACACTCCGGAATAGTGAAATAGGCTTAACATACCTTAAATAACCTATACATAACTTAGATATAAGTTTTGGAAGGTTTGGTGTGGTGAAATCAAAGTTTAATCGCTTACAGGGACTAAAGTTGACAAACTGCGAAAGTATGCCAATTTGAACTGTAACAGACATTCCGGAACATGACCATAAGTTAAACATACCATAAATATCCTTTACATAGCTTAGAAATAGGCTTTGAGGGGTTCGGTGTGCTAAAATAAACTTTTGGGTCATTCAGGGACTAAAAGTGTCAAAAAGTGCACAAGTTTGCATTTTCGCGCATAACTTACGTTCTGAATACATCCGGACATCCAAAAATTTATGTGAGCATGACTATATTATATTTTAGTGTTCGCCTTAAGAATAATCCATTCGTCGCGTCATTTGGTTCGTTTTTCGCGCTTATGCGCATTCCGTCGTAATTAAGCGAACATCGCGTTCGTACGACCAAACGAACCATCATCCCGCATATTTTTGAGTATGTTTTGAGTTCCCTATACTTTAACTTCATTTTAGAGCCTTGAAATGAGGTTAACGGGGTTCAAACGCATCGAAAATCGCTTAAACAAGGTGCAGGGACCATTTCTGCAAAATCTGCCAAAACAGGGGCCTAGCGTGACGCGACGGGCCTTAGCGTCACGCGAGCCCCCTTCTGGACCAGATTCAGTGTTTTAAATGCAAGTTGCAACTAATCAATTCTTAACCACATGTTTTAAGTGATGTGTCACTAAGTTAAGGAGCATTTGTGGCACCACAACTTCCCGACAAGTGTACGCCTTGGATTGTGGCACGTTTTCCATGAAACGATCTTAACGGTTCTCCGAATACTATAAATACCCCATCACCCCAACCTCATTTCTTACTAGAATTCTGATTTTTGAGAGCTCTAAGTTGAAACCATTGTTTCATACCTGAGTTCTTGGATCGGGATTAGCATTCGGGGACCCTTCGTAAGTATTCTTTCGTTCTTTTCCTTATTTTATTGCTTTTCGAGTCAGAAAGTCAAACTTTGTTTGACTTTCAGCGTTGACCAGTAATGGTCAATGCGAAGTTCGTTTGAACTTCGCAACGTGAGTGTAATCACGTTGGTCATAGTCCCTTGGGACTATGCCCACTGATTACCACGTTGTCTAGGGTCGTAGGGTAGGCGATCTGATAAATCGCCTATACCTTCGAACCCGACCCAGTTTGGTCGATCATTAGGATCCGACCAAATACATTAGGTGACCCTAGTATAGGGCATAACCTTCCGAGGTTATACCCTATGGTCACATCGTTTAAGTAGTTGTATGATAGGTAGTTTATATGCCTTAGGTAAATTACCAGAATACCCTTTTCATGTATAATTGGTAATTAAGCATATGTAACCTAAACCTTTGTCACATAACTGATTATGTAATATGTATAGGCATATAACACTTGTCATAGGGCTAGTTAGGCGGTCCGAACGCGTTTCACGCGAACGACGCGTTAAAGTAGCATAAGCTACCTAAACGGGTCGTAATGGGTCGAAATCACTCAGGTTAAGTTTCATTTAGTATGTAGGCTTTGTTAAACCAAATGACACGAGTCTCTACACTCGTTTGGTTTATAAAACCTAATGCTACCCAATCTTCCGATCTAGGTCCGGTTTATTAACATAGTTACCTATACTAGGTGCCGTTTGATATCCGCGATCTCTAGCATTGTTTAGTTGTCACTCCAAGACTCCTAAGCACTCCCAGGTGAGTACATAGACCCCTCTTTTACTGTTTTCCAAACTGTTTTGGGGTGGAACACATGTGCCTACTTGTTACTTTCATGCTTTCCTGTTTTGACATCATATACTTGCTATGTTCATTAGTACATTATAGTACATGATTTCATTACATTTCATGCTAGGTGTGCCCATTGTGTGCATTACTTAGTACATTGTTTTACACTACCTTTCATGCTAGGTGTGCCCATTGTGTGCATTACTTGGTACATTGTTTTACATTACATTTTGTTGCATATGCTCATCCAGTATATGAACACATTATATTACATTTTGAACCGTTGCATATGCTTACCCAGCATATGAACACATTATACTACATATTGAACCGTTGAAATCATTTGACTGTGATTCGTTGATATCTATGAACCGTTTGTATCTGTGAACCGTGTGAACCGTATTTGACATAGACATTTCGGCATAGACATTTTAACATGATTGACATTTGATCATGCATTTCCCACAAAACATAACTTTGATTTAAACCAAGTTTTACTTCAATACTTTGTTTTTGTGCATATGGTTTAGTTGAGACATTTCATTTGCCATACATGACATTTTGACATAAACATTTGACATGGATGTTTGACATAGACATTTTGACATTGGTTTGGTTTGATTAAATGATTAAGTAACGATACGTGTGTAATATGATACAAGCATGGTGGATACGCCGCTGGTACTTCCTATATATAAGTGTTTGTATGGTATTACATATTGTAGCGTTATTTGAATCATTTCAGTTTGATACATATAACATTTTATACAAATAACATACTTTTCACAAGACATTGTTTTACAAACAACTTTTCTTATACAAATCCATTTTACTATGGTTATTCATTTAACCATACATTATTCATTTATTTATACATATCATCTGAACTCATTGTTTTTCAAATGATTTACAAAACAAAGCAAATTACAAGGTTCATGACTAAACATTTTCTGAAACATAAGTCATGAAACCTATTTTCACAAAACCTATGTATCTCACAGGCATTTTTATGCTGACGTACCTATTTTCACATGTGTTTTTCAGGAACCGTTGCATAAGATGATCAAGATACACATAGGCAGACTTGGGCTTTAGTGACAATAAAAAGATGCAAGACTAGTTAATTATGTTGTATTTCCTTGTTTGTTAAGACGTTGTAACACTTTTAATCTATAAAACAAAACTTCAATTGCCATGGATTTGAAACAATTAATTCTGTTACAACACTCCCCGACATTTCCGCCACGTTTTGTATGTTCTACGTGGTCGGGGTGTGACATTTACTCTTCTTTCTCTCTCTCCTCTATGCTAATTCTAATGTCCCTGTAGTATATATCTGCAAGAAAATTATAAATTTGATCAGCTTCAGAAACATTAGAATTTTTAAACATTCCTTCATCAAAACACTTTTCTTCATCAATCGTCTTCTGAGTCTCTTCAATTATTTCAGCCATCATTGCTCGACCGTCAGGTTGAGAAAACATGTTGTTCCAGTTGAAACCTTCATCTTCATGTATGATAACTAAAGCTTTGTTTCTCGATCTTGAAGATTCAGCTTCAACTATATTGCCCATTTGTAATAATCTTCACTGAACGGATTGATGTTATCATAACTTTCTTGACTTGTGCATTCTCTTTTGAAATGTCCTTTTCCTTTGCATTTGAAACAAGTCACTTTCGACTTGTTAAAACCCAGTTTTGCATCAGTTATCAAGAAACATTTTCTCCCTGTGATCTCAATAAATCTCAGTGCTCGTCTCATAATGCTCGCCATGTTTCACATGATATCCATCAGTTCCAATTCTTCTGGGTCTATTTGATCATAATCCTCTTTTGTCATATTATCGTTTCCGATTTTTCCTACTATTAGACTGTCGTATGACTCAAGAACAGATCCCAGAAATGCCATTTGCTGTTTCATTGTGGATTCATTCAGACTTTGAGCATTTTGCAGATTTACCGTGACATTGCATTATAGCACTTGAGACGGATTGTTTCTTTGACTTGAGTTTGTATTTGATCCATGTGATGACTTTGAATTTGGAGTTGAATAATTTGATTCATTGCTTGGGAATGTTCCAAATCCACTGCCATTAGAATTGTTATTTGTTGAAAAACCAGAAAATCCAGATGAACTTTCTGCACTATATGTTGTTTGTACTTTTTGACTCTGATTATCAGATGAACTTCCACCTTTGTAGTGCAAACTCTCATCTTGCTGTTCGTTTTTCAACATTCCTGCTTTTTTATATTCTAACTCGTGTGCTTCCAGTTTTTGGATTAACTTGCTGAAACTAATGGTCTCATAATCCATATTGTTTTTCAGAATTAGTGCAAACGTATACCAATCATCGTCTTTCGGAAGTGCATCAACGAGCTTGTCATTCATATCTTCCCGAAATTTTTCAATCCCGAACAGTTTCAAGTCTTTAATCAAATGACAAAATCTTTCAATGAGTTGTTTAACTGTTTAGCCTTTCAGACATGCAAAACTTTTCAAATTCTTTCTTCATTAACGCCCTCTTACTTTTCAATACCTGCTCATTTCCTTCACCCTTAAATTTTAAAGCCTTCCATATTGAAAAAGTAGTTCCATTGTGTTGTAATAAAGAAAGAATACTGTCTTTCACTGATTGTTGTATGAAATTTATCATTTTCTTTTCATTTTTAAATATTAATTTTTCTTCATCATTATACTCAATCAAGTGATTTCTTTGACCATCATTGTCTAACGGTTCTTTATACTCTCTTAAGATAGCATACCAACACTCCATATGGTAAGCTTGAACCCAGTCGGCAAACCACTCTTCCCATTTTCAATAATCATCTAAGTTCAATAGCCTAGGTGGTTTAGATGGTGTTCCTGGACACTGTGCACGTTCGTACGAACTGGGTTTGTCCGGTTCATGTGAATGTGATGTATAAGACCAAATCAATCAACAATAATGCAGGTTCGTGCGAACTTTATTTGTCAGGTTCGTACGAATCTGTCTTTACAATCTCAAACGGATCGCAAAACTCAAGTTACGTTTTTCATGGTTTTTTCTGAATTTTTAGTGAATTAGTTCAAATTTTGATCTGATTCTTTCAAGGATTGATTAAAACATGATTTCGCACAACATATCCAAAAATCAGTCAATTTTGTCCATGAATTCGACGTTAATTTTGTGTTTTAAATTTGAAGAAGATAAGTAGAAAAATGATGAATTCAGATCCAAATCGGCTTGAATCTGCTTGAATATTGTGTCTTCAGTCCGTGAAACCGGTCTCCTGCTCTGATACCACTTGAAGGACCGTTTCGGTGCTCTGAATGCTCCGATCGGCTAGTTTGACTCCATATCTCGTGCGTAATCTGAGTATGAAGGTGACATGCACAAGAACAAGCTAATTAAACTGGTTTCTATTCAATGTTTGAAGTTACAGAACCACAAAACCAAATGGACAGAGTTTCCCCTCTTGTCCACCAAAAAAAATACAAATGACAAGACATGACCACCTATTTATAGGCCTAGCTCATCCGCACATACAAGTAAGGACGAATGCGCATTATAAGCGGATGGCACCCTGGTGCGGATCTGACCCATTCGCACAAACCTGCGCATTCGTGTGAATGTGCACTATATTACAAACCTTGTCTTGTCCTATCCTATTAACTATGACTCGATACATTTGACACTTATGTATATAATTGGCGGAAGCGATAGACAGCATTCATAAGTTGACAATAGCATTAAATGAAGACAAAGAAGCGAAGGACACGGGGTTGTGAAGCTAATGTTTTCAAGTATAAAAGGAGGTGCTTGGCTCATTTACAAACCATCCATTGGCAAACCACTTCTCTCACACTTGCCACCACTCCACCCCACAATACCACCATCATCCACCACTTTCATCCATCATCCATCCTCAGAGTTTGTGTAGTCTCGGGATCCAAAATCGATAGTAAGAGTTTTTGTCAAACAAAGGTCATGCTTGGCTAATCTCTTACATTACTTGGTGAAGACAAAATCATTTATGTATTACTTTTGATTTCCTAGCTTTGGAAACTTTTTATTTGGGTTTGTATTAATGACTTTAATAACTAGTTTTTTATATTCAATGTGAACTTTACTTAATCATTTCTTCATGTTTTGTTGATTCACTCATTCGTGTCTTTACGGTCTATATAAAGTGTGTTAACTAACTGGAAGGGGGTTAGAAGGGTGGTTGGGTAAAGTTCTTGCCTCGTTCAGTATATAGATCATGCGAGGACCGGATTCAAGCTTATTAGAACTTCCCTTGAGGCGGATAGCATCAAACCAGGGGAGGTAAGAACGGCTTGTTATCACTTATAAATTAACTACTCCTAAAACTTTAAACCGGCCTTGCGAGACTGTATCCCTGCTGACTCAGACCAATATGGCCGAGGGTAGCGTTGCGTCCAAAAGAGGGACATGCCACTTTTTGCATTAATAACTAACTTAGTTATCTTTCAATAATCCGGCCTTACGGGACTGTATCCCTGCTGACTCAGACCAATATGGCTGAGGATAGCGTTGCCTCCAAAAGACGGACATGCCACAAAAACTAAGATAATCTCTTAAAAACCCAAAGCGAGGAAATCATCAAAGGATAAATAAATGACGAGTTGGATCCAAGTGATTCTTTCTTGTCTATCTTTTTTATTTAATTTATCTCTTCATTTTTATTTATTTAAAAACAAAAAACAAAAATTTTCTCTATATTTGGTTCGATTAGACGTCAACGATATTCCGGTATTAAAAGCTATTGTATCCTTGGACGACCTCGGTATCTTACCATCACTATACTACGCCAACGATGGGTACACTTGCCCTAGCATGTTGTAGAGAGTGATAGTTTTATATCATGTTTTATAAATTTAAAGCTTGATAAAAGGGTAAAAATGTACTAAAAATATATTAAAAAAATACGTACACGCTCTGACACGTCAATAATACTTGCTTAAATACCCTTAGAATATGCATAAGCCCTTGATATAATTTTATGATACTTACATTATCTTATGATCATATTGTTTTCGTAAATCATGAAATTATAATCGGTTTATTAGAAAGGGTAATTTTTAAAGCTCGGATTCAAACAATCTGGTGCTTGTATATTTTCCATTATATCATGTATACTTGTTTCCCCACTTAGGGTTTTGTATGTATTTTCCACTGGACATGATTTTATGTCTTTTGTATGGCGTTTCAGGCAGTACCAGAACTTTCCTGACATGAATAGTGTGACCGCGTAATCTACCAACAGTCTCTGTAATTGTTTTTATCGCATCGCGACGCAGCGATTACGATCATGTGATATGCAAATGTAATGCATTTCCTGGAGATTGCTAGACTTATGAGACTCAATCATAACATAATTAAGTCCAATGCACTTAATTATATAGTGAGATAGTGATTTAGCTGTACGGAATTAGCTGATATTTTGCCGTTTGTCACGCCACAGATATAACATATATTTTTTCATGAAAAGCTTGTGTTGTATTCATTGTATCTTCAACAATATTTAACTACTCCTCATAAGTTAACTATGGGTTTCTTGAATCCCAAGGGTTCATATTTTCTTTTGAAAGAGTATGGATTTTGAAGGTATGTTGTGGTGTATAAGCTTGTGATGTTTCGTTCACTTTTACCATCCAATTATTCCATGTATAAGTTTGCAAGTTTTTTGTGCATAACAACTTGTACATTATGCTTTGTGAGTTTTTCAAAAAAAAAAGTTGAATTTTTACATTTAAATAAAAGGTTTTTACCTTTTTCAATTTTAACCCTACATAATTTGTTTTGTAACTTTAACGCAAAACTTTTCATTATTTGCAATTTAACTTCGCAACTTTTGTCACTTATACTTTTCATCTTTCGCAAATTTTCGTTTTACGTATAGTTCTAAATTTTTTGAGTTAATATGACGCAACGTGCATGTGTGGTTCAACGTTTTTACCTCTATTTTTCCATGTTTGACAGGTTCGTCGCAACACGCATATCCTAGGTCGAGTCAGTGTTGGTGGTCGATGACGGTTGTGTGACATTAGTACTATCTGACACACCGTTTTACGCCCCGCCGCAACGCATGGTGTGCTTTGGGGGGTTTTCAAAGAAAAAATGGTTATGCATATGGTTGTCGTAACGTTGGCTTTGGGGGTTTTCCAAAAAAAATGTTTTTTTTTTTACTTTTCTCCCAAAAGTATTTCATAAATTACTTTTAACCCAAAACTATTTGTTTTTTTTTACTTTTAACCAAAAACTTTTTATCTTTTATAATCTATTCTCATAACTTTTTTTACTTTCAAATTTGATCCTTTATAGTTTTCATTTTCCGCAAATTTTTCGCTTTATGCTTGGTTCTAAATTTTGTGACTTAACACATCGCAATCTTTGGTTTAATGTTTTTACGTTTCGTTCTAAATTTTGCGAGTTAACACGACGCAACGTGCGTGTGTGGGTGAACGTTTTTACATCGTCTATTTTTTCCCCGTTTGACAGGTTTAACATTACGTGCGGGTCCTAGATTGACTTAGTTATAACTAAAGAATCCCCGTCGCATTACGGCGGGTCGTAATCCTAGTTTACAAAAATCATAACAATTACCATATAATTCTATAATATAACAATTGTTGAAACTCCTTATGAATAATATATTAATTGGGAAACTATAGCATACTAATGACATTTTTGTCATCAATCTTTTTTGTGTTGAAAAAAACATTTTTTATCCACCAATCATATTTATCAAAGTTAAGTGATGTACTCAGAATATAAATTTATTTTGATTTATTAAATTTGTATTCTTTATATTAATGTAACTTTAAATAGTTACCTTATTTTCTCTATTTAAATCTTGATAAATTTTATTATGAAAGTTTTTGTATTAAGTAATAAGAATGTGTTTTTTTATTTATTTGTTTCTTTTGTATTCTTTTGATCTAAAAATACCTTAAAGAAGTAAAATGACACCAATCGAACTCCCGTCGCGAAGCACGAAAGAATTCTACTACTTCATCATCAGCCCATGCTTCTTATCCAGGTAATAGTGTCCAAAGCACAAAAGCCAAAAAAAAATAGTGGCCAAATTCAAAACATCACAAAACCTGCTATAGTTATCATGTTCTTCTATATAAAAAAAATCGTTAAAAGTAAAACAAAACCCCAACACAAAACTCTAAATAGAAGCTCCGAAGCGTAATACGTAGCTTCTACAGACGCCAAAACACGTAAAAATACGTCAACAAAGACAACAACATATACAACCTGTAAAAATCTCAGAGGCCAACAATCAGAGCTATTCCAACCATCGCAAGCATACTTCATCAGAGAAGCGGTGAAAGTTAGTTGGTCGTAGAGAGAGTGGAAGCTTCCAAGCAAAATGTAAAAAACCATTAAAACCACCACTTGAATACCCACTAAAGAAAACAACCCACAAAGCCAAGCAGGGGCGAAGGTATAGTGTTGTTAGGTGTATCACGCGTTACAGCTCAACCCCGTCTTCGTAGTGTATTTTTTTAATTATTTTTTCGGTTTTATGCAAGGGATACCCTTGAATAAATATGAGGATATCCCTGAAAAAAAAATAGAATACTTGAATTTATTAAAAATCCCTATTTTTAAGCCCAAGCTTGTATAATTAATTAGCCCAAATGATAAAGTTAGTACAAATTAAGAATAGTTTAATTGAAAGGAGACTCATTTGATAAACTTAACCTAAGCCACAAAGTCCAAAACAATAAAATATCCATTTTTGATTAAGGGCGACAATCAAATGGGCCTGGAATATTTAAACAGTTGTCGAAAAAGAAAATTTTGATAAAGTAAAAGATGACGATGTGATGGAACAATTTCAACCTATGAAAACAATAAAACGTCTACCATGCTCTTGTATTTTCATATCTAATAGTGTGTTGAAGATTTCAACCTCATAATCAGGGGCGGACCTATGGCCTACTGTGGGTGGGCGGGCGCAACCCTTGAATTTTTATTTTTTAGTTTTATATGTACTTCAAAATCTCGACCGCCCCCCATAAAAATTTGCAATCGCACCCCTTGAAACTGAGAAATGAGAGTGTAAAGGGCTTGATCAGAAAAAAATCCGGCCAAATAAGAAGGCGTGAGCTGCAGAACAGTTCTTGTAGGGATGAAGATGAAGATGTATGAGTTATAAAGCCAATATAAAGATATAAAGGGCAAAATCGTAATTTCTAGGTTTATTGGAATTGAGTGTTTTCAATTTCTGTTTATTGGAATTGATTGTTTTCAATTTCTGACAAAACTCAACAAACAAAGTGACTTTATGGAGAGTTTACTTTTTTTACTTCATTAAATACTTTTATCTAATAGTAAATTATTTTGTATGATTATATGTAGTTCTTTAATATATATTATTAAGGGTGGGGATATAATAGGAAGTTTATTTCACTAGGAAGGATAGGAAGCAATCATGATCGTCCAATTGAACAATTAACGGCCGAGATTAAAATCAAATTAAAAACTGTCATTTAAACACGTTCTCCGGGCATTCAAGGGTATTATCGTCAAATTGCAAATGTAACTGTTGTTCAATATACACAGAAACTCTTCGAAAAAAAGTTCGTTACGTTTTACACTTCCATTGAACGAACACACACATACAGAAATATTGAAGTTCATGGCATCATCGAGAGATAATTTGAAGGTTTACCTTCGAGTTTCTAAAAATAAATTTGTATCTGAAAACCCTAAATCATCAAAGAAGCCAAAAACATCATCAGTTGAAGAAAACATCTATCAACAAGGAAACATTCGCCGAAAATCAACAATGAAACAACAAACTAGTAGAAAACGCAAAGAGATTTATGATAATGGTATATTTTTGGTTTTTAACTATATTCAAGTTACGTTATATAAAGCGCAATAGACCTAATATACCTTATCCCTTCCCAAAATTTGTTTATGAGTGATATCTTATCCCTATCTTATCATTGAAAGTGCTTAATTAGGTTTGTTATTAGAGACTGCGTTGCATTTTATGTTAAAACTATGACCTAAGGTGCTAATGCTTTTTTATGAGATTTATATATTGTGAACTAATGCGTTTTACCTTAAAAAAACTAGCAGAAACAAAGAGATTATTATTTGTAATCGAATATTAAAACATTGCGTTTTATCTAATCTTTGTATTTGCTGAGATACATGTGTTGTTAACTATTGCGTTTTATCTTAATACTGTATCAAATGCATTTTTATTTCTTGACTAATGCGTTTTAATTTAAAATATTATAAAAAACAAAATGAGATTATGTAATGTTAATTTGCTGAATTAATTTAATATGATGTAAAGTATTGCGTTTTATCTTAAAACTGTGAACTACTGCTTTTTATCTTTATAGTGTTAGCTAATGTGTTTTATCTTAAATTTGTTAATTGAAATTGTTTCATTATTCTGTTTAAAGATAAAAAACAAGAGGAAAAACAAAAAAAGGAGAAGAAAGAAAGTGGTGATAGAATCTTCAGAAGATACAGATTCTGTTTCAAAAGATGAAAATACTAGTCGAGCTATAATTCTGCATACTTCTGAACAACAACAAGTAAATTCAGGTAACATAAAACGCATTAAACATAATTTCATTGAAAATATATATGTTTCTAAAATACTTGAATGTAGCAGATGATGATTTTGTTGATCCACCACCAAGAGTGAAACAGACAAAATATCAAAAGAAGGAAAAGGCAGAATCAAAAACAAAGAGATCATTGAAGAAAGATAAAACAGAAGAACAACCATATTATGATTACGACGGAAAAAAATCAACATAAGATGTGCAGTCAATAATCTCACAGATTATATTGAAAGTTTGTCAAAAGAGCAAAAGCAAGTTGTTAGAGAAATAGGGTTTGGCAGGATACTATCATTCAAGTTGCATTCAGTTCCACGCAAATTCGGATATTGGCTGGTAAAAAACTTTGATGCTGAAAATGATGAGATAAATACTGGAGATGAAAAGATTAAGATCACAGCTTAATTGATCCAAAAGGTATTTCAAATACCAAATGGAAAAACAAAGATTGAGGAAAAACTGAGACCAAAACAAACTGATCTTATAATTAAATTCTGGTGCGGTCAATTCAGCAAAGATATTTTGAAGAGAATATATGCTGCCAACTTGATTAAATATTTAAAATCAAGAAATGAGCTTGGAAGACTGTTCAAACTAAACTTCTTAGTTATATTTTTAACGCTCATGGAAGAGGCAATGCAAAGTAGTAATGTTAACCAAAGATTCTTGCCATCGATGAAAAATGACAAAAAAACCCAAGATTTCAATTCGTGTGAATATATTCTGAATGTTTTAAGTTTTACAAGAAGACAATGGCCTGGAAATGACAAGCTCTTCAATGGACCTATTGGATTGTTAGCGGTATGAAATCTGATCTTGCATTATTGCTACATATTATGCTGAATGCTTGTTTAGCCTGCTTGTTTGTATTCTTTATTAAAAATATCTTTGATTAAAACGCAATGACTTGTTTATATTATTTGTTGGTTTGTTTAAAACGCAACGTTTATAAAGCAAAAGGCAATGACATGTTTATATGCTTTGTTCAAAATATGCTTGATTAAAACACAATGCTTGTTTAAAACGAAATATATATAAAGTTACAAAAAATTAGTTGGGTAAGTTGTTTACCATGATTTATATTATAAAATGCAACAAATTAGTTTAAATTAAAACGCAATGGACCTATTGGATTGTTAGCGGTATGAAATCTGATCTTGCATTATTGCTACATATTATGCTGAATGCTTGTTTAGGCTGCTTGTTTATATTCTTTGTTTAAAATATGTTTGATTAAAGTGCAATGTATATAAAGTTACAAAAAAACTAGTTGTGTAAGTTGTTTACAATGATTTATATTATAAAACGCAACAAAATTATTATTGAGTATTGTTTTAAAACGCAATGATTCATACAGATTCTATATGCTTACAAAAAAAGGATTTGAAGATGCTGAACACACTGAAGAGTTCTATCTAGATAAAATTGACTCTACAACATTACAAGAATATGAAGATGAATTGGAAAATGCTGCACTAAATGAGGGGAGAGATCTTGTAAAGGATAAAAAGAAAAAAGAGAAAAATGTAAGAAAGAAAAAAGAAAAAAAAGAAAGAGGAGGAGGAGGATGAATTTTATGTTTATCCATCTAAATCCGACAATGAAAATGAAGAAATTTGTCAAGATGAATCCGAAGAAAAAGATGAAGACGATGTTCAAGAACAACCAGACATCCAAATCAACTCAGAAGAGATAAAAGACGGAAACACCTTACTTAAAGCTGCAATAGACTGGATTAAACTAGATGATGCTCAAAACAGCCAACTTAAAACCATTGAAACTGAAAAAACACAAACAGAAAGTGGAGGATCATGGGGGCAATTCTTCATAAGACCATCAAAAGAAAATAAAGATAAATTGTGGGTAGACAGTTAATGCCGATTGCGTAATTTCATGCCATCAAAAAATCAAAGTGAAGGTCTTTCTAACATTCATTCAACAAAAAGTGGTGTCACACCCCGATATTTCCACGTATTACCTGTGGGCCCGGTGGGGAGTATCGTGACGTAGTTGATATCATCATAGTCAAATAATCACAGTTCAATGCACAGCGGAAGTCTAGAGTAAATATATTACAAAACCGATTCGAAAGTAACATCAAATATTACAAACGGATTGTAAGATGGATCCACAGACGGATCTTAAAACAGAAACAAAAATACAGTTCAACAGACTTTAGACGTTTAGAACTTGCAAGATTCCCTATTAACGCCCTGAGCTCCCAGCCAATTTACGTACAGTACCTGTCACTTAACCTTTTTGGAAAATACGTCAGTTTACACTGGTAAATATAATTAACTGACTCTTTTGAAAATCTTTATGAAAATTGATTTAAATGCACAAGGCACAAAACATCTTTTATAACTTGGGACAGTTATATTAATAACAATCTTGTATCAGATTTACATGTTTGTCCAACATTTAGGGCCGGTGATTAAACAAACCGATCAAGATTAATCGACACGCCACAAATATAACTCACAAGAAGTTACCTCACGAGTGAGTATATCTTTTACATACGCAATAGGAGGTGTTATGCCTACACCTTGTGCTTAAGTTGTGGTCATTTACACTTTTTAAATGAGCCAAGGATATCCAGGACACGGTCATTAACCCCCAATGTTATTTGTTATCAAGCAATACTGATTAAAACGGGATTATGCAATTTAATCATCTCCGATTAAAAGGTTTCTACACCCGACCAAGCGGTATTTTTATAATACCGTATCCCAAGCCCGTATAACGGAAAATAAGTTAAAAGTATTTACCTGAGCTTAAAATGCAATTTATACTCAGCCGTATATTCTAATCAGCAAGCACAAGTACCTTTACTGGGGCTCTCAATCTGGAACGAAGGTTTTATTAACCTATTAGATTCCTAACGGGTCTTATTTAAGTTGTAACTTAGACCGGTTAGTTTTAAGGAAAGGTTTACGGTTCAAAACGCAAGATTAAGCGAAGACCGGATTTGAATGTGATTTAGACCCGACAAGTATGGAGACTTGTATAATATGGGTAAACTAAACACATTCTGAATTTTGAAGTGAAAAAGATAAGGTTTGACCCGTTTTTGGTTAATTCATGTAAACTAGTTACATAAACCATACCGAACGCGTAAGATGCACAACGGGTAACCAAAAGAGTCATGAACATGTTTCACAAGTTAATATGCCTTAAATATATTGTGATATCTGTTGGATACCTTCCATTATGCCCAAAACGAATTTAAAACCAATTTAAGCCCTGTAGGGGTATTTTGGTCATTTTTAATATTATAAAAGAGGTTAAATAGTAATCCGAGGTTCTGGTCTGAAATAATCAGTAGAAATATTTATTTTAATGAGTTATATCAGTAAGATATCATATATATGTGAAATTTATCATCTATGGCCAAACTATGCACCGTAGGGGCATTTTGGTCATTTTACATAAGCTTTTAAGGGTCAATTTTGGAAATCTGAGTTCAAAACTTTTATTTACTGTTAAAGTATAAAAATTTATTCATAACATCAGTAGGTATCAAGCTTTAGGTGCCTAATACGGTTTTAAACCATACTATGCGCCTAAATCGCATAAAAGTCGGTATTTGACGATATTCGGGTTGATTAAGGAAATCTGAGATTTTGATCAGCCTTTACAGTTTAAAATAACTTATTTATCATATAAAATCAGTGGAAAAAGGTTTGGTATGTAAAAGATGTGTAAAACTCATTTTATTAGCGAAAAGGGCATTATCGTCAACTACCGAGTCTATGCGATAACTCTATGTCATGATCAGTTTAAAATTTTATAAAAATTTCCAAAAATCCCTAAATATTATATTACATCAGTGGGTAGAAAGTTTGGTGTCAAAATTTAGGTTTAAATAGGCTTTATGCCGAAAATGCCGTTTAATTAATAAAAAGCTTTCAATTTACGATATCGGGCATAACTCTTAATTTAGACCTCAAACTGATGTCAAATTTTTAGGACATGTTTATAAATCAGTAATAAAGGTTTTTGTCCGCTCACATTTTCAAAAATCTTGTTTTAATATCAAAAGGGCATAACGGTTAACTTTTAAGCATAAAACGAAAACATGCATATGAACTCTAATTCTAAAGGACCAAGTAGTATAACTTCAGGGGGTTATACTAACATATAATATGGTCACAAAGGAACCCTAAGGCATAATTAAACTAAGCTAATTCGGGTAAGAACTGAAAGTCAAAGCAAAAGTCAACTTTTGCGACTTTCGGTTGCGAACCGATTCTAAACTTAGATTGTCGTGTTGAACATACTTAGGTGTGTTCAATTAATATTTACCAAGTTATTAAAGTGACAAAACTGATTTTATAGCCTCAATATTATCAGTTATGAATTTTATTTAAAAACTGACCCGTTTGACTTTTATTTTAATTACTTTGAACCGACAATTAACTAAGTAAACATGGTAATTAGGAGGTGCCCTTTTGAGGGTTTAACACCTACCTAATTATGATCACGTAGCCATGTTCGTTGCGAACCATGGCTCGACCATTCAAGGTCTAACTAAAAGTCAAAGCGTTTATCGTAAACGCTTGACTTTTCGGCTTTAAGAGCCAAACTAAATAACTAAGCATGAAAGGAATACTTACAAGTGGTCCTTAGGACTGAGATAAACTTAGAAGGAGGTTCCAATTGCTCAGGATCCTCATATTTGATAAGAGAGCAAGAAAGGAAGTGAATGTTGTCACACCCCCAAAATCCACCATGCGGAGTTCCACCGCTTGGAGGCGTGACGTGACCAGGATCGAGCCACCAATCATATTGAACAAGCATGTAAGTAGTTTGTAAAATCCAACACAATACAATTGGTGTCTAAACAAAACATAGTTTAAGTTACAAGCGGAAGCATAAAGTTTAAAACCAAATCATAAGTTTAAACGTTTCAAATGTTTAGCATGGTACACAATTGTCCATGTCCCACAACGACTCTTCCCACTCCGATGCAAGCTCCATAGATACCTAATGACCTGCAAGGCATGTAACAACGAGTCAACAACAAAGTTGAGTGAATTCACAGTTGGTTGTTTAGTTATAGTGTTCATGAATCATTTGTTTATTTCGTAAACCAAGTATCTTAGTTATCTGTATCGCGGTTTCCCAAACATGTGTGCGATGATTAGTGGCCGGATCGCGGTTTCCAAAACATGTGTGCGATGATTAATGGCCGTATCGCGGTTTCCCAAACATGTGTGCGAAGATTAGTGGGGGCTTCCCATGTGTCGACTAGTCGTGTTTGTACGTGCCCTTCTTGATCCAAGGACCATAGCGAGTGTGAGTGTACGTAGGTTTTACGTACGTGCCCTTCAATCCGAGGACGGTGAAAAGTAGTTTAATAGTAATGATATTACGAGTAGTGATTCAAATCCCATTCCCAACCCACCGGGAATCCCATGCCTTAGAAAGTGTGTGAACTCACCTCGGTTGCTCGGTTTGACTCTCAAAAGTAGCTAACAGTCAAGGTCGGTCAATCACGTCCTAGTACGATTACCACTTAGTTTATTAGTGACTTCAAATAGAACACAAAGTTCCTACACGTATCTATCACATAACATGCATCACTTTAACGGTTTATGCCCATCTAAGTTTCCCATCCATTCCCCACTCAAAATCAAACATACGATAATGCACATAACATATATAACATGTTAGATCATTCACGGATGGCATACTCGACATTTAGACACGCAAGTCACAACTTATCTCAATTCAGCATTTATATTCAAAACCGGCTGTTTTCGGACATTTTAATAAAATAGTTAAATTATTCCAAAAATACCCAAATTTTTACAGGATGTCTTAAACGTTCCATATTTTATTGTGTAAAAATATCGGGGTCCGGTTCACTACCAATATTTTATAAAAATTCATATTCCGGACTGAACTCAGATTTATGTATTTCTGACCACAGTCCACGGAACAATTTATTAAAAATTCATCGAGTGTCCAATTTACGAAATTCCAGCGGGGTAATTACAAATGCATCGGTTTCCATCTACTGTAGAAATTTCATGGCCTGATTCATCACAAAACTCTGGTTACAACAGAAAATACAACACTCATTTATTGCTGTAAAAACTCAGCCTAAGCTGCTGTTACGAATCGGTTCTTTAAAAATAGTAAACGAAGTCCAAAAATTACGATTCCGGTGCCATTAGAACCGTATTTTATAACACATAAATCTAGGCTTCAGAAAATACATTTTTTGTTAAGTTATGGCCCGTTTACAGCCTGATGAAGTCGGCTGAAATCATTACTCAGCTTGCTGTTTTGTGGTTTAAATGTTACTAAAACGTATTAACAAGTATCCGAACAACGGGTTTATCAAAAGTTTGACGATCAAACATCATATATACATTAACCACCCTTAAACCAACAAGTTTTCATCTTTATGTATCAATCATAAGTAAACTTTTATGTAGCTTTTATGTTCATAACTCATGTTTCACTTTTTCTAGTATTCTTGTAAATTAGTGATTTAAACAACAATCCATCATACTACATGTCATAAATTCGAACAAGATGAAACCAAGTGTAAGGAAACTTACTACTAGCCTCTAGCTAGGGAAAAATTTAGTGAAGAAATGTGAAGAAAAGATGGTGTAAACGGCTAGAACAAGCTCCTTTGAAGTCCCTTTAAGTTGCAACCTCCATAGATCCTTTGAAGCTTTGAATGGCACAATATGTTGGAGAAGATGAAGATGTTGGAAAGGTGATGGTGGTTTCGGTTATGTGGGAACCGAAAGTGAGAGGAGAGAAGTGAAGGGGAGTGTGTAATCTTGGTGAAATGATGTTCAATCTAAGGTGCCATACTACATATAATCATCCTACATATCTTAGATACTTACACAAGCAAACAATCAAATTAAATAAGAAAACAAATCAAGTGTAAGATTGAGAGCATGGAGGTGGTGATATGGTGGGTCCAACTTGGGACTAAAATCGTTGGGGGGGGGGGGGTCTTAATGTAAAATTTGTGACTAGAATGTAAACATGAGTTATATTTCTAGTAATATATTCATGTATGTTAGTTTGATGATTTATAACGGGTGTTATGATAGACGGGGACCATGACTAGCTCAAAATAATTAAATAATGTGTTTGACAAATATTTGGGGTCCCGGCTAATGTCCGGTTGTTCGGTCAGATACTGTTCCGTTAAATTGTTTAATTGTTCCGTAAGGCGTCTTACTTATATATTTTTGTAACGCAATTTATTCCTAACACATAGGAAAACATACCAGACTATTTAGTAATTTTTTTTTCTGTATACTACTAGTATGCTAACACGCACATGTAAGTATAACACAGTAATCCGAGAGCAGTTAGATAATTTAGCACAATCATCAAGAACTTTAATTATCATTAAATAAATTGTACGGATTACATGAAATTTTGAGGGTTGTCACATTCTCCCCCTGTTAAGAGAATTTCGTCCCGAAATTTAGCGCGTGGTTACTGAGGAAGCTAGTTAAGTTGCGTTGTTTTTCCTGATTTTCCTAGGGTGTCACAAATGTGCAAGTTATGAGCCAAAAACCCACACCTATTTATAGTGATTTAGGATTGCTAGGATGATGACAAGTGTTTGAGGGGGATAACAAGATCATAACAGGTGTAATACCAGCTTTCAAAACCATCAAAGACCCCTAGAATCAATTATGTGAGACAAGGAAGCAAAACCAAGACTGCACACCATTTTTCTGTTACTGGAACTTGTATACGGACCGTATGGGTCTAGGTATACGGTCCATAAGGACCAGTACAACTCACAAATACTTTCATTTGTTGACAAGTTTGGCCCCTGCATTTCTGAACTCTTCCGAAACGATGTTTTTAGTACACAAGGCCTTAAATTTCCAACATTAGGCACATCTAAGAGTATAACCAAGCATCATAAACTTCTCGATATGTTAAGCGAGTCAGTCAGAGGCCTAGTTTGACATATTGATGCTTTTAACCCTTCAATTTGCGAATTTGCGCGTATCATCGCGAAATGGCGTAAAAGCCTTACGAAGTTAATAACAAGCATTCCCAAGAGTATAATGGAGTATTACGACACTCCAGTTCACACCAGTTCACTTAAATGGTCGCTCAAAGGTGTAGTTTTAAATATTGACGCTTTTGGTCCTTCTAACGCACAAACTTGCGCGTATTTCCGCTTTATTGCGTCAAATCCCTATGTGTCACACCCCGATATTTCCACGTATTACCGGTGGGGAGTATCATGACGTAGTTGATATCATCATAGACAATTTATCACAGTTTAATACACAGCGGAAGTCGAAAGATAAAAACATTACAACCCGAATGAAAGTAATATCAAAGTATTATAACGGAATGTAAAAGGATCCACAGGCGGATCAAGTTAAAGGAACATTGTTCAATAGATTTATAAACATCTAAGCTTGCAAGACTCTTTATTGATGCTAGGAGTAGCCAGCCTATTCCGTTTAGTACCTGCACTTAGCCTTTTTGGAAAATACGTCAGTTTACATTGGTAAATACAATTGGCCGACTCATTTTGAAAATGTTTAAGAAAATTGATTTGAATGCACGAGGCACAAAATAATCTTTTATAACTTGGGATAATTATTTAAAAATAAACTTGTTAAAGAATTACATGTTTATTATACGTTCAGTAGCCCGGGTTGAAAACCGGGTTAAAGATTAATAGACACACCACATAATATATCCCACGGCGAGTTATTCTCGAACAGGTGGGTATATTATTTTTACATACGCACCGGCAGGTGTATGCCTACACCCCGTGCTTAAGTCGTGGCCATTTCAATGAATGAGCCGAGGATATCCAGGACACGGTCATTAACCCCCCAAAGGCTTGGAATAAACAAAATAGATTAAACGGGTTATCTCAATAATTTAACCTTCATACTATTAAAAATTCAATACCCGACCAAGCGGTATTTTATATACCGTACCCCAAGCCCGTATAACGGAAAATAAGTTAAAAGTATTTACCTGAGCAAATTATACAATTTATCCCACCCGTATACAACCAAGCAAATGCAGATATCTTTTACTGGGCTCCTAAATCTGGAATGAAGGTTTTAATAACCTATTAGACTCCTAACGGGTCTTAATTAAGTCTAAACTTAGACCGGTTAGTTTTAAAGAAAGATACACGGTTCGAAACGCATGATTAAGCGAAGACCGGATTAGAATGTGGTTTAGACCCGACAAGTTTGAAGACTTGTACAATATGGGTAAACTAAACACATTCTAGATTTTGAAGTGAAAATGATGAGGTTTGACCCGTTTCGGTTAATTTATGCAAACTAGTTACATAAACCGTACTGAACGCGATAAATGCATAACGGGTAACCAAATGATTCATGAATAGGTTTCCTAAGTTAATATGCCTTAAATATGTTGTGATATCAGTAGGATACCTTCCATTATGCCAAAAATGGATTTAAACTCAAATTAAGCCCCATATGGGTATTTTGGTCATTTTAAAGGTTATAAAAGAGATTAATTGTTAATCTGAGGTTCAGGTCTGAAAATATCAGTAAAAATATTTAATTTAATAAGTTATATCAGTAGGGTATTGCCTATATGTGAAATTTATCATCTTTAACCAAACTATTCACCGTAGGGGCATTTTGGTAATTTCACATAAGCTTTAAAGGTCAAATTTAGAAATCTGAGTTCAAAACTTTTGCTTACTATTAAAGTATAAAAATTCACTTAAAACATCAGTAGGTATTAAGTCTTGTATGTTTAAAATAGTTTTAACTCATGTTATGCGTTTAAAACGCGTAAAAAGTCGCTTTTAAGCGATTTTCGGGTTATATAAGAAAAGCTGATATTTTTATTATTCCAGAAGGCTTAAAATATTTTATTTATCATATAAAATCAGTAGCAAAAGATTTGATATCAATATGTTATGTAAAACTCATTTTATTCAACAAAAGGGTATAACCGACAATTACCTAATCAAAGCTAGAACCCTACGATATGATCAGTTTAAAAATAAATAAAAATCTTCAAAAATCCCAAAATATTATATTACATCAGTGGGTAAAAAGTTTGGTGTCAAAATTTGGGTTTAGATAGGCTTTATGCTAATTATGTCGTTTAATTAATAAAAAGCTTCTTAATTACGATATTGAGTATAACTCCTAATCTAGACCTCAAACTGATGTCAAATTTTTAGGAAAAGTTTATAAATAAGGTTTTTGTCCTCTCACATTTTCAAAAATCTCGTTTTAAGGTCAAAAGGGCATAATGGTCAACATTTAGGCATATAACGGAAACATGCAAATGAATCGGATAAATAAGAAAGCAAGTTGTATATCCTCAGAGGGTTATACTAACCTATAACCTGGTTCTAATGGAACTTTAAGGCATGTCTAAACTAAGCTAAATCGGGTCAGAACTGAAAGTCAAAGCAAAAGTCTACTTTTGCGACTTTCGGTTCCGAACCGAGCCTAAACTCAAAATTGTGGGGTTAAACATGTTTAGACATGTTCTTACATTAATTACCACGTTATATGAGTGATAAAACAGGTTTCATGGCTTCTACATTGTTAATTATGTGTTTATTTGAAAATTAGCTTTCTGTTGACTTTTTATAATTTAGTTTGACCCGACAATTGCCTAGTTAGAGTGGGAATCAGAGGGTGCCCTTTTAAGGGTTTATTACCCACATAATTACCAACTCATAGCCACTTTCAATTCGGAAAATGACTGGACCATTAGTGATTAATCACTAAGTCAAACCTTAATTATGACGGTTTTGACTTTAGGCCATTAAACTAATAAAATACGAATTAGAGAGGTTAAGTACTTAGCACGATTTAGGAGCTTAGTGAATCTTGCTTGAGGTCCAGAGATATCCAGAAATTCAGTTTGAATGATTTTCAAACGAATGCAAAAATGTTGCAACTTGGAACTCTTTATATAGCATTTAAAACCTCACAAGATTGCTCCACACAAGTCTCGGATTGATCCCAGATGAGTCCAAGTGCCCCCTATGCATGAAATACCACTGGTGCAGCCCCTAGGATCGAATACCATGCATATAAGTCGGTTTAACCTGCTGTAACAAGCATCTGCCATGTTTTTGGACGCTGGCAGGTTTTAGGCGGCCAGCGTAGGAGACCTGGGAGGTCTTACACGGCCGGTATGGATGCTGGGTTCAGGTTACAAAGTTTCAGCAATTGCACATTTGGTCCCTGGTCCTCCTAAACTTGATTTTAACTTGTTTTATTGCACTTTTAACCCTCATACTTGACTTTTAAGGACTTCAAATCATAAACAAACCTAGTTAAGTCCCCGGTTAGTTTTACGATCACCCGAAAAGTCCTTAATTTCAACGTTGACGCTTTTAACCCCTCACTTACGAATGTTAGCGTATCTTTCTCATATGATATCGAAACCTTGTGAAATTTTTATCACTTATTCTAGTGAGCATATTTAATCGTTACAAAGCTTCGGGTTCGCTAAAAGGTCACTAAGAGGTATAAATTAAACATGTTGACACATTTAACTCTTCCGGTTTGTAAACTTTCACTTTCTTCCTTAAACGGCTTCATATGATTCAGAATTCATTCGTTTAAGGGTATAAACATCGTGTAGGGTCGTTGAAAGGTATAATTATCCAATGTTGACACTTTGAATCCTTTTACACACATACTTTCTTTGTTTGTCAACTTTAGTCCCTCATATTTAATCCATTACATGTTTAAAGCTCATGACACGTGTCTTCATTATATTGGTCGTGATTTTTACGAGGTGTTACATCCTCACCCTCTTAAAAGAAATCTCGACCTCGAGATTTACTGAAATAAATGAGGGTACTTCTCTTTCATTGTGGACTCTACCTCCCACGTATACTCGGGACCTCTACGGGCATCCCATTTAACTTTTACAATTGGCACGTGCTACTTTCGAAGCTTCTTAACCTGTCGATCCTCGATCGACAAAGGTTTCTCGGCAAACTTTAAGCTCTCATCTATATGTACATCTTTGTGTGACACGGTTAGCGATTCATCAGCTAGACATTCCTTCAGATTACAGATGTGGAACACATTATGAATACCACTGAGCTCTTCAGGCAAGCTTAACTTGTAAGCCACTGTTCTGACACATTCGATGATCTCGAATGGTCCTATGTATCTTGGGCTTAACTTGCCTTTCTTGCCAAAATGCATTACCCCTTTCTAGGGTGATACCTTAAGTAACACTTTGTCACCAACCTCAAACTTTAGAGGTTTACGCCTTTTATCTGCATAGCTTTTCTGCCTATCTCTGGCAGCTTTGAGATGATCTCTTATCTGTACAATCTTGTCTGTCATCTCCAGGACTATATCAGGTCCTGTTAGTTGGATATCTCCAACTTCTGCCCAACAAACGGGCGTCCTGCACTTTCTTCCATACAACGATTCAAAAGGTGCAGCTTGTATACTGGAATGATAGCTATTATTGTATGAAAATTCTATCAATGGAAGATGATCATCCCAACTTCCTCCTAAGTCAATAACACAAGCTCGTAGCATATCTTCGAGTGTTTGAATAGTACGCTCGCTTTGGCCATCCGTCTGAGGATGATATGCTGTGCTGAAGTTCAATCGAGTGCCTAGGGATTGTTGAAAACTTTTCCAAAAATGCGATGTATACCTCGTATCCCTATCAGAGATGATAGACACTGGCACTCCGTGGAGAGATACAATCTCGTCCACGTACAGCTGAGCTAACTTATCTGAGCTGTGTGTTTTCTTAATAGGTAGGAAGTGGGCCGACTTTGTCAACCTGTCAACTATAACCCAAATAGTATCATTTCCTCGCTTTGTCTTTGGTAACTTTGTGATGAAATCCATAGTTACCATTTCCCACTTCTAGGTAGGAAGTTCAGGTTGTTGTAGCAAACCTGACGGCTTCTGGTGTTCGGCTTTAACCTGAGCACATGTCAGACATTTGGCCACATAAGTGGCTATAGACTTCTTCAAGCCTATCCACCAATAATCCGCTTTCAAGTCCTGGTACATCTTATCACTTCCAGGATGAACTGAGTACTTGGAACTATGGGCTTCTTGAAGAATCACATCCCTAAGTCCTCCAAAAATTGGAACCCATATTCGCCCATTCAATCTTAGGATTCCATCCTTGCCATATGATAACTGTTCAGCAGTTACACCCAATTTTTCATTCGGATAGTTGGCTTCCAACACAGCTTCCTTCTGAGCGGCTAACAATAATTTATTCAAGCTGTTTTTCACTTCAATGCTCTTGGCATTGATCCTAATGGGCTTAACCCTTTCCATCCTACTGAAGGCATCGGCGACTACATTCGCCTTGCTTGGATGGTATCGGATTTCACAATCATAGTCATTTAAGGTCTCCATCCTTCGACGCTGCCTCATGTTCAGATCCTTCTGGTTGAACAAGTGTTGAAGGCTTTTATGATCAGAATAGATCACACACTTGGTACCATATAAATAATGCCTCCAAAGTTTTAGTGCAAACACAACGGCACCCAACTCCAAATCATGGGTGGTGTAATTCTTCTCGTGCACTTTTAATTGTCGGGAAGCATAGGCAATGACCTTGCCTTTCTACATGAGCACACATCCCATACCAGTGTGTGATGCGTCGCAGTACACTACAAACTCTTCTATTCCTTCAGGCAATGTCAACACAGGTGCATTACTTAACTTTTGCTTAAGGATGTCAAAAGATTCTTGCTACTTAGGACCCCAATCAAACTTGATATTCTTGCGAGTCAGTGAAGTTTGGGGTGCTGCAATTCTTGAGAAGTTTTCAATAAAATACCTGTAATATCCTGCCAGACCCAAAAAGCTACGAATTTCTGTGGGTGTCTTCGGCTCTTGCCAATTCATGATGGCTTCAATCTTAGCGGGATCCACCTGGATACCACGCTCGCTAACCACATGTCCAAGAAATTGGACTTCACGAAGCCAAAACTCACATTTTGAAAACTTGGCGTAGAGCTTCTCATGCTGAAGAGGTTTAAGAATACAACGAAGATGCTTCTCATGGTCAGCCTGATTCCTTGAGTAAATAAGGATGTCATCAATGAAGACGATGACAAACTTGTCCAAGTAGGGTTTGCAAACGTGATTCATGAGGTCCATGAATGCTGCTGGTGCATTAGTGAGCCCAAAAGGCATCACCAAAAACTCTTAGTGACCATAACGAGTCCTAAATGCAGTCTTATGCACATCTTCATCCCTAACCTTCAGCTGATGGTATCCAAATCTCAAATCGATCTTGGAAAAGTAACTTGCCCCTTGCAGTTGGTCGAACAGATCGTTGATCCTGGGCAATGGATATCTATTCTTGATCGTAACCTTGTTAAGCTCACGATAATCTATGCATAGACGCATCGATCCATCCTTCTTCTTTACAAACAGGATCGGTGCTCCCCAGGGAGATAAGCTAGGTCTAATAAATCCCTTTGCCAATAAATCATCCAGTTGAGTCCTCAACTCTTTCATCTCAGTTGGTGCTAACCTGTAAGGTGCTCTTGCAATAGGTGCTGCTCCAGGTATAATGTCGATTCTGAACTCCACTTGCCTATCTGGGGGTAAACCAGGTAGTTCTTCAGGGAATACTTCTGGATATTCAGAGATGACAGGGATGTCTTCAACCTTGGGTTTTGGTTCATCGATAGTTACTTGTGCCATGTAGATGACACAACCTTTCCTCAAACACCTTGACGCCTTAAGCATAGACACCTGCTTAGGCAATCCATACTGAGTATCTCCTTGTATGGTAAGTGGCTCACCATATGGAGTCTTGACAATCACTTGTTTCTTGTCGCAAACGATCTGGGCTTGGTGTCACACCCCGACCACGTAGAACATACAAACGTGGCGGAAATGTCGGGGAGTGTTGTAACAGAATTAATTGTTTCAAATCCATGGCAATTGAAGTTTCGTTTTATTGATTAAAAGTGTTACAATGTCTTAACAAACAAAGAAATACAACATAATTAACTAGTCTTGCATCTTTTATTGTCACTAAAGCCCAAGACTGCCTATGTGTATCTTGGTCATCTTATGCAACAGTTCCTGAAAAACACATGTGAAAATAGGTACGTCAGCATAAAAATGCCTGTGAGATACATAGGTTTTGTGAAAATAGGTTTCATGACTTATGTTTGAGAAAATGTTTAGTCATGAACCTTGTTATTTGCTTTGCTTTGTAAATCATTTGAAAATCGATAAGATCAGATGATAAGTATAAATAAATGTAAGGTTAAATGAATAACCAAGTAAAATATGTTTGCATAAGATAAGATGTTTATAAATCAATGTCTTGTGAAAAGTATGTTATTTGTATAAAATGTTCTATGTCTCAAACTGAAATGATTCAAATAACGCTATGATATGTAATACCATACAAACACTTATATATAGGAAGTACCAGCGGCGTATCCACCATGCTTGTATCATATTACACACGCATCGTTACTTAATCACTTAATCAAACCAAACCAACCAATGTAAGAAGTCTATGTTTAAATCAATTGTCAAATGTATTGGGTAATATGTCAAAGTGTTCATGTCAAGATGTAAATCATATCAAAATGTCTATGTCAAATATCCATGTCAAATGTCTATGTCAAATATCCATGTCAAACGTCTATGTCAAGATGTCATGTATGGCAAGTGAAATGTCTCGACTAAACCATATGCACAAAAACAAAGTGTTGAAGTAAATCTTGGTTTAAATCAAAGTTATGTTTTGTGGGAAATGCATGATCAAATGTCAATCATGTTAAAATGTCTATGCCGAAATGTCTATGTCAAATGTCTATGTCAAAATGTCATGTAAAACGATGTACTAAGTAATGCACACAATTGGGCACACCTAGCATGAAATGTCATAAAATCATGTACTATAATGTACTAACGAACATAGCAGTATATGATGTTAAAACAGGAAAGCATGAAAGTAACAAGTAGGCACATGTGTTCCACCCCAAAACAGTTTGGAAAACAGTAAAAGAGGGGTCTATGTACTCACTTGAGATTGCTCAGAAGTCCTTGAGTAACAACCAAACAATGCTAGAGATCGCGGATATCAAACGGCACCTAATATAGGTAACTATGTTAATTAACCGGACCTAGATCGGAAGATCGGGTAGCATTAGGGTTTGTAAACCAAACGAGTGTAGAGACTCGTGTCATTTGGTTTAACAAAGCCTACATACTAAATGAAACTTAACCTAAGTGTTTACGACCCATTACGACCCGTTTAGGAAGCTTATGCTACTTTAACGCGTCGTTCGCGTGAAACGCGTTCGGACCGCCTAACTAGCCCTATGATAAGTGTTATATGCCTAAACATGTTACATAATCAGTTATGTGACAAAAGTTTAGGTTACATATGCTTAATTACCAATTATACATGAAAAGGGTATTCTGGTAATTTACCTAAGGCACATAAACTACCTATCATACAACTACTTAAACGTTGTGACCATAGGGTATAACCTCGGAAGGTTATTCCCTACCTACTATGGTCACCTACTGTATTTGGTCGGATCCTAATGATCGACCAAACTGGGTCGGGTTCGAAGGTATAGGCGATTTATCAGATCGCCTACCCTACGACCCTAGACAACGTGGTAATCAGTGGGCATAGTCCCAAGGGACCATAACCAACGTGATTACACTCACGTTGCGAAGTTCAAACGAACTTCGCATTGACCATTACTGGTCAACGCTGAAAGTCAAACAAAGTTTGACTTTCTGACTCGAAAAGCAATAAAATAAGGAAAAGAACGAAAGAATACTTACGAAGGGTCCCCGAATGCTAAACTCGATTCAAAAATCTCAGGTATGAAACAAATGTTTCAACTTAGAGTTTCTCAAATCAAGTTTCTAGTGATTTTAGCAATGGGGGGTATGGGGTATTTATAGGAATACCCGAACCATTAAGATCGTTTCATGGAAAACGTGCCTTAATCCCATCCGTACATGTGTTGCAAAGTTATGGTGTTTAGGTGTTTAAATTCCATCCATACATGTGTTGCAAAGTTATGGTGCCAAAATTCCATCCTTATCCGCTGACTAAGCAAGTTTAGAATGTGTGGTTGTGAATTAAACAACAGCTAATACATCGAATCTGGTCCCGAATGCGAAAAACGAACCAAATGACGCGACGAATGGATTTTTCTTATGGCGAGCACTAAAATATAATATAGTCATGCTCACATAAATTTTTGGATGTCCGGATGTATTCAGAACGTAAGTTATGCGCGAAAATGCAAACTTGTGCACTTTTTTGACACTTTTAGTCCCTGAATGACCCAAAAGTTTATTTTAGCACACCGAACCCCTCAAAGCCTATTTCTAAGCTATGTAGAGGATATTTTAAGGTGTGTTTAACTTATGGTCATGTTCCGGAATGTCTGTTACAGTTCAAATTGGCATACTTTCGCAGTTTGTCAACTTTAGTCCCTGTAAGCGATATAACTTTGATTTCACCACACCAAACCTTCCAAAACTTATATCTAAGTTATGTAAAGGTTATTTAAGGTATGTTAAACCTATTTCACTATTCCGGAGTGTTTGTTGCATTAAACTGGTTATATTTACGCATTAGTGCGCGTATAACCTTCCAGAAAGCGATTTAGAGTTTGAAATCGAACAAGAGTTGATATGTGCAAAAGATACACATATTTATACTAGTCCAAAGTATGAAATACAATATTTCATTGGTTTGGCATTTGTTTGATGGTTGAAATGACACAGGTGTTACAGTCTCCCCTACTTTAGGAAATTTCGTCCCGAAATTTAGTTTTAGAGGAAACTTGTGGAGACAGCTGTGACGGTTTTGCCTTCAGACAAATCCATTGAGCCCTTAAGTAAAACTCTGGGCCATGTTAGGATTCTTAGCAAAGATGTCAACCCTCAAATTTAAGTCATTTGTAGTAACAAAACATGGAGTTTTGAACTATAGACAGGAGAACAGTTCCCGTGAAGAATTATCATAGGAAACTTGTGTGTGCTTGAAATCAGAATTGGGTAGTGTGAGAATAAATGACATTGGTCAAAGTCCAAGACTTCTCCCGTATCATTACTCTTGCCACTGTTGGTCTTAACACATGACAAAACTTCCTGTGGTTCCTATGCACTAAACTCCATAATTATGTAGGCCTCCATAATTACGTAGTTCCTTGCACAGTCCGCACAGTTTATTTCATAGTGCGTATGGGGAAAAATCAAACGAATAATCCTGTGGTGAATTAATCTTGACTGCAATAGAGTCTCTTTAACTAGGTCACCAAAGGATTAGATTAACGAACAATCTCTTGATTTAGACCACCCGAGGGCCTATTTAACTACATAAATACATGACATATTTAACTAGATTGTCGAACCAATCTATTTAACTTAGATCGACGTAGGATCTCTTTAACTAAACTACCCATGGGGAAAATTTAACCACATCGACGTAGGATGTATTTAACTAGATTGTCGGACCAATCTATTTAACTTAGATCGACGTAGGATCTCTTTAACTAAACTACCCACGGGGAAAATTTAACCATATCGACGTAGGATGTATTTAACTAGATTGTCGGACCAATCTATTTAACTTAGATCGACGTAGGATCTCTTTAACTAAACTATCCACGGGGGAAATTTAACCACATCGACGTAGGATGTATTTAACTAGATTGTCGGACCAATCTATTTAACTTAGATCGACGTAGGATCTCTTTAACTAAACTATCCACGGGGGAAATTTAACCACATCGACGTAGGATGTATTTAACTAGATTGTCGGACCAATCTATTTAACTTAGATCGACGTAGGATCTCTTTAACTAACTACCTACGGGGAATATTTAACTACACCGACGTAGGATGTATTTAACTTTAGATCGACGTAGGATCTCTTTAACTAACTACCTACGGGGAATATTTAACTACACCGACGTAGGATGTATTTAACTTTAGATCGACGTAGGATCTCTTTAACTCAACTATCTAAGAGAAACATTTAACTACACCGACGTAGGATGTATTTAACTTTAGATCGACGGAGGATCTATTTAACTTTAGATCGACGTAGGATCTATATGTTTCCCTTAAACTTTGGAATAGTACTTTATAATCCAAGGGACTTAACTACAACGTGGAAGTCCATTAAGGATTTAAGATAGTACCTTTTTGAATATCCTACTACGAATCCTTCATATGGAGATAAGAAAGATTCTACGAGGATTTGGATGGATCACATAAAAACACAAAACACATAAGAACATAATCACATAATTGTTTAACTTGATCTTTACTTTGTTATCTTTGGACACGGATATTTAAAGCACACCAGGAATCCAATCCGTGGATTCCATGCGGCACTTAAATCATTAGAATCTAACTATGAAGATAGGAAGATCTAAATAAGAATTCGGCTTTGTCCTTATTGAATGGTAATGTTCGTATTAAGGCATACGAATAATTCAATTAAGGGCTCCGATTTGAGTGATATTCATCCACAAGGATCTGATTATGAGGATAGAAAGATCCTTTATGGATTTTGAAATTTGTGTAACGAGAGGTGCTTCGACACCTTGCACTAGGCGTGCTTAAGTCGATACACAAGGTAGAAAGTTCATGAGGTTCAGGCGCTAGATATGCCAGGGCGACATATGAAGCAGAACTTGAAGGTTAAGCAGCAACAGGGTTTGCTACTGCCTTGCTTTAAACAGCAAAGCGACACATGTTATCCAAATGTCTCCATCGTCCACCGGGGGTACATTTGTAACATGGTATTTGATTTGGATGATGACGGTTTCACTGACTTCTCCAAGGAGCGGTTCCCTTGCACGGCTTCATTCCTGAGCTGACTAATGGTGATAGCTAAATCAACGGTCTTCTGGAGTACTACGCCTATTTGTTGGGCAGTTGTAGCACCTGGTCCGGACACTCGAGTCTTGTTGCGATGAAGAGACACCATGAAGAACATAGGAGATATGGGAGGGAACAAGGGAAATGAAAACAGAATAACAATGCATAAAATTGCGATCATTTGTTTGTTACTTAAGGCAAACAAATGAGACGGTGACTAATCAAAGTAAATAGGTCAAAAATAATGTATCGCGAAGACATGCTCGCCTATAAGTGAACACTCATCCCAAGAATTCCCAGGTAAGCACAACTGGTCTCGCGTCTGGTTGAGATGTATACGAAGTGCTTGCCTAGACAGAAAACTCAGAATACAGGCATTCACCCTTCCAGTTTGCACGTGTTCACATTATTTAAAACCCAAAACCTTGATGAGATTTTGAAAACTCAAAGGGTTCAAAACCTTATAATAGAGGGTTCAAAACCTAGTAATCAATCATCCTAGAACAGATGATTAGTTTTCAAAGCGGTTTTGAAATTTATGTTCTTGTTGTGGTAGTCGCCTAAGGATAGGTGACGGTATTGTTTTACGACTAAACGCAAGTAAACTCGCGTTAGGGTCCTAAGAAAGTTATAGACTAGGTCAGAGCATTACTAATAACCTAATTCCCTATAACCATTGGCTCTGATACCATCTTTTCTGTCACACCCCGACCACGTAGAACATACAAACGTGGCGGAAATGTCGGGGAGTGTTGTAACAGAATTAATTGTTTCAAATCCATGGCAATTGAAGTTTCGTTTTATTGATTAAAAGTGTTACAATGTCTTAACAAACAAAGAAATACAACATAATTAACTAGTCTTGCATCTTTTATTGTCACTAAAGCCCAAGACTGCCTATGTGTATCTTGGTCATCTTATGCAACAGTTCCTGAAAAACACATGTGAAAATAGGTACGTCAGCATAAAAATGCCTGTGAGATACATAGGTTTTGTGAAAATAGGTTTCATGACTTATGTTTGAGAAAATGTTTAGTCATGAACCTTGTTATTTGCTTTGCTTTGTAAATCATTTGAAAATCGATAAGATCAGATGATAAGTATAAATAAATGTAAGGTTAAATGAATAACCAAGTAAAATATGTTTGCATAAGATAAGATGTTTATAAATCAATGTCTTGTGAAAAGTATGTTATTTGTATAAAATGTTCTATGTCTCAAACTGAAATGATTCAAATAACGCTATGATATGTAATACCATACAAACACTTATATATAGGAAGTACCAGCGGCGTATCCACCATGCTTGTATCATATTACACACGCATCGTTACTTAATCACTTAATCAAACCAAACCAACCAATGTAAGAAGTCTATGTTTAAATCAATTGTCAAATGTATTGGGTAATATGTCAAAGTGTTCATGTCAAGATGTAAATCATATCAAAATGTCTATGTCAAATATCCATGTCAAATGTCTATGTCAAATATCCATGTCAAACGTCTATGTCAAGATGTCATGTATGGCAAGTGAAATGTCTCGACTAAACCATATGCACAAAAACAAAGTATTGAAGTAAATCTTGGTTTAAATCAAAGTTATGTTTTGTGGGAAATGCATGATCAAATGTCAATCATGTTAAAATGTCTATGCCGAAATGTCTATGTCAAATGTCTATGTCAAAATGTCATGTAAAACGATGTACTAAGTAATGCACACAATTGGGCACACCTAGCATGAAATGTCATAAAATCATGTACTATAATGTACTAACGAACATAGCAGTATATGATGTTAAAACAGGAAAGCATGAAAGTAACAAGTAGGCACATGTGTTCCACCCCAAAACAGTTTGGAAAACAGTAAAAGAGGGGTCTATGTACTCACTTGAGATTGCTCAGAAGTCCTTGAGTAACAACCAAACAATGCTAGAGATCGCGGATATCAAACGGCACCTAATATAGGTAACTATGTTAATTAACCGGACCTAGATCGGAAGATCGGGTAGCATTAGGGTTTGTAAACCAAACGAGTGTAGAGACTCGTGTCATTTGGTTTAACAAAGCCTACATACTAAATGAAACTTAACCTAAGTGTTTACGACCCATTACGACCCGTTTAGGAAGCTTATGCTACTTTAACGCGTCGTTCGCGTGAAACGCGTTCGGACCGCCTAACTAGCCCTATGATAAGTGTTATATGCCTAAACATGTTACATAATCAGTTATGTGACAAAAGTTTAGGTTACATATGCTTAATTACCAATTATACATGAAAAGGGTATTCTGGTAATTTACCTAAGGCACATAAACTACCTATCATACAACTACTTAAACGTTGTGACCATAGGGTATAACCTCGGAAGGTTATTCCCTACCTACTATGGTCACCTACTGTATTTGGTCGGATCCTAATGATCGACCAAACTGGGTCGGGTTCGAAGGTATAGGCGATTTATCAGATCGCCTACCCTACGACCCTAGACAACGTGGTAATCAGTGGGCATAGTCCCAAGGGACCATAACCAACGTGATTACACTCACGTTGCGAAGTTCAAACGAACTTCGCATTGACCATTACTGGTCAACGCTGAAAGTCAAACAAAGTTTGACTTTCTGACTCGAAAAGCAATAAAATAAGGAAAAGAACGAAAGAATACTTACGAAGGGTCCCCGAATGCTAAACTCGATTCAAAAATCTCAGGTATGAAACAAATGTTTCAACTTAGAGTTTCTCAAATCAAGTTTCTAGTGATTTTAGCAATGGGGGGTATGGGGTATTTATAGGAATACCCGAACCATTAAGATCGTTTCATGGAAAACGTGCCTTAATCCCATCCGTACATGTGTTGCAAAGTTATGGTGTTTAGGTGTTTAAATTCCATCCATACATGTGTTGCAAAGTTATGGTGCCAAAATTCCATCCTTATCCGCTGACTAAGCAAGTTTAGAATGTGTGGTTGTGAATTAAACAACAGCTAATACATCGAATCTGGTCCCGAATGCGAAAAACGAACCAAATGACGCGACGAATGGATTTTTCTTATGGCGAGCACTAAAATATAATATAGTCATGCTCACATAAATTTTTGGATGTCCGGATGTATTCAGAACGTAAGTTATGCGCGAAAATGCAAACTTGTGCACTTTTTTGACACTTTTAGTCCCTGAATGACCCAAAAGTTTATTTTAGCACACCGAACCCCTCAAAGCCTATTTCTAAGCTATGTAGAGGATATTTTAAGGTGTGTTTAACTTATGGTCATGTTCCGGAATGTCTGTTACAGTTCAAATTGGCATACTTTCGCAGTTTGTCAACTTTAGTCCCTGTAAGCGATATAACTTTGATTTCACCACACCAAACCTTCCAAAACTTATATCTAAGTTATGTAAAGGTTATTTAAGGTATGTTAAACCTATTTCACTATTCCGGAGTGTTTGTTGCATTAAACTGGTTATATTTACGCATTAGTGCGCGTATAACCTTCCAGAAAGCGATTTAGAGTTTGAAATCGAACAAGAGTTGATATGTGCAAAAGATACACATATTTATACTAGTCCAAAGTATGAAATACAATATTTCATTGGTTTGGCATTTGTTTGATGGTTGAAATGACACAGGTGTTACACTTGGTTATGAGATAACCAATCCATGCCTATCACTATGTCGAAACCAGCTAACTTCAAAGGAAGCAAGGATAACGGAAAGGAGTGGTTCCTAATGGATATAAAACATCCATCTAACACAGTTGAGGTAGTTTCTACGGTACCATCGGCCAACTCTACTTCATATTTCATGCTTAGGGTTTTAACAGGCTGATTTAACAGTTTACAAAACTTATCATCAACAAATGACTTATCTGCACCCGAATCAAATAATACCCTTGCATAGACATCATTAATAAGGAAGGTACCTGTTATCACGTTATCATCCTGCACCGCTTCCCATGCATTCATTTGAAAGACCCTAGCATTAGCCTTTTTGCCTTCCTCAGGTTTCTTGCCATATTTTGGGCAGTTAGAATTGATGTGCCCCTTCTCGTTACAGTTATAGCACGTCGCATCCTTTATCTTCTTGCAGTCTAACGTCTTGTGCTCAGTCGACTTACAAATCCCACAAGCCCTGGGCTGCAATTGGGATTTCGATTCGTATCTGCATTTTCCCAAATGTCGTTTCTTGCAAATTTTACACTTGGGCTTTTCACCCGACTGCTGATCATCCTTTCTAAACCCGAAACTCTTCTTGTGGTCAGAGTTCCCTTTGTGCTTCTTGTCTAAACGGTGTGCGTTATCATCCTCACATTTTCTCTTTCCAGTATCAGAATTCCTAAGCGATCTCTGCCTGACCGCATCAAGGGTAAGAGATAGTGACAAATCAGCTACAGACCTAAAGGTAGTAGGTCGGGATGCCTTCACACTGGCTTTGATCTCTGGGGCTAAACCCCCACTGAATCGAGCTATACGTTTTGGTTCTGGTGTAACCAAGTATGGAACCAAACGTGACATAGTGTTAAAGCTCGTGAGATAGGCCTGACAATCTAAATTCTTCATAACCAATGTCAGAAAGTCAGTCTCGATCTTCTCAACTTCATGTTGAGGACATACATTTTCTTTGATTAGAGCAACAAACTGCTCCCAAGACATGCTATATAAGTGGATCTTTCCTGTAGCTTGAATCAGTGACCTCCACCAAGCTAGAGCTTCTCCCTTAAACAATTGTGACACAAACTTCACAACGTCCTGCTCTGCACAACCACTAATATCAACTACTGTATCCATCTCATCAAGCCAGGTCATATAATCGATGGCTCCCTTTTCCCCTGTAAAGTCTCTAGGCTTACAGGAGACGAAATATTTATAAGAACAACCCTTAACACGAGGCTCTTGGTTGAACACAACCGGTTTAGATGGAATACTTCTTTGATTTGACGAGTGACGAGCATCGTCCTTCTTTGACTCATTTACTTTAGATGGGGGCTTACTATGTGCCACAGATAGCGTCTTAGAGCGTGTACCACTTGATTCTTTGAATTGTCTGTCAAGTGCCCTAGTGACAGCGTTGTCTATTAATGCCTGAAGATCCGCACCAGCTACATTGATTCTGGTGGTATCATGATTTTCTCTCGGGTGACTGTTTACTTCCTCTGATTCAGCCATGTAGCTTGATTGCTACAAAACAATTGACAATATCTTATTCAGAGGTTATTTATAGGATCATTCCTCCGCTGATTCATTAACCATGGTAATTATAAACCATTTTTGGTTAATTTATTAAATACATTTATTTAGGTTTATAATTATCCCCAGTCATAATTTATTAATATATTATAATGGCACATAAGGCCAGATCACAGGGACAATTTAAACTATAAGCCATGATCTTATATGATCGAGGCGTTAAGGTATTGAATCATGGTTCATTACCTTTCTTGACAGGGAGTCATAGGCTACAACTGTCTTTTGTCTTATATGACAATGATTATTGCCCGTAGGCATTACATCACTAATGGATGTTCAAATAATAAAGAAGGAATTGGAAGAATCCAATATATGGATGACATGCGTGATTTTAACGAATCACATCTGCCAGGAATGTTAACATGTTTTCAGAAGTTAACAAGGATTTGAATCTTTTTAAACAGGTTTTACCATCATGGCCAGGTCTTATAATGACATGCAGGCTAGGTTATACCCTTTAAGATTCTTATTTAATATTTAAAGGCAGATCTTATAAAAGGAATGACATATTTTGAATTTATTTATTTCATATATATTATATTTATGCATATAATGACAAAATGAAATTTAAATTATAACCTGCCACTAAAATTTAAAAGAGTACATATTGCCCTAAACGGGACTTTAACAGAAATAACTTGCCCACGCAGGGGCTAAACTGAAACTACAAGTCCTCGTAGGGACTGAATACAAAAATAGATGTCCACGCAGGGACTTGATTGAAAATTAAACAAATACAAATTAAACAAATAAGGAATTTAATGATCCCTTTTGCTCTTTCCCTTGATTAAGCTTGCCAAACCCTTGAGAAATCCCCTGTGGCTTCTCCGCTCTTCTCGAACCACACGCTCCACCTGACTCAACCTTTGAAGAATCTCCTGCTGTTGCGGTGGCTGGATCTGCGGCGGCTGCGGCTGTTGTTGCTGCGGAGGTTGAGGAGGGGGCGGGTATTGGTACCCATAGGCTGGGTATCCAGTCCCCCAGGGAGCTCCATAAGGCCCTTCAGGATGAAGAGCATTGTAGTTCGCCGCTACAAGGTATGGGTCAGCCTCGGCGTAGTTGTAGTTAGTATGGGCTGGCTGCTCGAAAGGGTTATACGCCGCTACACCGGCGTATGCAGGAATTGGGTTATCATAACCCACTAGTGGCGGTGCGACTGGCGTAGACTCCATCTCAGAAACAGGGTTCGAAGGCCCACCTATCTGTGGGTCTTCATATAGTGGCGGGTAATGACTTCCACTTGATTGCTCAGGGGTGCTGATACGGATTCCCCCTCGCACGAACATCCGTGCGGTTGTTCTTCTCCGCCTAGGTGGTTCCGGAGGCGGCTGCTGCACTGGCGGCGGTGGCGGTGGAGTAACCGCTACAAAACGCGAGTTATTCTCGAACAGGTGGGTATATTATTTTTACATACGCACCGGCAGGTGTATGCCTACACCCCGTGCTTAAGTCGTGGCAATTTCAATGAATGAGCCGAGGATATCCAGGACACGGTCATTAACCCCCCAAAGGCTTAGAATAAACAAAACAGATTAAACGGGTTATCTCAATAATTTAACCTTCATACGATTAAAAATTCAATACCCGACCAAGCGGTATTTTATATACCGTACCCCAAGCCCGTATAAGGGAAAATAAGTTAAAAGTATTTACTGAGCAAATTATACAATTTATCCCAGCCGTATACAACCAAGCAAATGCAGATATCTTTTACTGGGCTCCTAAATCTGGAATGAAGGTTTTAATAACCTATTAGATTCCTAACGGGTCTTAATTAAGTCTAAACTTAGACCGGTTAGTTTTAAAGAAAGATACACAGTTCAAAACGCATGATTAAGCGAAGACCGGATTAGAATGTGGTTTAGACCCGACAAGTTTGAAGACTTGTACAATATGGGTAAAGTAAACACATTCTGGATTTTGAAGTGAAAATGATGAGGTTTGACCCGTTTCGGTTAATTTATGCAAACTAGTTACATAAACCGTAGTGAAAAATGCATAACGGGTAACCAAATGACTCACGAACAGGTTTCCTAAGTTAATATGCCTTAAATATGATGTGGTATCAGTAGGGGTATTTTGGTCATTTTAAAGGTTATAAAAGAGATTAATTGTTAATCTGAGGTTCAGGTCTGAAAATATCAGTAAAAATATTTAATTTAATAAGTTATATCAGTAGGGTATTGCCTATATGTGAAATTTATCATCTTTAACCAAACTATTCACCGTAGGGGCATTTTGGTAATTTCACATAAGCTTTAAAGGTCAAATTTAGAAATCTGAGTTCAAAACTTTTGCTTACTGTTAAAGTATAAAAATTCACTTAAAACATAAGTAGGTATTAAGTCTTGTATGTTTAAAATAGTTTTAACTCATGTTAGGCGTTTAAAACGCGTAAAAAGTCGCTTTTAAGCGATTTTCGGGTTATATAAGAAAAGCTGATATTTTTATTATTCCAGAAGGCTTAAAATATTTTATTTATCATATAAAATCAGTAGCAAAAGATTTGGTATCAATATGTTATGTAAAACTCATTTTATTCAACAAAAGGGTATAACCTACAATTACCTAATCAAAGCTAGAACCCTATGATATGATCAGTTTAAAAATAAATAAAAATCTTCAAATATCTCAAAATATTATATTACATCAGTGGGTAAAAAGTTTGGTGTCAAAATTTGGGTTTAGATAGGCTTTATGCTAATTATGCCGTTTAATTAATAAAAAGCTTCTATATTACGATATTTAGCATAACTCCTAATCTAGCCCTCAAACTGATGTCAAATTTTTAGGAAAAGTTTATAAATCAGTAACAAAGGTTTTTGTCCTCTCACATTTTCAAAAATCTCGTTTTAAGGTCAAAAGGGCATAATGGTCAACATTTAGGCATATAACGGAAACATGCAAATGAATCGGATAAATAAGGAACCAAGTTGTAAATCCTCAGAGGGTTATACTAACCCATAACCTGGTTCTAATGGAACTTAAAGGCATGTCTAAACTAAGCTAAATCGGGTCAGGACTGAAAGTCAAAGCAAAAGTCTACTTTTGCGACTTTCGGTTCCGAACCGAGCCTAAACTCAAAATTGTGGGGTTGAACATGTTTAGACATGTTCTTACATTAATTACCACGTTACATGAGTGATAAAACAGGTTTCATGGCTTCTACATTGTTAATTATGTGTTTATTTGAAAATTAGCTTTCTGTTGACTTTTTATAATTTAGTTTGACCCGACAATTGACCTAGTTAGAGTGGGAATCAGAGGGTGCCCTTTTAAGGGTTTATTACCCACATAATTACCAACTCATAGCCACTTTCAATTCGAAAAATGACTGGACCATTAGTGATTAATCACTAGGTCAAACCTTAATTATGACGGTTTTGACTTTAGGCCATTAAACTAATAAAATACGAATTAGAGAGGTTAAGGAAGCTTACTAAAGTACTTAGCACGATTTAGGAGCTTAGTGAATCTTGCTTGAGGTCCAGAGAGATCCAGAAATTCAGTTTGAATGATTTTCAAACGAATGCAAAAATGTTGCAACTTGGAACTCTTTATATAGCATTTAAAACCTCACAAGATTGCTCCACACAAGTCTTGGATTGATCCCAGATGAGTCCAAGTGCCCCCTATGCATGAAATACCACTGGTGCAGCACCTGGGATCGAATACCATGCATATAAGTCAGTTTAACCTGCTGTAACAGGCATCTGCCATGTTTTTGGACGCTGGCAGGTTTTAGGCGGCCCGCGTATGAGACCTGGGAGGTCTTACACGGCCGGTATGGATGCTGGGTTCAGGTTACAAAGTTTCAGCAATTGCACATTTGGTCCCTGGTCCTCCTAAACTTGATTTTAACTTGTTTTATTGCACTTTTAACCCTCATACTTGAATTTTAAGGACTCCAAATCATAAACAAACCTTGTTAAGTCCCCGGTTAGTTTTACGATCACCCGAAAAGTCCTAAATTTCAACGTTGATGCTTTTAACCCCTCACTTACGAATGTTAGCGTATCTTTCTCATACGATATCGAAACCTTGTGAAATTTTTATCACTTATTCTAGTGAGCATAATTAATCGTTACAAAGCTTCGGGTTCGCTAAAAGGTCACTCGGAGGTATAAATTAAACATGTTGACACATTTAACCCTTGCGGTTTGTAAACTTTCACTTTCTTCCACAAACGGCTTCATATGATTCAGAATTCATTCGTTTAAGGGTATAAACGTCGTGTAGGGTCGTTGAAAGGTATAATTATCCAATGTTGACACTTTGAATTCTTTTACACACATACTTTCTTTGTTTGTCAACTTTAGTCCCTCATATTTAATCCATTACACGTTTAAAGCTCATGACACGTGTCTTCATTATATTGGTCGTGATTTTTACGAGGTGTTACACTATGTTATCCATATTGGGCATTCCCGAGAGTATTATCGAACATTACGATGCTTCGGGTTCGTTAAAAGGTCACTCAGAGGTAAGAATTAACATGTTGACACTTTTAACCCTTTTTAACCCACAAACTTGTGCGCATTGATGTTTATCGACATTAAAGCCCTAACTGGCCAATGTTTTGCATTCTCAAGAATATGATTAGATATAATAATGTTTCGGGTTCATTAAAAGGTCATTCAGAGGTATTATTAAACATGTTGACGTTTCTAACCTTTACCGTGCAAATCTTTCGATTTGTTATGCAAACGGTTTCGATAATCCAACAGGTGGCTTAATTTGAGAATACGAATATCATGAGAGGTTATTCAGAGACTTATTCTGAGCATGTAAACACTTCCAGTCCTTCCATAATCAAAGTTTTTGATCTTTCGCAAAATTAGTCCCTTAAATTCAACTTTTGACTTTATTAGGGTTTATTACACGTGTCAATACATCATTGGACGTGCTTTTAAGAGGTGTTACATCCTCACCCCCTTAAAAGAAATCTCGACCTTGAGATTTGCACAAAAGATGGAACTACTTTTGTCTTATAATGGACTTGATTTTCCACAGCATATTTGGGCCTCTAAGGCACCCAAGTTGACCCTTATAATAGGTACACGTCTTCTTTCAGAGTTTCTAATCTTATCGATCCTCAATCGATACTGATTTCTTCACAACATAAGTTTTTATTAATCCTCGCATCATTATGTGACATTGCTATAGACATATTGTCTAGCCATATCTTTAAATCGTAAGTGTGGGACACATTGCGAGTTCTATCAAGCCCCTTAAAATAATTTTAGCTTATAAGCTACTGATCTTGACGTATTCGATTTTCTCGAATGGTACTACTTATCCAGTGTTTAATTTGCCCGTTACATCAAAATATAGTACACCTTTCTAGGGTGATACTTTCTGTTGAATCTTATCCCTTTATAAGAACTCAAGAGGTTTGCGATTCTTATAAATCATTGGTTTTCTGCCGATTATTGGCAATTTTCATACAATCACGGATTCATATGACCTTATCCGTTGTTTCCATGATAATTTCAGGTCCTGTTAATTTGGACTTACCGAACTTCTGTCTAACAACAGATGTTTAACATCCCATCTATACGAGGTCTCCAAAGGAGCAACCTTGATACTTACATAACAACTATTATAGAAAAGCTTATTTAAGGTGAGATGGTTATTCCAACCACTTCTTAAATCAATCTTAAGGAATAGCTAATCCTTACAGTTAGTCGAACAGATCGACGATCCTGGGCAGCTGATGGCGATTCTTAATTGTTGCCTAAATAGGGTTGCAGTAATCAATGCATAAGCAAAATGAACCGTCTTTCTTAAATAATACCGAATTCTCCGAATATTGAATTAGGCTTTATGAACCTTTATCTTAACAATCACTTATCAGGGTTTTGATTCTTCCAATGATGGAACTAGTCGTCCTGGAGATTTCACAATAATACAGCCCTATGCGGGATATAAATCTTAAATCTACTTGCCTTTCAGGAGGTAAACAGGGTAGTCTTTGGAAAAGATAATCAAAAAACACAAGGAGGTTACAGAGATTTTCCAAATCTCAAACTTCAGTTCATCTATCATTGCCTGTGTCAGATAAGTGACACATTTATGTTACGAGTCCACAGATTCCTTAATCAGAGACACTTACTTGGACAATTCCATTCTGGATATCTTCTTTGAATACCGTTAGCTGACTTTAGTACCATATGACTATTGGAATATCTTTGTGGTTCCATGCATTAAACCTCCATACTGATCAGGCATGGAAGCAATCTATGGAACATATTAAGATACACCAATCCTCATATGGCGCCTTTATCATACAATCTGGTATTCACAATCGATAGGAATCAATGAGATAAGAAACTACATATACTGACGTACTTCATCTGGAGAGAGGGTACTCTAGAATTTTTCGACTGGAGATTTCTGATAGGAACAGAGGAAATGGTTCCTATGATTTTCGTCTGTAAGTTTTACCTTACACTTAATATCTAAGGTTCTTGTGGAAGATTTTAAAGGTTTGCTATACTTATAATTTATCAAGGATTTATTGGTCCCCGAATCAAAACAGAACTCTTAGCATTTATATTACTGATAAATGATAAGGAATGTACCTGATGACATTATTGATGTGAACTGCCTCAGGCATTTATCGAAAGAGTTGGAGCGCTTCCATTCTTAGGCTTTCTATCCTTAGCCATACTTCCTTTGACATAGTCAGGGCACGTAGTCTTGATGTGGCCCTTCTCACCACAGCCGAAACAGACTGCATTCTTTATGTTCTTGCAATCCAACATTTTATGCTCACTTGATTTGCAGATCCCACAAGCCCTAGGCTGCGATTGGGATTTTGATTCGAACCTGCACTTCCCTAGATGGCGCTTCTTGCAGGTCTTGCATACAGGATTCTTCTTGGACTTTTGTTGGTTCTTATTGAGCTCAAGCCTACCCTTTTTCTTAGAAATATGGGAGTTATCTTTCTCCCTTTTCCTTTTTAATTCATTCTTTGCATCCAAAGTATGAACAAGATCCTTCTCGTGAGTAAGGGAGTGTGGTCTTAAATGAGATTTGGAGCAAGTAGCATTGGGCTCTTTGAACTTTTTCACGGCCTTTCTCATAGCTTTTCCAACAGCTGCGTCTATCATAGCTTGAAGAACATCTTTGTTAATTTTGAGGTTCACAATTGTAGCATCATTAGCATGTGTCGCATCATCAATGGCGCGATTGACGGTTGTCTTATCCGAGTTTGTCATACTAGAGACTTGGTTCCTAACACCAAATGAAACAATTACTTAGTTGCAATCCAGCAACCGTTATTCATCATCCTGATGACCTAACATATACTAACCATGGTATCAATAAACCATACAGGCTAATATAGTACGAACATTCTTAATGAATGTTATTTAAATATATATCATTTATACTTAGCCTAGGCCATAAAAGACCATCAATGGCATTTAAGGTTTGGACCTAGTCCATCACCTTTTTTTTTACAGGGGATCAAAATGTCAAATCTGTCTTTATTATATTGATGAATTTGGATAGCTTGAAAGCTTGCCATAAGGATATCAGAAAAGATTGATTCCTAATAGATATAAAATATCTATCTAAGATTTGTTGAAGCAGTCTCTAAAGTATCATTGGCCAATTCTACCTCGCGTTATATGTCTGGAGTCCTAACAGGTGGATATATCAGTTCACAACATTTATTGTCCACAATAGACTTATCTGCGCCAGAATCAACAATTTCCCGCATAAACATCATTGATAAGGAAAAGTACCTGTTATGATGTTATCATTCTGTACTGCCTCCTGGGTGTTCATCTGGAAGACTCACGCGTTTGTTTTCTTGGCCTCTTCAGGCTTCTTTATAAGTTTTGGGCAATTGGTTTTGATGTATCCTTCCTCGTTACAGTTTTAACAAGTCGCGTTCTTCAACTCCTTGCAATCTAAAGTCTTGTGACCCTTGGTCTTGCAAATTCCACACAGTTTAGCACTTGGGTTAATCGTACATTTTCCAGAATGTTGCTTTCTGCAGTTACTGCATTTGGGTCTGTTATTAGACTGACTCTAGTTTTTCCTAAACTCGGAATCTTTCCAGTGCTTAGAACTTCCCTTTTTCTTCTTGTCAAATCGGCGAGAGCTTTCCTCTTCTACTTTCCTTTTTCCCTTACTAGAGGTCTTAACAGTCTTATTCCTGATTGCATCTAAAGTGAGAGATAAGGATAAGTCCACCACGGACCTATATGTGGTAGGCCTAGACGCTTTAACATTTCCCTTAATTTCTGGTGCTAGGCCTCCAATAAAACGCGCTATGCGTTTAGGTTCAGGGGTGAATAAATAGGGAACTAGGCATGACATAGTGTTAAAACTTGTCACATATGCCTGACAATCTAAATCCTTAATGACCAGAGTCAAGAAGTCTGTTTCTATCTTTTCTGCCTCATACTGAGGACAAAAGTTTTCCTTGATCAGCGCAACAAATTGATCCCAAGACAAGTTATAAAGTAGGATCTTCCCCGTGGCTTGGATCAATGATCTCCACCATGCCAACGCTTCTCCTTTGAATGATTGTGAAACAAACTTCACAATATCCTGTTTTGCACAACCACTGATGTCTACTATGGTGTCCATCTCATCCAGCCATGTCATACAATCGATGGCTCCTTTTTCTCCAGTGAAGTCCCTTGGTTTGTAAGAGACAAAGTATTTATAAGAGCAGGTCTTATCATGTGGCTCCTGATTGAGCACAATTTGTCTGGATGGATCACTTCTCTGATTCGACGAATGATGAGAATCATCCTTATGAGATATATGTGTCTTAGAAGGTGGCTCCGTATGAGGTGCAGACTGATTCCTGGTGTGAGCACCACTTGATTCTTTAAATTGTCTGTCAATGGCTCGAGTGACAGCATTATCTATCATTGTCTGTAACTCTGCAGCCGTTACATTCATCCTTGTATTGTCATTCCTCATATTGGGATGACTGTTGACTTCATCTGATTCAGACATGCTGAAGCTTGTTTTCTATAAAACAATCGCCAATAATTTTGCTTAGGGGTCTATTTTGGAATCATCATCTTTGATGATTCATTAACCATGGTATTAATAGACCATATTTGGTTAATTTAATAATCAGGTTTATTTTAATTTTTCATTATAATTAATCCAGCTATAAGCTATTAAGGATATTGAAATGGCACAAAAGGCCTTGTCACGAGGACAGTTTTGAATTTATAAGCCATGATCTTATAGGATCGAGGCATTAAGGTTTGAACATAGTTCATTACCCTTCTTGACAGAGAGTCAAAGACTACAACTGTCTTTTGTCTTTTAGGACAATAGATATAGCCTATAGGAGAAACATCACTTAAGGATGTTAAATAATATGATCATCGTATCAGATGATATTACTCAAGATCGCATTGTTCATACAGACTATTATGCTTGGACGTAGTCCAATGTCTTTAGACAGGGGGTCAAAGACCACCACTGTTGTTGTCTTATCGGACAACAAGTTTAGCCCGTAGGCACTTCATCACTAATGGATGTTTATAATATGATCATCTTTATTTGATGATTTGAGTCATGATTTCTAAATCACTAGGCTAGATAAGAAAATTGGAAGGATCCAATATAAGGATGACTGTTGTGATTTTCTCGAACCACATCTGTCAAGAGTGCTAACACATTCTTAGGTGTTATCAAGGATTTATTGTCTTAAAAAGGTTTTATCATTATAGCCATGTCTAAAATGACATATAGGCTAGGTCATACCTTTAAGACCTTCTTTGAGATATAAAGGCAGAGCAATCATAAATTGAAATGACATTCTGATTCAGGACATAATACATACGTATAAAGTAAATTTCAAAATAGGAAACTTTTCATAAACCCTCAAAAGTACAATAATTGCCCTAAACGGGTCTTATACAAAGAAATTCGCCCATGCGGGGACTTAAAAGATATATATGTCCTTATAGGGACTACTATAGAAATGAAACATAACAAGGAAGTTACTTCTTCATTCTATTTCTGAAAGTTTTCTCCTTGGTTCCCTGAATGTGGCACGGGTATTGAAGGTTTTTGTGGGTAGTCGAAATCTTCTATATTAGAAATATTTGCAAAAGTGGAATCCAAGGATTCTATAGTTAGTGAATAATATGAATCATGAATAAGGTCAGGATAGGTATATTCCAAGTCTGGGATTCCAAGACTTGGAGGTAAGAATTATGAGTCCTTTGGTTCCATAGGTATTATCTTTGCAGCGGGAGCTTCAGGGACAGCTGGTATGAACTCCTCCGATGTTAGCTTCTCATTTGAAGTTTCAAAAGTCTTGGGTACAGAATTTGAAATATGGATAATGGGTTCAAAAGGTCCTTTCTCCATACTGGTCGTGCGCTTATTCAAGCTGTGGTACGAAGCTTATCATTCTTATACTTCGGGTCTGAAGAGCTTCCACCAATGGCAGCTGTGACAACCCTCACAATTACAGGTATCCATACAATTAATTAATATTTAATTTGTGCTTAATGACTGTGCTTGATTACAACTGTGATTAAACTGCTTTCTGATTTCTTTTACATACATACATATGCATCACATTTCATACTGTCACTCCATTTATTTCACACAAACTTTAGTGACAAACTTAATGCACAAAGCACAGTTAGCACACTGAGCGGATAACCCAGAAAACATGCTGATAATGCCAGCACCTAGACAGACAATGTTTTGAGGCCAGTATGAGCCAGAGACAGGGTACTACACTAGTAGGGAGTGTAGGGAAGTGAGGACCATAAAACTGCGTCACTAGGTGATAGATATAGTGTCGGGAAGTGCCTAAAACACACTCTAAATGCAGAATTCTGCACTTAATAACAAAATTCAGCATTTAATTATGCTAGTAATGTGCAAAAACTTGACAAAATGATCCTGTATACTTTCCAAAGTGTCGGGAATTAAAAGTGTCGCTAAAAGTATTATAAAAGACACCTTATGGACTAATTAAGCATTTTAACGGACAACACCCAACCGAACAACCGGACTTTACCCGGAACACAAAAATATTGTCACACACATTGTTTTTATTTTTCTGAGCTAGTTAGGGTCCCCGAACACCCTAACACACTATATTATTTCATAACATCTAAATACCTAACCAACACACAACACACTTAGAATCTAACCATAACCATTAACTAACCATTGCATCCCAATTAAACCAACCCCCCCCCCCCCAAAACCGGTTGTGAAGTGGGACCCCACCACTTGATTTTCTTGATTAGTATAATGGATTTGTATGTACTTATAGGGGGCATTAGACCTAATGGACAAAGAAGTGTTGGAGGACCATTACTTAAAGACCTTAAGACATAGCCATTTTTCATTCACAAATAACAAACTCAACCTTCTTCCTCCTCCTTTCCTCTTGTTCGGCCGAGATCACCCATAACCACCGTCACCACCTTCAAGTTTCATTCCAAGCAATCTACATACTTCCAAGGGTGTTAGTGATCATACAAACAAGCTTGGTGTGTTCGGAAGCTCAAGGACCTCTCTCGTCTTCTTTTATCCACCACTTTTCTACACTTGAACTCCCCTAGCCTTGTGCTAGTGGTAAGAACTTAGATCCTTGCATTTTACATGTTGTTTAAGTGGTTAATGATGTTTAAAGGTCAAAATGATAAGAACTCTAAAGAACCATAAACAAAGTCTTGAACATAAACTAACTTTGTGATGAAGTAGTGTTAAAATGGTTAAGAAGTCATGATATTCTTGTGTTGTGATGCTTGTTGATTATTGTTTGCTAGTAGAAATGATATGGATCATCATATGGACTTGCTAGATCATGATTAAAAACATGATCTAGCAAGATGAGAAAGTAAGAATGTTGTGGATGATGGAATCATCCACACATAAACTATGAACTTGAATAAATGGGTGATTTCTTGAAAAATAAAGATCAAAGTAAGTTATAATCTTGTAGATCTAAAGATCCATGAGTGGTTTTTCGAAAGAATCTAGTGAAAAGTATGAGTTTTGTTAAAACTTGGATCTTACATAAACTTAACACATTTTTAGTGGATAAACAAGTGTAGAAACACTTGTGTAATAAGAAAATTTCACAAAGAAATATTTTTAGAAAATATGACTAGAAGTTGTGAATATTCAAACTCTTTAAAAATGAAGTTTTTAAGAAACTAATCACATTTTTAAAGGTAACAAGACTTACTAAGTATGCTAGTGAGTTACTACGTACTTTTATAAATTTTCAACTTCATAAGTTTATAGTTTATGCTTGTTTTTGGCAAGTTTGGTAAATAGAGGTTGTATATTGTTGATTGAGAATTGCTTGAATGAATTTTTGAAAAGAAAATGATATGCTAGTAAGCATGGACACCTCCATTTACAAAGGAAACTCTGGCGAAATTTTTCTAAAATTCCAACACTTAGAAAATATTTTTCTAAACAAGTGTTACAAGTATATTTTATAACTTGTGTTTCAAATATAAACTTCGCCATAAATTTTGTTACGAAATACAAAGTATCGGATGTTGGTTTTCGCAAATAAAAATGGGTAAATATATATTTAGAATATATATTTTATGCTGAGACACTTGTGTGATTATTTGTATATTTTGTGAACTAGTTATATTATTTTAGGGAAAAATAATATAACTTACAAAATACCATGGAAATTACAACTCCAAAATAATACCAAAAATTGCAAGGAAGAAAATATTTAAGTTACACACGTAATATTGTGAAACCGAACAAGAAAACGTAACTTATGAAAATATTCCGGGATATACCATTACACTATATTTTTGGTAAATATTATTTTGGGAAGGAAAGAAGTGAAAATATGATTTCGTAAATATTACCAAGTATATCATATTTTTTACAACGAGAAAATATATTATTTTTGGGAGATAAAAATATATTTTCCTCGTATATTTAGAAGATATATAATTTTTGAGAAAAATATATATATTCTGGGACAATACATGATTGAACAAAATAAGTTCATATATATTTAAGTGAGACTTGAAATATATGGTTTTGGAAATATATATTGGGAATATATTAACATATTTTTATTTGGAACAATACACCGAAATACGACGCCATTACTTGGCAAGATATACAAATACTAATACGAAAATACATGTATGAGATACCCCCATCCTTGGGAAGGAAAATACGAAGTTAAAATACTTGAGAAGTAGGAATATGAAATATTGTTTAGCAATTAATCCAAACATTAACTAATGATTATTGTTATGGCTCATTTTCTAAGCATACATATCTTGACCAATATCCTGCCTTTATTTGTTTATTTGTGACCAGGATGCTGGAAGAGGATATTGCTAACATCTTGGGCGATATCCTGAGGTTTATTGAATTAACCACTTGCAGGTTAAAGGCTGAGACTTGCTAACGGTCAAGTGGACTTCTTCTCCTCAAGACTCGAACGTGTTTGTTGAAGGAGAGACGTTGAACCCGAAAGACCAGGTCTACAACGTTCGATTAAGGAATATTCGGTGGATCCCGGAAGTTTAGGATAGTTTGTTATATTATCTTTACTATAAATAGATGGGGGCGGATCAGTTTAAGGCACACAATTTTACACTGATACTCTAGAACACTTTCACTCTCTAGCTCATTGCAAACACTACACTTGTATTCAAATTTCATTGTAACACATAGTTGATCCGCACCACATCCTGCACTGTATCCTGACGTTTGAAGTAATAAGAAGAACAAGGCAGCTGCGATTGTCAGCTCCCGAGGTTTTATGCCGGCGATCTAGATTGATCAAGGGCTTTCCTTGTACATCTCGTGTCATTTACTTTACTTTTGCTCATAGTTTGATCATAGATACAGCTCTATATCCTGAGCCATATCCTGAATACTGATTTTCTAAATAACTTAACAAGCATATTTTCAATACACTTTCTAGCACACTGCCTCATTTAACTAATTTGATCACTAAATTGCTTAGGTAATTTTTGACCAAAACAATTTGGCGCCCACCGTGGGGCAAGTGGTGCTCTCTTTACTAAAAAATTTTGTGAGATCGCTAATCGGCTTTCTATTTTCAAAACTTTTTGCCACATTGTCCATAATGGCCTCAAGATCAAACATGAGTTCCTCTACTGTGTCTGCTATGACTTCTGCTACTACTGGTTCGGTGCTTCCACTACCTCCTCCAAGGATGCCAGCCTCTTCACGACCTCAGGATATTATCCCTACTCGCAGTGTTCAGGAATCTGCTCCCGTTCTAGCTTCTAATGATGAAATTCTTACTTTATTTGGAAGTGTGCAGGAACAAATGAGGCAGCAACAGGAAACAAACCAAATGCTTTTAAGGGAAATACAACTCCTGAAGTCTGGCTCGAGCAGATCTGCTGAGGATAATGTCATTCCATTACATCCCAGAACGTTGAACTTCAGTTCAGCTGTGTATACTGAGGATAACAGGGGGAATATTGTGCCCAGCCTTCCTCAGAATCATTCTCCTGAAATACCCTCCTCGATCAGGATGTCAACCATGAGGAGCTCAGGATATGGGCAAAATCCTCCAACGGGTAACGTGTCAAATAATAATAATACTTATGCTACTAACAATAGTGGATCTTTGCAGGATACAGGTGTAACATCAGCACTTACTAGGGAACTTCAGAAGTTGAAGGACATGATATCTAGTGTACCTGGGGTGGTCCAGCCGATCCCAGAAGTGTCCCAAGACAGCCACAAGATATCTCGTTTTGCATATCCTATCTGTGATGCTGAGATCCCAAAGAGATTCCAAACCCCCAACATGAAGCTTTATGATGGGACTACGGATCCTGAGGAGCATATTGCTCAGTATAGGGAAAGAATGGAGATTAACCCTATCCCTCCGGAGCTCAAGGAAGCGTGCTTGTGCAAGGGATTTGGTTCTACTCTAACAGGATCAGCCTTAAAATGGCTGTTAAACGTTCCTCCTCACTCAATTACTTCGTTTGCTCATTTGGTTAATTTATTTAACAGTCAATTTTCTTGTAGTCGGAGTTTTGAGAAACTAACCAGTGATCTTTACAGGATAACTCAAGGGCCTCAGGAATCCTTGAGGGATTATGTGAACAAATTCAGTCGAGAATCCTTGGATATCCCACATCTTGACGTTGCAACAGCTATGCAAGCTTTTAAGATGGGATTACAAAAGGATTCTCAGTTTTATCAGGATCTTGTAATGAATCCCTGCAGGAATCTCGACGAAGCTCGTAACAGGGCTTTGAGATATATCCGTCTGGAAGATGACAGGAAGATGCAAGAAAGGATGAACTCATCTAACACTTATGAGTCAACTAACAGGAAGTCAGAATCCTCATTCAAGTCATATCGGCCTAAGCCATATGGTAGAAATGAAAACAAGAGAGTGAATGCTGTCGAAGATGAGGATCCTGAAGAGTATCCTGAGTTGTCTGAATATTGCTTTTCTGTTAACATTCCTGAATTGATGTATGCCATGCAGGGTCTAGGGGACAAGGCTAGGTGGCCTCGAAAGAATCAACAAAAGGCTGACTGGAAAGATAAGTCAAAATGGTGTGCTTTCCACGAAGATTTCGGACATGTAACTGAGGATTGCATTGCTCTAAGGAAAGAAATAAGCTATCTTCTAAGCAAGGGATATCTGAAAGATCTCTTAGGAAGAAAGAAGAATAAGGGTCAGGATACTGAGAAGGATCCTGAGCGAGCAGCATCACCTCCCGCGGATGCCAAGATATTCAACTTCATTTCGGGAGGATCCGACATTTGTGGAACTTCGTATTCGGTAGCAAAGAGACATGCAAAGGAAGCTAAGGCCGAAAGGGGAGACAAACCTGTCAGGATGACTACCCTCACAACTGACAAAGTGATCACTTTTGATGCTGATGACAGGGATACTGTCCAGGATCCTCACCATGATGCTCTGGTAATAACGTTATATGTGGCTAACCATTTTGTACGCAGGATATTGGTTGATAATGGCAGCTCCGTCAACATAATCCAACTAGAAACTCTGAAGAGAATGAATGTATCTCCAATGGATATCACTTCAAAGTCTACCGTGCTTGTTGGGTTATGTGGAGAGGCTAGAAACACAGTGGGAGAGATAAAGTTACCAGTATACGTTGAAGGAGTCAACTCAATACAACGTTTCTGTGTGATGGATTCTCTATCCTGCTATAACATCATACTGGGAAGACCGTGGATTCACGATATGAAGACTGTGCCATCAACATATCACCAATGCATCAAGATACCTACCCCTTGGGGAGTTGTCAAAGTTGATAGTGATCAGCAGGAGGCGAAAGAATGCTACTCATCCTCGATGAAATCCTCAACCAAACCTAGTGCACCATAGCAATTAAAGACGCGGGCCCAGGATATCGTGGAGGATCCGGAGCAGGATGTGAAGAAAATTATCCTGAACCAGGATAATCCCGATATTTCGGTGCTCGTAGGGACCAATATCCCTCATGATATTGAAGAACAATTAATTAACTTTTTGAAATGTAGGATGTCAACGTTTGCATGGAAGCATGAGGATATGACAGGCATATCCAAAGATATTATCACTCACAAGCTTGGAATTGATAAATCATTCAAGCCTGTTCAGCAAAAAAGAAGGAAGTTTGCTCCTGAGCGGAACACGATTATCCAGGAGGAAGTTAAGAGGTTATTAAAGTCCAGGATGATCAGAGAGGTTAAGTTCCCAAGGTGGCTAGCAAACGTGGTGGTAGTACAGAAGAAAAATGGGAAATGGAGAGTTTGTGTGGACTACACAGACTTGAACAAAGCTTGTCCTAAAGACCCATTTCCTCTTCCCCACATTGATGCAATGGTAGATGCCACTGCCGGGCATGAAATGCTGACCTTCATGGACGCATCCTCAGGATTTCAACAGATCCAAATGGAGCCTTCTGACCAGGAGGATACTGCCTTCATGACACCAACAAGTATTTATTGTTATACAGCTATGCCTTTTGGTTTGAAAAATGCAGGTGCAACATACCAAAGATTGGTAAACATGATGTTCAAAGACAAACTGGGGGACACCATGGAGGTATATATCGATGATATGGTGGTGAAATCTAAAAAGGCTGAGGATCACCTCCAGGATATCAAGGGAGCATTTGATATCCTGGATCGATACAACATGAAGCTGAATCCTGCTAAACGCCATTTCGGAGTGGGGGCAGGAAAGTTTCTTGGATATATGGTGACAAAAAGGGGGATAGAAGCAAGCCCAGAGCAGATCAAAGCTATCCTGGATATAAAATCACCCTCAAATATGAAGGACATACAAAGATTGACAGGCCGAGTAGCAGCTTTAAACAGGTTTATCTCAAGATCCACAGAGAAGTGCAAAGATTTTTATGATATCCTGAAGAAGAACAAAAGATTCGAATGGGGGGAGAAGCATGAAGCAACCTTGCAGGATTTGAAACGATATCTCTCAACCGCACCTCTATTGATGAAGCCTGAAAATGGTGAACCACTATCCCTATACCTTGCTGTATCAGGGAATGCTGTAAGTGCCGTTCTTATAAAAGACCATGAAGGTCAGCAATATCCTGTTTATTATGTTAGTAAAAGTTTGTTAGATGCTGAAACTAGGTATTCTCATTTAGAAAAATTAATACTAGCATTAGTCATGGCATCAACGAAACTTAGACATTACTTTGAGACACATAGGATTCATGTTAAAACAAATTATCCTGTTAAAAATGTACTTAGGAAACCAGAGATGTCAGGCAGGATGGCCAAGTGGTCAGTAAAGTTAAGTGCTTATGATTTAGTATATGAACCTAGAAATGCCATAAAGTCTCAAGCTTTAGCTGACTTTGTGGCTGGTTTCAGTAGTGATATTCAGGATGAGGTAGACCTAGAAGTTCAACAGTTAGGAGAATCCTCAGGATCCTGGACATTATATACTGATGGTGCATCTAATGTAAGAGGAGTAGGATTAGGAATACTACTAAAATCGCCACAGGGTAACATATTACCCCAGGCTATTAGGTGTGAATTTCCTGCTACTAATAATGAAGCAGAGTATGAGGCTTTAATGTTGGTACACTTTGTGTGGACGCGACTCGACTCGGTTCGATTCGGTTCGGGTCGACTCGGTTTGGTCCGGCTCAAGCCAGACGTCACGACATTCCTCCGTCGTGCGCCCCAGAGTTCGACACGCGAAGCACGGAGCGCCGCAAGCCATTCCCGTTTACACCTCACCATGACATCATCATTTTGATGTCATGGTGATGTCATAGCATTTGTCCTATGTTGAATTGTGCAAACATTTAAACAGATTCATGCTTGGGCCGTAACTTTCAACTTGGGCCGCGAAGACCTGTTTGGACTTTGATTTAAACTTGGGCCTTTACTACAAATGACGAAACAGAAATTAGAATATATGTATGACGACGAAACAGAATGTGTTTCGTCGACTTTAGTGTTTCGTCAGTGCCTTTATGCATTTCGTCATGTCTTGTGTCTGTGTCTAGTATAAATACCCTCTCTGTTTCAGTGTGAAACAGAGATGAGAGCATACCTGTAAAGAAACTCTGTCAAAACTGTGTTTGTATCAGTTTGTGATCGGTTCTCATCCCGTTAATCAATAGAGTGTGTTTCATTGGTTAATCCGTGTTCTTTATTAACTGTGTTTGGTTTGCACAGTCTCGGGGATTCCGCACCCGTTACCGTGTTTGTTATAAACAGGGAATAGGTTTTCGTTATCGATCCTCACCGGACAAACGGGACCTACAAGTGGTATCAGAGCCTTGGCTCTTTTCCTTGTTTAAAACCAAACATTGTCGTGTTTGAAACAAGTTTGTGTGTAATTTTTCAGATTTCGTTCTTGATAAGTTTATATTTTTTCTGGAAAAAGTCATTAAAATCAGTGTTTATGTTGTTGGTTTGCTAAAAGTTTTATCGAAAACCTTGTTTGTTTGAGTGTTTACATATTAACATTTGGTTTTTGTTGAAAGTTTTAAGCAAAATCTTGTGTTCGGAAATTTTTCGGTCACCGGAATCTTCAAATATTCATCGTGTTCTTCAGAAATATTCAAAGTGTTCTTCATTTGTTGTTGTTTGATCTGAATTGTTGTGTTAAATTAAAAGTGTTAATTGGTTAAAATATAATTGTTTGAAAATTGTGTTTAGTGATGATGTTGTTTGTTGAAATTATGAAAGTCTCGAAAATTGGAAGTTGAAAATTGTGGCTCACTTGTCAGAAAGAGATAAGGCTTATTGAAAATATCTCATAAACTCAGATATTATCCTCACTTGTTTCATCGATCATATTAAGGTTCTGTTTCGTCGACATCATTACAACAACAAGTTTCGTCATTCAACATCGGTCAAACAATCAGGTCATAGTCAAACATTTCGGCACATTATTTAATCCATATTCTGTTTCGGCACATTATTTAATCAGGTCATAGAATTTGGGCTTCTCATTTAAATTGGACTTCAAGTTGATTTGGGCCTCATCTTCAAAGTGTCGTGGGCTTCAAATAGATTGGGCTTTAAATCTGATTTGGGCTTCAAGTGTTTCGTAGACATCCAGTTCATAATCTGTTTCGTCGATTGGTCAAACATTCACCTGTTTCGTCGCTTGGTATCAACATCAGTTTCGTCGGACCTTCTTAATAAATCTGTTTCGTCGCCAACATATAATCTGTTTCGTCACATTATTAATCATCTGTGTTTCGTCGATACTTGTCATTGTTTTTAACAGAGGACTTCTAAAAGTGATTTAACAGTTTGTTATTGAGTGTGTGACCAGGTTTTCACATACATACATCAAATATGAGCTCTACGAATCCTTGGGATTGGAGTACGGATCCACTACCAGATCTAAAACAGATGTCGATGGCCGAATATATGAGTCGTACCATACCTCAACAACAACAGTCAATAAGTTCAAGTCAATGGGCAATGGTGTCGAATCAAAATCAGAGTATTCAAAATATTTTGCTTAGTGAGAATGAGACGGGTAGCAACAATCGCCCTCCAAAGTTAAATTACATGAACGACTATCCATCATGGAAGGGTCGTTTCCATAACTACGTTCTAGGGCAAAACACAGAATGATGGACGTGTTTCATCTCTGCATTTAGTGAAGCTCTTGAAGAAGCAGGATCAAATGCGACAACTTTCAATAACATGCAAGAAGCCGACAAAAAGGCATATGATCTGGAGAAGAAGGCGTATGCTATTCTCACTCAAGCACTTCACAGAGACATCTTTCATCAATTCTCATATTGTAAGACCACGAAAGCCTTATGGGATGCATTGGTAGCGAGAGGAGAAGGAAATGCAGCTACTAGACAGATACGCCATGATTTATTGAAGAAAGAGTTTGAATCATTTCAGTTCTTGGAGAATGAGACTCTAAATGATATGACTACTCGTTTTTATCATTTGATTAGTGAAATGACTTCCTACAGTGTTGCTACAAATCATCCGGAAATGATTGCACGATTTGCTGATGCTCTACCTCCTAAGTGGAGTCCATTCATTGAACTTCTAAAGCATACGGGCGCGCTGGATGCAGCAAATGTCAGTCTTTATGAATTCATTCAGAAGTTGGAGAACAAGAACGAAGAGGAAATTCGGAAAGCTAAAAGGATTGCAACGGCACCTCCTCAAAACACAGAAATGTATTTGCCTGGTTTTGGTCCTTCAGCTAGTTCTAGTTCCATTCAGCAACCGAAGCTTCAAACGGCGTTTGTATCCAATACAAACTCTTCTCCGTTTCCATCGCAACCACAGTGGAATCAAAGTACTTACATGTCACAATCTATACCTCAACCTCCACCTCAAGTCCAACCACAACAACAACAAGCGCATTATACCAACAATCCTTCACCCCAAAACACCAACACTGTCAGAGTTGATACTTCCAATCTTTCAAAAGTCAGTGTAGAAGTTGCAAAAGAAAATTTGGAACTTCTCAACACAATGTTCAGTTCATACTGTGGATTGGTAGCAGGTCAAATTGGAAACATCAATATGACCAATGAAGATTATCAGCAGATAGACCGTGATGAAATGGAGTTAATGGATATCAAGTGGGCGTTTGCAAGTGCTGTTAGAAGGGCAAAGGATTTCATGAATCGAACTGGAAGAACTTCGTTGGAAGGCAAAAATGATACGAAGTATGGGTTCAATAAAGATGCAGTTACATGTTACAATTGTGGCGAAAAGGGTCACTTCAAACGTGAGTGCACCCTACCAAGCAGACAAGGCAACCAGAATCCATTCAGAAATCAGACAAGTACTTCCAATGCCAATCAAGATAACCGTGGAAAAGGGATAGTAGCTGTGGACAACACCACCAACCAGAACCAGTCTGGACCATCCAACACCAATCGAGCATTGACCGTTCAGGCTGATGAAGGGTGTAACTGGTCTGTACAATTCGGAGATAAGGATCAAGGAGGTGGAACCGCATGCTATGCAAAAATCATCAATCACATCAAGCATGTTCACAAGGAAGAGTTTTCTGAAAGTGATGATAGCTCGGGTTATAGCGGGAGTTCAGATGAAGAAAGCTCAAATGCGGGAGATTATACTTCTAAAGATGGATCTTTCTCTTCTCAGACTGCCTTCATGGCTAATGTCACAGCCTCTTCGAGTCAGGTAAATTCTGAAACTCCTAGCATATGTAGTGATTGTGCTGATATGAAACTTGAATGTGATAGAGTGAAACTTGAATGTGATACGATTCATAGTCACAATCAGAGTTTAGTTGTTGAACTGTCAAAGTGCAAAGAGGCAAACATGGCCTTAGCTCGCAATGAAAAAGAGTTTAAAACAGTTATTGAAACCCAAAAGAAAAGTGTTTCCGAATTAACAAAAACTGTTTTCAACAAACAAATTGGTATTAATAACTACATTAATATCATTGAGGAAACCAAGAAAGAGCTAGCCATGGCTAAATGTGAACATGAGGCGATCAAGCTCAAATTGGAGAGTTACTCAAACTCCCGATATGTGCTTGATCACATCATTGACGTTCAACAGCTTAAAGGGAATGTGAAAGGCGTTGGTTATAGGAAGTGTCCACCCCCTTTGAGACACGACTATACCAAGTCGCCCGATGAAGAGGATATGCCTCGGTATGAACCCAGTGTACCTCTTGATTATGAGGAAGTTACTACTAGCCTAGGGTTCAAACCGGACAATTCATCGGAGGGCTCATCTGATCAGAAAGAAAAGTCATCATGTGCTTCAAATCAAAGTCCTCCAACCATTGAGGACTATGATTCGTCGGATGATGAATCAGATGTGAATGACCAGGATGAATCACTTGATGAGACGAAAGGAGTAGAAATTCCAATTGAGAATCATATTCTTTGTGATCCTCCTACTCCTGCCGTGCAACCTGTTGCCAAGCAAGTGATAGATCCTGTCAAGGATGTCAAAGATGAAAATGAATGTGTGCCTGCTGTTAAGAGCAATAACTTGTTGTATACTTTAGTCGGTGATAGTAAAATTTATTTAGACATAGATTTTCCAATCAAAAATGTCAATCAATCTTTGATTGACAAAGTGTTTGAAGATAATACAAGAAAATTTTTGGGAAAGAAAATCCCTGGAAAACAGAAATCACCGACAAAGCAACAACCTGTTGCTTCTAAGGGTAAACAACAGCAACAACGAGCTCCAAAGCCAAAGGCTAAGGTTGAATCAAAAGGAGCTCGTTACAAGAAGAAAGAAAAAGATGTCAAGTTTGTAGCATCAAGGGGTACTGATAAAATTGAGACTTTTGAAAACAAATCAAACACCGATTTTATCCAACAAGTCAAGATTTTAAGACGTAACAGCCAAAACAATTACACCCAGCACACAAACGGGTGTGAAGCTAGTACCTCTGGGTCTACAACTTCTACGTCAGGTCGTCAATCAAATTCTCCTAAGTTTGTGGAAAGGAGAACGTGTTTTAAATGTGGGGAGTTTGGGCATATCATTAAGAACTGCTCAAACACTCCTAAAGAGAAATTTGTGGAAAGAGCACCACCTGAAAAGGTTCACCCACAACGTCGTCCTGTTTCTCCAAAACATGATAAACGCACTGTTAAAGAACAGGAAACAAAACAACGACGTCAAAACGTCAAAGAAGTTGAAAAGGCGTTAAAACCGGAGGTTGTCCAATCAAAGTCTGTTAAGTTAGAAATTAAAAATGAAAAACAAAAACAGATTTGGAAACCAAAATCGGTAACTGTTTCAGGGGAAGCTCACTCCATTTTGAATCATCAGGAAATCGAAGTCACAATCTTCGATGATGAAGGACGACCCAAGTCTGTTAAGGCTTGGGTCCCTCTCCCCAACTAATCTCTGAGTGAGTGTGCAGGATGTTCCAGGAGGAACTATCGATAGTCATAGGATTGTTGATAGTGGAGTGTCCATGCACAAGAACGGCGACAAAGGAGTGGTTGCCTTTGATGGAGAGAAGAAAAAGAAAAGAAGACAGAATTGTCTGTCGAAAGAAATTGAAAAGCTTCGACAAATTGAAAATCATACCAAAATGTGATTGTTCAAGGCTTTGATCGGGTCCCCAGGATAGATTCAATCAAAATGTACGCACCTGCAGCACGTCTGATGTTCAAAATCAACAAGATGAACGTGCAGTGTACATTTCTTCGCGGTGTGATTGAAGAAAATGTGTTTGTTGAACAAACCAACCGGGTGTGCGGATGCCTTGGCGTGGATTGAACAACCGCACACTACTTCTCAAGAGAAAGATAAAGACCTTCGCTGGTGCAATGTGGAAGACCAGCCGGACCCAGAGGTTTCTAATCTTGTTGCTGTGAAGAGATTTCTTAGTAGCTACAAAATCGACTTTGAAGTCCACACCGGGTGGATGTCCAGTTTGGGAGAGCACTCAGATTCCTTGCGATGCACCAAGCAGTTGCAGGATACGGTTTTAAAATTTCTAATCTCTCCTTTACTTGTCGATATTTAAGCTGCTTTATAAATTGTTATTATCTCGTACAGCACTCTTTGGCCAGACAATGTTGTCATGGTCCGCACCGCTTACCGACGTGCCAACTCATTTTTCCAAAATTCGATAAATCATTTCTGATTAATTTATTTTTTGGTAAACGGCATTGAGGTAAAACCATGAGTTAAACCGACATCGGGAAATCGTTTTTGTAAATACCCTTGTGTCTTTTAAATTTATCTTAGTTTGTTGATTTTTAGGGGGAGTAAATCCAAAATTTGAAAATTCAAAAACAGTGAAAAATTTCAAAACCCAAAAACATTGGAAAAACAAAAATGAGCTTCCTGGCGAGCAAAAGAGAAAATGATAGTAGATCAGTGGTCTGTCTAAACCTTTTTAAACTGAAATGCAAAATGAAAAACGTTAAGCAGCTCTATATAAGATGTATCGGTAGGCTCACAATCATTTTAAAGTGTGCAGGGTGATATAAACCTTAAATCGACTGAAGACCAGGTGGGAACCACTCATTGGCATATGGTCTTAGTACCGAAATTTCGTTTGAGAGATTGCCGAGGTTCTGAAATATTCGGTCTTTATGCTGTCTTATCATCTGGGTATCATGGTTGTTTCTTTTACCGAAATATAACGGAGACGAAGTCTAGATCTTCCATGATATCATACATACGTGTACATATTGCATTCGACCTCAATAAGTGATCAACAATCACATGTCCAAACAAAATAAGTGATAATATATCACAGATTCTTTGCGGGAGTCAAGTTCGTCTCTCTGCTGTACGGAAGTACTGACCTGTTCACGGACTTGCTCCTGTGCCCTCATGCATTTGAAAATCAAGTTCCTCATCAATAAGTGATTCTATCACATAGGGCTTGTTTTCAATCTACATAAGTGAGTTTCTCACATCTTTTATACGGTCAAACAGATGATAAACAATATACTCACCGGTAAGATGAACTCTCGTGCATACCTTGATACGGGAATGTGTCATGTGTGGATGAACACCGGTCTGTAAGTATAATTCATACCTTAACGTATCCCCTCGCCATGATTACATCTGATAAGTTGAGCTTATGTGGACAACAATACCGATAATTGTTATAGGATGTTTATCTTAATGTTAACTAATAGAACAACAAGAGCGTTTTGGCATGACCGTACACTGATATGATTCTCTTACCCTCGAAACTCACAAAAAGAATGTCTGTAAATATTTGTTTACTGCTTTCAGTTTCTACATCTTTGTATATATTTATTTATTGCTTTCCGTCCTTACTTTTGAAAAATGAAAAATTCCAAAAAGATTTTAGGTGTGTTTTAATATAAACTTTCTAAAAGCCAAAAAGATTTTGCTTCTAGTTTATTTTTGATTGACTGATGTTGGAACTCGAGTCTATCCTACCCAAAATCCTGATCCTAAGCCGGAAAACAATTGCACCTTCTTAAACTGTCGAAGTTAACAAGTTTTGAAAGTTAAAGGATTAAAATTGATCATTTTCTAAACTTTCAAACTGTTGTCGGTCGGTGTTTGATTGAGATTTGATCTCATATGTGTCATTTGTTTAAATGTTAACTATATTCCAAGCGGTTGTTCTCATTATGCGTTTAGCTTTCTTGCCTGTGCAGATGCTAAAGGCGAGGAGAACATGTTCGATGACAAGCTTTGGAATGAAGACACGAAGTGGAGGCACTCAAAGGATAAAATGATCGAGTTGTCGCTGACCCTTCATCAACACCACAAGGATCTGAAAAATTGACAAGTCAAAAGATTCACGAGCATGACTCAATGTAGAGTTCATTCTAAGGGGGAGTTTGTTAACACACTTCCTAAATGAAAAAGTGAGTTTGTTGATACACTTTCTTCTTACGACGCGTGAAGACTTTGAGGATCCTCCGACATGAAAGACACAGAAGACGAACCATCACAGAAGACGAACCTCACGAGTAGCGTCCAAGGGGGAGTTTGTTGGTACACTTTGTGTGGACGCGACTCGACTCGGTTCGACTCGGTTCGATTCGGTTCGGGTCGACTCGGTTAGGTCCGGCTCAAGCCAGACGTCACGACATTCCTCCATCGTGCGCCCCAGAGTTCGACACGCGAAGCACAGAGCGCCGCAAGCCATTCCCGTTTACACCTCACCATTACATCATCATTTTGATGTCATGGTGATGTCATAGCATTTGTCCTATGTTGAATTGTGCAAACATTTAAACAGATTCATGCTTGGGCCGTAACTTTCAACTTGGGCCGCGAAGACCTGTTTGGACTTTGATTTAAACTTGGGCCTTTACTACAAATGACGAAACAGAAATTAGAATATATGTATGTCGACGAAACAGAATGTGTTTCGTCGACTTTAGTGTTTCGTCAGTGCCTTTATGCATTTCGTCATGTCTTGTGTCTGTGTCTAGTATAAATACCCTCTCTGTTTCAGTGTGAAACAGAGATGAGAGCATACCTGTAAAGAAACTCTGTCAAAATTCTGTCAAAACTGTGTTTGTATCAGTTTGTGATCGGTTCTCATCCCGTTAATCAATAGAGTGTGTTTCATTGGTTAATCCGTGTTCTTTATTAACTGTGTTTGGTTTGCACAGTCTCGGGGATTCCGCACCCGTTACCGTGTTTGTTATAAACAGGGAATAGGTTTTCGTTATCGATCCTCACCGGACAAACGCGACCTACATTTAATTGCAGGATTAGAGTTGGCTAAGAGCATGAGTATCAAAAATTTGCAAGTATATGTTGACTCTTTGTTAATTGCTAACCATTTTAATGGATCCTATGCAGTTAAGGGTGAGAAATTAATCGAATATCTCGATATTCTCAAAAAATTAGCAGGATATTTCGATGTTTTTATACTTGAACAGGTACCAAGGGAGGATAATGCTGAAGCGGATGCCATAGCAAATTTGGGATCATCGATCAGGATACCTGAAGGGACCCAAATACCAATATTACATGTCTTATATCCTACAACGAATCCTCAGGATAAAGAAATAGTGGGTATTCAGGATCCTGGAGCAGAGCATCCTGAAGAGGATCCTAAATCCTGGACGGCTCCAATCATGAGATATCTCAAAGAAGGACACATCCCTGGAAATGAAAATCCTAAGGCATTTAGGATGAAGGTATCACGATTCACTATTATAAATAATATTTTATACAAGAAATCTCTTGCAGGACCGTATTTGAGGTGCTTGGAGGATCCTGAAGCCAAAGAAGTACTTTAGGATATACATGAAGGGGATTGTGGTAACCATACTGGGGGCAGGTCGTTATTCTCAAAAGTATTAAGGACAGGATATTATTGGCCAACAATGAGAAAAGACGCCGCAGAATATGCTCGAAGATGTGACGCATGTCAAAGACATAGTAACATACTGCATCAACCTGCTGAACCATTATATCCTATTGTTTCCCCTTGGCCGTTTATGAAGTGGGGTATGGATATAGTGGGAAAGCTACCAAAAGCTCCGGGAGGAAAAGTCTTTGTGCTAGCAATGACGGATTATTTCTCTAAGTGGGTTGAAGCTGAAGCATTTGTTCAAGTTAGAGATCAAGAAGTAGTATCCTTCATAAAGAGGAATATCCTGACCAGATTCGGAGTACCAGCTGAGATAATCTGTGACAATGGTTCTCAGTTTATAAGCAAGAGAACTACTGACTTTTGCAAGAGTTGGGGGATCAAAATGATCACATCTACTCCGGTACATCCTCAAGCAAATGGACAAGCAGAATCCTCAAACAAGATAATTGTCAATAACTTAAAGAAAAGGCTTGGAGCCAAAAAAGGGAGATGGGCAGAAGAATTACCCTTTGTTTTGTGGGCTGATAGGACAACGGTAAAGAATGCAACAGGCCAAACCCCGTTTTCCTTGGTATTTGGAGCAGAAGCAATGATTCCAACGGAAATGACAATACCTACTGCAAGATCTACCCTAAGTGATCCTGAGCAGAATCCTGAAGCCTTGAGTCAGGATTTAGACACTATAGATAAGAAGAGAGACGCGGCAAGGCTAAGGATGGCAGCATATCAACAAAGAATATCCAGGGCATATAACAAGAATATTAGGACCAGAAGATTTAAGGTTGGAGATTGGGTGTTAAGAAAGGCTTTTCAGAATACTACTAATCCTGCCGATGGCAAGTTAGCTCCAAAATGGGAAGGACCATATGAAGTTGAATCAGAAGCAGGGAAAGGAGCATACAGACTCAAGAATATAGAAGGGGATATGCTACCGAGGTCTTGGAATGCTATACACCTTAAGCTCTATTTCAAGTGAGTTTAGAATTTAATTTCTAACTCAGGATGGTATGAGTTCTACCTTTTTTAAATATGTTTGGTTTAATTTGTTCTTTGTAACCCAATACTAACTTAAGCATCAGAGGGGTGTTAGCCAAGCTAACACCCACCTTAGTTTAAGGATGTTTTGCAGTATATGCTTCGGGATATAGCTCCGGGATGCTCACTCAGGATATTTCGGAAGATTAGAGGATTGGCCCCCTCTCTCACGTACAAGGGATCCTGATCCCTTCACAGGTTTAAAGGTATTCACCTTTCTTCCGAATTGGGTTTAAACACCCCGCCTGGAGCACAAGTTATTCAGGGATAGTTCAAGGTGGCGGGACCAGTCCATGTAAAAGTGGCTGACAATTTCGTTACTGTTGGCTATATCCTGAATCCTAAAGGTATATGAGGATTGATCACCCTCTCTCACGAAAGGGTATTTTCATACTCTCTAAGGTTTAAAGGTTTTCACCTTTCTAAGTCTTGGAGTTTATACACTCCCGCCTGTAGCGCATGAAAATTTGGGATTTTCCCCAGGATACAAGGGATTTATCTCCAGTACATCCTTGGGTTTTACCCTTGGGACCTAAAAAATTGCCTATACGATGGAAATTGACATTCAGAAGATTTCTAAGTATTTGAAGACATTGTACACAGGGGACATTCCTACCAAGGCAGTGATGTAAAGCTCAAAGGCTAAAGCTCGGAACTAGTATGCTAAATATCTCACACAGGGGACATCTTCATTGGAAAAGTTGCAAGGAGATTGAGGTTTGATAATAGGGTTATATACTACTCCGGGTATGATCTTTCCTTTGTAAACATCATCTAAGTTTTTAGTAACACTATGTTTTATAAAAGGTCAAGTATCCTGATATATTCTCAAAGTCTTTTTCAGGATATTTGATTAAGGTGTTTGAAACTAGTATTAGTTTGGAACTTTGATCATTTAAGCATTATCATAAACTGGTTTTGGAAAAATAGATTGTTTTTCAAAAACTTTCTACAAAGTTGAAGGAATGTTTGGAAGTTCTATCTAATAAAAAGTTTTTACAATATATCGCTGAGCATATTGATCAGGATATTTTCATAAGATAATAATACAAAATTTTACAAAGCTAAGAGTTACACTAAGTAATGCAAGGCAACAGCAAATAAGTCAAAAGATAGTTATATTATTAACAAGTCAAAAGTTGTGCTTTTGGTTTCACCTCAAACCGAGGCCCATCGACCAAAAGCACAATTAGTTTCTACCATACTTGTGTAACGGTTGGAGGATCTATCTCAAAACAGGACCTGTCCACTTACAACCGTTACCACGTTCAAAACAAATTATACTAATCGATGACCAAGGGTTTCATCCTAAAACCTAGGACCCATCCACCTTTGGTCATCATATTGTTCTGATGCAGGAAATGTAAATTGTTCGAAGACAGGAAAGGTAAATTGTTTATGCAACCACAACCATGAAATTTAAAAGTGGGCTCCAGCCTTGGCACGTATATCCATCATCGCCCACTCCGCTGCCTAAGAAGCGGCACCTTCTTGATCAGCAACCTCCTTCCCAGCATTCGCCCCAGCATCAGCCTCAGGATTCTTCTCGGCATCATCATCAGCATTGGTCACTTCTTCAGCTGCCTTAGAGGGCTCTTCACCAGCATGCTTTGTAGGATGAGCAACGGGATGACCTCCAAGATCCTGAAGTTTCTCCTCCCAAGCCTTTATATTCTAGGAGGGGCATTCGAAGCCCATATCCCTGGCTTCGTAAGCCATCCTTATCCTGGCTTGGAGAAGAGAGACGACCACGGATGCTTTGAGGCTATCCCGATATGAACTCATATTCTGCTGGTATTGGAGAAGGGCGGCATCTAGTTTGGCTTGAGCATCCTTGTTGGCTTTGTGGAGAGTAGCCTGGTGATCCCGGATCATTGCCTTGTATTTGTCTTCATAATGCTGGGATTTAGCAGCTGCAATGGTTCCTTGGTCAGCTATGGTGGCCTCAGCTTTCTCCAGCTTGATCTCCAACATCTTGTTAAGCCCGCAAGCGTCTTCATACAAGTGCATAAGACGATCCAGACCCTATCAATAAAGACACAGGTATTGATGTAAAAAATAAGCAGGATAAGGACTAACATACTTGTGCAGGATATCGAAAAGAAAATTCTACCTGTTTGAGGAATGAGGTGGCTTCGTTGAACCCATGATTCTCGAGAGAGAATGTTTCAGAAACAGCTGGGGAGTCCGTCTCCTTTCTCTTCCGAGAGATGGATGCCCGGGTCCTGGATGCCGGAGGGCCTTTGGGAGCAGAAACAGTCTTCGAGGAGGTAGGCTTTGGTGTAGCAGACGGCTTTGGCTTGGATTCTTGTTTGATGGGTTCGAGGCTGGAGTAGCAATCCAACTCGTCAAGTTGGAAACCTTCAAGGTTGACAACCGTTACTGCACGAGGGAAGATGTTCTTGAACTCATCATACTTTTGAAAAATAATTGATTTAGAATATATGTAACTACTGAGAATGTGCTTACCAGACATCTCTGAGCTTGATTTCTGGCTTGAATCTGTGAGAGACAGGGAGAAAGTTCTTTCACTGACAGGAAGTCGATAGATTTCTTCGATCTTGGATTCGGATTCTGCGCTGGGAGGTACTAAATCTCTGAAGTTCGCTGCATAAAAATGTCAGGATATAAGTCTGGGATATAGTTTGAGGATATAATTGGGGATATTCCTAAAACCCTAAATCCTACCCTTGGTTAACCATTTAACTGGCAGATCGAAACCCTTATCAATAGAATCTCTTTTTACGAAAAAGAATTTTCGTCGCCATCGATCCTCGTTCTTGGAGGCCTTAAGAACCAAAGGGTTCTTGGAGGTAGAAAATAGAAGAAAACGATGATCGCCATGGGATCTCAACCGGTATGCTATAGGGAGGACTTCGATAAACAGGTTGGGAAAATGATGAGACTTGATTTGATCTAGCACTATCAAGACTCGCCAGACCATTGGCATAACCTGGGCGTAACTAAGGCCGGTGAGGTCGAAAAAGCTAGAGATAAAGGGTGGAAACGGGTACCGGAGTCCAAGAGAGAAAGGGTAAGCGAAAAAACAAACCCACTCGTCGGATGACGCGTCCGATCGGGCTTCCCGGTCGAAAGGGCGAAAGACTGTTCCGGTGGGGAAGGCACCGGAATCTTTAAGAGCAGCGATGTCGGCATTGTTGAAACAGCAGACTTCCTTTGATGGGTTGTGAATAAGGTTTTGACTTATGAGGGCTGAGGCCGGTCGGTCCGATCGGGATTTCGTTCGTGGTGCCATGAAAAGTATTGAGCAAACTAAAAGAGATTCAAGAAAGAAGAATAGAAAGGAAAATACCTGATGTCCGCTTGAAGATAAGGATAACCGTAATAAGGAGTCCCTCGGTTAATATAGGATGAATATAGGGGGTAAAGAGTAAATAATGCTTTGGAAGTTGCACCGCTGTCATTTCAAGGGTCTAGTCGTATTAATTGCCTTAAGTTATGAGGTGAAACTTTTGAAATATATCCGTTGGATTGGTATCCCAACCGATATATTTGGGGACAATTGTTATGGCTCATTTTCTAAGCATACATATCCTGACCAATATCCTGCCTTTATTTGTTTATTTGTGACCAGGATGCTGGAAGAGGATATTGCTAACATCTTGGGCGATATCCTGAGGTTTATTGAATTAACCACGTGCAGGTTAAAGGCTGAGACTTGCTAACGGTCAAGTAGACTTCTTCTCCTCAAGACTCGGACGTGTTTGTTGAAGGAGAGACGTTGAACCTGAAAGACCAGGTCTACAACGTTCGATTAAGGAATATTCGGTGGATCCCGGAAGTTTAGGATAGTTTGTTATATTATCTTTACTATAAATAGATGGGGGCGGATCAGTTTAAGGCACACAATTTTACACTGATACTCTCGAACACTTTCACTCTCTAGCTCATTGCAAACACTACACTTGTATTCAAATTTCATTGTAACACATAGTCGATCCGCACCACATCCTGCACTGTATCCTGACGTTTGAAGTAATAAGAAGAACAAGGCAGCTGCGATTGTCAGCTCCCGAGGTTTTATGCCGGTGATCTAGATTGATCAAGGGCTTTCCTCGTACATCTCGTGTCGTTTACTTTACTTTTGCTCATAGTTTGATCATAGATACAGCTCTATATCCTGAGCCGTATCCTGAATACTGATTTTCTAAATAACTTAACAAGCATATTTTCAATACACTTTCTAGCACACTACCTCACTTAACTAATTTGATCACTAAATTGCTTAGGTAATTTTTGACCAAAACAATTATAACTTGGAATAATTTTGGGAACACAAGAAACGTAACTCAAAAAAACCTTCATACTAAGCAAAGGCACGGCCCGTTCTTCTAATAGACGTTAGTACACTATAGGTAGTCGTGTTGGCTGAGGAGACTTGGGTTACACATACTGAAGACGCAATACTGTGAGTTCATGTCCCCCTTTTCTCTTAACTGTTTTCAGTTTTATACTTCGGGGGTGGAATACATGTTACAAATATTACAGGCGATTTTATACATGGTATGGTTAGCTTAAGGAGGGTTTACTACTAGATCATGTGAATGGGTAGGGCGATTAAGGCCATCAATCCTCGTTGTAGGACCGAGGGGCATGAGTGATAGATCTATTTGGGTGTAGTGAGCCCCACCCTTGAGTCCGCTGAGTGGACCACATGGTGACTATGTCTTACAGCCGAAGCCCGGTAACAAATCTGCTAGGTTTGAGTCTTCCTGCATCACTTCACACATACCATTGGCTTTGCAACCCAGTGGTGATCTCTTTTTCCTTATTGCTACATACCAGGGACTTACATACATACTTACAACATTTTCAAAGGTTTATACATACACACAAACGAACACATGAACTCGTTCAACTTTTGTTGATGTTTTTCAAACTACATGTATTTCAGGGATTTTGTAAAGTGGATCTGGCGGGCGTTGGAAGTTTTTATGCTGCGTTAAGAATAAAGATGTCATCCATGGTCTTTGAGTTTGGTTAGTGTGTCTTATTCCTGGACGAGACATGTCTTCCAAACCTTGGTGTTATTCAATATCTTTTGATAAGTCTTTTATGAACTCATAAGCAATTGGTACGATTTGTAAAACTTGAATTTGAAGTCTACGTTTTAAAACAATGTTGTTATGTTTTGAACTTATTAATGGATGGCAAACTTATGGTTTTATCATATAGTTGATGTTATGATTGAATGCAATGATATTAAGAAAGTCACACCATAATCACGCTTCCGCAAAAGTCAGGGTGTAACAGCTTGGTATCAGAGCTTCGATCGTAGCGAACTAGGTTTCTTTCTTGAGTCTAGACTACGAGCATTAGGGCTCTCACGAAAATGTTTTACGACATGTTTTCATTGCATACACAAAACGTCCAGATCCAGGGAATAAACATTTTTACAAACAAAAGGCACACATACACATTTCAAAATTTATATTTATAGTTCAGTCTTACAGGCTGAGGGAGGTTCAGTCTTAGAGGCTGAGGGAGGTTCAGTCTTAGAGGCTGAGGGAGGTTCAGTCTTAGAGGCTGAGGGAGGATCAGCCTTAGAGGCTGGGGATAATTAGTCTTAGAGACTGGGAGGATTGGTCTTAGAGGCCAGGGAGTTGGTCTTAGAGACCAGGGAATTAGTCTTAGAGACTAGGAGTTGGTCTTAGAGACCAGGGAATTAGTCTTAGAGACTGGGAGTTGGTCTTAGAGACCAGGGATTTAGTCTTAGAGACCAGGGAGTTTAGTCTTAGAGACTGGGGAGTTCAGTCTTAGAGACTGGGGGAGTTCAGTCCTAGAGACTGGGGAGGTTTGGTCTGAGGGACTGGGTGTATTAGTCTGAGAGACTGGGTGAATAGTCTGAGGGACTGGGAGGTTTGTCTGGGAAGACTAGGACGAATATGTGGATACGTGATTACATTATGAAATGTCTTTGTTTGCAATACACAAAGTGTTAAAGATTACTGTGAATATGCATGCTATGACTATTATGTACCGGCACACACGTCACCTTCCTCAGGGAACGAATTGTCAGATAATGATGACCCTACGGCCACCGCCACAGATGAAGGGACCACACCTGATGAGACTATACATGCGCCGGAGATATTTACGTCAGACACTGAAAGTAACCCTGACATGCTGACCAAGGACGAGGACGACTTCCAACCGTCCGCGTTGCCAGACTTTGGCGATGAATTACCCTTGCTGATGGCTTCCTTGACGAGAATCTTTCTGTCATTCTTGTTTCGGTCCACGACCATCTTACCATTTGGACACTTCGGTGGAGAGCACCTCCTGACTCCAAACCTCGACAATGCGCCTCCTGTGGACATTCCTTCCGAAGGTTGACTACTCAACGAATAATTGATGATGACATTGGCATGTTATTGATGGTCCTTCTGATAACACCTATGATGATGGAAAATTAGATGAGAACGTTGTTACTAATTTCACTTCTTGAGACCCCTGTTAACAAGCTATCCTCTTATTCTAGCATGCATTCAATTTCAGACTCCTTTGAGTCGTGACGTCTGCAGCCTTACAGACGGCCGGATTATAGCTTTCAACTACTGACGCAGGCGATGATGACGTGTGACTGCTGCACTATCACCCGCTCGAGGCACCACACCTTTACACCACCCAGAGCCTGCTTGTGACAACTCGAGTTTCCAAGATTTCCATCTTCGCATTTATTGCACGCTAATTTTTTTTATGTTGTTTGTTACTCGACTTGTTTGTTTCACAACGCTTACATTTGAAAAACGTTAAATCGTATTGCGGTGATATTTTATATTTGGGGTGCATATTATATTTGAGTATATGATGATAGTGTAATTTGTGTTAATTGGGATTGTATAGTTTATTAAGGATCTTTGGCCCAACACCCTCTTATGAAAACACCCTCCCTGATGAAAACACACATAGTGTTTTCGTCCATAGATGGCTGGCGAAAACAGCAAATGGGCTTTGGGCCCAGTCATGACTAATAAATAATTGTTCCTTATCCTGTACGCAAAGGGGCAACGATTAGAAAACCCTAGAACACCTCTCTAACTGTGACGGCGACTGCAAGCCTAAGGAGCCTTTGTTTTCGGTCAATCCATTAGTTCTCCATCTCGGTTAGTTTGCACCGTGGTTTATTGTGTATAACTTTCGATAGATCGTTACATGTCTGCGTATGTGTATATATCTGGCTATTATATATAAATATGCGATTGGTATAATAATGATGATGATTATGCATATTGGTTTTGCTTGGTTGAATGATCTGCAAATTTATTCATGTAACTGTTAGTTGATTAGAGTTGCTGGGTTTTTATAAGTTTCTGTAAATGATGATGAAGATGACACTTGAAGCCAACGAAAACACCCCCCCACAATTATAAACTGGACGAAATCACTAAAGGTGATTTCGGCCCAGATATGTTTTCGGCCCACTTAAGTGATTGCGGCCACATGAGTGATTTCGGCCACATAGGGATTTTGGCACATATAGGATTTCGGCCCAAGACATGTGTTTTCGTCACACTTGAAGCCCAGCAAAAGCCCAAAAGTGTTTTCGGCCCTTAAGGGGATTTCGGCTCATGTGGATTTCGAATCATAGTGTTTTCGGCCCTGTTAGTTCAGTAACTGGTAAACAATAACTCTGTTAGTTATAAACTGTTAGTTATAACTCTGTTAGTGTGTAATCCTGTTAAGCACGCAAACTCAGTTATTTATGGTTCAGTTAGAAGTCAGTTCTGTTAATTATACTAACTCTGTTAAGCATGTAAAAACCCCTGTTATGTTGTTAAGTTGTTAACTCTATTTATTTAATTAACACTGTTAGTTATTAAACCTGTGTGTATGCAACTCTGTTTGTTCTTAACTACATTAGGTTGTTAACCCAGTTAAACGTGTTAACTCTGTTAAGAATGTTAATTGCTGTTAAGTATATTTATGTTAAGCATCTTAACTCCGCTAAGTGTGTTACTTTTGTTAAGTATATTAATGGATGATATGGATGTAATAGACTGAGTAATCAACTATGTGAATCATGAATTATGTGAACTTGTTTGACTGTTGTATGATGCATGACGTTAACGGCCAAACACTCTGTGGTAATGATTGTACATGAAACCTTACGAACATGAACTAATTGAGTATACGTGTATACTATAGGACTTGATTGATTATTTGCGAGCACATAGCTTAGCATACCGAGCAAACCAAGGTGAGTTCACACTAGCCAAGGCATGGGATTCCCGGTGGGTTGGGAATGGGATTGAATAACTACTCGTACAACCATTACAATTAAACTAAATACTACTGTCCTCGGATTGAAGGGCACGTACGTAAAACCTACGTACAGTTATACTTATTACTGTCCTCGGATTGAAGGGCACGTACGTAAAACCTACATACACGATCATAAGACCATCACCTCTATCAAAGGAAGTCCCTCAAATATCGACTTAATCGCCGAGGCCTATGGCGAGCGGGTCATTAGTAAATAGCGCTATTAGGTTTAACAAACCTCACACCGTGTCGTCCGAACGGGCGTGTACTAATGGACTATGGGCAAAGGGTCAATGCTGATAGACATTGACTTAGAGCACCTCTTATATTTTCGTAGCAGTCGATACGCGTGGTCTAGTAACACATGGGAAGCCCCCACTAATCATCGCACAGATGCCTGGATTGGCCGCGATAAGGATTAATACGATACATGGTTTTCAAAACGATCAAACGATTTACGAAATGAATACTATAACCAAATAACCAACTGTGAACTCGCTCAACATTGTTGTTGATTCGTTGTTACATGCCTTGCAGGCCTTTAGGTGCATATCAAAGGGACTTGCTGTCTGAGAAGCTGGAGTGGTCATGGGTCGAGACACATGGAAACGCAATATAAGACTAAGAGCTTACATATGGTTTTATAAACACTTAACGAGTCAAATATGCTTCCGCTGTAAACTGTGAAATATTGTAACATTGTAACACTTGTTGTTTATAAATGAAAGTATTATTTATCTATGCTTATGAGTTCAATGTGATTGATGGTTAAGATCCTGGTCAGTCACGCCTCCAAGCGGTGATACTCCGCGTGTGGATTTTGGGGGTGTGACAGATTGGTATCAGAGCCATTGGTTATAGTGAACTTGGTTTTAAAAAGGGGAAACTGTTTTTGTAAAACCAGACTATAACCGGACAGATTCTGAAAACGGGAATACGACCATGACACTCAGCTCCAGATTGCAAGGTTCGTCCCTCTTATACTCATTGTACTACATAGCTAGTGAACACCTACATACGATAATGCATGTGATAGCACGTTTAGCACACCGATATGAATTCATGAACACTTTCACGTACTAAGTGATCGATAGGGTGGTCTTTCCCTAAACCTTCATAACATACGCTAGGTGATACTCTTTGATTCCTACTTGAGTGTGGGGAACCATTTGACATGAGTTAAGAGGAGCTGAGATGAACATGCAAATCACAATATTATTGTGGGTGCACACATAATAATAATGTGGGGTGCATGTGAGTCCCAGTAAGGCTTAACAAGTGGAAAAGGGGTTCTGTCCCGTTATTTGATCAATATGAAACATGACCAACCTATAGGGGCCATAGCAGTAATTGTCCCCCTACTCAAACATAAACGTGAACTTCTCAATTATAGTTGGATCCCTTTGAAACTCGGTGTTGACGAGTATTACCTGAGCACCCATTAGAACGTCTAGCAAACCGCGAAGAATGTTAGGTGCTTATACAAACGTCCTTGAGTTGGATGTCCCTGCGTAGAATGATTGAACGATACCCTTTCCTGCCCCTCCTCGTCTCCTGAAACTCATGGATTGACGTCCCCGATCCCGAAGTGTGATCACTTCCGCAACACTCTCGTATCAGATAGCGAACCACTTGAACCACTCGTAACGACGACGGACAGGAGGATGAGCGTAGCACCTTACCGACCTCTGTACGGGTTAGGTTAAAACATCATCAACCCAAGGAACAATGACAGTTTTGGGAGTTCTTTAACCTGAAGATGACGGGGTCAGAGATAGAAGCATACACGAAACGGTCCAACAAAGTGGCAGTGTTATGTCCAACTATGGTGGATCCTCCCATCAAGCGCATTGAGCTGTACCTCAAAGGCTTAGTACCAGAAATTCAAAGTCATGTGACTTCTGCCAACCTTGCTACTATTCAAGATGTTACTCGTCTTGCTCATCGTCTCACAGACCAAGCAGTGGAACAGAACAAGCTGCCTAAACGTATCGGTGCTGCTACTACTACTACTACTACTACTACTACTACTGCTACTACTGCTACTACTGCTACTACTGCTACTACTGCTACTACTGCTACTACTGCTACTCCTGCTACTCCTGCTACTCCTGCTACTCCCAATGATAACAAGCGAAAGTGGGACAGAACCTCTAGCAAGGGTTCGACTACGGGTCAGTCCCAGGTATAACAGCGAAGGACTGATGACTGCCAGAGTCCTGGTCAGCAATCTTCTGGTGGTCAAGGGCAGGGTGAATATCGAGGAAATCGCCCAAAGTGCAATAGATGCAACAGACACCACAGTGGTCAGTGCAACAGGGGTCGTTGCCAGAGGTGTCTCAAGATCGATCATGAAGCCAAAGATTTCAGGAGTTCACAACCTGCACATCAGAATCGTCAGCAGTAACAGCGAGCACCGCAGAACCAGCAACAACAATACTCAGGGTAACGGGAATAACAACGGGGGTAATAACGACGGCAATGGTGCCAGGGGTCGGGGTGATGATAGGAATGACCCCAACGTTGTGATAGTTTCGACATCGTTATTGGTATGGATTAGCTACCTCAACATCGAGTAGAGATTCTTTGCACAGAAAAGATTTTTCGCATTCCCTGTACTGGAAAGGAACCTCTCGAAGTTCAAGGCGACAAGAGTGGTGTCGGGAGTGGCATCATCTCCTTCTTGAAGGCTCAGAAGTGTTTGCGAAAGGGCCACACCGCTGTTCTAGCACTTGTTACAGATACATCGAAGACAGAGAAGAAGTTAGAGGATATTTCTGTTGTACACGACTTTCGTCAAGTGTTTCCTGAATAGTTACCTGGGTTACCGCCCCATCGCCAGGTCGAATTTCAGATCGAGCTAGCTCCTGGAGCAGCACCCATAGCTCGAGCGCCTTATCGCTTAGCTCCAACCGAACTGGAAGAACTGTCTAAGCAACTGCAAGAACTCTTGGAAAAGGGTTTCGTATGTCCTAGCTCTTCGCCCTGGGGAGCTCCAGTATTATTTGTAAAGAAGAAGGACGGTACCTTCCGCATGTGCATAGATTACCGCGAACTGAACAAGGTGACCGTGAAAAATCGCTATCCACTTCCACGCATTGACGACTTATTCGACCAGTTGCAAGGGTCGAGCTATTACTCGAAGATTGACCTGAGGTCAGGCTATCATCAATTGAGAGTCCGGGATGAGGACGTCTCCAAAACAGCATTCAGATCCAACGAACACGCCTGCGGTTTTCATGGATCTTATGAACAGGGTGTGCAAACCTTATCTTGACAAGTTTGTTATTGTTTTCCTTGATGACATCCTGATCTACTCGAAGAGTCGAGAGGAACACGAGCAGCGCTTACGACTTATTTTGGAACTCTTACGAACGGAACAGTTATACGCTAAGTTTTCAAAATACGACTTCTGGCTTCGTGAAGTCCACTTTCTAGGCCACGTGGTAAACAAGGATGGGATTCATGTCGATCCATCCAAGATAGATTCGATCAAGAACAGGCCTGCACCTCGCACACCAACCGAAATACGCCAATTCTTGGGTTTGACGGGTTATTACAGACGGTTCATCAAAGACTTCTCAAAGATTGCACAGCTGCTTACACTACTGACACAGAAAGGTGTTGCTTACCCTTGGGGTAATACACAGGAAACAACGTTTCAGCACTTAAAGGATAGACCTTGTAGTGCACCTATCCTCTCATTGCCTGAAGGCACGGACGATTTTGTAGTCTACTGCGACGCATCTATCCAAGGTCTTGGATGTGTGTTGATGCAGCGGGATAAAGTCATTGCTTATGCTTTGCGCCAACTTAAGATTCACGAACGGAATTACACTACACACGATTTAGAGCTGGGAGCCGTTGTTTTTGCGCTCAAGATATGGCGACATTACTTGTATGGCACTAAGTGCACTATATACACCGATCATAGGAGTCTTGAGTATATTTTCAAGCAGAAAGAATTGAACATGCGACAACGTCGATGGGTCGAATTACTGAACGATTACGAATGTGCTATAAAGTACCATCCGGGCAAAGCCAATGTTGTGGCCGACGCCCTCAGTCGAAAGGATACTACACCTAGGCGTGTACGAGCGTTGCAACTCACTATTCAGTCTAGTCTTCCTTCACAGATACGAGATGCTCAGGTAGAAGCATTGAAACTAGAAAACGTCAGGGCTGAGGCCCTACGCGGCTCAAGGCAAAGGTTAGAACAAAAGGCAGACGGAGCCTACTATGTAACAGGACGCATCTGGGTCCCACTCTATGGCAACTTACATGAGCTTGTAATGGAAGAAGCTCATAAGTCTCGCTACTCAGTACATCCTGGTTCGGATAAGATGTACCACGACTCGAAAACTACATATTGGGGGCCTAGCATGAAAGCTCACATAGCAACTTACGTTAGCAAGTGTTTGACTTGTGCGAGAGTCAAAGCGGAATATCAGAAACCTTCAGGCCCACTCCAACAACCTGAGATACCACAATGGAAATGGGAACAAATTTCCATGGATTTTGTTACTGGCCTACCTAGATCTCAACGCGGAGATGATACTATTTGGGTGATCGTGGATCGACTCACAAAGTCTGCACACTTCTTGGCTATCAAGGAAACAGACAAGTTCTCTACCTTAGCAGATGTTTACCTTAAAGAAGTGGTTTCGAGGCACGGAGTGCCAACCTTCATTATTTCAGGATCGTGATGCACGATTCACTTCAGAACTATGGCAAGCAATGCACAAAGCTTTTGGCTCACGATTAGACATGAGCACAGCTTATCACCCTCAGACGGATGGGCAGTCTGAGCGCACTATTCAAACTCTAGAAGACATGCTTCGAGCATTGGTTATCGATTTCGTCCACTAATGGGAAAAACATCTCCCGTTAGTGGAGTTCTCGTATGATAACAGTTAAGCCACTCCATTGGAGGCATTGTACGGGCGTAAATGCCGATCACCTCTTTGTTGGGCAGAGGTGGGTGACAGTCAGATCACAGGTCCAGAACTTGTAGTTGATGCTACTGAACGAATTGCACAGATACGACAACGCATGGCGGCAGCTCGCGACCGTCAGAAAAGTTACGCTGATAAGCGCAGGAAACCACTCGAGTTCCAAGTTGGGGATCGGGTGCTACTCAAAGTTTCACCCTGGAAGGGTGTGGTTCGTTTTGGAAAACGAGGCAAACTTAATCCGCGATATGTCGGACCGTTCGAAATTATTGAGAAAATAGGCAAAGTGGCCTACAGACTGAACTTACCAGCTGAACTCAGTGCAGTTCACAACGTCTTTCACGTGTCGAATCTGAAGAAGTGTCTGTCAGATGAGACCCTCATAGTTCCTTTGAAGGAGCTCGCTATCGACGAACAGTTGCTATTCGTCGAGGAACCAGTTGAAATCACGGACCGGGATGTTAAGGTCCTCAAGCACACCAGAATACCACTTGTTCGAGTTCGTTGGAACTCCCGCCGTGGCCCAGAGTATACCTGGGAACGAGAAGATCAAGTGAAACTCAAGTATCCCCAGTTATTAGGAAACACTGTAACTATTACTGAGGCTGAAGCTACTACAGAATTTCGGAACGAAATTTCCAAATCAACGGGGGGATGATGCGACACCCCAGGAAAACCCGTGAACGACACAACTCATCTAGCTTCCTCAGTAACCGCATGCTAAATTTCGGGACAAAATTTCTTTCAAGTTGGGGATAATGTGACAACTCGAGTTTCCAAGATTTCCATCTTCGCATTTATTGCACGCTAATTTTTTTTTATGTTGTTTGTTACTCGACTTGTTTGTTTCACAACGCTTACATTTGAAAAACGTTAAATCGTATTGCGATGATATTTTATATTTGGGGTGCATATTATATTTGAGTATATGATGATAGTGTAATTTGTGTTAATTGGGATTGTATAGTTTATTAAGGATCTTTGGCCCAACACCCTCTTATGAAAACACCCTCCCTGATGAAAACACACATAGTGTTTTCGTCCATAGATGGCTGGCGAAAACAGCAAATGGGCTTTGGGCCCAGTCATGACTAATAAATAATTGTTCCTTATCCTGTACGCAAAGGGGCAACGATTAGAAAACCCTAGAACACCTCTCTAACTGTGACGGCGACTGCAAGCCTAAGGAGCCTTTGTTTTCGGTCAATCCATTAGTTCTCCATCTCGGTTAGTTTGCACCGTGGTTTATTGTGTATAACTTTCGATAGATCGTTACATGTCTGCGTATGTGTATATATCTGGCTATTATATATAAATATGCGATTGGTATAATAATGATGATGATTATGCATATTGGTTTTGCTTGGTTGAATGATCTGCAAATTTATTCATGTAACTGTTAGTTGATTAGAGTTGCTGGGTTTTTATAAGTTTCTGTAAATGATGATGAAGATGACACTTGAAGCCAACGAAAACACCCCCCCACAATTATAAACTGGACGAAATCACTAAAGGTGATTTCGGCCCAGATATGTTTTCGGCCCACTTAAGTGATTTCGGCCACATGAGTGATTTCGGCCACATAGGGATTTCGGCACATATAGGATTTCGGCCCAAGACATGTGTTTTCGTCACACTTGAAGCCCAGCAAAAGCCCAAAAGTGTTTTTGGCCCTTAAGGGGATTTCGGCTCATGTGGATTTCGAATCATAGTGTTTTCGGCCCTGTTAGTTCAGTAACTGTTAAACAATAACTCTGTTAGTTATAACTCTGTTAGTGTGTAATCCTGTTAAGCACGCAAACTCAGTTATTTATGGTTCAGTTAGAAGTCAGTTCTGTTAATTATACTAACTCTGTTAAGCATGTAAAAACCCCTGTTATGTTGTTAAGTTGTTAACTCTATTTATTTAATTAACACTGTTAGTTATTAAACCTGTGTGTATGCAACTCTGTTTGTTCTTAACTACATTAGGTTGTTAACCCAGTTAAACGTGTTAACTCTGTTAAGAATGTTAATTGCTGTTAAGTATATTTATGTTAAGCATCTTAACTCCGCTAAGTGTGTTACTTTTGTTAAGTATATTAATGGATGATATGGATGTAATAGACTGAGTAATCAACTATGTGAATCATGAATTATGTGAACTTGTTTGACTGTTGTATGATGCATGACGTTAACGGCCAAACACTCTGTGGTAATGATTGTACATGAAACCTTACGAACATGAACTAATTGAGTATACGTGTATACTATAGGACTTGATTGATTATTTGCGAGCACATAGCTTAGCATACCGAGCAAACCAAGGTGAGTTCACACTAGCCAAGGCATGGGATTCCCGGTGGGTTGGGAATGGGATTGAATAACTACTCGTACAACCATTACAATTAAACTAAATACTACTGTCCTCGGATTGAAGGGCACGTACGTAAAACCTACGTACAGTTATACTTATTACTGTCCTCGGATTGAAGGGCACGTACGTAAAACCTACGTACACGATCATAAGACCATCACCTCTATCAAAGGAAGTCCCTCAAATATCGACTTAATCACCGAGGCCTATGGCGAGCGGGTCATTAGTAAATAGCGCTATTAGGTTTAACAAACCTCACACCGTGTCGTCCGAACGGGCGTGTACTAATGGACTATGGGCAAAGGGTCAATGCTGATAGACATTGACTTAGGGCACCTCTTATATTTTCGTAGCAGTCGATACGCGTGGTCTAGTAACACATGGGAAGCCCCCACTAATCATCGCACAGATGCCTGGATTGGCCGCGATAAGGATTAATACGATACATGGTTTTCAAAACGATCAAACGATTTACGAAATGAATACAATAACCAAATAACCAACTGTGAACTCGCTCAACATTGTTGTTGATTCGTTGTTACATGCCTTGCAGGCCTTTAGGTGCATATCAAAGGGACTTGCTGTCTGAGAAGCTGGAGTGGTCATGGGTCGAGACACATGGAAACGCAATATAAGACTAAGAGCTTACATATGGTTTTATAAACACTTAACGAGTCAAATATGCTTCCGCTGTAAACTGGGAAATATTGTAACATTGTAACACTTGTTGTTTATAAATGAAAGTATTATTTATCTATGCTTATGAGTTCAATGTGATTGATGGTTAAGATCCTGGTCAGTCACGCCTCCAAGCGGTGATACTCCGCGTGTGGATTTTGGGGGTGTGACACTGCTCTTGAGACAGCTCATGTTCCTCTTGGGTCAGCTTAATGTTGCACCTGCTATCCTGTACCCTTGGTTAAACATGACCCTGTTTATTTTGATCTACCAAACATTGTACCCCTTATACCTGACTCAGTACCGGCACCCGATGATCTCCTCTTTTGTGAGACATCTGTTTTTGCACCGTAACCGCCGATGCCGCTCCTGTAAAGACCGACGTCCAATTACACTGGCATGCCTATCACTTTCGTTTAAAACATACCCGCACCCCGGGAAGGTACTCCGGGTCAGCACCCGCGTAACGACCCCTTTTGCTACAACATCATTTTCTACGACCTCACAGGTCGTGCCGTTTGCTACATTCACCTCCGCATAGCTGGACGAGCCATTTCGATGATTCTTATAATACACTACACTGATTTTAGACCCTTACCATCCCTCACTTTATGGAGGCTACACACGGGATGAGTACACCTGTTACATCAACTACAGGTTGAGGTTATAAACCGCTGATTGCCGGAGTTTGAGCTGACACCACACCCTGTCTATTGCCAGTATACTTTGGTCCCCCACATATATCAAAGATTCCTGCTGAACTCTTGCCTGCTGCTATTACACCTTTCCCAGGTTTTGATGCTCGAGCGGCAGATTGGTTAATTACTTCGACGTACATAAAAGCTCGAGGGGAAATTCACGCATGTTAACAGCTTACTTTTCTTACCCCCTCCACCTCAGTCACCAGTATAGTTGGTTTCTGGATGAGGTGGATTGCATTACCTTTGAGTAAAGACACTAATGATAAGCCAGGATTGTGGAGACTTTTGAATACCATATCTAACTACGTAATTTCTATACAACTAATATACTTATTGGAAAAGGGTAGGGTGACCCTGTGTCCCACGTGATGCGATACATTTTGTAAGACGATGCAACTGTGGTCGGGGGAATAATGAGAACCCAATCATCATTAAACATGCGACAAAACTATATGGCCAATGACCAACGAAAGCTCAGTCGCTATGTCTTCATTAAGCGCGTTATTGATCTATATGTGTGTGCTATAATTATAATGCTACGTGCTTACTTGCTATGCTCTCATTAAACATAATTACCAAATTACTTGATTATACTATGACTATACTACTTCTTGATTGGTTGATAACCTATTATGTGTATGTGCGTACGATCTCTAAACAACTATATGCACTCCCCGAACGAATAAGACCTGACCTAACCAATCTTCTTCTCAGAAGATGTCGATACAAGGGAACGTCGATACCAACAACCCTCTGTCGTCAACAGCAGAGTCAGAATTGCAAGGGCGTCTATCGCAAGCCATCGCACAACTCGAGGCCCTTCGCTCCGAACACGGCGGAGGTACCTCAGGAAATAACCCACCCAGCGGCTGCACTTACGAGCAGTTCTTGAACCACAAACCTCGAGAATTCGACGACACTGGGGGTGCCTTAGCTTTTGTGCGTTGGGTGGAGAAGATGAATTCTGTTTTACGGTTGAGCAAATGTGCCCCAGAACATCAGGTCGCGTATGTAGCTGGACTATTTGTAGATGGGGCTCTGTCATGGTGGAACTTTCATGTTCAGGTAATGGGCGAGACTGCTGCGAATGCTTTGACGTGGGATGAGCTGAAGGAACTGATGCGTAAAAGATATTGCTCTAGGGCAGAAGTCCAGAAGTTGGAGACTGAATTGTGAAACTTGAAAATGGAAGGTCCAAAGATAGCCTACTATGTGCAGAGATTTGGCGGATTATCACAAGTTGCTTCGCGTTTGGTGGAACTAGAATCTAGGAAGATCGAACGTTTCATCGGGTGACTGGCACCTCAGATCCTAAGCCTGGTAACAACATCTAAGCCTTCAACAATCATCGAAGCAATCGACATGAGCGTGGCGCTCACAGAAGAAGCAGTTAGACAAGGAAAATTTTCCACTCCGGAAGAGAAAAATGAGACTCCCGTAGAGTCATCTGGGGATAACAAGAGAAAACTCGTAAATTTCAAGAAGATTACTCGGGTGAGTAACGAGAAGAAGGCCAAAAAGGGAAAGGACTACATGGGTATCCTACCTAAGTGCGACAATTATCTACGTTATCATGTCGGGCGATGTAAGTATGGAAAATGTGATAACTGTGGTAAAAGGGGGCATCCCAAGGAAACTTGTAGGCAAGGTATTGAACGTGGAAATAAAGGCCAAAATGATAGCGAGAATCACGAAAGAAACAACGACAACGACAAAGGCAGGACGAGTGACAAACAAAAACGTGCTCAAGGTTGTCTTAACTATGGGAGCAAGAAGCATTTCAGAAAATACTGCCCTAAGAAGAATCTGGCACAAGGATGAAAGCCCAGTAGCAGAGCTAGGGGAGCACATCAGGAATCCAAGCATGGATATTGGTACGTCCCATATGACTCAACGTTATGCATCCGTGCTGCTAAATACCGTTGCAAATTTTAGCTTCGCATGTCTAGGGTTTGAGAGAATACTTGGTTTAGTAGCAAGTAAGTTAGTTAATCCGCACTCGAAAGAACTAGCTAATGGGAAGCTAGTAGAAGCCAGCAAAGTAATTGGAAACGGCAAGATAGAACCCGGAAAGCGTGATTTTACGCTTGATCTACTGCCAGTTGGGTTGGGAAGCTTCAACGAGGTAATTGGGATGGATTAGTTGCCAAGCGATCGAGCGAAGATTGATATCCGCATCCCAACGACGAATGAGGGAACGATCGTGACTTATGAAACAGGATACGCTTCTGCAACTTACCAATTGCTTAAAGGCACAGGAGTTGTTGCGTAAAGGATGTGTTATCCTCTTGGCTCATGTCGGGGACAAGGGAGCCTAAGAACCAAGACTCGAAGATATCCCTGTGATAAGGGAATATCCTGAAATCTTCCCCGAAGATTTGCCAGAATTATCTCCTCAACAACAAGTCGAATTTTGCATCGATTTGATTCCAGGCGCCGCGTCTGTAGTTAATGCACCCTAGCGGCTGACACCTTCAGAAATGAAAGGATCAACAATGTAGTTTCAGTAGTTGATAGAGAAGGAAGGTAACAGACCAAGTTTCCCACTTGGGGTAATCTTAGCCTTGTTCGTCAAGAGAAAGGACGATGATTTTCAAATGAACATCAAACTACCAAGAGCCAAACGAGCTAACCAACCAGAGTCGGTGACTCTTGCTAAGGATTGACGAATTACTTATTTGACTAACTGTGAGGATCTGACTACTATTACACAGCTGATCGACGATCGAGTGTCATTGGCGGTAAATTCAGGAAGAGAGTGTACCGGGGAAATTGTGGGACAATAATTTGTTTTAAACGTATACAAGAATGGTGTTTCCTACACGATGCACAGAACGATTCTACACTAAATATGAACCTAGGAAACATGTACTTAGGACCATCGGGAACCCAGGTCCAAATTCACAAAGGTTGTTACCTAGGAACCACATCTGTTAACTCAAGCAGACACCATTAACCTGACATATATGCCAGTTCCGTTGACCAAATAGAGAGTACTTGAATTTCTTTTACTTCTAGCGAGTAGATGTTTGCATCTCTACTCCCCTTAATGGTAGTTGCATCACAATAATTTTCTTCGCTGAGAGCGAACACACATTTGCTTCGATATCTGGTTATTTCTTCATTTTAGCAGATACTCATTATTCCTTTTCTTGGAAACTTATCTGACATACATGCATCATTTGCTACGCATGTGGTTTCGTTTCGAACAAACACTTAATTGAAATTTAAATATTAGTTTGCTAAACCTAATTACTGATTCATGATTCGAATGACCTACATTATTGTTATTGTTGGCTCTTTTGTTACCAAGTCAACACACTTTCTTGAAACTGCTTTCTTTCAAGTTACGTTCATAGTTCATCATCGTAACCATGCTGGGATTCCCTAGTTGATGCATACGTTTATTATCGGATTACGCCAGAACCAAGTTCAAATTACTTGAACTTATTCATTTCGCATATTCAGTTTAAGACGTCATATGATGTATTGAGAGCATCATATTCAAATCATTGGCAAAGATTCTTTTGTTTCGAGTCATAGTAGACTTGTTTGGTCTACGACTTCACTAAATCATTTGTTGGTTACGACACCTTGTGGGGATACTTTCACAAAATTGAAGCTTGCGCTTATTTGGTTACTCACTTCATACACGGATTTAATTGATTATTTAACTTGCCCTAAATCCGTCTTGTTTATCACGATTAAATCGGTCTCAACACAGTTGTGTGTTGAGGCAAAGGTACATAGATTCATTTCATATCACAGTGTACCTCCTAACGATTCTTTTATGATCAATCGAATGCCTTACGGTACTTATTGCTTTCTCACCTTCGACCGAAAACAATGGCTCTTGATGTTCCATATTCAACCGAAAACTCTATGACACTATGTAAACCAATCTTCTGGCTTGTCTCGGTGCACTTTTATTTGATTCCCAACACGGTGAACTGGTTCAGTCACCACTATACTTGAATTATGTCGGTACGACACCTTGTGGTGTCATTACAAACTTGTAGCTTGTGCTAATCAGGGTCAACCGTTTCACACAGAACTGCATATACTTTCGTTTGACTTGTCATTTAAACATTTCTGATGCAACTACGAATCACGACAATGATACACCAAATTCGCTTGTATTTCATTCGGTGTACCTTCGAAATTTAAGAATGTCAACACACTAAACCTTATCATTCATTTATTCGGAAGTTGACAGATCATTTTCACGTTACTATCACATTTGAGTTATTGATTTTGAATCCATATAGCGGATGCTAAGGTTGGTGGAAAACTCATTGTGTATTGCGATCGATCATTTGAGAATCTTATTAATCAAACTCCTCTTTTGTGGAACCCCTGCTAGCTGGATTACACTAGATTATACGTCAAATACGTCTTGTACCTTTGACATCAAAGACTAAAAGCTCATGCCTTTCAACCATAGGGTTCGGGATGTTATATATTCTTGGACTCACCTAATGTGAGTAAGGTTTGTTTCGGTTTGGTGATTATCTACCTCGATATTATTCATATACATACACGTGTGACGAAACCATAAGGAGTTAAGGTAGTACAAATTTCGAGGACGAAATTTTCTTAACGGGGGGAGAATGTGACAACCCTCACAATTACCTTGTGCGAGAGTCAAAGCGGAATATCAGAAACCTTCAGGCCCACTCCAACAACCTGAGATACCACAATGGAAATGGGAACAAATTTCCATGGATTTTGTTACTGGCCTACCTAGATCTCAACGCGGAGATGATACTATTTGGGTGATCGTGGATCGACTCACAAAGTCTGCACACTTCTTGGCTATCAAGGAAACAGACAAGTTCTCTACCTTAGCAGATGTTTACCTTAAAGAAGTGGTTTCGAGGCACGGAGTGCCAACCTTCATTATTTCAGGATCGTGATGCACGATTCACTTCAGAACTATGGCAAGCAATGCACAAAGCTTTTGGCTCACGATTAGACATGAGCACAGCTTATCACCCTCAGACGGATGGGCAGTCTGAGCGCACTATTCAAACTCTAGAAGACATGCTTCGAGCATTGGTTATCGATTTCGTCCACTAATGGGAAAAACATCTCCCGTTAGTGGAGTTCTCGTATGATAACAGTTAAGCCACTCCATTGGAGGCATTGTATGGGCGTAAATGCCGATCACCTCTTTGTTGGGCAGAGGTGGGTGACAGTCAGATCACAGGTCCAGAACTTGTAGTTGATGCTACTGAACGAATTGCACAGATACGACAACGCATGGCGGCAGCTCGCGACCGTCAGAAAAGTTACGCTGATAAGCGCAGGAAACCACTCGAGTTCCAAGTTGGGGATCGGGTGCTACTCAAAGTTTCACCCTGGAAGGGTGTGGTTCGTTTTGGAAAACGAGGCAAACTTAATCCGCGATATGTCGGACCGTTCGAAATTATTGAGAAAATAGGCAAAGTGGCCTACAGACTGAACTTACCAGCTGAACTCAGTGCAGTTCACAACGTCTTTCACGTGTCGAATCTGAAGAAGTGTCTGTCAGATGAGACCCTCATAGTTCCTTTGAAGGAGCTCGCTATCGACGAACAGTTGCTATTCGTCGAGGAACCAGTTGAAATCACGGACCGGGATGTTAAGGTCCTCAAGCACACCAGAATACCACTTGTTCGAGTTCGTTGGAACTCCCGTCGTGGCCCAGAGTATACCTGGGAACGAGAAGATCAAGTGAAACTCAAGTATCCCCAGTTATTAGGAAACACTGTAACTATTACTGAGGCTGAAGCTACTACAGAATTTCGGAACGAAATTTCCAAATCAACGGGGGGATGATGCGACACCCCAGGAAAACCCGTGAACGACACAACTCATCTAGCTTCCTCAGTAACCGCATGCTAAATTTCGGGACAAAATTTCTTTCAAGTTGGGGATAATGTGACAACTCGAGTTTCCAAGATTTCCATCTTCGCATTTATTGCACGCTAATTTTTTTTTATGTTGTTTGTTACTCGACTTGTTTGTTTCACAACGCTTACATTTGAAAAACGTTAAATCGTATTGCGATGATATTTTATATTTGGGGTGCATATTATATTTGAGTATATGATGATAGTGTAATTTGTGTTAATTGGGATTGTATAGTTTATTAAGGATCTTTGGCCCAACACCCTCTTATGAAAACACCCTCCCTGATGAAAACACACATAGTGTTTTCGTCCATAGATGGCTGGCGAAAACAGCAAATGGGCTTTGGGCCCAGTCATGACTAATAAATAATTGTTCCTTATCCTGTACGCAAAGGGGCAACGATTAGAAAACCCTAGAACACCTCTCTAACTGTGACGGCGACTGCAAGCCTAAGGAGCCTTTGTTTTCGGTCAATCCATTAGTTCTCCATCTCGGTTAGTTTGCACCGTGGTTTATTGTGTATAACTTTCGATAGATCGTTACATGTCTGCGTATGTGTATATATCTGGCTATTATATATAAATATGCGATTGGTATAATAATGATGATGATTATGCATATTGGTTTTGCTTGGTTGAATGATCTGCAAATTTATTCATGTAACTGTTAGTTGATTAGAGTTGCTGGGTTTTTATAAGTTTCTGTAAATGATGATGAAGATGACACTTGAAGCCAACGAAAACACCCCCCCACAATTATAAACTGGACGAAATCACTAAAGGTGATTTCGGCCCAGATATGTTTTCGGCCCACTTAAGTGATTTCGGCCACATGAGTGATTTCGGCCACATAGGGATTTCGGCACATATAGGATTTCGGCCCAAGACATGTGTTTTCGTCACACTTGAAGCCCAGCAAAAGCCCAAAAGTGTTTTTGGCCCTTAAGGGGATTTCGGCTCATGTGGATTTCGAATCATAGTGTTTTCGGCCCTGTTAGTTCAGTAACTGTTAAACAATAACTCTGTTAGTTATAACTCTGTTAGTGTGTAATCCTGTTAAGCACGCAAACTCAGTTATTTATGGTTCAGTTAGAAGTCAGTTCTGTTAATTATACTAACTCTGTTAAGCATGTAAAAACCCCTGTTATGTTGTTAAGTTGTTAACTCTATTTATTTAATTAACACTGTTAGTTATTAAACCTGTGTGTATGCAACTCTGTTTGTTCTTAACTACATTAGGTTGTTAACCCAGTTAAACGTGTTAACTCTGTTAAGAATGTTAATTGCTGTTAAGTATATTTATGTTAAGCATCTTAACTCCGCTAAGTGTGTTACTTTTGTTAAGTATATTAATGGATGATATGGATGTAATAGACTGAGTAATCAACTATGTGAATCATGAATTATGTGAACTTGTTTGACTGTTGTATGATGCATGACGTTAACGGCCAAACACTCTGTGGTAATGATTGTACATGAAACCTTACGAACATGAACTAATTGAGTATACGTGTATACTATAGGACTTGATTGATTATTTGCGAGCACATAGCTTAGCATACCGAGCAAACCAAGGTGAGTTCACACTAGCCAAGGCATGGGATTCCCGGTGGGTTGGGAATGGGATTGAATAACTACTCGTACAACCATTACAATTAAACTAAATACTACTGTCCTCGGATTGAAGGGCACGTACGTAAAACCTACGTACAGTTATACTTATTACTGTCCTCGGATTGAAGGGCACGTACGTAAAACCTACGTACACGATCATAAGACCATCACCTCTATCAAAGGAAGTCCCTCAAATATCGACTTAATCACCGAGGCCTATGGCGAGCGGGTCATTAGTAAATAGCGCTATTAGGTTTAACAAACCTCACACCGTGTCGTCCGAACGGGCGTGTACTAATGGACTATGGGCAAAGGGTCAATGCTGATAGACATTGACTTAGGGCACCTCTTATATTTTCGTAGCAGTCGATACGCGTGGTCTAGTAACACATGGGAAGCCCCCACTAATCATCGCACAGATGCCTGGATTGGCCGCGATAAGGATTAATACGATACATGGTTTTCAAAACGATCAAACGATTTACGAAATGAATACAATAACCAAATAACCAACTGTGAACTCGCTCAACATTGTTGTTGATTCGTTGTTACATGCCTTGCAGGCCTTTAGGTGCATATCAAAGGGACTTGCTGTCTGAGAAGCTGGAGTGGTCATGGGTCGAGACACATGGAAACGCAATATAAGACTAAGAGCTTACATATGGTTTTATAAACACTTAACGAGTCAAATATGCTTCCGCTGTAAACTGGGAAATATTGTAACATTGTAACACTTGTTGTTTATAAATGAAAGTATTATTTATCTATGCTTATGAGTTCAATGTGATTGATGGTTAAGATCCTGGTCAGTCACGCCTCCAAGCGGTGATACTCCGCGTGTGGATTTTGGGGGTGTGACACTGCTCTTGAGACAGCTCATGTTCCTCTTGGGTCAGCTTAATGTTGCACCTGCTATCCTGTACCCTTGGTTAAACATGACCCTGTTTATTTTGATGTACCAAACATTGTACCCCTTATACCTGACTCAGTACCGGCACCCGATGATCTCCTCTTTTGTGAGACATCTGTTTTTGCACCGTAACCGCCGATGCCGCTCCTGTAAAGACCGACGTCCAATTACACTGGCATGCCTATCACTTTCGTTTAAAACATACCCGCACCCCGGGAAGGTACTCCGGGTCAGCACCCGCGTAACGACCCCTTTTGCTACAACATCATTTTCTACGACCTCACAGGTCGTGCCATTTGCTACATTCACCTCCGCATAGCTGGACGAGCCATTTCGATGATTCTTATAATACACTACACTGATTTTAGACCCTTACCATCCCTCACTTTATGGAGGCTACACACGGGATGAGTACACCTGTTACATCAACTACAGGTTGAGGTTATAAACCGCTGATTGCCGGAGTTTGAGCTGACACCACACCCTGTCTATTGCCAGTATACTTTGGTCCCCCACATATATCAAAGATTCCTGCTGAACTCTTGCCTGCTGCTATTACACCTTTCCCAGGTTTTGATGCTCGAGCGGCAGATTGGTTAATTACTTCAACGTACATAAAAGCTCGAGGGGAAATTCACGCATGTTAACAGCTTACTTTTCTTACCCCCTCCACCTCAGTCACCAGTATAGTTGGTTTCTGGATGAGGTGGATTGCATTACCTTTGAGTAAAGACACTAATGATAAGCCAGGATTGTGGAGACTTTTGAATACCATATCTAACTACGTAATTTCTATACAACTAATATACTTATTGGAAAAGGGTAGGGTGACCCTGTGTCCCACGTGATGCGATACATTTTGTAAGACGATGCAACTGTGGTCGGGGGAATAATGAGAACCCAATCATCATTAAACATGCGACAAAACTATATGGCCAATGACCAACGAAAGCTCAGTCGCTATGTCTTCATTAAGCGCGTTATTGATCTATATGTGTGTGCTATAATTATAATGCTACGTGCTTACTTGCTATGCTCTCATTAAACATAATTACCAAATTACTTGATTATACTATGACTATACTACTTCTTGATTGGTTGATAACCTATTATGTGTATGTGCGTACGATCTCTAAACAACTATATGCACTCCCCGAACGAATAAGACCTGACCTAACCAATCTTCTTCTCAGAAGATGTCGATACAAGGGAACGTCGATACCAACAACCCTCTGTCGTCAACAGCAGAGTCAGAATTGCAAGGGCGTCTATCGCAAGCCATCGCACAACTCGAGGCCCTTCGCTCCGAACACGGCGGAGGTACCTCAGGAAATAACCCACCCAGCGGCTGCACTTACGAGCAGTTCTTGAACCACAAACCTCGAGAATTCGACGACACTGGGGGTGCCTTAGCTTTTGTGCGTTGGGTGGAGAAGATGAATTCTGTTTTACGGTTGAGCAAATGTGCCCCAGAACATCAGGTCGCGTATGTAGCTGGACTATTTGTAGATGGGGCTCTGTCATGGTGGAACTTTCATGTTCAGGTAATGGGCGAGACTGCTGCGAATGCTTTGACGTGGGATGAGCTGAAGGAACTGATGCGTAAAAGATATTGCTCTAGGGCAGAAGTCCAGAAGTTGGAGACTGAATTGTGAAACTTGAAAATGGAAGGTCCAAAGATAGCCTACTATGTGCAGAGATTTGGCGGATTATCACAAGTTGCTTCGCGTTTGGTGGAACTAGAATCTAGGAAGATCGAACGTTTCATCGGGTGACTGGCACCTCAGATCCTAAGCCTGGTAACAACATCTAAGCCTTCAACAATCATCGAAGCAATCGACATGAGCGTGGCGCTCACAGAAGAAGCAGTTAGACAAGGAAAATTTTCCACTCCGGAAGAGAAAAATGAGACTCCCGTAGAGTCATCTGGGGATAACAAGAGAAAACTCGTAAATTTCAAGAAGATTACTCGGGTGAGTAACGAGAAGAAGGCCAAAAAGGGAAAGGACTACATGGGTATCCTACCTAAGTGCGACAATTATCTACGTTATCATGTCGGGCGATGTAAGTATGGAAAATGTGATAACTGTGGTAAAAGGGGGCATCCCAAGGAAACTTGTAGGCAAGGTATTGAACGTGGAAATAAAGGCCAAAATGATAGCGAGAATCACGAAAGAAACAACGACAACGACAAAGGCAGGACGAGTGACAAACAAAAACGTGCTCAAGGTTGTCTTAACTATGGGAGCAAGAAGCATTTCAGAAAATACTGCCCTAAGAAGAATCTGGCACAAGGATGAAAGCCCAGTAGCAGAGCTAGGGGAGCACATCAGGAATCCAAGCATGGATATTGGTACGTCCCATATGACTCAACGTTATGCATCCGTGCTGCTAAATACCGTTGCAAATTTTAGCTTCGCATGTCTAGGGTTTGAGAGAATACTTGGTTTAGTAGCAAGTAAGTTAGTTAATCCGCACTCGAAAGAACTAGCTAATGGGAAGCTAGTAGAAGCCAGCAAAGTAATTGGAAACGGCAAGATAGAACCCGGAAAGCGTGATTTTACGCTTGATCTACTGCCAGTTGGGTTGGGAAGCTTCAACGAGGTAATTGGGATGGATTAGTTGCCAAGCGATCGAGCGAAGATTGATATCCGCATCCCAACGACGAATGAGGGAACGATCGTGACTTATGAAACAGGATACGCTTCTGCAACTTACCAATTGCTTAAAGGCACAGGAGTTGTTGCGTAAAGGATGTGTTATCCTCTTGGCTCATGTCGGGGACAAGGGAGCCTAAGAACCAAGACTCGAAGATATCCCTGTGATAAGGGAATATCCTGAAATCTTCCCCGAAGATTTGCCAGAATTATCTCCTCAACAACAAGTCGAATTTTGCATCGATTTGATTCCAGGCGCCGCGTCTGTAGTTAATGCACCCTAGCGGCTGACACCTTCAGAAATGAAAGGATCAACAATGTAGTTTCAGTAGTTGATAGAGAAGGAAGGTAACAGACCAAGTTTCCCACTTGGGGTAATCTTAGCCTTGTTCGTCAAGAGAAAGGACGATGATTTTCAAATGAACATCAAACTACCAAGAGCCAAACGAGCTAACCAACCAGAGTCGGTGACTCTTGCTAAGGATTGACGAATTACTTATTTGACTAACTGTGAGGATCTGACTACTATTACACAGCTGATCGACGATCGAGTGTCATTGGCGGTAAATTCAGGAAGAGAGTGTACCGGGGAAATTGTGGGACAATAATTTGTTTTAAACGTATACAAGAATGGTGTTTCCTACACGATGCACAGAACGATTCTACACTAAATATGAACCTAGGAAACATGTACTTAGGACCATCGGGAACCCAGGTCCAAATTCACAAAGGTTGTTACCTAGGAACCACATCTGTTAACTCAAGCAGACACCATTAACCTGACATATATGCCAGTTCCGTTGACCAAATAGAGAGTACTTGAATTTCTTTTACTTCTAGCGAGTAGATGTTTGCATCTCTACTCCCCTTAATGGTAGTTGCATCACAATAATTTTCTTCGCTGAGAGCGAACACACATTTGCTTCGATATCTGGTTATTTCTTCATTTTAGCAGATACTCATTATTCCTTTTCTTGGAAACTTATCTGACATACATGCATCATTTGCTACGCATGTGGTTTCGTTTCGAACAAACACTTAATTGAAATTTAAATATTAGTTTGCTAAACCTAATTACTGATTCATGATTCGAATGACCTACATTATTGTTATTGTTGGCTCTTTTGTTACCAAGTCAACACACTTTCTTGAAACTGCTTTCTTTCAAGTTACGTTCATAGTTCATCATCGTAACCATGCTGGGATTCCCTAGTTGATGCATACGTTTATTATCGGATTACGCCAGAACCAAGTTCAAATTACTTGAACTTATTCATTTCGCATATTCAGTTTAAGACGTCATATGATGTATTGAGAGCATCATATTCAAATCATTGGCAAAGATTCTTTTGTTTCGAGTCATAGTAGACTTGTTTGGTCTACGACTTCACTAAATCATTTGTTGGTTACGACACCTTGTGGGGATACTTTCACAAAATTGAAGCTTGCGCTTATTTGGTTACTCACTTCATACACGGATTTAATTGATTATTTAACTTGCCCTAAATCCGTCTTGTTTATCACGATTAAATCGGTCTCAACACAGTTGTGTGTTGAGGCAAAGGTACATAGATTCATTTCATATCACAGTGTACCTCCTAACGATTCTTTTATGATCAATCGAATGCCTTACGGTACTTATTGCTTTCTCACCTTCGACCGAAAACAATGGCTCTTGATGTTCCATATTCAACCGAAAACTCTATGACACTATGTAAACCAATCTTCTGGCTTGTCTCGGTGCACTTTTATTTGATTCCCAACACGGTGAACTGGTTCAGTCACCACTATACTTGAATTATGTCGGTACGACACCTTGTGGTGTCATTACAAACTTGTAGCTTGTGCTAATCAGGGTCAACCGTTTCACACAGAACTGCATATACTTTCGTTTGACTTGTCATTTAAACATTTCTGATGCAACTACGAATCACGACAATGATACACCAAATTCGCTTGTATTTCATTCGGTGTACCTTCGAAATTTAAGAATGTCAACACACTAAACCTTATCATTCATTTATTCGGAAGTTGACAGATCATTTTCACGTTACTATCACATTTGAGTTATTGATTTTGAATCCATATAGCGGATGCTAAGGTTGGTGGAAAACTCATTGTGTATTGCGATCGATCATTTGAGAATCTTATTAATCAAACTCCTCTTTTGTGGAACCCCTGCTAGCTGGATTACACTAGATTATACGTCAAATACGTCTTGTACCTTTGACATCAAAGACTAAAAGCTCATGCCTTTCAACCATAGGGTTCGGGATGTTATATATTCTTGGACTCACCTAATGTGAGTAAGGTTTGTTTCGGTTTGGTGATTATCTACCTCGATATTATTCATATACATACACGTGTGACGAAACCATAAGGAGTTAAGGTAGTACAAATTTCGAGGACGAAATTTTCTTAACGGGGGGAGAATGTGACAACCCTCACAATTACAGGTATCCGTACAATTAATTAATATTTAATTTGTGCTTAATGACTGTGCTTGATTACAACTGTGATTAAACTGCTTTCTGATTTCTTTTACATACATACATATGCATCACATTTCATACTGTCACTCCATTTATTTCACACAAACTTTAGTGACAAACTTGATGCACAAAGCACAGTTAGCACACTGAGCGGATAACCCAGAAAACATGCTGACAATGCCAGCACCAAGACAGACAATGTTTTGAGGCCAGTATGAGCCAGAGACAGGGTACTACACTAGTAGGGAGTGTAGGGAAGTGAGGACCATAAAACTGCGTCACTAGGTGATAGATATAGTGTCGGGAAGTGCCTAAAACACACTCTAAATGCAGAATTCTGCACTTAATAACAAAATTCAGCATTTAATTATGCTAGTAATGTGCAAAAACTTGACAAAATGATCCTGTATACTTACCAAAGTGTCGGGAATTAAAAGTGTCGCTAAAAGTATTATAAAAGACACCTTATGGACTAATTAAGCACTTTAACGGACAACACCCAACCGAACAACCGGACTTTACCCGGAACACAAAAATATTGTCAAACACATTGTTTTTATTTTTCTGAGCTAGTTAGGGTCCCCGAACACCCTAACACACTATATTATTTCATAACATCTAAATACCTAACCAACACACTTAGAATCTAACCATAACCATTAACTAACCATTGCATCCCAACTAAACCAACCCCCCCCCCCCCCAAACCGGTTGTGAAGTGGGACCCCACCACTTGATTTTCTTGATTAGTATAATGGATTTGTATGTACTTATGGGGGACCATTACTTAAAGACCTTACTTAAAGACCTTAAGACATAGCCATTTTTCATTCACAAACAACAAACTCAACCTTCTTCCTCCTCCTTTCCTCTTGTTCGGCCGAGATCACTCATAACCACCATCACCACCTTCAAGTTTCATTCCAAGCAATCTACATACTTCCAAGGGTGTTAGTGATCATACAAACAAGCTTGGTGTGTTCGGAAGCTCAAGGACCTCTCTCGTCTTCTTTTATCCACCACTTTTCTACACTTGAACTCCCCTAGCCTTGTGCTAGTGGTAAGAACTTAGATCCTTGCATTTTACATGTTGTTTAAGTGGTTAATGATGTTTAAAGGTCAAAATGATAAGAACTCTAAAGAACCATAAACAAAGTCTTGAACATAAACTAACTTTGTGATGAAGTAGTGTTAAAATGGTTAAGAAGTCATGATATTCTTGTGTTGTGATGCTTGTTGATTATTGTTTGCTAGTAGAAATGATATGGATCATCATATGGACTTGCTAGATCATGATTAAAAACATGATCTAGCAAGATGAGAAAGTAAGAATGTTGTGGATGATGGAATCATCCACACATAAACTATGAACTTGAATAAATGGGTGATTTCTTGAAAAATAAAGATCAAAGTAAGTTATAATCTTGTAGATCTAAAGATCCATGAGTGGTTTTTCGAAAGAATCTAGTGAAAAGTATGAGTTTTGTTAAAACTTGGATCTTACATAAACTTAACACATTTTTAGTGGATAAACAAGTGTAGAAACACTTGTGTAATAAGAAAATTTCACAAAGAAATATTTTTAGAAAATATGACTAGAAGTTGTGAATATTCAAACTCTTTAAAAATGAAGTTTTTAAGAAACTAATCACATTTTTAAAGGTAACAAGACTTACTAAGTATGCTAGTGAGTTACTACGTACTTTTATAAATTTTCAACTTCATAAGTTTATAGTTTATGCTTGTTTTTGGCAAGTTTGGTAAATAGAGGTTGTATATTGTTGATTGAGAATTGCTTGAATGAATTTTTGAAAAGAAAATGATATACTAGTAAGCATGGACACCTCCATTTACAAAGGAAACTCTGACGAAATTTTTCTAAAATTCCAACACTTAGAAAATATTTTTCTAAACAAGTGTTACAAGTATATTTTATAACTTGTGTTTCAAATATAAACTTCGCCATAAATTTTGTTACGAAATACAAAGTATCGGAGGTTGGTTTTCGCAAATAAAAATGGGTAAATATATATTTAGAATATATATTTTATGCTAAGACACTTGTGTGATTATTTGTATATTTTGTGAACTAGTTATATTATTTTAGGGAAAAATAATATAACTTACAAAATACCATGGAAATTACAACTCCAAAATAATACCAAAAATTGCAAGGAATAAAATATTTAAGTTACACACGTAATATTGTGAAACCGAACAAGAAAACGTAACTTATGAAAATATTCCGGGATATACCATTACACTATATTTTTGGTAAATATTATTTTGGGAAGGAAAGAAGTGAAAATATGATTTCGTAAATATTACCAAGTATATCATATTTTTTACAACGAGAAAATATATTATTTTTGGGAGATAAAAATATATTTTCCTCGTATATTTAGAAGATATATAATTTTTGAGAAAAATATATATATTCTGGGACAATACATGATTGAACAAAATAAGTTCATATATATTTAAGTGAGACTTGAAATATATGGTTTTGGAAATATATATTGGGAATATATTAACATATTTTTATTTGGAACAATACACCGAAATACGACGCCATTACTTGGCAAGATATACAAATACTAATACGAAAATACATGTATGAGATACCCCCATCCTTGGGAAGGAAAATACGAAGTTAAAATACTTGAGAAGTAGGAATATGAAATATTGTTTAGCAATTAATCCAAACATTAACTAATGATTATAAATTGGAATAATTTTGGGAACACAAGAAACGTAACTCAAAAAAACCTTCATACTAAGCAAAGGCACGGCTCGTTCGTCTAATAGACGTTAGTACACTGTAGGTAGTCGTGTTGGCTGAGGAGACTTGGGTTACACATACTGAAGACGCAATACTGTGAGTTCATGTCCCCCTTTTCTCTTAACTGTTTTCAGTTTTATACTTTGGGGGTGGAATACATGTTACAAATATTACAGACGATTTTATACATGGTATGGTTAGCTTAAGGAGGGTTTACTACTAGATCATGTGAATGGGTAGGGCGATTAAGGCCATCAATCCTCGTTGTAGGACCGAGGGGCATGAGTGATAGATCTATTTGGGTGTAGCGAGCCCCACCCTTGAGTCCGCTGAGTGGACCACGTGGTGAGTACGTCTTAGAGCCGAAGCCCGGTAACAAATCTGCTAGGTTTGAGTCTTCCTGCATCACTTCACACATACCATTGGCTTTGCAACTCAGTGGTGATCTCTTTTTCCTTGTTGCTACATACCAGGGACTTACATACATACTTACAACATTTTCAAAGGTTTATACATATACACAAACGAACACATGAACTCGCTCAACTTTTGTTGATGTTTTTCAAACTACATGTATTTCAGGGATTTTGTAAATTGGATCTGGCGGGCGTTGGAAGTTTTTATGCTGCGTTAAGAATAAAGATGTCATCCATGGTCTTTGAGTTTGGTTAGTGTGTCTTATTCCTGGACGAGACATGTCTTCCAAACCTTGGTGTTATTCAATATCTTTTGACAAGTCTTTTATGAACTCATAAGCAATTGGTACGATTTGTAAAACTTGAATTTGAAGTCTACGTTTTTAAAACAATGTTGTTATGTTTTGAACTTATTAATGGATGGCAAACTTATGGTTTTATCATATAGTTGATGTTATGATTGAATGCAATGATATTAAGAAAGTCACACCATAATCACGCTTCCGCAAAAGTCAGGGTGTGACAGCAGCTTCGCTCGGCGACACGATCCTGGGATGCATAAATATCGAAAACAATATATACATATAATAGTGATGAGATCATTCCTAGTTCAAGTCTAGACTCGGAAGTTAAGGAATGTGCTACTGTGTCATTGAGATTAAACACAAAAGGCTAGTGTTTAATTCACTCAATGTTGGCTCTGATACCAACCTGTCACACTCCGATATTTCCACGTATTACCGGTGGGCCCGGTGGGGAGTATCGTGACATAGTTGATATCATCATAGTCAAATAATCACAGTTCAATGCACAGCGGAAGTCTAAAGTAAATATATTACAAACTGATTCGAAAGTAACATCAAATATTACAAACAGATTGTAAGATGGATCCACAGGCGGATCTTAAAACAGAAACATAAACACAGTTCAACAGACTTTAGACGTTTAGAACTTGCAAGATTCCCTATTAATGCCCTGAGCTCCCAGCCAATTTACGTACAGTACCTGTCACTTAACCTTTTTGGAAAATACGTCAGTTTACACTGGTAAATACAATTAACTGACTCTTTTGAAAATCTTTATGAAAATTGATTTAAATGCACAAGGCACAAAAATTCTTTTATAACTTGGGACAATTATATTAATAACAATCTTGTATCAGATTTACATGTTTGTCCAACATTTAGGGTCGGTGATTAAACAAACCGATCAAGATTAATCGACACACCACAAATATAACTCACAAGAAGTTACCTCACGAGTGAGTATATCTTTTACATACGCAACAGGAGGTGTTATGCCTACACCTTGTGCTTAAGTTGTGGCCATTTACACTTTTTAAATGAGCCAAGGATATCCAGGACACGGTTATTAACTCCCAATGTTATTTGTTATCAAGCAATTCTGATTAAAACGGGATTATGCAATTTAATCATCTCCGATTAAAAGGTTTCTACACCCGACCAAGCGGTATTTTTATAATACCGTATCCCAAGCCCGTATAACGAAAAATAAGTTAAAAGTATTTACCTGAGCTTAAAATGCAATTTATACTCAGCCGTATATTCTAATCAGTAAGCACAAGTACCTTTACTGGGGCTCTCAATCTGGAATGAAGGTTTTATTAACCTATTAGATTCCTAACGGGTCTTATTTAAGTTGTAACTTAGACCGGTTAGTTTTAAGGAAAGGTTTACGGTTCAAAACGCAAGATTAAGCGAAGACTGGATTAGAATGTGATTTAGACCCAACAAGTATGGAGACTTGTATAATATGGGTAAACTAAACACATTCTGAATTTTGAAGAGAAAAAGATAAGGTTTGACCCGTTTTTGGTTAATTCATGTAAACTAGTTGCATAAACCATACCGAACGCGTAAGATGCACAACGGGTAACCAAAAGAGTCATGAACATGTTTCACAAGTTAATATGCCTTAAATATGTTGTGATATCAGTAGGATACCTTCCATTATGCCCAAAACGAATTTAAAACCAATTTAAGCCCCGTAGGGGTATTTTGGTCATTTTTAATATTATAAAAGAGGTTAAATAGTAATCTGAGGTTCTGGTCTGAAATAATCAGTAGAAATATTTATTTTAATGAGTTATATCAGTAAGATATCATATATATGTGAAATTTATCATCTATGGCAAACTATGCACCGTAGGGGCATTTTGGTCATTTCACATAAGCTTTAAGGGTCAATTTTGGAAATCTGAGTTCAAAACTTTTATTTACTGTTAAAGTATAAAAATTTATTCATAACATCAGTAGGTATCAAGCTTTAGGTGCCTAATATGGTTTTAAACCATACTATGCGCCTAAATCGCATAAAAGTCGGTATTTGACGATATTCGGGTTGATTAAGGAAATCTGAGATTTTGATCAGCCTTTATAGTTTAAAATAACTTATTTATCATATAAAATCAGTGGAAAAAGGTTTGGTATGTAAAGGATGTGTAAAACTCATTTTATTAACGAAAAGGGTATTATCGTCAATTACCGAGTCTATGCGATAACTCTATGTTATGATCAGTTTAAAATTTTATAAAAAATTCCAAAAATCCCTAAATATTATATTACATCAGTGGGTAGAAAGTTTGGTGTCAAAATTTGGGTTTAAATAGGCTTTATGCCGAAAATGCCGTTTAATTAATAAAAAGCTTTCAATTTACGATATCGGGCATAACTCTTAATTTAGACCTCAAACTGATGTCAAATTTTTAGAACATGTTTATAAATCAATAATAAAGGTTTTTGTCCTCTCACATTTTCAAAGATCTTGTTTTAATATCAAAAGGGCATAACGGTCAACTTTTAAGCATATAACGGAAACATGCATATGAACTCTAATTCTAAAGGACCAAGTAGTATAACTTCAGGGGATTATACTAACATATAAAATGGTCACAAAGGAACCCTAAGGCATAATTAAACTAAGCTAATTCGGGTCAGAACTGAAAGTCAAAGCAAAAGTCAACTTTTGCGACTTTCGGTTGCGAACCGATTCTAAACTTAGAATTGTCGGGTTGAACATACTTAGGTATGTTCAATTAATATTTACCAAGTTATTAAAGTGACAAAACTGATTTTATAGCCTCTATATTATCAGTTATGAATTTTATTTAAAAACTGACCCGTTTGACTTTTATTTTAATTACTTTGACCCGACAATTAACTAAGTAAACATGGTAATTAGAAGGTGCCCTTTTAAGGGTTTAACACCTACCTAATTACGATCACGTAGCCATGTTCGTTGCGAACCATGGCTCGACCGTTCAAGGTTTAACTAAAAGTTAAAGTGTTTATCGTTAACGCTTGACTTTTCGGCTTTAAGAGCCAAACTAAATAACTAAGCATGAAAGGAACACTTACAAGTGGTCCTTAGGACTGAGATAAACTCAGAAGGAGGTTCCAATTGCTCAGGATCCTCAGATTTGAGAAGAGAGCAAGAAAGGAAGTGAATGTGCAAGTTATGAGCCAAAAACCCACACCTATTTATAGTGATTTAGGATTGCTAGGATGATGACAAGTGTTTGAGGGGGATAACAAGATCATAACAGGTGTAATACCAGCTTTCAAAACCATCAAAGACCCCTAGAATCAATTATGTGAGACAAGGAAGCAAAAGCAAGGCTGCACACCATTTTTTTGTTACTGGAAGTTGTATACGGACCGTATGGGTCCAGGTATACGGTCCGTAAGGACCAGTACAGCTCACAAATACTTTCTTTTGTTGACAAGTTTGGCCCCTGCACTTCTAAACTCTTCCGAAACGATGTTTTTAGCACACAAGGCCTTAAATTTCCAACATTAGGCACATCTAAGAGTATAACCAAGCATCATAAACTTCTCGATACGTTAAACGAGTCAGTCAGAGGCCTAGTTTGACATATTGATGCTTTTAATCCTTCAATTTGCGAATTTGCCCGTATCATCGCGAAATGGCGTAAAAGCCTTACGAAGTTAATAACAAGCATTCCCAAGAGTATAATGGAATATTACGACACTCCAGTTCACACCAGTTCGCTTAAATGGTCGCTCAAAGGTGTGATTTTAAATATTGACGCTTTTGGTCCTTCTAACGCACAAACTTGCGTGTATTTCCGCTTTATTGCGTCAAAGCCCTATGTTATCCATATTGGACATTCCCGAGAGTATTATCAAACAAAGAGAGTAACCCTTTACCCAAAAAAAAAGAGAGTATTATCAAACATTACGATGCTTCGGGTTCGTTGAAAGATCACTCAGAGGTAAGAATTAACATGTTGACACTTTTAACCCTTTTTAACGCACAAACTTGTGCGCATTGATGTTTATCGACATTAAAGCCCTAACTGGCCAATGTTTTGCATTCTCAAGAATACGATTAGATATAATAATGTTTCAGGTTCATTAAAAGGTCATTCAGAGGTATTATTAAACATGTTGACGTTTCTAACCCTGTACCGTGCAAATCTTTCGATTTATTATGCAAACGGTTTCGATAATCCAACAGGTGGCTTAATTTGAGAATACGAATATCATGAGAGGTTATTCAGAGACTTATTCTGAGCATGTAAACACTTCCAGTCCTTCCATAATCAAAGTTTTTGATCTTTCACAAAATTAGTCCCTTAAATTCAACGTTTGACTTTATTAGGGTTTATTACACGTGTCAATACATCATTGGACGTGCTTTTACGAGGTGTTACAAGTGGAGATGAAAATATGAAGAACATTGAAGGAAAAAGATCAAATGAAGAATATGTTGTGACTGCCTTAGATTTTCATTTTAAGGGATTTGAAGAAGTTTTCGAAAGCATCCAATCACGCATAGATGAGATCATTGAAGAATATCCAAATAGTGAAAATGTTCATAACAAAGTAAATGAATGGGTTTCATTGATTGAAAAATTCAACGATCAAGCTAAAAAGCACAAGAAAGTTAGTATTGATTCAACTCTGATCGAAACTCCATCAACATTTCTAAATTTGAGCCAAAATGAAGACACAGAAAATTAACTCATTTCATCTCCATTGACTGTAAAACGCAATGATGATGCTACAAAACGCAATGAAGATAACACAGTTGAAGACCAATCCTCAAATCCAGAAAAAATCATTGAGAAAGAACCTACATCAAGTCTACAAACACACATTGAAAACCCTTTAATGGTACAATCATCTTTTAGCGAAGAAACTCCATCATTAATGTTGGAGATAATCGAAAAGACAGATGAAGCAGAAAAAAAATCAAATCAAAAAAAAAATCAAAATGATGAGGTACCATCCTTTGATTTGAAAATTTCTCAATTGTCTTCAAATGTGGATGAAAATGAAGTGAAAGATGATACTACTTGCCACGCTACACAATCCGAAAATCAAACAGAATCTGAAAATAAAACAAGCGAAAAAGAAGTTGAAACTTCTATTCAAATTACTGGGATACAAACAATGTTTGATAGAATTGAAGAACAGAACACTGAGAAAGAAATCAGTAATCTAAATCAAAACACATCATTCCTCAACCCACAAGAAGATCCTTATAAAAGACCTGCAAAACCTGTTCAGGAAGAACAACCAACAACTGATATCAACAAAACAGAAGAAATAATCACAAAGATAGTACGACCAGATCGACAGAGAAATGTTGCAGAAGCATTATGTTCACCATACTATCAAAGACAAATAGCAATGAACGAAGCAAGAACGGCACACGAAAACAACATATCGGGATATGGTTTCCATGCAGAAGGAGAAATAACGTACAAAATCATTTATATACACTAACACTAAACAAAAAATCAAAATATTATAATTTAATTATTTTTTTACAGGGACACTCTCTTTGAAATTAAAGATCATGTATTTCTGTCGAGATATGCTGCAGAAACAATGAGGCCAGGATTGGAAATAACAGGAGAAGTAATCAACTGTTGGGCATATATTTTGAATGAACAAGAAAAAAGAAGATCGAAAGACAACAAAGCTCCAAGATTTTTCTGTACTATTCGAATGCTGGTAAGATCTATAAAACGCAATTTGTCTGTTTTATACAAATAATATATGTTTAATGATGTTTTTTGAAGTATGATTGAATAAAGTTATATAAAACGCAATTGTCAGTTTATTTGTTTCATAAAAAGCAATGTGTGGTTTGTTTGAATGTAGTTTTATAAAACGCAACTGTATGTTTTATTACCTTCGCTATTCTAGACATAGGTAGGCGGCAAAGACAAGGGATCTCTCTCACCTGGTCTGCCTACATAGCAAAAAAGTCTCGTGAAAAAGATAAGTGTAGAAAACCAATAAAAGAACCATGATGAGAAAATTCCAGCGTACGAGTAGAGGTTGTAGAAAAGTGAAAAAGAAAAAGAAAACAAAAAAGATCAGTATCATAGTACGTCGTCCTTCCCTGAAATGGAACTTTCATGCTGGAGCAAGAACTAGCATGAAAGTCGATCTATTACAACCAGCGCGGTTGTTCGTATTTCATTTTATTCTTCCAAGCCCTTCTTTCTTAGAAAGGCACTCACCGAGTTACTTACGGAATCTCAAATCTTGAGGCTGATTACGGCCCCTTTGATGAAAGGTAAGCGCAGGCTTTATCATTGAATGAAAAGAAAGAAAAAATGATAGCAGAGTTCACTGAGAACATAGAAAAAATTCTTTAAGGTGCAAAGCTAAAAAGCATAAACGATTTTAAAATTATCCTTGTCCCGATTCTCCATGTAGAGCATTTCTATGTGATCTCATTCAATCTTGAAGATAAAGAAATATTCATCATTGACAACAGTGCGAAAGCGGTCACAAATAAACAAAAATATGGGGATGTGCCTTTAAAGACAGTAAGTTTTCTGACTTATGCATTTAAAACACAATATAAACCACCTAATCTTTTTGTTTTTTTTTTTCTGTAGAGGAATGCTTTAGCATGTTACCTCAAATCTGTTGGTCATCAAAATGCAGATGATATAAAGGGCATAAAACCTGTTAGAATGGAGATGAAATGGAGGACAAAAAATAATGGCATTGACTGTGGAATATTCTGTAAGCGTCATATGGAATGTTATAACGGGGAAGAAGCCGAAAAATGGGATTGTGGGTTTCATGAGGAAGATGAAGAACCTGCAATTATCGACCAGGGTAAAACACATGTGAGCAAGCAGAAAGCACAACTTGAAGATTTAAGAAGAAAGTTTATCACAAAGATATTATTGCACGATATCAACGAACGCAAAGATTTTGTTATTGAGGATTCAAAGAAGTTTCGGAACCTCAGTGCAAAACTTAAAATACAATCTTATGACACTAGTTTAGAGAGGATTAAAGAGAGGCTTGCTCTTGCTGGTTTACTTTGATTTAGATATGCTACTTATTATAAAACGCAATATTTTGTCTTTTATTCTAATTTATCATATAACGCATTATTTTGTTTGTATATTTTGTTTAAAACATATGATTAGAGTTTAAAATGCTTCTTATTGTTTGTTATTTTAAAACGCAATGCAATGTCTTTATTTTTCAATTATCATCATATAACGCAATGCATCAAGATTTGATTGATATTTTTAATATTTGTACAATTTATCAATAAAATTTTTAAATAATATGTTTAAAAGAAAGGGTACATATATATTGAAATGCTATTATACTAAAAGGCAATATTTTATTTTATACACTTGTTTTCTTTTTTGTCATATTATAAAACGCAACATTTTAATAATATACTATAAGTCAACATTGTCTCTTTATTTGTTGTTTGACTTATGTTATTTATTCTAAAACGCAATAAAAACAGTTTCCTAATTATTCATGTCCAAAACATATAACGCAATACATCTTTATAACGCAATAAATGTTTTTTACTGTTTTTATAACCCATAAAAAAATAAAGGCTTAATGACAATTATGACAATAAAAAAATTACTAATTTATATTCTTTCTAAAACGCAATGTTATAAAATAAAATAATAATAAATGAGGAAATGATAAGACGAAAAAAAACTGACTGCTTAATGACAAAAGAAATTAATAAGACAAAAAGCCTTAAAAAGCCTTTTGGATTCCTGATAACTGATAAAATACTGTATGATTGAACAATCAATTCAAAGAAAAAACTAAAAATATAATCATTTTTTATTATTACGACACTTGATACCAATCCCTCTACAAATCCATTATATAAGAACAAAAACCCTAAATTATATTCACATTCCTCATACACCAAAATACCCAACCACAACCACAAACACAAACAAAAAACCCTAAATAGCTAATCAACAACTCTCAGTTTGGTGGGTTAAAAGAGAACAAATCGTTCTTCAATTCCTTGATGGCAAAAAAATAAGATACCATTCCATTGCGTCTGTTCTTCAAAACTGCAATGAGAATGTGTTGAGAAGGATGAATGAAACAGGAATACCACCTGCTTGTTACACAAACCAGACAGCAGCACTATTCACAATTCTACACAAAAGATATGGAAATCCGAATCAAACTGCAGTTAATGAAACCCATGTTACATCTTGGGAGTTCATAGAGGAAACTTTCAAAGTTTCAGTGACTTGGGACGATGGTGAGGTAGAGATATACGACCCAAAGGACATATCTTCCAGTGAGGATATATCCTTTTTGAAGCAGTTATCTGAAATACCTATCATCAACAACTCTGGAAGCAAATTTGCAGAGAAGCTTCAAAAGGTAGTAGTCTCACAGGTTGAACTTTGGACGGAATCTGAAAATGATGAGGAAATTCCTAATGGAAGCTTAGGGTACTCATCTGAAGAAGAAACAAACTTTGATCCATGAATCTAATCTTGCTTGTAATTTTTATTTAGTTTTGTGGTTTGTAATCATCATCTTTGTTTTAAACTTTCATCATCTATAAAACGCAATATTTAAGATATCCATTTGCTGTTCATTTTTAATTTGATCTGTGTTATCATAAAACGCAATATTTATAGGGTACCATTGCATTATAATGTTGTCTGTATAAAACGCAATAACAATAGACTGTTGTTATCATAAAACGCAATTAACCAAAAAATAGCTGATATTTATGTAGGATATCACCAAACGCAATAACAAAAAGAGCTTAAACCTATACATCATAAAACGCAATAAAAAAAAATTCTTTTTATTCTATCAGAATTTTTATACATACTTACATTGTATTGCTAAAACCTATAGCATTAAAAGAAACCTCGTCTTTACATGTGCGACTGTTATGTCCTTTTCCACCACATACACGACACGATTTCTGGATCTTTGATGATTTCTGAATTGCAATCTCACGATTAGACTTAATCCTTTTTTGTACACCGCATCCTTTTGTCCTTATTTTTATCGGTACACGAATCCTAGCATCCGACTTTTCTATGTTCCCTCCAATATCAGCAAACCTATCTTTGCGACTAGGAGGTGGCGCAGCAACCATAACCTCATCCGCTTTATCAATATAAGCTTTAATATGATCTCTGTAACGACACAACTCATCTAAATCCCCAACCAACCTATTAACCACATATTTATTTGCTACAACGATTTCTCTAAAAACTTTATCAATTTCACTATTCCTACCAATTTCATCAAACCAAATATTGCAATGAATTGAGCCATTCGAAACAACATCTCTCATCCATCTTCTAAGAACATATCTTCTAGGAAACTCAGTTATATCATCATACCGTAGAACATAAAATATATGCCGGCACAATATACCAAATTGTTCAAACCGTTTGCAAGTACAACTTATACTTAAACCATCTTCTTGTTTATTGTATTCAACCTGTAAATAAAATTAAAAACGCAATGAATAATAAATATAATAAAGAAATTTAGTATATGATCATATAATGTTAAAACGCAATAAACTTAATGATAAAACGCAACAAATGGTGGAAAAAAATAAAACGCAATAAATGTTTAAAACAATATTAATTTAAAAAAAATACCTTGAATAAAGATGTGTATGGCTGTTTGAAATCCTTTATTTCAAAATATTGAACATCACCCACAGTATCATGAGACTTTGACATACACTTTGTAATGGCAGCATCAATTTCAATCTGAATATCTTTAAAAATTGTTTTGGTATATATTTCTGATGCTTGTTTCTCCAATATAAAGTCACTCCAGGTCTTAAACTGAATATACCTTGTATCATGATCATTCTTCCTATGCTCATGCCTTTGAATATCCATTGCAGTCTCAAAATGAGAGAAAAATTCAACAAGTGTACATCTTGGATTGCAAATCTGACCAAAGAAGTAATTCTCGCTTTCACATCTAGACGTAGTACGCATACGGCCAGCCAAATTCTCTCCATGGTAATAAGAAGGAATCCAATCAAATCGAAGATCGTACATATCTTTTAACCACTCATGATTTTCCAATCCAAAAGTAGACATTATTGAATGCCACTCAGTTTCAAAATCTTCTGGAATAATAGTATCATTCCAAACAACACGAGTCATTCTTGTATTAAAGTCAATATTGGATGACAAAACAGGACCAACCTGTATAAAAAGCAATAAAATTATTAAACATAAAACACAATAATTTAAACTATATAAAGAGTTACAGTTTATAATATCATAACATGTTTTCATTTATTCTTCTAATAAAACGCAATATTATGAAAATGATAAAACTAATACATTATTGATAAAACGCAATTGTGTTGTTATATTAAAACGCAATTATATTGATAAAAATGTTTGGGGATCTTATTGTATAATACACAAAACCCAACAAAAAAAAACCTATATAAAAATTGCAGTCTAATAGATCATAAAACGCAGTTTAATACCTTTGTCTTCAATTTCTCCCATATTTGCCACATATATAACCTATGTCTACTTCTTGAAAGAACATCCTTAATAGCTCTCTTCATTGCGGCATCTTGATCAGTAACCACAACTTTAGGCTCATTTCCAAAAGCATTAACAAAGCACCTTAAAAGCCATCGATAAGAATCTGCAGTCTCAAAACCAAGTAATGCACCACCAAATGTGACATTCCTAAAATGATTATCAATCCCAGTAAATGGTACAAAAACCAAATTATATCTACATAAAACAAATTAAAAAAGCATTAGAAAACAAGAAGAAAAAAGGAGTATAAAACGCAATAGGATATATAACGCAATAAATGAAAAAAACTTACTTGTTTGATTTATAAGTAGCATCAAAACCTACTATGTCACCAAATACTGTATAATTTGTTTTTGATTGCTCATCAGCCCAGAAAAGTCCTTTCAATCTTCTATCATCACCAATAACATAATCACATGTGAAACCAGGAGAACATTCTTTCTTCCTAATAAGACGCCTAACTACCATTTCTGCATCATACTCTCCTATGTAAAGATTCAAATCCCTTCTATAGTTCTTACAATCAACTTTACTAGCACCAACTTCACCAAAACCACCATACATTGTTTTCATAATATTGAATGATTTAACAGGTCCAATATTGATTGCAAACAATCCATATATAAAACTTTCTTTAACATAATCAATACTTCTGGCAGCAGGTAAGAAATGAATATCTTCATCTTCAACAAAGATATGATTATGTTCTTCTTCAAAGTAGTAGATTTTAAACATATTATTGTTCTCTAATATTAATTTCACATGAGCATTGCATCCAACTCTTTTTGAACCTCTATTACGTCTAACAATCTTTTTACTATTCTCATCAACTGAACCAGAATCTATTTCTTTGCTAACATGAAATCCTTCTTTTGAGCACACAAAATATCTTGTTTTCACTAAACCACCACCATTTTTCCAAGAGGTATTTTTTCTTGCAGAAAAACCTGTAGCAAGTGCATATCTCTGATAAAACGCAAAAGCCTCGTCAAATGATTTAAAAAACATTCCAACAGAAGGTCTAATGGATCCACTGACTTTAGGTTTGTAAAACTTTCTTCAAGCATACACGTTCCTCCCATTTGGAAATGTGATCTGAAACAATTAACAAATAAATATAAAACGCAATACCTCTTATATAATCATGTTTTTAGAGTTAATCTTAAAATTTGTAATTCAAAATTGAAAAAATACAAACCTTTAAAGTTACAATCATCTGATGTGGTTAAAATCATAAAACGCAATAAGTTCAGTAAAACGCAACAAATGATAAACAAACAAAACAAATGTATAAAACAATAAAAAAATGTTAAATTGTACATCAGTGACAGTTATGTGCTTTATATTAGAACAATTACGAATTTAGAGTTTGTATGCATATAATTTGAATAAAACTATAAAACGCAACAAGTTCATTAAAACGCAATAACTGATGAACAAACAAAACGAACAAATTAAGTTAAATTATACTACAATAACAATAAAAAATATAAAAAATCAAATATTAATAACAGAAAGACGAATTATTAAACGTAAAACATTGAAAATTGGCAAAATAACAAAACGTTACTCAAAATTGAAGCTAAACTTACCAACAGAGTCTGCAGAAGACATTGACGTTATCGAATTGACAAACGAAACAAGAGAAGAGAAGATTATTGCTTGAAAAAAAGGTGAATTTGCGATCGATTGCGATTTAGGGTTAAGGAATCTCAATTCTGTTATGAAATTGACGAACTAAAGAGAAGAGGTAACAAAATCTAGTATAGTTAGAAAGAAGATATGATAATGTAAAATGACGAAAATGCCCACGCGTCCAAAATTTTAAAAATAACAGATGAACGGCTAAGATTGCTTCCTATACTTCCTAGCGAATATAAACTTCCTAATTGATCCCCACCCATATTATTAATTTATGAGGTTAGCATGGTATATGCTTCACTGTTATGTTAATTTGTATTATTTACTCAAATATATTAATTATTAAAAATGTTGAGTTAAGTAAAACATTTCTTAAGAGTATAATTTAATTAAAAAACTTAAAACATTCCTTTTTAAGAGTATAATTTAATTAAAAAACTTAAAATATTCCTTAAGTTTTTATCATATTGCTAAAAGAAAAAAATATTGTAGAAATGTATCTTTAAAAGAATAAATTTTGATTATAAAAGTTTATAACAATGGTTAAGTTTTTATCATGTAGGCCAAAAGAAGAAAAATACATAAAAAAGGAAGGGGCCATTTAAAGAACAACGATCAAACCTCATGAACTTTTGACTTGACCCGATTCAACCTGAACAGAACTGAAAAAAATTATTATATAGCGATAAACAACTAGTTCCCTATAAATTTTTGCACCCTATAAAAAAAAAATTCGGATCCGTCACTGCTCATAATAATGATAACCGATAATGTTAGTCTTTTTTCTTCTATATTTAAGTGTATTCATCATCTACCATATCAAGAATTTCAGTTTTTTTTTTTTTTTTTTCACAAAAAGATACTATATCTTTCAAACTAAGTAAATAAACTAAAATTACCACTTAATTTAGTTTAGATAATGTGCTACGATGCTTTTGACTTCAAATATTTCAAGATGTAAACTTTTCCAGCAAATAATAATCATTTATACAAGAATTAAATAATATTAGTGTTTACACAAGGATAATACAATATTAATGTGCACATGATATGTAGTTTCCCAATATCATTTATGGAAGGATCATTGAACCAACTAGGATTATTAAAAAATCCCAACCCAAGTCACAAGGGGCTTCTATAAAACAAAAGACCGGACATAAGGGTCGAATCTGCAACCTTTTTGTTTGTTAACAAGAGATTTACCATTGCCTAGTTTTACCTTTAATACTATGGTGTCCAACTAATTATTTTCATAGGGTCCTGCAAAAATTTAACATACTGAGTACTAAATTTTTAGAAAACATTAAGGTCTGAAGAGCCTCACTTGCTCTATGTAGGCCCACCCATGAACACACCTAATTGTGCGAATATTGCAAGCAATGAAATGATACAAGATCATGTGAACACTTAAAGATATGTATTTCAGACAAGTGTTTATTTAAAAAAGATAAGTTTCACCTGTTGGCCAATAATAATCTCAACTTTAAAAATTCTCTCCAATAATCCCAACTTGTAAAAGTTTGGCCGCCATTAATCCTTTTCTAACATATGTGCACTTAAATCAATTCAAGAGTCTCTAGGTGTAATTGAATCCATTGAGGAGACCAAATTCTTATATCTTTGAAAAGGATCAATGGTGGCCAAACTTTTACAAGTTGGGATTATTGGAGGGAATTTTTAAAGTTGGGATTATTGTCGGCCAACAGGTGAAACTTAGGATTATTAAAATCCAATAATCCTTTAAAAAGAGTTGTTTTGCTTACTTTTTAACATTTGAACACTGTGAAATAAAATTTTCACTAAAAGCCAATGATCTCTAGATTAAGTGGTGAAAGACTTATATTTTTCTTGGGAGATGCAGCTTCAACTTCCATTTGTTGTAGAGTGAGACACTAGTGGACAATGATAGAAGATCCAGAGAAACCTGGGTTCAATCCTTAAGCCAAACGGGTTTTACCAGTAATTTCACCGTCATGCCTATGGGCGGATGGGTTACCAGGTTTTCCCTGGAATTTGTGGTTGACTCGGATTGCTCTCGGAGTACTCCGTTTGGTCCAGTGGGTGACCCGAAAATGCTCGAAGATTAATTCTGTTGGCCGTTAAAAAGAAGAATTTCACTGAGTCTTGTAATTACCAACAATTACTGGCCAGAGTAATTAATAGTTACCCCGATAAACTTTTTAATTTCTTTAGACGTTGACTTAGCGAAGTTAGGCTTTATTTATATAAATCATGAAGTGCACGCTCAAATGATCACACCACTCGATCAAGGCCTTTCTGTTTTCATTCATTCAAACATTCATAATATCGCTTGCTTGCTCAATCCCCCTGATCTGAAGCAGAGGTATTATCGATTGCACTCATCTTGTGTAGTCATGACATCAAACAATTAGTTATACTGATCTCTACTGATTAATGGAATATATCGCTGCGCAGATGACCAAGCAAACAGATGTCCAATTACCGTCAATCAATGAGAACAAACCCTCAGGCCAACACCCAATCAACATACAGGGTGCTTCAAGTTCGTGGACACAACCACCACCGCTAAAGCTAGCTTGTTCAGATCTAATTAATGGTAATTTCTATAAAATCTATCGTAGAAAGTAATTCCTATGCACTGACCGATATTGGGCTCCAAATTTTTACTAGTTTAGCCAACAATAGATGTAAGAAATTTATTTGACATGAGAGTACATTAAAAGGGGCCAGGGCTGTCATGCGAATACCAAAGTTCCTAGCAACACAGAGGCAAGTGGAACCAAGAGATTGTCATCGAGCTTGGCGCAAATTGGGTGAGACTCGACGAGTGCACTCACGAGAGAAACCACCAAGAAACCAAGCACCATTTTGAAACTTGAACGGACATAGCCAAACATGGAAAAATAGTACATGTACCTATACATACATACATACATATAACCAACCATCATAACCCGAATTGTAAGAGGAGGAGGAGGAGGAGAGGGCAAAATGAATGAATACCCGACAGAGACGGTGAAACCAGCTGTAGCCATGGCAATTGAGCCGGCAAATGATTTATCTTTATTATAAGGAATCTTTTTCTTTCCAAACCGCCTCCCGATAATATCAGCAATACCTGTATTGTATGTATACATACACTAGTAAGAGTAGTAAGGACAAAAATAAGCCCATTAAGAAGCTGAATAAGGGGGTGTTTCGCCTAGCTTTTTTAACAAAGTTTATAGCTTTTTTAGTGATTTTTTTTTTTTTACAAAATAATCTTAACTTGTTTTTGGTTTAACTTTTTAAGCTATGTTTATTAGCTTATATAAGCTAATTTGAAGATGGTTTTTTAGCTTATTTGAAGAATGATAGAAAATAAGCTATAAGCTAATCCAAACACTTAAAAAGAGCTTATCAAGTGGGTGTTTGGGTTAGCTTATTTTGGAGCAACTTATAACTTATTGACTTATAAAAGTTAATAAATTGTTTTTATAGTGTTTGGTTTAACTTATTTAAGTTGTTTTTATGTGTGAAAAAAGTTGTTTTTGATAAGTTAGAAATTCTAACTTATAACTTATGACTTATATAAGGGGATACAGAGTGGGCGGCAAAGGGGATCGGCAAAGGCAGTTTGCCGCGCGGGAACACCGCCGCCTACCCACCTTTGCCGCAATGTGAAGTGAGGGATCGGTGACAGGTTGCCGAACGGTGAAGGGAGGGAAGGTGTGTGTGGTGGGGTCCATGTCATCTCAACCAATCACACTTTTTTCCTTTTTTTAAATAGTTTACCAATTCATGAAGTGTCTAACCATTGCCAATACTTTTGAGCATAGCTTAAACACTTTTCATTGAATGACATGACACACTCTCATTATGGTTGATTTTGAAGTTTACCACTTTCAAGTGTCTAACCATTCCCTACACCTAAGTTAATAAGTTGTTTTTTAGAAGGAATCCCAAACACCCCCCAAATGATAAAAAAATAAGCTATAATAGGTACTTTAAAATTTAAGTATAAGCCAAAAAAATAAAAGCTTGGCCAAACACCCCCAAAGAAGAAGGATTACCGTCTCCAGCACAGAGGTTGCAAATTCCGGCGATGGCAACCGGGGACGTTCTCCAGTAGATTGCACAACACAGAGTGATTGTAATAGCATAGTACATAGGGCCCTTAATAAGCTCCCTGGTAACAAACAACTCAACATCTGTTCTCATAGCTACTTATTTATAAATCAAAACAACAACCTGTAGTCTCCAAATCTGCTCATAGACTTGACGGTAGCCTCGTCTTTAACAATTCCGAGTCCTATGAGAAGCACTTTCACTATGTTGACACCAGGAACCAGAGCTGCCATCGCTGCTCCTTGAATGCCCGAACTAAACCAATGTAAGAAGATGGACATGAGTGAGTGTAAATAAATACCCTTTGGTTCAGTTCAGTTTGTTACCTGAAGAGAGGCCAGAATAACATGAATCCCAGTCCAAATGTTATATGCAAAAGTTTCCTGTTTAGCTTCTGATAACCCAAGAAGAATTATTACTTTGACTTGGAAAGTCTCCTCGATATAATAAAAGTAAAGTACCTGCTTGAAAACCGCTCTTTTTGCAGTTTCTTCAAATAATCGAAGCAACCCCAAGGCATAACAGCTGGTCAAAGCCAAGGCGCAAAGATCTCCGGCGAGGGGCAACAACATGTTTGCTGCACACTTGGAGCTGAATCAGAACAATGACAATATATTATGGGTGGTTTTTAGAATAAGTAGATTTCCCTAACCTAACCTAACCTAACCTAACCTTTTTCACTTCGGCACTTCAAAACTGTGTTATTTGGTTTGGTAGTCAAAATGCTACAACATAACATATATTTATGTTTTTGTCAACAATGGCTGACATATAGAGATAACGACCAGGATATTCACACACGCTTTTTTATTTCAACACCCCATAAAGCGTCACGCTTTGTCCAAAGCGCGGCATTTATGGTTCTTTTACAAACAAAAGGTGATGTGACTGTGATACAAGGTTATATTTTGTACGAGGTTGTCAGATGTGTCACGTGTAACCTTAAACGTCCTGTTTTTGCCAAAGCGCGGCGCTTCGATCCCAAATTCTGGTGCTTTTAAGAGGCTGACCATGCATTCGATATTCATTCAAAATTCGAAAATCGCAAACCGTGTTTCATTCTTTCAGGTGTTTTGTTGTTTTAGTGGTGTTTTTTCAAAATACGATGTTGTGGTTTAGCAACTACATTTTCGGTGAATACTCTAACGAGTCCGTTGTTCCAGATTCTTACGATGGAACCGCTATTTCTGCCTCGTACGATAAACATTCCAACACGAGGGAGGAGGAGGTTGTATCTGGCGTTCGTTATCGTGACAATATGGTGCAGCTGGACTTGAATATCCCTGTGGAAGACTCGTACGCACAACACGGCTATTCGGATTACGGATACACAGGTGAACCATATCCTCAGGCTGAAGATCCGTACGGTCAGCCAAACTATCCCGACCACGGTTAATGTGGTGAGCAGAGCTATGTACAACAAGACTATCCCGACCACGGTTACGGTGGTGAGCGGAGCTATGTACAGCAAGACTATTCCAACCAGGGAGAGGGTGGTGAGCAGTATGAGAAAGGCTCTTACCCAATTATATTTTTTTTATACAAACCAGACCTTTTTGTTATGTGATGAGTTGGTGGATTGGGTACAGAAGACGGGAAAGGACAACGGCTACGTCATTGTGATTAAAAGGTCGAATAAAAGAGGAAGTAATTTCAAGGTTTGGTTTCAATGCAGTCTTGGTGAGGAGTACAAGAGTGTAGCAATAGTGAGGAAAACAGATAGCAAGAAAATAGGTTGTCCGTTTGAGTTGATAGGGTTTACGGAATCAAAGGGAAGTGTTTGGAGGATAGAGGTGTAACACCCCGAAAACGGGTTTGGTAATCAAACCACGTTAATACTACTGGACGGGTAAAATACAGTTAGTGGTAAAACTTACCCGGTAAATTTTAGGATTTAAATAAATAAATCTAATATTTATTAAAAGGATGAGAAATACTTTGAGAAAGCAAAATATATAAAAGGCCCGAGATTTAACGGGACTTAAAATGAAACGGGTTGTAAACAAGATAAAGTAACTAGAAAATAAATAACCTAGTACAAGTCTTGTAATTAAATGAAAGAACAAAATATCAAGTTATAAACCAAACTAAAGTTGAGGGGCCTAAAGGGTGTAAATTGAAACTAATACTATTAAAACAAAAATTAAAACTCAAAACCCACTTAGGGGCGTGGGTGGAGGTCGAACCAGGCAAGGGGAAGGCGACCAGGGTTCTTCAAAACCCAAGCTTCCACAAATCTCATAAATTGAGGGTTCAAATCTGATAAAAAACGAAATCCGAGCTAAGATTAATGATCCCCATTGCAAGGAGATCATAAGGTATGTAAAATTTGACAAAAACCCTCTACTTGAAATTCTCATGAATTTAGAGAACTTGAAATCTGATGATGCATGTGTGATTTGTAGATGAATTAGGAACATTAAAACGTCTAGGAGCAAACCCTAGACAAGTACATGTTGAAATTATGCTAATTCTAGTGAAATCCATGGTCACCATTGTAGGTGATTAGTGGGTTATGTAGAACTTGATAAACACTAGGAAATTTGGGGTTTATTCTAGTGTAAATTGACATATGTAAAGTTATTTCAGAATTTTAAAGGCAAATATTTGTGTTAGATAGTTTGATTGATGAAAATTCGGGTTATATGACAAGTTGTGAGCTTGTTAATGAATTATTTAAAATTATGCCCTCAAGGTGTTTGTATAAATGCCTCAAAGAAGACTTAAACCTGAAATTTAAAGTTAAAACGCATAATTAGGATGATATGGCAAATTGTGCGTTAAGACTTATAAAAAGGGTTCTAAACGGATTGTGAATTGAACTCTTTAGGAGAGGAATCCGGATCGTCAAGTGGACAAGCCGGTGGGAAATACGCGTTTGAAAAGGATGCTTAAAAGGTACGTAACCGCGATTTCGTTACGTTATGTTTGATTTCGTATTTTCGCTAGTAGACTTTAAATTAGCATAATACATGATATTTGCATTTAGTTGAAATGACAAAGATCACTAGGTAAATAAACGGGTCAAAAGGTGAAAGTATCACCCTTGACAATATTGACTAATGGTTTGTCGAGTTACATGTTTATAGGAATAAATATCAAATGGATACGCACATCGCTATTGTTTAGCGGCTACTAAGGCAAGGTATTGAAACGGGTCAATATATTGATCCGAGTCAGGTATGTATAATGATACAACTCATCATGTAGAACTTGAGATTCTATAAGAGTTAGTCAAGGTTCAAGTATAGTTATTCGGTTATCTTTTAGGTAAACCGAATAAATTGAGTTACGGTTATGGTGTTTTAGAAGCACATGGGTTTATAAACAAGGTTATAGTTAAAAGGTCGGATTTTGGGTCAAACAAGTATTTAAAAGTTCCTTGTAGTAAAAGAAGGATGAAAATTGACCAAATTGCCCTTATAGGCTAATTCGAACGAACGATCCTTAAAAGGAGTTCGGAAACGAGTTTTATGATTAAATAAATGCTTAGAATAAGAAAAGATAGTGAAAGATGTAAATTCTTGGGTCAAATGACTTTATATAGGTCCTTGCCGTAAAATGATAATCCGAGGGGTGAAACTCGGAACGTATATATATCCACATTAAATCTAACACACATATAGTTGTGGTGGAAGATTACTTGGTAAGCAATGTAGGAATAAGATGCTAGAAATGTATGAAAGCGAGTTCAGGTTCTAAAGTGCTTAAATACCCTTAACGGGTCAAAATAAGCATACGAGCGAAAACGTACCTAAATTGTGTAAGAAACCTATGATTAGAACCTAACATGGTAGATAACATTAATTTGAAGAGGTGCATGGGGAATAAGGATTAAACAAATATGTTGTTTGATAAAATACATAAACGGGTTAAAAGTCGGTAAAACGGCAAGAAGTCGAAGGCTTAGAAGTCTCAAAATCTATTATCTAGGATGTTGGATTTTAACTCCATATGATGGAGGATCAAATTACAATCACGTAGGAAGAAACGGTAGGTCAAACGGACAAACGGATTGAAAGATACGAAAGTTTTCGTGTCAAAAACGGCAAAAAGGGAAGGGGCTGATACAGGGGCCACCGTAACTTACGGTGGGAACCGTAAGTTACGGTGGGGCAGAAATCATTACGGTAGATACCTCCTGAGTTACGGTGGGGGCTTTGTAAACCAAGGGCCACCGTAACTTACGGTACCCACCGTAAGTTACGGTGGAGGCCAGATTCGAGTTCTTGTTTCGGAAATCAAGATATAAATGTTGGAATTTCCTGATTTTTTTTAATTCAATTATTCGACCCAATCTTCCTTGTTGTATTAGTTATGTAACTATCAAAACTGACTTTTAAGTTGGTTTTGAATACAGGTGAATGTTGAGAGCCCGGATGAAGATCAAGCGACGAGCAAGAACCGAACACGCGTTAAATGAAGCTTCCGCAAGTTGTTTCGTCGTTATTCTAAAACGGCGAATTAAATCATATTATGTTATATCACTTTAAATTGTAAAAGTTTTTAATAAACCAGTATTTTAGCATGAATGTTTAAATATAAATACTAAGTAATTGCGATTATTTACGAAAATCGCATAAATAAAATTTATGGTTGTTACAAGTTGGTATCAGAGCCTTGGTTTAAGAGATTCAAGTATGGTGGGAAAACTATGCTTGGACTTAAACCTTATGCTCTTGATAAAGATTGGTGTTCGGTTCAAGGCTTGATCGCAAATCCGGTAAGTACAAGTATGTCAATGATTTAGAATGATTAAAGTGTCGAGATCAACTTACAGGGTTATCGCGTGATACACGTTACCCCAGTCACATCGATAAATGATAGATACAGTTAATGAATTATGTGCGTTGACACGTACAGTAAAAAGCCTTGTATTACAATACGGGCGTTTATTAATGTCGAAATTACTAACTTTTGTAAATATTAGTTGAAGGACAACCGCATCTGAAGATGACGCGAGTTGAACAAATTAGGGATATGACAGTGGAACGGTCCGAGGTATGACAAGCAGAGCATACTTATTAAGGAACTAAATCGCGTGACGATCGTGAACAAAGTTAGCGGCAAGAGAAGCCCGTTAGAACAAGCATTACCAGGTGCACGCTTTTAAATTAATCGCACAAAGTAGTAATATGCAACTAACACGTAGGGAATAACGGTTGCATATATCTGATAAAACCTGAATAGGATATCTATTCAGGATGATGTTTCTAAGAAAAGTTTAATAGAAACATGTGCTATTCACGATGATGAATAACAAGGAAATAATAAGATTAGTTCATATGGAAACTTGGACGGGGGGTAATTATCCAAGTGGGAAACTCTCAATATAACGCTATTGAGAAAGGTAGCGATCACATTAACGAATGTGATTATATAATAGTTCGATAGAAAAGAAAAACATTTTATATGTTCGAATGTAAAACTAGTAAAACTAATGATTGTTGTTTTGCAATTAAATAAAGTTTTACTAAATGAAATTACAAGTATGAACTAAATAGAGGCATTACTTACATAGGGGGTGATGTGAAAGCTATAAAAAGGTCATGTGTGTCATGTGATGATCGCTTACTCTGGCCAAGTAAGTAGTGGCATATGATACCATGAACTTCTTGTAGCAGACACATTTACGTCCGATGTAGTAAGGGCGGGATGGATGGGACTAACTTAAAAGGTACCCAAATAAACCAAATAAGCAAGACGTTTGATAATAAACGTAGACGCAAGTCGGATGACAGAAGCGTATTACGTTAGAGTAAAGAGCCCGAGAGAAGGGACAAGGATCAAAGTAAGAGGAAATACAGACCAACTAATGAGAATGCTAAGGCATAAAGATAAAATTTGACAGTCATAAGTGATGAAAATTCACACAGACAATTCAAAGGGGTAGAATAAAAGATAAAGGACTTGATTGAATAAAAGCGATGGATCTCGCTAAGACGACCAAATAAATTAAAATAACGTCTAAAACCATATAAGAATGATTACTTGAAAATGACCTTGGTAAAGATACCCGATTGATGGGTAGGACTTTGAAAGCATGCGTAAACCAAGAGACGGGTACGCGAAATAGAAAGTCAAAGGACTCGGATTAAGAGTTATGACTAAAAGACGATGAGAAATTGCAAACAGAAATTTTGATAACTATGTTCAACTAATCTAAAGTTGAACGGATTGAATAAAGAATGAAGTGTGATGTTCGTGAGTAATGAAATCTCACACAAATAAATCAAACGAGATAAATAAAATATAAAAGCTCGGTAGTTCAAGTAAGCGCAAATCGAATAATGGAAGCACGAAATAACAAAGAACCCGGGTAACGGGTCGTAGAGAAGTATAATTATGAACCAGGGAAACGGTGAGCGTAGAACAAACCGACGTGTAAATGACGTAAAGAGTCATAAAGTCGGAAGATTAGTCCAAGAGTAAACGAACGAAGCTTTAGACTACGGTCAAGGCCAACTAAAGTTCAAAAACAAAAATAAACAATTCCAAACATAATAAAAGATGCTTTGAAGCTATATATGTATATATACATTTGAATATAAACATGGATAAAAGACGATCTACGGGATCATCCTAACCTACGGGATCATAAATAGTGTTAAAGTCTACGGGACCAAAAAGACCTTCGGGTCACAAATAGAAAGAATCGAATTGTAAAGGTCTTACCTTAGAAAGGGAAAAAAGGTGAAAATCTGAATAAATAGCCTACGAGGCTAAGGGAAAGAACCTACGGGTCATAGGGGTTAAGCTTGGGAAATTGTTATAATTCCCTGCATTAAATAATAACGAAAAGGACTAGATTCTCGGAAGTAACATTCCTAGAAGCGGGAGAAAGATGTACGACAAGGAGGAAACGTAAACTAAGAATTTAGTTTTTAGTCAAAAGTAACGTTTTAAACAAAACATAAGAGGTATGGGGTGACTTAGAGAATTTTAAACACACATAAGGCCGGTGATGGCAAATAGCATACCCGGGTAACGGGGTATGAAGTAACCGGTGACAAACAAGTCTAACCGCCAAAATGAATAAACAATAAAGATAATGGATACAAGCAGAAAAGTAACGGCCTGCGAGGCCTTACACACGAAAGACTTACATGTCAATATAAATGGAAATGTTAGATCGAAAGGAATGAATGAATGCCTTGAAAAACGAAACTAAGTACGTTTAATCCAAATTAAAGGAACTATGTAAACAAGGTTTCGAGGATGAAACCTCTTTAAGGGGGGTAGACTTGTAACACCCCGAAAATGGGTTTGGTAATCAAACCACGTTAATACTACTGGACGGGTAAAATACAGTTAGTGGTAAAACTTACCCGGTAAATTTTAGGATTTAAATAAATAAATCTAATATTTATTAAAAGGATGAGAAATACTTTGAGAAAGCAAAGTATATAAAAGGCCCGAGATTTAGCGGGACTTAAAATAAAACGGGATGTAAACAAGATAAAGTAACTAGAAAATAAATAACCTAGTACAAGTCTTGTAATTAAATGAAAGAACAAAATATCAAGTTATAAACCAAACTAAAGTTGAGGGGCCTAAAGGGTGTAAATTGAAACTAATACTATTAAAACAAAAATTAAAACTCAAAACCCACTTAGGGGCGTGGGTGGAGGTCGAACCAGGCAAGGGGAAGGCGACCAGGGTTCTTCAAAACCCAAGCTTCCACAAATCTCATAAATTGAGGGTTCAAATCTGATCAAAAACGAAATCCGAGCTAAGATTAATGATCCCCATTGCAAGGAGATCATAAGGTATGTAAAATTTGACAAAAACCCTCTACTTGAAATTCTCATGAATTTAGAGAACTTGAAATCTGATGATGCATGTGTGATTTGTAGATGAATTAGGAACATTAAAACGTCTAGGAGCAAACCCTAGACAAGTACATGTTGAAATTATGCTAATTCTAGTGAAATCCATGGTCACCATTGTAGGTGATTAGTGGGTTATGTAGAACTTGATAAACACTAGGAAATTTGGGGTTTATTCTAGTGTAAACTGACATATGTAAAGTTATTTCAGAATTTTAAAGGCAAATATTTGTGTTAGATAGTTTGATTGATGAAAATTCGGGTTATATGACAAGTTGTGAGCTTGTTAATGAATTATTTAAAATTCTGCCCTCAAGGTGTTTGTATAAATGCCTCAAAGAAGACTTAAACCTGAAATTTAAAGTTAAAACGCATAATTAGGATGATATGGCAAATTGTGCGTTAAGACTTATAAAAAGGGTTCTAAACGGATTGTGAATTGAACTCCTTAGGAGAGGAATCCGGATCGTCAAGTGGACAAGCCGGTGGGAAATACGCGTTTGAAAAAGGATGCTTAAAAGGTACGTAACCGCGATTTCGTTACATTATGTTTGGTTTCGTATTTTCGCTAGTAGACTTTAAATTAGCATAATACATGATATTTGCATTTAGTTGAAGTGACAAAGATCACTAGGTAAATAAACGGGTCAAAAGGTGAAAGTATCACCCTTGACAATATTGACTAATGGTTTGTCGAGTTACATGTTTATAGGAATAAATATCAAATGGATACGCACATCGCTATTGTTTAGCGGCTACTAAGGCAAGGTAATGAAACGGGCCAATATATTGATCCGAGTCAGGTATGTATAATGATACAACTCATCATGTAGAACTTGAGATTCTATAAGAGTTAGTCAAGGTTCAAGTATAGTTATTCGGTTATCTTTTAGGTAAACCGAATAAATTGAGTTACGGTTATGGTGTTTTAGAAGCACATGGGTTTTTATAAACAAGGTTATAGTTAAAAGGTCGGATTTTGGGTCAAACAAGTATTTAAAAGTTCTTTGTAGTAAAAGAAGGATGAAAATTGACCAAATTGCCCTTATAGGCTAATTCGAACGAACGATCCTTAAAAGGAGTTCGGAAACGAGTTTTATGATTAAATAAATGCTTAGAATAAGAAAAGATAGTGAAAGATGTAAATTCTTGGGTTGAATGACTTTATATAGGTCCTTGCTGTAAAATGATAATCCGAGGGGTGAAACTCGGAACGTATAGATATCCACATTAAATCTAACACACATATAGTTATGGTGGAAGATTACTTGGTAAGCAATGTAGGAATAAGATGCTAGAAATGTATGAAAGCGAGTTCAGGTTCTAAAGTGCTTAAATACCCTTAACGGGTCAAAATAAGCATACGAGCGAAAACGCAGTTAAATTGTGTAAGAAACCTATGATTAGAACCTAACATGGTAGATAACATTAATTTGAAGAGGTGCATGGGGAATAAGGATTAAACAAATATGCTGTTTGATAAAATACATAAACGGGTTAAAAGTCGGTAAAACGGCAAGGAGTCGAAGGCTTAGAAGTCTCAAAATCTATTATCTAGGATGTTGGATTTTAACTCCATATGATGGAGGATCAAATTACAATCACGTAGGAAGAAACGGTAGGTCAAACGGACAAACGGATTGAAAGATACGAAAGTTTTCGTGTCAAAAACGGCAAAAAGGGAAGGGGCTGATACAGGGGCCACCGTAACTTACGGTGGGAACCGTAAGTTACGGTGGGGCAGAAATCATTACGGTAGATACCTCCTGAGTTACGGTGGGGGCTTTGTAAACCAAGGGCCACCGTAACTTACGGTACCCACCGTAAGTTACGGTGGAGGCCAGATTCGAGTTCTTGTTTCGGAAATCAAGATATAAATGTTGGAATTTCCTGATTTTTTTTAATTCAATTATTCGACCCAATCTTGTTGTATTAGTTATGTAACTATCAAAACTGACTTTTAAGTTGGTTTTGAATACAGGTGAATGTTGAGAGCCCGGATGAAGATCAAGCGACGAGCAAGAACCGAACACGCGTTAAATGAAGCTTCCGCAAGTTGTTTCATCGTTATTCTAAAACGGCGAATTAAATCATATTATGTTATATCACTTTAAATTGTAAAAGTTTTTAATAAACCAGCATTTTAGCATGAATGTTTAAATATAAATACTTAGTAATTGCGATTATTTACGAAAATCGCATAAATAAAATTTATGGTTGTTACAAGAGGTGACGAACGCGAGGCACAACCACACTCCTATTGAAAACTTGGAGGGTCATGCGTATGCGAGAAGGCTTTCTTTGGAGGATAAAAGACTGATTGAGCAGCTGCCAGAGCAAGATATTCCAAACCGTAGCATCTGACGTACGTTAACGAAAAAGAACCCGGATAAAAAGATTATTCCGAAAGATGCACACAATGTTGTTCAGAAGATCAATGCCGGAAAGAGGGTCGGAAAATCTCCAATGCAACAACTCAAAAACCTTATTGTCGAAAAAGATTTCACCTATGACATGTGCGAAAATGAGACCACAAATGAAGTTGAAGATATATTCTCTGTCCACAAACTTTCATTTACTATGTGGTGTGTGTTCCCGCATGTGCTAATGATTGACGCCACCTACAAAACAAACTTGTACAATCTTCCGTTTGTGCATGTCGTAGGTATGACTTCGAGAAACCAGTCATTTTTGGTTGCTCATGCGTTAATTTCTGCAAAGAAGGTAGAAAACTACATATGGGTGTTGGAGAGGATCAAGTCTATGTTGGTGGACTGTTGTTCGTTTCGTTACAGTTCATTAAAGTGCTAAATTGCGCAGTTTCACTAAGTATGAAGCACCTTTTGTGACAGTTTCAATTCCCGACACTTTGTAAGTTATTATGGACACTAATTCATAAATTCCGCTTGATGTTTGGTGTTAAAAGCTGAATTACGGCTGAATTGTGCAGAATTCTGCATTTAAAGTGAGTTTCGGGTGTTTTTTAGTGCATAGTTTAGCTTCCGGAAAGTTTATATGTTAACCCTTGTATCCATACTTGGGTTTTAATGTATTTTAGATGTTGGACCTATTCCTAGGCCCTAATTCTATTATTTGACTGCTTTCTGCAGAATTGCTGACACAACGTGTCTTACCGGTGAGTTTACTAGTCTTTCTGACGCAACGCTAAAAGTAATGCATAAAGCAATATTTGAAGTATAAAATGTGCATGAATTCACATGTATAGCATGTAATCTGACAATGTTGACATTTAAGAACATAATCGCAGATAATAAATAATGATTAAAACTGTACTGAAATTACCGGTTTTGTGCCAGTTGTCACAGTCTCCCCCCGTTAAAAGAATTTCATCCTGAAATTCAGGCTGAGTTATCTCCCGCAGGAGCTTTCTCGAATAGATGGGGGTACTTGGCTTTGAACCGGTCTTCACGTTCCCACGTGTACTCGGGTCCGTGCTTAGAGTTCCAACGTACTTTGACTAGCTTAATTCGACTTCTCTTTGTTTTATGGATCTTCCAATCCATCACCTCAACAGGTTGTTCTGTAAACCAAAGTGTGTCGTCGATATGCACCTCATCCGGAGGGATGATAACTGTTTCCTGGGTTGGACTCTTTTTGAGGTTGGACACATGGAACGTATCATGTACGCCATTATATTCTTCCGGTAACTCCAACTTGTACGCCACGGTACCAATTCTTTCCAAGATCTTGAATGGTCCGATGTATCGTGAATTCAACTTTCCACACTTTCCGAATCTTGCTACACCTTTCCAAGGTGAGACCTTCAACAGAACTTTGTCTCCCACCTCGAATTCTAAGGGTTTTCGTCTTTGATCAGCGTAGCTCTTTTGTCGATCATGAGACGCCTTAATGCGCTCTCGGATCTGCACGATCTTATCTGTTATTTCTTGAACAAGCTCAGGGCCAATCAACTGCTTGTCTCCAGCGTCTGCCTAACACAATGGCGAACGACACTTGCGGCCATATAGAGCTTCGAACGGTGTGGCTTTTATGCCCTTATGGTAGCTGTTATTATAGGAAAACTCAACTAAAGGTAGATGAGTATCCCAGCTGCCGCCCAGATCCATAACACATGCACGAAGCATGTCTTCCAGTTTTTGTATGGTCCGTTCGCTCTGGCCGTCTGTTTGCGGATGGAAGGCCGTGCTTAGATCTAGTTGAGACCCAAAGGCCTCCTGGAAGGATTGCCAGATCCTTGAGACAAAACGTCCATCTCTATCTGAAATAATGGAAATAGGCACTCCATGACGTGCCACAATTTCCTTAAGATACAGCTCAGCAAGCTTTCCAGTGCTATCCTTCTCTCGGATTGGTAGGAAATGTGCAGGCTTCGTCAATCGATCAACTATCCCCCATATCATATCATGCCCTCTAGGGGTCCTGGGTAATTTTGTCACACCCCCAAAATCCACACGCGGAGTAATCACCGCTTGGAGGCGTGACTGACCAGGATCAAGCCATCAATCATATCAAACATAGTATTTAAGTGTAAAAGTAGGAAAATGTAATTCATCTTGACATGACTGATGTTCATAACCAAACATTGTTTAAGTAGCGGAAGCATAATAATGAAAACCCAAAGTAAGTTATAAGTTCAAATATCGTCTACGATCCGTATCCCACAACGACCTGCTCCTTCCTGTGCAAGCTCCATATGTACCTAAGGTCCTGCAAGGCATGCAAGAGAGAGTCAACAACTAGTTGAGCGAGTTCACAGTTAACAGTTCAGTAATAGTATAGCGTGAGTAGTAGTATGTTCGTTCGTTACAATGTATCGTATTAGTTTCCATCGCGGCCAATGTCCTTGGCAGGTGTGCGAAGATGTTGGGGAAGGTCTTTCCCCAAGTTTTTCTAGACTAGGTTTGTTTGTATCGCGGCCAATGTCCTTGGCAGGTGTGCGATGATGTTGTACGTTTAGTTCGCGGCCAATGTCCTTGGCAGGTGTGCGAAGACAGTCATAATATCGCGGCCAATGTCCTTGGCAGGTGTGCGAAGATCGTTCAATAAGTGTTACTAGTCTAGCAGTAGGTTCTGTCATCTATGTATGTACAGTAATCATCAAAACCCCATTCCCCCTGGGAATCCCATGCCTTGGCTTGTGTGAACTCACCTTGGTTTGCTCGGTATGCTAAATATGTGCTCGCAAATAAATCAATCGCGTCCTAGAGTATGCACGTATGTGAAATCAGTTTGTGTTCACGTATAAGTACACAGTTGATAAGCAAGTAGCACGTAGCACGTGTTTGAGATCGTACACAAGATGGTGACACTTAACAGCAGTTAACTAACCAGGTTAACACTTAACAGAAAAATAAACAGATTACTGTGCTGATTACCCATTTGGCGAAACACAAGTCAGCGAAACAAGTACATTGGCGAAACAACATATATTGACGAAACACACACACAGATTGACGAAACACATGTATAGTGATGAAACACATATTCTGTTTCGTCGCGGTCTTTTATGGCGAAACAGGATTCTATTTCGTCGACTGCCCTTGGCGAAACACTTCTGTTTCGTCAAGAGGTCTGTTTCGTCAGGCAGTCAGTTACATCATAACAGTTACGAATCATACTGAAGCCCTAATCATTCTAACAGCCGTCATCAACAACAGATATCATATGGAGATCAATGTGCACATAGAATCATCATACTCAATCATCAAAGAATCACCGTCTAGCATGAACCCTAGTTTATGTGTTCAACATATAGATTAACATACCATCATCATATCATCGATCCCTATTAAGATACTAATGTGTATTCAGAAACAGGCCACATAAACAACATTCAGAACCAAGTATTCGATCGTATCAATTTTCGCATAGAACTATTTATATTCGACTACAACATACAAATCAAAAATCTATAACATCAACATATTCTTATAATCACAGCAGTAACACACCTCAACTATAAGCACAAGCATGGATCGAGATATCACAGAAAAATGAACCGATTAATGAACACATACTAACCGAGATATGAGAAAACACAATCAATCGCTAGAGATATCTTCGAGAAGCTCCTACTGCCGTCACAAAGGAGAGGAGGGCTCTAGGGTTTCGGTTGTTATGGTAAATGGGTGAAACTAAGGCTGTTACATGTTTTAAAACCCGAAATAACAAGCTGGGCCCGAACTGGGCTTTTGGCGAAACTGGGCTCGGCGAAACTGACCTGTTTCGTCGGGTAGATGGTTGGCGAAACAATCTGTTTCGTCGAGAGTGGTTATGGCGAAACACATATTGTGTTTCGTCGAGTTGTTCAGGTCTCCAACAGTTTACAAGTTCCCCACTCAAAGCACTTTATATCACACATAGCATATCGATTAATCATCTCAAATTGCAATCAGTGTACAGTTATAAGTCAAACAAGTCAAAGTCAACGTGCATTAAATGCATGAGTGAAAGTCGGAAATTCGAGTTGTCACATTATCCCCAACTTGAAAGAAATTTCGTCCCGAAATTTAGCATGCGGTTACTGAGGAAGCTAATAGTGTGACGTTGTTTACCTGTTTCGTATCGCGGCTCCCCGAGCATGTATGCGAAGATTACTGGTTTTCTTGGGGTGTCACATTATCCCCCCGTTGATTTGGAATTTCGTCCCGAAATTCTGCATTGGTAGCTTCAGCCTCAGTAGTAGTTGTATTGGTTCTGAATAACTGGGGATATTTGAGTTCCATTTGGTCTTCACGCTCCCAGGTGAACTCTGGGCCGCGGCGGGAGTTCCAACGAACTCGTACAAGAGGGATTCTCGTGTTCTTGAGGACCTTAACATCCCGGTCCGTGATTTCAACAGGTTCCTCGACGAATCGCAACTGTTCATTGATAGTGAGCTCCTTCAAAGGAACTATGAGGGTCTCATCTGACAGACACTTCTTCAGATTCGACACGTGAAAGACGTTGTGAACTGCACTGAGTTCAGCTGGTAAGTTCAGTCTGTAGGCCACCTTGCCTATTTTTTTTTTCTGTAACTTCGAAAGGTCCGACGTATCGTGGATTAAGTTTGCCTCATTTACCAAAATGAACCACACCCTTCCAGGGTGAAACTTTGAGTAGCACTCGATCCCCAACCTGGAACTCGAGTGGTTTTCTGTCTTTATCAGCAAATGCTTTCTGACGGTCACGAGCTGCCGCCATGCGTTGTCGTATTTGAGCAATCTTTTCTGTAGTATCAACTACCATTTCTGGACCTGTGATTTGACTATCTCCCACCTCTGCCCAACCGAGAGGTGACCGGCATTTACGTCCGTACAATACCTCGAATGGTGCAGCTTTAATGCTGGTGTGGTAGCTGTTATTGTATGAAAATTCCACAAGTGGCAGATGTTTTTTTTTTCCAACCATTGCCAAAGTCAATTACGCATGCCCGAAGCATGTCTTCTAGAGTTTAAATAGTGCGCTCAGACTGCCCATCCGTCTGAGGATGATAAGCTGTGCTCATGTCTAAACGAGAACCAAAAGATTTATGCATTGCTTGCCACAGTTCTGAAGTAAAACGTGCGTCACGATCAGAGATGATGGAGGTGGGCACCCCGTGCCTTGAGACCACTTCTTTTAAGTAGGTGTCTGCTAAGGTAGAGAACTTGTCTGTTTCTTTGATAGCCAAGAAGTGAGCAGACTTTGTGAGTCGATCCACGATCACCCAAATAGTATCATTTCCGCGCTGAGATCTAGGTAGGCCAGTAACAAGATCCATGGAAATTTGCTCCCATTTCCATTGTGGTATTTCAGGTTGTTGGAGTGGTCCTGACGGTTTCTGATATTCTGCCTTGACTCTCGCACAAGTCAAGCATTTGCTAACGTATGTGGCTATGTAGGCCTTCATGCTAGGCCACCAGTATGTAGTCTTAATATCGTGGTACATTTTATCCGAACCAGGGTGTACCGAGTAGCGAGACTTGTGAGCTTCATCCATTACCAGCTCACGTAAATTACCATAAAGTGGAACCCAAATGCGTCCTGTGACGTAGTAAGCACCATCTTCCTTCTGTTCTAAACGTTGTCTTGAGCCACGTAGGGCTTCAGCCCTGACATTTTCTGGTTTCAATGCTTCTGTCTGAGCATCTCGTATCTGGGAAGGAAGACTAGACTGTATGGTGAGTTGTAGAACTCGCACGCGCTTAGGCGCAGTGTCTTTTCGACTGAGGGCGTCAGCCACAACATTGGCTTTGCCTGGGTGGTACCTGATTGAGCATTCGTAGTCATTTAACAGTTCAACCCATCGTCGCTGTCGCATATTCAGTTCTTTCTGTTTGAAGATATGTTCGAGGCTTCTATGGTCAGTGTAGATAGCACATTTGGTACCGTACAAATAGTGTCGCCATATCTTAAGTGCAAAAACAACCGCTCCCAGCTCTAGGTCGTGTGTCGTATAATTCCGTTCGTGAATCTTAAGTTGGCGCGAAGCATAAGCAATAACTTTATCCCTCTGCATCAATACACATCCAAGACCTTGGATAGATGCGTCGCAGTAGTCTACGAAATCGTCCGTGCCTTCAGGCAGTGAGAGGATAGGTGCGCTACATAGTCTATCCTTTAAGTGCTGAAACGCTGTTTGCTGTGCGTTACCCCAACGATAAACAACACCCTTCTGCGTCAGTAGTGTAAGTGGCTGAGCAATTTTTGAGAAATCTTTGATGAACCTTCTGTAGTAGCCCGCCAAACCCAAGAATTGGCGTATTTCAGTTGGTGTACGAGGTGCAGGCCAGTTCTTGATCGAATCTACCTTGGATGGATCGACATGAATCCCATCCTTGTTTACCACGTGGCCTAAGAAGTGGACTTCACGAAGCCAGAAGTCACATTTAGAAAACTTAGCGTATAGCTGTTCCGTTCGTAGAAGTTCCAGTATGAGTCGTAGGTGCTGCTCATGTTCCTCCTGACTCTTCGAATAGATCAGGATGTCGTCGATGAAAACAATGACGAACTTGTCGAGATAGGGTTTGCACACCCTGTTCATAAGATCCATGAATACGGCAGGCGCGTTCGTTAGCCCAAATGGCATGACCATAAACTCGTAGTGGCCGTAGCGTGTTCTGAACGCTGTTTTGGAGACGTCCTCATCCCGGACCCTCAGTTGATGATACCCTGACCTTAGATCGATCTTCAAGTAATAGCTCGACCCTTGCAATTGGTCGAATAGGTCGCCGATGCGTGGAAGAGGATAGCGATTCTTCACAGTCACCTTGTTCAGTTCGCGAGAATCTATGCACATGCGGAAGGTACCATCTTTCTTCTTCACAAATAATACTGGAGCTCCCCAGGGCGAAGAGCTAGGGCGAATGAAACCCTTCTCCAAGAGTTCTTGCAGTTGCTTAGACAGTTCTTCCAGTTCGGTTGGAGCTAAACGATAAGGTGCTCGAGCTATGGGTGCTGCTCCTGAAGCTTGTTACTATGAGTTACCAAAGGTTCTTAACCAGCACGAGGAATGCGGATGATCTTTTCTTTGCGAAGAGTCTCTGCTCGATGTTGAGGTAGCCAATCCATACCAATATCGATGTCGAAACCATCACAACGTTGGGGTCATTCCCAGTATCACCCTGACAAATCACGAACACTCGACCCCTGGCACCATTGCCGTCGTTATTACCCCCATTGTTGCCTCCATTGTTATTCCTGTTTCCTTGGTTGTGGTTCTGATTCTGGTTCTGGTTCTGGTTCCACTGTGAGCAGTGTCTTTTGAAGTGTCCTTCAGCACCACACGGATAACATCCCTTGTTACCTTGCTTTTGCTGCTGATTCTATAGATCTTGTGGCTGTTGTTGTTGGTTCTGGTTTGCAGGACGTGAGTTTCTACCATCTTTGGTTCCATGACCAAGCTTGTTGCATCATTGACAATGATTTCGGTTGCACTCCCGCTGTGGTGCAAGTTACATCGTTTGCACTTAGGGTGGGTTCCCCTGTATCCACCCTGCCCTTGACTACTAAAAGGTTGCTGACCAGGACTTTGGTTGTCATCGATCTTTCACTGCTGTGCCTGGGACGGAATCGTAGTCGAACCCTTGCTAGAGGTTCCATCCCACTGTCATTTGTTGTCACTGGGAATAGCAGAAGTAGTAGTAGTAGCACCAATACGCCTGGTCTGTGAGACGATGAACAAGATGAGTAACATCTTGAATAGTAGTAAGATTAGCAGCAGTTACATGGCTTTGAATTTCTGGTACTAAGCCTTTGAGGTACCGCTCTCGGTGCGCTTGATGGGAGGTTCCACCATAGTAGGGCACAAAGTTGCCAGTTCGTTAGATCGCTTCGTATACGCCTCTATTTCTGACCCCGTCATCTTCAGGTTAAAGAACTCCACTTCCAGTTTGTGGATGTCATCATAGTTACAGCATTCTAGTTTGATTAGTTCCTTGAGTTCGTCCCAAGGGGTGGCATTAGCAGCCGCCAGCCCCAGCATCTGGACTTGCGCGTTCCACCAAGTTAACGCAGTGCCTTCGAGAGTATCAGTGGCATATTTCACCTTACGAGCCTCGGGTCATTCACACACTCGAAGACCGATTCGAGTTCCTCGAACTAATGGAGGAGTACAACAGCTCCTTCAGTGTCGTTGAAAGTAGTAGGACGACAGTCCATAAAAGTCTTGTATGTGCATACAGGTGGCTGAGCGTGTTGACTTGTCGTGTGCGTAAGAGTGATCAAAATTAAGCACAAGTGTTGAGTTACAAGAGTAGGATTCTAAAAATCCTAGAGTAAGTGGTGATGGCAGGTTACACCTCCTGTCTGGGCAGCTGCGAGTGCTGCAGTAACTTGTTCAGTGATCGAAGCCGCCAACTGGGCTTGAGTTAGGTTAACGCGTCCACACATGATCTTGACATCAGAGAGAACATGTGGGTAAGAGGTTCGCGATTAGTGCGAAGAGAGTGAGCACACAAGTATTCTCAAGCAATAACATATAGTAGGTTCTGTAATCTGAGCATACCACGAGCAAAGTTCTATGTAATTCTAGCAAGTAGGTAAAGTAACATGAATAGTAGTACCTATGATGTTGAGCCTTGCACGTGGAGCGAAGCGTCGTTGTGGATCGTTGAGAGCACTATTCTGGTTATAGTCTGGTTTTAACAAAATTGTTTTCCCTTTATTAAAACCGAGTTCTCTATAACCAATGGCTCTGATACCAATCTGTCACACCCCCAAAATCCACACGCGGAGTAATCACCGCTTGGAGGCGTGACTGACCAGGATCAAGCCATCAATCATATCAAACATAGTATTTAAGTGTAAAAGTAGGAAAATGTAATTCATCTTGACATGACTGATGTTCATAACCAAACATTGTTTAAGTAGCGGAAGCATAATAATGAAAACCCAAAGTAAGTTATAAGTTCAAATATCGTCTACGATCCGTATCCCACAACGACCTGCTCCTTCCTGTGCAAGCTCCATATGTACCTAAGGTCCTGCAAGGCATGCAAGAGAGAGTCAACAACTAGTTGAGCGAGTTCACAGTTCAGTAATAGTATAGCGTGAGTAGTAGTATGTTCGTTCGTTACAATGTATCGTATTAGTTTCCATCGCGGCCAATGTCCTTGGCAGGTGTGCGAAGATGTTGGGGAAGGTCTTTCCCCAAGTTTTTCTAGACTAGGTTTGTTTGTAACGCGGCCAATGTCCTTGGCAGGTGTGCGATGATGTTGTACGTTTAGTTCGCGGCCAATGTCCTTGGCAGGTGTGCGAAGACAGTCATAATATCGCGGCCAATGTCCTTGGCAGGTGTGCGAAGATCGTTCAATAAGTGTTACTAGTCTAGCAGTAGGTTCTGTCATCTATGTATGTACAGTAATCATCAAAACCCCATTCCCCCCTGGGAATCCCATGCCTTGGCTTGTGTGAACTCACCTTGGTTTGCTCGGTATGCTAAATATGTGCTCGCAAATAAATCAATCGCGTCCTAGAGTATGCACGTATGTGAAATCAGTTTGTGTTCACGTATAAGTACACAGTTGATAAGCAAGTAGCACGTAGCACGTGTTTGAGATCGTACACAAGATGGTGACACTTAACAGCAGTTAACTAACCAGGTTAACACTTAACAGAAAAATAAACAGATTACTGTGCTGATTACCCATTTGGCGAAACACAAGTCGGCGAAACAAGTACATTGGCGAAACAACATATATTGACGAAACACACACACAGATTGACGAAACACATGTATAGTGATGAAACACATATTCTGTTTCGTCGCGGTCTTTTATGGCGAAACAGGATTCTATTTCGTCGACTGCCCTTGGCGAAACACTTCTGTTTCGTCAAGAGGTCTGTTTCGTCAGGCAGTCAGTTACATCATAACAGTTACGAATCATACTGAAGCCCTAATCATTCTAACAGCCGTCATCAACAACAGATATCATATGGAGATCAATGTGCACATAGAATCATCATACTCAATCATCAAAGAATCACCGTCTAGCATGAACCCTAGTTTATGTGTTCAACATATAGATTAACATACCATCATCATATCATCGATCCCTATTAAGATACTAATGTGTATTCAGAAACAGGCCACATAAACAACATTCAGAACCAAGTATTCGATCGTATCAATTTTCGCATAGAACTATTTATATTCGACTACAACATACAAATCAAAAATCTATAACATCAACATATTCTTATAATCACAGCAGTAACACACCTCAACTATAAGCACAAGCATGGATCGAGATATCACAGAAAAATGAACCGATTAATGAACACATACTAACCGAGATATGAGAAAACACAATCAATCGCTAGAGATATCTTCGAGAAGCTCCTACTGCCGTCACAAAGGAGAGGATGGCTCTAGGGTTTCGGTTGTTATGGTAAATGGGTGAAACTAAGGCTGTTACATGTTTTAAAACCCGAAATAACAAGCTGGGCCCGAACTGGGCTTTTGGCGAAACTGGGCTCGGCTAAACTGACCTGTTTCGTCGGGTAGATGGTTGGCGAAACAATCTGTTTCGTCGAGAGTGGTTATGGCGAAACACATATTGTGTTTCATCGAGTTGTTCAGGTCTCCAACAGTTTACAAGTTCCCCACTCAAAGCACTTTATATCACACATAGCATATCGATTAATCATCTCAAATTGCAATCAGTGTACAGTTATAAGTCAAACAAGTCAAAGTCAACGTGCATTAAATGCATGAGTGAAAGTCGGAAATTCGAGTTGTCACAAATTTGGTTATGAAGTCCATTGAGATTTGCTCCCACTTCCACATGGGTATCTCGGGTTGTTGCAGTAGGCCGGACGATTTCTGATATTCGGCCATAACCTTAGCAAAGGTTAGGCACTTCCCAACATAAACAGCAACATCGCTTTTAAGCTTCGGCCACCATAGAGCGGAACCCAAATACGCCCCATAAAGTATAAGGTTCCCTCTTCGTTTGGCACCAATTTCTTCTCCATACCTCGGAGATATTCAGCTCTACGATTCTCCTTCTTAAGGGCTTCTTGTTGGGCGTCATGAATGCGTGCAGTGAGATTCGTTCGAATAGTCATTTCCAATGCTCGAACCCTTAGGGTCTTAACCCTTTCTTTTTGAATTAATGCATCTGCTACTATGTTAGCTTTTCCGGGATGGTACTTAATCTCACAATCATAATTGTTTAGCAGCTCGACCCACTGTCGCTGACGCATATTCAATTCCTTCTGATCAAATATGTGCTGCAAGCTTTTGTGATTAGTGAAGATTGTACATCGAGTACCATATAAATAATGTCACCAGATCTTCAAGGCGAATACCACCGCGCCTAGCTCCAGATCATGGGTGGTATAGTTCCTTTCATGAACCTTCAACTGCCTCGAAGCGTAAGCGATGACCTTTTGGCGTTGCATGAGCACGCAACCCAATCCTTGATGCCAAGCGTCACAGTATACCATGAAGTCCTCAGTGCCTTCGGGTAAAGATAGTATTGGTGCATCGCATAGCTTGCTTTTGAGAAGTTGGAAGGCTTCTTCCTGTTTATCACCCCAGTCGTACTTCTTGTCCTTCTGCGTAAGGGAAGTCAACGGTTGAGCTATCTTGGAGAAATTCTCGATAAATCTCCGGTAGTAGCCTGCTAATCCCGAAAATTGTTGAACTTCAGTTGGTGTTTTGGAGGCTTCCCAATTCTTTATCGCTTCTATCTTGGCTGGGTCTACATGTATACCCTTGTCGTTTACAACATGACCAAGGAACTGTACTTCGCGAATCCCAAATTCGCACTTTGAGAACTTTGCATAAAGTTTCTCTTTCTTTAATAGTTCCAGAATGTTCCTGAGGTGCTGCTCGTGCTCTTCTCTTGTTCGGGAATAAATCAGAATAAATCACGAATTTATCGAGATATGGTTTGCAAACACGATTCATCAGATCCATAAATACTGCTGGCGCGTTCGGCAATCCAAACGGCATCACAAGGAACTCGTAATGCCCGTAACGCGTCTTGAATACAGTCTTTGGTATACTCTCTTCATGGATCCTTAACTGATGATAGCCAGACCGAAGGTCGATCTTGGAGTAGTAACTCGATCCTTGTAACTGATCGAATAAGTCATCAATCCTCGGTAGTGGATACCGATTCTTGACAGTGAGCTTATTCAGTTCTCAATAATCGATACACATCCGCAGGGTTCCATCCTTCTTCTTCACGAACAAGACTGGAGTTCCCCAAGGCGAGAAGCTCGGCCTTATGAATCCTTTATCCAACAACTCCTGGAGTTGTGTAGATAATTCTTGCATCTCGGATGGCTCAAGTCGATAGGGTGCCTTGGCTACAGGAGCGGCGCCTGGAACCAAGTCTATATGGAATTCGACTTGTCATTGCGGAGGTAGCCCCGGTAGATCTTCGGGAAAAACATCAGGGAATTCCTTTACTACTGGAATGTCTTCGAGTTTCAGCTCCTCAGCCTTCTTATCTACAACGTGCGCCAGGAATGCAACGCATCCTTTCCTTAAGCACTTCTACGCTTTCATACAATTGATAATTCACAGAGGCTTGTCTCGCTTCTCTCCATGCACAATGAGTGTCTCATCATTCGCAAGAGGGATGCGAATGATTTTCTCATGACAAACAACTTCAGCTTCATTCTTGGACAGCCAGTCCATTCCAACCACCACATCGAAGCTGCCCAATTGAACAGGTAAGAGGTCGATACTGAATTTCTGCTCACCAAGTTCTAATGTACAACCCCTAACAGCTTCGCCTGATTCAACAAGTTTACCGTCGGCTAATTCTATGGAATAAGGAATATCTAATCTACTAGATTCTATTCCAAGCATACGTTTAAATTCCACATACATGAAACTATAATCAGCACTCGTGTCAAATAATATGGATGCAAAGTGATTGTTAACGAGAAACGTACCGTTGACCACATTAGGGTCCTCGCGTGCGTTCCTTGCTCCAATCACAAATGCTCGAGCTTGAGCGTTGTTCTCCCTTGGGCAATCTTTCTTGAAATGCTCCTTTCTACCACATCCGAAGCATCCTTGGTTCTGTCCAGTTCCATTACCATTTCTGTTACCAGTACCATTACCATTTCCTTTACCATTCCCATTACCAGCACCATTTCGATTTCCATTCCCGTTCCTATTACCATTACCATTGCGACCTCCAATACCTTTTCCCCAACAATCTTCGGTACGGTGACCCGACTTCCCGCAGTTCTCGCATCTCCCACCGTGACAGTTTCCTACGTGGTGAAAGTTACAGCGGTTACATTTGGGCAGAGTGCCCCGATACTTCCTAGCTCCGGTATCGTTTGCAGCTGCGAAGGTTTTCGCCTCCTTAGGCGGGTTAGTATCACGCTTCTTGTTGTTCGAACCCTTGTTGTTGCTGTGGGTCGCTTGATTCAGATTTGAATATTTCCTTTTCTTGTCACCGGATGACTCAGCATGTGTCTCGCTTTTCTCAGTAGGGTTCAGCGATAACTTCTTCATACGGACAACATCTTCAGTAAGGCTGACAGCCAGAGTTACAGCCTGAGTGATCGTTGTGGGTTTTGCTGCAGTCACCGTGCTGCGAAATTCTGGAGCCAATCCCCAGATGTAGCGCTCGATGCGCTTAAATTCGGGAGTCACCAGGTAGGGGATCACTCTTGACAGGTCATGGAACCTTCGAGTATAACCAACAATGTCCACACCTTCCATGGATAAGTTCCAAAACTCAGTCTCCAACCTTTGGAGTTCAGCACGAGAGCAATACTACTCTCTGATTCTTTCCTGCAACTCATCCCAAGTCATACCATATGTTGCATCATCTCCAAGGGTCTGGACTTGCAAATTCCACCAAGTCAAAGCCTCATCAACAAACAGCCCAGTAACAAAAGTGACTTGCTGGTCCGCGGTGAACTTGCTCATGCGGATAGTGGAATCAGTCTTCGTCGTAAGAGACAATCATCATCGGGTCACTTCCTTCAGATAGGCCACTGCTTTCAGACGAAGACATGTGTACATGTAATATCTTATTTCTAGTATATGTATATATTAATTATTACTTAATTAATATACAAATAATTATACACATTGTTGTAAGTAATTCTCAGTCAAAGACAAGACTACTCCAGTGCACCCTAAGTCTTGTAGTGTCCTTACTTGACTCTTTGAAAACAGTTTCAGGTAGTGGATGTCGCGGAAAGTTTTATGCAATGAAAACTTTTGAAAAATTGTTTTTCGTGAGAGGATCCTAAAGATTGTAGTCTAGACTCGAGAAGGAATCCTGGTTCACTACAATCGCAGCTCTGATACCAATCTGTCACACCCCTTTCTAAGGCGGAAGCACGAGGTGTGATCTTGAAAGGTTCTCATTGCATACGAATGGTAAACATACTACATGATCATAAAATAACTCCAAATGCCATTAACATTACATAATAAAAAACATAAGTTAAGTTTTGAGTTTACATCACAACATAAAATATTGTCTGAAAAGTTTACAACATTATTCAAAGACAAACATAAAGGTTTTGATCCGTATATCACCACACATGATGGGACATAACAACCAAACCCAGCAAAACGGGCATAGGAGTCTTGACACATAGTAACTAAAAACACAAACGACATTCTTGAGCAAGGGTGAGACTGCACGTACATCCACTTTAGTTACCTGAAATACATGTGAGTTTTTGGAAAATCGTCAACATAATGTTGGTGTGAGTTCATGCAGTTTTGTGAAAACATTTAAGCATTCGTTATGGAAAACATGGTATGTAATTGTATGAAATAAGTATTTATGTGAATGTGAGGAATACGAGATCGCTAATAGTTCGCGAGGCCACTAACATATGTAACGACATAGGAAGCATCCAAACCATAGGCATTTTTACTTGTCGATTCACGACTAGAGACACAAAAGCACTGCTTGGTAAAAGAGTGGCCAAGAGTGTGGTTGCCTGAAACCCATTAGACCTAACCTTTTGTTCCGCGGTCTTGGTATGTAACTAATTAATGGTGCTTATGGCACCCTATACGTCACATGATCTATAGTATCAATCCTTAGTTTTTGTATTTAACATACCATAGCACATGTATTTTCCACAAGTTTAGAAAACAAGTAAAAGTTTAAAAGTGAGGACATGAACTCACAACTTTGTGTATCCTGCGCCGAAACTTCACGGGTTGGTTTCGTAGCATCGTGACCTATACGTGTTCTATTAATGTTAGTCACTAGACTTGTATCACACAAGTTCAAGTCACCATCTTTTGTTTATGTATATGTTCTTTGTACGTTCAGTCTTTGTGAGGGTCGTGCCCTTGGTTGTCGGGTCTTGCCCGTTTGTCATGCCTTATCACTTTGAATATGTATTGTGTCTTTGCAAATATATATATTTTACTCCTCAAATATATATTCGTTTATGTAGACTTTTATGGCATTAAGTTGTTAAAAATAATTTATATTTTTAACTTTTCATGTATGTTACTTATATTATTTTTCCAAAAATAACTATAAGTATTCTGTGAAATAATATCCTCAATATTATTTTTGTACAAGTATACTTAGGAAAGTATACTTGTTTTTTTTGTGTAAATACTTGTGTATTTTGTATTTTTCACCAAAAATCAATACTTTGATTTTTATTACTTTCCGGAATTATATTTCTTAAAAATAATATATTTTTAAGACTGGTATGAAATATATATATATATATATATATATTGTCATACTATAAAATATATATATGGTTATTCTTGTTATCCACCTGATTTTTGTATAAATTCCAATACTTTGTATAGGTTACATATTTGTCCAAAAATATATTTAAGTCCATGAATATCCATATATTGTCAAAGTTTATTAATATGTTAAGTAATATATTTTTGTAAATATATTTTCTTGTATTGTCCATGTATTTCCTTGTGAGGAAATTTTGTATACTTGTATACTTATGTATTCTCATGTATTTGTATGTGTATTTTTGTATTCATACTTCTTGGGAGTATTTAGTGTATTTTCAAGTCCCTAATACACTACATATAATACTCATAATATACACTTAGCACAAAATTTGGTAATCACTAAATATATATATTTTCCTAAAATATATATACTTAATATAATTTTTACTTTGAAGAAATCATCATTTCTTAACTTGTATTTTCTTACAAAAATTAGGGAAACCTTGGTAAATATTTTTAGGGAATAAGTTTCACCAAAACTTATATTTTTCTAAGTGACAAAATTTTAAAATTTTTTTGACATAGTTTCCCCTAAAAATGGAGGTTTCCCATGTTTTCAAAACATGTGTTTATTTTCTTTTCAACACCAAAACAATTTTCCAACAATAATCATCAATAACATACACTAATTTTTCCATATGAAACATCATGGTGAACTTGATTCTTGTTAAAAATGTGTAGTCTTTTGTTGGTGCATCCGTCTGTCGACTTCGTCTTGTATCGAGTCTTGTATTGTATTAGATAGACCAGAGCACGTAGTTCGAGAAAAATGTCAAAAATAGGTTGGAAGGTAATTTCGCATGAAATTACCAAGTGTAATTCCGTACAAAATTATCATGTCATTTCACACGAAATCACTGATTTCGCTTGAAATGTGATTTCGTTTGGGATAGTTCAAGCGAAATAGGCACACCTATATATACTAGGTTGGTCTGTGTCATTTGTAACGAAATTAGTTTCCGGTTTGAGAGCCGAAGTGCTGCCGAAGTGTCTACTCGCTGTAAATCTTTGTCAAATCAATCAAAAGACAGTTTAAAGTGAATATCTAGCTGAATTTGTTGGACCGGTTTGCGACCCTAAACAGTCAGTCAAGGACGTTCATCTTCACGTATAAAGGCGGAATCAGTGTACGCAAAGTTACAAACAGCTTTTCCTCATTAATTCTTTCTTTATTGATGCTTTCTGATTACAAATTGACAGAGTTTCAACACCACAAGCATGACCTAGGTTCGCTCCAAAGGTTACATAATGAAGACACACATCAAGTATTTATAGTGTGACTGATTTCGCTTATATGGCATGTCCATATAAGCGAAACCCCATGTGTGCACTTATAAGCGAAACCACCTTGTCCATTTGAGCGAAACCCCTATGACCTAATAAGCGAAATCACTTCTAAATGTACATATGAGCGAAATTAACAATATCAAACCCTAATTTGACTTTCAAGCTCCAATCTTGACTATCTTGACCTAAAACTCAATGCAGACGAAGTCAACAGACATTCCGTGTACCAACAGACTCCCCCTTGGATGTTGACGAAGTCTTCAGTTCTGAGTCTTCAGTCTTAGTCATTCTGCCTTCTTATTCAGATTGTAACATTGTAAGCATCTTTCAATCTTTCTCTTTGATCAGCTTCACATTTTGACTCTTACACCAGGATCTCATCACTGGCTCTATCATCAACAGCTTCATCATCAACAGGCTCCCCCTTTCGTCAAGCTTCCGTGCTTTTAGGGATCGACACCTAGCTTTCCATCTACAAGCTTCTCCTTAACTTTCAGCTTGTCTTCAGACTCCCCCTTAGACTCTGCTCTCGGGATCGTAGTCTGGATTTTTCCTGTAATCACTCATACAACTATAAGTAAAAACATTTTAAACTTTCAGATATTGTAATCTAACAATTCAATTTCCTCAAAATCACTTCTCATATATTTGGCAGTTTCATCGAATCGTATCAGAAACTAGCTCTATAACAATATAAGCATCCAAATCCCCCACAATTAATCATCCAAGTCCAAATTAATGACCTTGGAGTTATCACAAACTGTTTTTGATTTTTGAATTTAAAACTTCAAGTTTCAAATTAATGAACTTGTTTTATTTTCAGAAACACGATCAGCTTACTTAGATTTTGAAACTCAGCACTCAGACATCGGTTGTCGAAAATAAAGCAGAAATCAAAATCTTTTTGTATTTTCTGAAAACATAAAGCAGTAAAGAAATATGTACAAACATATTTACAGACAATATTTTTGTTTGAGTATGCGTTAGAGGATCATAACAGTTTATGACAAGTCACAAGTACCGTTGAGCTTAGTTACACAATAAGAATTAAACATTTCACTTAGATTGTCGATATATTGATCCACTTAAATTTTCATACAAACTTCAACTGATTCAGGATACGAATTAGGTATTTTAAGAACTTAAACCCATTCATGTGTCCCATCTCTTGAATATACTCCCGTATCCAGATCCCAATATTCAGTCTTACAGGTAAGTATAACACAAATGATATCTGTAAGGGGTTAATAAATTATGAAGAATCATGAGAGCTCAGGTCAGAACTACCGTTCAGCAGAGAGATCATGACTCAACTTGGGTGTGTCCCCTTTAGAGGATCTTTTTTACAACAGCATTGCTAAGCAATTTTATTGTCTTATCATATATGCTGAGGGTGATGCTATGTTTCAAGCATTGCGGAAAGTATTATTCGAGGACTAGGTCAGAACTTCCATTCAGCAGAAGTCCCGGAATAATACCCCAGATATCACTGAGTATAAAGACCTAGTATATCAGAAAAAGGAACCTTTCAAACGAGATTTCAGGGGTTACCTATATATCCAAGTAGTGTTCCCCACGAAATAAGCAAGTGTTTGAATTTAGGTTTATATCCCGAAAAAGTTTACTAAATGTATAAAAACCTATCGGCACATCATCAGTGAGACTGTTTAACACATTTTGACTTTCCAATTCTTTAGCGTACTGTAACTGTCTACTGATGTACTATCATTTCCTCTTTTTACACAAAAACTCAATTTTTGAAATTTTATCATGTTTTTGGCTTTTTCAAATTTTCTAATGTTTTTGGATTTTCTAATGACAAATTTTCTCCCCCTAAAATGCAAAATCATTAAAAATTTGATAACACAATACTGATAGCTTTGTCTCGCCATCCATTTTCTGCTTAAAGTGCTCTGATTTGCAGAAAATATACATACCCCCATGATTTACAACACATTGATATTTTACAGTTTGAAAACCTTTTTTCAATCTGATGAAAGTAATCATGTTTGTTCAGCCGTGAGGGTTTCGGCGTATTCAATCAACAATTATTCAAACAAAATTAAAACCAACATATTTTTGGATTTTAAATTTTTCAATTTTTTTAGGATTTTGAAAATATTGTTTATTTATGTACAGAAAACAATCAAACTAAACTCCCTGTTCAACCAAACCAGGGTCCTGCAACCTCTTCCTGTGCCAGGCTGCTCCAACTACCATTCTCACAATCTTCAGCTTCGTTGAGCACCTGCTCATTCAAACTTTATCAATCATTTGAACAATTTAGCCCAGGTCTGTTGGACCTTAGGCATTTCAACACAATAATGTTCATTTAATTTCGGAAACTCTTTGTCATTTAAAACTTTTCCAGCGTTGACTTCAACTTTCTCATCTTTTTCCGACGTCACTTGTTTCTTAGCACTCCACATTTGACCTTCCGGAGTACCTCTTTTGTAAAAATTTGTCTCTTTTTGAACCTTTTGATTTTGAATAACATTTTTAGGTTTCCAAAACTCTTGAGGTTTTGTCATATCAACAGATGTTCTCCAACTCTGTGTTGTTTTGAATCTGGGTGTGTGAGAATTCCAGGTCTGTCTTGAATCAAACCTGTTCGGGTTTGATTTCCAATTTTGATTTGAAGCAAACTTGTTTGTATTGTACCTCCAAGTTTTTTCGAATCAAATTTGGTTGACCTTTGTTTCACATTCTCAGATTTATGTTTTTCAACATCAACAGGCTTTGGATTTGGACACTTTCGTGCAACATGTCCAATTTGATCACATTTAAAACACACTTTCTTTGAAACATCCTTGGCCTGTTGTTGTTTCTTTTTCATAGCATCAAACTCCTCATTAGACTGTTGTCCAAATTTGAGTTTTTCCTCTTCTTTCAAGCTTTTCCCTTGAACAAAACTCATCTTTTGTTGCAAATTTGGTTTTTTACTTTGATTCCAATTCCGTTTCTTTTTATAACCCAAACCAGCCTTCATGTTTTTCTTCTTAAAACCAGGTTTGTTATAAAAAGATTTATGACCTTTACCAGCAAACTTTGGAATCTCAGACTTCTCTATCTCAATCATTTTAAAAACTTTATCGACCTTCTCTGAAATCACATTCTGAATCGGGAATACAACATCTAAGAATAATTTGTCCGATCCAATCATGGTATAAACCAATCCCTTTGAATCATCATTCAAATTTTTCTCGGATTTTGTGTTTTTCAGATAACCATCATAAAGATTTCCTTCATCTTCATCCTGTGATTCAGACTTACCTTTTGTAGACTCATCTTTCAAAATGCTTTCAACAACCTTACTTACCACCTCTGAATCATTAGCATCATCAGATTTGGAGTAAGTCACATCGATACTTTCAGGTAACTGGTCAGCTATGTTCAAACCCTTTGCCACCTTTTCCTCATCATAAAAAGTATAATTGTTTCTCAATGGTGGTGGTACCTGATGAAATTCTGAACCAATACCCTTTTTGCAATTTTCAGTATCTTTGTCATCTGGTGTGATGTTGAAAATGCGTTCAAGAATGTACGAAGAGTTATGATAACTTTGAAGTTTTGTAACAATCTTTTCTTTTTCAGCCAAGACTTGTTTAAGATTAGCAATTTCATCAACACATTTGTTTAATTCAATTTGCTTTTCTTTAAACTTTCTTTCATACATTTCTTTAGTAACTAAAGTTTCAGACAATCTTTGATCAAAACTTTTGACTTGGCTCTTCAAAGTATCATAAGCTTCTTGTACTCTCTGACTCGACCACTTTAAAGAATCATACTGTTTTTGTAAATCTTGACATTTAGATTCTTTTTCAACACAATCAACACATTTTGCTGAACACAGTTGTCTATAAACATCATTATCCTTTTCAAGACCTTGACATTTCTGTGTCAATTTTTCAACTTTTAGTTTCAAAATTTCTTCTTTTTCAATCATATCTTTACATTTTGTTGTGAAACCATTTTCAAGTTTAACTATGTCATTTTCTTTTGTTTTTATGATGTCATCTTTTTCAGTACAGGCTTTGCACATTTCTATGCAATTCCTGTATTTGTTTTCTTTTTCATCAACCAATTCAACATTCGATATATCAGAAGATTTTCTAACCTCAGTCTCATTCAGCACCGGTTCTTCTGACTCAACTTTCTGATCTTCCTCCTTTTCTTCTTTCTGTGATTCTTCTATCTTCTGTTCTTCTTCAGCTTTCTGTTCCTCTTCAGCAGCAATCTTCACAACATTCTTTACTTCTTCAATCATCTTCTTCAATTCTTCTTCTTTTCTCTTCTTCATTTCTACCACCTTCGGTAGACTTGCTTCACAAACCTCTCTTATCTTCTTCTCCAAATCAGGCAAATATGCTTTATCAGATAACCTTCGTGTGTTGAAAGTAGCTTGCCTTGGAATCAAATTTGTTACAGCTTCGAAATCCACTTTTGATGGGTCAGCAACTGGATTACCCCGTGGATCCATGTAACATTCCAACTCTTCATTCCATCGTTTGGCTCTCTGGGCTTCTTTGAATGGTTCGTTTAATTTTCCGATTTCCCATCTTGCATAGTCTGCTTTCCACCATCTATCCAGATCAGCATCAGCCACAAATGCATATCCAATTGCATCTTCTTCAGGGCAAACTTGACTCCAGTCGTAACCTTCACGTCATATATAACTGCAAGAGCCCTTGATTTTTCTTCAGGCTGTTTCAATCTTGGTGGCTCAGACTTGTTCTGATGGTAAATCGCTTTCTTGTAATAATCTTCGTTGAACGGGTTTGCAGAATCATCATCAGCATACGCATTTCTGCACTCGCGCTTAAAGTGACCTCTTTGTTTGAATTTGAAACATGTCACCTTGGATTTATCAAATCCCAGTTTGGTAGATGGTCCACCAATTGACTTTCTCCCCGTGATCTCCATGAACCGCTGTGCCCGACGAACAGCACTGGCCATGCACCATCTTATATCCATTAGTTCCATCTCCTCGGGGTCTAATTGGTCATAATCTTCTTTCGTCAAGTTGGTATTGCCAATCTTCCCTGCAACGAGGCTTTCATATGATTCAAGTACAGATGCCAAGAAAACCATCTGTTGTTTTGCCGATTCTTCCCTGAAATTCTGCCCATTCTTCAGATCCACTGCGATATTACACTGAAACAAATTCTTTGAAGCAGATTGACTTGAAATGTTTGAAGAAGATCCACTGTGAAAACCACTGTGAAGACTTTCATTATTCACTGAACTTGAGCTTTCTGCAGAAAACGCTGTTCTTAGAGACCCAGCCTGCGGTACATTTCCTCTGTAGTAAAGCTGATGCGTGTGAAGTGTTATATATATTAGGTGTGTATTTTAAGCCCTTTTTAACACTTATTTTAGCCAAGTTTTAAATTTATAAAACACGATATTTCACTAACACTAAACACACATATGGGCAAGTGCACCCATCGTTGAGTGTAGTATAGCGTTGGTAAGATACCGAGGTCGTCCAAGGACACAAGAGCTTTTAGTACCGGTTTATCCTCAACGTCTAACCAAAACAAAAGTTTAGAAAAATGTTTTAAACTAAGAAAAATAAAACTAACTAAAATGCTGAAAATAAAAATAAAATAAAAACAGATAGACAAGATGAATCACTTGGTTCCGACTCGTATCTAGTATAACCTTTGATTATTTCCGCACTTTTGCACATAATTAAGAGATTATCTTAGTTATTGTAGTAGGGCCCCTCTTTTGAAGGCGACGTTACCCTCACCCCAGTAGTTTGAGTCAGCAGGGATACAATCCTAAAAGGGTGGATTATTGGAAGATAATGAATTAAGTTATTAGTGCAGTATTGTGGTAGGCCCCGCTTTTGGCGGTGACGTTACCCTCGGCTAAGTAGTCTGAGTCAGCAGGGATACAGTCCTAAATAGCCGGGTTATAGTATTAATAGTAGTTAACTTATGAGGGGATCAAAGAGTTTGGACCCCCGCCATCCAATACCGTGAAGTATTGAAGGAGGTCCTACTAAATTTGACCCAGGTCCATTGCAGGACCTCTAAACGCTGAACAATGGCAAGACCTTTACCAAACCGTTCCCTAAACCCCCTACCAGGTAGCCAACATACCACCATATAGACCGTGGAGATATGAATGGTGAAAATCCTTTATTTTATATAGACAGTAAAATAATGTCAAGACACCACGGACAAACGATAAGGAAAGATCACCTTCAACATAAGTAACTAGTTATTAAAGTCATTAATACAAAACCAAATAAAAAGTGCAAAAGATTAGAAATAAAAAGTATTATACTAGACACTTTGTCTTCACCAAGTGATGTAAGAGACTTAGGCAAACATGACCTTGATTGTCAAGAACTCTTACGATCAATCTTGGATCCCGAGACGACCCACACACTCTATGATGGACAATGGATGATGGTGGTGGATGATGGTGTTGTGATGGTGGTGGGTGGTGGATGAAGTGTGAGAGAGGTGGTGTGCCAAGGGATGAGATGAAATGAATCCAAGCACTCCTATTTATAGGCTGAACAGAGAGCTGGACACGGCCCCGTGTCCGCTGGGCACGGCCCCGTGTCCGTCTGACACTCTCTCTCCTCATTAATTGTAATTCGCAATTACAATAAATGCGCCTGCTGTACTTTCGACACGGCCCCGTGTCCGCTGAGCACGGCCCCGTGATGGGCAATAGAAGCTTCTATAGGTTTGTCTTTTCTGCTGCTTCTTGGGCACGGCCCCGTGCTGGCTGAGCACGGGGCGTGTTCAGCCTTCTGTTTTCTTTATTTTGCTTTGGAAGGTGCCGTTGAGGGTTCGGGCAGTCCACTAATGTTCCTTTTCTTGTATTTATGTTGGATTTAGCTGTCTTTTTGCTTCTTTTGCGTTTTTGAGCTCATTTAATCCTGAAAATACAAAAGGAAGACAAAAACACTCTTTTTCCAATATTAGTACTAAAAAAGGGTTAGTTTTATGCCTCATTTGATGTAATTTATATGTTGCATTTTACACACATCAAATACCCCCACACTTGAACTTTTGCTTGTCCTCAAGCAAAACTCTTTAATATGTGGCTTACACTCCCAAATGGAATAGGTAGAAGAGAAGGTTTTGGGCTTGTCGTAGAGTGTCGGGATTTCCAAGATCTTTTTTGGGTTTTATTTTTATTTTATTTACACTCCTATTCGTAATGATTTATTTAGAACTGTTCATAAAAGAAATTACTTATTTGGGCATAACATTCCTTTTTAAAATTCTATTTATATACAAGTTCACATACCTCGCGGGGAAATCACTCACACTCGGCCGAAGGTGTATTTTTAGTGAATCACTCGAGAGCGGCACGGAACTTATTCCTACCATAGGCTTGCCAAGAAATCAATCCTCCTCCTTTTTAACTTTTATACCTTTGTAGATATCAAGAGGACTTTGTGGGTTAAGGGTTGGCTAGGGTTAAAGGTAGGTGGTTGGGTTAGTGGTTAGTAGAAAAAAAAGGGCTAAAAGCGTAACAAGTGTCGGTTTTCGTATTTTTGCAACTTTTTATTTTTGATGAAGCTTTTATTCAAACAAAGTTATTTTTGATTACTTTGTTTGTTTATTTTCTTTTTGCTTCATTTTTTTTTTTTTTTTACGAAGAACCGAACTTGTTACTAAAATAAAGGGTTAAAAATGAAAAAGGTTTTGGTGGGTGAAAGGGTTTTTGTTTTGGGTGATGAAACGAAAAGGTTTAGGCTCAAAGGGGCTAACTAGGGGGATTTTTTGGTAGGTGGTAAAAGAAAAAGAAAAATAATGGTGTAGAAGTGAAAAAGGTTAGTCCTAATGCCTCCATCATGTACTTACTCGGGTTTAAGTTGATAAGGACCGGGAATGTATTGTCATGGCAAGTTCTAGAGTCGTAAGAACCAAGCGGCTATTCACACAAGAAACGAAAAATGAGCATTTAGTCAAATGATATGAAATTGTGTGCTCAATAAAGGCTCAAAACTCACTTTTGTGGGAATGGGTTTTTATGTGATCAAGTATATATAATCAAATTTTAAATAAGTTTGTCATGCCTTTTCATAATTTTCTTATGTTGGTTCTTTTTATCACTACGCTATCGGTTGTAAATTTGTAAAAATATAACCTTTTTGAGAACTTGAATTTCCCGAGTTAAACCTAGACAAGTAAAAAAAAATGAAATTTTTGAAAAAATTTTGGGGTGATTAGCGGTTCCAATAGAGTTTTGTGTAAGGCTTGTATTTAGGACTTGCAAAATTCAAGGTTTTAGCATCCCCCCCACACTTAAATTACACATTGTCCTCAATGTGTCCCAAAAATAAATTTTTAGGTTGATTAGATGTGTAAAATAGTGTTTAGAAAGCAAAAATTTGTGTTACTGGGCACTGAACACGGCCCCGTGTTATCCGGGCACGGCCCCGTGTTCAAGTGCCAGTAACAAAATTGAAATAAGAGAAACAGAAGTCTGGACACGGGGGCGTGTTGAGTGAACACGGCCCGTGTCCAGGTACCTATACTGGGCGTTTTCTGCAGGTGGTTCGACACGGGGCCGTGTTGGTTGAGCACGGCCCGTGTTGAACCTTCTGAACTGGAGAAAATTGTCGGGTTGCCTCGTTCTTGTGCATGGGGTCATTTTTCTCGTTCCCCTTGTCATCCTTTACCACCATGAGTGTGTTTTATTCCTGAAAATTAAACTAACTAGAAAACATAAAAACTAATCTAAATTTAACTAAGGATAGTTCCGTGGAATGCCTCCATGGTGCGCCACGTTTATAAGGGTCCTTGGCTAGACCCAAAGCCTGGTCATATGTTACCCAAGTGGGATGTGTTGCATCCCATGTTACACCGTCGGAGAGCGTCATCCAAGCTTGAGTCTATGACCTTCATGTAGTTGACCGGATCTTCTTCCTCTACTCGCTTTCCACATTCCAATTTCACTTCCTCATCCCCAAACTTCAATGTTAGAGTTCCGTCATTCATATCCACCAATGCTCGAGCGGTGGCTAGGAATGGCCTTCCGAGGATGAGAGGGACCTCGGTGTCTTCTTCCATGTCTAGGATAACAAAGTCGGTTGGAAAAACGAATTTGTCGACCTTGACTAGCAGATTTTCGGCGACCCCATGTGGGAATTTGACGGACCTGTCGGCGAGTTGTATGATCATCTTTGTAGGGCTTGTTGTTCCTAGGCCGAGTCGCTTGAACATTGAGGTGGGCATGAGGTTGATGCTAGCCCCAAGATCGGCTAAAGCATTTCGGACGGGGGACTTCCCAATCGAACAAGGGATTGTGAAGCTCCCGGGGTCGATTTTCTTTTGTGGAAGTTTGTTGAGTACTAGAGCCGAGCATTCTTCGCCTAGGTTAACTAATTGCAATGATTCAATTTTCCTTTTGTGAGTGAGGAAATCCCTCATGAATTTTGCATACTTAGGCATTTGGGTTAGGACCTCAATAAAATGAATATTAACATGCAATTGTTTTAGTAAACTTTCGAACTTTGCGAATTGCTCATCGGTCTTTTGACGATTTAACCTACCGGGGTACGGGATTGGAGGAGTCTTGGTGGGCTCTTGATTTGGTGTAGAAGCCTTTTCTGGCGCAGGAGGAGTCACAGGCTGGATAGAATGACTTTTTTCATTTGGCGGCAATGGAGCATCCTCGGGACCCACGGTTCGATTTCTTAATGTGATGAGATGGACTTGTGCCTTTGGGTTTGGTTCGGTATTACTGGGTAATGCGCCTTGTGGTCTCTCGGAGAAATTTTGAGCTAGTTGATTTAATTGTTTTTCAACGTTTTGAATGCTAGCTTGTTGATTTCTTAAATTCGATTCCAATTGTTGAAATCGATCCGAGTTCTTCTTTTCAGTGTCAGAGATGAGGCGAGATATGGTATCTTCAAGCCTTTCTCTTCCACCTTGTTGTTGAGGAAAATTTTGCGGTTGTTGAAAATTAGTTCGTTGGTTTTGTTGGTTACTACTATTTCCGGGATCTCTCCAACCAAGATTTGGGTGGTTACGCCATCCTTGGTTGTAGGTACCCGTTGGAGGACCCGACGGCCTAGGTCTATTATCCATGTAGTTTACCGTTTCAGTTTGTTCATCTAATTCTTTCATACAACTCCAATTTTCATGTGACCCACCACACCCTTCACAAGCCATAACCGAGGCCGTTTTTGTCATTTCTAGCCTTTTGATTTTTGAAGAGAGGGCCTCGATTTGGGCTTGTAAAGAGGTGCTTTCATCAACCTTATGGGCGCCCGGGGCAATAGATTTATTACCTCGGGGAGTGTGCCATTGAAAATTGGTTTGAGCAATTTCCTCAATTTGGTTATATATTTCATTTGGGCGACGATTACCTAAGAGTCCCCCGGAGCTTGAATCAAGTGTTTGTCTTGTGTGTGGCAACAATCCATTGTAGAAAGTGGATACTTGTTGCCATATTGCTAGACCATGGTAAGGACACTTTCTTAGAAGCTCCTTGAACCTTTCCCAAGTTTCATATAAGGATTCCCCATCCTCTTGTGAGTATGTATTAATTTCAGTCATTAATTTAGCCGTTTTAGCAGGAGGGAAATACTTATACAAAAACTTTTGGGCGAGTTCATCCCAGGTGGTTACCGACCCAGCTGGGAGGGTGTTAAGCCAAGCCTTAGCTCGGTCTTTTAGTGAAAAAGGAAACATTCGAAGGCGGATGGCGTCATTTGATGCTCCATTGATCCGAAAGGTATCACATATTTCTAAGAAGTTAGTAATATGTAGATGGGGATCCTCGTCCGCAAGCCCGTGGAAGGTTGCGGAGTTTTGGAGCATTTGTATCAAATGCGGCCGAAGTTCGAAGTTGTTGGCCTCGACATTCGGGGCATTGATAGCGGCGCCAAGATTGCCTACGGTAGGCCGTAGGTAATCCATGAGGGTACGTTGGTCCGCCATTGGAAGTGGGTCCCCCGAAGCTTTCTCTTGATTTTTAGCTTTTAGTCTTTTTCTGAGAAAGCGCTCGGGTTCTTCTAGGGGTTCTTTTATGTCTCTACTAGAACTGGAGCTCATGCACTACGTAGGAGGTTCAAATGTGGCGCCTGGGTTCCAAGTCCTGCAACAAAAACAGAAAAGAACGCTGGTCAGAATGTTCACCACGGCCCCGTGCTCAATGAACACGGCCCGTGTTCAGAGGCGCAGTAATTGATTTCTGGATCCCTGTTACTGGGAGTTGGACACGACCCCGTGTTGCACCGACACGGCCCCGTGTTCAGCTCTCTGTAACTCAGAAAATAAAAACTGCCAGTGATGATTGCTGGGCACGGCCCGTGTCTGACCGGGCACGGCCCGTGCTGAGCGCTGCAGAAGCTGAAAAACTAAGAAAATCCTAAAAAAAATAAAAAGAAAAATAAAAGATGATTAGGCCGTTGATTCCTAACTTTCTTAAAATCCTTGTGTCCCCGGCAACGGCGCCAAAAACTTGATGCGTGTGAAGTGTTATATATATTAGGTGTGTATTTTAAGCCCTTTTTAACACTTATTTTAGCCAAGTTTTAAATTTATAAAACACGATATTTCACTAACACTAAACACACATATGGGCAAGTGCACCCATCGTTGAGTGTAGTATAGCGTTGGTAAGATACCGAGGTCGTCCAAGGACACAATAGCTTTTAGTACCGGTTTATCCTCAACGTCTAACCAAAACAAAAGTTTAGAAAAATGTTTTAAACTAAGAAAAATAAAACTAACTAAAATGCTGAAAATAAAAATAAAATAAAAACAGATAGACAAGATGAATCACTTGGTTCCGACTCGTATCTAGTATAACCTTTGATTATTTCCGCACTTTTGCACATAATTAAGAGATTATCTTAGTTATTGTAGTAGGCCCCTCTTTTGAAGGCGACGTTACCCTCACCCCAGTAGTTTGAGTCAGCAGGGATACAATCCTAAAAGGGTGGATTATTGGAAGATAATGAATTAAGTTATTAATGCAGTATTGTGGTAGGCCCCGCTTTTGGCGGTGACGTTACCCTCGGCTAAGTAGTCTGAGTCAGCAGGGATACAGTCCTAAATAGCCGGGTTATAGTATTAATAGTAGTTAACTTATGAGGGGATCAAAGAGTTTGGACCCCCGCCATCCAATACCGTGAAGTATTGAAGGAGGTCCTACTAAATTTGACCCAGGTCCATTGCAGGACCTCTAAACGCTGAACAATGGCAAGACCTTTACCAAACCGTTCCCTTAACCCCCTACCAGGTAGCCAACATACCTCCATATAGACCGTGGAGATATGAATGGTGAAAATCCTTTATTTTATATAGACAGTAAAATAATGCCAAGACACCACGGACAAACGATAAGGAAAGATCACCTTCAACATAAGTAACTAGTTATTAAAGTCATTAATACAAAACCAAATAAAAAGTGCAAAAGATTAGAAATAAAAAGTATTATACTAGACACTTTGTCTTCACCAAGTGATGTAAGAGACTTAGGCAAACATGGCCTTGATTGTCAAGAACTCTTACGATCAATCTTGGATCCCGAGACGACCCACACACTCTATGATGGACAATGGATGATGGTGGTGGATGATGGTGTTGTGATGGTGGTGGGTGGTGGATGAAGTGTGAGAGAGGTGGTGTGCCAAGGGATGAGATGAAATGAATCCAAGCACTCCTATTTATAGGCTGAACAGAGAGCTGGACACGGCCCCGTGTCCGCTGGGCACGGCCCCGTGTCCGTCTGACACTCTCTCTCCTCATTAATTGTAATTCGCAATTACAATAAATGCGCCTGCTGTACTTTCGACACGGCCCCGTGTCCGCTGAGCACGGCCCCGTGATGGGCAATAGAAGCTTCTATAGGTTTGTCTTTTCTGCTGCTTCTTGGGCACGGCCCCGTGCTGGCTGAGCACGGGGCGTGTTCAGCCTTCTGTTTTCTTTATTTTGCTTTGGAAGGTGCCGTTGAGGGTTCGGGCAGTCCACTAATGTTCCTTTCCTTGTATTTATGTTGGATTTAGCTGTCTTTTTGCTTCTTTTGCGTTTTTGAGCTCATTTAATCCTGAAAATACAAAAGGAAGACAAAAACACTCTTTTTCCAATATTAGTACTAAAAAAGGGTTAGTTTTATGCCTCATTTGATGTAATTTATATGTTGCATTTTACACACATCAAAAGCTCTACATTCTGCTGATAAGCCGGATTGTTGACTTTAGATCTCTTTATCTCCAACTCATGGCTTTCAAGCCTTTCAATCAGCAAATCCACTTTTAAATCTTCAGGCTTGATTGTATTTTTCAACATTAGAGCGAAGTATTTCCACTCTTGATCATTTGGCAATGAATCAAACAATTTATCCACCAGCTCCTCTTCAGAATATGAAATTTCATGTCTGGCTAGCTCCATTTTCAGATGCCCAAATCTTTCGATCATTTTACAAACAGATTCATTTTTCATACAACTAAAAAGATCAAACTCTTTACGCAGCAATTTCTTTTTATTTTTAACAATTTCATTACTTCCTACACACTTTCTTCCTAACGCCTCCCACAAACTCTTTGAAGTTTTCTCTCGTTCAAGTAACGAGATAATATCCTCTCTCACTGATTGTTTGATTAATGTGATCATTTTATATTCAGCCACAACATTTTTTATGTCTATGTCTGAGAAATCTTTTGGATCTATTAACTCTCCTCCCTCTTTTACTGGTTCAGTGTATCCATCTGTCAGTTTTAACCAGCTTTCAGGAGCGAAAGCTTTTACCCAACCCTCAAATCTGTTTTTCCACCAGTGATAATCTTCAACTTTCATTAGCTTTGGTGGCTTCTGTTGGCTTCCGTACATGTTCTCAAACTTCAAATTCTCTGAAATCTCTCTTGAATATTCTCTCATCTCAGATCTTCTATCTGTTGATTCGGAAGTGAACGCGTTGTAGAATGTGTTGTAAAACTCTTCACCGTTGCTTGACATCTTCAAACACCTAAGAACAAAACAAACAAACTCAATCAGTTTAAACAATATCAAGTAATCTGAAATACACTGACACTCGATTGTCTTGAAATAATCTTGACCCGATAAAGTTCACTTTCGAACGAAATATGACACTTGGGCGAAATCAACTTGTGACTGATAAGCGAAATCAGTATGTTGACACAAAAGCGAAATAGTACTTTGACTGAAAAGCGAAATCAAATATGTTCCTAAAAGCGAAATCAGGTTTTGTCCATATGAGCGAAATTAGGTAATGTCACTATGAGCGAAACTATCACTTGTCCGTATAAGCGAAATAGTAATGTCTGTATAAGCGAACCTATCACTTGTCCGAATAAGCGAAACTATCAGGTGTGTCTATGAGCGAAACTAAGCAATTATCCCTCGATGTTCACAAAAGCGAAATATGGTTTTTAGTATATTTTCACCATTTTTAGTCCGAATTTTAACCTAAATCTTTCTAGGGTTTGTTATTACTGTATTTTACACGTTATACTCGAAAATCAGATCATTTCAACCGTAGGAACCAGTTCAAATCGAAAAAGTATGAAAGAAAGTGAGTAGAAATAAGAGAATTCAGTAGAATCAAGCTGTAGTAGTATGAACTCTTCGTCCTGAGCTCTGATACCACTTGTTGGACCGGTTTGCGACCCTAAACAGTGTAGGATCGGATTCCGACCTAAACGAGTCGTTCGGAAGAGTTCTAGTCCATTTCAGAGGCGGAAACTAAGAAACGGACGTGATAACAGCTTGAAATACACTTTAATCCTCTTTTATATTGATATTACAACCTTTACATTCAGAAGGTATACCGGCAGCACTTCGGTACACTTGGCCAAAAACTGTTACAAATGACTTGCACACTAACCTATTTATAGAAGTTATGATTTCGCTTGAAGACTTCAAGCGAAATCCTCATTTCTTAATTGAAGCGAAATTGACAAATAAACAAATCAGTTTCAAGCGAAACTTTCAAATATAACATTCAGTTTTGTCTTCTTGTGCACATGATGTAGTGATGATGTCATTAGAGTGATGTCATCATCAAGCATGATGATGTCACACTCGTTTAGAACCGCACCGAACCCGAGACTCGATACAAGACGAAGACGACAGATGTGTGCACCAACAGACTCCCCCTCAGATGTTGACGAGTCTTAAGTGTCGAGTCTTTTCAATCTTCAGTCTTTATCAGTCTTTGAGCTTTCTTCAGGATCTCTATCTGGCTCTATCCTATCTCCAATTCTCTCTCCCTCTAACAGACTCCCCCTCAAAACATGCTGGGATCGTAGTCTGACTTTTACAGTATCAGAATCCTCAGGTATCGGAACCTGGCACTCTATCTACTATCCTGCACATCCTCTACCCAAAAATAAGATTCACAAAAAAATATTTAACAATTTATCAAATTTCATGCACCAACACTGATCCTTCTCCAATCAATATACAAACAAACATTAACAATGATCATTTAACGAATTTTTTATCTCTGAAAAAAACTTTTCAATCAAATTCTCCCAAACCTGTTCGTCATGTTTAGCACTTGGGATTTTGAAATTCAGCTCTTCAACATCAGTTGTCTAAAATCTTTTTGGATTTTTCAAAATTTATGCTAAAACACACCGAAAATCTTTTTGAATTTTGAAATAACAGAAATAAAATGCAGAAATGAACTATTTACATACAATATTTTTGTGAGTTTGTGTAAGAGGATCATATCAGTTTTTGAGACCAATCACCAACACCGTTAAGCTTTAAACATTTTAAGTTCTAAACAATTCACCTAGATTGTCAGTATACTTGTCCACTTAAATTTTCACACAAAGTTCAACTGCTTCGAGATATGAATTAGTGTTTTAGGACTTAAACATCTACATGTGTCCCACCTCAGTATATACTCCCGTATCCAGACCCCAGTATTCAGTCTTACAGGTGAGTATACCTAGATGATATCTGTAAGGGGAATAAATTATGCAACCGTGATAGCTCAGGTCAGAACTTCCGTTCAGCAGAGAGCCTAGTTGACTTTTAGGTGTGTCCCCTTTAGAGGATCTTTTGAATTACAACAGCCATGATTAGCATTTTTCAATGTTTCATCATTTTTTAGCTGAGGGTGAGCTATATTTCAAGCAAGCAGAAAGTATTCTCCGGGGACTAGGCCATTGCTTCCGCAAAATCAGAAGTCCCGGGATAATACCCCAGATATCACTGAGTATAAAGACCTAGTATCTCAGAATACGGGACCCTTCAAACAAGATTTCAGGGGTTACCTATATATCCTGGAGGTGTTCCCCACGTAGACGCAAGTAAATTTTATGTTTATATCTCGTCACAATTTACTAAATGTGTAAAAACCTACTGACATATCCACAGTGAGATTGTTTATCACATTTATACCTTCCATTTCTTTAGCATGTTGTGACAGTCCACTGATGTACTATCATTTCCTCTTTTATACAACAAAACTCATTTTTGATTTTATCATGTTTTTGGCTTTTTCAAATTTTCAAATGTTTTTGGATTTTCTGAAAATTTTTACTCCCCCTAAAATGCAAACACATTTTAGGAAATTTTAAAAACCAACTGTACAAAAACATGACAACTGATATCAAATTGCTTCAAATCGCCATCCACTTGGCATAAACAATCAGAACTCCCCCTCACAACAAACTATTTTCCCATTGATTTCAAAACACTTAAGTTTGTTTTAATCAAATGGTTTTTCCGGAAAATAAGTTTAGTTGATTTTACCACTTGTAGGTTAGGGGTTTCATCACATTGTTTTCATATCAAAAACCACTTGTAGAAAATCAAGTACAACTTAATGTCCCTGATTTACCACTTGTAAGTCGAAATCACTTTCGTGAATTTCTCAAGAAATGTGCCGATTCCTGCTCCACTTAAACCAACCTGGGAGCTCCGGCAAGTCCGGTTTTTACTCAAACATAACGTCCACCCAAGCCTCACCAGCCTTGGATGACTTTGGTGGCAAACATCTATCCCACCAACATTTTGATTTATAAAATTCTTGTGCACTCTTTACCTTTCTGTCAACCATCTTACCGAAAATATGCTTGACTTTTCCATTGAAAGCCTTCTCAACATCAAATTCTCCCTTATCAGCGAAGAATTGATTTGAGATCTCTACCTTTCCCACTTTCAACTTCCAATTTTCCTTTGACAATGAAGGAAAATTTTCATCGTTCACCTCAGGAACGGAATTCACAATCTTTTTCTCAACAAATGACTCCTCTGATTTTATGGAATCAGATTCATTGTCAGAACTTCTTTCAGATTTTACAATCCATTTTTGTTTGGTTAAATCACCTCTTCTTTTGTAAAACCGTTTTGAAGTTTCACCAACTTCCAAAGTCGATTTATCAACATTTTTCTTTTTCATTTCAGAGTTAGAAGAAACTCCCTGTTCTTTGTAGTTGGTCTTGGGGCAATTCCAAGCTATGTGTCCAACTTCCTGGCATTTAAAACAAGTTCTTCGATCAACTCTTTGAGCAAACTTTCTCACATTCTTCTTCACTTCAGCAAGAAACTCTTGATTGGATTGTTTCCAGAATGGTTTCTTCTGCTCATCTTCACAACTTCCACCTGCAACAAATTTTGTATTTGGTTTATAAGTTTTCTGATTTTGACAATTTTCAGGAGGAATAAATCCTAAACCTTTTTTGAAATTTTTGTTATGGTTTGGTTTCTTTTGAAAACCATAACCAGAACCATAACCCTTTTTCTTGTTCAATCTCTGTTGAACTCTTGAAGTGTATTTTTTAGGTTTTTCATCAAGATTTAAATCTTTTAAATCAGAAATATTAATTTCTGTTAATTTGAAAACCTGTTTGATCATTTCAGTTTTTACACTTCTGATTGGAAATTCCTCATCAGAATATAATTTGTCTGAATCATTCAAAGTATAAGCCACTTTGATTGATCCGTCATTCAAATTAGATTTTGATAACAGAAATTCTCTATTGTAAACCCTATTAACCGGTGAACTCGGACTCTTTTCTGACGAACTCGGACTTTCAGACTTAGACTCCGGTTTTGACTCCTCATCCGTATCCAACACCTGATCGACAACTTTCTTTAATAACTCAGACTCATGATCAGTGTCAGACGCTGTGAATGTAACATCAATATTGTCTGGTAATTCATCAATGATTTCAGACTTTAACTTGATGTTGACTGCCTTTTTTAGACGCTCTTCATTTGGATTCCTGGGAGAATAAGTTTCATGGATCGGGGGCGGACATCTGTTATACTTGACACTTGGTTTCTTACCAGTATCAGTATCTTCAGTCTTTTTGTCCATGAATGCTTCTAGACCTGCAACAGTAGGATAAACACGATCAATCAAGTAATCACATGTAGTGTAACTCAACAGTAATCGTTTAATCCTTTCACTCTCAATCTTTTCAAGTTCCACTTCTTTCTTTAACTGTGCACAATCTTCAATATACTCATTAATGACTTTTTGCTTTGTCATTAATGTTGCACTCATTTTATCCATTGCTTTTTCGGTTTCAGTATTCGTCTTTTTAGACGATCAACTGTGTTGTTGAGCACATTGTACGACTCCTTAATGTACTTCACATCAGACAGTAAGTCTTCTTTAATCTTCTCCAACTCAGCAATCTTCTTATCTTTCTCTTCACAAGCTTTGCAAGATTCTGAACACTTCAAACATGGTTTTTCAACTTCAACCACTTTTTCAACTATCTTTTCAACTTTAACGATCTTTTCTACTTCGACAAGTTTCTCAACTTCGACTATTTTCTCTACCACTTTCTCCACTTCAATAATTTTTTCTATTGCATTTTCAGTCATTGCTTCAACTTTTGTTTCTCCAACTTCTGTCTTCACCTTTTCATTAGCAAGTAATTTTGCTGCTTCCAGTTCCCTCTTTAAGCGGGCAATCTTCTTCTGATTCAGCATCTCAACTTTATCTGCATAGAAAAAATTAAAACTATCAGGCTCAATGCTTTTTCTACATTTGTTAAGATATTCTTCCTCATCATCAGTATCTACATCGCTTCCAAGATCTGGAAAAATCGGGATTCTTTTCTGATGAGCATTGTAGTATTTCTCAGCCATGATTCAATAATTAGGTGATACTTCGGAAAACACCTGGCAAGTACTGATGAATATTCTGAGCGGACTGAAGGTTGACACACTGAGCAGACTTCTAGGATTCGGATCAAAATCAAATGATCTTTGAAAATTTTGAACTCCAAACCGTACGAAACTTTCAAACTAGTCGATGACTTTAATACGCGACTTGACTGACAAAACAACTGATCAAACCGTGCGAACCGACTAAACTCCAAACCTTGTGACCTGACTTTGATACGAATTGACCTTTGTCATAAATGATCAGGTACAAACAGCTTGAACTCAAATGACCCGATGGATTCAATACGTACAAATTAGGACTTTCAAATGAAACACATGGATCGAAATGTATACAATTAAATCTACTACAATATACTTTTCTTGGACCACAAAAATCACATGTTAGACATAGACTTTATCAATATACTATTCTTGAACAGACACCTTGATATAACAAATGGTCAACAAATTCAACTTTCAAACCTCTTTTGGTTGGACCGCAAATGATTGTTTTATCCCATGCAAAAATATTATTTTGCCGTCAACTTTGATAAGATAAAACTTCACAAAAGCCGATGACTTAAATGAACATATTCACGTGATTAAACCTTCAAAACAATTACATGCACTGCATTTAAATTCTCGACAACAAGCACATGCATTCAGACTATGGCTGACAACACATTTATCAATTTATGAATATTATATGCGCTAAAACTGAATGGCTGACATTTCCTCTAAACACATTCACACACTTCAATACATGCTAACTGACACATACCACATGATGATTTACGAAAATCACATGAGTTCAATCATGCAAACCGACAACTTCCTTAATCATATTCACATGGATAAAAAACAAATCGACTTATGTAATCACGTGATTTCTGGACTTTGACAAACACAGCACTACTTTACCTGCATGCTGACACAAACTTTACAACAAAAGCTCGTGAATTCTTGTATCAATTAACTAGTAACCTCGATCAGAATATTTCACATTACACGATGTATATTCAATCGGTTCACATAACTCGATGCACTTTAAATCAACAAACAATACGTGTTTTCAATTAAGAGCAGAATTCAATGATCAGCAAAATTCAGTTAAGACAGCACTGCAGGTTTCAAACAGATATCAACGTATTTTCAAGCGAAATGCAATCAGATCAGTTTCGCTTCAACTATTCAAGCGAAATCAAATAATGTTCTCAACTTGAAGCGAAATCAACAGAAATACATCAACTTGAAGCGAAAATCAACAGATTATCATCAACTTGAAGCGAAATCATGTACAAAATGTTGCTGATGTCATCATATTAACGAGCAGTTGAAGCGAAATCACAGAAATTTACAAGTTTTAGATTGAATTTTAACTTGAAACTTTCAAGGATTGATTAAACCATGTATGCGCACAATATATGTGAATTTTGTCCGATTTTGACCGTAAAAAGTTTTGTTTTTCGAAAAAGAAAGGTGTAGAAACAGATTTTACGGCTGAATCAACAAGAACTCTTCTTCACTGGCTCTGATACCAATTGTAGGATCGGATTCCGACCTAAACGAGTCGTTCGGAAGAGTTCTAGTCCATTTCAGAGGCGGAAACTAAGAAACGGACGTGATAACAGCTTGAAATACACTTTAATCCTCTTTTATATTGATATTACAACCTTTACATTCAGAAGGTATACCGGCAGCACTTCGGTACACTTGGCCAAAAACTGTTACAAATGACTTGCACACTAACCTATTTATAGAAGTTATGATTTCGCTTGAAGACTTCAAGCGAAATCCTCATTTCTTAATTGAAGCGAAATTGACAAATAAACAAATCAGTTTCAAGCGAAACTTTCAAATATAACATTCAGTTTTGTCTTCTTGTGCACATGATGCAGTGATGATGTCATTAGAGTGATGTCATCATCAAGCATGATGATGTCACACTCGTTTAGAACCGCACCGAACCCGAGACTCGATACAAGACGAAGACGACAGATGTGTGCACCAACAAACAGTCAGTCAAGGACGTTCATCTTCACGTATAAAGGCGGAATCAGTGTACGCAAAGTTACAAACAGCTTTTCCTCTTTAATTCTTTCTTTATTGATGCTTTCTGATTACAAATTGACAGAGTTTCAACACCACAAGCATGACCTAGGTTCGCTCCAAAGGTTACATAATGAAGACACACATCAGGTATTTATAGTGTGACTGATTTCGCTTATATGGCATGTCCATATAAGCAAAACCCCATGTGTGCACTTATAAGCGAAACCACCTTGTCCATTTGAGCGAAACCCCTATGACCTAATAAGCGAAATCACTTCTAAATGTACATATGAGCAAAATTAACAATATCAAACCCTAATTTGACTTTCAAGCTCCAATCTTGACTATCTTGACCTAAAACTCAATGCAGACGAAGTCAACAGACATTCCGTGTACCAACAGAATTGAACTTGATACGTTTGTTTTCGCCTCTCGTATTGAGTATAAACTCTTCTGATCGACTCGTTCGTGTTGGTGCATATTTGTGACAACAGCTTAGATTTGGTCTTTGGATATCTTGTAATTAGTAAAACGATAAACAGTTAGCGGGTTTAGCTTTGTATTAGTGAAATTATAGAGTTTGGGCTAAACAAAACCCAGTTGGGTCTAGGGGGGACGAAATGGGCTTGCCCATGTAGGAATCCTTAGCCCAAGTTGCAAACCTTGTGTTTTATAAACAAGGTTAGGCTTTAGGGTTTAGGTTAATCAGCCAAAACAGAATTTGTGTGAGAATTCGTGAGAGGCTATAGTCTTGGACGAATTTGAAGTTGGTTAGGGTTTTGATTGATTGTAATACTTTGGTTTGATAATCAATAGAAAACCCGGTTTGATTGTGAATTGCTGTTCCTACACGTTTTCTACTATATTCTAATCAAGAGGATTCTGCACTCTTGATTGGATTGACAATTCTGTTGAAGATCCATACGACTCAAGGGGACCTACAATTGGTATCAGAGCATTAGGCTCTTGAAGAAGCTCGGTTCAGAATTGATGGCTGCAGAAACCTGAAGCATTTCGAAAATTTTGAAAGTGAAAAATTAGGGTTTTCGAATTTATTGAGTTTTGATATATTTCTGCGAATTTGTGGCTGTTTTGATCTTACTGTGTTCTTAGTTTTGCTGATTTGCAGGTTTTCGGGACAGTTTTTGCTGATTTTTGAAGAATTTTTGCAAGACAGATTTGAAGATTCGAAGACTGTTCTTCGTGTTCTTCAAAATTTTCGAAAATTTGTGCTGATTAGGGTTGTTTAATCTTGCAGGAAACTGTTAGAAGGATCTGGAATATCTTCAGAAATTTCGAACAGATTGAGTTTCCAAAATTTTCTAGCAAAATTAACAATTCCGCTGACAAATCAAAGGAATTATCTGACCCAACATATTTACCAGCGAAATTGTGACCTAGCAACTCGGTGACCGGTGAAATTAAATCCAAAGGCGACTTTGGTAACCGTTATAATTGTCCTCAGCGACATTATTACGGTGATCGGTGAAGTTACTAGACGTCGTGCTAGCGAAATTATTTACCAGCGAATTTGATCAGCTAACATAATTAACCAGCGAAATTAAGCTAGCATAATTAACCAGCGAATTTGATCAGCTAGCATATTTATTCCAGCGAATTTAAAAACCAGCATAATTATAATTCCTCTACCAGCATAATTATAACTACTCTATCAGCATATTTATAACTACTCTATCAGCATATTTAACTTGGTTTGCCAGCAAAATTAAAAGGTGGAGTATTTATTTAGATACGCATAGAGGAATTAATGTTTTCGTGAATAGAATTTGATCCGTAGCTCATCTGCCGAAACCGTTTGCACCGTTGAACTCGGTTGGAAAAGACTCTGGAAAATCCCGAATTTGGTTTTCGACATTATATATCATTGGATTCGTTTTTTCGAGACGGTTCTAACGGTATAATTTGGTAAAAACAATTTTCGGAAAAATATTGTACGGTTTTATCAGTACGGTTACGGTAAAACGTGTTTAAAGATGGTTAAAGTGGACAAGGTCAGTGCGACTGTTAAACATTGGCCAAAGCTGAAAAACGTCAAAGAATATGCTGACTGGAAAGACGAGTTTGAATCGGTTGTGAAAAGTGAGGATTTCAGAATGTGGTGTTGTATGATTGATGGATACATTGCTCCTACACGTCGTATTGAAGGAAGAGTTAAAGTGATTTCTTATGAGATGATGGATGAATCTGAGAAACTCGTGGTTGAAGCTGAGAAGAAAGCTTTAGCAGTGATAAAGATGTCCCTACCTGAGGGAATTAAACATACCATCAAGCACTATGGGACTTCTTATGAGCTGTGGGAAGCTTTAGAAAAATGTTATCAGAGTTCATCAAGACAGAGTGTTGGAGGTCGTGCTTTATATAAAGAAGCAGATACTGTGAAAGAAGAGAAGAAGGAGAATGTTAAAAAGAAGGCTGCAGAAGTTTCAAAGTGCATGAATGGTGTGAATGAACTTACAACAGAGGTGAAGGTAACATCAGAACCTGTAAGTCATACTTGTCATAATTGCACTGAACTACAGGGTAAAGTTGACAGACTATCGGAGCAAAACAAAATTCAGTTAGCTGAATTGCAAAAATTAAAAGAGTCAAATGTTCTTTTGATTAAACGAGAGTCAGATTGTTTAAATAAACTCAAATCAAATGAACAGGAAATTAGCAGTTTAACAAGCAAAGTCAATGAACTGTTACAGGTCATTGATTTGGCTCGTGACACTGTGAAGGATAAAACTAAAGAATTTTCTGAAAAGTGCAGGGAATTGGCCGTTGCACAAGACCAAATTGTTGAACTTAAAGGAAAGTTAGACAAATTTGAAAATTCTTCATTAGTTAGGACTCAAATTCAAGCAAGTTTGAAAAAGAGTAATGATAAAAAGGGTTTGGGGTTTAGTAAAGCCTCATCTTCTAAAAATCAAGACTACTCTTTTTTTCCCGATGAGAATGAGTTAACTGATTTTGTGCCTACTACACCAGCTGTAGTTGATCCGATAGCTGTGGACTTGCCAAGTAGTCCAGAATCTTTGAAAGAATCTGTTGAGTCTAACAGTACACCTCATAAATCGGATGAGGATACTGAAAAGGAAAAGAAGAAAACATTTAAAAAGAGATTTCAGAAAAAGAGAAATTATAAGACAAAATCTTGTTTTAAATGTCACACTAAAGGGCATGTGGCAAGTTGTTGTCCTTTAAAGAAAAATAAGCAAAAAGTTGATGAAGTTAAGGAAGGGAATAGGGTTGATTTGAATAATAATGTTCAACAACATTGTCAATATAATCAACCAAGATTTCAATCTAAAACTTCAACAACAGGAAGATTTGATAGACCAAGAAGTAATTCTACACAAATTAGTCATTATAATGGTAAATCAAATCAGTTTCAAAGTCAAAATAGAAATTTTGGATATCAAAATCGATACCAGTCTTTTGGTAATCGGAATTTTCAAAGAAGAAACGAACATAGGGGTTTTAGTAACTCAAATGTTCCGCAACATCCAAATTTTTTTCAAAATTCATGGTATAATAATGGGAAAAGAAGGTATCAAGATAATAAATTTCAAAGGTCAGAAAATCCGAGATTTTATTGGAACTCTCGTGATCAAAGACCTAGTGGAAGTTATAAATCTTGTTCAACAATGGGTAAAACATCCAAGACTCCAGTTAGGAGTAATGGATATTGGATGGATGTTTAAGTGGTTGGTGAATTTGGACGACCCAAGACCATTAAGGCTTGGGTCCCCCAATCTAACTAAGTTCTGAGTTGGTGTGTGCAGGAGCTGCTAAGGAGGCTTATCAACTTATGTTGATAGTGGCTGCTCTAGGCACATGACGGGGGATGTGAGATTGTTGACAGAGTTTGAAAATTATGATGATGGACATGTGAATATTAATTGATTTAAATTGAAGTTCAAAGTGTTGAGTCGACACACTAGATAACCTGGCAGATCTTTATACTAAAGCATTTGACAGGGCTCGCTTTGAACATTTAGTCGAACTCAACGGGATGAGGAATCCTGAATAACTGGTTTTTCATAAGAATTTTGTAAATATTTTATTGTTTTCTTAAAAATAAAAAATACAAAAAAAAATTGAAAAATCAAAAACATAAAAAAATAGAAAATCAAAAATGAGTTATCAATGTGTGAAAAAGGAGAAATGATAGTACATTAACAAGTTAGACTGTCACACTCAAACTGAATTAAATTGCTTAAGTGTGATAGCAGCTTCATCATACGATGTACCAGTAGGCAAAAAGCATGAAATAATCAACTTACCAATGTGATATAAACCTAAATACAATTGAATACGAGTGGGGAACACATAAGTGGTGTATGGTTTAATGACCTTAAATCATGCGTTGATAGATTGCCAAAATCTGAGGTTTTGGGTCTTTATACTGTTATTTCATCTGGGGATATCAGGGGTGTCCTTCTGCTGCATCCAGATACATGCTGACCTAGGCACACCCGGGATATCTTAAAAGAGCTAAAAATGCCAAAACCCATAAATGAAGAAGCTATCATAGAGAGTCATTCAAAAAAAATGCAAAAAGCATAAATCGTACCAAAAATGGTATTTGTCATAGCCCTCGTTAGATATTTTGGTCTCTTTGCTGTACGGAAGTACTGACCTGTTCACCAATTATCTAAATGTTGAAAAACAAAATGGATGAATTCAGTATACTCACCTACTACGATGAATCTTTGTGCATACCTTGATCGCGGGGGTATATCCTGAAGTGGGACACACTAATATTTCAGTAATAAAATTACCTTAACGTATCATACGGTAATGGTACTTGAAATGTTCATGCATTTTGTTTAAGTGGACAAACATACTGGTAATCGTCTTGGACTGCTTTTCACGTAAAATTACATAAAGAATTATCTAATAGTGTGAAAACAGTTTGATTTTGTTGATATGATCATCTTACCAGTGATTCTCACAAAAAAAATAGAGTGTTTATTGCTTTTGTATTTACTTGCTTTCAGAAAATATAAAAATCCAAAAATAGTGTCTTTTTCTGTTTAAAATTCTTAATGTACGGAAAACTGTTATTCTTGGAGGAATTGTTACTGATAGGGGGATACGGTGTTGGAAAGTGAGTTCAAAATTTTAAATCATGCGGGTTATAGGGTGTGTGATTAAAAAGTTTTGCGTGTTGGTGATAAGTTGAAAATGCTTAATCTGTGATATAGTTTAACTATATCTTGAAAAATAATAATTTATTTAACTTTGTTAAAAAATTCTTATGGTTTCTCGAGATGTTTGTTTTATAGTATACAGATTGAAGTTGTATGTTGCTGAGAAGTTAAAGTGATGAGTTGCTGTGAAGAGGTGAGAGTTTGATTGGATGCATGGTAGAACCTCCTTTCTACATTGCAGACAAAGTGAAGAGTTTGAAGATTGCTGTGCAAATGCTAAACTGGAGTTTACTGAAAACGCTAACGTTTTTGAAGATTTGGTGATTGGATGCATCAGCTTAGGGGGAGTCTGTTGCTGACAGAAGATGTTAAAGCTGAAGCTATCCAAAGACCAAAGACCGTGCAAGAATACATGAAGATTGCAAGAAGACTGAAGACAAAGTTATTTTATGAAGCTATTGTCAAGGGGGAGTTTGTTGGTGCATATTTGTGACAACAGCTTAGATTTGGTCTTTGGATATCTTGTAATTAGTAAAACGATAAACAGTTAGCGGGTTTAGCTTTGTATTAGTGAAATTATAGAGTTTGGGCTAAACAAAACCCAGTTGGGTCTAGGGGGGACGAAATGGGCTTGCCCATGTAGGAATCCTTAGCCCAAGTTGTAAACCTTGTGTTATATAAACAAGGTTAGGCTTTAGGGTTTAGGTTAATCAGCCAAAACAGAATTTGTGTGAGAATTCGTGAGAGGCTATAGTCTTGGACGAATTTGAAGTTAGTTAGGGTTTTGATTGATTGTAATACTTTGGTTTGATAATCAATAGAAAACCCGGTTTGATTGTGAATTGCTGTTCCTACACGTTTTCTGCTATATTCTGATCAACAGGATTCCGCACTCTTGATTGGATTGACAATTCTGTTGAAGATCCATACGACTCAAGGGGACCTACAGTTCGGGTCAGAAAACGATCCTACAAGTGGCATCAGAGCTCAGGAGGAAGAGTTCTTACCAATTCAGCTACAAATTCTGATTTCTACACTTTCTTTTCAAAATTAAACAACTTTGTACGGTTAAAATCGGCTAATTTTCTCACATATTGTGTGAAACAGTGTTTTAACAAACCCTTGAAAATTTCAGACTTAAAATCGGACATAAACCTAATCAATTTTGGCAAAAACATCTCGAGAATGATGACATCAGCAGTATTTCGCTTGAAATAGCATCTTGATTTCGCGTGAAATCAGCTATTTCGCACCAAATTGTTATTTCGCTTGAGTGATTTCGCGTGAAATCACTAATTTCGCACCAGATTGGTATTTCATTTGGGTATTTCACACGAAATCAGCTATTTTTTTTGAAAGAGTGTTATTTCACACGAAATCAGGTAATTCCGTGTGAAGCTGGTATTTCGTTTGAACAACTAATTCCGTGTGAAGCTGGTATTTCGTTTGAACAACTAATTCCGTGTGAAGAGGTATTTCGTTTGAGAGTGTTATTTCGTGTGAAAGATTTGATTTCGCTTGAAAGTGTCAAAGTTTTGTGAAACTTGTTACCGAAACATGGAAGAGGAATTTTATAACGCATTTGCTACTACCCCGACTACTCCGGCTAGTGTTACTCAGAACTTGAACATGGAAAATGAAACGGGCACTATGCAAAAACCGCCAAAGCTCATGAACATTGAGGAGTATAAACGGTTTGAGAATTGGGTTCAAGCAAATTACTTGGATGCTTGGGAATGTGTTGAAACGAAATATGTTAGACCATTGAATGATGATGAAGAGGAGATTGCTATTAAAGATCTAAGTGTTGATGATAGAAAGAAATACAAAAAAAATGAAAAGATGATGATTAGTCTATTGCATCAAGCAGTTAAGGAAGATATCCTGGTTTTACTGCAACACAATGGAAGTGCATATTCAATTTGGAGAGCGTTAAAATCAAAGTTTGTTGGAAGTAAAGAAATGATCAAGAACAAAAAGTCACTTTTGAAGAAAGAATTCGATCTATTTCGTGGTTTGAGAACTGAGAGCACAAAGCAGATCATCGAAAGATATTGCAATTTGTTAGTTCAAATGAAGAGAGTGAGCATCAATAAAGATAATGAAGAGTTGATAGAAAAGTTGGCTGATGCATTGCCACATGAAACTTGGGGTACATATCTTATGATGCTGAGAAATAAGAAAGATTTTGGGAATCTGACACTGAACAAGTTCATTGAAAAGCTTGAAGCTCAAGAGATGGAACAGAGGAAGATCTCAAGAAAGAAGGATTTTGATGGTGAATAGGATATTAGTCTTTATTACAAAGGTGGTATTAGTGACAAAACCAACATGTCACCAAAGGTTGAGACTGCCTTCAATGCTAAAAGTTCATCAGGAGGATCATCTAAAGGATCAAACAGCAAAACTGAATTTTCTTCATATCCATCATATGATCAAAACTTTTCAACAACAAAGAACGGAAAGAAATTACAGTGCAACATGGTATTAGATCTTGAAAATGGTCAAAATTACACTGAGGAGGTTGCAAAAAGTCACATGTCTTTGTTGGTGACTGTGTTAGAGTCATATGAGAGTTTAGTGGCAGGTCGGATCGGGAATCCAATGTTGACAAAAGAGGATTACGATCAAATCGATGCTGAGGAGATGGAATTGATGGATATAAAGTGGTGTTTCGCGAGTGTTTTGAGAAGAGCCGAAAAGTTTAAACAAATTACGGGAAGAGATGATTTCCGTGATGCTAATGTTTCTACTTTAGGTTTTGATAAATCTAAAGTTACTTGTTTTCGTTGCAGGGAAAAAGGACACTTCAAGAGAGAGTGCACAAATTGCGAAGCAAGTGGAGCTCAAAATCCGTTCAACAACAATGATTACTATCGGAAAGCAATTTATCATCAAGTTGCTCAACAACAACAAGAACCACAAACTGCACATGCTAGGAAGACAATCGAAGATTCATCAAAGAGAGCTTGTATGGTGAATCAAGATGATAAAAAGACAACAAAAGAATTCAGTTGGGATAAATATGTTTCAGTCGATAACAAAGCATGTCTGATAAATCAAGATGATGAAAAATTACCAGAGGGGTTTAGCTGGAAAAATTTCAGTTGGGATGACTATAATCCTAACAAAACTCCAAATCACAAAGCTTTTGTTGCTAGAGTTGCAGAAGACAGTGATAATGATGATGATTATTATGCAAAGAGAATGGAAAAGCACTTAAAAATGATGGAAGAGAGTGACAGTGATGATGGAAAGACTCAAAAGAAAAAGAAAGAGAAAAAGATTAAGAAACCTGTCAGCAGTGATGATGAAGAAGTTCATGTGATAAGGAAAAAGGTAAAAGAGGTTCCAGCTTTCAAAGTTGATGTAGAAGCTGATGCACAAAAGATTCATGTGTTGTATGAAAACTGTGAAGCAGTAAAGAAGCAGAACAGTACTTTGATTCATAACATGAACAAATTGAAAGAATCGTATGATGTTCTAAACAAAACCATGAATCAGTACAATCAATCAAGCAGTGAACAAGCAACAGCCATGAAAACACTTCAAGGAGCTTTCATGACAAAGCAGAAAGTCGTCAACAATTACATTGAGAAATGTGCTGTACTTGAACAGAAATTGGAAACACAGAGAATTGAAACAGAAAGAGTTAATAGGTTGTTAAAAAGTTACTCATGTACTTCTTATGTTATTGACAGGATTTATCCAACCATTGAAGGCATGAAGGCATTTGATGAAGATGAAGTATCTGAAGAAAAGAGTTCTGAAAAGAAGAAGGACACTGAAATGAAGACATCTGGTAAGAAACAAAGTGCCAATTACAACAAGTGTCCACCCCCGCTTGAAAATGGATATTCTCCTAGAAATCCAAATTCAAAAAGAGTCAAAAAGGCAACCAATTTACAGTGGGAGTCTGAGTCTACAGAAAACTTGCCAGACAACATTGATGTTACTTTCACATCGTCTGACACTGATCATGAGTCCGAATTAATAAAGAAAGTGGTTGATCAGGTGTTGGATAACGATGAAACTGAGGAGTCAAAGTTGGAGTCAAACTCAGAGTCAAAGTCTGACAAGTCAAAGTCAACAGTCAAAAAGAGAAAAGGGTTTACAATAAAGAGTTTTTGTTATCAAAATCTAATTTGAATGATGAAACATTCAAAGTGGTATATACTTTGAATGATTCTGACAAATTATATTTTGATAAAGAATTTCCAATAAGAGGTGTTAAAACTGAAATGATCAAAAAGGTTTTTAAACTAACAGAAATTAACATTTCTGAAATAAAAGATGTAAATCTTACTGAAAAACCTAAACCTTACACCTCAAGAGTTCAACAACGGTTAAACAAGAAAAAGGGTTACAATTCTGGTTCTGGTTTTCAAAAGAAACCAAACCATAACGATAATTTCAAAAGAAAAGGTCTTGGATTTATTCCACCGAAAATCATAAAAATGAGAAAACTTATAAACCAAAAACTGTGTTTGTTTCAGGAATATCATCTGAAGAAGAAAAGGAGCAATTGTTCAGAAAGCAGACAAATAAAGAATTCCTTGCTAAGAAGCAAGAAGAGATGAAGAAGGAAGTTGCTCAAAAGACAGAGACGAGAACATGTTTTCAATGCAAAACAGTTGATCATATTGCCAGAAATTGTCTAAAGGCAATCCAAACAAAACAGGGAGTTTCTGAAAAATTGAAAGAAAAGATGGTTGAAAATGAACCACCAACTAAACAATTCAAAGTTTTCAAAAATTCGAAGTTTGAGGTAGGTGAATGTTCAAAAAGGTTTTACAAGAGAAAAGCAAATCTTGATAACCACAAGTGGGTTGTTAAGAAATCTGATGATAGTTCTAGCAATGATTCTGATTCATCAAAATCAGAGGAGCTATTTTCAGGCGATGAATCTGATTCCACAAAGTCAGAGGAGCCACATGTTGAGTTAAAATTGGAAACATCAGTTCCGCCAATGGATGATGTCAATTTTCCACCATTGCGAGCTGAAAATTTTAAACAAAAAGTTGGTAAAATTGAGATTTCAAATCAATTTTTCTCCGAAAAGAAAGAATTTGATATTGAAAAAGCTTTTAACCCCAAAGTGCAACATATTTTTGGTAAAATGGTTGATGGGAAGGTTAAAGGAGTGAAGGAGTTTTATGAGAAAAAAATGAAGAAACCAGGTAAGGGTGAGTCATCCCAGGTTTGTGACTGGGATGGAACCTATTATGATGAGTGAAAAATCAGGACTGGCCGGAGCTCCCAAGTTGGTAAGAGTGGAGCAGGAATCGGCATCTTTCTTGAGAAATTCACTTCGGTGATATTTCGACTTACAAGTGGTAAATCAGGGACATTAAGTTGTACTTGATTTTCTACAAGTGGTATTTGTTGATTGAATTTAAAATTGTTATTTTTTTAAAATGTTGAAGATGATAGAACAAGGTGATGAATATCCCCTAACCTACAAGTGGTTTTATGAAATCAACAAAACTTATTTTCCGGAAAAACCATTTGATTAAAACAAACTTACGTGTTTTGAAATCATAATGGGAAAATAGTTTGTTGTCAGGGGGAGTTCTGATTGTTTATGCCAAGTGGGTGGCGATTTGAAGCAATTCACAACAGTTGTCACTTTACTTGTATAGTTTGTTTTCAAATTTCTTTTAAATGGTTTTGAATTTTAGGGGGAGTAAGAATTTCAGAAAATCCAAAAACATTTGAAAATCTTAAAAAGGCAAAAACATGATAAAATCAAAAATGAGTTTTGTTGTGAAAAAAAGGAAATGATAGTACATCAGTGGACGATCACAACATGCTAAAGAATTGGAAAGTTAAAATGTGATAAACGGTCTCACTGATGATGTGCCAGTAGGTTTTTACACATTTAGTAGATTGTGTCGAGATATAAACCTAATTTCAAACTTACTTATCTCGTGGGGAACATCTCTCAGATATATGGGTAACCCCCGAAATCTTGTTTGAAAGGTCCCTCTTTCTGAGATACTAGGTCTTTATGCTTAGTGATATCTGGGGTATTATCCCGGGACTTCTGATTTTGCGGAAGCAATGGCCTAGTCCCCGTATATTACTTTTCGCTTGCTTGAAATATAGCACCGCCCTCAGCATAAAAAATGATGAAACATTGCAAAATGCTAATCGTATGCTGTTGAAGAAAAGATTCTCTAAAGGGAACACACCAAAAGTCGAAGCCGCCATCTCTCTGATTTTGCGGATGCAATAGCCTGAGCTCTCACGGCCCTCACATTTAACCCCTTACAGATATCATCTAGGTATACTCACCTGTAAGACTGAATATTGGGATCTGGATACGGGAGTATATTCTGAGGTGGGACACAAGAATAAGTTTAAGTCCTTAAAACACTAAATCTGTATCTCGAAACAGTTGAACTTTGTGTGAAAATTTAAAGTGGATCAGTATACTGACAATCTACGTGAATCGTTTAGAATTTAAAATGTTTAAATCTTAACGATGTTGGTGATTTGTCTCAAAAACTGATATGATCCTCTTACGCAAACTCACAACAATATTGTCTTTAAATATTTCTTTTCTGCATTTCGTTAAAATCAACAATCCAAACAGATTTTAGTGTGTTTTAGCATAAAGTTTTGAAAAATTCAAAAAGATTTTCGACAACTAATGTTAGAGAGCTGATTTTCAAAATTCCGAGTGCTAAACATGACGACAAATGGTTTGGGAAAGTTTGTTTGAGATGTTTTGAATTGAAAAATGTGTTTGAAAATGAAAATGGTATTTCTACAAGTGGTTCATCAGAGATTAACATTGTAAAATCATTTTTTGATTTGTGTTTACAAGTGGTAAGCAGAGAATAAATTTGTAAAATTTTAAATTTGTGAAATTTATTTCTGGGTTAAGAATGTGCAGGTTAGCAGGTTTCTAATCCTGAGCAAGATGTGAGCCAGGTCACGATCTTGAACCTGTGAAAGCCAGACTAAGATCTCAGTACAATTTAAGGGGGAGCCTGAAGTTGTAGAGAGCCATATATCATGGACCTGATGTTCATGCAAGCTGATGATGCTGATGAACTTAAGGAATCAAGAGATCTGATCAAGAGATTGTAAGAGCCAGCTACAGATCTTGGGATGTTAGTGAAATAAGAGCAAGATTGAGATTCTGGAGTTGAAGAGAAGAAGAGAAGATTGAGGATACTTTACATTGTTAGATACTTGGGAAGAGTTCGAAAAGACTGATAAAGACTGAAGATTGAAGACTCGACACTGAAGACTTCGTCAACATCCGAGGGGGAGTCTGTTGGTGCATCCCTCTGTCGACTTCGTCTTGTATCGAGTCTTGTATTGTATTAGATAGATCAGAGCACGTAGTTCGAGAAAAATGTCAAAAATAGGTTGGAAGGTAATTTCGCACGAAATTACCAAGTGTAATTCCGTACGAAATTATCATGTCATTTCACATGAAATCACTGATTTCGCTTGAAATGTGATTTCGTTTGGGATGGTTCAAGCGAAATTAGCACGCCTATATATACTAGGTTGGTCTGTGTCATTTGTAACGAAATTAGTTTCCGGTTTGAGAGCCGAAGTGTTGCCGAAGTTTCTACTCGCTGTAAATCTTTGTCAAATCAATCAAAAGACAGTTTAAAGTGAATATCGTTTGTTTCCGCCTCTCGTATTGAGTATAAACTCTTCTGATCGACTCGTTCGGGTCAAAAAACGATCCTACATCTTTTAGATCTACACTTAACATAGTATGATCTTTCCAAAAATAAGTGTTCTCGAGTATTTTAAACAAACTTTTGTGAAACTTTATTTTACTAACAAACTCATCCATGAGTTTAATGGTCTTTAAAGTTTGTAAATCATGTTCTAAAACCACTTTTATGTTTATTAGAAAGATCATAATTTTTAACATCATGATTAACCATGGATCCATGCTTAATAACTTTAGATCTTTCAAAAACAAGCTTTATGTTAAATTTTTAACAAACTTTCCATAAATTTTAGTTTCAAAAATTAGTTCTACACACACTTTATTACTTCAAGATTACAAGTTTATGTGTAAAAATCCATCTTTCATGTTCACATAATGCTTCATATGTTCACTTTCAAGTTTAACCATGGATCCTTCAAGATCCATGCTTAAACTTGTTTGATCCAAGCTTTAACATACTTGATCTAAGCATAAACACAAGATATAACATCAACAACATCATTACATACACCAAAAATTCATGTAGTCATTTATTTTCCTCATGAATATGTTAGATCTTTTCATTTTTAACATTAGAAGTTAAGTTGTTTAGATGGTGAAACTTGTACATAACATAAACATGACTTAAATTAGTGATCAAGAAGCTTACTACTAGCTCTAATGGCTAGGGAAGTGGCACAAAAATGAAGATGATGATCAAGGAAGAAAATAAGAGGTTAAAAGCTCCACAAAGAGGTCCTTCAAGTTCTAGCACCATACACCTTCTTAAATGGCCTCCATAGACCTTCTAGTAAGCTTGGATTGTGAGGTTGAAGCTTGAAAATGGATGTGTGTTTGTGTGTGGGTTGAGCCGAGACCAAAGAACTATAAGGAGGGGTGTTTGGTGTGTTAGATGTTGGAGAATGATGGTTATGTTATAACTTACGGTTTTTATAAAAATCCTCCTAGTACATGGCATATTATGTTGGAATATTCTATAACATATCTTATAAAATATGACAAAGAAATCAATTAAAATCCTTAGGTGGGACCCTTGTCCCAACCGTCCAACTAAGGGGGGGGGGGGTAAATTATAACATTTCAACCACTAGTTACATGATTTAGTTGGAATGTAATGGTATTAGTTAGGTATTTTTAGTTATTTAGTGTTTAGGAGATGTAATAAGATGTTCGGTGACCATAACTAGCTTCGTAACACTAAAACAATGTTTCTTATGAAAATTTGGTATTTCGGGTAGTGTCCAGTTGTTCGTTTTGTTACGGTTCGTTAAAGTGCTAAATTGCGCAGTTTCACTAAGTATGAAGCACCTTTTGTGACAGTTTCAATTCCCGACACTTTGTAAGTTATTCTGGACACTAATTCATAAATTCTGCATGATATTTTGGTGTTAAAAGCTGAATTGCGGCCATATAGAGCTTCGAACACAATGGCGAGCGGCACTTGCGGCCATATAGGGCTAATCAACTGCTTATCTCCAGCGTCTGCCCAACACAATGGCGAGCGGCACTTGCGGCCATATAGAGCTTCAAACGGTGCAGCATTTATGCTCGTGTGGTAGCTGTTATTACAGGAAAACTCAACTAAAGGTAGATGAGTATCCCAGCTGCCGCCCAGATCCATAACACATGCGCAAAGCATGTCTTCCAGTGTTTGTATGGTCTGTTCTCTCTGGCCGTCTGTTTGCGGATGGAAGGCCGTGCTTAGATCTAGTTGAGACCCAAAGGCCTCCTGGAAGGATTGCCAGATCCTTGAGACAAAATGTCTATTTCTATCTGAAATAATCGAAATAGGCACTCCATGACGTGCCACAATTTCCTTAAGATACAGCTCAGCAAGCTTTCCAGTGCTATCCTTCTCTTGGATTGGTAGGAAATGTGCAGACTTCGTCAATCGATCAACTATCCCCTATATCATAGCATGCCCTCTAGGGGTCCTGGGTAATTTGGTTATGAAGTCCATTGAGATTTGCTCACTTCCACATGGGTATCTCGGGTTGTTGCAGTAGGCCGGACGGTTTCTGATATTCGGACTTAACCTTAGCAAAGATTAGGCACTTCCCAACATAAATAGCAACATCGCTTTTAAGTTCGGCCACCAATAGTATTCTTTCAAGTCTTGATACATTTTGTACGATCCTGGGTGGATCGAGTATCTCGACTTGTGAGCTTCATCAAAGATGATTTCTCGAATACTGCCATAGAGCGGAACCCAAATACGCCCCATAAATTATAAGGTTCCCTCTTCGTTTGGCACCAATTTCTTCTCCATACCTCGGAGATATTCAGCTCTACGATTCTCCTTCTTAAGGGTTTCTTGTTGGGCGTCATGAATGCGTGCAGTGAGATTCGTTCGAATAGTCATTTCCAATGCTCAAACCCTTAGGGTCTTAACCCTTTCTTTTCAACTTAATGCGTCTGCTACTACGTTAGCTTTTCCGGGATGCTACTTAATCTCACAATCATAATCGTTTAGCAGCTAGACCCACCGTCACTGACGCATATTCAATTCCTTCTGATTAAATATGTGCTGCAAGCTTTTGTGATCAGTGAAAATTGTACATCGAGTACCATATAAATAATGTCGCCAGATCTTCAAGGTGAATACCACCGCACCTAGCTCCAGATCATGGGTCGTATAGTTCCTTTCATGTACCTTCAACTGCCTCGAACCGTAAGCGATGATCTTTTGGTGTTGCATGAGCATGCAACCCAATCCTTGACGCGAAGCGTCGCAGTATACCACGAAGTCCTTAGTGCCTTCGGGTAAAGATAGTATTGGTGCATCGCATAGCTTGCTTTTGAGAAGTTGGAAGGCTTCTTCCTGTTTATCACCCCAGTCGTACTTCTTGTCCTTCTGCGTAAGGGAAGTGCGGTTGAGCTATCTTGGAGAAATTCTTGATAAATCTGCGGTAGTTGCCTGCTAATCCTAAAATTATCGAACTTCAGTTGGAGTTTTGGGGGCTTCCCAATTCTTTATCGCTTCTATCTTAGCTGGGTCTACATGTATACCCTTCTCGTTCACAACATGACCAAGGAACTGTACTTCGCGAATCCAAAATTCGCACTTTGAGAACTTTGCATAAAGTTTCTCTTTCTTTAATAGTTCAAGAATGGTCCTGAGGTGCTGCTCGTGCTCTTCTCTCGTCCCGGAATAAATCAGAATATCATCGATAAATACAATCACGAATTTATCGAGATATGGTTTGCAAACACGATTCATCAGATCCATAAATACTGCTGGCGCGTTCGTCAATCCAAATGGCATCACAAGGAACTCGTAATGCCCATAACGCGTCCTGAATGCAGTCTTTGGTATACTCTCTTCATGGATCCTTAACTGATGATAGCCAGACCGAAGGTCGATCTTGGAGTAGTAACTTGATCCTTGTAACTGATCGAATAAGTCATCAATCCTCGGTAGTGGATACCGATTCTTGACAGTGAGCTTATTCAGTTCTCTATAATCGACACACATCCGCAGGATTCCATCCTTCTTCTTCAAGAACAAGACTGGAGCTCCCCAAGGCGAGAAGCTCGGCCTTATGAATCCTTTATCCAACAACTCCTGGAGTTGTGTAGATAATTCTTGCATCTCGGATGGCGCAAGTCGATAGGGTGCCTTGGCTACAGGAGCGACGCGTGGAACCAAGTCTATATGGAATTCGACTTGTCGTTGCAGAGGTAGCCCCGGCAGATCTTCAGGAAAAACATCAGGCCAAAAGTGAACCAGTTCGGATTATTATCGGCCAATAACTGATTTGGGATTATTATCGGCCAAATTGAGCAAGTTGGGATTATTTAAATTCAATTTGCCTAATTAAAACTGTACTGAAATTACCGGTTTTGTGCCAGTTGTCACAGTTATCGTTGTTGTTAAGAGTGGGGCTTGCCAAAACCCAAATAGATCTATCCGTTTGTTCCTCGGTACTTGTTTATTCATTAATGGTCCCTTTATTTTAAACACCTATCCGCATGTGATCAAAATAGTTTCATCGTATCATCATACTATTGGTAACATGTATACATCCCCGAAAGTTTAAAACTATAAACAATCAAAGTAAAAGGGTAAACATGAACTCACAGATTTGCGTTCCGTGCAAATCTCTATTTGTTTCCTTGTTCGTGGTTCGTTTCTTGACCTACAAGGGTTCTATTCTCGTTAGACACTTAGGTTTGTGTTTGTTTGTTTTACAAGTATTTCATCTTGTATTTCGTTTTTAGTTTTTCGTAATCGTTTGTTTCCTTTGTTGTGTTTTCGTATATATAACTTCCTTGTATATATATTTATTCTATTTGATTTGTTTTTGTATAGGCTTAGTTTATGCATTAGATCTTAAGTCCATTTTGGGTATTTGGTGCATATGGGCCTAGCCCAAATAACTTTGTTTAAAATGGGTCAAGCCCAAATTGATTTGTAGGAGTGGGCCTTAGCCCAAAACACTTTTATAAAAGTGGGCCTAGCCCAATTTAGTTTATAATAGTGGACTTAGCCCAAATAAGTTATGTAAAAATGGGCCTAGCCCAAACTATTTTCTAAAAATGTATTTAGTCCATAAAAATTGGGTTGTTAGTTTAAGTATTTTGTAAAGTGGGCTTTAGCCCAATTTTGACTAAAAATATATTTTAGTCCATTGTTTTGTAAAAGTGGGCCTAGCCAAGATTTTATTTATGAGAAATGGATATTAGCCCAATTTTAATTTATGGACTACTTTTAAAATACAAAATTTTGGGCTAGTAAAAAATAATAGTAATACTTGTATTTTTATAAAAATCTAGTTTTTATAAAAATTATTACTTATGCCATAATTGAACCTTTTTAGTGCATAAGCTTTTGTAACGGCTTGTATTTTGTTATAGTCGTTTACTACTTGTCGGTTTGATTTATTAGTATCGTTTGTCCCGTTCATGTCGTCCGTCTCGTTTTTTTACCATTTGTTTTGTTTGTGCCATTTTAGTTTGTCCAAAAGTCCATATTGTCCAATAGTGTCCGAATTTGTCCATTTGTGTGTTCGTGTCCAAGGATGGACATTTTATTTCGTTTTTCAAGTTCATATATATATTTTTGTAATTTTTGTGGATGTGTATCAATTTTGCATTTGTTCCTACTTGAACTAGCATATAATGTACACATCAAAATATATATTTATGATACTTGATGAATATTTTTGTAAGTACATATTTTATCCAAAAATATATACTTGTCACTTTTGTTTAGAAATCTTTTTATAAAATATGGATTTATAACTTTTTCCAAAATTTGTTTAACCAAGTTCAGAGACCTCAAATAGTTGTTCTAGTTACATACTTCTATATTTAACAACTTTTAAAACATAACAAAATTTATACAAGTTTTGCCATAGTTTTGTTTGAAATATGGATTTTTTCCCAAGTTTATACAAAACTTGTTTTCAATTTATTTCAATACAAAACATCATAAAGTATCAATATCCATCAAAATTTGTCAACAAAAGTAGCATGAACATGATATTGTTCTTAACTTTCCTGTCACACCCCGATTTGCAGCGGAAGAAAAACGTGGGATGCAACAGACACCTCTGGTATATGCACATTGTTTATAAAGACACTACATTTTATTAATTACAAAATGTTGATTACATACTACATGTATGTTTCAACTGCGTGTTCCCATGAACCACATAAGTCTTCTAAGTCGCATGCGTCTATCTCAATATTTGCCAATAAACACGTCTTGAACAACATATACGGATCACATCAGTCTCAAGTTACCTGAAATGCATGCTACTTTTAAAAGGGGTCAGCTAAACGCTGCTGGTGAGTTCCACTGGTTTGGTTGTTTCGTTTCAAAATGTATCAACATGTTTAATTGCACATATTACAGTTCATAGATGGAATTACACGAATGTCACAAGTGAAACCTAGACTGTTCTCATCGTACCGTGTCACACAGACACGTACTCACACCACCTGCAACTTATGAATTTCAATGCCCTCGGGTAGTTATGTCTAACAACATAAACTGGTTACGGACACGAGCAGACCTTGTTGCCAACATTCTGTCGGGCGTGGTCTTGGTTTGTCAAACCAATAGTACTATTCACGGCCCACGGCTTACGTTAATCACTTGTATCGGGGCTAATATCGTGTGTTAGATAATTCACATCATATAGTTTGAGCAATTAACACAGTTTGAAACATGAAATTCACCCCAGAAAACAGGAAAACAGTTTAAAGTGGGGGAATGGAACTCACAGTGTATGTAGTATCACAGGTAGCAATAGGAGTATATATGCAAGCTGGTTCGGTTCTTAACAGTATTCATGCAAGTAATTACTAATATCAGTTGCTAAGTCGGTAATGCCAATAACTTGGGCTCGAGTGGGTATTTTCAGTCCATATTGTACATATAGTATCCTGGTGTGGTGATGGATGTTAGGGTATGATTAGTTTTACGTTTGGCTCCAGGGCACCGATTCGCGTGCCAACCAAAGTCGATTGTTTGACACATTCGGATAATGGTACGGGAATACCAATAATGCCAACACGTTGTTACTTAAGAATGATTAACTTTTCATTAAGGGAGTTTGGGTGTTTGGGAAGTTTAGGTTGCCCAATTTTGAGTTTCCATTCTCGCCGTCGGGGATCCTCCCGAATGGTGGTGGAACACACCCAAAGTGTCCCGCTTACCCTGGAACCTCCCAACATATTCCCGGTGTTCCTGTAGGTCCCCTAGACGTATGGATCTTTCACAGAATTGACAATCTAATCAAGAGTGCGGAATCCTCTTGATCAGAATATAGAAGAATGAGTAGAAACAGAAATCAGCAATTCACTTTCAAACCGGGTTTCTATTGATTATCAATCTCACAAGAATTACAATCAATCTAAACCCTAACCAACACTCAAAATTCGTCCAAGCTAGTAATGCTCTCACGAATTCTCTCTAAAAACTGTTTTGGCTGATTAACCTAAACCCTAAATCCTAACCTTGTTTATATAACACAAGGTTTGCTAATTGGGCTAAGGTTTCCTACATGGGCAAAGCCCAATTCGTCCACCCTTGTCCCAACTGGGTTTTGTTTAGCCCAAACTCTATAATCAAACTATTACAAAGCTAAACCCGCTAACTGTTTATCGTTTAACTAATTACAAGATATCCAAAGACCAAATCTAAGCTGTTGTCACAAACATGCACCAACAAACTCCCCCTTGACAATAGCTTCATAAATTAACTTTGTCTTCAGTCTTCTTGCAATCTTCATGTAATCTTGCACTGTCTTTGGTCTTTGGATAGCTTCAGCTTCAACAGCTTCTGTCAGCAACAGACTCCCCCTAAGCTGATGCATCCAATCACCAAATCTTCAAAAACTTTAGCGTTTGAGTAAACTCCAGTTCAGCATTTGTAAAGCAATCTTCAAACTCTTCATCTTTGTCTGCAATATAGAAAGGAGGTTCTACCATGCATCCAATCAAACTCTCATCTCTTCACAGCAACTCATCACTGTAACTTCTCAGCAACACACTGCTTCAATCAGTATACTATAAAACAAACATCCTGAGAAACCATAAGAATTTTTCAACACAGTTAAATAAATTATTATTATTCAAGGATTATATCACAGATTAAGCATTTTCAATTTATCACCAACACGCAGAACTTTTTAATCAAACACCCTATAACCCGCATGATTTAAAATTTTGAACTCACTTTCTAACACCGTCTCCCCCTATCGGTAACAATTCCTCCAAGAATAACAGTTTTCCGTACGTTAAGAATTTTAAACAGAAAAAGACACTATTTTTGGATATTTATATTTTTCTGAAAGCAAGTAAATAACAAAAGCAATAAGCACTCTGTTTTTGTGAGAATCACTGGTCAGAAGATCATATCAACAAAATCAAACTGTTTCACACTATTAGATAATTCTTTATTTAATTTTTCGTGAAAAGCAGTCCAAGACGATTACCAGTATGTTTGTCCACTTAAACAAAATGCATGAACATTTCAAGTACCATTACCGTATGATACGTTAAGGTAATATTATTTCTGATATATTAGTGTGTCCCACTTCAGGATATACCCCCGCGATCAAGGTATGCACAATGATTCATCGTAGTAGGTGAGTATACTGAATTCATCCGTTTTATTTTTCAACGTTTAGATAATTGGTGAACAGGTCAGTACTTCCGTACAACAGAGAGACCAAAATATCTAACGAGGGCTATGACAAATACCATTTTTGGTACGATTTATGCATTTTGCACATTTGAATAACTCTCTTGGAGAGCTTCTTCATTTTCAGGGTTTTGGCATTTTTAGCTCTTTTAAGATATCCTGGGTGTGTCTTGGTCAGCATATATCTGGATGCAGCAGAAGGACACCCCTGATATCCCCAGATGAAATAACAGTATAAAGACCCAAAACTTCAGATTTTGGCAATCTATCAACGCAAGATTTAAGGTCATTAAACCATACACCACTGATGTGTTCCCCACTCATATTCAGTTCATTTAAGTTTATATCACATTGGTAAGTTGATTATTTCATGCTTTTTGCCTACTGGTACATCATATGATGAAGCTGCTATCACACTTAAGCAATTTAATTCATTTTCAGTGTGACAGTCTAACTCGCTGATGTACTATCATTTCTTCTTTTTCACACAGTAATAACTCATTTTTGTTTTTCTATTTTTTTATGTTTTTTATTTTTCAATGTTTTTGTATTTTTTTTATTTTTAAGAAAAGCAGTAAACTATTTACAAAATTCTTATGAAAAACCAGTTATTCAGGATTCCTCATCCCGTTGAGTTCGACTAAATGTTCAAAGCGAGCCCTGTCAAAAGCTTTAGTATAAAGATCTGCCAGGTTATCTAGTGTGTCGACTCAGCACTTTGAACTTCAATTTAAATCAATTAATATGTATATATCAACAATCTCACATCCCCCATCATGTGCCTAGAGCAACCACTATCAACATAAGTTGATAATCCTCCTTAGCAGCTCCTGCACACACCAACTAAGAAATTAGTTAGATTGGGGGACCCAAGCCTTAATGGTCTTGGGTCGTCCAAATTCACCAACCACTGGAACATCCATCCAATATCCATTACTCCTAACTGGAGTCTTGGATCTCAGACCTGTTGATGGAATTTGATTTTGATTTCCACTAGGTCTTTGGTCCTGAGGGTTCCTATATGTGTTTGGACTATTTGACCTTTGAAAATTTTGATTTTGATATCTTGAATTTTGATTCCAAGAAGCTTGATTATCATAATTTCTAAAGCCATTGTTATAAAAAGTTCGACCACCATTATTTTGGTATCGATTTTGATATTGACCTTGACTTCTGAAATTATTTGAATTATTATTGTTCATTCTTGGTGAACTGCTTCTAGGTCTCTCATATCTGCCTGGTGGAGATTTAGGCTGAAATCTTGGTTGATTTATTTGAAAACGTGGAACTTGTGGAGTTCCTGTTCCAGCCCTATCTACACCAACAGCAACATTCTCTGGTTGCTTAGGAGCAGATTTCTTTGGAGAATTTGAACCTTTCTCCTCACTATCACCTTTCTTCTCTGGTAATTTCCCTCTCTGTTTTTCACTAAGTTGTGCTTCACTCTTTTTGTTAGGACAGCAGCTAGCTACATGTCCTTTAATGTGACATTTGAAGCACGATATCCTTTTCAAAGACTTCTTACCTGTAGTTTCTGAGGTAGATCCCTTATCAGATGGTGATGATCCCTTGGAAGAACCTTGTTTAGTTTGCTTGGATTCAGATTTTTCTTTGTTTTTATTTTTAGCAAACTCTACATTTGATTCATTTTCAATAACAGTTGTTTCATTTTTCATATCACTACCTTGAACAAAATTAATCTTTTTAACAAAAGCTTGATTTTTATTCTTAGGTGGTGAATTTTTCCTTTTCAAAGGTTCCCTGTTATTGTTCTTCTTAGCATCATCACTCTCAGATCCATCACCTTGACTTGATGTGGATGCGAAACTACTTGGTGCAGATGCCATAAAGTCTGCTAGCTCATCTTCACTAGGCAGGAATGAATAATCATGACTAAGAGGAGGTGGAACTTCATTAAAGCCCTGGAAGCCCACACTGGTCTTGTCATTGCTCTTCTTTAACCCACCCATCATGTGTTTCATTACAAAAGACGAATCTCTGAATTGACTCAATTTCTTTTCAAGTTCAACAATTTTGAGTTGTGCATCTGACAACTCTTTGCATTTTTCAGAAATCTCTTTTGTTTTCTCAGCCATCATGTCATGAGCTAAGTCTATGACTTGAAGTTTTTCATTTAGTTTGCAAGTTAAAGCTTCAATTTCAGCTTCATAACCTTTTATCTTCTACAAGTATGACGATTCATTTCTTTTAGCAAAAAAGTTTGACTCTTTAATGTTAGACATCTCGCTTATCAAACTTTGGTTTTGTGTTGTCAACCTCACCCTGTAGTTCACGACATCTCAAACATATAGAATTAGATTGTACCTCTTTCTCATGAACTTCTGAGGTTTCATCAGCAACAACCTGTTCAGTTTCACTCTCTTTCTCTACTTCAGCATTCTCCACTTTAGTTTCAGCATCATTCTCCACTTTTGCTTCAGCATTCTCCACTTTAGCTTCAGCATCATTCACAGTAGTTTCAGCCTCATCAACTGGCATTATCTCTGCCATGAATGCCTGAGTGGCACTCTCATTTCCCTGATATCGCTTTTGTAATGCATCCCACATATCCTTTGAATTAGTGTACTTTTTGAAGGTATGCTTGATGCTATCAGGTAATGACATCTTTATTTCAGCCAAGGCCCTTTTTTCAGCCTCATACATCTTTTTATCATCCTCTTGCATGTTCACATAGTCTGTTCGACGTGGTCTGCCCTCAAAATCGTGTGTTGGGTTTGTGTACCCATCTTCTATACAGATCCACATGCGAGCATCCTGAGATTCAATGAAGGATTTGAAGTTGTCCTTCCATGTAAGATAATTCTCCACCTTCATCATCTTAGGTGCATTCAAATTCGTCATGTTCGACATTTTAATGCAACAGACTGGTAAAAACCGTACAAAATATCTCCGAAAACAGTGGTTACCAAATTACACCGTTAGAATCGTCTCGAAAAGACAAATCCAATGATATATAATGTCAAAAACCGAATTCGGGATTTTCCAGGAATTAAATGGTGCAGACGGTTTCGTCAGATGAGTTACGGTTCACTTTCTATTTCCGAAAACGTGAATTTTTAGTTACGCTTGCCAAGAAATTTTCCACCTCTTAATTTCGCTGGAAAGTCAATTCAATTCGCTGGTATAATTTTGCTGCACAATTTCGCTGATCAAGTTCGCTAACAGGACAATTTCGCTGATCAAATTCGCTGCAAATTCGCTGGTCTATTTCGCTATTACGACGACCAGTAAATTCGCCGAAAACCGTAATAATTTCGCTGTGGAAAATTATACGGTTACCAAAGTCGCCTTTGGATTTAAATTCGCCGACAAGTTCGCAGATCAGTTAAATTCGCAGGTCCAATTAATTTCGCAGGTCTGTAAATTTGGAAATTCAATCTTCTCGAAAATTTTGATGATTTTCTGGATTCTCCTAACTTCTGCAGAATCGAAACAGCAAAATCAGCAACCTTTTCACCCAAATTCGATGAACTTGATTAAGAAACCAAGAACAACCTTCGAATTTCAGCCAAAAATTTTTCCAGAATAAACCAACAAATGTCCTGCAAACCTGCAAATCAGCAAACAAACAAAGCAGAATATCAAAACAGCCAATAAATTTCGAAAATTTTTATCAAAACAGCCAAGAATTTCGAAAATTTTTATCAAACAAACAGAAAAATTTCGAAAATTTCAAAACCCTAATTTTCAAAAATTCGAAAAACTCCCTGTTTCTGCAGAACACAATTCTGAACCGAGCCTTCAAGAGCCTAATGCTCTGATACCAATTGTAGGTCCCCTAGACGTATGGATCTTTCACAGAATTGTCAATCTAATCAAGAGTGCGGAATCCTCTTGATCAGAATATAGCAGAATGAGTAGAAACAGAAATCAGCAATTCACTTTCAAACCGGGTTTCTATTGATTATCAATCTCACAAGAATTACAATCAATCTAAACCCTAACCAACACTCAAAATTTGTCCAAGCTAGTAATGCTCTCACGAATTCTCTCTAAAAACTGTTTTGGCTGATTAACCTAAACCCTAAAGCCTAACCTTGTTTATATAACACAAGGTTTGCTAATTGGGCTAAGGTTTCCTACATGGGGAAAGCCCAATTCGTCCACCCTTGTCCCAACTGGGTTTTGTTTAGCCCAAACTCTATAATCAAACTATTACAAAGCTAAACCCGCTAACTGTTTATCGTTTAACTAATTACAAGATATCCAAAGACCAAATCTAAGCTGTTGTCACAAACATGCACCAACAGTTTCAATTATAGTCAAAATAGGTTTTGGCCCGTTCCCAGTTTCGGCAGGCTCGTTGTCCTGTAAACTGCCGAATTTAATTAAAAGAAGCGTTTTAAAGACTGCAAAATCCCATTTAATCTAAATGTTTCATAAAATTATAAGAATTTTTATAGAGATCACTAAAAATATATAGAGTATGAAAAAAAATAATTTGGGAGTTTATTTCGTCAATTTAACTTCTTAAATAAATCATTTGTAAAACAATATTTAACCAAATAATTCACTTTGCTTATCATCCGATGTCCAAAAATTCCCAAAATATTCCAGGAACTCTCTTACATCTGTAGAAACTCCCTGTAAAAATTTTGAATTTTTCCGATTTGGTTTCAGTGCGTTTCCGGCTAACGAAAACTCATAAAAACGCGTATTTTTAATCTGAATCAAAACCCAACCAATAGACTCCGAAACTTCCCAGAAACTTCCCCATATGTTCCTTAGTGTTCACGAAAATTTTGGTAATTTATTGACTTCGTTTAGTATTTGTTATGGATTTGTTTTGATAAAACAGAAAACAATTCACCAAAAATTGTAGAAAATTCCAAAAATTCTACAATTTTACGTGGACCTTACTGTTAATACCTTACTTCACCACACCAAATTTCAGCTCAATAAAATACCCACGGACCAAGTTATGGTCTAAACAATATTCTGCCTATGCTAGTTTCGAGTTTCGGGTGATATACCTAGCGATTTCTTCGAGTCTGAGTGTTTTTCTTGAGTCCAGAAGTATGTATGGGCTATATTCAGTACCTATACATCAAGTACAATCCAAATATGCTAGAACTTAGATCAATCAAGCTTTAATTCATTGTTTTTCGGTTAATCGAATAGTTAATCGATTTTTGTCGAATAAGTGTTGATTAGGGTATCAATCCCCAAAGATTTGTAACCATGGCTGCCATATAACACCAGGGAACTCCCATGGTGTTCTTGTTCAGCCCTTAAACTTGTTTAAACCTTCAAAATTCATGGATTAAAAAGGGTTTTCATGGCCTAAACCATGTTTAACTTAAGAAACCAAGCCTAAACACTTAAAGATTTGAGTTAATACCTTGAATTTGTGGAAGTATAAGGTGAAATCAGCTGAGTGTTCTTGAGAGAATCCAGAAATTTGAGAGTATTTTGTGTTAAAATGAAGTAATAAAAGAAAAAAAAATGAATTTTTTTATTAAAAGATGATGTTTATCCACAAGGGACACCTCGTGCTCCGTAAAACGCGTTAAAAGATGATGTTTATCTTCAGTTGAGTGGCTAGGTTCGTTTACGGGTCCCGCGCGCGTTCTCAATTTGCGTAACGGACTCCGTTTCGCGCGTAATTAGTGTCAAAAGACTCGGTTTTAAAAATTATGTATAACCGTCTTGAAATCCGAACCCAGTTACGTTTTAATCATAAAAGACTCGTATTAGAGTGGTTTAAGTTTTTTTAAGCTTGATCGTTCGTTCCTTGCACTTTTGATTGCATTATGTTATGCCTAAAACGAAGGCGTTTCCCTAATCGGGCAGCTGCTTCGATTTGCGTGCCCGATCTCTGACTGGCCTCAAACCTTATATCACAGTCTATGGCACACAATTAAGATGTTCCTGGAACTCGGAATCTTAAATAATGCTACGGATAACCTAATAATCAACGTCAAAGGTTTAGCGCGCTGTTAAACGGAAAGCTCCGGTTTAACACGTGTTTAAAGTCTAAGGATACCAATTTCACATCATGGGTCCTTATTAGTGTCATGTCATTCCTAACGTGTTCTCGGATTTATCAGAACCGTAATTTGTATCGTTTCGTGATTCGTGTAAGTAGTATGTATAATTAGGGTTCAAGCGGAATTAGGGTTTTGGGATTTAATTCATCGTAATTACTCAGGCATCACTACAAGCATTATAATTCCAATCTATCCACTAACGTACTTATGTCATACTCTATAATCCATGTATTAGGCCATTCGTATTCCCAAAGTCATCCAACCACACACAATTACGTATTATTAAGTCTGTAACGCACTACATCAATTTAGGGTTTTCAGTGAACTTTTGTACATAACATAATTACTGTTTTGCATTGTCTATTCTATCAAGCATATATTAACACATTTCCAGATTTAATTCCTCAAGAATCTAATTGTATGCACATCGTGTTCTGTCATCAAGGACTAACAACAATTAAGGTATACCGGGATTTCACAGTTGTCACAGTCTTCCCCGGTTAAAAGAATTTCGTCCTCCAAATTCATTTTATGTTACTATTTTTACTTGCATAGAAATCTCAATACTCAGGTTTGTAGCAGTCATTAGACTAGCTAGTAATTACAGCTTTCTGTTTAGTTTTATCACAATACAGTGATTATATTTCTGATACATAGTAGCTCTTTAATTTGTCCATCCACAATTCCTACAGTACCATCCCCACTGGGGTTCACTCTCGTTCCCTCTAGGTGGTGAGACTTTTATTATACTCGGGATATGGTAAGAGTCATTTGCGTTGTTTAGCTTGCATCTATTTGTACGCCTCACGTTCGTTATGACTTTACTAGCTCCCAATACCTGGGGAACAATATCCCTAGCACGTTTCGTTTGAACTGTTGTCTAATAGACTTAGACCAGCACGATATAGGAGGGATATGGGTAACATTCAACAGTTACCCTTTAAATATACTAATGGTGCGCACAATGCCTAGTATAACCGAATAGAGATAATGAATTTGTTTTTAAAAATTTCCAACGATAGTCTCCCCTATTTTCGTTTGTTCAGGTATTCTCCGGTAACAATGACCGAATGTAAGAGTTCTGACGCATAGGGCTGAGAACACAAACGAAAAAGGCATTAAGTAGCCCCAGTTTGTCATAATGGCCATTAGGCACGTATGAGTGATAGTGAATCTTTAACCCACACAAACCGGGTGAAAGGATTGCATATCCTTCAGGGGATTATATAACTACAAAACATGTGAATCTATCGTATAGCAACCCGGGTTTGGGTTAAGTTCCTGAAGATTGGATCAGGACATTATATTTCTAACATGTCTACATTGGTTTCTCTACCTATCCCTACCACCATAGGAAGGTGGTCAAAAAGGGAATTCATAATACGAATTCTTATGTAATTGTTTCAAGATTTAGGGCTGGCATCAATCCTACAACCCTCAACAATTAGTAAGAACAAAATGTGTAATTGGTGTGGTTACCAATCGAGTAACATCACGAGTGGAAAGCTACCAAGCTGTGTAGCCATACTATAACGTGAGGTACTTCCGATTATCGTATCATGAGAATGAGGTCCTTAATTATTAAACCCAAATGAATATAGGAGTGATAACAATTTTGTGAAAATTGACTAATCACTGATTCATTTAACACCAATTACGCCAATCAACTTGGTACAACTCGCTCCATCAGAGGTCTAGAGATTCCATACCAATGCATCATACAGGACATTTGGTTGGGAAGAGAGGAATAATTCTTCTTTCGCAAGATTTATTATGGACTGACTTATATACAGGCGAAATCTTGTCTGTATTAGTTAAAGGATTACTTATCGTAAGTATGCTCTCTAATCACATGACTCACTCCACTAGAGTCTTAATTCTGGCACGATTGGGATAACTTTACGGTTGTAAAGAAGGAAATGATATGATTATGGTTCTCAATTTTCGAGGTTTGACTCCAGATTTCGTAAATAGACTTTATATACGTACATAATGGTATAGTGAATATTTGGATCGGACCATCTTTTCCGCGAGGATGAAAACTCCTAATGTTGAATAGCAATGGCAGATAGTATTCTCTAATGAAGCACCTTTTAACACATATATTCTTATAGGAATTACAATCAGGAGTATATGAATACGCAGATAAAATTGTAGGAACAAAAGACATGATTTAACAGAATTCCCTGACTCAGATTGACTCAATTTAAATGAATCCTTCAGGAGGCATCATTATATAGGGTACCGTATAAATCTTGGCGAACAAAGCCTAGATTACATCACTCACTACTGAATTATTCGAACAAATGATCGTAAGCATGAATTTCGCAACCACTCTCCTACTCCATTAGAAGGTCCTTGCTAGGACGAGAGATTTGTAAGACTCCATAGTTTAATAGATAATTTTAGGAGAGAAAGAGATTCATTATGTTCTCGGGATCGGAAAAATCGTTAACATACTCTTTTGAGTGTGAGAGCAAGACATTCTGTTTTCGTTCCTGAATGGTCAAGCAGGACCAATAGATATTGTGATACGGAAAGCTTTATAGGAAGGGCTCGAAGGAACAGGTATCATACACATGACGTCCGAAACATTTCTCAAGAACATCTGATCATGTTGAAGATTCAAGACTCATTACCTGAGAATTTACTGAGTATAGAAGAACTCGTACCGTGACATAGTCCAAATAGAACTAAGGAGGCGTTAAGTTGTGACAGGAGTCCTGGATACAGAAATGTTCCAGATATCATCTCATTTCCTTACACAAGAAGTATCGATAACTCATACTATATAGTACGCTGGCTGGACTGCACAGAGTTGGTCGTGGACTTACAAGTTAAGAAGGAATCGTGGCGAATTAATAACGGCGTCAAATGCCTATCAACATGAAAGTCATCGTATGGTTCCTATATTCATAACTGAACACAAAATTGTGGTAACAGACCGTTTCTTTGACCAATGGATCACCCCAAAGAGTGAATTGTAACGTACCTTTCCAAGTAGAGGTCAAAGGGTTCTTCAAACTTAAACAAAATTTAGTAATTCTTGTGAACAAAATCTGATGGGTATACGTCATGAAAAAAATTTGAATCCGAGAAAGAGGTTCGCCTTCCATCATTTTGTCTACCGAATACGAATCAAGGAGTACTTCACATGGTAGTATGTTGTATCGTCAACCCATCCACTCTCTCCTATCCACAAAGGATAGACTTTGTGTTGACCTGGCCTAAGCCGAACAGGTTCGAGGTTGATTTGAACACGACTCTATCTTGATAAACTAACAGAAGTTAATTAGAAACGCACCGTATTGTAATACCACTGACTTAAACAAGGAATTAGAGCATAAGAGAATTTAATTATGTATAGCAAGCACAAAGACCTCCAATTTCTTTAGTAGGTCAAGGAAAAGTGAAGTAATGAATCTGATCGAAGCACCGTTGTAGTCCTTTTGTTTTCACAATTGAATCATGTTTCCCCCAATGGTAACTAACCAGGTGTATAGTGGAATTGGGTCAGGAATGACCACTTAGGATTTAGAAGTAAGAATACAAAGATATGTGGTTGTATGAAACAGAATGATAAGGGTTTCAGGAATATTACTAAAATGTATTGCTTCCAAGAGTCACATAGATGGCAATGAATAAGTTAAAAATGTAGGAATAAAATTATAAATAGAAGTATTTCGACAGAACGGAATAATAATGGTTACTAGGAATATTGATAGTACGATTTCTCCCTAAAAGTTGCATGGGTCGCCATAGATAAGTTGAGTGATGTCAAAACAACACGTCATCGACTTTTAGTCACTCGAAAAACAAGCACTAATAGATCGTTACTGCCCTCGTACATTCAGGTTACCTACAACAATAATGGTTACACACTCGCGCCACTTATGATTTATGTTATTTCCAACCAATGAGAGTGATTTAGAGACACCTATTCAAACGGATACGTCTAATCAACAACCGGGCGATGAAGATATAAGTTGTTTCCCTTTCCGTAGGCCTTTCGATACACTAAGGTTAGTCTTAGTGGAATACTACCAAGGAACTAATACGCCCAAAGGATATTACACCAAAAGTTTACAGAATCAAGGGCAGAATATTGTCATATATTAACCCATATTGACTCTCACTTGGAGTTATAACACAGGAGTTTACGTCCATCATAACACGATGATGATAGGACCGACTCAGAATTGTTAATGTACTAGATTACCCTCGACACCAAATGACGAACAGTCGATGAATTTGGATTAGGATACAATGGTAAGAATTCGAGTTGGTAATGGGGATAAAATTCACCATCATTTATATGTCAGGTTGAATTTCTTCAACATTACTTTGTTTCACCTACTCACTACTAACAGTGAGCATCCATGTCACGTTCGTTTTCGGGTAGATATCGCACAAAAGATAGAACTAGGATTTTTGAACTCATAATATTATCGCGAACAAGAATAGGATAGCCATATTATACATACAGCTAGTGTTATCAGGTACCTCTTTCCTCTGATGCATCTTTAGCATCATCTCAGCACTACTTCGTTCGAATTCCACGCACAACTTTCACAATCACCTCCACCTGAGGACTAATTGCCACAAACTGCTTATCTACTCGGAGTTCTTTGGTTACATCACGACTTCCACCATTTCTAGAATATACGCGATTCAGTTGTTAACGGAAGATTGCGATCGAGAACCATGGTAACGGAAGGAATAAGTGAACTCGTACACAATTGGAATTAAGAGTTGAGAGACTATAGTTTCTGAAAAAGCACTAGTAAACAACCACCTGGCGAGAGAATTCGTCCCAGTCCTTCTGGCATCGAGTTACAATAATTACGTCTCTGGTGTATGTACACTCCCGATCGTATATTACTTCGATATGTAGTTGTTGTTATGAATAATATTAAGCTAGAGATGGTAGTGTCGCGAACTCACAACTAGTTACTTCCCTATCGGAAGACATATGAAGGCCATCCTGGCTATATGATTTCAACACTAGTGTATGTTATCAGTAGGAATGTGGAATGGACTGTAGCACCTATGTTTCCATTGAACCTGCCTATCTTTTAAGGCATACCAATCAATTCACTAGTCTCAAAATGCCAACTCATAAAGAAAAAACAGTTACCAAGTAACAAAAATGCACGTATACACATAGTTTCACGTTGGCGCACGTATGGATAATTTCACATAATTAAGTGTGCTTACTATTACCGTGATTTTCTCAACACTTCCTCGTACAAACAAGTCTGTTATTACGTTCCGGACCATAATAACCCACTTGTCCTACGAGACTATCCTGGTACTCACCAGTAGAACAAATTACAGAGTTCGTTAACTGTTCTCTACTATGAATCATTTCACATTTATGTCCACTAAGGTTTGAGCTTGTAGTTATAGTCTAGGTCTCCTTAAAAGCATCCTAATTCTCTATAACCAATGCCTCTGATACCATCTTCTGTCACACCCCGATTTGCAGCGGAAGAAAAACGTGGGATGCAACAGACACCTCTGGTATATGCACATTGTTTATAAAGACACTACATTTTATTAATTACAAAATGTTGATTGCATACTACATGTATGTTACAACTGCGTGTTCCCTTGAACCACATAAGTCTTCTAAGTCGCATGCGTCTATCTCAATATTTGCGAATAAACACGTCTTGAACAACATATACGGATCACATCAGTCTCAAGTTACCTGAAATGCATATTAGTTTTAAAAGGGGTCAGCTAAACGCTGCTGGTGAGTTCCACTGGTTTGGTTGTTTCGTTTCAAAATGTATCAACAGGTTTAATTGCACATATTACAGTTCATAGATGGAATTACACGAATGTCACAAGTGAAACCTAGACTGTTCTCATCGTACCGTGTCACACAAACACGTACTCACACCACCTGCAACTTATGAATTTCAATGCCCTCGGGTAGTTATGTCTAACAACATAACCTGGTTACGGACGCGAGCAGACCTTGTTGCCGACATTCTGTCGGGCGTGGTCTGGGTTTGTCAAACCAATAGTACTATTCACGGCCCACGACTTACGTTAATCACTTGTATCGGGGCTAATGTCGTGTGTTAGATAATTCACATCATATAGTTTGAGCAATTAACACAGTTTGTAACATGCAATTCACCCCAGAAAACAGGAAAACAATTTAAAGTGGGGGAAGGGAACTCACAGTGTATGTAGTATCACAGGCAGCAATAGGAGTATATATGCAAGCTGGTTCGGTTCTTAACAATATTCATGCAAGTAATTACTAATATCAGTCGCTAAGTCGGTAATGCCAATAACATGGGCTCGAGTGGGTATTTTCAGTCCATATTGTACATATAGTATCCTGGTGTGGTGATGGATGTTAGGGTATGATTAGTTTTACGTTTGGCTCCAGGGCACCGATTCGCGTGCCAACCAAAGTCGATTGTTTGACACGTTTGGATAATGGTACGGGAATACCAATAATGCCAACACGTTGTTACTTAAGAATGATTAACTTTTCATTAAGGGAGTTTGGGTGTTTGGGAAGTTTAGGTTGCCCAATTTTGAGTTTCCATTCTCGCCGTCGGGGATCCTCCCGAATGGTGGTGGAACACACCCAAAGTGTCCCGCTTACCCTGGAACCTCCCAACATACTCCCGGTGTTCCAATTATAGTCAAAATAGGTTTTGGCCCGTTCCCAGTTTCGGCAGGCTCGTTGTCCTGTAAACTGCCGAATTTAATTAAAAGAAGCGTTTTAAAGACTGCAAAATCCCATTTAATCTAAATGTTTCATAAAATTCTGAGAATTTTTGTAGAGATCAGTAAAAATATATAGATTATGAAAAAAAAAATTGGGAGTTTATTTCATCAATATAACTTCTTAAATAAATCATTTGTAAAACAATATTTAACCAAATAATTCACTTTGCTTATCATACGATGTCCAAAAATTCCCAAAATATTCCAGGAACTCTCTTACATGTGTAGAAACTCCCTGTAAAAATTTTGAATTTTTCCGATTTGGTTTCAGTGCGTTTCCGGCTACCGAAAACTCATAAAAACGCGTATTTTTAATCCGAATCAAAACCCAACCAATAGACTCAGAAACTTCCCAGAACCTTCCCCATATGTTCCTTAGTGTTCACGAAAATTTTGGTAATTTATTGACTTCGTTTAGTATTTTTTTCTGGATTTGTTTTGATAAAACAGAAAACAATTCACCAAAAATTGTAGAAAATTCCAAAAATTCTACAATTTTACGTGGACCTTCCTGTTAATACCTTACTTCACCACACCAAATTTCAGCTCAATAAAATACCCACGGACCAAGTTATGGTCTAAACAATATTCTGCCTATGCTAGTTTCGAGTTTCGGGTGATATACCTAGCGATTTCTTCGAGTCCGAGTGTTTTTCTTGAGTCCAGAAGTATGTATGGGCTATATTCAGTACCTATACATCAAGTACAATCCAAATATGCTAGAACTTAGATCAATCAAGCTTTAATTCATTGTTTTTCGGTTAATCGAATAGTTAATCGATTTTTGTCGAATAAGTGTTGATTAGGGTATCAATCCCCAAAGATTTGTAACCATGGCTGCCATATAACACCAGGGAACTCCCATGGTGTTCTTGTTCAGCCCTTAAACTTGTTTAAACCTTCAAAATTCATGGATTAAAAAGGGTTTTCATGGCCTAAACCATGTTTAACTTAAGAAACCAAGCCTAAACACTTAAAGATTTGAGTTAATACCTTGAATTTGTGGAAGTATAAGGTGAAATCAGCTGAGTGTTCTTGAGAGAATCCAGAAATTTGAGAGTATTTTGTGTTAAAATGAAGTAATAAAAGAAAAAAAATGAATTTTTTTATTAAAAGATGGTGTTTATCCACAAGGGACACCTCGTGCTCCGTAAAACGCATTAAAAGATGATGTTTATCTTCAGTTGAGTGGCTAGGTTCGTTTACGGGTCCCGCGCGTGTTCTCGATTTGCGTAACGGACTCCGTTTCGCGCGTAATTAGTGTCAAAAGACTCGGTTTTAAAAATTATGTATAACCGTCTTGAAATCCGAACCCAGTTACGTTTTAATCATAAAAGACTCGTATTAGAGTGGTTTAAGTGTTTTTAAGCTTGATCGTTCGTTCCTTGCACTTTTGATTGCATTATGTTATGCCTAAAACGAAGGCGTTTCCCTAACCGGGCAGCTACTTCGATTTGCGTGCCCGATCTCTGACTGGCCTCAAACCTTATATCACAGTCTATGGCACATAATTAAGATGTTCCTGGAACTCGGAATCTTAAATAATGCTACGGATAACCTAATAATCAACGTCAAAGGTTTAGTGCGCTGTTAAACGGAAAGCTCCGGTTTAACACGTGTTTAAAGTCTAAGGATACCAATTTCACATCATGGGTCCTTATTAGTGTCATGTCATTCCTAACGTGTTCTCGGATTTATCAGAACCGTAAATTGTATCGTTTCGTGATTCGTGTAAGTAGTATGTATAATTAGGGTTCAAGCGGAATTAGGGTTTTGGGATTTAATTCATCGTAATTACTCAGGCATCACTACAAGCATTATAATTCCAATCTATCCACTAACGTACTTATGTCATACTCTATAATCCATGTATTAGGCCATTCGTATTCCCAAAGTCATCCAACCACACACAATTTCGTATTATTAAGTCTGTAACGCACTACATCAATTTAGGGTTTTCAGTGAACTTTTGTACATAACATAATTACTGTTTTGCATTGTATATTCTATCAAGCATATATTAACACATTTCCAGATTTAATTCCTCAAGAATCTAATTGTATGCACATCGTGTTCTGTCATCAAGGACTAACAACAATTAAGGTATACCGGGATTTCACAGTTGTCACATTTCCCAAAAAGGAAACTTTATTCCTTAGTTTTGCCAAAAAATTGTAGAACAAGATTTTTTTGAATATTCTTGTTTTAGATGACTCACAAGGTCATTTGAAGCATAAATATGTGTTTAAAATGTTTACAACTAACACATTTCATACTTTTGATTCTTTCCAGAAATGGAAACTTTATTCAAGAAATTTTTCAAAAAATTATTTTCTTGGTTTTAAATGATTTCTCATATTTTACTAGCATACATGTATGTAGATCATATTTTTGAGTAAAAATAACCAAGATTCAAGTTTATTAGTCTAGATTTCTCCAAGTTCATCTCATAATCATAGAAAAATCATGGTTAAAAATAATGATTTTTAGTTGTTTCTTGTTGTTTTTCATGTGGGTTTATGATGAACTTGTAAAAGAAATCAAAAATAAAAGTGAGACTAGTGTGATGTTCTTACAATTTTGCAAGGAAATAAGGATGAAGATAAGAAAATCTTGATGATCTAAGGCCTCTAGTTCCACAAAAGATGCTCCAAATTTACTAAACACCCTAGTAGCTTGTTTCATCCATGGACCTCCATAAGAGCATGAATTCTTGAGTTTGAAGATTGAAAGAAGATGAAGTGATACGGGTGTTTGGTCTAGCTGAAAATTTGAAGAGAGAGAGAGAGAGAGGAAGGTGGTAAAGTTTGATGGTTTTGAGATTATGGAAGGTGGTGGAGTGTTAGAAGCATCAAGGTCATGGAAAATGACATTAATCATACATTTAAGGCTCCAACACAACACAATAACAATGAGTAGGCTCAAGTGGGGACCCACATTTTCGAAATTCAGCCATGTAGGGGGGGGGGGGGGGGTTATTTGCTGAATTATTTATAAAAACTTGTTTAAACTATAATCTTTAGGGATTTTTTGAACTTTGACATTTTATATAAAAATATCTACAAGGTTTTAAGCTCTAATATTTTAAAGTAGTGTGACAATAAACTAGTTCACCAAAATTTTTAGTTTGTAGTTCGGGTGAAAAAGTCGGTTTGGGTCCTGTACCGGGTTAAATACTGACACCGTGTTTCGTTTAGATAATTACATAACAAAAATTATTTTTGCACTTGTTTTATTATAGAAATAATTAATCCAAATTTTTGGACTAAAAATTTTATTATTTTTGACACGGTTCCGGTACCGGCTTTGCTGACTGGCAGTTTACTAAACTAGCCGTGCAGCTTAACTCAATAAGATTCGATTGCGGATTTTGTGTCGTTTTTAATACCTATTATATTATTTATGTCAAATAATATTTATTTTTGGGTTTTCAGACTGTTACTGTTTCGTTCTGCGGAATGCTGTACACTCCCGCAGGATTGCTGTATTTTTCTGCGGACTTGGACAATTTGGTTTTAATTGGGATTTTCTAAACAATAAGGCACATATTATTTTTGGACAAAGATTTTTATAGAATATTTGTGTAGACATATTTGTATGTCTTGTTTTCATCGTGTCAGACTGTACCGCGACTAGTACTGATAAGTATCGTTTATTCGCGTTCCTATTGTTAGTCTAGGATATTGTTTCCAATCGCAACGGATTGGTTATCATAATTCACTATGATTTTTGTAATTCCTAGACTTTTAAGACTTTAATTAATTAAAATCAAGTCAAACAAGCGAAAATAATATTTGAAATAGTTGTTCAGGTTGTACGGAATTACCGGAATTTTGTCAATTGTCACATTCTCCCCCTGTTAAAGAAAATTTCGTCCCGAAATTTTAGGTTGCGTTACTCTTTGTTGGGACTTTCTTCAACAAATGAGGGTATTTCTTTTTGATTTCATCTTCTCGTTCCCATGTGAACTCGGGTACTTGTTTCGAGTTCCATCAGACTTTGATTAGTTTGATATGACTTCTCCTTGTTTTATGAATTTTTTTAATCTAGAACCTCGACAGGTTCTTCGATGAAATGGAGTTTGTCGTCTACATGGATTTCGTCCCGGGGAATAATAAGTGATTCATCCGATAGACACTTTTTCAAATTCGACGCGTGAAAAGTGTCGTGAACGTTACTGAGTGTTTCTGGCAGCTTTAACTTGTAGGCGACGTCTCCAATCTTTTCCAAGATTTTGTATGGTCCTATGTATCTTGGGCTAAGCTTCCCTTGCTTACCTAATCTAGCTACGCCTTTCCATGGCGAGACTTTTAGCAACACCTTGTCTCCAACCTCAAAAGACAACAGTTTGCGGTGTCTGTCCGCGTAGCTTTTCTGTCTATCTCAAGCCACCTTGATACAGTCTCGAATCTTGAATATTTTGTCAGTAGTTTCTTGAACTAACTCAGGACCTAATATTTGTTTGTCGCCAGTTCCGCCCAGCATAGCGGAGATCGACACTTACGGCTATATAACGCTTCGAATGGTGCGACTTTAATACTTGTGTGATAACTGTTATTGTATGAGAACTCCACTAGAGGTGAGTGTCCCAATTCCCACCTAAATCCATCACACAAGCGCGCAACATATCTTCTAGAGTTTGAATTGTGCGTTCACTTTGGCCGTCAGTTTGGGGATGAAAGGCCGTGCTCAAATTTAATTGGGATCCAAAGGCCTTTTGAAAAGACTGCCAAATCCTTGATATAAAATGACCGTCTCAGTCAGAGATTATCGACACAGATACACCATGTCTTGCTACAATTTCTTTGAGGTAGATTTCAGCTAACTTCTCAGTACTATCTTTCTCACGGATAGGTAAGAAGTGAGCTGACTTGGTTAATCGGTCGACGATTACCCAACTCATGTCGTGACCACGAGAAGTCCTGCGTAATTTAGTTATGAAATCCATGGAAATATGTTCCCATTTCCAAGTAGGGATTTCGGGTTGTTGTAGCAATCCAGAAGGTTTTTGGTACTCGGCCTTAACTTTAGCACATGTTAGACATTTTCCAACATATGTCGCAATATCAACTTTGATATTAGGCCACCAATAAAATTCCTTGAGATCGTGATACATCTTATCTGCTCCAGGATGTATTGAATATTTGGATTTATGAGCCTCGTCAAGTATTAGATCTCGAAGACCACCAAAATGAGGAATCCAAATTCTATTCATAAAATATAAGGCTCCGTTCTCTTTCGACTCTAATTGTTTTCCATACCTCTAAGCATTTCTGCTTTGAAGTTTTCTTCTTTCAATGCTTCTTGCTGAGCATCACGAATTCGAGAGGTAAGGTTGTTATGAATTGTGAGCCTTAAAGATCGCATACGCAAAGGTTTAACTTGTTCTTTTCGACTTAATGCATCCGTGACAACATTCGCTTTGCCCGAATGATATTTGATCTCGCAATTGTAGTCATTCAACAATTCAACACATCGTCTTTGGCGCATATTTAACTCTTTCTGGTTAAATATATGTTGAAGACTCTTGTGATCCGTGAATATCGTCCATTTAGGACCATTAAGGTAATGACGCCAAATTTTTAGTGCAAATACCACTGCACCTAACTCTAGGTCATGTGTGGTATAGTTCCTTTCATGTATCTTTAGTTGGCGTGATGCGTATGCAATAACTTTTTCCCTTTGCATTAACACACATCCTAACCCTTGTCGTGAGGCGTCGCAATAGACTACGAAATCATCCGTACCGTCTGGGAGTGACAGAATTGGTGCATTACAGAGTTTGTCTTTAAGCAGTTGGAATGCTGCTTCTTGTTTTTCTCCCCATTCAAATTTCTTATCTTTTTGAGTGAGAGAAGTGGGACGCATTTCAGTTGGTGTCTTTAGTGCACTCCAAATCTTTATGGCCATAATTTTCGATGGATCAACATGTATGCCTTTCTCGTTAATTACGTGTCTGAGAAATTGAACTTCGCGAAGCCAAAATCCGCATTTGGAAAATTTCGCATACAGTTTCTCCTTTCTCAACAACTCAAGAATAGTTCTAAGATGGTGCTCGTGTTCATCTTTGTTTCGTGAGTATATCAATATATCATCGACAAACACTATCACGAATTTGTCAAGGTATGGCTTGCACACGCGGTTCATTAAATCCATAACACCGCTGGTGCATTTGTTAAGCCAAACGGCATGACAAGGAACTCGTAATGACCGTATCGAGTTCGGAATGCCATTTTTGGAACACTTTCTTTGTGGCGTCCACTTTACTTAACGATCAAACATTCAAATTTTTTTTAACAAAAATTGGGCATGACCCATTCGTAACATTGACGTTTCCCTGTTTTTACAATATAATTCAAAATCAACCCAAAGGATTCAAACGTTCTTAAAACACTTACTACAATTCTAGTCATACGGTTAACATTTACAATAACAAAATGATTTTGACCCATTAGTAAAAGATAAAATGGTCCGGAAGCGCAAAAAGGGCAATTTAGTGAGTTCGTCCGAGCTCGCCAACTTCAAACATGAGATTTACCTATCATGCACAACATCAAACTTTAGTAAATTCACAATGCTCAAACAAAATCCATAACATACCTTACATACTTTTAATCGACCCATTAACAATATACCAATCATTGACAAATATTGTTTACAACATTCTTTTCATTAAACATTCTTATCATTAACTTTCTTTTATTCCAACATCTCGATACATTCATACATCCATATCAGTCGACCCATTCGTAATGAGCCCATATTCAAACCTCAACCGTAATCGTCATGCTTGTCCTATTTTACCCATTTACGACGGGTAACCCTTATCATACATGCTTAACACAAACAGATCATTTGACCCGTTTACAACAAGTCGTTACTTAATCATCTCATAATCCTACTTTCCATAAAATTTTATTTCACTTGAGTGATCATTATACATCCGACATTATTGTGTCGCTTATCCGCTTTCTAACATATAACATATCGACATTTGAACCAATAACAACACACAACTCAACATTTAGGATTAATAACTAAATCTTCATCCGTAGAACAACATAAAAGGAGAATTAAGTTCATATGAACCTACCGTGATCCTGAGCTCCTTGCGTTTTGGAGTGACTTGCTCCTTCTTCCTTCTTAGTTCCTGTATATCATAACTTTATTCACTTAGCTTCCATTACTTTCACATTCCTTATTATCCAATATGACATCTATAAATCACATACATTCCCACCATGATCACATCTCATCAATTTAGAAAATTTTCATACAAAATCACATCTAAATTTATTTAGACATTTCATCAAACACATGGTGTGCATACTACCTACAAAGCATGATGTACAAGTAGTTATAACATGTCCATCCTATCTCATCAATGGTTAATCATAATCTTTCATAATAAAAATCATTACCCTAATCCATAATTTACTATTTTGACCATGAACATATGGTTCCCAATCAATTATTCATAACAATTTCATCAACAACAATCAAATTAACATGTAGAACTTCACAATTTCTAGACATTACTTGACATGCAAGTGGGTTTTGCCCTAATTATGCTCATATTCGAAACTTAGCATCTATTGATGTCTAGACATTCATAGCAACCATTAATCATACTAAATTTTGCATTACATTCACGAATTACACTAAACCCACATAATCAAACATCATCAAATCAAGAAATTTCACTTACTTGAGATCGAGAATACCTAGACAATCAGAATTCTTAGTTCATGCGTTCGATTCTTCTCTAATTTGGCTTTCAATTGATGGAATTTCAGAGATTTAGGGTTTTGAGAGGGAATGAGTCCCTCCTGGCTTCCTCACGATCGCACACCAGACTCAAGTCTGGTTTCTTTTTTTTTTATTATATTTTATAACAATATTTACACATCTAGTCCCTCATCATTTAATCTCTATTCACTTTAGTAATTTACCTTCTAACTTAAATCATCTTTCTTTTACTAACTTTTATTTTGACATAATTCTATATATTTTCCATTTTAACTTATTAAAACATCACTACACATTATACTTTTAGGACATACGAGAATTTGGGGTGTTACAAGTCTACCCCCCTTAAAGAAGGTTTCGTCCCCGAAACCTGAATACGTACCAAATAATTTTGGGTAATGTTTTCGCATTTCATCCTCCGCTTCCCACGTGAGATCCGATCCTTTTCGATGTTGCCATTGGACCAACACTTGCCGAACGGATTTGTTGCGGAGTTGCTTTATAAAATCCTTTATTGCGACTGGCTTTTCAACATAATTTAATTTCTCATCCACTTCAATATCATCCAAAGGCACGTATGTTGTCTCATCCACGAGGCACTTTCGCAATTGCGACACATGAAAGGTGTTATGAATCCCATCCAACGCGGGTGGTAATTCTAACTGATACGCCACCGCCCCGACCCGAGCGAGTATTTTGAATGGTCTGATGTATCGAGGACCTAGCTTCCCGCGTTTACGAAAACGAATTATCCCTTTCCATGGAGAGACTTTTAGTAACACATGATCTCCTACTTGAAACTCAATTGGTCGCCTTCGTCGATCCGCATAAGACTTTTGTCTATCTTGCGCCGACTTAATTCTTGATCTAACCATATCAATCTTTTCATTCGTTTCGGCTACTACATCCTTTGACGCGAGTTCGCGCTGACCCACTTCCCCCCAGCAAACCGGGGTTCTACATTTCCTTCCATAGAGCATTTCATAACGGGCCATTTTTATGCTGTTATGATAACTATTGTTATATGAAAATTCTACCAAGGGTAGATGATCATCCCAGCTTCCCCCAAAATCCATGACACACGCCCTTAACATATCAACTAATGTTTGTATAGTTCGTTCCGATTGACCATCGGTTTGATGATGGTAGGCGGTGCTAATATGTAACCGGGTCCCCAATTCTTCATGAAACTTCCTCCAGTAATGGGATGTGAACCCGGTGTCCCGGTCGGGATATAATCTCGTTCATATAAACTTCCGCCATCTTTTCTGAATTATAAGTTTCCCGAATGGGTAAGAAATGTGCACTTTTGGTCAGTCGATCAACAACCACCCATATTGCATCGTGCCCTTTTCTTGTCTTGGGAAGCTTAGTCACCAAATCCATTGTTACATGCTCCCACTTCCATACCGGTATCTCCAACGGTTGCAATTTCCTATGCGGTCTTTGGTGTTCGGCCTTTACTTGGGAACATGTCAAACACTTAGCCACATACTTGACAATATCTCTTTTCATTCCTGGCCACCAATAATTCATCCTCAAGTCTCGATACATTTTTGTAGCTCCTGGATGAACGGAGTATTGAGACTTGTGTGCCTCATTCAAAAGTAATTCTTTCACATCACATTCCCGAGGTATCCAGATTCGACCATACCTCGTTTTCATACCATTCACATTCTCATTCAATTTGTGGATAAATCCTTTCGTCCTTTCTTTCTTTGAGTCCTCGGCATCAAAGGACTTAATTTTAGCCTCTCGTATTTCTTCAAGGAGTTTAGAAGTGACTACCATTTTCATTGATCTTACCCGAATCGGGGGCGGGTACTCCTTTCAACTTAGAGCATCCGCCACTACGTTAGCCTTCTCGGGATGATAGTGGATATCACAATCATAATCCTTGATAAGCTCCAACCATCTTCGTTGCCTCATATTAAGATTTTTTGTTCGAAAAAATATTTGAGGCTCTTGTGATCCGAGAAGATTGTACACTTCACCCCGTATAGGTAATGTCTCCATATCTTCAAGGAGAACATGACCGCCGCCAACTCTAGATCGTGGGTTGGGTAATTATTTTCGTGTTGCTTGAGTTGTCTTGAAGCATAGGCAACGACTTTACCCCTTTGCATTAGTACACACCCAAGACCCTGATGGGAGGCATCAGTATATACCACCAAATCATCCGTTCCGTCCGGTAATGTCAACACAGGAGAACTTGAGAGCTTTTCTTTCAACGCCTGAAACGCTTTTTCTTGTTCTTCGCCCCATAAAAACTTCTCACTTTTCTTCATTAACTTTGTCATGGGCGAGGCTATTTTGGAGAAATCCTGGATAAATCTCATGTAATAACCAGCCAAGCCCAAAAAGCTTCTTATCTCGCTTGGATTCTTCGGGGGTACCCAATTCATCAGTGCCTTTACTTTGGACGGGTCCACATGGACGCCGTCCACATTGATTACATGACCCAAAAATTGTACTTCTCTAAGTCAAAAGGCACATTTTGAGAACTTTGCATATAACCTTTCCTTGCGGAGCGTCTCCAGCACATCACATAAGTGTGAAGCATGCTCTGCTTCACTTCAGGAGTACACTAGTATATCATCAATAAAAACGATTACATACTTATCAAGCATAGGCCGGCACACCCGATTCATTAGATCCATAAATGCAACTTGCGCGTTTGTTAAGCCGAAGGACATTACTAAGAACTCGTAATGTCCATACCGCGTTCGAAATGCAGTTTTCGGCACATCCTTTTCTCGTACCCGCAGTTGGTGATATCCTGATCGCAAATCAATCTTTGAAAACTAGCTCGCCCCTTGAAGTTGGTCGAATAAATCGTCAATTCTGGGTAAGGGGTAACGATTCTTCACCGTTAACTTGTTCAACTCCCGATAGTCGATGCACATTCGCATCGAACCATCTTTCTTCCTTACGAATAATACGGGTGCTCCCCATGGCGAAACACTTGGTCGAATAAAATCTTTGTCGAGCAGTTCTTGAAGTTGGGTCATCAATTCTTTCATTTCGGTCGGGGCCAACCGATAAGGAGCTTTAGCTACCGGTGCGGGTCCTGGGGTAAGCTCTATCTTAAACTCCACTTCACGTTCGGGTGGAAGCCCCGGTAAATCCTCCGGAAATACATCCAGATATTCATTTAATTGATGGAATTTCAGAGATTTAGGGTTTTGAGAGGGAAGGAGTCCCTCTTGGCTTCCTCACGATCGCACACCAGACTCAAGTCTGGTTTCTTTTTTTTTATCATGTTTTATAACAATATTTACACATCTAGTCCCTCATCATTTAATCTCTATTCACTTTAGTAATTTACCTTCTAACTTAAATCATCTTTCTTTTACTAACTTTTCTTTTGACATAATTCTATATATTTTCCATTTTAACTTATTAAAACATCACTACACATTATACTTTTAGGACATACGAGAATTTGGGGTGTTACATTCTTCTTGAATCCTGAAGTTGATCGAATAGATCGTCAATCATCGGTAATGGATACCGATTCTTGATTGTGAGTTTATTCAACTCCCTATAGTCTATGCACATATGAAAACTTCCGTCCTTCTTCTTCACGAATAACACTGGAGCTCCCCAGGGTGAGTGGCTTGGTCTGATGAAACCCTTATCCAACAACTCTTGAAGTTGTGTGGAGAATTCTTGCATTTCCGAAGGAGCTAATCGGTATGGAGACTTTGCCACAAGTGCGGCACCTGGAATTAAGTCTATTCGGAATTCGGCTTGTCGTTGCGGTGGTATTCCCGGCAAGTCTTCTGGAAAGACTTCAGGGAATTCCTTCACAACCGGGATTTCCTCAAGTTTTAGCTCCTTGGCCTTCTTGTCAGCTATGTGCGCTAAGAATGCTATACATCCTTTTCGTAGGCACTTTCAGGTTTTCATACAGGAAATGATTTGTAACGGTATTTCGTTTGTCTCACCGTGAACAAGAAGTTTCTCATTATTAGGAAGGGGGATTCAAATAATCTTGTCGTAACATACGACTTCGGCTTGGTTGGTGGATAGCCAATCCATTCCAATAACAATATCAAAACTACCTAGTTGAACGGGTATTAGGTCAACTTTGATTTTTTGTCCTCCTAACTCTAAGGAGCATCCTTTAACAATTTTATCGGATTCAATCACCTTTCTATTCGCTAATTCAATAGTGAATGGAACATCTAGTTTAGTTGACTTTAGTCCAAGCATATCTTTAAATTCTAAAGATATAAAACTAAAATCTGCACCGGTATCAAATAAAACAGAAGCGAAATAATCATTGACAGGGAACATACCGGTGATTACGTTGGGATCCTGTCACGCCTCTTTAGCTCCGATCACAAAGGCTCGTCCACGGCCCTTGTTTTCTTTGGGACAGTCCTTCCGAAAATGTCCCATATCACCGCAATTGAAACAGCCTTGGTTTTGCCCTTGTTCATTATCGTTTCTGTTGCCTCCTTCTTTCCTAACCGCTTTGTTGTTACCCCAGCATTTTTCGGTGCGGTGCCCCATCTTTCCGCACTTGTCACACTTGATAGTTCGGCAACTACCCGTGTGATGATACCCGCATCTGTTGCACTTTGGTGCATTCCCCACATAACCTTTCGATTCCGTTTCTGCTGCTGCTACGAATGCCTTCCCCGATCTCTTTGGGGGGTTCTCCTTTTTCTTACTGCTCGATTGGGATCCTTTCTTGAATTGTGAGAACTTCCGCTTCCTGTCATGGGAAGCGGATTCTACTTGTTTTTCCTTTGTTTTCTCAGTACCCTTTTTGTTAAATTTATTCATCCTCTTCGCCTCTTCGGTTAGACTAACGGAGATTGTGATGGCCTCAGTGATCGTGGTAGGATGTGAAAACGTGACCATACTCCGGATCTGGGGTGCCAATCCCCAAATATACCTTTCAACTCGTTTAAACTCCTGAGTTTCCATATACGGAACTACTCGTGAAAGGTCATGGAATCGTTGTGTATACCCGTAAATATCTGGTCCGTCCATTGTTAGATTCCAAAACTCCGTTTCTAACATTTATAACTCTACCCTCGAACAATATTTCTCCCTCATCATCTCCTTCAGTCTATCCCACGTGATGGCATAAGCCGTTGCGTCTCCCAAAATTTGTACTTGTAGATTCCACCAAGACAAGGCTTCAGCCATGAACATACCCGAGACATATAACACAGTCTGATTTGGGGTACAATTGCTCATGCGAATGACGGAATCCATTTTCTCCGTCTAACGGACAAATGCTACGGCACCACCCATGCCATCGAAATTCAAGGGTTTGCAATCAAGGAATTGTTTATACGTGCATCCTGAAATGTTGGTTCTCAAATTGTCAAAATATATATTTTGCAAATAAATATTAATGAGAATTCCTTTGAAAGGTTAAGAGTAACCAACCGTATACAGGATTTTGGGCTACTGGTGGAGCTTGAACTCTCAGCCCATCATTTTGGTTAGCACGTATTGCCTCGTGCTATGCAATCGCATCAGCTATGCGTTGGTTTAGTAAGGCATCAAGCTCAGCTTGAGTCGTGGGTAAAGGATTTTGAACGTCACGTAAATTCCTCCTTCTTGGCGCCATGAATCTTCATATGAAAATCATATAGAAGAATTTAGACCAATATTTAAAATAAATATTGTCGTTCATGGGCTCAAAAATGGAATGAAACACATCATCACAATACATACATACATAAAAGTAGGATAAATCGATCATATCTCGCGCCAAAAACATCCATACCAAAATCATCAACATAAAAACAAATCCAACAATAACAAAGCATAAAAGAAGAGATACCACATACATATATATAATTGTCAACTTGATACAAAATGTTTGTGAAGAAACAAAAATATAGTTAGGAGTTACATTACTCCAAAATCCATGTCATAAACAAATACAACCACAAAATAGATTTTTCTTCACACAGTTCTTCATCGTCTTCAAGTTGCTCTTATATATATCTTCAAAAATCTCTTCTAATAGTCTTCCAACCTGCTAAGGTACCTACCTCATAATGCGACCACATACCATGACTAGAGTTGAGGTGGGGGTGGGGTTGTAGATGCACTAATGACCCCTTGGAAGTATGCCATCTCCTCCTCTATGGCGCTAACGCGCCTCTCAAGTGACGGAGGTGTGGCATGGTGTGGTGGAAACGAAGGTGCTGGTGGAGACGGTGGTGGAGGTGACGTCGGTAACGGTGGTGGTGGAGGAGGGGATGATGTCGGTAATGGTGGCAATGAGGATGATGACGGAGCGGCACTCGTAGGTGCTCGAGAAGCAGACTGTTGAGCACTAAGCTCACGAAGGCGACTGAAAATGATGCCGAGCTGAATCTCGACTGATGTGAGTCTAAACTCAGTAGTGGACGGAGGCAAGTGACTCGGATGGTATTGATCAAGCGGACCCATGCCCGGTAGGGGCTGTGTATGGAAATCTACAAAGTATGGAGATGGATATGTGACAGTACCATGCATGGAAGTAAGGACATGATATGGATCTCCAACCAAAGGAACTGAAGTCTGCGAAGGATACCCTGCCATAGGGTAACTAGGAGCAGTGTGGGATGGCCCGGCAGCATGCGCGTCGTAATGAGAAGTGACTGTGGATGTAACGGAGGTAGCAAAGATCCAAACAACGGATAAGGAGGTAGATGCTCGTCTGGCATAGTCGTACCACCCAGTGAGTAGTGAGCTGGTCTAGTAACAGGAGGGATAATCGGATGGAAATCTGGAAATGTAGTGGGTAAAATGGGATCATCATGGAATGGCAACGCCTTCGAAGGTGGAGGTAACACTATATCGGGCGAGTGAAGTGGAGATGGTGTCAAAGGTGAAGCAGGGGCTGAGGATGAAATCTCAATAGTGGTTGCATCGGGATGAGCAACCTCAAGAATAGCAATATCAAAATCAATACCAATGCCTAGATCATCATGAAGGTGCTCGACCTGTACAACGGGGATGACCATGTCCTCATCATCGTCATCTAACATAGGATCAACAACAGGAGGGACGTCATCGCCGCCCTCTGGACCTACTATATCAAGTGGAATCGGAATAAACGCAACAACATGCTATAACAACCCTCCTAAAAATTATTAGAACACCCCTATACGTCCTAAAATACACCCCGTATGCGAAAATAGGCCCCCGAATACCTTTATTTACAAAAATAAAATAAAAACAAAATTATATGGTCTCTGGCGGGGCACGACAGATCCCTTAGGATCCATTGCGGGGCGCGAGCGATGGAACGAGTGGCGCAGCCCGGTGTTGCCACGTGTCACATGCGTGTCGAGGCTATACTGGTGACTGGTCCAAGATATGCCCTACTACACCTAGCTGGCGGGCCGTGAAGACCCTGTCTTCGTCCGCCATGGGGCGCGAGAAAGTGCTGTATCAGCACTATAAATAGGATCGATCGGATTCATTTGGAATTCGTTCAATTTACGATATTCTCTCTCAATTTCACTATAGTATAAGTAATACCGGGCATTATACCCACTAAAATAGCGAAGCTCTGCCTCGATGTAAGTATCATAACCCCCGGTTACGTATTAGATACGCTGACCGATTGATCTAGTGCTCCGTAACGCCTGTCGAGGCTCTGCCCGACGTAGTCGTTGGAGTTCTGTCTCGGTGAGGGTATAACTAATGTAAATTGGGTTATTATACTAACACGTGTGTATTGATTAGTTAATAGATTATAACCAGGAAGTCACAGGAAAAAAAACCTAAAGTAGCAATGTGAGTAATGCTTTTCTTTTTGTAAACTGTTTTTACAAAACCTCAATTATTTTATATGATAATTAACAGTGATTGAGTATTTGTAATTCTACAATTATCGTCGGTATGTTGGGGTTTTGTATACAAAATTTGTTACTACACTGTGAGTAGTAACATTACCACAAGTCAGGATTGACAGTGCCGTGGGTGGTAATTAAAGTAGAAATATAAACAAATGTAATTGCGAGATCGCCCTCAATACTGTACAAGGATAAAACATGTTTTGATTAAATTGGGATTCACTCACCAGTATTTCCCACTGACAAATGTTTTTAAACGCGTTTTAGGTAACAAAATGTGAAAGCCAAATAGAAACCAGCTGGACAGCACTGAAGGCTTGGAAAAGTGGCTAAAAAGTTACCTAAATAAAGAAGATGTTTTAATTCAATAAATTAGGGTTTATCCTTATAAACATGTTTGTAATAGAAACTTGGGAATTTCCTATGTATTTAATATTATAAAAATGTGGTATTTTACTCTGATAAAATATTTCCTAACTACGGTGCTGATGTAAATTCCGCTGCCAAACTGATAAACACCGCTACCACCGATACTGGTTCACGGCCGCCTGTTCCCAAGTGATTAGGGGTCGGGGGTTGCGAAACATGCACACCCTCGGGGTGGCCAAATATGATCATGTCAGGAAAGTGGGGGATAGCAAGAACGTCATCCACCGGTGGGATGTCGGCTGGATCAGGATCTGGGAGGCTGAATGGCTGGAAATCAATGTCCATACACTCGTCGTCGGAAACCTCGTCATCGGAAACGAGTATAACAGGTAGGGCAGGATCGTCTAATGGTATGTAGTCGGCATCAGAGGCGTGACCCGCTGAATCTGTGTCTGAATTGGATGACATGGTCCTGGCAAAATAATCTGTACAACGTATACATGTGAACAAGTTATAAATAATAGATTTTTGGGCAATTGTTCTTTTGTTTTCATCGTTGTTTATATCGTTTATTGTTTCAAGTTCGATTTATTGTTATCGTGTCTAAACCCCATAGACTTGTACCAAATAAACTAGTCGTTGGTATTATCGTTTCAAACTTTCGTGTAATACTATCACATAGTATCCTTGCATTATCGTTTTGTATTAGTGGAAGCTTTGTAAAAATATAATGTAGAACGCTTGTTGTAAAGAACATTGTTTTGAAATTGTAGACTAGACTAAAAAAAATCTTAGTTCACTACAATTTATCCTCTGATACCAGGTCTGTCACACCCCGATTTTCGGTTTATGCGGAAGCGTATTGTGAGGTGTGACGAGAGCGGCAATCGTTACAATCAATCGAGTAAACAACATATTTGAAACATAAAAGATGTGCATCCATACATTTGACTCGAAACCATAATTTACATTACATATGTCTTGTTTGAAATTTAAAACAACAACAACTTTAACTACATTATTCAAAGTTCAAAATAGTTTCACACAACATAACAACTGAAAACGGATGACATCTCAAAAGCTTGCGTTCTTGATAACCACTCGAACATATTTTTCCCAAAGTCGTCCACTAATCTCCTGTAATACATGTTAATTTTGAAAACGTCAACAAAAGTTTAGTGAATTCATGTTATTTTGTTTTTGCATCAAATGAGTCTCCAAAACATTTGAAGTAGTAAAATTCGTTTTGTATAGTATGATGAAAACTCGTATGATCATTAGTGTGTTGCAAGGACACTAATATGTATGCCGAATAGGAGGCAACCAAACCTTGACAATTTATCATGTGTGTCAACGACACTAGTTTGGACACAAAGGCACTCTTAATGATCGTGGTTATCGTTGTCGTTAAGAGTGGGGCTTGCCAAAACCCAAATAGATCTATCCGTTTGTTCCTCGGTACTTGTTTATTCATTAATGGTCCCTTTATTTTAAACACCTATCTGAATGTGATCAAAATAGTTTCATCGTATCATCATACTATTGGTAACATGTATACATCCCCGAAGGTTTAAAACTATAAACATTCAAAGTAAAAAGGGAAACATGAACTCACATATTTGCGTTCCGTGCAAATCTCTATTTGATTCCTTGTCCGTGGTTCGTTTCTTGACCTACAAGTGTTCTATTCTCATTAGACACTTAGGTTTGTGTTTGTTTATTTTACAAGTATTTCATCTTGTATTTCGTTTTTAGTTTTTTCATAATCGTTTGTTTCCTTTGTTGTGTTTTCGTATATATAACTTCCTTGTATATATATTTATTCTATTTGATTTGTTTTTGTATAGGCTTAGTTTATGCATTAGATCTTAAGTCCATTTTGGGTATTTGGTGCATATGGGCCTAGCCCAAATAACTTTGTTTAAAATGGGTCAAGCCCAAATTGATTTGTAGGAGTGGGCCTTAGCCCAAAACACTTTTATAAAAGTGGGCCTAGCCCAATTTAGTTTATAATAGTGGACTTAGCCCAAATAAGTTATGTAAAAATGGGCCTAGCCCAAACTATTTTCTAAAAATGTATTTAGTCCATAAAAATTGGGTTGTTAGTTTAAGTATTTTGTAAAGTGGGCTTTAGCCCAATTTTGACTAAAAATATATTTTAGTCCATTGTTTTGTAAAAGTGGGCCTAGCCAAGATTTTATTTATGAGAAATGGATATTAGCCCAATTTTAATTTATGGACTACTTTTAAAATACAAAATTTTGGGCTAGTAAAAAATAATAGTAATACTTGTATTTTTATAAAAATCTAGTTTTTATAAAAATTATTACTTATGCCATAATTGAACCTTTTTAGTGCATAAGCTTTTGTAACGGCTTGTATTTTGTTATAGTCGTTTACTACTTGTCGGTTTGATTTATTAGTATCGTTTGTCCAGTTCATGTCGTCCGTCTCGTTTTTTTACCATTTGTTTTGTTTGTGCCATTTTAGTTTGTCCAAAAGTCCATATTGTCCAATAGTGTCCGAATTTGTCCATTTGTGTGTTCGTGTCCAAGGATGGACATTTTATTTCGTTTTTCAAGTTCATATATATATTTTTGTAATTTTTGTGGATGTGTATCAATTTTGCATTTGTTCCTACTTGAACTAGCATATAATGTACACATCAAAATATATATTTATGATACTTGATGAATATTTTTGTAAGTACATATTTTATCCAAAAATATATACTTGTCACTTTTGTTTAGAAATCTTTTTATAAAATATGGATTTATAACTTTTTCCAAAATTTGTTTAACCAAGTTCAGAGACCTCAAATAGTTGTTCTAGTTACATACTTCTATATTTAACAACTTTTAAAACATAACAAAATTTATACAAGTTTTGCCATAGTTTTGTTTGAAATATGGATTTTTTCCCAAGTTTATACAAAACTTGTTTTCAATTTATTTCAATACAAAACATCATCAAGTATCAATATCCATCAAAATTTGTCAACAAAAGTAACATGAACATGATATTGTTCTTAACTTTCCCAAAAAGGAAACTTTATTCCTTAGTTTTGCCAAAAATTTGTAGAACAAGATTTTATTGAAAATTCTTGTTTCAGATGACTCACAAGGTCATTTGAAGCATAAATATGTGTTTAAAATGTTTACCACTAACACATTTCATACTTTTGATTCTTTCCAGAAATGGAAACTTTATTCAAGAAATTTTTCAAAAATATATTTTCTTGGTTTTAAATGATTTCTCATATTTTACTAGCATGCATGTTCATCAAAACTCATGTTCATCTCTTTGTTGATGAATCTTAGTTGATCCTACATGCATGTATGTAGATCATATTTTTGAGTAAAAATAACCAAGATTCAAGTTTATTAGTCTAGATTTCTCCAAGTTTATCTCATAATCATAGAAAAATCATGGTTAAAAATAATGATTTTTAGTTGTTTCTTGTTGTTTTTCATGTGGGTTTATGATGAACTTGTAAAAGAAATCAAAAATAAAAGAGAGACTAGTGTGTTGTTCTTACAATTTTGCAAGGAAATATGGATGAAGATAAGAAAATCTTGATGATCTAAGGCTTCTAGTTCTACCAAAAATGCTCCAAACAGCTTTACTAAACACCCTAGTAGCTTGTTTCATCCATGGACCTCCATAAGAGCATGAATTCTTGAGTTTGAAGATTGAAAGAAGATGAAGTGATAGGGGTGTTTGGTCTAGCCAAAAATTTGAAGAGAGAGAGAGAGGAAGGTGGTAAAGTTTGATGGTTTTGGGATTATGGAAGGTGGTGGAGTGTTAGAAGCATCAAGGTCTTGGAAAATGACACTAATCATACATTTAAGGTTCCAACACAACACAAAAACAATGAGTAGGCTCAAGTGGGGACCCACAATTTCAAAAATCAGCCATGTAGGGGGGTTATTTGCTGAATTTTTTATAAAAACTTGTTTAAACTATAATCTTTAGGAATTCTTAGAACTTTGACATTTTATATAAAAATATCTACAAGGTTTTAAGCTCTAATATTTTAAAGTAGTGTGACACTAGGTAAACTAGTTCACCAAAATTTTTAGTTTGTAGTTCGGGTGAAAAAGTCGGTTCGGGTCCTGTACCGGGTTAAATACTGACACCGTGTTTCTTTTAGATAATTACATAACAAAAATTATTTTTGCACTTGTTTTATTATAAAAATAATTAATCCAACTTTTTGGACTAAAAAATTTATTATGTTTTATACGGTTCCGGTACCGGCTTTGCTGACTGGCAGTTTACTGAACTAGCCATGCAGCTTAACGCAATAAGATTCGATTGCGGATTTTGTATCGTTTTTAATACGCATTATATTATTTATGTCAAATAATATTTATTTTTGGGTTTTCTGACTGTTACTGTTTCATTCTGCGGAATGCTGTACACTCCCGCAGGATTGCTGTATTTTTCTGCGCACTTGGACAATTTGGTTTTTAATTGGGATTTTCTAAATAATAAGGCACATATTATTTTTTGGACAAAGATTTTTATAGAATATTTGTGTAGACATATCTGTATGTCTTGTTTTCATCGTGTCAGACTGTACCGCGACTAGTACTGACAAGTATCGTTTATTCGTGTTCCTATTGTTAGTCTAGGATATTGTTACCAATCACAACGGATTTGTTATCATAATTCACAATGATTTTTATAATTCCTAGAATTTTAAGACTTTAATTAATTAAAATCATGTCAAACACGCGAAAATAATATTTGTAATAGTTGTTCAGGTTGTACAGAATTACCGGAATTTTGCCGATTGTCACATTTCAAACACTTTTAAATTTTTGTTTTCAAATTTAGGGCTAAGTCCACCATTTTCAATTCTTGTTTTATCATGTTTTGTTTGTTCAGTCATGAGGGTTCGGCCAATTCCTTTTCAATTTTCAAAATTTTAAAATTTTCAATAAACCCAATTACTTCCTGTTTTCAAGCATAGGAGGCTGCTCCGTTGTCTCTGATGAAACTTGAATTGACCTCCAGAACACATGTACAGGCACAAACTCAATTATTTAAACAATGCAGCCCAGGCCTGCTTGACTTTATTTTGACACAATATAATTCATTCAAATTTGGAAAATCTTTTTCATTTTTTACAAAACCATTTTGTTTCTTGATTTCAACTTTTTCCGTTGGATCAAATTTCTTCTTTCCATCATCATAAATTATTTTCCTTTTTTTAACCACCCAGGTTTGACCTTTAGAAACATTCTTTATATAAAACCTTGAGTCATTTTGAATGTTTCCTTTTGACGATTCATTCTTTTGTTTCCGAATTTAATTTGGCACAAATCTGGGTGTATTCTGTTTATCAACATCTGATTTTTCCTTCTTCTCAACATAAACAGGCTTTGAAATTTGTGGACATTTGCGACCAATGTGTCCAACTTGTTTGCGTTTAAAACATGTTTTCCTTGAAACATCCTTAGCCTATAGATGTTGTTTCTTTTGAGCAATAGTATTCTTCATTAGTCTGTTGACTAAATTGGAATTCTTTCTCTTTTTCTGAACTTGTTCCATGAACGTAGTTCATCTTTTCTAAAAATTTGAGTTTTGAAATCTTTTGCTTTGATTTTTCTTTTTTTTTTATAACCTAAAGCAGCTCGTTCATTTTTCTTTTGATAATGCAAATTTCATGGTTTGTTATATAAAGATTTGTCGCCCTTCAAATTTCTTGCTTTACCTGCAAGATTCTCTACTTCAGACATTTCAATTTCCACCAACTTAAACACTTTCTTGATCTTTTCGACAATCACATTTTGAATCGGAAATTCAATATCTGAAAATAATTTGTCAGATCCAACCATATGATACACCAACATTATTGGATCACTGAAGGGGTATGGTCCCAAAAACCTTGCGCAAGCGCATAGGACCATACCATAACTTCATTCCAAAATCATCTTAAACAAGACCCTACGTGGCCGCGCAACGGTTCTAAACAAAATTTGGAAGGATAAGTCCTCGATGACCATGCGCCGGAGAAAGGAAAGACATATTCAACTAACACCCTTGGCTCGCGCAAGGGTACAGTTAGGCTTGAAGAGGTAAAAAATAAAGTCCTAAACATATCCTCGCGCATGAAATCAAGACTTGAACAAAAAGGAATCTTTTCTGTTATAACAGAATGGACACATGGCAAAGGTGCCATAACAGCTGCAGATCTTCTAGAAAGTTTTAAGTGCTCATCATGCATGGCTTCATTCGGTTGCAACCGAATGTGATGTGGCAGCATCCTAGACACTCATCTAGATCACGATGATGGCAACATCTTATGAGCAAATCCAGATCGAACCACTTTCCACGTGGCATCTCCCCAGCCATTGATCAAGATTACGATCCGTGTGCATGGATGGGGAGATAACTAACAAACGGAAAAGGCAATTCCGTTACTACCTCCGTTACATTTTTGGCACCAAACTTCGGTTATAAATATGGGAATTCAGGTACAATCTAAAAAATCTACACTCACTTACTTTCACTCTTACTACTTCATCTTCTTCTTTGAGATCACTATACTTATTCTCACGCCGGAGGGTGGTCACGAGGAGAACCCCTATTCTTATCGCAACCCCCAACCCCTACCCCAGAAGGCGGGCAGCCGCGGCACGCAGAGCTGGTGGTATCGGTGTTTATTAATTTGGCAGCGGAAATTTCATCAGGACCGTAGTTAGGAAATAGTTTATCAGAGTAAAACACCACATTTTTATAATAATAAATAAATGGGAAAACCTAAGTTTCCATTACAACATGTTTATATGGGTAAACCCTAATTTATTGAAATAAAACTTCTTTCTTGTTTAGGTGTCACACCCCGACCACGTAAAACAACAAAACGTGGCGGAAACATCGAGGCGTGTTGTAACAGAATTAATGTTTCATAACTATGGATACCAAAGAGTGTTTCGTTTTATTAAACATTGAATAATTACATCGTCTTGAAATCTAAATACACTATTTAAACATAATCTATCATTGTTATTGAGTCACTAAGGCCTTGTCCAGTCCTATGTGAGCATGCATCTTATCATTCGATATCATTCAACAATACCTGAAACATATGTGAAAACGAGGTCAGCAAAGAAATGCTGGCGAGTACATAGGTTTTGTGAAAATAAGATTCATGACTTCTGTTTAAGAAAATGTTTAGTCATGAACCTTGTAATTTGCTTTGTCTTTGTAAATCATTTGAAAAATAATAAGTTCAGGTGATATGTATAATAAGAGAATAATGTATGATTAAATGAATAACCATGTAAAATGAGTTTGTATAAGATAAGTTGTTTGTAAATAAATGTCTTGTGAAAAGTATGTTATTTGTATAAAATGTTCTATGTATCAAACTGAAATGATTCAAATAACGCTACGACATGTAATACCATACAAACACTTATATATAGGAAGTACCAGCGGCGTATCCACCATGCTTGTATCATATTACACCCGCATCGTTACTTAATCGTTTACTCAAACCAAACCAACCAATGTAAACCATGTAATGTATAACCAAAATGATATGTATGGCTAGTGAAATGCATCAACTAAACCATAGGTGAAACGCGCAAAACAAAGTATTGAAGTAAAACTTGGTTTAAACCAATACTATGTTTCGTGTAAATGCATGATCAAATGTAAATCATGTCCCAATGTTTACCCAATCGTTAACCCATTTTGTAAAATCGTTCTAGTCGTTCTTGTTTTAATTGTTCAAATCGTTCTTGTTTTAATTGTGAAACTACTTTATGGTCGATTCTCTAATAACATTCAAACCTTCTTGACGCGTTCCTCGTTCCAACTCGCTCTCGCTCTCGTTCTTAACAAACCCTTACCAAAGGATAAGTTAATAATTACAGATCCAGTCGCTACCCACAACCCCCACACATAACAATGGGTGCAGTAAATAACGGGATTTGTCAGATCCTATGGTACCATAACCTAATACTGGTCGGCTTGATCATTGCTAATGAATGTCATCGGTCATGTAAACTACAACCAACAAGTTTGTTCACTTTTTGAATTTGTTATTAGTTTTTGAAATCATTGTATTCGTTCTTGAAATCATTGTTAGCGTTCTTGAAATAATTGTTATTGTTCTTGAAACCACATTGTAATTGTTCTTGAAACCATTGATAAAACATTTAGCACATATGAGTCACCCCAAAACAGTTGAAAACAGTAAAAGAGGGGAATAATGTACTCGCCTGAGAATGCTTGGAGGTCTTGAACAACAACCAAACAAAGCTAGAGAGAGCACGGAATCAGTCGGCAATCTAAAACTATATAAATAAACCGGACTTAAATCGGGAGATCGGATAGGATGAGGCTTGGTAAACCAAATGAGTGTTGGAACTCATATGATATGGTTTAACAAGGCCTACATACTACAATGAAACCAAACCTAAGTGCTTTCGACCCATCGCGACCCATTAAGGTAGCTTATGCTACTTTAACGCGTCGTGCGCGTGAAACGCGTTCGGACCGCCTAACTAGTCCTATGACAAGTGTTATATGCCTAAACATGTTACATAATCAGTTATGTGACAAAAGTTTAGGTTACATATGCTTAATTACCAATTATACATGAAAAGGGTATTCTGGTAATTTACCTAAGGCATATAAACTACCTATCATACAACTACTTAAACGATGTGACCATAGGGTTTAACCTCGGAAGGTTATGCCCTATACTAGGGTCACCTAATGTATTTGGTCGGATCCTAATGATCGACCAAATTGGGTCGGGTTCGAGGGTATAGGCGATTTATTAGATCGCCTACCCTACGACCCTAGACAACGTGGTAATCAGTGGGCATAGTCCCAAGGGACTATGACCAACGTGATTACACTCACGTTGCGAAGTTCAAACGAACTTCGCATTGACCATTACTGGTCAACGCTGAAAGTCAAAAAAAGTTTGACTTTCTGACTCGAAAATGTGACAACTGCCACTTTCGGGTAATTTACTTACATTTAAAACAGTGATTTACATTATACAAGCATGTGTTTTGAATATTCTGACTGCATGATTACATGGTATACATCTTAGAAAACTCATGGAATATTCATTTGTTATTTCACATGATTCATTTTTATTGGGTACATTTGAAATAGTGCAAACAATTCAACGAAACAACTAGAGTAGTGCCTAGTGAACTAGAGCGCTGACGAAAACTCCGGATCCGCAGAAAACATCTAAAATGACATCTTTAGAACTCGGATGAGAGTCCAACATCAATTATATATTAAACCCTATATGGGAATACAAGAGTTCGATCAATAATTTACCAATGCCCGGTAGCACTAAAAACTGTCCGAAACGCGCTAAAAATGACCATTTCATGAATTGTCCGCAAAATTCAGCAATTGTATTTTTAATACAAGATGCAAAAATTGATGTTTAGGCACCAATTTCATATAAAAATACTTATGGAATATCAATTACACACATAACGGAAATTTGCCCTACAACTTCCATAAGAGAACGTTTCGACTATTTATTAGTGAAACGAGCACTAAACAATTATCCGAACTACATTTTGGCACAACTAGCGAACTAGTGATCATTATTTTTAGTCTTGTAAAACTAGTTTATGACCATTTCAAGTCGCGAAACATCTCGGAAAAATTGCAAAACCTAAACATCTAAATGTTTACAACTTATACTTCATTTGAAACATTAATATTTACTAAGTTATTTTTACAACATAAGACCCCCCCCCATGTTGATGCCGTGAACAAGGGGTCCCACACCCCTTGTTTATGTTGCTAAATATCTAGATATTATGTTACTTACTAGTGGATTAGAATGAAGACTTATTACAACACTTATTCACTAAGTTACCACACATTTACACCATTTCTTACACACACATAAGAAAAGCTCTCTAATCATCTTCATCTTCCATCAAGAACACCTCCATAAACCCATTTCTTTTTATCATCTTCTTCATAACCAAGATGGATTTCTTTGGAACATAGGGTGATCTAAGGCTTTTGAAAGCAAAGGGAAGGGTTTTTCATCCATACCAAAGTGTTCTAACATCAAGATCATCATCTTACTTATTCTTAATAATCTCTAAAGATCATCCCTAGCCTAGTGCTAGAAGTAAGCTTCTATTTTTTTTTTATACATATTATGTTTATGATTGTTATTATAATTAATAATAACCATATATAATCATACATAATGAACAAGAAAAATACAAAGAAGCAAAGATAAAAATCATCATATAATTATGTTTGTTTATATTGTGATTTAAGACTTGTAATATGCATTTTTGATGTTGTTATGATGATTAGAATACAAATAAATTGTTAGAAGGTGTTTTAAAAATATGATCTAATAATCATACATGTTTATGTTAAATGGTTTTTAACATAAAGGGTTATAAAGGAATGATCATATCTAGTAATCTTGTGAAAGTATTTAGGGTTTATATTCAAAAACAAGACTTTCACAAGATTATAAAAATTAACATACAACTAAAGATTTTTATGAAAGTTGTTAAAAACTAGAATTTAACTTGGTTTTTGAACTAGTTAACATATGAAAGGATCATGTTTAAAACCCTACATGATTTGCTTATCATCTTGATGATTTGATGTTATAAAAGTCTTATAATGTTTAGTTAAGATGATGAATAAATTGTTGTTGATTTAGTAAAGAAAATGATATGTTTAATGAAACATGGTTAAGATAAAAATGCCAAGGTTATATGGCCAATTTTTATAAAAACTTTATTTTATAAAATAACAACATTTTTTGGGTAAATCTATACAAGATTTATAAAGGATATTAAAGAAGGGTTTATAAAATAAAAGACAAGGAAAATATATATTTTTTTTAGCAAATATATATTTGGTTACTTTAAACAATTTTTGTGTGATATATTACTTGGTGTATTAGTTATATATATCATGATAGGAACTTGAATCTCATGTCAACTTTAAACTCAAAACACGTTATAACAAAAGTCCTACGAGACTTCACATAATTACGCCTTAAAACGAGTTACGGACGATTCTAATAATCGGACACCAATTATGGTCAAAACGGACAACGGACGAATCCTTAAACGAGTCACCAATCCGGGGAGTTACTACGACGTTAGACGATCTTTCGACACGAAATATAAATATACTATCGATAACAAATTTTCGGAGGTTTAGAAACTTATAAAAACTAGTATGTTTTTATTACTAACATCTATACTTAGTTAATTTTTATAAAAAGGGTTTTTATAAAAATGAAAGGCTTACATGTATTAGTGGGCTATTTTTCTACAAATGGGCTTATTATACTTAATGGGCTATTTTTATAAACAAATGGGCTAGTTTAAGTAATGGGCTATTGTTTTATAAATGGGCTTATTTTTCATAATGGGCTTAACATAAATTAATGGGCTAAGCCCAAATACTAAACATATGGGCCAAAGCCCAACACTATTAAAGCCCAACACTATTAAAGCCCAACACTATTAAAGCCCAACACTATTAAAGCCCAACACTATTAAAGCCCAACACTATTCAAGCCCAACACTATTCAAGCCCAACACTATTCAGGCCCAACACTATTTGAGGCCCAACACTATTGAGGCCCAACACTATTTGAGGCCCAACACTATTGAGGCCCAACACTATTGAGGCCCAACACTATTTGAGGCCCAGCACTATTTAAGCCCAATGACTTGAAAACATGGGCTTGGCCCAATGATACTATTGTTGGAAAAACATCTATACAAGTGATACATACAAGACACGAGATTCAGCGGACGAGATCCGACTATACAACTCATTCATCGAATACACAGTTAACGAACATTTGAACAACTCATACATCGAATACACAGTTAACGAACAGTAAAGACATACAAGTCTTACATATACTCAAGACACAAGACTTGTACTCAAGTTCTTTTCAAAGACCGAAGTGTCTAACAAAAATAAGAACATTTGTAGGTCGCCACGCTATTCAGGACGACCGCACGTGAGATCTTATTTTCATCTATTTTCAGGACGCGATACTGTGAGTTCATGTTCCCCTATTTATTTAAATGTTTTACAAACTTTACAACTATCGGGGAGGATACATGTTCAGAGTATGTTAAAGTTAGGTAATGAAACACCATAGATCATGTGCGAATTAGGGCCATACTATAAGCACCATTAATCCAGATTGGACCAAGGAACAAAGGCTTAGATCTAATGGGTTTTGGCGAGCCCCACTCTTGGTCGTGAACCCATACAGAAGAGTGCGTTTGTGTCCCAGTCGATAGGAATCGGCATAAAATCGTCTAGGGTTGGTTTGCTTCCTTTTTCGGCACACATATTAATTTCCTTGCAAAACATTAATGATCAACGATTTCATTGACGCTTTACATACTACAACTCACATTTTTCATACATCGTTTACAACTAAATTGCATGAATTCACCAACTTTTGTTGATGTTTTCCAAACTTAACATGTATTTCAGGGAATTAAAGGACCATGTCGGATTTTCCAGTCAAGATAACAAGTACAGGAACTCCATGCCATCTTTTGAAGGGTTTAACTATTATATTCCGCCTCTTTGCGGAAATATGATGGTTTAAACCTTTGTAGTTTATTTCAAGTTAATGTATGAAACAATAACGCTTTATTTTCATGTTAATGGTTTGTAACCGACACACTAAACTTATGTTGTAATCTTTTGAAACACTATGTAATGGCAATGGAGTATGTTTTATTCATATAGTTTGTTCATGTACATCGATATTTATGCAATGAAAACCAGACAGATCACACCTTGCGTTTCCGCTATGAGCGGGTGTGACAGAAAAGCAATAAAATAAGGAAAAGAACGAAAGAATACTTACGAAGGGTCCCCGAATGCTAATCTCGATCCAAGAATCTCAGGTATGAAACAATGGTTTCAACTTAGAGTTCCTAAGATCAAGATTCTAGTGAGTTTAGCAATGGGGGGTATGGGGTATTTATAGTTTTCGGTCCACTGTTAAGATCGTTTCATGGAAAACGTGCCTTAATCCCACCCGTACAAGTGTCGGGAAGTTGTGGTGGCTCAAAATGGTTCTTATCATCTGACTAGGCAAAGGAGAACATGTGGTTGTGGATTAAACATGTGCAAACAGGCTGTTTAAAAACACTGCATCTGGTCTGTGCAAGGCTAGCGCACCGTTACTATATAAGTGTAGCGGTGCGCTACTCATAAGTTTGGCAGATTTATATATTTGGTCCCTGAACTGTATTTAGGTCATTTTTGACACGTTTAAGGCCCGTTAACCCCATTTCAAAGCTCTAAAATGAAGTTAAAGTATAGGGAACTTAAAATGTGCTCAAAAATATCTCGGATGTCGGTTCGTTTAACCGCACGGTTGCGATGTTCGGTTAATTACGACGGAATGCGCATAAGCGCGAAAAACGATCCAAATGACGCGACGAATGGATTTTTGGCAAGCCAAACACTAAAGCATAATATAGTCATGCTTACATAAATTTTTGGATGTCCGGATGTATTCAGAACGTAAGTTATGCGTAAAAATGCAAACTTGTGCACTTTTTGACGCTTTTAGTCCCTGAATGACACAAAAGTTTATTTTAGCATACCGAACACCTCAAAGCCTATTTCTAAGCTATGTAAAGGATATTTATGGTATGTTTAACTTATGGTCATGTTCCGGAATGTCTGTTACAGTTCAAATTGGCATACTTTCGCAGTTTGTCAACTTTAGTCCCTGTAAGCGATTAAACTTTGATTTCACCACACCAAACCTTCCAAAACTTATATCTAAGTTATGTAAAGGTTATTTAAGGTATGTTAAGCCTATGTCACTATTCCGGAGTGTTTGTTGCATTAAACTGGTTATATTTACGCATCGGTGCGCGTATAACTTTCCAGAAAGCGATTTAGAGTTTGAAATTGAACAAGAATTGATATGTGCAAATGATACACATATTTTTACAAATACCAAGTATAAAATATAATATTTCATTGGTTCGGCATTTGTTTGATGGCCGTGGAGGCACAGGTGTTACAGTCTCCCCTACTTTAGGAAATTTCGTCCCGAAATTTATTTAGAGGAAACTTGTGAGAGCTTGAAAACATGAAGTTGAAAAGATCGAACAATATTGATTAGGGTTCTGAACTTCTAGTAACCTTTAATAACATCATGATTGCAATGTAAGAGGGATACTTATATACAAGTATATGAAGCGTCATTGGTGCGTCCACCGTACCTCCATTACATCGTTCTCATTTCGTTATTGTTGTCACTATCGGCTCTTACACATAATAAATCTTACTGGGTTTCTGTGCACTAAATTTCATAATTATGTACGCGTCCATAATCAGACAATTCCTTGCACAGTTCACACAGTCTATTTTATATTGTGTAGGGGAAAACCAAATGAACAAACCGGTGATGAGCGTGACTAGACCACCATAGGGTCCTTTTGACAAAATCAATAAATGATCTAAATAGACTATCAAGGAGTCTGTCCAGCCACATCACTAGATGTCATTCTTTAACCAAATTGTGAATCAATCTTTTTTATTAGACCACTAAAGGGTCTCTTATGAATCACGGAGTAGTACTATATAATCCAAGGGTTTTAACTATTACATAGAAGCCCATTCAGGATTTAAGGTAGTACCTTTTTGAATATCCTACTACGAATCCCTCATATCAAGATATGAAAGATTCTACGAGGATTTGGATAATGAATACCCAGAGTATACCAAAAACACAAAAATGCATAAATGAAAACACCAAATATGTAAACACATAATCACTTTTCCAAACCTTCAGTGCTCTCCAGCTGGCTTCTATTTGGCTTTCACATTTTGTTACCTGAAACGCGTTTTAAAAAGTTTTATCAGCAAGAAATATTGGCGAGTGAATCCCAGTTTAATCAAAATAGGTTTTATCATTTTACAGTATTGAGGGCATCCGCAATTACATTTGTTTGCATCTACCAAATTACCACCCACTATACTGTCAATCCTGACTTATGGTCATGCTACTACTCACAGTGTAGTAACAAGTAATGTATACAAAACCCCAACATACCAACAGTAATTGTAGAATAACAAATACTCAATCACTGTTAAATATAATTTAAAATAATTGAGGTTTTGTAAAAACAATTTACAGAAAAAAGGGAATGACTCACAAAAAGGGGAATAACTCACATTGCTATTTAGATAATTCTTTGTGACTTCCTGGTTATAATATCGAGGCAGAGCTTCGCTTTTTAGTGGGTATAATACCTGAGTATTATATCTACTTATAAGAAATTTGAGAGAGAATCAAAAAGTGAACGATTTGAAACTGAAACTCGAACTCTCAATTTATAGGGCCTGATCAGGGGCGGCTCGCGCCCCGCAAGAGATTTAAGACAGGGCTTCGCGGCCCGCGAGAAGCCTAGGGTAGGCCCTAGCTTTGCTGACTCAACGACTAGCCTCGACACGCATCACGACATGTGGCGCCCTAAGGTGTTGCCTGGTGCCACCTGGTCACGGCCCACGACGGACTCAGCCTGTCTGGGTCGCGCCCCACGAGGACTTACCAGATTTCGTTTTATTTGATTTTTGTTAAAATAAAGGTATTTCGGGCTTGTTTTTCGTATACAGGGACTATTTTAGGACGTATAGGGATACTTTAAGGGTTTTGGGAGAGTTGTTATATCCTCCCCACCTTGTTTTAGAACTCGTCCTCAAGGTCTACTGGAACAGGTGTGGATATTTCCTCTGCATCTCTGATTCGAGCTCCCAAATGTATTCTCGTCCTCTCTTGGAATCCCATTTTACTTTGACTAGCACTAATCTCTTGTGTTTAAGATTCTTGATCTTTCTATCTTCAATCTGTAGGGGTTTCTCTACAAACTTAAGTTTCTCATTTACCTCTATGTCCTTAAGAGGTACTACTAATGATTCATCTGCTAAGCACTTCTTGAGATTACATACATGAAATACATCATGTATTCCTGCCATTTCCTCTGGTAGTTGTAGCCGGTAAGCTACTGGTCCTATTCTTCTAATAATCTCAAAAGGTCCAACATACCTGGGGCTTAGCTTTCCTCTCTTTATGAATCTGACTACTCCTTTCCATGGAGAAACTTTTAATAACACTTTATCTCCTACTTGAAATTCTAACGGTTTCTGCCTGTTATCAGCATAACTCTTTTAACGATCGCGTGCTACTTTTAGTCGTTCCTTGACTTAAATAATCTTGTCCGTTGTTTCTTGTACTATCTCTGGTCCAAACAGTTGCTTTTCTCCAATTTCTGCCCAACAGACTGGAGTTCGGCATTTTCGTCCCTAAAGTGCTTCAAATGGTGCAGCATTGATACTGGTATGATAGCTGTTATTGTAGGAAAATTCTGTTAATGGTAAATGATCGTCCCAATTTACTTCGAAATCAATTACACAAGCTCTAAGCATATCTTTCATTGTCTGAATTGTCCTTTCGCTTTGTCCATCCGTTTGAGGATGATAAGCAGTGCTTAGATTCAACTTGGTTCCCATTGCTTTTTGGAAACTAGTCCAAAAATGAGAAGTAAAATGGCTATCTCTATCATAAACAATAGATAAATGAATTCCATGTAATGAAACTATTTCATTTACATACAGCTTGGCTAATTGCTCTATACTGAAAGTTTCCTTCATCGGTAAGACATGAGCAGACTTGGTCAATCTTTCTACAATCACCGAGATTGTATCATTACCTTTTCGTGTTTTGGGTAATTTGGTAACAAAGTCCATTCTTATCAATTCCCATTTCCATATTGCATTTCTAGTTGCTGGAATACGCCTGAGGGTTTCTGATGTTCAGCTTTAACCTGTGAATAGGTTAGACACTTGGCAACATAGGTTGTTATATCCTTTTTCATTCCTATCCACCAGAAATTCTTTCTTAAGTCATGATACATTTTTTCACTTCCGGGATGTATCGTATACTTAGACTTATGGGCTTCTTCTAGAATTCAGGGGCGTAGGTTTCCTTGTTTGGGTATCTAGATTCTTTTCTTATGGAATCTCCAAATTCCATCTGTTCGTCGTTCTAATTCCTTAATCATTCCTTTTAGTTTTTCAGTATCGTCCTTGATTACTGATTTCTGTATTTTTCTAATTTGCTCATTTAAATCTATATGCAGATTTAATTTGAGAGAACGTACTCTTCTTGGTTTTTCATGATACTTTTCACTTAAAGCATCGGCCACTACATTAGCCTTTCCTGCATGGTACTGGATATCACAATCATAATCTCTAAGAATTTTCATCCATCGTCTCTGTCTCATATTTAACTCCTTTTGCCCGAAAACATATCTTAAACTCTTATGATCGGTGAAAATAGTAAACTTGCTACCATAAAGGTAATGTCTCCAAATTTTAAGGGCAAAAATTATGGCTCCTAACTCTAGATCATGGGTCGTATAATTCTCTTCATGATTCTTAAGTTGTCTAGAGGCATAGGCTATAACCTTTTGGCGTTGCATTAACACACATCCATATCCTAACTTAGAAGCGTCACAATAGACTATAAAGTCTTCAGTTCCTTCTGGTAATGCGAGTATGGGTGCGTTGGTTAACCTTTGCTTAAGAATTCTAAAGGCTTCTTCCTGTTTTGGTCCCCATTCAAACTTAACAGATTTACAGGTCAGTTTCGTTAAAGGAATAGCTATTCTAGAAAAATCTCAGATAAATCGTCTATAATAACCTGACAGTCCAAGAAAAATTCTTACCTCCGTCGGTGATTCGGGAACTGTAACACCCCGTGTTTCGGAAGTCAAAGTCAAGATTGAAGTCAAAGGAAGAAAAGATTGCTAATTGCGATCTGTCTCACCTTGCTCAATTCCTGTTTTGACTTCTTTGACTTGTAATTAGTCTATTTTATTATCGCTTTAGTTGTACTATGTGGAGTATCTATTAATAATCGCATGGTAATCGCTATTTATCGCATGAATTAATCGCTTTATCGCTATCGCAATCGCACTCGCAACTCGAATTACGCATTATGGTTACTGTTATACGTGTGTGTGTGCCTTATGTATTACTTGTGCATGTTTATTTATGTTATGTGTGGTGATCAATAGAAACTCAATCGAAACTCAATCGCAATTGAATCACAAACGCTAAACGAATATGAAATAAGGATGCTTGTATGTTGATATAGTAGTTGGGATTAAAAGTAATTTGACTAGGAAACTCTAACGCATCAAAACGCTAGCAATCGCAATCGAAACGGCAAACTCGTCGCACCGAACACTCGAACCAAGCGACTGATCGATCAGGCGACCAGCCGATCGACCTGCCGTTCAATCGGACTGGCGTTCGATCGGACAAGCTGTTTGATCGGGCTGCCTAACCGATCGACCAACCCCTTTCCACTTTGGGTAACCCTATAAATACCCCTTGTCACCATCATACTTTCCACTTTTGGCAACTGACGTCCGACCAGCGCTTTAACCTTGCTTTTTCTCCGATTTCTCGCAATTCCGGTAAGATCTCGTCCTAAATCTTGTACTTCCTTAATCTACACGCACTCCTACACCTTTCTATCTTTTGAATTTTAACTTTTAATCGTGAAATCTTCAAGATTCAAGGTGTTCTAGGATGACGTCATCATGTGTTCTTGAAGAACTTCATGTTTTGGCCTCAATCCACCAAGAACAACTTAGATCTAACCGATTTCCACATAAACAAACAAAGATCTTTCATAGATCTAAACATATTCACAATAAAAGGATTGAAAGATGGTTTTCCAACTTTCTTTCAACTCTTTTACACTCAATGCATTCAAAACCGATAGAATCAGAGCTTGTGCCGACGTACTACTCATTCTTGTGGTTATGTTGGTTCAAGATCTGGATTCTATCCACGAGACTACCGATTTCGGGTTAAACATGGAACACCGTCTCGAACAGTTAATTGGTCGGATTTGGGTGATTCCTGTCGATCAGGAGCACCAAGTATTGACTAGGTTTCTGTTGCTTAACACGTTATCAAAACATCTCGATAAAACGACAAACTATCAAAACAACCAAGTGTAAGACTAACGGAATGACCAGGACGGAATGCCGTCCGATTGGACTTCCGACTGATCGGACTGTCGTCCGAACGGGTTGTCACCCGTTCGATCTACACCTTGGTCCCACACTTAACTTTTGTTTCCAAAACCTTGAAGGATGAACATTGAACGAAGGGCTGACCGATCGGGTTACCATTCGATCGGACTACCACTCAACCATGTGATGTTCTGACTTCAGCACTTAAACAATTTTCAACATGTTCAATGCACAAGGGATGCCACCCGATCGAACCACCGTCCGATCAAGCGACAACCTGCTGTGAACTTGTTCTCGCAAGAGTGTCTGACCAATCGGGTTGTCGTTCGATCGAACGACCGTCCGATCGACCGACCTGAAAGGTAGAGATACTCTTATGTTTTCATAATACTACAACGAAAACTTCAAAAGACAAGCCATCATACACAAACACATCCTTACCAAAGGAAGTAACAATCCACTCAAACGGCCATCCGACCGGACGACCGTCCGAACGGACTACCACTCGCACGACTGGCTGTCCGATCGGATTACCATCCGATCGAACTGCTATCCGACTCACTTGTACTTTGCATCGTTTTGCACGTCACTTATCGTTATGAGATCAATCTGTTCAGGCTAACCCTACTCTCTAGCGATCCCTTCAATCCATCAATCGCTGTGAGTATACTTGATCCCTTTTTGCTTTACGCACTTTTGGGTGTTACATACATTACTTATACGAAATCACATCGAACACACTACGCAATACTTTTAACGCTAACCGTTATCGCATGTATACGTGACTTAATGAATGCTTCTTTGTTATTTTACACATGGAATGTTGTCTACCTGCCTTAGCAACGATAGTACTATTAGTTTGGACTCAGTACCCGTTCACTCGGGGGTTGTTAAGGACAATTACCTACATGGCTCACAGTGGTGAGTATGTATCGCGAACTGCCTTGGGCAGTCAACCCGCAGTCATTGGTATCGATAGGTTCATGTCGATAACTAACATGCCTCATTTCACTCTGTGTACATGCTGGTTATGCGTAACGCTTTCGAACTCTATATGCTATTATCAAACTTGTATGCTCACATTTACACTATGTGTATTGACTTTTATTTTAACGTATGTGCTTAGGATGCTTATTTGCTTACTTTGCTGTGAAATCGAGGCTAGGAAAGACCTAGGTCAACAATAAACAATTGTCTATAATAAAAATCTGAGTTGTCGGAACAGAACAATTTGACTAGATCTTTCTGTAATAATTGTATTATCATTTATGACATGGTATGGGACGTGTTGCTTTAAGTATTTGGTAAAATAGTTGTTATGGAAACTTCTGGACAATCTGTTTCGCTCAGTGCCACGCCCTGATGTTTCCGCCATCGGTTGGGGTGTGACAGGAACTTTCCACTTAGTAATCGCCTCAATTTTTATGGGATCCACATTAATTCCTTCATGATTGACCAGGTGTCCAAGGAATTGCATTTCTTGTAACCAAAATTCACATTTGGAGAATTTAGCATAAAGCTTTTCTTTTCTCAGCCAATTTAGAAGCGTAAACAAATGCTCTGCATGCTCTTCTTTATCTTTAGAGTAAATAAGAATATCATCTATAAAGACAATTATGAATTTATCCAGATATGGTTTACATATTATGTTCATCATGTCCATAAATGCGGCTGGGGCATTGGTTAAACCAAATGGCATGACGGTAAATTCATAATGACCATACCTTGTTCTGAAAGCAGTTTTAGGAATGTCCTCTTCCTGTACTTTCAGCTGATGATATCCTGAGCGTAAATTGATCTTAGAAAAGAATCGAGCTCCTTGAAGTTGATCAAACAGATCATCGATTCTTGGTAGTGGATACCGATTTTTAATCGTGACCTTGTTTAATTCTCGGTAATCAATGCACATACCCATTGATCTGTCCTACTTTTTGACAAACAAGATTGGTGCTCACCATGGTGATGAACTAGGCTGTATGAAACCTTTCTCCAGTAGTTCCTCCAGTTGTTTCTTCAATTCTTGCATCTCCGCTGGTGCTAAACAGTAAGGTGCCTTGGCAATCGGTGTTGTCCCGGTAGTAGGTGAATTCTGAATTCAACCTCTCTATCTGGTGGTAATCCTGGTAATTCTTCTGGAAAAACATCTGAGAATTGAGATACTATGGGAATATCTTTCAATTCTTTTCCTTTAGTGTTAATGATTATGGAAATCATATATACTAGTGATCTTTTCCTAGCATAGCTTGCCGTTTTCATTACAGAGATGAATTTTGTTGACCTAGTTGGATTATCTCCTTTAATGGTGATCTTTTCACCTTTTGGTGAATTTACTTGTATTGACTTTTGATCATATAGAATATTGGCATGGTTGGCTACTAACCAATCCATTCCTAATACAATATCAAACCCTGCAAGATTTCGGTAATCTTAATGGATTCTCCGTTTGCCATTTCTACCAGACATTCTTGTTGAAGTTTAGTTAATGGTTAATTTAGAATTTTGCAGAACGAAGTATTAATAAAACTTTGGTTTGCACCAAAGTCAAATAATACTTTAGCAAAAATATCATTAACTAAAAATGTACCGGCAATCACGTCCGTAATAATCTTGGCTTCTTCAGCAGTTAGAACAAATGCTTTAGCATTCTTGGTAGTCTTGTTGTTTCTTGCTGGATCTAGTTTCGGACAGTTTGGTTTGATATGACCCTTCTCTCCACAATTGAAGCATATCCCATTACTGGGTTTCTTCCTACAGTCTTCTTCCTTGTGTCCCAATATTTTGCAGAAGTTGCAGTATATGGAACATCTCCCTGAATGCTGCTTCTTGCAGTACTTACAGTAAGGTGCAGAAGTAGAACCTGTACCTTTCCACGGTTGGAATTACCGTAGCGAAAATCCTGGGTAAGCTTTTGGGCTAGGTTCTTTCGCTGGTTTTCTTCTTGCATACGTACCAATTCATCAGTCAAGGTATTGGCTAGTTCTACAGCTTCTTCTATAGTTTGTGGTCTAGCTGCCTTGACTACATGTCGGATTTCACTAATTAATCCCCAGATGTAACGGGAGATTAACACTGGTTCTATTGAGGCTAGGGTTGGCACTATTCTAGCATATTCGAAGAATATGGTAGTGTAACCCTTGCAGTCTATTCCAATCATTCTAATGTTTAAGAACTTACTAGCGATTTGTTCTTTTTCATGAGGAGGACATAATTTTCTTTCAACCATGTTCTTAAAATCAGTCCATTCCATATTATAAACTTTGTCACTTCCCCTAGACTAGAGAATAGTATTCCACCATTCTAGAGCTGCATTCTTAAAAAGATTGGAAGCAAACATAATCTTATCTTCTTTTGCACATTTGCTTATTTTTAGGACAGCTTATGTCTTTTCTATCCAACGTAGAGCTGCAACGGCTCCTTCATTGCCAGAGAATTATATTGGTTTGCAAGACCATAATTCTTTGTAAGAACAACCATATGACATGGTTCTTCTTCTTTTTGGAATAGGCAATTGAAGTAACGGTCCATTATTCACGCTGTGACTGGGTTCAGTAGGTGGTCGTTTACCTCCACTATTAGTTTTATTATTTTCTGCTTCCTTAACTGTCTTGATAATATATGGCATATCGTCTATAATCCCTTGTGCTGCTATATGTTGGATGACATTGTTATCTATTTGGTTCCCATTATTATCGTTATTCTGGTTTTCCTGAATTACTTCGTTGTCCATCTAAATTACAAACATTTATCAGGTATTTATATCACAAAATAAGATTTTAATGCAGACAATTACGCAACCAATTTGATCAAAATCGTCGAGCATTGCAACATTTACTCTTTTTCATATATATCTATTACAATCTATAACTGGAATTGAAATATGCTACTAGTTATGCATCGGTAGGTATTAGGTTATCTATTTTAGTTAATTTGATTTTTTTTCAAATTACACACACACACACATATATATATATATTTATGTATATATATATATATTATTACTAGGGGTGGTTCCAGTATTGCATCTCTCGCTCGTCGTATTTACACACGAGCTTCTCTCCTATTTGTTTTATCCTCTCTCCTTCTTCAACTAATTCCTCACCAAATGTGCAGAGTTCCTGCACATTCGCTTCACTCATGGTTAGCAGTGGTGCGGGTATTGGGTCAGGGTACTGGGGCATAGGTTCTCTATATGGGTACGGGTTGTCTAGTATCTCCTGGACATACTGATCGGCATTCCAATATGGATCTAGAGGATTAAGGTTGGTATATTGTGCTATGAGGTTTGTTATCAGTTCTCCTTGTGGATAGAGTTCCTGGTAATCCCTATGGTCATCCTCCAATGGATCATACATTAGAGGGTTAGGCGCTGGGATTCTAGGTATCTCATTTGGCTCAAATGCTGGTATGGGAATTTGGTCTCCTTGGTTAGGTTCTATCTCCATTGGTTGGGTTGGGAATAGTGGCAGTGGTTGTGGTGCAATTATATGTTCTTGGTTTGGGCCGGCTGCAGTGGTGGCTAGTATGTGAAAGTTTGCCAATCGTCTATTAACTATGTCTTGGGTCTGGGCGTTCATTTCTCTATTGGCTGCTGCTAATGCCCTTTGTTGTTGCAATTTTCTCATTTTCTTCCTTCTCTCATGTGCTCCCCGACTGAACCTGTGGTACCCGAGGAAGAATCCACGGTTATCCTGATCTGACACTTCGCCGCTTTTGGTTTACTTATCAAATTTTGGGACGAAATTTCTTTCAAGTCGGGGATGATGTGACAACCCAAGATTTCAAGGTCTCTCCTTTTCACATCACTGACTTCACAATCCTGTTTTTACAAATTGGTTTACATGGTGTCTGTGCAGTTTATCTGAATGGTTAATGTTTTATGTGTAATGCTTGATTGTTATGTGTGTAGTATTATATATAGTTCATCTAATGATTAATAACAAGGTTCTTCGCCATAGGTTGTCCTCGACGAAAAATGGGCTTTTCGCCACACTTGGTCCCGATGAAGAATGAGTTCTTCGTCATCATGTCTTTCGCCGAAGAGGGGCCTCGGCCCAAAGTGGGTTGCGGCCCAACCCTCTTATGTTATTTGTAATCAGTTACGTAAAAACATTAACCCTAAAGTCCTTTCCTCATTCTTGGTGCGACGGCAGTAGGAAACCTCAAAGCATTCTTTCCATCTCGATTTATCTAAACCCTTCGATATTACGGTTAGTGCCTAGACCTTGTTATTTGACGAGATGATGATATTGTGATTCTATTGTTATGATTTTGTGTGAGAGTAGGGATTTAGTGATGCTGATTGATGAACTTATATATTGATAAACTGAAAATCTGTTTGTGGATAGTCACAGGATGTTTAGGGTCAATGGTTGATTAGTGTGAATGTTTGTTTAGTGTGAAAGTTTGATTAGTGTGAATGGTTGATGTATGATAACAGTTATGTTTGAATATTGGATGAGTAATCATGCTTTAAATTGTATGTAAGATGCTCAATGTCTGATGAATTCTATGGCTTGGTTTTGTACAAATAATGAGAATGTTAATTGCTGGTTATTATGATCTATGGTTTAGGGTTATCATAGAAGCATGTTTTAGGTCATGATGTTTAGATGAACAACGACATTTAAGGTGCGTGATCAGGATTAAAGGAGTCGTTTGATCTGTTCGGAAAATTGTTAGACTTGTTAGAAACTGTACGGCAGAAATTAGGGTAACCATAACCCTTTACTGAGATGCAGCGACGAAAGACCCACCCCACGAAATTACCCAGTCGATGAAACACCTTGATGTTTCATCACCTACATACCGACGAAATACCTTGATGTTTCGTCACCTATATGCCAACGAAATACCTTGATGTTTCGTCGCCCACCATGTTGACAAATAACTGTGATAGTTCGTCGCTCTGAAGGTTCGTCGTTAGGAAGGAACCTCATCAACAGACTGTGGTTTATCATGTGTATGGAACTTGAATGATTATTGTCTGCCTGTTAATAATGTTAATTATAATTGAGGAAACATGACTTGCTTATGATGAATAGCTCACCTAACTATTAAGTACTATTACGAAACATGCATGTGAATAGTGGATTTGTATGAGTCGGAATAGCTGTTATGTGTTATTCAATGATCTTTGCTTTGAATGCACACCACGATTATAATTTACACGAGAACAATGCGAATCTAAAATGATACGTGTACATGAATACCATAGGATTTGACTGATTAAGCGTGAACGGATAACTAGTCATACCAAGCAAACCAAGGTAAGTTCACTTCTCTCAAAACAAGCATGTGTCCGGTGGGGACAATCAAACTGACAAAACCTGTAAACGGATTTTCGTAAACCCATATCCTTGCAGGGGATATGAGGCGGTTTTCAAATACCCACATCCTTGTAGGGGATGTGAGGCGGTTTTCACAAACGCATATCCTTGCAGGGGATATGCAACGGTTTTCAGTAAACGTTGATGTTGGATAATACACTCACATCTATCACTTAAGTCCCATCATACTACCGGGTTAGTTGCTTGTAGGGAAACGGGGTTATTAGTTGATAGCGCTATTAGGTTTGGCACCCTCACGACGTACCTGGATAGGCGGGCATGAACTAATAACTTTAAATCATGACCAATGTTTGATAGAGCATTGGAGAAGGGCAAAAAGGGCCGTCTGCGGTATCGAGTTATTATCAGCATAACATATCATAAGTCACTACTTGGTATTAAACGGTTAAAACAAATTGTGAACTCACCAATGTTGTCTGATACACGTTTTTCTGCATGCTTGCAGGCCTTTAGGTACATGTTGTTGGAACTTGCTGTCTGGATTGCTAGAGTGGTCATGGGTTAAGTTACAAGGAATCACAAGACAAGTTTAATGGCTTTATACGCTTGAGTTACGAAATTGTTGACTATTGTATTATGCTTCTGATGATTAATAAATAATGTTTTATAACGCTTTATTCTAAGAAATAGAAGTTTAATTGAATTATTGTTATGAGTTCAATGTGATTGGTGGCTAGATCCTGGTACGTCACACGCCTCGCGGGGAATCCCGCTTGTGGTATTTTGGGGGTGTGACAAAACCATCCTCTCTTTTTCGAAGGGAATGGTTCCTTGAATTGCGCCTTAAATATGAAGATTCCTTCTTCAGTGTCAGCAGAATACCCCGAAGGAGTAGGCTGAAGTCCCTTTACTTTTGGGAGAATTGTGACAACTGTCAAATTTGCATGTATCCGTACAATTATTAGACAATGGTTAATGCTTAATGACTGTGCTGAATTACAATTAATGACTTAAATTTTTTTCTGTTTATTTCCATATACATACATGTGCATCACATACTGCTTAATGTCATATCATTATTGCATGAGAGCTTTATTGACTCAATTGATGCAGTAAATACAGTTGGCACAGTTATCAGACAAATCAGGAAAATGCTGACAGAGTTCAGTACATAGACAGACAGAGTATTGAGATATAGAATGGACCAGAAACTAAGTATTACACTAGTATAGTGTGTAGGAAAGTAAGGATCATAAAAATGCCTTCCTAAAGATAGTTTAAGTGCCGGAAAGTGCCTAAAACTCACATAAACTGCTAAATTCTGCAGAAAATCAGCAAATTCAGCACTTAAACTCTCTAATACAAAGTGTCACAAAAGGTAACATAAAGCACACTAAACTGCATAGTTTATCACCTTAACGAACCAGTAACCAACCGAACAACCGGACACTACTCGAAACACAAAATTTTCACTAGAAGTACTGTTTTAACATTACCAAGCTAGTTATGGTCCCCGAACATCATAACACTACATAAATATATAGTAACTAAAGTATCTAACCAATACTTTGATTTTAACTTAATAACTAACTAGATAGTTTTAACCTAGTCTACTACCCCCCCCCCACCTATGTAATCGGCCAACATGGCCCCATTCATAGATTTTATAAGATCATAATATTTGATCTTGTTATTGCTTTCCTAAACATATTACACATTGGAAATTATGTTGAATGGGCTATAAGTAAACACATGAGATCATAACTCTCATTCTTACACACACTAAAACACACACTCTTTCTCCTTCTCCCTTGCTTGTTCTTGGCCGAAACCCAACCCCCACACACTCACCATTTTCGATCATCCCTCACCTATTCCAAGCATATACAACAGTGATAGAAGGTGCACAAAGGAGCTAGGAGCTTTCGGAAGTTCAAGGACCTTCTTCATTTGCTATTAACCACTCTATTTCTTCTCTTGATCATCCCTAGCCTTGAGCTAGTGGTAAGAACATCATACACTCCATTTCTCACCTTATCTTAGTGGTTAAAAGATGTTACATAATGATAATCTTGAAGAACATGAAGAATCACAAGAATAAAACTTGAACATAAGCTTAAATCATGAAGAAACTATGTTGTTTATGTGTTGTTATGCTTGATGATTGTTGTTTATTCATGTATTTAATGTTGATCATCATGTGATCTTGCTAGATCATGATTAAAAACATAATCTAGCAAGATGAGATGATGAAAATGTTGTAGGATCATAGATCATCCTCATAAGAAACATGAACTTGAAAGGATATTTTGTTATCTTGTAAAATAATGATCAAAGTAAGTTGTAATACTTGTAGATCTAAAATTTCATGGATGACTTCTCAAGAAACCAAGTTAAAAATACAAGTTTTACTTAATCTTGGTTCTTAAACAAATAAACCTTATTTTTGGTGCTTAATAAAGTGTAGAAGTATGCATGTAACAAGAAAAATCCATGAAGAAACATTTTATAGAAAATATGATCATAAGTTGTAAAGATCTAAATTCTTTAAAAATGATGTTTTTAAAAGATCAACCACACTTTAAACGGTAAAAAGACTCACTAAATACCCTAGTAAGTTACTACAATTTTTTACAAATATTCAAGTTTATGAAGTAGTAGATTATGCTTGTTTTTGGCAAGATTGGTAAGTGTAGATTGTTTATTGTTGATTATTGGTTGATTGTGTTGATTTACAAAAGAAAATGATATACCTTCAAGGTATGGAAACCTCCATTTTTAGGGGAAACTATGGCAAAATTTTTCTAAAAATTAAACACTTAGAAAAATATTTCTAAACAAACATTGACAAGAATATTTCAAACCATGAAATTTTACATAAACTTTGCCATAATTTTTGTTACAAAAACCATAAATATTGGAGGTTGATTTTTTATAAATAAAAGGGACTAAATATGTATTTAGGAGATATATATTTAGAAGTCACCATGTGTGTGATTATTTGTATATTATGTGTATTAGTTATATTATTTTAGGTCTTGAAATAATATAACTCATCAAAATACCAAGAAATTACAATCCAAAATATTACCAAAATTCCAAGAAATAAATATACAAAGAATACCCAAAATATTGGAGAAACCGAACAAAGGAATATAACTTACAAAATATTCTGGAAATATTATTCATGTGTATATTTTGGTAAATAATATTTTGGACACCAAAAGAACAAAAATATGATTTTCACAATTATTACAAAGTTATATCATATTTTTGACAAGAATAAAATATATTATTTTTTAGTGAATAAAAAATATGTATAATCTTGGAAATATTAGAAGACATATTATTTTTGGAAGAAATATATATTTTCCCAGACAAACACCAAATATATTATATTTGGGAGAAAAATAAGTTTGTATATATATTTTCCAAGATTGACTTGAAAATATATTGTTTTTGAAGTTTACATAAAAATACGAATATTTTTGCCAAAGGAAAATTTTAGGTAATTTTTCCAAGTAATATTCTTAAATTATATATATTTTGGAAACATACATTAATGTATTTTTACTAGAAATATTATTCCGGAAAAATTGATATAACATTAAGTATAAGGATACTTAATAATTACAAAAAATACGTGTTTTCGCACGTATAAATACACACCGGGATACGACACAAATACATGGCAAAGATATACAAGTATATGAATATGAATACAAACACACCCATCCTTGGGAAATACATGTATAAATACTTGAAAAGTATCAAGTTAAAATATATTGTTTTAACTATAATTCCAGAAATTTAATAAATATAATTTAAGTTAAATATTTATTATTTTAACAAATAATTATATAACTTGGAATAATAATGAAGACACAAAGAAACGTAACCCAAAGACACCAATTAATACTAAGTCAAGGCACGACCCACTCGTCTAATAGATCATAGCACGTTGTAGGTAGTCGTGTACTCCAGAGGAAACTTTGAGTAACAGTTGGATACGAAGAACGCAAAATTGTGAGTTCATGACACCTTTTCTTTTAACTGTTTTCGGTTTTATAACTTCGGGGGTGAAGTACATGTTACAAACTGTTTACAAACGTTTATACGTGGTATGGTTAGTTAAGGAAGGGTACTGCTAGATCATGTGAGTGGTGGGTATGACGCTTAAGAACATTAATCCTCTTTGTAGGACCAAGGGACATGAGTGATAGATCTATTTGGGTGTAGCGAGCCCACACCCATGTGGACCCCTCTGGCTCCCGAAAAAGACATTATATGGACTGGATTAAAAGGATCGGTCATCCGAAAATTAGGAGTCATTTCTTGTCGCAAATATTCACTTGTGGCATACCATATCTCGATTGATTGACGTAATTTTTCTACCGCGTGTACATTCCCATAATGAGCCCATGAGGTGACTATGTCTTCAAACTGAAGCCGTGGCAAAATCTGCTAGGATTGAGTCTTCCTGCATCACGTCACACATATTAATGGCCTTGCAAACCATTAATGATCTGTTTTTCCTTGTTGCTTTCATACCAGAGTTTGCAAATACATACTTACTTACAATAATTACAAAGTTTATTCGAGCTCACACACTAAACACATGAACTCGCTCAACTTTTGTAGATGTTTTCAAACTACATGTATTTCAGGGAAATAAAAGCGGATTTGGTGGGCGTTTGGATGTTTCAAGTTATGTTAAGAATAAAAGATGTCATCCATGGTCTTAGGTTTTGGTTAGTGTGTCTTATCCTGGACAAGACCCATCTTCCAAATCCTGGTTTTATTTAATGTCTTTTGTCGAGTCTTTGTGAACTCTAAAAACAAGTTGCATGATTTGTACTCAAATTTGAAGTCTATGTTTTAAAACAATGTTGTTGTTATGTTTTTTAAACTTAATTAATGGATGAACATCTTCGGTTTTATCATATAGTTGTGGTTATGATTGAATGCAATGATATTAAGCAAGTCACACATAATCACGCTTCCGCAAAAGTCAGGGTGTGACAGTTTGGTATCAGAGCTTTGATTGTAGCGAACTAGGATTCTTTCTCGAGTCTAGACTACAATCATTAGGGCTCTCACGAAAATGTTTTTACCACCTGTTTTCATTGTATACACGAAACGCCCAGGTCCAGGGAAACAAACATTTTTACAAAATAAAAAGACAAGAAACACAATGCACAGTTACTTTGTTGCTTAGTCTGGGAGACTAGTTGGTTTAGTCTGGGAGACTAGTTGGTTTAGTCTGGGAGACTAGGTGGTTTGGTCTGGAAGACCGGGTGGTTAGTCTGGGAGACTCGGAAGGATACATGGTTCGTGATACATTGCCTTTGATTGCATATTAAATAATAGTGAATAATATGTGTGCATATGTTATGATTGTCTTGTTACAGACACTATGTCTTCATCCGATAGCGGATTGTCTGACGACCATGATCCCATGGCAGTAGTCTCCGACGATGAGGTTATGCCAGAGCCGGAGATCTTCACATCAGATTCAGAGAGTGACCCGGAGATGATGTCCGACGACGACGACTTGCAGCCATTCGCGTTGCCTGACTTTGGAGATGACTTACCGCTTGCTGATGGCATTCCAGACGAGGATCCTTTTGTTATTCCCATTCCTATCCATGATCATCTTATCATCGGTTATCCTGATGGTGAGCATATTGTGGCACCGATCCTCGCTCCTGTTCCTTTAGTGGTCATCCCTCCTGAGGATTGGCCATTCGATGATCTTTTTGACGATGATTTTGATTTGTTTGTTGATGGTCCTCCCAATGATGCCCATGGTGATGGAGAGCTCGATGAGGACGTTGTTGAAGTTCCACTTCTTGAGCCAGATTTTGTTCCTGTTGATCAGCCTGATGATGCACCAGCTGATCCTGAGCCTTTACTTGATCATGACCCTATCCCATTTGGATCACTTGACATTGCACCCCTCATACCTGACCCAGTTCCTACACCCGTTGACCCTCCTATTATTGAGTCATTCATTCCTCCACTTGCACCTGTTTATGTTGCTCCTTTTCACCCTGTGGAGACTGATGTCCATCGTGTTGATTTACCTATCGTTTTCTTACAGGACATCCCTATACCCAATCCAGGAGAAGGTACTTCAGGCCAGCAGCCTAGTCATGACCCTCATGTTTCAGCAGCTTTTCCACACATTCCCCAGTCTGCACCTTTTACTTCTTCACCAACTGATGAGCCAATCCGAGAGTCCCCGCCGTATTCCATGCCGACCTCAGACCCCTACCATCCCTCGCATTTTGTTGGCTATACACAGGATGAGTTACTTTATTCGCTTCAGCTTCAATTTGAAGTTATGAGTCGCAGAGTCTTGGAGCTTGAGTCGATATCGCGTCCCTTACGTGTCCTTGTCAGTCTATTTCTGTTCCCCCTCATTCATCACCACCTCCTTTTGCACGTCCACCTGCTCCTCTTACTCCTTTTCCGGAGTTTGATGCTTGATTTCTTACGGTCGAGCAGCAGATCCGATACTTTCTTCGCCATGTGCACAAGCTCGAGGAGGAGCTAGCACATGTTCTCAGTTTGATTTTCCTCCCTCCTCCTCCTCCGCCATCAGTACAGTAGGTTTTTGGTTTTATGCAGATGCATTACCTTTGATGAGGGTACCACTTTTGAGCTGAGCTTGTGAAGCCTTTTGGAGACCACCTTTTGATTGTGAGACTTTTGTAGATTGGTAGACTTGTTGGACAGGGTAGTGTGACCCTGTGTTCCCTTTTGATATGATACACTTTGCAAAACATGTAACAATACTTTGTGGTCAATGATTAATGAAATCCCAATCGTCATGTTCTCATTAAACATGTAATTCAACGTGTTTGCTTGTTATGTTCTCATTAAATATGCTTCCATTTACTAGTTTATGTTACTATTATGCTGTTTCTCGATTGTTTGATACGATTATGTGTATATACATACGACCTCTAGAAAACTATATACATTTTCCTGAACGAATAAGACCTGACCCATACAATCTTCTTAAAAGATGTCTCCTCAAGAGATCATTCGGCTGACCAAGGCAGAATGGCAAGCGCACATCTCACGGGCCATAGCTCGGCATGAGGTTCTTCTCTACAGACACAGCGGAAGTACCTCAGGGAATAACCCCCCTAACGGTAATGTTTAAGTCACCTAAGACACATTACAATACGTTTGGACATTTCCGAATGTGCTTTGCTAATGCTTTCTGTGATGATGTTGCTTGGGTACAGGCTGTACTTACAAGCAATTTCTGGACTGCAAGCCTCTGAACTTCGACGGCACTGGGGGTGTCCAAGTTTTTGTGAAGTGGGTCGAGAACCTGGATTTTGTTCTACAAATGAGCGGATGTACTCCAGAGCAACAAGTCACATACATTTCTGGATTGTTTCAAGATGTGGCTCTGTCACGATGGAACCTTCGGGTTCAGATAATGGGCGAGGCTGCTGCATATGCTTTGACATGGGATGAGTTGAAAGAATTGATGCGTAAGGAGTATTGTTCCCAGATGGAGATCCAGAAGCTGGAGATTGAATTCTGGAAACTAAAGATGGAAGGTCTAAAGGTGGCGGAATATGTACAGAGACTTCATGATTTGGCTCGAGCCTGGTGGAACCAGAGATTGAGAGGATCAAACAACTCATCTGGGGGATGGCGCCTCAGATTCTGAGCTTGATGACGGCATCAATGCCTCCAACAACTATCAATGTGAGTAACTTGAGTGTGGCGCTCACTAAAGAAGCACTTAGATTGGAAAAACTTTCAACCCCTGACGAGAAGTAGGAGACTCATGTTGAGTCATCTGGAAAGAAAAAGAGGAAGCTCACTGATTTCTAAAAGGGTGCTCGGGCGAACAAAAACAATGAAGCCAAAAAGAGAAGAGAGTACATGGGCATCCCACCTAAGTGCAACAACTGTCTACGATATCATAATGGGCGATGCAGGTACGGGAAATGTGGAACTTGTGGAAAAGTTGGTCACCCTAAGGAGTATGTTGGTACAGTACCAGACATAGGAATGAAGATCAGGATGGCAGCGGAAATCGCGGAGAAAACGACAGCAACGGTTATCAGGACGGAAACAGTAATAATCAAGAACAAGGTCAAGGTTGTGGTGGCATATGGCATTCCCGGAGAGTTTACTTGGGGACTAAGCCGCGATGTGATGAGTGCAAGTTTCACCATAAAGGTCGATGTCAGAAGCCTTGGTGCGATAGGTGCGGAAGGGAAGGACACAACAAGTATGCCTGTCGAACGAAGTACCCCAGACAAGGAGTAAACGATGACGACAACCAAGACGGAAATGATAATGGTAGAGTTCCAGGTTGCTTCGAATGCGGGGACATGGGGCACTTCAGGAAAGATTGCCCGAAAAAGAACCCAGCTCATGGAATAGTGTTCGACATCGGAACTCCTGAAGCATGCCAGGATCTGGATGTGGTTACTGGTACGTTCTCTATCAACCAAAAGTTTTGCATCTGTGCTATTTGATACTAGTGCCGTCTATAGCTTCGTATCCTTAGAGTCTAAGAATATACCTGGCTTAGTAGCAAGTAAGTTAGATATCTCGTACTTGGTAAAACTAGCTAATGGGAAGTTGGTAGAAACCAACGAAGTGATTAGAGGCTGCGATATAGAGCTTGGAGAGCATGAGTTTTCATCAGATCTTCTGCCAGCTGAAATAGGAAGTTTCGATGTCGTAGTTAGAATGGGTTAGTTGTCTAGCAATCGAGCGGAGATTGTTTACAATGAGAAGATTATCCGCATCCCGATGGCGAATGAAGAGACGATCGTGATTCATAGGGAGAAGCAGGATACGCCTCTACAGATTATCAGTTGTTTGAAGGCACGAGAGTTTCTGCGTAAAGGATGTGTTGTTTTCTTGACTCATGTCGTGGACAAAGAAGCCGAAGCACCAAAGCTCGAAGATACCCCTGTGGTAAGGGAATACCCTGAAGTCTTCCCCAAAGACTTGACAGGATTACCTCCTCAACAACAAGTCGAATTCCACATTGACTTGGTTCCAGGCGTCGCGCCTGTAGCCAAGGCACCTTATCGACTTACACCTTCAGAGATGCAAGAGTTGTCAGCGCAGCTTCAGGAGTTGCTAGAGAAGGGATTTATAAGACCAAGCTTCTCGCCTTGGGGAGCTACAGTGTTGTTCGTCAAGAAGAAGGACGATAGCTTTCGTATGTGCATCAACTACCGGGAGCATAGGTCAGAACTCATTAAAGGTTATCGCTTAGGAAACCACGTCTATTAACTCGGGCAAACACCATTATTCTGTCATATATGGTATTTTAGTGAACCGAACAGGTGAAGTACTCGAATCTCTTTTATTGAAATTCTCACATTTGCATCCAACAAGTAGGTTCTCCTTACATCTCCATTCCTCTTAATGGAAGTCACATCATGACAATTCTCTTCATTAAAGCGAACACTTCTTTATTTTGGTACTTGATCATTTCATATGTTACACACGCATCGTTTGTTACGCATGTGGCTTTCCTTCGAATGATTGTTTTCATCAAAGTTTCAGACACTATTTCGCTATATCCAAATATTACTTTGTGACTCGGATAACCTGCATTATTGTAAGTGTTGACTTCTTTGTTATCAGGTCAACACACTTTCTTGAAACTTCTTCTCCTTTCCCGTTACATACATGGTTTGTCTTTTTAACCATGCCGAAATTTCCTTGTCGATACATGTATTCATTGTCAAACTTCACTAAAACCAAGTTCAATTGCTTGAACTTGTCCATTTCGCATCTTCAATTCAAGACCCCACATGATGTATTGAGAGCATCATACTCAAAAATTCATTTTTGCAAACGTTTCTTTTGCCCCGAGTCATAGTAAACTTGTTTGGTCTACGGCTCCAGTAAGTTGTCTGTTGGTTCCAACACCTTGTGGTGGTGTCTCGTTAATTTGAAGCCTACGCTAATCGCTTATACACATCTCATACGCGGATTCAATTGTTTATTTATTGACTTGCTCTAAATTCGTTTTTTTATCACGAGTAAAGCAGTCCTAACGCAATCGTGTGTTAAGACAATGGTACATAAATTCATTTTATATTCCAGTGTACCTTCTAACGGTTCTTTCATTACTGATCGAATGCCCTGCAGTATTCATTATTTTTCATCTTCGATCGGAAACGATAGTTCTTTGGTGTTCTATATTCAATTGAAAAATCCTACGATGCCATTTGAATCAAATTTCTAGGATTGCTACATTACACTTTCATTTGATTTCAAACACGGTGAACTTATTCAGTCAACGCTATTGTTAAATTATGTCATTACGACACCTTGTGGTGATGGTACAAACTTGTAGCTTGTGCTAATCATGGTCACCTGTTTCACACAAAACTACACATACTTTTGTTTGACTTGTCATTTAAACATTCTTAATGCAACTATTTATTAAGACAATGATACACCAAGTTCGATTGTATTTCATTTCGGTGTATTCTCGCAATTCAATAATGTCAACACACTAGTTTTATTCAATTGTTTGTTCAAAAGTTGACAGACCATATTCGTGTCACTATTACATTTGAGCTTGCTAATTTTGAGTTCATCTAGCGGATGCTATTGTCTCTAAAAACTTATTTGCATATTGTGAACGATCGTTCGGAATTCTATTGGTCGAAACTCCTTTTTTGTTGAACCCCTGTTAACTAAGTTACACTAGATTATACATCTATACGTCTCGTATCCTTTGACATCAAAATTCTGAAACACATACCTTTTAACCGTTGGGTTCTGATTGTTGTAATATGTCCTTGGGTTCACCTGATTCGGATAAGTTTTGATTCGGTTTCGTGGTTATTCACTTTGGTGTTATACATATATATACACGCATAACGTAACCCTAAGGAGTTAATGCATATTAAATTTCGAGGATGAAATTTTCTTAACAGGGGGAGAATGTGACAACTGTCAAATTTGTGTGTATCTGTACAATTATTAGACAATGATTAATGCTTATTGACTGTGTTGAATTACAATTAATGACTTAAATTGTTTTCTGTTTATTGCCATATACATACATGTGCATCACATACTGCTTAATGTCATATCATTATTGCATGAGAGCTTTATTGACTCAATTGATGCAGTAAATACAGTTGGCACAGTTATCAGACAAATCAGGAAAATGCTGACAGAGTTCAGTACATAGACAGACAGAGTATTGAGATCTAGAATGGACCAGAAACTAAGTATTACACTAGTATAGTGTGTAGGAAAGTAAGGATCATAAAACTGCCTTCCTAGAGATAGTTTAAGTGCCAAAAAGTGCCTAAAACTCACATAAACTGCAGAATTCTGTAGAAAATCAGCAAATTCAGCATTTAAACCCTCTAATATCATGCAGAAATATGGTTAAATGGTCCTGAATGCTTTCCTAAGTGTCGGGAATCAAAAGTGTCACAAAAGGTAACATAAAGCACACTAAACTGCATAGTTTAGCACCTTAACGAACCAGTAACCAACCGAACAACCGGACACTACCCGAAACATCAAATTTTCACTAGAAGTACTGTTTTTACATTACCAAGCTAGTTATGGTCCCCGAACATCATAACACTACATAAATATCTAGTAACTAAAGTATCTAACCAATACTTGGATTTTAACTTAATAACTAACTAGATAGTTTTAACCTAGTCTACTACCCCCCCCCCCCACCTATGTAATCGGCCAACATGGCCCCACACATAGATTTTATAAGATTATAATATTTTATCTTGTTATTGCTTTCCTAAACATATTACACATCAGAAATTATGTCTTGAATGGGCTATAAGTAAACACATGAGATCATAACTCTCATTCTTACACACACTAAAACACACACTCTTTCTCCTTCTCCCTTGCTTGTTCTCGGCCGAAACCCAACCCCCACACACTCACCATTTTCGATCATCCCTCACCCATTCCAAGCATATACAAGAGTGATAGAAGGTGCACAAAGGAGCTAGCAGCTTTCGGAAGTTCAAGGACCTTCTACCACTCTATTTCTTCTCTTGATCATCCCTAGCCTTGAGCTAGTGGTAAGAACATCATACACTCCATTTCTCACCTTATCTTAGTGGTTAAAAGATGTTACATAATGATAATCTTGAAGAACATGAAGAATCACAAGAATAAAACTTGAACATAAGCTTAAATCATGAAGAAACTATGTTGTTTATGTGTTGTTATGCTTGATGATTGTTGTTTATTCATGTATGTAATGTTGATCATCATGTGATCTTACTAGATCATGATTAAAAACATAATCTAGCAAGATGAGAGGATGAAAATGTTGTAGGATCATAGATCATCCTCATAAGAAACATGAACTTGAAAGGATATGTTGTTATCTTGTAAAATAATGATCAAAGAAACCAAGTTAAAAATACAAGTTTTACTTAATCTTGGTTCTTAAACATGTAGATCTAAAATTTCATGGATGATTTCTCAAGAAACCAAGTTAAAAATACAAGTTTTACTTAATCTTGGTTCTTAAACAAATAAACCTTATTTTTAGTGGTTAATAAAGTGTAAAAGTATGTATGTAACAAGAAAAATCCAAGAAGAAACATTTTATAGAAAATATGATCATAAGTTGTAAAGATCTAAATTCTTTAAAAATGATGTTTTTAAAAGATCAACCACACTTTAAAGGGTAACAAGACTCACTAAATACCCTAGTAAGTTACTACAAATTTTTACAAATATTCAAGTTCATGAAGTAGTAGATTATGCTTGTTTTTGGCAAGATTGGTAAGTGTAGATTGTTTATTGTTGATTATTGGTTGATTGTGTTGATTTACAAAAGAAAATGATATACCTTCAAGGTATGGAAACCTCCATTTTTAGGGGAAACTATGATTTTTTCTAAAAATTAAACACTTAGAAAAATATTTCTAAACAAACATTTACAAGAATATTTCAAACCATGAAATTTTACATAAACTTTGCCATAATTTTTGTTACAAAAACTATAAATATTGGAGGTTGATTTTTTATAAGTAAAAGGGACTAAATATGTATTTAGGAGATATATATTTAGAAGTCACCATGTGTGTGATTATTTGTATATTATGTGTATTAGTTATATTATTTTAGGTCTTGAAATAATATAACTCATCAAAATACCAAGAAATTACAATCCAAAATATTACCAAAATTCCAAGAAATAAATATACAAAGAATACCCAAAATATTGGAGAAACCGAACTAAGGAATATAACTTACAAAATATTCCGGAAATATTATTAATGTGTATATTTTGGTTAATAATATTTTGGACACCGAAAGAATTGATGCGTAAGGAGTATTGTTCCCAGTTGGAGATCCAGAAGCTGGAGATTGAATTCTGGAAACTAAAGATGGAAGGTCTAAAGGAACGGAATTTATCAAAGGCAAATACTACGGCTAGTAACTCTTTTTCAGTTGTTGTGTAATTTTCTTGAGCATCATTTAGAGTTTTACTTGCATAGTATATTGGGTGAAAATGCTTGTCTTTTCGTTATCCTTGAATGGCTCCAACGGCATCACTTGCATCGCACATGATTTCAAAGGGTAATTTCCAATCGGGTGCTATCATGATTGGTGCGTTGACTAGCATTTCTTTTAAGGTTAGAAATGCTTTGTTGCATTCCTTGTCAAAGACGAACGGTGTGTCTTTTTCAAGTAATTTTGTTAGAGGTCTAGAGATTTTCGAAAAATCTTTGATAAATCGCCTATAAAATCCGGCATGTCCTAAGAAACTTTGAATGGCTCGAACGAAGGAAGGTGGAGGTAGTCGGGAAATAGTGTCTATTTTGGCCCGATCCACTTCCATTCCTTCGCTTGAGATTTTATGACCGAGTACTATCCCCTCCGTTACCATGAAATGGCATTTTACCAATTAAGGACGATGTTAGTTTCCTCACATCGGGATAGCATTGGTCATATGTATCTCCAAAGATAGAGAAATCATCCATGAAAACTTCCATAGTTTTTTCTATCATATCGTGGAAGATGGCCACCATGCAACGTTGAAACATAGCGGTGGTATTGCATAGACCAAAAAGAATGCGTCGATAAGCAAAAGTTCCATAGGGACATGTAAAAGTTGTTTTCTCTTGGTCCTCCGGTGCAATTGGAATTTGAAATAACCGGAGAAACCGTCGAGAAAACAATAAAATTTATGACCGAATAACCTTTCTAACATTTGGTCGATGAAAGGTAAAGGAAAGTAGTCTTTCCTCGTTGCTTCATTTAACTTATGATAGTCGATACAAACTCTCCATCCGGTGACGGTTGTCGTTAGTATTAATTCATTTTTATCATTTGTTATTGCCGTCATACCTCCTTTCTTTGGAACTACTTGAACGGGACTTACCCATGGGCTATCGGAAATGGGATAGCTAGTCCGGCGTCAAGTAACTTGATGACTTCATTTTTAACCACTTCTTGAACATTTGGATTTACTCGACGTTCTGGTTGTATTACCGTTATATAGTCATCTTCCATTAAAATTTTGTGAGTGCACATGGATGCGTTGATGCCTTTGATATCCATGTGCCTCCATGCAATTGCATTTTTATGTTTTTTCAAAGGTGTTATTAATTTTTCTTTTTCAAAAAGTGTTAGTTTAGAAGAAATGATGACGAAGAACTTACCAAGTTCATCTAAAAATGTGTATTCTAGACTTTTAGGTAGTTCCTTGAGTTCAAGTGGCGGTGGGTCTTCAAGAGACCGCTTATTTTCTTCTTTATTAACGTCGATGGCTGAAAAGGATTGCTCGAGGGCAATTTCCTCTTCGACGAACTCTTCTTCTTCCGTATCGGGTGGTTCCGCTTCATCTTCGATTAAGGGGGGGTCATCGTGAATTGGATATTTCATTGATTGGTCAAGATCGACATACCATTTGTCGGCCCCTAATCGAAGTGGTAGGTTGGTTTGCTTCCGTTGGGACAAGGCTTGATGGGATTTTAAAAATGGTTTTCCCAACACGAGGGAGGCATCATCTAAGATGACAAAGTTGGTTGGGACTACCTCTTTGCTTTCTTGTATTAAGTCATTTCTGACCATTCCCTTGGTAGTAACCGTTTTGCGATTTGAGAGAAAAATAGGAATTTTAAGAGGAGAAAAATCACTTATACCCAATTTTTCGAAAATAGAGTTAGGCATTATGTTAACGCAAAGATCTTTATCGATTAGCACATTACTAACAAAGACGTTTTGAAAAAAACATGGTACCGGTTTTATGTTCATTTCATGATATTCATCTTTTATTAGCGAAGTTTGATCATTTGTTAACATGACGCTTACTATCTTCGATTTTAGTAGAAGTGTTCAACTCTTTTAAAAAACTTAGCATGTGAAGAAACCAAAGAATGATTTTTAAAAGAAGGTTGTAAAACATGAATTCTGAAAAAGTTTGATCAATTTTAGACTTGTTGGTTTTAGAATTACCTTCTTGTGGGGTTGGTTCATGCGTGAGTTTTTCATTTTGTTCTTCTATTGTTACCTCTTCGATTTTTCCCTCTTTAGTGCAAATAGCCTCTTCTTTTTCTCTAGATTTCTTAAGTAAGAGTTCTAGATTTTTCATACATTCTATGAGTCTTGTGGCTTCGGGGATGATTGTTGGTGGAGTGTCGTACTCTTCAAACGGATTGGTATCCTAAAAGCTTGACTTTGGGAGCTCAAACCTTGGTTCTTCATAAGTGGTGTATGAAGAACTTGGAGTGGTGTATGAGATTGATGGTCTAAAAAGGTCACAATATTGCACCGAATGGGATTTTCCGCAAATGGTACATTAGGGTTCCTCATAATTAATCATCCTCTATATAATAGGTGTAGTCTTCTGAGTAGTAATCCATTGTATTGGAAGATACCCAGAACAACAACGAGCTTCGGGATCAAAAATAGAAATTAAAAATTTAACAGAAGGTTGAGCACGGCCCCGTGTTCAGTTCTGTATCTGGGGGTTTTAAATAGGTTTTAGAAAAATTTGCAGCACGGGGGCGTGTCCCAGCAGCACGGCCTCGTGTTAACCTGTCACACCCCGACCACGTAAAACAACAAATCGTGGCGGAAACGTCGATGAGTGTTGTAACAGAATCATTGTTTCATAACACATGGAAAATTGAAGTTTTGTTTTATTGATTAAAAGAAATTACAATGTCTTAACAACAAGGAAGCGTAACATAATTAACTAGTCTTGCATCTTTTATTGTCACTAAGGCCCGAGTCTGCCTTTGTGTAACTTGATCAATCCTATGCATCATTTCCTGAAACACATGTGAAAATAGGTACGTCAGCATAAAAATTCCTGTGAGATACATAGGTTTTATTGATTTAGGATTCATGACTTATAAGTTTAGAAAAAGTTGTTTAACAAAAGTCAGTCATGATCCTTGTAAAATGTTTTTGTTTTATAAATCATATAGAAATCGATAAGGAAACAGATGATATAAAAGAAATATGTATGGTTAATTAAATAACCAAGTAAAATGAATTTGTATAAAATGTGTTGTTTGTAAAACAATGTTTTGTAAAGATATGTTAATTTGTGTAAAATGTAATATGTCAAAATTGAAATGATTTAAATAACGCTACGATATGTAATATCATACAAGCACTTATTTATAGAAAGTACCAGCGGCGTATCCACCATGCTTGTATCATATTACACACGCCTCGTTACTTAAATCACTTACCAAACAAACCACCAATGTAAAAATGTTCATGTATAACTAAATGTAATGTTTTAAACAAATGTTGAAATGTTATTGTGTAAACAAATGTAATGTCGAGTGAATAAAAAGCCTTTATTGATTAAAAGCATTTACTCGACCCTATAAGAAAGAAATGTACAAAACAATGCAATTGGTAGATTATAATCAAAATTTATGTTTTGTAAAATAATGCATGCTTTACTGATACAAACATCTATGCGGTGTTGTGAAAATGCATACATTCAAGCCTTGAGACTGTGGCGATAAACCCTTAAACGAATTAAAGATTTATCTGAGTTATGTCTATCGAATTCGGTAATTCCTTCCATCCAAACATACCTAGGATGTTAGGAACGGGAGTTGTCAATTCCTATGGTACCACTACCTACTAACGAACGGCGTAGCTAATGTTAATGAATGTATTTTTGAGCCATTTAAACAAACCAAATGTCATACCAAAATGTAAGCATGTTTTATGAAAATAATGTACTAAGTATGCATTATTATGTACTAAGTATGTACTAAATGTCATACCAAAATGTAAGCATGTTTTATGAAAATAATGTACTAAGTATGCAACAAATGGACATACATAGCATGAAATGAAATGTAAAATAATGTACTAAGTATGCACTAAATGGACATACATAGCCTAAAATGAAATGTAAACAACGTACTAAGTATGCACTAAATGGACATACATAGCATAAAATGATATGTAAAAAATGTACTAAGTATGCACTAAATGGACATACATAGCAAAAACATAATGAAATCATGTACTAATAGTGTACTAATGAACATAGCAAGTATATGATATGGAAACATGGAAAACACGAAAGTAACAAGTAGGCACATGTGTTTCACCCCAAAGCGTTTGAAAAACAGTAAAAGAGGGGTCTATGTACTCACTTGAGGGTGCTTAGAAGTCTTGAACAACAACCAAGCAAAACTAGAGGGATCACGAAATCAAACGGCACCTAATATAGGTAACTATGTTAATAACCGGACCTAAATCGGGAGATCGGATAGAATGAAGTTTCGTAAACCAAATGAGTATAGGAACTCATGTAATATGGTTTAACAAAGCCTACATTCTAAAATGAAACCTAACCTAAGTGCTTACGACCCATTACGACTCGTTAAGGTAGCTTACGCCACTTTAACGCGTCGTTCGCGTAAAACGCGTTCGGAACGCCTAACTAGTCCTATGACAAGTATTATATGCCTTAACATGTCTAATAATGTTACCTAATCAGTTTAGATGTAAAAATTTAGGTTACATATGCTTAAAATGAATTTATGCGTAAAAAGGGCATTTTGGTAATTTTCCTAAGGCATATAAACTACCTATCATACAACTAACTAAACGACGTGACTATAAGGTATAACCTCAGAAGGTTATTCCCTATACATCTATGGTCACCTAATGTGTTTGGTCGGATCCTAATGTTCGACCAAACGGGTCGGGTTCGAAAGTATAAGCGATTGTTTAGATCGCTTACCTTACGACCCTACATAAGCACTAAACCTAAAGTGACGAGCTAAACATGTTAAAACATGTTTAACGAAGTTTGAAAACAGGTTTGGTATCAAAACAAACGGTTTTGATACCTAAAAGTAGTTTGGTTACAAAATACGCAAGAATACGCATTTTGGCCGAAACTACGACTCGTCACTATGCCTAAATAACGTGGTAATCAGTAGGTATAGTCACAAGAGACTAAAACCATCGTGATTACGCTCACGTTATGAAGTTTAAATGAACTTCATGTTGACCATAAACTGGTCAATGCAGAAAGTCAAACAAAGTTTGACTTTCACGCTAAAAACGCGTAAAAGAACGAAAGAGGATTTACAAAAGGTCCAAGAACGGAAGTTTGACCCGATTATTCTCAGGTATGAAGTGAAATCACTTCAACTTAGAGAGCAATCAGATCAAGGTGTGAGTTTTGAGTGAAAAAGGGTGGGGGTATTTATAGGAAAACCAAGACCGTTATGATCGTTTCTAGAAAAACGTGCTTCGATCTAGGCCGTCCAAGTGTGCCCCCTGTTTTGTAATACCTTGGGCACTCCAAAACAGCCCCTAGAATGCATAAAAACCATTTGCAAGTGTGTGGAACAGCTGGAACAAGCTGTTTTCAAGTTTCTGCACATCTAGCAGTTTTAGGCGGCCGGCGTAAGAATTGATCAAGGCTTACGCCCCAGGCCTAAAACTTCAGATCAGCAAAACAGTTTCAAAAGTTGTTGTTTTAGTCCCTGCATGTATTTAAGTCCCATTTTGACACGTTTGAGGCCCGTTAAGCCATTTTTAAGGCTCTACAATGATGACTAAACATAAGGGACATGAAACATGCTCAAAAATATGTCGGATGTTGGTTCGTTTGGCCGTACGATCACGTTATTCGGTTAATTATGACGAAACACGAACGGACGTGAAAAACGATCCAAATTACACGACGAATGGATTTTTATCAAGCCAATCACTAAAATAAAATATTTTAATGATTACATAAATTTTTGGATGTCCGGATGTATTCAGAACGTAAGATATGCGCGAAAATGCAAACTAATGCACTTTTTGACGCTTTTAGTCCCTGAATGACCAAGAAGTTTATTTTTGCACACCAAACACCTTAAATCCTATTTCTATGCTATGTAAAGGATATTTAGGGCATATTTAACTTATGATCAAGTTCCGGAATGTTTGTTACAGTACGAATCGGCATACTTTGGCAGTTTGTCGAATTTAGTCCCTGTAAGCGAATAAACTTGATTTTGGCACACCAAACCTTCCAAAACTTATTTCTAAGTTAGGTAAGGGTTATTTAAGGTATGTTAAGCCCATGTCACTATTCCGGAGTGTTTTTCGCGTTAAACTGATTATATTTACGCATCAGTGCGCATATAACCTTCCAGAAAATGATTTAGAGCCCGAAATCGAACAAGAATTGATATGTGCAAATGATACACATATTTATACAAATCCCAAGTATGAAATACAATATTTCATTGGTTTGGTATTTGTTTGATGGTTGAAGTGACACAGGTGTCACATAACCTACTGTAAAAAAGAAAAAAATTTATAAACGAGTGCGCAATTTTAAAAAAAAATGTTAGAATTTGATTAGGCCGTTAATTTTAAGCTTCCTTAAAATCCCTGTGTCCCCGGAAACGGCGTCAAAAACTTGACGTATATCGGTGTGAGTGTATTTTTAGTTATATTTTTTGCTCTTTTTACTTGCCGATTTCAAGTTATAAATTTATAAAACACGATATTCCACTATCACTCTACACACACGCTAGGGCAAGTATACCCATCGCGGACGTAGTATAGTGATGGCAAGATAATGAGGTCGTCCAAGGACACAAGATCTTTTAGTATCGGCTTATCGTCAACGTCTAATCGAACCAACTTTTGAGAAAAGATTTTTAAACTAATAAAAAGATAAAAAAAAACAGAAAAAAATAAAACAAAAATGATAGACAAGAAAGAATCACTTGGATCCAACTTATCTTCCGTGTAGCCTTTTGATGATTTCCGCACTTTGCGCATTTTAAGAGATTATCTTAGTTATAGTAGTAGGTCCCTATTTTGGAGGCGACGTTACCCTCAACCTAGTGGTTTGAGTCAGCAAGGATACAATCCCACTAGATCGGAATATTGAAAGATAATTAAGTAAGTTATTAATGCAAAATGTGGTGGACCCCCCTTACGAGGCGGCGATCACCCTCAACCCGTTGGTCTGAGTCAGCAGAGATACAGTCCTCGCGGGGTTGGTTTAAAGTTTTAATAGTAGTTTATGAATAAGGGGTGCAAGTGGTTTCATACTCTCAGTCGGGCCAGTCATTCCCGGCCAATCCATGGAGTAGTACTAAACTTGCACCAGGTTCTCGTATGATCTATACACTGAACGAGACATAGAATTACCCAAACCACCCTTCTAACATCTCTTTCGGGTTAATTAACATGCTTTATATAGACCGTAAAGACATGAATATGTGAATAAACGACATATGAAGAATGGTTGGATAAATTTGCCTTCAATATAAAAAAAACTAATTATTAAAGTCATTAATACATACCCAATTAAAAAGTAGCCAAAGTTTGGAAATCATAAAAGAAACACATAAAAGATATGTCTTCACCAAGTGATGTAAGAATTTAGACAAGCATGGCCTTGGTTTGACAAAGATTCTTACGATCAATCTTGGATCCCGAGACTACACACATACTCTAAAGGTGGAAAAATGGATGATGGTAGTGGATGATGGTGTTGTAGTGGTGGTAGAGTGGTGGCAAGTGAGAGAGAAGTGGTTTGCCAAGGGATGAGTTGAAGTGAAGCCAAGGATCCCTATTTATAGCTAGAAACAGAACATCTAACACGGCCCGTGCCCACCTGGCACGGCCCCGTGGCCATCAATCTCTCTCTTCTACATTAACTGCAGTGTCAGACTTGTACTAACACGGCCCCGTGTGTCAACGGCACGGCCCGTGGCCAATGTACTTGTTGTACTTCTTCAGATTCTGGAAATCTAAGAGTTGACCATGCCCCATGTTGGTTTAGCACGGCCCCGTGTTGAGCTTAAATTTGTCTTTTATTGTTGTCTCTTTCTGCTGCAGTGGATTTCCACCGGGCACGACCCGTGCTATGTGAGCACGGCCCCGTGCCAGAGCTTCTGTCTTTGTTATTTCTTGGGTTTGCATGTGGATGGGGGCTCGGCAAGTTGGTCAATCCTTCTTTATAGCATTTTATGTTGGTTTTTGCTGTCTTTTTGCTTCTTTTGTTCTTTTAAGCTCTTTAACCCTGTTTATTCAAAAGGAACAAAAACGCAAGCTTTTTCCAACATTAATACTAGAAAAGGGTTGATTTTAGGCCTCATTTGATGTAATTTATATGTTGTATTTTGAACACATCAATGATCTCAAGAATACAGGCGGTGCGTTACTCCTATAGTGCTATACATGTTAAGGGTAGGCTCGTACGAAGTTAATGACAAGTTTATCACAAAAAGAATAAACCCAGAATAACGAATCAAGTATAACGTATGTATGCATGTATTGGATTGTTTGTGCATTTGAATAAAGTTTAAGTGTAACTATGTAGGTTTAATAGTAAACATATTGCACTCAAAGTGTAAAATAGAAAAGGGCGTTCGAGTATGCTCACAATTTTGCAAAAGCTTTCCGATTATCCATGAGTGACGAGTGGTTTGAGAATGGGGAATCGAAGGTAAGGTCATACAGCGTTTATGGAGTAGTTAGATTCGGGATTTAGAATTTATGTACAAAAGTATGTTATGCATAAAAGTATATCTAGTCTAAGTACTTGTTTTGACACTAAGTTGTATGTGATTTCATGGGTCCTAGTTTTCCCATTAGAATCAACAACGAGAGACTTAGAATCGTAGATAAAGTAGCCTAAGTTTATGACGAATAACCATAAACCGATTATCATCATAAATTCAGCCAAGTTTATATATTTATATATGTTATACAATATAATCCTAAGCTAAGTCCATCATGAGTTTCATAGATTGTCATGTAAGTCAAGCATGGAGGATTAACCTCATTGAATGATTCACCACTACACAAATCATCACAAGGATGATTCAGAGGATCATGAATGAAAAGAATTAACAACTAACTAATACATTATCAAGTAGCCAAGTAAGTCTTAACCAAGGTGAACCACCACAACATGGAAAGAGTTAACTAAGTGTTGGAGGCTAGACGGGGTTATGTTACTTTGAAACTAGAAAGCTACTTGAGTGTTCATACACAAGGTACAAGTGAGGTAGTGAAACTAGGTTGGAAAGCCAAGGTTCAGATATGGTGAGATGTCACCTTAGTTTGCCATGGAAAAATTGTGAAAACCTTCCTAGAGGTCATCCAAGTAAGATGGAAGAAGAAACAAGAAAGAAATGAGTGAAGAAATGGTGAAGAAAAGATGAAGAAAAGTGAGTGAAAACTCACTTAGAACACTTAGAGTTTTCTTCCTTGCTTGGAAGACTTGAGAGAATTTGGGAGTTTGAGAGAAGACTTGGTGTATGAAAAATGTTTAGGAGGTAGTGGAGGCTTATATTGTAACAAGCCGACTTTTCAGATTGTTATCTGTTTGCTTTCGCTTCGATTTGTAACCGTTTCGTACTCCGAGATTCGATATAAACAAAGGGTTATGTTATACTAAATACATTTTCATCACACTGCATCGCCACATGTTTAAACGCTTTATATTCGCTAAAGCAACACGAATTACAGAGAATTATGCTACTTTAATTACCAAGTGTGTTTGTTTGTTCGGTAACCACTCACGTCTTCGCACACGCTTATCGCAACGCAAACTCAAAACGCAGATTTATTTATGTTATTACAATTGGTTGTGTGTTTACTTGTTTAATTATTTTATGTGTGGTTATTATACGCTCGGACGCAACTCTCGCAACTCGCTTTATCACAATAAAATGCAACGCAACACTTAAAGTGGGAAAGTTTCAAAATACCAAAGCTCAGTCGTCCGGATGGAGCCCATCCGCCCGGATGGAGATCATCCGTCCGGATGGAGTCCATCCGGACATACCTCATTCGCACACGAGCAAGACCTCACCCTCCACTATTAATAGAGGCCTTGTGTCTCCATTTCAACACTTTTGGTTCTCTCATCCGCACCTAAGTTTTCAGCTGCGATTCAAGACTTTTTGTAAGCATTTTCCTTCTATCTTCTTCAATCTCCATCTCTATTTCACTTCTACCCAATATTCTTTCATCATAATCACACTCACACACGCACACACGCACACTTTAACTTTCTCTCGAAATCATTGATTCCAAACACCTTGAAGACGGATTCCACTCGTTTTGCCAAGGCAAACCGTTGTGGATCATCACCAAATCAAGGTTGGATCAAAGTTATGAGAGATTACAACATTTTTCAACTTATTTATAAAACTTCTCTACGATTTTTATAAAACATTGGTGGAATCGGGATTTCGTCAGACTCTCGACTCGTTCCATAGTCAAGAGCCGACTCAAAAACTAATTTTCACCAAAGAGATGGACCGATTAACGGGTCAAGCATTAATTTCCGTTAAGAACATAATATTCGTCCGAATGGGCAACGCCCATCCGTCTGGATGAACTGGCCCTGGCCGATTTCCGTTGTTTGAACCCGTCATCATGTCTGTCCCCGTTAGTTAAAACCTTTTGTCTAAGAAGAATTTACAAAATTCTTCAAACACCGTCCATCCATCCGGATAGACTTTGCACCCACACCCAAACTCTTCCTTCTAATTTTAAAACATCAGTTACACATCGAATTGTAGCTAGGCCATCCGTCCGAATGGACAATGTCCATCTGTCCGGATAGACACAGCCCATCTGTCCAGATGAACACAGCCTATCCGACCGGATAGATAAGCCCATCCATCCGGATAGACTAGGCCATCCGTCCGGATAGACCATACCCATCCGTCCGAATGGACTGTTGAACCCTTAACTCGCTTTTACTCCATTCGACACTCCGATTTCGACTGTGTCAGCACTAGGAAGACTTATACTTCTGTTCCCGTACGCAGGATGACCCGACGCTCCCTTCAATCCAACCAGACTGTGTTTAAGCTGTTAAACACGCACTGTGAGTATACTCGAACCCTTTTTCGCTTAACGCACTTTTGGGTGTTACATACGTTCTCTATCAAAACACAACACACAACGCAAACACTTTTTATAAACGCTAACCGCTCTCGCATGCTATATGTGATTAGTTGAATGCTTGTTACTATGCTTACACAGTGATTACATGCCCGACCGCCTTTAGCAATGATAGTACTATAGTTTGGACTCAGCACCTGCTTGTTCAGGGGTTGCTAAGGATCACATACTTTACTTCACGTGTTCGCTTCGGTGAGCATGTGTCACGCATACTCCACTCGCAGTCACGTGGTTAGGATGTATCATTGTTGGTAGTTTACATGTTTCGCCCGTTACGTGTTACATGCTGGTTATGCGTAAATGCTTCTTATACTATATCTATGCTAAACTTGTGTACTCACCTTTACTTTATGTATTGACTTTTATTTTAACGTATGTTATAGGTTGATTGGATGCCGTGCTGAAATCAAGATAGGAAGTCTAGAAACTCATCTAATAAAATCTAGGTTGTCGGATTGGAACTTGTTTGAGAGATTTTGTTGTCTGTAATAACTACTTGTGGATTATTTGTTTGATAGTATGGGATATTAAATGTATTAAAAATATTGTCACTTAATAGTTGTTATGGATTCTCTTGAGCAATCGGATTCACCTAGTGTCGCGCCCCAAGGATTCCGCCATCAGTTGGGGTGTGACAGATTGGTATCAGAGCCATAACCATAGGGAATTAGGTCGAGTCGTGTAGAACAGACCTAGTCTATAGTCTAAGTACCAAAATAGACCAGCTTTGTATAAACCCACTTGGAGCTTCATACGAACCCACATGTGATACTCTCGTTCGAACCTGCATGTTATATCTTCGTACGAACACACACGCACTACAGCTTTGTACGAAGGGACCTTTCCTAAGGTCGAAAACTTATTTTGCCTTTCCTATGGCTAACACAACGTACACGATTGACGATACTCATATAACACAAACGAGTGATTATGTTGAGATTAGGTGTGAAAACCAAGAACTCTCGATAAGGTCACTCACCCCGCGTATTACTCTCAGCACGAAAACTTTCGTTGAGTTAGGAGTGACATCCATATCTCGATGAAAATCTCCATCTCTATCTCGTGGTTTTACCACACTACCAGGAGCGAAGTTGTAAGTTAGGGGTGAAACCCGCATCTTAATGACCTGTTCCACTCCCTACTTTGATTTTACAAATCTCACCAAAGTCTCAACTGTTCCAATAAGCCGAGTCACATAGGAACTGGAAGGATGAATGTCGGTAGCCGTATCACAGTGAGAGCATAGTCTATTAGGCCAAAGCGTGCGCTCGAACTTATTGTGAATGGTTGAATTACTTTGGGCAGTCGATGTCTAACACCTAAGGCACTCTATTTATCTCTAGCCTGCAATCGCCGATTTTACGCGTCCTCGATTTTATTATGTTATGTGTTAAATTTACGCTTTTTATGGTTTCGATTTATCGCTCTCTGCTATACGAAATGCGCACAACTCGCACTGCTGTCATAATCTAAAACGTAATTAATCGCAAACAAACTAAGGAATCCCGCACTTCTCGCTTACGATACGCTATACTACTCGCACACGCTATCTCTCGCAACTCTCAAACGCTCTACGCCCTTTGAATTAGAAGGTGAATACGTGCAAAATAGGTGTTTATGTGGAATATGTGCTCATCCGTGCTTACGTGCCTATGTGTATACGTGCCATTATGTGAATTATGTGCCTATGTGACTATGTGTTTATGTGTCGATGTGTTCCTGTGCTTTATGTGAAGAAAAATAATAATAAATATGTAGTATGAAACACCAAACTTTTCAAACATAACCTATTATAATCGAATCTCATCTAATCCCTTGGGATGATATCTTCTGCAGAACTCACACTCGAAAATGGCTTCTTTCGGTTCTCACACTCGCCAAAATGCTTAGAGGAACAATGTTGACAAACGAATCACCTCCCTCTTGACCATAGAAATGGCCAAGGTGATTCCCCAGATTGTCTGTGAAATCAATGTTGCCAGCAGTATGTCCTCTGTGGATTCCAAGAATGAAGCACCAAAAGCTCCGTTCAGCTTTAAACAATTCAAAGCTTGTGGTCCAGCAAGTTTTACTAGTGAAGATGGACCTAGTGCCATGTTTCAGTGGTTTGATGCATTCGAAGTCACTTTTCGTCAAAGCATGTCTTGAGAATCTCCGCACTGTGAATGCTACTTGAGTCTTCCAGTCAAGGGCATTTGATTGGTGGACCGTTGAGTGCAACAGGCGTGGTCATGATGCAGCTTATGGTCTCACATAGGAGGAGCTCAGGAAGCTCATGATGAAGGAATTCTGTCCTCCCCATGAATTCTAGAAGCTGGAGAATGAGTTTTGGAACATCAAGCAAGACGGAGGTGATAACGCTGGTCTCACTACTCGTTTCAAACAGTTGAGAATTATCTGTCAAAGTCAAGTGGACACACCTGATAAGACTATCAAGAAGTATATTCGTGCTCTTCCCGATTGTGTAGCCGATTTTGTTCAAGCAGCGAGACTTGCAACGATTGAGGAAACTTACCAGCATGCAGCCGAGATCAACGACAAACGAGTCTTGGCTGGCGCTTTCAAGACCTCGACTAAGAGTCTCAGCCAAGATGCCGCAACTCCCAGCACCGACCCTGCAGCATCTCAAGTTTCAAAGTCTAGTCGCCATAATCGCAAGAGAAGGAACTCAAGCAAGAATAACGCGGTAGTCACAACACCGCCCAACACACAGCACCGACAGGTTGCCACTACCAACACACCGCCTGCTAAGCGTGCATATACTAGTACTCACCCTTTGTGCCCTACTTGTACCTATCATCATCCGACAGGGTTCAATTGTCGTTTCTGCGTAAACTGCAATCTCTACGGGCACTTCACAGCACACTGTCGTTCAAGCCCCCGTCAGCAAGCTCCGCAAGCTTTTCCAGCACCACCAGCTCAACTTCTCGCTCTTCAGGGTAACCCAGCAGTTCCAGCACTAGTTACTAATGCTCGAACTTGCTACACTTGTGGTGACCCAAATCATTTTGCTAATGTCTGCCCGCACCGTGTTGTGAAACAAGAGCCGCAGCAGCAACTACCACAGCAGCAACAACAGCAACAGCAGCCTCATCAGCAACAGCAGCAGCCATAGAAAGCAGCCCGTGGAAGAACTTTCAATATCAATGTCCGCCAGGCTCAGACTGACAACAATGTTGTCAATGGTACGTTCCTTGTTAACGATATATACACTTCTTGCTTATTTGATACTGGAGCTGATAATTGTTTTGTGTCATTTGAATTCCAAAAGCTTCTGAAATGTAAATGCGCTAACCTCCCACGACTTTCGACATAGAAGTTTCCATCGGAACAACCGTGACCGTTAGTTCTATCCTCCGTGATTGTACTCTTGAACTCAACAATCACATCTTTCTGATCGATCTCATCCCGATGCAGCTTGGTAGTTTCGATGTCATAGTAGGCATGGATTTTCTTCGTGAGAATCATGCCGAGGTCGTTTGTTTTGAAAAGATGATTTGTTTCTCTCTTTCAAACGGTGATCAGCTTTGTGTCTACGGTGAAGTACTCTCGAAGGATTTGAAGCTTATGTCGTGTATCCAAGCAAGTAAGTACTTATGCAAGGAGTACACCGCTTTTCTAGCTCATATCATAGTACCAGCAAAGAAGGAGAAAACCGTGAAAGACGTTCCTGTTGTTTGTGAGTTTCCTAACGTTTTTCCCGATGATTTACCTGGTTTACCTCCTACTCGCGATATCGATTTTCGTATTGATCTCATCCCTAGTGCAACTCCTGTTGCAAAAGCTCACTATCGCCTCGCACTGTCCAAAATGCGTGAACTTTCTAGCCAACTCCAAGAGTTACTTGATAAAGGCTTCATATGCCCTAGCACATCACCATGGGGCGCCCCTGTCCTTTTTGTGAAAAAGAAGGATGGTTCGTTCCGAATGTGCATCGATTATAGGGAACTCAACAAGCTTACTATTAAGAACCGCTACCCCGAATCGACGATTTATTTGATCAGCTCCATGGCGCTACGTGTTTCTCGAAGATCGATCTACGTTCTAGCTATCACCAATTACGAATTCAAGAGTAGGATATTCCGAAAACCGCTTTCGTACTCGTTATGGCCATTATGAATTCGTGGTCATGCCTTTTGGTCTCACAAACGCACCCGCAGTCTTCATGGATTTGATGAACAGTGTGTGCAAACCCTTCTTGGATCACTTCGTTATTGTGTTTATCGATGATATTCTTATCTACTCGAAGTTGAGAGCCGAACACGCTCAGCATCTTCGTTTAGTTCTCGAGCTTCTCCAAGGAAATCACCTCTACGCCAAGTTCTCCAAGTGTGAATTTTGGCTCGAGGAGGTTCAATTCCTCGGTCATATCGTTAACAGTTTAGGAATTCACGTTGATCCCGTGAAGATTGAAGCAGTTAAGAGTTGGATTACAATGAAAACTCCATCTAAAGTCCATTCTTTTCTCGGATTGGTGGGTTATTACGGTCGATTCATCGCTGATTTCTCTAAAATCGCCGTGCCTCTTACCGCTTTAACCCATAAGGACAAACCTTTTGTTTGGGGTCCCAAATAAGAGGAACCCTTTCAAACTCTCAAGCGTATGCTTAGCAACGCTCCTGTCCTCACTCTTCCTGACGGAAACGACGATTTTGTTGTTTATTGCGATGCCTGTAACCTAGGTCTTATTGTGTTCTTATGCAACGAGACAAGGTTATTGCATATGCGTCTCGACAACTCAAGGTCCACGATAAGAACTACACTGTCACACCCCGACCGCGTATAACATGCAACCGCGGCGGAAAACGTCGGGGAGTGTTGTAACAGAATTATTTGTTTCATAACCATGGCATTCAAAGTTGTATTTTATTTATCAATATAAGAGTTTCATTGTCTTTAAACAGGAAATAAAGAGTTCATAACATAATTAAACTAAGTCTATCTTCGTTTTATGTCTCTAAGGCACAGGTCCGCCCTAGTGTCACGATCATAGTCCTAAGCAACAGCTCCTGAAAACACATGTGAAAATAGGTACGTCAGCATAAAAATGCCTGTGAGATACATAGGTTTTGTAAAAATATGATTCATGACTTGTGTTTAAGAAAATGTTTAGTCATGAACCTTGTAATTTGCTTTGTCTTATAAATCATTTGAAAAACGATAAGATCAGATGATATATATAAATAAATGTAAGGTTAAATGAATAACCATGTAAAAATGAGTTTGTGTAAGATAAGTTGTTTGTAAACAATGTCTTGTAAAAAGTATGTTATTTGTATAAAATGTCATGTGTTATAAATTGAAATGATTTAAATAACGCTACGATATGTAATACTATACAAACACTTATATATAGGAAGTACCAGCGGCGTATCCACCATGCTTGTATCATATTACACACGCCTCATTAATTAAATCACTTACTCAACCCAAGCCACCAATGTAAATTGTTTATGTATAATCAAATGTCAAAATGTTATTGTGTAAACCATATCAAATGTCTGTGTTTAATGTAAATCATGAATTGTGTATATCAATGTCAAAATGTTTATGTCTAATGTAAATCATGTAATGTGTATCCAAAAATGTCATGTATGGTATGTGAAATATATCAACTAAACCATATGTAAAATGCACAAAAACAAGGTATTGAAGTAAAACATGGTTTAAATCAAAGTTATGTTTTGTGGAACAAATGCATGCTATACTGATATAAACATCTCTGCGGTATTGTGAAAATGCATACATCCAAGCCTTGAGACTGTGGCGATAAACCCTTAAACAAATTAAAGGTTTATCTAAGTTATGTATATCGAATTCGGTCATTCCTTCCAATCCAAACAAACCCAGGATTTCAGGAACGGGAGTTGTCAATTCCTATGGTACCACTACCTACTAACGAACGGCGTAGCTAATGTTAATGAATGTATTGTTCTATTGAAACAAACCAAATGTCATACCAAAATGTAAGCAGATGAAAACAACTGTACTAAGTATGTAACAAATGGACATACATAGCATGTGACGTGAAACAAATGTACTAAGTATGCACACAATGGACATACATAGCATGAAATGTAATGTAAACAATGTACTAAGTACGCACACAATGGGCATACATAGCATGAAATGTAATGTAAAGCAATGTACTAAGTACGCACACAATGGGCATACATAGCATGAAATGTAATGTAAAACAATGTACTAAGTACGCACACAATGGGCATACATAGCATGAAATGTAATGTAAAACATGTACTATAATGTACTAATGAACATAGCAGGTATATGATGTGAAAACATGGAAAGCATGAAAGTAACAAGTAGGCACATGTGTTTCACCCCAAAACAGTTTGGAAAATAGTAAAAGAGGGGTCTATGTACTCACTTGAGATTGCTCAGAAGTCCTAAGATAACCATCAAGCAATGCTAGAGATCACGGAAATCAAACGGCACCTAATATAGGTAACTATGTTAATAAACCGGACCTATATCGGAAGATCGGGTAGCATGAGGGTTTGTAAACCAAATGAGTGTAGGAACTCATGTAACATGGTTTAACAAAGTCTACATACTAAAATGAAACTTAACCTAAGTGCTTACGACCCGTTTAGGTAGCTTATGCTACTTTAACGCATCGTTCGCGTGAAACGCGTTCGGACCGCCTAACTAGTCCTATGACAAGTAGAATATGCCTTAACATGTCTAATATTGTCGCCAAATCAGTTTAGATGTCAAAAGTTTTGGTTACATATGCTTAATTACCAATTATACATGAAAAGGGTATTCTGGTAATTTATCTAAGGCATATAAACTACCTATCATACAACTACTTAAACGAAGCGACCATAAGGTATAACCTCGGAAGGTTATTCCCTATATACTATGGTCACCTAAGGTGTTTGGTTGGATCCTAATGATCGACCAAATGGGTCGGGTTCGAAGGTATAAGCGATTTATTAGATCGCTTACCCTTACGACCCTAGACAACGTGCAAATCAGTAGGCATAGTCACAAAGGACTATAACCATCGTGATTACAATCACGTTGCGAAGTTCAAACGAACTTCGCATTGACCATAAACTGGTCAATGCAAAAAGTCAAACAAAGTTTGACTTTCGGACTCGAAAGCAATAAAAGAACGAAGGAACACTTACAAAGGGTCCCCGAATGCTAATCTAGATCAAAATAGCTCAGGTATGAAACAAAGGTTTCAACTTAGAGCACATTAGATCAGATTCTTGTGAGGAATGAGTGAACATAAGGTGGGTATTTATAGTTTTTGGTTCACCGTTAGGATCGTTTCTTGGAAAAGGGGGCACGATCTAAGCCGTACACTTGTTGGAAAGTTGTGGTAACTCATTTTGCCATCCACCATAAGAGTTTGACACTTGGCCTTGGCCTTTGGAGGGGTTAAAGGCTGTTAACAGCTGAGAAAAATGTTTTGCTGCATCTGACCCCTACTTGCGCACCGTAACGTGTTTTGTGTTGAGGTGCGCAAGCACCTTGCTGACCAGAAAGTTTGATTTTTGGCAGTTTTGGTCCCTGTTGTGTAATAAGGCCATTTCCGACACGTTTAAGGCCCGTTAACCCCATTTCAAAGCTCTAAAATGATGTTAAAGTATAGGGAACTTTAAAATGTGCTCAAAAACATATCGGATGTCGGTTCGTTTGGCCGTACAATCGCGATGTTCGCTTAATTACGACGGAATGCGCATAAGCGCGAAAAACGATCCAAATGACGCGACGAATGGATTTTTCTTATGCCAAACACTAAAATAAAATGTTTTAGTGCTTACATAAATTTTTGGATGTCCGGAAGTATTCAGAACGTAAGTTATGCGCGAAAGTGCAAACTTGTGCACTTTTTGACGCTTTTAGTCCCTGAATGTCCCAAAAGTTTATTTTAGCATACCGAACACCTCAAAGCCTATTTCTAAGCTATGTAAAAGATATTTATGGTATGTTTAACTTATGGTCATGTTCTGGAATGTCTGTTACAGTTCAAATTGGCATACTTTCGCAGTTTGTCAAATTTAGTCCCTGTAGGCGAATTAACTTGTTTTTGCCATACCAAAGCCTTTAAAACTTATTTCTAAGTTATTTAAAGGTTATTTAAGGTATGTTAAGTATATGTTGATGTTCCGGAGTATTTGTCGCATTAAACTGATTACGTTTACGCACCAGTTTGCGTATAACTCTCCAGAAAGCGATGTAGAGTTTGAAATTGAACAAAAGTCAAAACATGAAAAATGTAAAACATAACCAAACAAACATTGGGATCAAATAACATTGTTTTATTGATAACTGAACTGTTCACAATGACTACAAGCACAGATGTTACAGTCTCCCCTACTTGTGGAAATTTCGTCCCGAAATTTATTTAGAGGAAACTCGTGGGAAAAGATGCGGATATTTCGCCTTCATTTGATCTTCGCTTTCCCAAGTAAACTCGGGTCCACGTTTAGCTTCCCAGCGAACTTTGACCAAAGGAATGCGCTTGCGTTTGAGCCACTTGACTTCACGTTCCATGATTTCCACAGGCTTCTCAACAAATTTCAGTGTTTTATCAACACGAATTTCGTCAAGCGGTATGTGGAGGTTCTCATCAGCTAAACACCTCTTGAGATTGGACACGTGAAAGGTTGGATGAACATTTCCAAGTTCAGGAGGTAACTCAAGTCTGTAGGCTACCTTACCGATTCTTTCGACGATCTTGAATGGTCCAACGTATCTAGGTGCAAGTTTTCCTTTCTTTCCAAATCTGATCACACCTTTCCAAGGTGAGACCTTAAGTAATACTCGATCACCGACTTGAAATTCCAAGGGCTTGCGTTTTGGGTCCGCGTAACTCTTTTGACGGCTTCTAGCTGTCTGAAGGTTATCACGAACTTTCTTAATCTTGTCAGTTGTCTCTAAAATGAGGGCAGGTCCAGTAAGCTGAGCCTCGCCGATCTCATTCCAGCAGACTGGTGAACCACATTTTCGACCATAGAGAGCCTCGAAAGGAGCCATTTTAATGCTGGTGTGATAACTGTTGTTGTAGGAGAATTCAATTAATGGAAGATGTGAATCCCAACTACCACCAAAGTCGATCACACAAGCTCTAAGCATATCCTCCAGAGTCTGGATTGTTCTTTCAGATTGACCATCCGTTTGCGGATGATAAGCTGTGCTCAGATTAAGTTGGGTCCCCGTAGCAGATTGCATGGTTCTCCAAAAATGAGAAGTGAAACGAGCATCTCTGTCAGAGATGATGTTCAAAGGAACACCATGTCGAGCTACAATTTCATCCACATAGATTTTAGCAAGTTTGTCAGCAGGAAAATCCTCACGGATTGGCAAGAAATGCGCTGACTTAGTAAGACGATCAACAACTACCCTGATGGCATCATGACCTTTCTTTGTGCGCGGAAGTTTAGTAATGAGATCCATAGTAATGTTTTCCCATTTCCAAACTGGGATCTCTGGTTGCACCAATAAACCAGAAGGACGCTGATGTTCAGCCTTAACCTTAAGACAAGTAAGGCATTTTGATACGTATATGGCAATGTCTTTCTTCATACCAGGCCACCAATACTGAATACGAAGATCCTTATACATCTTATCTGAGCCAGGATGAATAGAATAACGAGACTTATGGGCTTCATCCATAAGCAAGGTACGAAGATCATCTTGGCTTGGGACCCACAAACGATCCATGAAGTAATACGATCCATTGTCCTTCAGTTCAAGAGCAGGTGTTATGTGATAAGGAAATTCCTTATCCATCAAACCTTGTGAAACACAAGTGTGTTGAGCATGAGAAATGCGGGCTTGGATATCAGATCGAGCTTGAATAACAGATTGAACACGTACACAATGAAGCTTAGTACGTTCCTTACGACTTAATGCATCGGCTACGACATTCGCCTTACCAGGATGGTAGCGAATTTCGCAGTCATAGTCGTTTAGAAGCTCAACCCAACGTCGTTGCCTCATGTTGAGTTCTTTCTGATTGAAGATATGTTGAAGACTTCTGTGGTCAGTGAAAACCACACATTTTGTACCGTACAAATAGTGTCTCCAGATCTTGAGAGCGAAAACAACTGCACCTAACTCAAGATCATGAGTGGTGTAGTTTCTCTCATGTATCTTCAACTGCCTCGATGCATATGCTATGACTTTGTTCCTTTGCATCAGAACACAACCAAGGCCCAATTTCGATGCATCACAATACATGACAAAATCATCATCACCCTCAGGCAATGATAGAACAGGCGCATCGCAAAACTTCTGCTTTAAGTTTTGAAAAGCTTCCTCTTGTTTGTATCCCCAATCAAAGGGTTTGTTCTTCTGAGTTAGAGCAGTTAGAGGAACTGCAATCTTCGAGAAGTTCTCAATGAAGCGGCAGTAATAACCCGCTAGACCAAGAAAAGAACGAACTTCAGTAGGAGTAGTAGGCGTATCCTAATCCTTAATCGCACTGATCTTGGAGGGATCTACATGAATACCTCGTTCGTTGATAATATGTCCTAAAAATTGAACTTCTTTAAGCCAGAATTCACACTTGGAGAATTTGGCGAAAAGTTGCTCTTTCTTTAGGAGTTCCAGAGTAAGACGAAGATGTTGCTCGTGATCAGCTCGCGTCTTAGAGTATATCAAGATGTCATCAATAAAAACAATGACGAACTGATCCAAATAAGGCTTGCAGACCCTATTCATTAAGTCCATGAAAACAGCAGGAGCATTAGTCAAACCGAATGGCATGACTGTGAACTCATAATGCCCATATCGAGTGCGGAATGCTGTCTTGGGAATATCTTCTTCATGCACACGAAGTTGATGATATCCAGATCGCAGATCAATCTTTGAAAAATAAGAAGCGCCCTGTAACTGATCAAAAAGATCATCGATGCGAGGTAGGGGATATCGATTCTTAATGGTAAGCTTGTTAAGCTCACGATAATCGATACACATCCTAAAAGATCCATCCTTCTTCTTGACAAAAAGAACAGGAGCACCCCAAGGTGAAAAGCTAGGACGGATAAAACCTTTGTCGGAGAGCTCTTGAAGTTGTTTAGACAACTCTTGCATCTCAGACGATGCAAGACGATATGGAGCTCTGGCAATGGGATTTGCTCCAGGTACGAGATCAATACGGAACTCGACTTGGCGTGCTGGGGGTAGACCAGGTAAATCTTCAGGAAATACTTCAGAATAATCCCGAACAATAGGAATATCTTGGAGAGACTTACCCTCGCCTTTATCTGTTGTGACATGTGCCAAGAAGGCCACATAATTCTTTCGCAGATACTTCCGAGCTTTAAAACAAGACACGAGTTTGAGACCACCTGTAGGTTTCTCACCATGAACCTGTAGGATCTCGCCTGTCGGAAGCGGCACACGAACGATCTTCTCGAAACAAACCACCTCTGTGTGATGCTTGGCTAACCAATCCATACCCACAATAACGTCGAAGCTTCCAAGTTGCATAGGCGTGAGGTCAATAGGAAAAAGATGGTCGTTAAGGTTCAACTGGAAGTTGCGAAGAACAGAATCAAGAACAATGGGTTCACCATTAGCAACTTCTACTGTCAAAGGCTTACCTAGTTTTGTTCTAGACACGCGAAGCATTGGCTCAAAAGACAATGACACAAAACTCTTATCGGCACCCGTATCAAAAAGAACAGATGCAGGCTGATTATTAATAAAGAACGTACCGTTCACCACATTATCGTCCGCCTGCGCCTCTTGGGCATTCAAGTTAAAAGCTCGCCCGCGAGCCTGAGCCTGATTCTGGTTCGCATTCACCAATCTTGGGCACTGGTTACGGTAGTGGGTCAGATCCCCACAGTTATAACAAGCACCCGGTGGGTAGTGTGGTCGTGCAGCTTGACCCTGTTGTTGAGCAGGAGGCTGAGCAACTTGTTGAGCCGGGTTCTGAACTGCCCGATTCTGAGCAAATCGACAAACATTGGCAAGATGACCTGACTTCCCACAGTTATTACAGAAACGGCACTGATGTTGCGGCTGATGGTGACTGTTGCATCTATTGCACAAAGGTGCATTCCCTGAATAGGGTTTCTTCACTGGAGGCTGTGCGGGTTGGTTGGGAGCTGCCTGGTTAGCTTGGGCAGTGACAGCAAAATTTTGGGAAGCCTTACGCTTCCTTGACCCTCTCGAAGAACCAGAATTCTTTCCATTATTGTTTTGACCTTTCTTGCTATCTTCCTTGTCAGCCGACTGTTTCTTGCCCTTGTCACCCTTCCTGTGTAACTTATTCTTCCGAATCTGCGACTCAGTCAATGTCGCTGCTAACTCGATAGCCTGACGGAGTGTGGTAGGGTTACTACCAGTAATGATGTCTTGTACCGAGTCAAGTAGGCCGTCAATGTACCTTTCGATAGCCTTGTCGAGTGGGGTAACCATAGTCGGGCAAAGCAGACTCAACTCCTCAAATCTATCAGTATACACCCTGTGCTCACCACTATCTTGCTTCAAATCATCGATCTCTCTCTCCAAAGCTCGTAGTTCATGACGAGGACAAAATTCCCTCATCATAAGAGCTCTAAGTTCAGCCCATGTCTGTGCTAGAGCAACTTCTGCACCACGATCTCTCATAACCCCGTTCCACCATGTGAGAGCCCTCTTCTGAAACACACTCGAAGAAAACTCGACCTTGCGATTGTCAGGACACTGCACGTGGCGGAAAGTATTCTCAATGCTCTCGAACCATTGAAGAAGCCCAGTCGCTCCCTCAGAACCACTAAACTTGAGTGGTTTAGACGAGTTAAAATCCTTGAATTTACATGGAGCATTGTTGTTGTTGTTGGCTTAGTTCCATTGAGCAAAGAGGTTCGGGAATTGAGCAGCCATTTGCTGCGCAATGATTTCTGCCAGTTCAGCAGTCGCTATCTGGTTTTCGCGTCGAGGAGGCATTCTAAAGGAGGAAAACATGAAAGGAAACGAGTGAGATGATTGGATGAAGAGAATGAGATGATACAAAAAACAAGAATTGACAACAGCAAAGATGGTGGTCATTTGTTTGTTACCATAAGGCAAACAAACGACACACAGTGACTAATCAAAGTAAATGGGTCAAAAATAATGTATCGCGAAGACATGCTCGCCTATAAGTGAACACTCACCCCAAGAGTTCCCAAGTAAGAGTGACTGGTCCGATTATGTGGATTTGTACGAACACTCTAGCCTTAGACAGAAAACCCAGGGTACAGGCATTCACCCTTCCAGTTTGCACGTGTTCACATTATTTAAAACCCAAAACCTTGACGAGATTTTGAAAACTCAAAGGGGTTCAAAACCATATAACACAGGGTTCAAAACCTTACAATAGAGGGTTCAAAACCTTGTAATAAATCATCCAAAAACAGATGATTGTTTTTCAAAAATCGTTTCGGAAAATTTGGTTTTTGTTTTGATAATCACCTAAGGGTAGGTGATGTGCATGTTTTAAGATCTAAACACAAGATAACTTGTGTTAGGGTCCTAGAAAGGTTATAGTCTAGGTCAAAGCATTACTAATAACCTAATTCCCTATAACCATTGGCTCTGATACCAACTCTTCTGTCACACCCCGACCGCGTATAACATGCAACCGCGGCGGAAAACGTCGGGGAGTGTTGTAACAGAATTATTTATTTCATAACCATGGCATTCAAAGTTGTATTTTATTTATCAACATAAGAGTTTCATTGTCTTTAAACAGGAAATAAAGAGTTCATAACATAATTAAACTAAGTCTATCTCCGTTTTATGTCTCTAAGGCACAGGTCCGCCCTAGTGTCACGATCATAGTCCTAAGCAACAGCTCCTGAAAACACATGTGAAAATAGGTACGTCAGCATAAAAATGCCTGTGAGATACATAGGTTTTGTAAAAATATGATTCATGACTTGTGTTTAAGAAAATGTTTAGTCATGAACCTTGTAATTTGCTTTGTCTTATAAATCATTTGAAAAACGATAAGATCAGATGATATGTATAAATAAATGTAAGGTTAAATGAATAACCATGTAAAAATGAGTTTGTGTAAGATAAGTTGTTTGTAAACAATGTCTTGTAAAAAGTATGTTATTGTATAAAATGTCATGTGTCATAAATTGAAATGATTTAAATAACGCTACGATATGTAATACCATACAAACACTTATATATAGGAAGTACCAGCGGCGTATCCACCATGCTTGTATCATATTACACACGCCTCGTTACTTAAATCACTTACTCAAACCAAACCACCAATGTAAATTGTTTATGTATAATCAAATGTCAAAATGTTATTGTGTAAACCATATCAAATGTCTGTGTTTAATGTAAATCATGAATTGTGTATATCAATGTCAAAATGTTTATGTCTAATGTAAATCATGTAATGTGTATCCAAAAATGTCATGTATGGTATGTGAAATATATCAACTAAACCATATGTAAAATGCACAAAAACAAGGTATTGAAGTAAAACATGGTTTAAATCAAAGTTATGTTTTGTGGAAGAAATGCATGCTATACTGATATAAACATCTATGCGGTATTGTGAAAATGCATACATCCAAGACTTGAGACTGTGGCGATAAACCCTTAAACAAATTAAAGGTTATCTAAGTTATGTATATCGAATTCGGTCATTCCTTCCAATCCAAACAAACCCAGGATTTCAGGAACAGGAGTTGTCAATTCCTAAGGTACCACTACCTACTAACGAACGGCGTAGCTAATGTTAATGAATGTATTGTTCCATTGAAACAAACCAAATGTCATACCAAAATGTAAGCATGTGATGAAAACAACTGTACTAAGTATGTAACAAATGGACATACATAGCATGTGACGTGAAACAAATGTACTAAGTATGCACACAATGGACATACATAGCATGAAATGTAATGTAAACAATGTACTAAGTACGCACACAATGGGCATACATAGCATGAAATGTAATGTAAAGCAATGTACTAAGTACGCACTCAATGGGCATACATAGCATGAAATGTAATGTAAAACAATGTACTAAGTACGCACACAATGGGCATACATAGCATGAAATGTAATGTAAAACATGTACTATAATGTACTAACGAACATAGCAGGTATATGATGTGAAAACATGGAAAGCATGAAAGTAACAAGTAGGCACATGTGTTTCACCCGAAAACAGTTTGGAAAACAGTAAAAGAGGGGTCTATGTACTCACTTGAGATTGCTCAGAAGTCCTAAGATAACCACCAAGCAATGCTAGAGATCACGGAAATCAAACGGCACCTAATATAGGTAACTATGTTAATAAACCGGACCTATATCGGAAGATCGGGTAGCATGAGGGTTTGTAAACCAAATGAGTGTAGGAACTCATGTAACATGGTTTAACAAAGTCTACATACTAAAATGAAACTTAACCTAAGTGCTTACGACCTGTTTAGGTAGCTTATGCTACTTTAACGCGTCGTTCGCGTGAAACACGTTCGGACCGCCTAACTAGTCCTATGACAAGTAGAATATGCCTTAACATGTCTAATATTGTCGCCAAATCAGTTTAGATGTCAAAAGTTTAGGTTACATATGCTTAATTACCAATTATACATGAAAAGGGTATTCTGGTAATTTATCTAAGGCATATAAACTACCTATCATACAACTACTTAAACGAAGCGACCATAAGGTATAACCTCGGAAGGTTATTCCCTATATACTATGGTCACCTAAGGTGTTTGGTCGGATCCTAATGATCGACCAAATGGGTCGGGTTCGAAGGTATAAGCGATTTATTAGATCGCTTACCCTTACGACCCGAGACAACGTGGAAATCAGTAGGCGTAGTCACAAAGGACTATAACCATCGTGATTACAATCACGTTGCGAAGTTCAAATGAACTTCGCATTGACCATAAACTGGTCAATGCAGAAAGTCAAACAAAGTTTGACTTTCGGACTCGAAAGCAATTAAAGAACGAAGGAACACTTACAAAGGGTCCCCGAATGCTAATCTAGATCAAAATAGCTCAGGTATGAAACAAAGGTTTCAACTTAGAGCACATTAGATCAGATTCTTGTGAGGAATGAGTGAACATAAGGTGGGTATTTATAGTTTTCGGTTCACCGTTAGGATCGTTTCTTGGAAAAGGGGGCACGATCTAAGCCGTACACTTGTTGGAAAGTTGTGGTAACTCATTTTGCCATCCACCATAAGAGTTTGACACTTGGCCTTGGCCTTTGGAGGGGTTAAAGGCTGTTAACAGCTGAGAAAAACGTTTTGCTGCATCTGAGCCCTGCTTGCGCACCGTAACGTGTTTTGTGTTGAGGTGCGCAAGCACCTTGCTGACCAGAAAGTTTGATTTTTGGAAGTTTTGGTCCCTGTTGTGTAATAAGGCCATTTCCGACACGTTTAAGGCCCGTTAACCCCATTTCAAAGCTCTAAAATGAAGTTAAAGTATAGGGAACTTTAAAATGTGCTCAAAAATATCTCGGATGTCGGTTCGTTTGGCCGTACAATCGCGATGTTCGCTTAATTACGACGGAATGCGCATAAGCGCGAAAAACGATCCAAATGACGCGACAAATGGATTTTTCTTATGCCAAACACTAAAATAAAATGTTTTAGTGCTTACATAAATTTTTGGATGTCCGGAAGTATTCAGAACGTAAGTTATGCGCGAAAGTGCAAACTTGTGCACTTTTTGACGCTTTTAGTCCCTGAATGTCCCAAAAGTTTATTTTAGCATACCGAACACCTCAAAGCCTATTTCTAAGCTATGTAAAAGATATTTATGGTATGTTTAACTTATGGTCATGTTCCGGAATGTCTGTTACAGTTCAAATTGGCATACTTTCGCAGTTTGTCAAATTTAGTCCCTGTAGGCGAATTAACTTGTTTTTGCCATACCAAAGCCTTTAAAACTTATTTCTAAGTTATTTAAAGGTTATTTAAGGTATGTTAAGTATATGTTGATGTTCCGGAGTATTTGTCGCATTAAACTGATTACGTTTACGCACCAGTTTGCGTATAACTCTCTAGAAAGCGATGTAGAGTTTGAAATTGAACAAAAGTCAAAACATGAAAAATGTAAAACATAACCAAACAAACATTGGGATCAAATAACATTGTTTTATTGATAACTGAACTGTTCACAATGACTACAAGCACAGATGTTACATACACTACCCACGATCTCGAACTCGGTGCATTTGTTTTTGAGCTAAAGATATGGCGACACTACTTTTATGGTACCAAGTGTATGGTCCTCACCGACCATAAGAGCCTACAATATATCTTGAACCAGATAGAACTAAACATGCGCCAATGCAGATGGGTTGAACTTCTCAACGACTATGATTGTGAGATACGCTACCACCCAGGCAAGGCAAACGTCGCAGCCGATGCTCTCAGTCGACGAAGCTATTTGCATAGTGTTCGTAATGTTCAAGCCCAGAATAATCTTGAAGCTCTAATCCGCGACGCACAGCACGCATGCTTCATTGAGAATACCTTGAAAGAGGAAATGAAGTGTGGTGCTGAAACTCAGCTTGTGACCATATCGAATGGTATCTTTCATTATCTCGACCGCATTTGGATTTCTAGTCGTCATAATCTTCGGGAGATATTGATGACTGAAGCCCACAAATTTCGATATTCGATTCACCCCGGTGCCGACAAGATGTACCAAGACCTCCGCTCTAGGTATTGGTGGCCGGGCATGAAGAAGGATATCGCTATCTACGTTTCGAAATGCCTAACTTGCTCCAAAGTTAAGGCCGAACATCAACGACCATCTGGCTTACTCGAACAACCTGAAATCCTGATGTGGAAATGGGAGAGTATAGCAATGGATTTCATTACGAAACTTCCCCGCACGCCTTCTGGTCACGATAGCATTTGGGTTATTGTGGATCGTCTTACGAAGTTCGCTCACTTCATTCCAATGCGAGAAGACTTCAAGGTTGAACAATTAGCACGAATCTATACCAACGAAGTTATTTGTCGACACGGGATGCCTCATGCATCATCTCTGACCGCGATGGTCGTTTTAACTCTCGTCTCTGGGAGGCTTTTCAATCTGCTCTTGGTACGCCCATAATCTCAGTACCGCATTCCATCCCCAGACCGACGGTCAAACTGAGCGCACGATCCATACCCTCGAAGACATGCTTCATTCGTGCGTTATAGATTTTGGTGGTAATTGGGATTCGCATTGACCGTTAGTAGAGTTCTCGTACAATAACAGTTATCACGCTAGTCTTCAGATGGCACCCTTTGAGGCATTGTATGGTAGAAAATAGGGATGAGCAAAATGGACCCGGTACCGGTACCGAATTTACCAAACCGGGTACCTTTACGGTACCGATTCGGTATCGACTTTTGACATTTTCGGTACCGGTTTTTACCTTCAAATACCGGTACCGTACCGGTACCGAACCGTACCAAACCGGGTATATTCGGTACCGGTACCCACTTTTGGGGATTTTCGGTACCGGACGGTACCGAGCTCATCCCTAGTATAAAATGCCGATCGCCTATTGTGTGGCATGAGATCAGAGATGCACAAATCACCGGTACTGAGTTACTACAAGAAACAGCTGACAAGATCCTCCAGATACGAGACAATCTCTTGAAAGCTCGGAGTCGTCAAAAGAGCTACGCCGATAAACGCCGCAAGCCCCTAGAGTTCGAAGTTAGCAATCACGTACTCCTAAAGGTTTCACCTTGGAAGGGGGTGATCCGATTCGGTAAGAAAGGGAAACTCACGCCACGATACGTGGGCCCCTAAAAATTCTGGGAAGAATTGGTAAGGCGGCCTATAGACTCGAATTACCGGTTGAGCTCAGCAGCGTACACCTGACTTTCCACGTCTCGAACCTCAAGAAGTGCCTAGCCGAAGAGAATCTTCATGTACCCTCGAAGATTTGCAAATAAATGAAACTCTGCACTTTGTGGAAAAGCCAGTAGAAATCCTGGACTGAGAGACCAAGAAGCTTCGACGCTCTCGCATTCCCATAGTCAAGGTTAGATGGGAAGGCAAACACGGCGCCGAGTTCACTTGGGAACTCGAAAGTGATATGAAAGCTAAATATCCGCAACTCTTTGTTACGCCTACTCCTTAATTTCAGGAAGAAATTCCCAAAAGTAGGGGTGACTGTAACAACCCAACATTTCGAATTGTTATCTGTTTGCTTTTGCTTCGATTTGTAACCGTTTTGTACACCGAGATTCGATATAAACAAAGGGTTATGTTATACTAAATACATTTTCCTCACAGTGCATTGCCACACGTTCAAACGCTTTATATTTGTTCACGCAACATGAATTACAGAGAATTATGCTACTTTAATTACCGAGTGTGTTTGTTTGTTCGGTAACCACTCACGTCTTCACACACGCCTATCGCAACGCAAACTCGAAATGCAGAATTATTTATGTTATTATGATTGGTTGTGTGTTTACTTGTTTAATTATGTTATGTGTGGTTGTTATATGCTCGAACGCAACTCTCGCAACTAGTTTTATCACAATAAAACGCAACGCAACACTTAAAGTGGGGAAGTTTCAAAAAACCAAAGCTCAGTCGTCGGAATGGGCCATCCGCCCGGATGGAGCCCATCCGCCCGGATGGAGCCCATCCGCCCGGATGGAGCCCATCCGCCCGGATGGAGCCCATCCGCCCGGATGGAGCCCATCCGAACATACCTCATCCGCACACGAACAAGACCTCACCCTCCACTATAAATAGAGGCCTTGTGTCTCCATTTCAACACTTTTGGTTCTCTCATCCGCACCTAAGTTTTCAGCTGCGATTCAAGACTTTTTGAAAGCATTTTCCTTCTATCTTCTTCTATCTCCATCTCTATTTCACTTCTACCCCATCTTCTTTCATCATAATCACACTCACACACACACACTTTAACGTTCTCTCAAAATCATTGATTCCAAACACCTTGAAGATGGATTCCACTCATTTTGCCAAGGCAAACTGTTATGGATAATCACCAAATCAAGGCTGGATCAAAGTTATGAGAGATTACAACATTTTTCAACTTATTTATAAAACTTCTCTTCAATTTTTATAAAACATTGGTGGAATCGAGACTCCGTCAGACTCTCGACTCGTTCCATAGTAGAGAGCCGACTCGAAAACTGATTTTCACCAAAGAGATGGACCGATTAACAGGTCAATCATGAATTTCCGTCAAGAACAACGTATCCGTCCGAATGGGCACCACCCATCTGTCCGGATGAACTGGTGGCGATTTCCATTGTTTGATCCCGTTATCACGTATGTCCCCGTTAGTTAAAACCTTTTCTCTAAGAAGAATTTACAAAATTCTTCAAACACCGTCCATCCGTCTGAATGGACTATGTCCATCCGTCCGGATAGACTTTGCACCCACACCCAAACTCTTCCTTCTATTTTTAAAACATTGGTTACACATCAAATTGTAGCTAGGCCATCCGTCCAAATGGACAATGTCCATCCGTCCAGATAGACACAACCCATCCGTCCGGATAGACTAGGCCATCCGTCCAGGTAGACCATACCCATCCGTCCGAATGGACTGTTGAACCCTTAACTCGCTTTTACTCCATTCGACACTTTGATTTCGACTGTGTTAGCACTTGGAAGACTTATACTTCTGTTCCCGTACGCAGGCTGACCCGGCGCTCCCTTCAATCCAACCAGATCGTGTTTAAGTTGTTAAACACGCACTGTTAGTATACTCGAACCCTTTTTCGCTTAACGCACTTTTGGGTGTTACATACGTTCTCTATCAAAACACAACACACAACGCAAACACTTTTTATAAACGCTAACCGCTCCCGCATGCTATACGTGATTAGTTGAATGCTTGTTACTATGCTTACACAGTGATTACTTGCCCGACCGCCTCTGGCAACGATAGTAATATAGTTTGGACTCAACACCTGTTTGTTCAGGGGTTGCTAAGGATCACATACTTCACTTCACGTGTTCGCTTCGGTTAACATGTGTCACGCATACTACACTCGCAGTCACGTGGTTAGGATGTATCATTGTTGGTAGTTTACATGCTTTGCCCGTTACGTGTTACATGCTGGTTATGCGTAAACGCTTCTTATACTATATCTATGCTAAACTTGTGTACTCACCTTTACTTTATGTATTGACTTTTATTTTAACATATGTGACAGGTTGATTAGTGTCGCGCTCCGATGTTTCCGTCATCGGTTGGGGTGTGACATATATTTATAGGTGGGGATTAGGGTTTGGGAGTTAATGAAGGTGGTTGGGAGCTAATGGATGTGGATTTTCATTTTTAGTCCTTGCACTTGTATTGTTGGTTATTTATGCTATAAAGTTGTATGCAAGCATTTCATAAGTATGAAAGACATATGAATGTGATGCCGAGAAAATATAATCTCGATGCATGTCTCGGTATTAAGTTAAACTATGTATTTCACGATTGATTACGTATTATGCATGTATGATGAAACAAGGTTGATATAAAAATATTTTTTATTATGATCAAAGTCTCGAGTTTACATGGATTGAAATGAAATAAGAATATAAGTTTCTAAATATAGAAATGCGAATAAAACTTTCTAAACTAAGTTCCAAAAATGAGGAGTTTCAGTCTCCCCTCCTTTAGGAAATTTTGTCCCAAAATTTATTCAAGAGGAAGACTTTTGAAAAAAGGCATTTTGGTTAAAACATTTGGCTAAAATCAAAATTTTGAAGTTTGAAGTGTGTTGAAAATTCATGGAAATTTTGCGGAACGAAAAGGGTAGGTGTAGGATCGTGTATAGACCCGAAACGAGTCAATCAGAGGCATTCTACTCAATATGAAAGGCGGAAACAGACATATTGAGTTGGATTCAGCAAGATATTCACTTTAACACTCTTTCTGATTAAACTGACAAAGTTTTACAGCAAGACGAGACTTCGGCAGCACTTCGGCTCCGGAAACACACATACAAGACTTACTCAAACGGAATCAGGTACAAGCTATATATAGCCTGCTTAATTCCGCTTGAACATGATTCAAGCGGAATCACGTTTCAAGCGAGATTAGCCATTCAAGCGAGATTACAGTTTCAAGCGGAATTAACATGCTAATTCCGTTTGAACTCCCTGAACCATTTCAAGCGGAATTACAACTTATAATTTTGCTTGAACTTGCCTGATATCCTATTTTCTTGTTTTCCGTGCCCTAATTTATCTATACATATACAAGACTCGATACAAGACGAAGTCGACAGAAGTATGCACCAACAGACTCCCCCTCGGATGTTGACGAGTCTTAAGTGTCGAGTCTTCAACGTCTTCAGTCTTTATCAATCTTCGGGCTTCTCTTCAAAATATCTCACAGTGTAAGCATCCTCAAACTTTATCTCTTTCTCCTCTTCAACATCAACAGACTCCCCTCGAACAAGCACTCTGCCCTCGGATGTTGATCGCAATTTGTCTTTCACAGGATCAGGATTGTGACCTGGCTCTAAACTCAGACTTCAGAATCCGGTCTATCCTGCACATCCTCTACCTCACAATAAATTTCACAAATTTAACATTTGACAAATTTATATAACCAAACTCCCCCTCAAATTTATCCAGAATGATTTTACAATGTTAATAACTGATGAACCACTTGAAAGTAAATATTCAAACTTTTTAGATTAAACACACACTCCCCCTCACGAAATGCTCATCATGTTTAGCACTTGGAATTTTGAACTTCAGTTCTTCAACACCAGTTGTCGAAAATCTTTTTGGATTTTTGAATGAAATGAAATGCAGTAAAGAAATATTTACATACAATATTTTTTTGTGAGTTTGTGTAAGAGGATCATATCAGTTTATGACAAGTCACAAGTACCGTTGAGCTTAGTTACACATTAAGAATTAAACAATTCACTTAGATTGCCGATATACTGATCCACTTAAATTTTCACATAAATTTCAACTGATTCAGGATATGAATTAGGTGTTTTAAGAACTTAAACTCATTCATGTGTTCCACCTCTTGAATATACTCCCGCATCCAGATCCCAATATTAAGTCTTACAGGTGAGTATACCACAGATGATATCTGTAAGGGGTTAAATGCGAAACCATGAGAGCTCAGGTCAAAACTTCCGTTCAGCAGAGAGATGACGGCTCGACTTTTGGTGGGTCCCCTTTAGAGGATCTTTTTTTCAACAGCACATGATTTACATATTTTTTCAATGTTTCATCATTTTTAATGCTGAGGGCAGGCTTTTATTTCAAGCAAGCATAAAGTATTCTCCGGGGACTAGGCCATTGCTTCCGCAAAATCAGAAGTCCCGGGATAATACCCCAGATATTACTGAGCATAAAGACCTAGTATCTCAGAAAGAGGGACCTTTCAAACGAAATTTCAGGGGTTACCTATATATCCAAGTAGTGTTCCCCACGAAATAAGCAAGTTTGAATTTAAGTTTATATCCCGAAAAAGCTTACTAAATGTGTAAAAACCTATCGGCATATCATCAATGAGACCGTTTAACGCTATTTAATCATTACATTTCTTTAGCATACTGTAACTGTCTACTGATGTACTATCATTTCCTCTTCTTTGACACCAAAAACTCATTTTTGTTTTTATCATGTTTTTGTCTTTTTCAAATTTTCTACTGTTTTTGGATTTTCTGAAAAATTCTTACTCCCCCTAAAATGCAAACACATTTAAGGAAATTTGAAAACAAACTATACAAGTAAATTGACAACTGATATCAAATCACTTCACTTCGTTATCCACTTGGCATAAACAATCAGAACTCCCCCTTACAACAAACTATTTTCTCATTATGATTTCAAAACACTTAAGTTTGTTTAACCAAAATGATTTTTCCGGAAAATAAGTTTTGTTGATGTTACCACTTGTAGGTTAGGGGTTCATCATATTGTTCTCCTTTAACCATTTTTAAGAAAGATAAATCAAGTACAATTTAATGTCCCTGATTAATCTTGAAAATTCAAATATCTCATGAATGAAATTCGCAAGAAATATGCCGATACCTACTCCTCATTTACCAACCTGGGAGTTCCGGCACTGTCCTCAACCTGCAAAATTTAACAATTTTTAAGATTCTTTGACAAAAACAAACTTTATCAAGAATGATGCCGATTCCTGCTCCACGATTACAAACTTGGGAACTCCGGCAAGTCAGGTTTTTCAAGTAAAAAACACAGACACCCAAGCCTGACCAGCTTTGGGTGTAACCTTCTCAACTTCACTAGGGGTTGGGCTGTAAGTTGCCTTCTTAGATTCGTAAAATTCTTTAACCCCTTTGGCCTTCCCATTGACCATTTTCCCAAAAATATTTTTAACATTCCCATTAAAAGCTTTTTCAACATCAAATTCATTCTTTTCAGAATAAAATTGATTTGAGATTTCAACTTTTCCAACCTTTCATTTTAAATTTTCAGCTCGCAATGGTGGAAAATGAACATCATCCAAAGGCGGAACTGAGTTTTCAACATTCTTAACAACATATGGCTCTTCTGATTTTGTGGAATCAGATTCATCGCCAGTTTTTACCTCTGATTTCTTAACAATCCAAGCTTGATTGTCAAGATTTCCCCTTTTCTTGTAAAACCTTTTCGAACACTCACCAACTTCATATGTTGAATTTTTAAACACTTTAAACCTTTCAGTTGGTGGTTCGGTTTTATCAACAACTATTTCTTTGAGTTTTTCTGAAACTCCCTGTTTTGTGTTGGTTGCCTTAGGACAAATCCAGGCGATGTGACCAACTTCTTGACATCTGTAACAGGTTCTAGTCTCTTTTCTCTGATGAGCTTCAGTTCTCTTCTTTTCAGCAAGAAATTCCAGATTTGACTGTCTCCAAAATGAGCCTTTTGATTCCTCTTCACAGCTTGTCCCTGAAACAAATTTTGTAGTTGTTTTAGAAGTTTTTCATGTTTATAATTTTCTGGTGGAATAAATCCAAGACCTTTCTTTTTGAAATTACCGTTATGGTTTGGTTTCTTTCGATAACCTGAACCAGATCTGTAATCCATTTTCTTGTTTAATTTTTGTTTTATTCTTGAGGTGTAAGGTTTAGGTTTTGTAGAAAAATTTTCATCTTTTATTTCAGAAATATTAATTTCTGTCAATTTGAAAACCTTTTTGATCATTTCAATTTTAACACCTCTTATTGGAAATTCTTTATCAAAATATAATTTGTCAGAACCATTCAAAGTATATGCAACTTCAAATGTTTCATCATTCAAATTAGATTTTGATAACAAAAATTCTTTACTATACACCCGTTTTCCCGACGACTTTGAACTCCTGACAGACGAACTCGAACTCCTGGACTTAGACTTTGACTCGGACTCCTCATCCTTATCTAACACCTGATCGACCATCCTTTTTATTAACTCAGATTCATGATCTATGTCAGACGCTGTGAAAGTGATGTCAATATTGTCTAGTAATACATTGGTTATCTCGGACTCCAACTTTATATTGACTGCCTTTTTTACTTGTTCCTCATTCGGTTTTCTAGACGAATACCCTTCCCAAATTGGAGGCGGACACTTGTTATAACTGACACTCTGTTTCTTACCAGTATCCTTTTTCTTCGTCTTCTTGTCGTCAAAAGCTTCAAAACCTGCAACAGTTGGATAAATTCTGTCAATTAAGTAATCAGAACTTGAATAACTTTTTAGTAATCGTCTGATTCTTTCATTTTCAACTTTTTCAATTTCCAACTCCTCCTTCAGCTTAGCACACTCTTCAATGTAGTAATTGATCTCTTTTTGTTTGGACATCATTGTTGCATTCATCATTGTCAAAGCATCATCTCTTTCAGAGTTAGTCTTTTGCAAACTATTCACAGTTTTGTTCAAGACATCGTACGACTCTTTCACATTCTTGACATCAAATAGCAACTTCTCTTTTAACTTTTCAAGCTCTCTAAAACTTTCATCTTTATATTCACATTGTTTGCAAGGTTCCAAACATGTAAGACAAGGTTTTGTGACTTCAACAATCTTTTCAATCTCCACAATCTTCTCGACTTCAACTACCTTTTCCACTTCAACTAACTTCTCAACAACCTTAACTTCGTTCATTTCTTTTGCAGCTTTTCTCTCTTTAAGTTTCTTCAATTTTTCTGCAAAATAAAATTCAAAACTGTCAGAAGATAAATGAGTTTTTCCAATGTTTATCTGTTCAACTTCTTCATCATCATCACTAGTATCTGTTGAACTGTTTTCAGAAGAACCAGATTCTTCATCTTGACTTTTCTCTTCATCAGATAACACTGCTATCCATTCTTTCATCAATTCTGGCTTTTGAATAATTTGAGCAATGAAAGCTTTAAACTCCCCATTCTCATTCACATACTTATCCCAGCTAAATCCTGGAACTATTATCTCATCATCTTGATCAATGATACCATAATAAGCTTTCTTATTTGCATCTTCAATCATTTTCCCATGAGCAGTTTGTGATTCTTTTTGTTGATGCGGTTAATGAGCAACTTGTTGATATATGGCCTTCCGATAATAATCTTGTCCACCAAACGGATTCTTTGCTCCATTTGCTTCTTGATTTTTACATTCTCGCTTAAAATGTCCTTTCTCCCTGCATCGAAAACAAGTAACTTTAGATTTATCAAAACCCAAAGCAGAAACATGTGCATCCAAGAAATCATTTCTTCCTGTAATCATTTTGAACTTTTTAGCTCTTCTCAAGACACTAGCTAAGCACCATTTGATGTCCATGAGTTCCAATTCCTCTGCATCAATTTGGTCATAATCTTCCTTGGTTAACATAGGATTACCAATTTTTCCAGCAATCAATCCTTCATAAGATTCCAAAGCAGTAACCAGTAATGCCATATGACTTTTAACAACTTCTTCAGAAAAATTCTGACCATTTTGAAGATGCAATGCAACATTGCACTGAATCATATGTCCATTACCAACATTTGCACTTTGAACACTTGGAGGATTAACATTTGAAAATCCACTAGTGTTAATTGAACTTTGACTGACTGATCCGAATGAATTTCCTGCACTAAAAGCGGTTTGGATCTTTGGACTTGCTTCAACAGTTTGAACATTTCCTTTATAGTACAATTTGATGTCTTGTTGATTGCTCGAGCTGTTCATTCTTGCAATCTTTTGCTGTTCAAGATCCCGTGCCTCAAGCTTTTCAATAAACTGTCCAATTGACAATCTACTAAACTCTCCAGAATTCTTTAAGATCATGATATAAGTACCCCATTCTTTCTGTGGTAGTGCGTCAGCTAACTTTTCAACCCATTCTGCTGGAGTTTTAGTAATTTTCAACTGAGACATGATTCGCACAAGATGAGAATATCTCTCAATGAGAGTCTTTGTAGATTCACCTGGCATACTTGTAAACAACTCAAATTCTTTCTTCAATAATGATTTTTTGCTATTGATCATTTCTGTACTTCCTTCAAATTTCTTCCCAAGTGCCTCCCATATTGAGAAAGCACTACCATCATGCTGAAGCAAAACAAAAATATCCTCTTTGACAGCTTGTTGTAAAAGACTAATCATCATTTTCTCTCCTTTATAACTATCTCTCTCTTTTTCTGAAAATTCTGAGATAATTTTATCAACATTCAACGCTGTCTGTGGTCTAACATATTTTGTTTCAATGCTTTCCCAAGCTCTCAGATGGTTTGCCTGAACCCAATTCTCAAAACGATTTTTCCAGCCATGGTACTCTTCAATTCCCATAAGTTTCGGGGGTTTTTGCAACGTTCCAGTTTCGTTTTCAGCGTTCATGTTTTGAGTAATGGAAGCTGGACTAGTCGGGGATGTAGCAAACGCGTTGTAGAACTCTTCTGCCATGATTCGATAAAAAAATTTACAAACAGACACTTTCAAGCGGAATAAGGTATTTGAAACGAAATTACTTTCCAAGCGAAATCAACCTTCAAGCGAGATTACCTGCATAGTCAACTTCAAACGAAATTAAGATTCAAACGGAATTACCAACTCAAACGAGATACCCTTTCAAGAGAAATATCTAATTTCGCTTGAAAACACTATTTTCAAACGGAATCAACAACTTGAAGCGAAATCAACTAATTTCGCTTGAAACTCAAACGGAATTACCAATTTGAAGCGGAATCACCAAACGGAATTATGTTTTTCAAGCGAAATCACTGATTCCATTTCAAAATTTCAAGCGGAATTATGGTACTCGTTCAAGCGGAATTAACTGTTTGGCCCATTTTTGTCACTTTTACTTTGAATTTTGATCTGATTTTCTCAAGGGTTTGTTAAAACACAATTTCGCTTATGTTGTGAAAAACTCAGGCCATTTTAACCATTAAAACTTGTTCAATTTAGAAAAGAAGGTGTAGAAGTAAGAAAACACAATGAAATCAAGCTGAAATCTACAGAACTCCTCCTCCTGAGCTCTGATACCACATGTAGGATCGTGTACGGACCCGAAACGAGTCAATCAGAGGCGTTCTACTCAATATGAAAGGCGGAAACAGACATATTGAGTTGGATTCAGCAAGATATTCACTTTAACACTCTTTCTGATTAAACTGACAAAGTTTTACAGCAAGACGAGACTTCGGCAGCACTTCGGCTCCGGAAACACACATACAAGACTTACTCAAACGGAATCAGGTACAAGCTATATATAGGCTGCTTAATTCCGCTTGAACATGATTCAAGCGGAATCACGTTTCAAGCGAGATTAGCCATTCAAGCGAGATTACAGTTTCAAGTGGAATTAACATGCTAATTCCGTTTGAACTCCCTGAACCATTTCAAGCGGAATTACAACTTATAATTTTGCTTGAACTTGCCTGATATCCTATTTTCTTGTTTTCCGTGCCCTGATTTATCTATACATATACAAGACTCGATACAAGACGAAGTCGACAAACGTATGCACCAACAGTAGGTTTGTAAAAGTAGTTCGTTGACTAAGGTGATTTGAGGCACCCATCGTAAGTATGAGTAAAACGTGCATGTGTGTGTATAGGCAAGTGAGTTGTGAAAGTTTGAATAAAAGATGGGAGTAGTATTTTAAAAGATGTTACGTAAGAAGAAAAGTTTTCGTATAAAATAGTTTGTATTTTGATGAAAAGTGCGGCCCGTACCGTAGATTGTAAGAATATTGTGTGACATTTGTGCCTTTACAACCATCATTCAATTCCAAACAATTTTGAATCCAATTAAATCTTGTGTTTTATTTCCGGAATTGTATAATTACATGTGACATTCACACATTTTAATTCATGTACAATTTCAACCCCTTAAAGCTTTCCTGGAAGTTATACATAAACTGTTACGCAAACGTAATCAGTCTAACGCGACGCACACTTCTAAACAATTACATAAGCTAAACATACCCTAAATACCCTTTACATAACTTAGAAATAACATTTGAAGGGTTTGGTATAGCGAAAACATGTTTATTCGAGCTCAGGGACTATTTGCGACAAACTGCGAAAGTTTGCAGATTCTTGTATTTTCTTAATACGAAACATGTACGCACATCCAAAATTTTTGTAATCATTAAAATCCCATATTTTAATGATGAGAATGAAAAAATATAATTCATTGCGTAATTTCGGTCGTTTACGCGTTGTTAAAACGTTCGTCATAATTAAGCGAAAAACGCGATCGTACAATCAAACAAACCGACATCCATGACATTTTCAGGCATAATTCAAGTCCCATATGCTTTAACATCCGTATAAAGCCAAAAATTTGGGTTAACGGGGGTTAAAAGCATAAAAAATTCATCAAAATAGGTGCAGGGGCCTGTTCTGCCGAAACTTGAAACCTGTTGAGAACTAGGTGGCGGGGCGTGACAGAACAGACCCATCTGGGTCGCGGGGCACTAGAGAGAGTGCTAGGTAGAAAGTTTTTTTCAGCAACTACACATGGTTTGCAACATGGGTTTTGATTCTTGGAGCCCAAGATGTGTGTTCACCAAGCCTAAAACCTGATCTTGACACTTGTTATAATCTTGTTAATCCTTGCAAAACACTCAAAACACTTGGCATTATCACAAAGCTCCTAAACTAATATAAATAGCAAGTCCCTTGTCCATAATCTTTGCTCATTCATTCTCTTCATCCCTCCCTCATTCTTGGAGCTTGCTTCCATTCTTTGGAGGCCTCCCACCTGAGATCTTAAGTGTTCCCAAACACAAGTAAGTTCTCATCCTAGTCTATTTCAATTATTTTAGCTATTTTAAGCTAAAAGTCAAACAGTTTGACTTACTGTTTGACTTTCGGTTTTGACCATAATTGATCAAGTCAAAGTTCAATCGAACTTTGCAACGTGATCATAATCACGAAGGTTATAATCCCTTGCGATTATACCTACTGATTACTACGTTTACTAGTCGAAGTGATGAGTCAAAGTTTCAGTCAAACATGCATATTTTGAGAATTTTACGACGAAACTATTTTCAGGTATCAAAAAGCTAAGTTTTGATACCAATCAGTTTTGCAACTTAGTTAGACATGTTTTGACATGTCTAACTCGTCACTTCTAGTTTAGTGCTTATTTAGAGTCGTAAGTCGAGCGGTTTGACCACCGCTTTGACTTTCGCATCTGACCCGTTTGGTCGATCTTAGGATCCGACCAAACACATATTGGTGACCATAGTTGTATAATGAATAACCTCCTGAGGTTATACCTTATGGTCACATTGTTTGGTTAGTTATATGATAAGTCGTTCCTATATGCCTAAAAATGACCAAAATGCCCTTTTTGCGCATAAACTCATTTTAAGCATATGTAACCAACTTTTTGAAATATAAACTAATGTAATAACATTTTCAAATATGTTTGGGCAATTAAGACTTATCATAGGACATGTTTAACCATCCGAACACGCATTTACGCAAATGACCTGTTAAAGTAGCGTAAACTACCTTAAAGAGTCATAACGGGTCAAAAGCACTTAAGATTCATTCCAAATCAGAATGTTGAGTTTGTTAAACCATTTCATATGAGTTCCAACACTTATTTGGTTTACAAGACCTCATTCTATCCAATTCCCCCGATTATGTATCGTTACTCTAAAATAGTATCCAACACATTAGGACACGTTCGAAGCTTTGATATTTCACTTGATTCAGGGACTCTTTGCAATCCCAAGTGAGTACAAAGCTCTCCTCTTTTATGCTTTCAATTGTCTTGGGTGACTCATATGTGCCAAATTACTTTTCAAGTTTTCAATAACAAAGTCTAAGGTTTATATAAAACACGGTGATTTCAATAATGTAAACGAACTTGTTGGTGCGTTATCTATAACACAAATGACATTCATTAGCTTTAGCCGAGCCGAACAGTAGTATGTTATGGTACCATAGGACTAACAATCCCGTTACTAGGCTATTCACTAGATTTGGTGGGTAGTTTGGGAAACGACAGAAATTATTTCTGATTAACAAATCATTCGTTGATTTGTTAGTTTAGTTAAAGAGACCTTTCGGGGCCAATTAAAGATACCCCATGGGTGGTATAGTCGAGTCACACAGGTTTGAATGTATTCATTAATGAACGACCAAAAGTTTTCACAATTAAAACATGGACGATTTATTCATGACACGGACGTTTGATTGATGACACGTACAATGGTTTATAACACGTACAATGGTTTATGACACGTATGATGGACTATTGGTTTATAACAAGGTCGAATGGTTTTTGAACAATGTCACGCAATGATTTTCACTTAAAGATTTAAACCATATATTGTTTTCTCTTAAATCAATTTATTACTCGGTTTTACAAAAAACAAATGTTTTCGGTCAAGATTCATGGCTACAAGGTTTTGTTTACTTATACCAACTTGTAAAGTTGGTAAAACATATTGCAATATCAAACACTTTTTGATTTCAAGGTTCAGACTCGTCGACTCTCAAAGTCGAACAAGGTATTGCAATATGAATTCAAAGCCATGAATTTGACATAAAAAACCTATGTACTCGCCAGCTTTATTTGCTGACTGTTTTTCACATATGTTTCAGGATCTTTTGTTTGATGATATGAATGCTTGCTTCATATAGGATGGATGTGGGCCTTAGTGACTTTAAAACTTGAAAGACAATTGTCCATACTTGATTGGTTTGCAACAAAACAATGAGTCTATTAATGAATTAATACAAAACTTTAAATACCATGTGTTGTGAAACAATTCCTGTAACGTGACTCCCCGATGTTTCCATCGCGATTTTTTGTATTACGCGATCGTGGTGTTATAGAGATTGGTATCAGAGCCATGATTGTAGGGAATTAGGTTATTAGTAATATACTTGACCTAGTCTATAACCTTTCTAGGACCCTAACGCAAGTTTTCTTGCGTTTAGATTCTTAATACACCATCACGTATCCTTAGGTGATTACCAAAAACAAAACATAATTCATTCTCTAGAGTCAAAAATTTTCCAAAACTTCACAAGAAATCATCTATCGTTAGATAATTTGTTTTGGGGCTTTATGCCTTCAAAGTTTTCGAAATCCCGTCAAAGTTTGGGCTTTAATAATGTGAACATGTGCAATCCGGAAGGGTGGATGCCTGTACCCTGAGTTTTTTTGTCTAAGGCTAGAGTGTTTGTACAAATCCGCATCTTCGGACCAGTCACTCTTACCTGGGAACTCTTGGGGTGAGTGTCCACTTATAGGCTAAAGCACGTCTTCGCGATACATTATAAAGACCCATTTACTTTGATTAGTCACTGTGTTGTTTGTTTGTTTTAGGTAACGAACAAATGATCACAATCTTTATGCTTCGTCGATATTTTTAACGATCAGTTTCGATTATCCAATATCATCTCACTTGGTTCCACTCATATTTCTATGGTCTTTTAGAATGCCTCCTCGACGTAGTGCAATTCAAGACGCCGATATGGCGGCAATGATCGCTCAACAAATTGCCGTCGTGCTCCCAAACCTAGTAACCCAGTTAAACTAAGCAAACAACAACAACAACAACAACAATAACAACAATGCACCCGCTCCGTGCAACTATAAACAGTTCAACTCGGCTAAGCCACTTACGTTTACTGGGTCTGAAGGAGCTACTGGGCTCCTACAGTGGTTTGAGAGTCTCGAAAGCACATTTCGTCATGTTCAATGCCCGAACGGGCGAAAGATTGAGTTTGCATCGAGTGTATTCCAGAAAAGAGCACTCACATGGTGGAACGGTTTGATGAGGTATAGGGGTGCCGATGTAGCAATGGCATAAACGTGGGAAGAGCTTCGAGCTCTTATGATGAAGAAGTTCTGCCCACGACATAAGCAAAGGGCACTTCAGACGAGTTCCATGATCTGAAACAGGATAGTGGAGAACATCGTGCCTACACCAACCGGTATGAGGAGTTGAGCTTGTTGTGTCCTACCATGGTTACGCCTTTGGATAAGGCGACTGAGAAATATATCGATGGCCTTCCTGACCCAGTTCAGGATATTATTACTAGTAACAACCCTACCACTATCAGACAGGCTATCGAATTAGCTGCTACCCTAACTGAATCCCAAGTCAGAAAGGGGAAACTGTTTTGCAAAGGCGACAAGAAACACGCGGCTAAGACTACTCAAGAGGAAACCAAGGAAAACAAAGCCAAGGAATCGAAGAAGTGTAAGGCTTCACAGAACTTTGTGGTTGTTGCTCAGCCCAACCAAAACACTCACAACCAACCAGCTCAACCTCCTACGAGGAAACCTTATGCCGGTACAACACTGTTGTGTAACAGGTGCAATGCTCACCACCAAGCTCACTTACAATGTCGTCAATGAACTTCTTGTGGGCGACTTGGTCATTTAGCAAATGCTTGTCGATCTGCCCCGAACCAAGGTGTTAAACCTCAAGCAAATCCTGCTCAAGCTCGTTTTCCACCAGGTTCTTGCTACAACTGTGGCGAGATGGGTCATTTCAGAAACAATTGCCCAAAGCTCGTTAATGCAAATCCAGCCCGTGGATGAGCATTTAACATAAATGCCAATGAGGCACACACTAAAGACAATGCAACTTTGAACATTTAAACTTTTACATTTTCCTTTTGTTATCCAAGTATCTCGAAACATTTCAGTTGGTTTATAAATAAACTTGTTATTTCAATTTTATTTACAAAACTAATGCGATTACGTGTATGTGTGGCATACCCCTTGTAACACCCCGTCCCGGAATGGGCCGGCGTGTCACTATAACAGTAGTCAGATCAAAAACATAATTCCATTTATACTTAAATGTATTACAAGGCTTTACAGCTTAATGAAGGATATCTAATCCATTACAATTATTTCTACCGTCTTTTCCAAACACTCGAGCACTCTTCCATATTCCGTCCCAGATTGTCTTGATAACCTGACGTAAAGAAGAAAACACACAAAAACGTACGTCTGAGCAAAATTTTGGAAAGTTTTGCCCAGTGTGCGGATAGAGGAAAACAAAAACTTATTTTGAACATAATTTCATAATCATATCTTACGGATGTACCCATGAGCCAAACTTAAAACGTGACAATACACAGGTAGCTACTCCTGCATACTTATCACATGAAATGGCGAGTTGGCATACCCGTTATCCATCTCCTTATAACTTAAATTCTAGGATCGATCCATACGCCTCCTAATATATGTACCACACTTGTACTTAAGAGACGCCGTGAATTGATCTCTCCGTCACGGGTGGAGCACATGAGGTTGATGCCACAACAACATGCTCGTGGGACACTCCACGAGAAGCGATACTCAGGGTATCAGAGTACAAAGAGTCTTATTCACATAACTTATAAAACTTATTCTTATAACAAAACAGAACATATATCGGAACATGCGATAATGAGTACAATTTTAACAGAAAACTATCGCATGATAGGAAAACTTAATCAAATGATTAGAATCGGAATAGAACGGACTGTCAAAGGAATCTATAATCAAAGATGTGAGGAGTTTTATAATCAAGGAGTGGAACCAGTCACCAAGGTATGGATATCACTCCTATCTTGACAATTTCGTCCCCAAAATGTGGTTTATTAAACGAACAAGATAAAACCTTGACTCGTTAACAAGGAACCACTAGAGTATAAAAGGAAACTTGTATAAAATAAACCATTTTCTAAATAACTGATGTAAAACCAAACCTTTTTCAAAACGTTTGTAACTTCTAACACATATTTCCTAACTTAATCTTAATACGGAATTTATAACTTATTTCATAACTTAATCTTAATACGGAAGTTATAACTTATTTCATAACTAAATCTTAATACGGAACTTAAAATCAGAATTGATATACTTATATCAAAATGACATAACTTGACAGAAAGGATTCTATCCGTACTCAACGGACATAAATCGAAAGACAGGATTCTATACGTACCTAACTGACATACATCGACAGAAAGGATTCTATCTTTTCGGGTTCTTTAAAGGTCAGAGGGGTTTGCGTCAGGGAGATCCGATGTCTCCTTATTTGTTTACTTTGGTCATGGAGGTACTCACTTTGATTTTGCAGAATCGGGTGTCTCTATCAAATGAGTTCAGATTTCATTCTCGGTGTGAAAAGCAACGTATTATAAACATTTGTTTTGCTGATGATCTTTTTCTTTTTGCTCGTGGAGATTATAGTTCTGCTAAAGTTATATTGGAGGCGTTGAATACGTTTAAAGACATGTCCGGGCTCGTTCCAAGTATGAGTAAAAGTACTGTTTTTTTTGGCAATGTGTCTAATGCCGTTAAGGATCAAATCATTAGCATTATGCCTTTTGAAGTTGGTGTTTTGCCTGTTCGATACCTGGGAGTTCCTCTCATCTCGTCTAGACTATTGTACAAAGATTGTAATAGGCTTGTGGAGAACATGGAAAATAGAATAACGAATTGGAAGAATAGGTGCTTATCATTTGCTGGTCGGCTTCAACTCATCCGTTCGGTTTTGTCATCTATGCATATTTATTGGGCATCCGTTTTTATCTTGCCGAGACGCATCATTCAAGATCTTGAAGGAAAAATGAGAAGGTTTTTGTGGGCTCAAGGCAATGATATTAAGGGGAAAGCGAAAGTTAAATGGGATCATGTTTGTATGCCTAAAAGTGAAGGAGGTTTGGGCATTAGGAGAATTGCTGATATGAACAATGCTCTCATGGTCACGCATATTTGGAGTCTTATAACGCTTAGAGAGTCGATATGGGTGAAATGGATGCATTCTTATCGTATTAGGGGGAGAAGTCTTTGGGATGTTCCGATTAGAGGTGAAATGACATGGACGTGGAGAAAATTATTAGCATTAAGGCCTTTGGTTCAGCAACATATTTGGACTAAGATAGGTAATGGTTCGAAAACTCTTGTCTGGTTTGATAGGTGGGATGATATTTGTCCGCTCAATTCGTTTATCACGCCTAGAATGGTAGCAAATGCGGGTTTCTCTCATCAGTCGACGGTCGAGCAAGTGTATGTCAATGGGGAATGGAAATGGCCAGCTTCATGGTATTCTAGATTTCCGGTGCTCCAGCTTTTGAACAATATTGTGCTCAATCCGGAGTGTGAAGACAGGATTGTTTGGAGGTCACGTTCGGGTAAAGTGGGAAATTATATTACGTCTGAAGTGTGGGATGATATTCGCCAAGTCCAACCGGATATTCCTTGGGCGAATGTAGTTTGGTTTCCTCAGTCTATTCCTCGCCATTCTTTCTTTATGTGGCTTCTTATTCAAAAGAGATTGAAAACGCAGGATGTGATGAGTAAATGGTATTCCTCGGGCAATGCAAATTTTAACTTACTATGTTGTTCGTTGTGTACTTGTGGGCCAGATTCACATGAGCATTTGTTTTTCGAGTGCTCTTATGCGACTCAGGTGTGGAATGGCATTAAACATAGAGCTGGTATGGAGATGGTTGCTAATAGCTGGGTCCAGATTCTCGATCATTTGGTGTTACATGCAACATCTTTGAGTGCTACTAGAGTGATTGGGAAACTAGTTGTAGGAGCAGCGGCTTATTTCGTGTGGCAGGAAAGGAATCATAGACTATTCTCGAGCAGGAAAAGGGAAGCTGATCGGCTTATAGATATTATTTTGTCCACGGTTCGGTTGAAACTTCATACCATGAGATTCAAGAGGACGACCCAGATCCATGGGATTTTGCAGGAATGGAGTTTACCTCGTGGCTTGGTTCTAGTGGATGATGATTGCGGCTAATGCTAGGGTTGATAGTGTCTAGCGTTGTTTTGTTGACTTGTTTAGCCTGATGTGCTTGTTTTTTTAGTTTACTCTAGTGTGGAATGCCATGCTAGAGAACTGAGAATCGTTTATGATCCTCACTTGGTTGTTTTTTGGTCTGATTTATAAAATTTACCGGGGTAACCCTTTACCCAAAAAAAAAAATGATATAAATCGAAAGAAAGTAATCTATCCGTATGGAACTTATAACTTATTTCATAACTTAATCTTAATACGGAATTTGAAATCAGAAATACTATACCTATATCCAAACGACATAAATCCAAAAGAAGGGAGTCTATCCGTACGGAATTCATAACTTAATCCTAATACGGAACTTAAAATCAAGAAAACGACATAAATCAAAAGAAATGATTCTTATAAAAACGACATAAATCGAACGAAAGAAATCTACTCGTACGGAATTTATAACTTATTTCATAACTTAATCTTAATATGGAATCTATAACTTATTTCATAACTTAATCTTAATATGGAAACTTAAATTCAGGAACGACATCAATCAAAAGAAAAGGATTCTATCCGTACCCAACGGACATAAATCGACAGAAAGGGTTCTTATAAAAACGACATAAATCGAAAGGAAGGAACCTATCCGTACAATATATCAGAATTGACAGAAATCGAAAGAAAGGAATCTACCCGTATCCAACTGACATAAATCAAAAGAAATGAACCTATCCGTACTGAACTTATAACTTATACCTTAAATCTTAATACGGAATTTAAAATCAGGATTGACATAAATCGAAAGGAAGGAACCTATCCGTACCTTAAAATTTTCCAAGTGATGCTACCTTGTTTTCAATTGTAGAATTATACGGGCAGAGCTTAGCCTACTGATTATCCTCTTAACCTAATTTGCACACAAACTAGGTAATTAACTTAATACAGCATTTACGATAACTCACGAGATCAATTTCTCACAACGAACGACAAAGTGCGATACTTTATCCATCGAATTAACGATGATCCGTCAAATTAATGACGAACGACAAAGTACAATACTTTATCCATCGAATTGACGATGATCCGTCAAATTAATGACGAACGACAAAGTATAACCCTAATGTGGGCAGCACTTAAACATCCATTGGATATATTGATCGATCGGACAATGAATCGTATCAGCGATTGAGTTATTACCCTGTTTTGCAGCACCCCGCTACTCTTAATTAGTGTTTTGTGTGTGTTTGGAGAGTAATCGGACGAAATCTCAGCGTGTATTTTGAGTTTCTTCGTCGATTTTGTGCCCAGATTCAAGTGCTAGGCCTGCTATTTATACACGAAATTTGACAAGCTTACGGACCGTAAGACTCCTAAGGTTACGGTCCGTAAGGCTTCTTACGGTCCGTAAAGCTGTCAATGTTACGGTCCGTAAGGGACACCAAATCACTATAGGCTTGCCACGCTTGGGACTAGACTAGCTGAGTCGACGGAATCATTAAATTCAACTTCCTCCGCAAGTTTATTAAGATAATTATCAAGTGGGTAATACCCCCCTGAGTTTTAGGGGCCCTAATCCTGATTCTGAAAATTCTGAAAATTCTAGGGTTTGTACAGAATTACTTGGGTATCTTAATTAGGGTTTCCTATTGGACTATAAATCATAAGGGTTGTTACTTTTTATGTTTTAAAATTTTCGGGTGTTACACCCCTACAATACCGACACCAAGGATATGATTCCTTGCAAAGCAACTACTCTTATAGTTTCTTCCATTTCGTGATCGCTCGCGATCTCCACAAAAATCCTAAGTACTCGTTTCTTCTAAGAAACAAAGTACAAGGTACAAGTTATAACTCTTAACAGATACTCGAAGTACCACTTTAAATCCTCTCTTGGATACCTACGGGTACTTTTCATAAGTCCTTAATTGGTCTTATGCAATATGACAAGGTGCAAGTCGATGTGACCAAACCAAATCCTTATAAGATCTTCCTATCTTCATAGTTAGATTCGTGAGGATGTTTAAAGTACTGATTGAAGTCCTTGATTAGATTCTTTGTGTACTTTAATACGTATGTACAAGTTGATTACCAAGTTGATGATTATGTGTTTATGTGATTAGTGGTGATTTAGATAACGAAATGAGTGTAATACCATAAGAACATGGTGGATACGCCCAATAGTACTTCCTATATATAAGTGTTCTTATTGTATTACCCTTGTAGCGTTATCCGAATCACTTCAGGATTTTTGTGTTTAGAGGATTCAAATACTCAATATACAAATCCTTGTAGAATCTTCCATATTTTCATATGTTAGACTCTTAGAAGGATATCCAAAAGTACTATCTTAAATCCTTAATGGGCTTTTCTATGCAAATAGTTAAGACCCTTGGATTCCAAAGTACTATTCCATAGATAAAGAGACCCTTTGGTGGTCTAGTTAAAGAGATTATTCTTCAATCTAGTTAAAGAGATCATGTGTTGATCTAGTTAAAGAGACCCTTTGGTGGTCTAGTTAACGAGATTGTTCGTCAATCTAGTTAAAGAGATCATGTGTTGATCTAGTTAAAGAGACCCTTTGGTGGTCTAGTTAAAGAGATTGTTCGTCAATCTACTTAAAGAGATCATGTGTTGATCTAGTTAAAAAGACCCTTTGGTGGTCTAGTTAAAGAGATTGTTCGTCAGTCTAGTTAAAGAGATCATGTCTTGATCTAGTTAAAGAGACCCTTTGGTGGTCTAGTTAAAGAGATTGTTCGTCAATCTAGTTAAAGAGATCATGTGTTGATCTAGTTACAGAGACCCTTTGGTGGTCTAGTTAAAGAGATTGTTCGTCAATCTAGTTAAAGAGATCATGTGTTAATCTAGTTAAAGAGACCCTTTGGTGGTCTAGTTAAAGAGATCGTTCGTCGATCTAGTTAAAGAGATCATGTGTTGATCTAGTTAAAGAGACCCTTTGGTGGTCTAGTTAAAGAGGTCGTTCGTCGATCTAGTTAAAGAGATCATGTGTTGATCTAGTTAAAGAGATCGTTCGTCAATCTAGTTAAAGAGATCATGTGGTGATCTAGTTGAAGAGACTCTTTGGTGGTCTATTTAAAGAGATCATTCGTTGATCTAGTTAAAGAGACCCTATGGTGGTCTAGTCAAGTCATCACATGTCATTCGTTTGATTTTCCCCTTCACATCATAAAATGAACTGTGCGGACTATGCAAGAAATTAAGTAATTATGGATGCATACAGAATTATAAAATTCAGTGCGTAGAAACCACAACAAGTTTTGTCATGTGTAAGAACCTATAGTGATAAGAATAACGAAACGGGAACAATGTAATAAGGGCATGGTGGATACGCCGCTGGTACTTCCTATATATAAGTGTTCCTTATTACATTGCAAGCACGGTGTTATTTAAGTTAGCAAAAGTTCTGGACCTTGACCAATGTTGTTTTATCTTACACTCTCTGATTCCAACTTCGAGCACACACACAAGTTTCCTATAATAGTCTTCATAGGAAACATTCTTTCATCCGTTCGAAACTCCAAAGTTCACACCCTCTTCGAATTCTACTACAATAGACAAGTACAATTAACAAAGTTCGCTGGGAATCCAAATGTGGCCCAGAGTTTTACTCAGGGAACAGAGGATCATTTGAAAGCAATACACTCACATCTGTTTTCACAAGTTTCCTCTAAATTAAATTTTGGGATGAAATTTCCTAAAGTAGGGGAGACTGTGACATTTGTGCCTTTACAACCATCATACAATTCTGAACAATTTCGAATCCAATGAAATCTTGAGTTTCATTTCCTGAATTGTATAATTACATGTGACATTCACACATTTCGATTCATGTAAAATTTCAAGCCCTCAAAGCTTTCCTGGAAGTTATACGTAAACTATTACGCAAACGTAATTTGTTTAAGACGACGTACACTCCAGAACAATGACATAAGCTAAACATACCCTAAATACCCTTTACATAACTTAGAAATAAGTTTTGAAGGGTTCAGTATGGCGAAAACATGTTTATTCGAGCTCAGGGACTATTTGCGACAAACTGCGAAAGTCTGCCGATTCTCGTATTTCTTAATACGAAACATGTACGCACATCCAAAAATTTTTGTAATCATTAAAATCTCATATTTTAATGATAAGAATGCAAAAATATCATTCGCTGCGTAATTTAGGTCGTTTACGCGTTCGTTAAAACGTTCGTCGTAATTAAGCGAAAAACGCGACCGTACAACTGAATGAACCGACATCCACGACATTTCTGTGCATAATTCAAGCCCCATATGCTTTAACGTCCTTATAAAGCCTAAAATTTGGGTTAACGGGGGTTAAAAGCGTCAAAAACTCATCAAAATATGTGCAGGGGCCTGTTCTGCCAAAACTTGAAACCTGTTGAGAACTAGGTGGCGGGGCGTGATAGAACAGACCCATTTGGGTCATGGGGTACGAGAGAGAGTGCTGGGCAGAAAGTTGTTTTCAGCAACTACACATGGTTTGCAAACATAGTTTTTGATTCTTGGAGCCCAAGATGTGTGTTCGCCATGCCTAAAACCTGATCTTGTTAATCCTTGCAAAACACTCAAGACACTTGGCATGATCACAAAGCTCCTAAACTAGTATAAATAGCAAGTCCCTTATCCACAATCTTTGCTCATTCATTCTCTTTATCTCTCCCACATTCTTGGAGCTTGCTTCCATTCTTTAGAGGCCTCCAACTTGAGAACTTATGTGTTCCCAAACACACGTAAGTTCTCATCCTAGTCTATTTCAATTATTTTAGCTATTTTAAGCTAAAAGTCAAACAGTTTGACTTATTTTTTGACTTTCGGTTTGACCATAATTGGTCAAGTCAAAGTTCAATCAAACTTTGCAACGTGATTGTAATCACGAAGGTTATAATCCCTTGCGATTATACCTAGTGATTACCGCGTTTACTACTCGAAGTGATGAGTCAAAGTTTCGGTCAAAAATACACATTTTGTGCATTTTACAACGGAACTATTTTCGGGTATCAAAACACTAAGTTTTGATACCAAATCAGTTTTGCAACTTAGTTAGACATGTTTTGACATGTCTAACTCGTCACTTCTAGTTTAGTGCTTATTTAGGGTCATTAGTCGAGCGGTTTTACCACCGCTTTGACTTTCAAATCTGACCCGTTTGGTCGATCTTAGGATCCGACCAAACACATATTTGTGAACAAAGTTGTATAGGGAATAACCTCCTGAGGTTATACCATATGGTCACGTCGTTTGGTTAGTTATATGATAAGTCGTTCCTATATGCCTAAAAATGACCAAAATGCCCTTTTTGCACATAAACTCATTTTAAGCATATGTAACCAACTTTTTGACATATAAACTGATGTAATAACATTTTCAAATATGTTTGGGCATTTAAGACTTATCATAGGACATGTTTAACCATCCGAACACGCATTAGCGTAAACTACCTTAACGAGTCATAACGGGTCAAAGCACTTAGGATTCATTCCAAATCAGAATGTTGAGTTTGTTAAACCATTTAATATGAGTTCCTGTCACACCCCTTTGTGCGGCGGAAGCACGAGGTGTGATCATGAAAGGTTCTCATTGCATACGAAGAGTAAACATGCTACATGCTCGTAAAATAACATCAAATTCCATGATTTGAAAATGTACGATTAGCGTTTACATCGCCAGACAGCATAAAACATTGTCTTAAAAGTTTACAACTTTATTTAAAGTTAAACACAAGCGACATCCACGAGCATAAGCAAGACCACGCGCACATCCATCCTAGTTACCTGAAATACATGTGAGTTTTTGGAAAAACGTCAACATAAAGTTGGTGTGAATTCATGCAGTTTTGTATTTCATGTTTGTATACTTTGTATGAAAACATAGTTTGTGAGTAAATCAAGTTTTCATATGTAAATTCAGTTTCATGTGTACACCACGTACATCTGTATAATTCAATTTCTTCTTGAGTACCCCACGTACTTCAAGTTATTTATCAATCTTCTTGAGTACCCCACGTACTTCAAGTTATATATCAATTCTCTTGAGTACCCCACGTACTTCAAGTTATTTATCAATCCTCTTGAGTACCCCACGTACTTCAAGTTATTTATCAATTCTTGTATGGTATGAATTTTATGTAAATACAGTATTTCTGTAATTATCAGATTGTTAATGGGTTGCAAAGCCATTAACATGTGACACGTCATAGGAAGCTACCAAACCTAAGGCATTTAATTGGTATATTCTGAGACACAAAAAACACCCCTCGATTCTCGCCCCGATCGAGTGTGAGGCTGCCAGGCACCTGTTAGATCTAACCTTTTGTTCTGCGGTCTGAATGTATACGTTGATTAATGGTGCTTCTGAACCCTATTCGTGACACTATTTCTCATAACGCCTCCTACTTGGTTCTCGTTCTCACCAAGCGCGTTTCTTGTTATCATTTCTCATAGCGCCTTATACTTGGTTCTCGTCTCACCAAATGCGCTTCTCATATTCATATATTTCGTCACACTTGGTTCTCGTTCTCACCAAGTGTACTTCTTGTATTTATATCATACCATTTATAAATATTGTACTTTTGTACATGTATTTCACCCCCGAAGTTATAAAAACTGAAAACAGTTAAAGAGAAAAGGGGGAGCATGAACTCACAACTTTGCGTTCCTAGCGTCGTAAACTCCACCGGGTTTGCTTAATTAACGTCGTAACCTATACGCGTTTTCTTAACGTTAGTCACTAGACTTGTGTCGCACAAGTACAGTCACTCTCTTTTGTGTATATTCTTGTGTTAAAAATATTCTATATTTTTAACTACGCATCTTACTTATATTATTTTCTCCAAAAATAAATATAAGTCTTTTATGTTTTGCACTTTGCACCCGAATCATGTATCTTGTGTTTTGTATGTGTATTTCTATATTTCTACTCCTCATGAGTATTTAGTGTATTTTTAAGTCTTAATACACTAGCACGTATAACACATACTATATACACTTAGCACAGAATTTGGTGATAAAATAATATATATTTTTCTCTCCAAAAATATATATACATAATATCCATTTTTATCCTTCAAGAAATCACCATTTCTTATCACCAAAAATTAGGGAAACCTTGGTAATACTTTTAAACACATTTTTAGGGAATAAGTTTATCAAAAACTTATATTTTTTTCTAAGTGTCAAAATTTATAAAAATTTTGACAGAGTTTCCCCTAAAAATGGAGGTTTCCCACGTTTTCAAAACGTGTGTTTATTTTCTTTTAAATCATCATCAATCATCAACAATCAGCAACAACAATTATCAACAATAATCGTCAACAATAATCACTAATTTCATGAACTTGCATATTTACGAAAATGTGTAGTAACTTACTAGCACATTTAGTAAGTCTTGTTATCCTTTAAAAATAATTTTAGTTTCTTAAAAACTTTATTTTTAAAGAATATGAAGTCCCACACTTCTAGTCGAGATTCGCAAAAATATTTCTTTGTTAAATTTTTCTTGTGATACAAGTGTCCACACACTTGTTTATTCACTAAAAATGCTTTTAGTTCGGATAAGATCCGGGTTTTAACAACACTAATATTTTTGCTTGGTTTTTCCGAAAAACCACTTGTAGATCTTTAGATCTACTAGTTTAGAACTCCATTTTATAAGAAAATCGTTTTTACACAAGTTCATGTTTAGTGTGTGGTAGAGTTTCATCATTTAACCCTTTTTACACTTGAACATACTCTATGTCATGTTTCATGAACATGACCAATCCGGGTTAGATGATGATCCGAGCTACCACAACATAGATCGGCACTAAATAGTTACACAAAACAAGTCTTACAAGTTTCACACAACATCATAGCTTTTAACCACCATTTTTATTATTTTTAGTAGACTTTTAGATTTGGTCTCTAGTGTTCATAATTTTTATCCAACAAATCTCTTATTAACCACTTTAGACAAGATTAATAGGATGTTTTAGAACACTTACTACTAGCTCGAGGCTAGGGAAGAAACTAGGCGAAAAATAGGCGGTTAATAGCGTTGTGGTGAGGTCCTTGGCAATCCGTAAGCACCGGGTCTCCTTGCACAAGCTCTAACACCTTTGCAAGTGTGTAAAATGGCAAGATACAAACTTGAAGGTGGGTGTGTGGGTGTATGTGTGCTCGGCCGAAGGTAGCATGAGGGAAAGAGAGTGCCAATATTTGTTTAGTGTTTATGAGAATTGAAGTGGTGATCTTATGTCTACTTTTATAAACCATCCAACCATGTTAACCATGGGATATAGTGTAGGGTAGATATGAGACATGGCAATTAAAATAATCAACCTTGTGGATTGTGTGTTTCCTAGGAGGAAAACCGATCGGTTAAGAGATGGGGTATTTAGTTGGATTCCAACTAAAGAGTTAGTGCTAGATAGTTTATTTAAGTGATTAAATTAATTATTAGAGTGTTGTAATTTACAACGGGTGTTAGGGTATTCGGGGACCCTAACTAGCTTAGAAAAATAAAAACAATGCTTCCAGCATTATTTTGGTGTTCCGGGTAATGTCCGGTTGTTCGGTTACATACCGATTCGTTAAAGTGCTAAATTACACTTTTTAGTGTCGTTTAAGTATCTTTCTTGTACTCTTTCAATTCCCAACACTTAGGGAAATATTTTGGATACTAAAACGTAATTTCTGCATGATATATACATGCTTAAATGCTGATTATTGCTGAATTTTTATAAATTCTGCACTTAAAGTGCGTTTCGGGTGCTTTTTAGTGCTTATTTTTTTGCTTTCGCAATGTATATAAATTAAACCCTTGTATGTACTCTTGGGTTTTAATGTACTTTTGTCGTCGGACCTACACCTAGGCCTCTATTTTATTGTCTGACTGCTTTCTGCAGTTCAGTCGACACAGTGTGTCTTACAGGTGAGTTTACTATTATTCTGACGCAACGCTCTCGTTTATGCATAAAGCAATATTTTGTAGTATACAACATGCATGAATTCACTTGTTTAATCATGTGTTCAGACATTGCTGACAATTAAACTCATAATTGCAGTCATTAAGCAACAATTATAGTGTACGGAAATTACCGGTTTGTGCCAGTTGTCACAGTCTCCCCCCGTTAAAAGAATTTCGTCCCGAAATTCAGACTGAACTAACTCTCGCTGGAGTCTTTTTGAATAGGTGGGGATACTTTTTCTTGAACTGGTCTTCACGTTCCCATGTGTACTCGGGTCCGTGCTTAGAGCTCCAACGTACTTTAACAAGTTTCACACTGCTCCTCCTGGTCTTGTTGACTTTCCAGTCAGTAACCTCAACGGGTTTTTCTGTAAATCGGAGGGCTTCATCAATATGCACTTCATCCAACGGGATGGTCACGTTTTCTTGCGTTGGACTCTTCTTCAGGTTGGATACATGAAACGTATCATGTACTCCATTAAGTTCTGCCGGTAACTCCAACTTGTATGCCACGGTACCAATTCTTCTCAATATTCTGAATGGTCCGATGTATCGTGGATTCAACTTTCCACGCTTTCCAAATCTGACTACGCCCTTCCATGGTGAGACTTTTAACAACACTTTGTCTCCCACCTTGAAATCTACCGATTTTCTATTTGGATCCGCGTAGCTCTTTTGTCGCTCTCGAGCCGCCTTAATGCGCTCTCGGATCTGCGCAATCTTGTCGGTTGTCTCTTGTACAAGTTCAGGACCAACCATACGTTTATCTCCGGCATCTGCCCAACATAAGGGCGATCGGCATTTGCGGCCATACAGAGCTTCGAACGGCGCGGCTTTTATGCTCGTATGATAACTGTTATTGTAGGAAAACTCAACTAGAGGTAGATGAGTATCCCAGCTGCCGCCTAGGTCCATGACACATGCGCGAAGCATATCTTCCAACGTTTGTATAGTCCGTTCGCTCTGGCCGTCTGTTTGCGGGTGGAATGCCGTGCTCAGATCTAACTGAGATCCAAAGGCTTCCTGAAATGATTGCCAGATTCTTGAGACAAAGCGTCCATCTCTGTCTGAAATGATTGAGATTGGCACTCCATGACGTGCCACAATCTCTCTTAAGTATATCTCTGCCAGCTTTCCAGTGCTATCCTTCTCTCGGATTGGTAGGAAATGCGCAGACTTCGTTAATCGATCAACGATTACCCATATCATATCGTGCCCTCTCGGGGTCCTGGGTAATTTCGTTATGAAGTCCATCGAGATTTGTTCCCACTTCCATACGGGAATTTCTGGTTGTTGCAATAGGCCGGACGGTTTCTGATATTCGGCCTTAACCTTCGCACAGGTTAGGCATTTTCCAACATAGACAGCAACGTCGCTTTTGAGTCTCGGCCACCAATAGTACTCTTTCAAGTCTTGGTACATCTTGTCCGATCCTGGATGGATCGAATATCTCGATTTGTGGGCTTCATTAAGGATGACTTCTCGTATGCCACCATAGAGTGGAACCCAAATACGTTTCTTGAAGTATAAGGCTCCCTCTTCGTTTGGCACCATGTAATTCAATGCACCCCGGAGGTATTCAGCTTTACGGTTCTCTTCTTTAAGAGCTTCTTGTTGTGCATCCCGAATGCGTGCAGTGAGGTTCGTTCGAATCGTCATTTCCAATGCTCGAACCCTTAGGGTCTTAACCCTTTCCTTTCGGCTCAACGCGTCCGCTACAACGTTTGCCTTTCCAGGATGGTACTTAATCTCATAGTCATAATCATTCAGCAGCTCGACCCAACGTCGCTGGCGCATATTCAATTCCTTCTGATCAAATATGTGTTGTAAGCTTTTGTGATCTGTGAAGATTGTACATCGAGTACCATATAGATAATGTCGCCAAATCTTCAAGGCGAATACCACTGCGCCCAACTCTAGGTCGTGAGTGGTATAATTTCTTTCATGAACCTTCAGTTGTCTTGAAGCGTAAGCGATGACCTTTTGGCGTTGCATGAGCACGCAACCCAAGCCTTGTCGTGAGGCGTCGCAGTATACCACGAAGTCTTTAGTGCCTTCGGGTAACGATAGTATCGGTGCATCGCAGAGCTTGTTCTTAAGTAGCTGAAAGGCTTCTTCTTGTTTGTAACCCCAGTCGTATTTCTTGTCCTTCTGTGTCAGGGTCGTTAGCGATTGAGCTATCTTCGAGAAATTCTCAATGAATCGCCGATAATAGCCCGCTAAGCCCAAAAATTGTCGAACTTCAGTTGGGGTCTTGGGAGCTTCCCAATTCTTTATTGCTTCTATCTTGGACGGGTCTACATGAATGCCTTTCTCATTCACCACGTGACCAAGAAATTGTACTTCGCGAATCCAGAATTCGCATTTCGAGAACTTTGCATAAAGTTTCTCTTTCTTCAGTAGCTCCAAGATGGTTCTGAGATGTTGCTCGTGCTCTTCTTTCGTTCGCGAGTAAATCAGGATATCATCAATAAATACAATCACGAATTTATCGAGATATGGTTTGCACACGCGGTTCATTAGATCCATAAAGACCGCTGGCGCGTTCGTCAATCCAAACGGCATCACAAGAAATTCGTAGTGCCCATATCGCGTTCTGAATGCAGTCTTTGGCACGCTTTCATCTTGGATTCTCAGCTGATGGTATCCAGATCGAAGGTCGATCTTGGAATAGTAGCTTGATCCTTGCAATTGATCAAATAAATCATCAATCCTTGGTAGCGGATACCGATTCTTGATTGTGAGCTTGTTCAGTTCCCTGTAATCGATACACATCCGCAGTGTTCCATCCTTCTTCTTCACGAACAACACTGGAGCTCCCCAGGGTGAGAAGCTTGGCCTTATGAATCCTTTATCCAACAACTCCTGGAGTTGTGTAGATAATTCTTGCATTTCGGATGGTGCAAGTCGATAGGGTGCCTTGGCTACAGGAGCAGCTCCTGGAACCAAGTCTATACGGAACTCGACTTGTCGTTGCGGAGGTAGTCCTGGCAGATCTTCCGGGAACACATCAGGAAATTCCTTCACCACAGGAATGTCTTCGAGTTTCGGCTCCACAGCCTTCTTGTCTATAACGTGTGCTAGGAAAGCGACACATCCTTTCCTCAAGCACTTCTGTGCCTTCATACAACTGATGATTCGAAGAGGCGCGTCTCGTTTTTCTCCATGCACGATGAGAGTTTCACCATTCGCTAAAGGGATGCGAATGATTTTCTCATGACAAATAACTTCAGCTCTGTTCTTGGACAACCAGTCCATTCCGACTACTACATCGAAGCTACCCAATTGAATAGGTAAGAGATCGATGCTAAAATTCCGTTCGCCAAGTTCTAGTGTGCAGCCTCTAACAACTTCGCCCGACTCAACAAGTTTACCATTGGCTAGTTCTATGGAATAAGGAATTTCTAATCTACTAGATTCTATTCCGAGTATGCGTTTAAATTCCACAGACATGAAGCTATAATCGGCGCCAGTGTCGAATAATATGGATGCAAAGTGATTGTTAATGAGAAACGTACCGGTGACCACGTTAGGGTCCTCGCGTGCGTCTCTTGCTCCAATCACAAATGCTCGAGCCGGAGCGTTGTTTCTCTCTGGGCAGTTCTTTATGAAATGATCATTGCTTCCACACTTGAAGCAACCTTGGTTCTGCCCTTTCCCATTACCATTCTTGCTACCAGCACCGTTTCCATTTCGATTCTTTCCTTTTCCCCAACAGTCTTCTGTTTGATGACCCAATTTACCACATTTGTCGCATCTTGAAATGCGACAAGCTCCTTCATGATGAAACTTACATTTTTGGCATCTAGGCATGGAGCCTTGGTATGCTTTGGTTGCATGGGTTTTCATCTCCTGAGGCGGATTAGTGTCGCGCTTCTTGTTGAAACCCTTGTTGTTGCGAGTAGCTTGGTTCAAACTTGTATGCTTTCTCTTTTTGTCACCGGACGACTCAGCATGTGTCTCGGTCTTTTCTGTTGGGTTTAGTGATAGCTTCTTCATACGAACACAATCTTCAGTCAGGCTGACAGCCAGAGTTACAGCCTCGGTGATTGTTTGTGGTTTGGCCGACGTCACCATGCCACGAAACTCTGAGGCCAGTCCCCAAATGTAACGTTCAACACGCTTGAATTCGGGAGTCACCATGTAGGGAAGTACTCTAGACAGGTCGTGGAACCTTCGAGTGTAACCATTTATGTCAGCACCTTCCATGGTCAGGTGCCAGAACTCCGTCTCCAGCCTTTGGAGTTCAGCACGAGAGCAGTACTTCTCTCTCATCCTTTCCTTCAGTTCCTCCCAAGTGAGGCCATAAGCGGCGTCATCACCCAAAGTTTGGGCTTGCAGGTTCCACCAGGTCAGAGCTTCATCGACGAATAACCCAGTAGCAAAAGTGACTTGTTGATCCGCGGTACACTTGCTCATGCGGAAAGTAGCTTCAGTCTTCTCCGTCCAGCGCACAAATGCTACTGCACCTCCTGTGCCGTCATAGTTTATCGGCTTGCAGTCGAGGAACTGCTTGAAAGTGCAGCCTGGAATTGATTCAACCAATTCACATGTGAGCAATCGAAGAAATAATGAAACATAGACCGTTCATAAATTTCCTCATGCTTAGTACAGTGCCTCAAGGTTACCTTGAGCTGCATTGCCTCCAGACGAATCTCCATTCCCATTACGCCTAGCGTTGCTTGGTCCTCCACTGTCTTGGGTTCGGTTCGCCTCGTACTGGGCGATAGCAGCGGAGATCCTTTCCTCTAGCAAAGCGTTCAGCTCTTCAGCAGTCCTTGGCAGTGGGGGAGGTGGAGGTTGATCATCATTGCGAGCATTCACAGTTTTCCTAGGTGCCATGTTCTGACAGAACATAACACAGCAGGGTTAGACATTGGTTTGATATCGTCACACTAGACAGTAGTATCATATATTCACAAGTATATATACCACATAAGTGACATCAAACAATTATTACTCTAGCAGAGTACTTATTAGGCTTGTACTGAGGGAATCTATACGTGACAAGACTTGCTGTGATTTCTGTGCACTGAATTCCATAATTACGTATGCATCCATAATTACGTAACTCCTTGCACAGTCCGCACAGTTCGTTTCATCCTCGTATTCCTCCCTTCAGATGGGCCATCGCTTTCAGGTAAGGTCACATATACTTGTGACACTCTACTTCTAGTACATGCAAATTATCACACATAATTGCAAGTGATTTCTAGTCAATGACAAGTGCTACTCAAGTGCACTCTAAGTCTTGTAGTGTCTTTTCTAGACTCATGTAGACAGTTTCAGGTAGTGGATGTCGCGGGACGTTTTATGCAATGAAAACTCTTTGAAAATTGTTTTCGTGAATGGATCCTAGAGATTGTAGACTAGACTCGAGAATGAATCCTGGTTCACTACAATCGCAGCTCTGATACCAATCTGTCACACCCCTTTGTGCGGCGGAAGCACGAGGTGTGATCATGAAAGGTTCTCATTGCATACGAAGAGTAAACATGCTACATGCTCGTAAAATAACATCAAATTCCATGATTTGAAAATGTACGATTAGCGTTTACATCGCCAGACAGCATAAAACATTGTCTTAAAAGTTTACAACTTTATTTAAAGTTAAACACAAGCGACATCCACGAGCATAAGCAAGACCACGCGCACATCCATCCTAGTTACCTGAAATACATGTGAGTTTTTGGAAAAACGTCAACATAAAGTTGGTGTGAATTCATGCAGTTTTGTATTTCATGTTTGTATACTTTGTATGAAAACATAGTTTGTGAGTAAATCAAGTTTTCATATGTAAATTCAGTTTCATGTGTACACCACGTACATCTGTATAATTCAATTTCTTCTTGAGTACCCCACGTACTTCAAGTTATTTATCAATCTTCTTGAGTACCCCACGTACTTCAAGTTATATATCAATTCTCTTGAGTACCCCACGTACTTCAAGTTATTTATCAATCCTCTTGAGTACCCCACGTACTTCAAGTTATTTATCAATTCTTGTATGGTATGAATTTTATGTAAATACAGTATTTCTGTAATTATCAGATTGTTAATGGGTTGCAAAGCCATTAACATGTGACACGTCATAGGAAGCTACCAAACCTAAGGCATTTAATTGGTATATTCTGAGACACAAAAAACACCCCTCGATTCTCGCCCCGATCGAGTGTGAGGCTGCCAGGCACCTGTTAGATCTAACCTTTTGTTCTGCGGTCTGAATGTATACGTTGATTAATGGTGCTTCTGAACCCTATTCGTGACACTATTTCTCATAACGCCTCCTACTTGGTTCTCGTTCTCACCAAGCGCGTTTCTTGTTATCATTTCTCATAGCGCCTTATACTTGGTTCTCGTCTCACCAAATGCGCTTCTCATATTCATATATTTCGTCACACTTGGTTCTCGTTCTCACCAAGTGTACTTCTTGTATTTATATCATACCATTTATAAATATTGTACTTTTGTACATGTATTTCACCCCCGAAGTTATAAAAACTGAAAACAGTTAAAGAGAAAAGGGGGAGCATGAACTCACAACTTTGCGTTCCTAGCGTCGTAAACTCCACCGGGTTTGCTTAATTAACGTCGTAACCTATACGCGTTTTCTTAACGTTAGTCACTAGACTTGTGTCGCACAAGTACAGTCACTCTCTTTTGTGTATATTCTTGTGTTAAAAATATTCTATATTTTTAACTACGCATCTTACTTATATTATTTTCTCCAAAAATAAATATAAGTCTTTTATGTTTTGCACTTTGCACCCGAATCATGTATCTTGTGTTTTGTATGTGTATTTCTATATTTCTACTCCTCATGAGTATTTAGTGTATTTTTAAGTCTTAATACACTAGCACGTATAACACATACTATATACACTTAGCACAGAATTTGGTGATAAAATAATATATATTTTTCTCTCCAAAAATATATATACATAATATCCATTTTTATCCTTCAAGAAATCACCATTTCTTATCACCAAAAATTAGGGAAACCTTGGTAATACTTTTAAACACATTTTTAGGGAATAAGTTTATCAAAAACTTATATTTTTTTCTAAGTGTCAAAATTTATAAAAATTTTGACAGAGTTTCCCCTAAAAATGGAGGTTTCCCACGTTTTCAAAACGTGTGTTTATTTTCTTTTAAATCATCATCAATCATCAACAATCAGCAACAACAATTATCAACAATAATCGTCAACAATAATCACTAATTTCATGAACTTGCATATTTACGAAAATGTGTAGTAACTTACTAGCACATTTAGTAAGTCTTGTTATCCTTTAAAAATAATTTTAGTTTCTTAAAAACTTTATTTTTAAAGAATATGAAGTCCCACACTTCTAGTCGAGATTCGCAAAAATATTTCTTTGTTAAATTTTTCTTGTGATACAAGTGTCCACACACTTGTTTATTCACTAAAAATGCTTTTAGTTCGGATAAGATCCGGGTTTTAACAACACTAATATTTTTGCTTGGTTTTTCCGAAAAACCACTTGTAGATCTTTAGATCTACTAGTTTAGAACTCCATTTTATAAGAAAATCGTTTTTACACAAGTTCATGTTTAGTGTGTGGTAGAGTTTCATCATTTAACCCTTTTTACACTTGAACATACTCTATGTCATGTTTCATGAACATGACCAATCCGGGTTAGATGATGATCCGAGCTACCACAACATAGATCGGCACTAAATAGTTACACAAAACAAGTCTTACAAGTTTCACACAACATCATAGCTTTTAACCACCATTTTTATTATTTTTAGTAGACTTTTAGATTTGGTCTCTAGTGTTCATAATTTTTATCCAACAAATCTCTTATTAACCACTTTAGACAAGATTAATAGGATGTTTTAGAACACTTACTACTAGCTCGAGGCTAGGGAAGAAACTAGGCGAAAAATAGGCGGTTAATAGCGTTGTGGTGAGGTCCTTGGCAATCCGTAAGCACCGGGTCTCCTTGCACAAGCTCTAACACCTTTGCAAGTGTGTAAAATGGCAAGATACAAACTTGAAGGTGGGTGTGTGGGTGTATGTGTGCTCGGCCGAAGGTAGCATGAGGGAAAGAGAGTGCCAATATTTGTTTAGTGTTTATGAGAATTGAAGTGGTGATCTTATGTCTACTTTTATAAACCATCCAACCATGTTAACCATGGGATATAGTGTAGGGTAGATATGAGACATGGCAATTAAAATAATCAACCTTGTGGATTGTGTGTTTCCTAGGAGGAAAACCGATCGGTTAAGAGATGGGGTATTTAGTTGGATTCCAACTAAAGAGTTAGTGCTAGATAGTTTATTTAAGTGATTAAATTAATTATTAGAGTGTTGTAATTTACAACGGGTGTTAGGGTATTCGAGGACCCTAACTAGCTTAGAAAAATAAAAACAATGCTTCCAGCATTATTTTGGTGTTCCGGGTAATGTCCGGTTGTTCGGTTACATACCGATTCGTTAAAGTGCTAAATTACACTTTTTAGTGTCGTTTAAGTATCTTTCTTGTACTCTTTCAATTCCCAACACTTAGGGAAATATTTTGGATACTAAAACGTAATTTCTGCATGATATATACATGCTTAAATGCTGATTATTGCTGAATTTTTATAAATTCTGCACTTAAAGTGCGTTTCGGGTGCTTTTTAGTGCTTATTTTTTTGCTTTCGCAATGTATATAAATTAAACCCTTGTATGTACTCTTGGGTTTTAATGTACTTTTGTCGTCGGACCTACACCTAGGCCTCTATTTTATTGTCTGACTGCTTTCTGCAGTTCAGTCGACACAGTGTGTCTTACCGGTGAGTTTACTATTATTCTGACGCAACGCTCTCGTTTATGCATAAAGCAATATTTTGTAGTATACAACATGCATGAATTCACTTGTTTAATCATGTGTTCAGACATTGCTGACAATTAAACTCATAATTGCAGTCATTAAGCAACAATTATAGTGTACGGAAATTACCGGTTTGTGCCAGTTGTCACAGTTCCAACACTCATTTGGTTTACAAGACCTCATTCTATCCAATTCCCCCGATTATGTACCGTTACTCTAACATAGTATCCGACACATTAGGACATGTTCGAAGCTTTGATATTTCACTTGATTCAAGGACTCTTTGCAATCCCAAGTGAGTACATAGCTCCCCTCATTTATACTTTCAATTGTCTTGGGGTGACTCATATGTGCCAAATTACTTTTCAAGTTTTCAAAAACAAATTCTATGGTTTATATAAAACATGAAAATTTCAATAATGTGAACGAACTTGTTGGTGCGTTATCCATAACACGAATGACATTTAATAGCTTTGGCTGAGCTGACCAGTAGTATGTTATGGTACCGTAGGACTGACAATCCTGTTACTAGGCTATTCACTGGATTTGGTGGGTAGTTTGGGAAACGACAGAAACTATTTCTGATTAACAAATCATTCGTTGATTTGTTAGTCTAGTTAAAGAGACCTTTCAGGGCCAATTAAAGATACCCCATGGGTGGTATAGTTGAGTCACACAGGTTTGAATGTATTCATTAATGAATGACCAAAAGTTTTCACAATTAAAACACGGACGATGTATTCATGACACGAATGATTGATTGATGACACGTACGATGGTTTATAACACGTACAATGGTTTATGACATGTAAGGTGGACGATTAGTTTATAACAAGGACAAATGGTTTTTGAACAATGTCACGCAATGATTTTCACTTAAAGATATAAACCATATATTGTTTTCTCTTGAATCGACTTATTACTCGGTTTTACAAAAACAAATGTTTTAGGTCAAGATTCATGGCTACAAGGTTTTGTTTACTTACACCAACTTGTAAAGTTGGTAAAACATATTGCAATATCAAACACTTTTTGATTTCAAGGTTCATACTCGTCGACTCTCGAAGTCGAACGAGGTATTGCAATATGAATTCAAAGCCATGAATTTGACATACAAAACCTATGTACTCGCCAGCTTTCTTTACTGACTGTTTTTCACATATGTTTCAGGATCTTTTGTTTGATGATATGAATGCTTGCTTCACACATGATGGACACGGGCCTTAGTGACTTTAAAACTTGAAAGACAATTGTTCGTACTTGATTGGTTTGCAACAAAACAATGAGTCTATTAATGAAATAATACAAAACTTTAAATACCATGTGTTGTGAAATATTTCCTGTAACGTGACTCCCCGATGTTTCCACTGTTTGTTGTATTACGCGATCAGGGTGTTACATATTGTATCGGTTCTAAGGCGTGTTAGTAAAATTAAGCGTTTGTAGAAAATTGCTTATTGGTGAAAAACTTGGATGGTATGATTTATGATTTCAAAAGGTTTGGTGGTAATGGGCTGACTAAGTAAAGTTTGTGCGTAATAAAGTATGGAAGATAGTTTTAAAGAGCAAAGAAGTATTTGACAGAACTGAACTGACGAGGATATTTGTTTAAGGGATTGCACGTTTAGGCCGAGTTATTGTAAATAAGGTTTGGAAAAAAATGTTTAAAGAATAATTGGGAATAATCAAGTTCTACATACAAACTAGTAGACATCATGATTTCAAGCACCTATTAACATTGACACAACATCAATTTGATCATATAATACAAAATCCAATTCAAGTCATGTACGAACACTTTCTCGATTCTCTAATTTGTTCAAGTATCTTACGCATACATACAAGTATGATGATCCTAAACACAAGTATATCATCAACTTCATCATATTATCAAAACCCACTTAACTAGGTGTGGTAAAGCATCCAAACACCAAATCATAGCAATATATTTAAAATTTTCACTTAGGGTTTGTTCCTAAGCAAGTATACATCTCTTATCTCACTCCAATTTCTAATATTCATACATGGATTGAAATCCATGAAATTTACCTCCTTTCATAACATCACCAAATTAAGATTTTTGACATACCTTATGATCCCCTAGTTTAGGTGATCATTAATATGCGTTCATGCATGAATTTGAGCTCCAAATTCTCCTTCAATTTGATGATTCATGATGAACAAGGGTTTTGCCCCTTGTTTCTCCAACCGTGATCGATCACACACACATTCTTAGTGTGTGTGTGTTTTGTGTTTTAATCTTATTGAACCTAAACTTAAGGTTTTCCCCCTTTTTGGTCCCTCATGTTTGAGATTTAATTATAAATTGATATCATCCAATATTTATCACTAACGATACAAACAAATCAACTAGGTTAATTATTCCTAGTTAATTCCTTTACGGCTTAACTTTTATCAATGGGGTTTAATTACCAAACCCGTTTTTGGGGTGTACAATATCTATATCAATTTGTCACGTAAAAACATCAAGCCCGGGCCCACCGGGAAATCAGGGGTGTGACACCCAAGGACTATTATGTAAAACAAATTATATCAGGGTGTTTCACTCATGTTATTTCACCTCCCCAATGTAACACCTCAGAATTTATATCAAATCATATGGCACCACGTGTCCATTCAACTCTCCAATATGCCAAGTTATTTGGACGAGAGGGACTAATTGTGTAAATTTGTGGAAGATTGGTTATGGAGGGACCATTTATGTCAACATGTCAATTTATTTTGAATTAAATATGATTTATCAATGTAGAATATGTAGTTGAAGAAAACCGGCATTGTATTGTCGGTCATCAATGTGGTGGTTGTTTATTGTCAAAGACTAAAAAAAAGGTCTTAAATTCAAGTTTTGTAGAGCAAAGGGAATAAAAGAAATTTGCGAATATATATATATATATGTAGTGTGAGGTTCATTGGGGAACACTAAAAAAGTGGGGAACCGGCTCAAACGAACTCCGATTGGACTCATTCCAGCGGCGTTGTAACCGTCTCGTCGAACCCTAACTAGGATCTGTTAACCCTAAACCCTAAATCATAACCCATAATCCCTAAATATATTTGGGTTTGGCTTTTAGGGTTTAGCTTTAGGGTTTAGCCTTAGGGTTTAGCTTTAGGGTTTAGAGTTTAGCTTTAGGGTTTAGGGTTTAGATTTAGGGTTTAGCCTTTAAGGTTTAGCTTTTAGGGTTTATAGTTTAGATTTTACTGTTTAGCTTAGGTTTTAGCCTTATTTTTTAGCTTTAGGGTTTAGAGTTTAGGAGTTAGGATTTAGGGTTTAGGGTTAAGAGATCTTAGTTAGGGTTCGACGAGCCAGTTCCAACGCCGCTGAAATGAGTCAAATCGGAGTTCGTTTGAGTCGGTTCCCCGCTGTTCCCCACTTTTTTAGTGTTCCCCAATGAACCTTCCCCTATATATGTGTGTATATATATATATATATATATATATATATATATATATATATATATAGGGAGGGGCTCATGCGAGAACTCCATTTATTGCGAGAATCGCGAGAACCAATGTGAACACAACCTAAAATAGCTAAAAAAAACCTAAAAAAACCTAACTCCCACCCCCCCCCCCCCCAAAAAAAAACCTAACCCCCCCCAAGCTAAATGCTAAAAACTAAAACCCCCAAAAAACCTAACCCCCCACCCCCCAAAAACCTAAACCCCTCTCCCCAAGCTAAAATGCTAAAAACTAAACCCACAAAAAACCTAAAAAAATAAAAAAAATCTAATTTTTTTTTAATATTTTTTATGCTCAAATCGCTACTTTTAGTGGCAAAAAAAGATTTTTTTAATTTTTTTTTGGCTTCGAAAAGTAGCGATTTTTATATAAAAAATATTAAAAAAAAAATTTGTGTGATTTTTAGCTATTTTAGGCATTTTTTGTTGTGTTCACATTGGTTCTCGCGGTTCTCGCAATAAGAGGTGGTTCTCGCATGATCTTCTCCTTATATATATATATATATATATATATTTGAACGGCAAATTTCTTTTATTCCTGTAGTCTGTGGAACCTGAACCCAAAATCTCACTCTCTTAAGGTGTTTAAAGGCTTTGCCTTTACCAATGGGCCACCACCCTAGGGCTGTTCACGAGCCGTACCGAGCAGAGCTAGGGTAAAACTCGGGCTCGGCTCGATTATAAACCGAGCTGGCTCGGCTCGGCTCGAATTTGAAACCGAGCTGGAAATCTAACCTCGGGCTCAGCTTGGTTTTAAACCGAGCTGGCTCGGCTCGATTTTGAAAAGAAAAATTAATATATGGCTCTCAAAATTCAGTATTCTAAAATATTATTCAATAATTCAAAAGTACATATCCAAAATAAGCTCAAACTAATACATTACAAGTCAAAATCAAGTTTAACAACACAAAATATGTTCTTAATTTCAATGAAATACAATATAACTTCATTAGCATGGTAAGCAACATTTAAATGTGGTATAGATATCAAATTACACTCCTAATCACATGTAAATAATAATAAGTTTTTTGTGATATATTATAATGTGTATAAAAATAAAATATATTAAAAGTAAAATAATCCGTGCTAAGCCGAGCCGAGCTGGTATGCGAGCCAAACCGAGCCAATCTGGCTCGTTACGTGCCGAGCCGAGCCGAGCTAGACTCACTTTAGAACCGAAGTGAGCCGAGCCGGCTCACTTTCAAACCGAGTCACATCGAGCGAAATTTTTCCGAGCTAAATCCGAGCGAACTTCGAGCAAGCTACGAGCCACGAGCTTTTTGAAATGCCACACACCACCCCATTGATACGAAAACATATATTGAAAACCCTATAGAGGATTAGGGGGCGAATCGTTGATTTGGGTTGGAAGCAGCAGATTAATATGGAGACGAAAGAAAAGATGATACAAGTAAGCGTGAAATTCAATGGGCGTTGGATACCATTGAGCCTCTCTGCTGACACCACCGTCAAAGACCTGAAATCTGTGCTTCAACCACTCACCAATCTCCTACCTCGCGGCCAGAAACTCATCGCTAAAGGCAAAATTCTTGACGATCAAATGAATTTGAACGGACTCTCTAAGATACAGCTCATCGGCTCCCAAGGCCTGCATCAAGGGGTGGGTAATTCTTTCCTTTCCTTTCCTTTGTGTGTTGGAAGCGAATCTTCCTCTGATCTGCCTGCTTGTTTGTTTATTACAGAGTGGACCCATCATCAAGAAGGAATCTCCAGATTTAAGGAAGACCAATTATAATAAGCAAGTGAGCGTTGTCAAGAGCCAATTCGAAAGATGGAAGCTGACTGGGGTCATTTCTCTCTCTGACTCTGGCATTAAGGTAAGGTAAATCTGATCATGTCTCCCTTTTACCCTCTTTTTCTAAACCTAATTTGATGTTGCTCAGCTCATACCTCAAGATGTTTGGAATTGTGGATCTTCAGTAAGATTCCTTGATCTCAACTCCAACTCAATAGAGGATGTACCAGAGGCTGTAGCTGCTTTGACTTCTTTACAGGTCAGTCAGTCAGTCAGATTTTACAATTTTAAACCATTCTTATTATTACTACTACTTCATCTTGATTTTCCCTTTATTTGGCAGAAACTTTTCTTGAATGCAAACTGCATCACAGATGAATCTCTTAGCTGGAAAGGACTCTCGTCGCTCAAATCTCTCTCCCTTATGTCTTTGAGCCATAATCTGTAAGCATCCTCCCGCTCAAACAGCTTTTGTGTATTAGTAGTAACTATCCAATTGGGAACATGATGATATATTATGCAGTTTGACCACTTTACCTGCTGATTTGGCTGCCTTAATCTCCCTGAAGGAGCTTCATGTTGCACACAACAACTTAACATCTCTTCCTGATGAAATAGGATTACTGGTTCATCTTGAGGTTTTAAAAGCCAATGACAACAGGTGACAGACAGACATCTCACTCTTACTTATCTCATACCATATTTCTCATAGGACCTAACCTAAAAAGCAACATCCTAATAAATGCACAAAACCTTTTCATGTTTGTGCCCCTTCTCTCCGAGTCAGTCAGAAGCTAGCTGCCTTGCTTTTTAAAACCTCTAATGTAATAACCCTAAATTTAAAAATCATTATTTTAGAAATAAAAGAATAATAATAATATATATTTATCTTAGGATCCATCTTTCGGTATATCAACCAAAACTATTATTAGTATTTATAAATTACTCACTAGGAAACCCTAATTAAGACACCCAAGTAATTCCGTACAAACCCTAGAATTTTCAGAATTTTTAGAATCAGGATTAGCGCCCCTAAAACTCAGGGGGGGGGGTATTTCCTACTTGATGATTATCCTAATAACTTGCGGCCGAAGTTGAAATTTTAAAATCTGTCGACTCAGCTAGGCTAGTCCCACACGTGGCCACCCTATACGGAGTTCATGACCCTTACGGACCGTAAGGGTTATTTGTTACGGTCCGTAAGGGGGGGAAAAATTCGACTATAAATAGAGGACATTGGCACTTGAATCTGGGCACTGAAACGACGAAAGAATTCGTATTATACTTCGAGTTATCGTCTGTTTATCACAATTAACACACACGAAACACTAATTAGTATAGCGGGGTGCTGCAGAACAGGGTAAAAACTCGATCGCTATTACGATTCAATGTCCGATCGATTAAAACTATCCGATAGATGTTTAAGTGCTGCTCAAATTGGGTTATACTTTGTCATTCATCGTGATTTCGACTTGAATGTTTGAGTGCTGTTCGAAATCGGACTATACTCTGTCATTCGTTGTGAATCCGTTGGATGTTTAAGTATCGCACTTTGTCATTTGTTGTGAGGGTTTGATCTCGTGAGTTATCGTAAATGCTGTATTAAGTTACTAACCTAGTTGTGTGCATGTTATTTAAATTAGGTTAAAAGACTAATCCGTAGTCTAAACTCTGCCCGTATAAATCTGAAATATTATCACAAGGTAGCTTCACTTTGGAATTATTAAGGTACGGATCCTACCCCACTCCTTATTGCTTCATATTCAAATTGTTATAAACCAGTTGAATTCGTATATCTTTTTAAAACTCCTCACGTCTTTGATTATCGATTCATTTGACAGTCCGTTGAATTCCTATTCTAAACTTTGGATTTAATTTTCATATCATGCGATAGTATTATGTTAGTTGTACTCTTTATCGCATGTTCCAATATATGTTACGTCTTGTTATGAAAATAAATTTTATAAGTTATGTGAATAAGTCCATTTGTACTCTGTTACCCTGAGTATCGCTTCTCGTGGAGTGTCCCACGAGCATGTTGTTGCGGCATCGACATCATGTGCTCCACCCGTGACGGAGAGATCAGTTCACGGCGTCTCTTAAGTACAAGTGTGGTACATATGGCTATTAGGAGGCGTATGGATCGATCCTAGGATTTAAGTATAAGGAGGTGGATAACGGGTATGCCAACTCGCCATCTCATGTGATAATTATGCAGGAGTAGCTACCTGTGTATTGTCACGTTTTAAGTTGCTCATGGGTACATCCGTAAGATATGATTATGAAATTATGTTCTTGCATCGTATCATTTTCGCATAAAATTCCATCCGAATAACATTTCATATAAAGCGTTATTTGTTCTTTGAGCCTATAATTCCGTACTGAGCATTCGGCTCATTCCGTAAATTTTTGTATATACAGGTCCACAGGTTACTTTGGGCGGGGAAAAGAGAGAAGAATAAAGCCTAGGAATAAATCTGAAGATGTTAGTTAATTAAGTCGAATGTCTCCGCTTGTATATTAACCTTAAGTGTAGTAGTCGTGTGGTTGTATCCTTGTCAAATAAATAAATGGAATTATGACTTTTGTTTATGATACTACTGTTATTGTGACACGTCAGCCCTTCCGGGTTGGGGTGTTACAGCTATGGTATCAGAGCAAAGGCTATTTCCTGTAGAAAACTTGAAGATAGTAATTAAAACCTGTGAGGAATGGGTAGATATCTATGATAGGATTCAACTTGGTCTCTTATTTGGTTTAACTTCTATGTCTATTCGTATAGATGCCTCCTCGTCGTCCGCTACGTAGGAGTACTCGTACTAACCATGAACGTAACAACACTTCTTCGAATGAGACTCCAGTTGATCCAAACGTAATTAATGCTATCAATCAGGCTGTTGCCGGGTTGCTTCCAAACCTTGTTGCTCAAACAGCTGAGGCCGTTATTCAACAAACTCGTCATCCAGAACGTAATAACACGAATCCAATCTCTGGTGAAGAAATTCGTGAGAATACCACGAACCATACTACCTATAGTATAGACATATGGATCGCTAAATTCCAAAAACAAAAGCCGAAATCCTTTAGTCACGCTACTAATCCAGTCGAAGCAAGAAACTGGATAGCTCATGTTGAAAAGATCTTCGGAGTTCTTGGAGTTCCGGAGCAATACAAAGTTAGATTGGCTACCTACAAACTTGAAGATGACGCACAAACTTGGTGGGAAGGTTATAAGCAAGTCAAAGGAGGGGATGATTTCGACGCTAATCTTTCATGGGTCGACTTTCGTACCATCTTTTATGACAAGTATTTTTCGACCGCTGATAAAGAAGCTTATATCAGGGAGTATGCAGTGATTCGACAGGGAAGTGATGAACCAGCCTCTGAGTTCATTACTCGATTTTCAAAGTTGGCTAGTATTGTAGGAGACGTTGCAGGATCGGCAGAAGCCCAGGCAGAGAAATGCAAGTGGGCAGTCAATGATCGAATTCGGAAGTCGATCATGTACATGAAATTTAAGGATATCACCGAAGTTGCTGATGCAATCAAAACTTTTGAGTTCGAGAGGAAAGAATTTTTATCTCGAACTGAAGATAATAAGAAGAGAAACAGAGAAGGACAATTTAAGCAGGCAATCGGCCAATCATCCACTACGCCACAGCATCAAGACCGTAAAGTGCAAGGAAATCAAAACTCTGGAAATCAGGCACGTCCATGGCAACCTAGACCACAAAACCCGAGGCCTGCTCAAAACCAGATTCAATTGTATGCAGAACCTATTAGAGCTCAACCACTGAATCAACATGTAAACCCGAATCAAATTACATATCCTTTATGTAATACTTGTGGTAAGAGACATCGGGGCATATGTCACCGAAGTACAGGAGCATGCTTTAGATGTGGCCAAACTGGACACATGATCAAGGAGTGTACAAAGAAAGACACTAAGAAGAATAACCAACCTAATGTAGGAGGAAGAGTTTTCGCACTTTCTGCTACTGACGCTGCTAATGCCCTAGGTACTGTATCTGGAACCCTTCAGCTTGGTGAACGTAGTATCTATGTGTTATTCGATACAGGAGCGACCCATTCTTTAGTATCCCACTCGTTTACTAAGTACCTTCCGATAAGACCAACTCTCTTAAATCATACTTTAACCATTTCCACTCCCATGGAAAATTCATCCGTAATCACTTACGTATATAAAGATTGTCCGATCCGTATTGAATCTATTGTGTGTAAGGCAGACCTATTCCCAATACATATGTGTGACTTTGATGTTATTCTAGGAATAGATTGGTTGTCTAGACATCGCGTAACTATAGATTGTCATTCCCGCTGTGTTATTTTTGGTAATCTTCATCATCCTGATATTATATATCAGGGAACTCAAGCTCATAAATCTCTTAAAATTATCTCTGCGCTTAAGGCTCGAAAATTCTTATCAAACGGTTGTGCTGGATTCCTAGCATCGATTAAGGATACTTCTGCTAGTGTTAAGAGTATTGATAACCACTCCGTTGTTCGTGAATATCCTGATGTATTTCCGGATGAACTCCCGGGATTACCACCCGACCGTCAGGTAGAATTCACCATCGACTTGATTCCTGGTGCCGAACCTATTTCTAAAGCTCCATATCGTATGGCCCCAATGGAACTGAAGGAGTTGAAGGAACAATTACAAGAATTGTTAGATCTGGGATTCATAAGACCCAGTGTTTCACCTTGGGGTGCTCCGGTCTTATTTGTGAAGAAGAAAGACGGTAGTATGCGTTTATGTATTGACTACCGAGAGCTGAACAAGATTACTATTCGTAATCAGTATCCTCTGCCTCGCATTGATGATCTCTTTGATCAACTTCAGGGGGCTCAGTTCTTTTCAAAAATCGACCTGAGGTCAGGGTACCATCAGCTAAAGATAAAAAATGATGATGTTCCCAAGACCGCCTTTCGTACTCGATATGGTCATTACGAATTTTTGGTTATGCCCTTTGGGCTAACTAATGCACCCGCAGTCTTCATGGATTTGATGAATCGCGTATTTCACAAATTCCTAGACAAATTCGTTATTGTCTTTATCGATGACATTCTGGTGTATTCTAAGAGTCGCGAAGAGCATAAAGCACATCTACATACGGTACTTGGAACCTTGCGGCAAGAGAAGTTGTACGCTAAGTTTTCCAAATGTGACTTTTGGCTTAGCCAAGTGTCATTTCTAGGACATGTCATATCAGCAGAGGGAATTATGGTAGACCCAACAAAGGTTGAAGCTATTACAAAATGGCCAAGACCCACTTCTGTTACCGAAATACGAAGTTTCTTGGGTCTTGCTGGCTATTACCGAAGATTTGTTGAAAGATTCTCGGTAATTGCTTTACCACTTACAAAACTCCTAAGGAAAGGGGTGAAGTACTCATGGAATGAGGAACAAGAGAAAAGTTTTGAAGAATTGAAGAAACGACTCGTATCCTCTCCGATACTCACTCTCCCTTCTGGATCCGGAGGTTACCAAGTATATAGTGATGCCTCAAAGAAAGGATTAGGTTGTGTACTAATGCAACATGGGAAGGTTATCGCTTATGCCTCCCGTCAGTTGAAGCCTTATGAAGTTAACTACCCTACACATGATTTAGAACTAGCCGCAGTCGTATTTGCACTTAAGATTTGGCGACACTATCTGTATGGTGAGAGTTGTGACATCTTTACCGACCACAAGAGCCTCAAGTATATATTTACGCAGAAGGAGCTAAATATGAGGCAAAGAAGGTGGTTAGAACTTTTAAAAGATTACGACGCAAATATTCAATACCATCCAGGTAAAGCCAATGTTGTAGCTGACGCGTTGAGCCGAAAGAATTCCGGGACTATATCTTGCTTACAAATTCAGCCTCGTATTAGGAGGGATCTCGAAAGAATGAACATTTGGCTTCAGGTTAGTAAAAATGATGGATATCTAGCTAGAATGCAGATTGAACCCGACCTCATATCACGGATCAAAGATGCACAAAAGCAAGATGGAGAACTTTGGGCAATTGTGCAAAATCTCGAGGTGGGTAAGCAATCTGAATTTCGTATAGACCATCATGGGGTGATTTGGTGCGGTAAAAGACTTTGTGTACCCGATGACTCCACCCTTCGTGAGTCATTGTTAGCCGAAGCTCATAGCTCACCATTTTCAATTCACCCAGGATCTACCAAGATGTATAGAGACTTAAGACAGAACTTCTGGTGGAATGGCATGAAGGAAGACGTTGCTCGATACGTAAGTAAATGCCTCACTTGCCAACAAGTGAAAATTGAACACAAACGAGCAAGCGGTCTGTTACAGCCATTGGATATTCCCATATGGAAGTGGGATGAGATCACAATGGATTTTGTTACCGGTTTGCCTAAGACTTTCAAGAAGAATGATGTTGTATGGGTTGTTGTCGATAGATTGTCGAAGTCAGCACATTTTCTACCGATTCAGCAAGGATTTTCGGTTAATAAGTTATCCGAAATATTTCTTCAAGAAATTATTCGACTTCATGGCACACCATCTTTCATTGTTTCCGATAGAGACCCACGTTTTACCTCACGATTTTGGAAAGGTTTTCAGGCAGCTTGGGGTACACGACTAAAGTTTAGTACGGCTTTCCATCCACAAACAGATGGGCAGTCAGAACGTACGATTCAGACCTTGGAAGACATGCTCCGAGCATGTGCACTTGAATGGTCTGGAAACTGGGATGAATATTTATGTCTTGTTGAGTTCGCTTACAACAATAGTTGGTGTTAGTTGTAAATAGTTGTTAGTTCAAGGACCTAGTTGCTATTATATAGGTCCCTGTATGTAATTAGTTATTTCTTTTTAGTCCCTCACTTTCCCTATAAGTAGAGGGGTTATTTACTCTTGTAAATACACATTCAATTAATACAAGTTCGGTTTTCATACCATTACCATTTACATGGTATCAGAGCTAAAGGTGTTTTAGCTCAAGAATATCCTCATTCGGGTGACCATTTCCGGTTCCATTTCCGGTCACCACGTCTGTCCTAAAAACCCGTTCCAGACCTGTTCAAACACCCAAAACCTCCACAACTCGTCACCTACTTTTTCAGATCTGTTTCGTTTTCCGGCGAGTTAACATACACCACCACCACCATCGTGCTCGGAATCTCCCGATCTACAAAACCCCACAAACCGCGCCGCCGACCGCCGCCCCACGCGCCCCCACGCGCCACCACAGCCTTCCGCCACCGCAACCCACACGCCGCGCGTGACGGCGCGTCGCCGCTCCTCCGGCCGCCGTGTTTTACCAACCTGATCGGAATTACCTCCCCGTCCATTCCGTCAAGTAAATTTTTCAATCCGAGAACTTTTTCGTTTCTGCCTCGTGTAGCGTGTTCGTATGTTCAGATTTTTCGAGGTTACTGTTCACCAGCTCCAGACCTGATCAGCCAAGTTCCGTGAAATTTATTTCCGATAATTTCCGTGAAATCGGTTTTCCGATCTGAGCAACTTTCGTTTTCTGCCTCGGTTCGCGTGTTCGGGTTTCATCTCAGTTTTCCGCTTTTCTGCTTGAACATCTTTTCAAATGGGTGACGAACGAAATCACACGATTACATGCACCAAGGAGGAGTATGATTTGCTTCAACGGTTCCTTGCCTTTTGGTCATCGAGTCCTCAAACCAACTCAGTACAATCAGGTACGTTTTCTGGCTTTGACTTATCCTGGATTATTGATTCTGGAGCTACTCATCACATGACTGCGAATCAAGAAATTCTCACTAGCCTTCATAATACCTCTTGCTCACCAGTTCAACTTGCAGATGGTTCCTCGTGCCCCGTACGCGGCATTGGATCCATTCAGAACCCAGATAGCCTAAACCTGTCTTCTGTTCTTCTTGTTCCTAACTTCCCGGCCAGTCTTTTATCTGTCAGTCAGATTACTAAACGAAATAATTGTTCCGTTACCTTTTATCCTACTCATTGTACCTTTAATGAACTAGGTACTAACCGAGTAATTGGTACCGGCCTCGAATCAGAAGGTCTCTATCGAATGTCCTCATTGTCGCATCCCAAAGCAAACATCTGTGCGTCTAGTATCTTTGAAACTCACTGTCGGTTAGGCCATCCCTCAGCAGCCGTCCTACGGCAAATGAGACCTGACATCTCTATTCCCGATAACTTCCATTGTGAGTCATGCCAGCTCGGTAAACATACTCGACGTCCTTATCCTCCAAAAGCGTCAAGCCGAACCGTCTCCATATTTGAACTTGTCCACTCAGATGTATGGGGTCCATGTCCAGTTAAAACTACATTGGGTTTTCAATATTTTGTTACCTTCATTGATGATTACTCTCGTGCTACATGGGTTTACCTATTGAAATCCCGTAGTGAAATCAACTCGATCTTTCGTGAATTCCATGCATATGTCAAGACCCAGTTCAAAACATCCATTCAAACCTTACGCACCGATAATGCTAAAGAATATCTGTCCACCGATTTCTCTACATATCTCAAATCACAAGGTATTATTCACGAGACTTCTTGCGCATATACATCCCAACAGAATGGTGTTGCTGAACGCAAGAACCGCCATCTGTTGGATGTTACTCGCACACTCATGATTCATTCTCATGTTCCTCGTCACTTTTGGGGTGATGCCGTTCTTACTGCGGCTTATCTGATTAATCGTATGCCATCATCCGTTCTTCGTGGTCAAACCCCGTTCTCGGTTCTATTTCCTAGAGGAACTCCGTTTCCTCTTGAGCCACAAATTTTTGGATGTATAGCTTATGTCCATGATCATCGTCCCGGAGTCCCTAAAATCGACCCTCGAGCCATTCGTTGTGTCTTTGTTGGTTACTCGCGTGTCCAGAAAGGTTATCGGTGTTATAGTCCTTCTCTTCGCCGATACTTTACCAGTGCTGACGTCACTTTTGATCCGTTGCGTCCTTTCTTTCCAGAATCTTCCATTCCAGTTTCTGATCTGTTTCCTGATCCTGACATATCTGAGTCTCACATCATCCCCACCTTTCCTGTAACTCCTGTTCCATCTGTCCCTCAGGTCCCAGACACCACAACCCAGGGTCCTACTGCTGAGGACCTACCAACCGATCCCCCGCCATTACTCTTTACATATGCTCGGCGAGGAAAGGATCACACGTCAGCAACCATTGATCCCCAACCTACCAATACCTCTGGTACATCCGTTCAACCTGCCATGACTGAACCAGATACACCCGTGCCAGTTCCTACCCATACTACCTCGGATATCCCTTCGGATACTCCTGCTTATGACCCTCCAGGTGCCCCATATCCCGATATACCTATTGCCTTCCGCAAGGAACCTAGACATGCCACCCGTTATCCCATCCAGGATTATGTTGCTTATACTCACCTATCCACGGAGTCTCATGCCTTCACCACTTCACTTGATTCCTATCCGATTCCCAAAAATGTGATGACAGCTCTAGCTCATCCAGGATGGCGACAAGCCATGGAAGACGAGATTGGGGCCTTACGGGCCAATCAGACTTGGGATCTTGAACCACTTCCTCCTGGTAAGCGTGTTGTTGGTTGTCGTTGGGTTTTCACAGTAAAACTTAACCCTGATGGTTCGCTACATCGTCTGAAAGCTCGTCTGGTAGCTAAAGGTTATTCTCAAGCTTATGGTATTGATTATGACGAGACTTTCTCCCCGGTTGCCAAGATGCCCTCTGTGCGTATTTGTATTGCTCTTGCTGCCATTCATCATTGGCCGCTCCACCAGCTTGATGTCAAGAACGCCTTTCTCAATGGTGTTCTTGAGGAGGAGGTTTATATGGAGCAGCCACCTGGGTTCATTGTTGAGGAGGAGGCCTCAAAGGTATGCAGACTACGTCGTTCCCTATATGGCCTTAAACAGTCTCCAAGGGCATGGTTTGGTCGCTTCTCTAGTGTTATGGGAGAGTTTGGGATGGTTCGTAGTGCATATGATCACTCTGTATTTTTTAGACATCATCAGGGCCGAAGGATTATTCTAGTTGTTTATGTGGATGATATCATAATTACTGGGGATGATGAAGATGGGATTACCAAGCTCAAACAGTTCCTTCAGTCTCAGTTTCAGATTAGCGACTTAGGTCGACTTCGGTACTTCCTTGGCATAGAAGTATCTCGTTCCCCACAAGGAATACTCCTTTCTCAGCGGAAGTATATCCTTGATATGTTAACTGAGTGTGGCTTATTGGGTTGCAAACCGGTTGATAGTCCTATGCTTCCTACGAGGAAGCTCATTCCAGAGGACGGAAGTCCAATGAAAGATCCTGAGCGATACAGACGATTGGTCGGAAAACTCAACTACTTAACTGTCACCCGACCAGATATATCCTTTGCTGTCAGTGTCCTAAGTCAGTTCATGGCCACTCCATACACAGGACACTGGGATGCTGCTCTCCGTGTCTTAAGATATCTCAAGAGCACACCAGGCCTAGGGATCTTATATTCTGATCAGGGTCATTGTCGTGTGGGTGCTTTCACAGAAGATGGAGATGGACGTATATCTGGATTTTCAGATGCAGATTGGGCAGGCTGTCCTATTTCCCGTCGATCCACCACTGGGTATTGTGTTTTCGTTGGCGGAAACCTTGTGTCCTGGAAGAGTAAGAAACAACACACCGTATCCAGATCAAGTGCTGAATCAGAGTACAGAGCTATGGCAGATGTTACATCGGAGATGATATGGGTTCGTCGTCTTCTTAGAGAACTTGGGGTTATCTCTGAAGACTTGATGCGATTGTACTGTGATAATCAATCAGCTATACATATAGCCAAAAATCAAGTATTCCATGAGAGAACTAAACACATTGAGGTTGATTGTCACCTAATCAGAGATCGGATAGTCGGTACTCAAAAGGATCCTCCATCGATTCAGCCAATCCATGTTAGGACGGAATTCCAACTAGCGGATATTTTCACGAAACCGCTCCGGAAGCCACAAATAGACTTCATATGTAACAAGTTGGGCATGATTAACATCTATGCTCCAACTTGAGGAGGAGTGTTAGTTGTAAATAGTTGTTAGTTCAAGGACCTAGTTGCTATTATATAGGTCCCTGTATGTAATTAGTTATTTCTTTTTAGTCCCTCACTTTCCCTATAAGTAGAGGGGTTATTTACTCTTGTAAATACACATTCAATTAATACAAGTTCGGTTTTCATACCATTACCATTTACAGTTGGCAAGCAAGTATTGGCATGGCACCTTTTGAGCTTTTGTATGGTCGGAAATGTCGCGCACCGATCTGCTGGGATGAAGTGGGAGAAAAGATTATTGAAGGGCCAGAACTAGTTCAGATTACAAACGAAAAAGTCACTATGGCACGAGAAAAACTGAAAGAAGCTCAGAGCAGACAAAAGAGCTATGCAGATCAAGATAGACGACCACTCGAATTTAAAATTGGTGACCACGTATTCTTAAAGGTATCACCTTGGCGTGGCGTTCGTAGATTTGGAATTAAAGGTAAGCTTAGTCCCCGTTTCATCGGTCCGTTTGAAATCCTTGAAAGAATTGGAGAAGTGTCATATCGACTGGCTTTACCGCCTCAGCTCTCTCACGTTCATAACGTTTTTCATGTCTCCTCATTAAGAGGATATAATTATCATCCACTCCATGTCATTAGTTATCCGTTACTTACAATTCACGAAGATTTGTCCTACGAAGAGGAACCAGAAGCCATTTTAGATCGACAAGAAAGGGTTTTGCGTAGGAAAGTAATTCCGTTTGTTAAAGTCCTTTGGAAAAATCACTCTGAACACGAAGCAACATGGGAATCTGAAGAATCAATTCGCTCTCTATACCCTAATCTATTCTAACAATAGAATTTTAGTCGAAGTAACGGTAAATCTTGCTCTTTGATATATGTTCAATTGCTTCTGTTTACGGTTATTCATGCTTGCCTTATGTGAATATATCTTAGTTATGATTAAGCATATTTAAGTAGGAGATATCAGTACCAATAGTCACTATTGTTATCTGTAAGTCTCCATTGACTTTTCGTACGGTAAGATATTTTATTAAGATGCGTTATAGGAGGACCATTAGGGCACATATGTAAGGTAATTAACAATTATAGTCATGAACGTAATTATGAATTTCAGATACACCTGTGTGTTTAGGAGATTCTTGTTATATAAGTTAGTAACTCTGCTAAGGAAGTTCCGTTTCCGTTACTTATGCGATATGTTATATTTTTATTTGAAAAATTTCGAGGACGAAATTTCTTTTAAGGGGGTAATAGTTGTAATAACCCTAAATTTAAAAATCATTAATTTAGAAATAAAAGAATAATAATAATATATATTTATCTTAGGATCCATCTTTCGGTATATCAACCAAAACTATTATTAGTATTTATAAATTACTCACTAGGAAACCCTAATTAAGACACCCAAGTAATTCCGTACAAACCCTAGAATTTTCAGAATTTTTAGAATCAGGATTAGGGCCCCTAAAACTCAGGGGGGGTATTTCCTACTTGATGATTATCCTAATAACTTGCGGCCGAAGTTGAAATTTTAAAATCTGTCGACTCAGCTAGGCTAGTCCCACACGTGGCCACCCTATACGGAGTTCATGACCCTTACGGACCGTAAGTGTTATTTGTTACGGTCCGTAAGGGGGGGGAAAATTCGACTATAAATAGAGGACATTGGCACTTGAATCTGGGCACTGAAACGACGAAAGAATTCGTATTATACTTCGAGTTATCGTCTGTTTATCACAATTAACACACACGAAACACTAATTAGTATAGCGGGGTGCTGCAGAACAGGGTAATAACTCAATCGCTATTACGATTCAATGTCCGATCGATTAAAACTATCCGATAGATGTTTAAGTGCTGCTCAAATTGGGTTTATACTTTGTCATTCATCGTGATTTCGACTTGAATGTTTGAGTGCTGTTCGAAATCGGACTATACTCTGTCATTCGTTGTGAATCCGCTGGATGTTTAAGTATCGCACTTTGTCATTTGTTGTGAGGGTTTGATCTCGTGAGTTATCGTAAATGCTGTATTAAGTTACTAACCTAGTTGTGTGCATGTTATTTAAATTAGGTTAAAAGACTAATCCGTAGTCTAAACTCTGCCCGTATAAATCTGAAATATTATCACAAGGTAGCTTCACTTTGGAATTATTAAGGTACGGATCCTACCCCACTCCTTATTGCTTCATATTCAAATTGTTATAAACCAGTTGAATTCGTATATCTTTTTAAAACTCCTCACGTCTTTGATTATCGATTCATTTGACAGTCCGTTGAATTCCTATTCTAAACTTTGGATTTAATTTTCATATCATGCGATAGTATTATGTTAGTTGTACTCATTATCGCATGTTCCAATATATGTTACGTCTTGTTATGAAAATAAATTTTATAAGTTATGTGAATAAGTCCATTTGTACTCTGTTACCCTGAGTATCGCTTCTCGTGGAGTGTCCCACGAGCATGTTGTTGCGGCATCGACATCATGTGCTCCACCCGTGACGGAGAGATCAGTTCACGGCGTCTCTTAAGTACAAGTGTGGTACATATGGCTATTAGGAGGCGTATGGATCGATCCTAGGATTTAAGTATAAGGAGGTGGATAACGGGTATGCCAACTCGCCATCTCATGTGATAATTATGCAGGAGTAGCTACCTGTGTATTGTCACGTTTTAAGTTGCTCATGGGTACATCCGTAAGATATGATTATGAAATTATGTTCTTGCATCGTATCATTTTCGCATAAAATTCCATCCGAATAACATTTCATATAAAGCGTTATTTGTTCTTTGAGCCTATAATTCCGTACTGAGCATTCGGCTCATTCCGTAAATTTTTGTATATACAGGTCCACAGGTTACTTTGGGCGGGGAAAAGAGAGAAGAATAAAGCCTAGGAATAAATCTGAAGATGTTAGTTAATTAAGTCGAATGTCTCCGCTTGTATATTAACCTTAAGTGTAGTAGTCGTGTGGTTGTATCCTTGTCAAATAAATAAATGGAATTATGACTTTTGTTTATGATACTACTGTTATTGTGACACGTCAGCCCTTCCGGGTTGGGGTGTTACATCTAATTTATGGCATTGTTATCAGTAATTGTCTTTCAGCAATATACCATTATTTGCATGTGATTTTGTATCTTACTCGTAATGTTTTAATTATGGGAACATCATTGCATTGGTGCTTCTGTTTTAATAATAACATGATAATCTTCTGTGAAGGCTTACTACTATCACTTCACGCATAGGGAGCTGCTCTACCCTTGTTGAAGTAAGATTTCCATCTCACACTCATTTGTAGAGGTGACAAGTTTGACCCACATATTTACGAATGGGTCAACTCGGTTTGTGTTATATCTTGAAAGTAAATCAAATTAGCCATAAGGGAATGGGTTGAACAGGCTAAAATGTACCCAATCTTTGTCTATTCTTAATGCATACTTCCTTCTAAACCGTTTAAATCGATGATTAAATTATCATTACTATGCATTTGTAATCATAACTATTATTTGGAAAAAAACTAAAATATTGGCAAAAGAAAACTGTTTGTGGACATGGCTAGTTTCAACCCAACCCAATCATCTGGTAACAATACTCGAAATTTCAGTGATACCTATTATGATGCAGGTTGATTTTTCACAGAATCTTCTCATAGAGTTACCAGAAACCCTCAGCAATTTGACAAATCTTAAGGTGTGTGTGTCTTAAGAGTTCTGTAAAATTATAATAATACAACGGATTTATCTATGGTTTTACTTGTACCCATTAGAGATGAAACATAACCCGAATTGATTCGTTCATATTACCTCGCACGAATTATTTGGTGCAGGCTTTGCATCTTCACAACAATGGCCTGAGATCACTTCCATCTACGTTGTTGAAAAACTGCACGCAGCTATCAACCCTTGACCTCCATGGCACCGAAATAACAATGGACATGCTTAGAGAGGTGCGGTGTTATCATTTGTGGTTTCTATGATTAGTTTCTAGTTTTCGAAGATGAAAAGTAACATATGACTATTTCAGTTTGAAGGTTGGGAAAGCTTTGATGAGCGGCGTGTGCTTAAACATTCCAAACAGCTGGCATTTCGGGTTCAAGGAGCCTCGTCTTCTTATTTCGACGAAGGTGCTGATAAAAGCTAACATGGATGGCTACGAGGCAAGTGCAGGTTTTAGATCTTAATTTCTCTATGGTTTACATGAATATTTTGGGTGTTTAAAGACTAGAAATGTATCACACATTGTAATAATTACTGGAAAATGAAAATGAAAATCCCATCATGTATACGTTTAACAAATTTTTGATAACAAGGATTCAGTTGCCCACAAATTCATGGAGAAAAAAATTCAGATTACCATAGCCATTCATTCTTTACAATTACTAGCCGAGCCCGCCATGCCTTCAGATTACTATATATATATATTTTCTCACATTAGTGATATTAGCATGTGAAATTCATCAACTGTAGAGAAGGTTGGTTGATTTTACATAGATGAAAATAAATGAGTTGCACTCAAGTTCATAGTTTGTACAATAAATATATGATATGACCCATTTTTAAATCACTTCTTTTAAGTGTTACTTTCATTCACACAGCCCCCTACCAAAACAGTTGGGGAAGCAACAAAAACAAGCCCTTACATACCCAACATACACTAGGGGAACTTTATACCATTCATTCCGTTGGAGAGACTTGAACTTAGATCTGTGTTCGATAAAACCTACCCACCTGATACCTCCGATAATACCATCAATCTTACAAATTTTATTAGAAAAAGCCTTCTTGTTCCTAGCTTTTCATATGCTCCAACAAACGATAACCCTATGATGATTATCCCATGCACCACATCTGCCTCCTTCCCCAATCCAGAGCCTCTTTGGAATTCCATCAAGTCTCTAAAACTGAAGGCAAAAAGCGGAGGCAATCGGCACAATGATCTTATCCGATGAAATCATGCAGTAAGAAAAAATATGCTCGACCGGCTCAGATCCTTCTTCACCCAACACACAACTGCTGGAGTCCAAAGAAACATTTCTCCTTAACAAGGCCGAGTGAGTGAGAAGGTGGTTCAATTCCACCCTCCAAGCAAAGACATTGCACTTCAATGGAACCCATTTACACCACTCCATGACGAAGTTATGGCTGTAGCCCACCTTACTAACTAGAATATTTTTTTTATGAAACCCATCGTTACCCTAACCAGGTCCAAAAATCCCCCCACCCCCACCCGAGATAGAGACCGAAGCCAGAACATATATACAAACCTGCCATTGCTCCAACACGGTTGCTGACATCCTTTTCCATCTCCACTTCCAACCCATATTCTGACCATGAAAGTCCAAACAATTCGTCACTCTGCATATCTTCATGGTTTAAAATAACGGTTGAGGCATGCACATCAAGGCGAGGTGCCCAAAAAATGACTCTGAGGGCGGCGCCTCGCTTGGTTATATTGTATGTGCGCCTTAGGAGATATTTATGTGTGTTTTTTATTTTTGTGTATTTAATGTATTTTTATGTGTGTTTTTTATTTTTTGATGAATTTGATGATCAAATTGGTTTGTATTTTATTTTTTATATAGTATATAATTTTTCTATTTATTTTTTAATTCCGCTTTGGGCTTATGCCTCGGTTCGCCTCGAGGCACGATTCCGTACTTTTAAACCTTGCATGTCTTGTTTCTTTTTAGCATGGAAGGTTTAGTCAAGACTCTTTGAGAAGCTCGTTGCCAATCTAAAATCGGATATCCTCTCCGTTCCTATTTATTTTTCTTCCGAAGTTTGGGAAGATTTAAAAGAAACGTATGATAAAGTTGATTAGTCTGTCGTCTTTAGTACATACCAAAAAATTAATTCCATGACACAAAACGGAAGTCCTGTTTCTGATTATTATCATAAATTAAAACCTGATGTGGAAACAACTTAATGCTATGGTGCAACTACCTTCATGTTCTTGTGCAACCTCTAAAGAATTTAACGAATTTAATCGGTTAATAAAACTAATGCAATTCTTAATGGGACTTGATGATATTTATCAGCCTGTTAGAACTAATCTTTTAACGCGTGATCCTCTCCCATCTATCAAAACCGCCTTTTCTATCATATCAAGGGAGGAATCACACAGAGGTGGAAACATCATTGGTAAAAATCAAAATATGGGTTTTACAACTGAACCAAAGTATTCTTAGTTGCACACATTGTCACAAATTGGGCCACACGATGGATAGATGTTATGTCACACCCCCAAAAATCCACATGCGGAGTATCACCACTTAGAGGCGTGACTGACCAGGATCGAACCACCAATCATATTGAAGAATATAGTAAAGTAATTTAAAAGTTCAACCACACAGTATAATTGGTGTCCAAAAACAATTTAATAAGTCTAAGTTATCAGCGGAAGCAAATAGTTCAAAACCCAAATCATAAATTCAGTGTATTTAAGTTTATCATGAACACTCAATGTCCATGCTCCACAACGACTCTTCCCCATGCAAGCTCCTGCTAAACCTAGTGACCTGCAAAGCATGTAGTAACGAGTCAACAACAAAGTTGAGCGAGTTCACAGTTGGTTGTCCATTTTAGAGTTGTTCCAAAAACATAGTTTATTCTTAACCGGCTATCTAGCCGTGGGAGTTACCCCATAGTTTCGAAAACGTTCACTTGTTAACCCATTTTTCACTTCGACCATTCCAGCCGTGGGGGCTACCCCATGTTCCCAATCTTTGGCTATCCAGCCCGGCACTTCAGCCGTGGGGGCTACCCCATGTTTTAAACTACCAGACTCGTTACCATATCGACTACTAACGTTCGTCATGTTTATGTGCCCTAGCGTCGGTGTCTATCATCACCGACGTGCCATAGTCCATTAGTCCACGCCCGTCCTCTGCGGCACGGTGTGAGGTTTGTTAAACCTAATAGCGCTATTTAACTAATGACCCGTTCGCCATTTGCCTCGGCGATTAAGTCGATATAAAAGGAGGGACTTCGTTGATAGAGTTCTAGTCTAGTAAATCTATATCCGTCTCAACAGGACGAGGAATTCACATTCCTGAACACATCCCATCAGGACGAGGAATCCCTATTCCTTAACCCATTCCCAACCCCTGGGAATCCCATGCTTTGTAGAGAAGTGTGAACTCACCTTAGATTAGCTCGGCAGATAAGTAAGGGTCGATTGAGCTCCTAGTGGTCAACCACGTCCTAACATGGTTACCATACAAGTCCGGTCTAGGTTCAAGTAGTGCACATAGGTTTACATAGAACTAACAGGTTACTAGCACATAACGATCATGGCATACCCAAAGAACACGTTAAACGATAACTGTTTAGCATTCACATGAAGCCCAAACATAACTCGGCCCAACATGTTGTGCGATCCAACATAAGCCCGGCCCAAACAATAAAGTCCCAACATATATACACGGCCCAAATAATAACAAATATTGGTCTTGTGCGATCCGGATGGTCTTGTGCGATCCGGATAACTTGTGCGATTGGGGTTTGGGCTGTACGGCCCAATAACATACAAAGTTTGAACACCTGAATGGCCTAACATCTTGTGCGACTGGACCTGGGCTTTGAGGCCCAACAGTAATGCAGTTCAAGTTGTTTGTGTGTGGCCCAAGCCTTGTGCGATCGGCACTGTCTTGTGCGATCCACAAGGTCTTGTGCGATCATGCATAACTAAACAGTACCCTGTGCTCTATGTAGTTGCACTAAGCTTGTGCGATGCACCTTGTGCGATCAGATCAGGTCTTGTGTGACCTGATCTTGTGCGACCGACAAACTTGTGCAATCGGTTATGAGATTTTCCTAAAATCATGCAATTCATTTAATTATCCTAACAGTTTCCTTTTAACTTGCAAGATTCAATTTTAACAGTTTCCATTCATGTGATATTCGATCAAATCAAGCAATTTTTATTAATTTCTCGTGAACCCTAACAATTTATCAAGCATAAACAGTAACCATAACACTTAAACATACTAACACGGTTCATGTTCTTGCTCACTAGTATGTATTCTATCATGACATCACAACAAATCCTCTAAACATAAACACATCACAGCCGAGTAACATACATTCAGTTCTTGATTAATATCATGCAATTCCGAATCATATGAACATTATCAAATATACATGTGAGCCGGTTTTATGAACACAAACTCTTAACAATTTTCATCATAATCAAACACAAGATATCACTAAATCATCATGTAATACATATAGATTACAACATCAATTAACATACAACCAATAATCACAAACACTAACCGGTTGAGAGGAAAATAGGATTGATCCGAATCACAAAAGCTTCGAGAGAGACGGGATGTTGTTGCTGTCGGGTTTGAGAGGGAGAGAAAGAGAGAGTAGGGTTTGGTAAACTTTGTGTGATTAGATAAAGTGTGGGATTTATACTATCACCCTATGTGTTATTCGAACTAAGGGGAGTGGGCCGAACCCTTCATGGGCTGCCCTTATGGTTCGAGTACAAGAATGTGGCCCGAATGGGCTTGTGCGACCAGCCCAGTGTTGTGCGATCGGTTCGTTTTGTGTGATCCTATTACATACATACATGCACTACACGCATTCAATCAACATAACATTTCATTAATCATCAAAGTTCATATAATCACGTAATGTTCAAACATGTTACACTAATCACAAAGATAGGTTCTGAAATACGAGTTGTCACATGTTATGAGCTTGTTGTATACCCTCAAAATAACAAATCAAAACAAGGTCAAGGGAATAGTCACGGAGGCAGGGCTAATAACTCTATGGTTTCCAATTCTGCACTTGATAAAGGTGCAAGTTCTTTAGTCACACCTACCCCTTGTCTTATCTCGGAACAAATCACTCAACTTTTGGGATTACTGAAAGGAAAAAAAGGAAAAGGATCACAAAACACAAATTTTGCGGTAACTGCACTAGTTTCTTTAACTCTCATGTTTTTGGTAAATTCTTCTATAACTTTGCAAGTAGTCCAACCGATACATCAATTGGTTGGATTATTGATTCTGCGGCAAACCAACATATGGTTATGTCCAATTCAAGATTTTAAACCAGAGTGATGTATCTAACCTTAACATTTCGGTTAAACACCCAAACGGAACTAATGCTAAAGTTACAAAAATTGATTCCATAGAATTAACTAAAGGTGTCATCTTGTCTAATGTGTTTGTTATACCTGAATATTATGTTAATCTAATCTCTGCATACAAACTCGCTCGTGATAACAAACTTAGAGTCTCATTTGATGAACACACTTGTACTTGTTTTTCTTACTTTTGTCATCCAAACACCTAATTAATAGGTGTTTGTGTGGTTGTCAATCATTATCACTGTGATCCAAAGCTGATTTGGCACTCACAACCAATATATATATAGGAGAAGGATCCGTTAGGAACCATCCTTTATTGCGAGAACCAATGTGAACACAACCAAAAATAACTAAAAAACACACAAAAAAAAAAATTTTAAATATTTTTTAGCTTAAAATCGCTAGTTTTCGTTACCATTTTTTTTTTGCTACTAAAAGTAGCGATTCTAAGCTAAAAAATATTTAAAAAAAATTGTGTTTTTTTTAGATTTTTGGGGGTTTTTAGCATTTTAGCTTTGGGGGGGGGGGTTTAGGTTTTTTTGGTTTTTTAAGGGTTTTTTTTTGTGTCTTCACATTGGTTCTCACAATAAAGGTGGTTCTCAAATGAACCTTACCCTATATATATAGGGTTAGGTTAACGTACAATAGCTCTTATCGTACAATATGTACGCGCTCATCTCAGTCGTCCGATCTGGTGCGAATTCAATTTTGAACATGCGATTTATGCTAAAAACCAACATGCGAAATTGCTTTATATACCAACATGCGATTTCATCATATTTACCAACATGAGAAATTGCTACAAAAAGAACAACATGTGATTTCATAAAAAAACAACATGCGATTTCCAACATGTTTTTTTATAACATGCGATTTCACTATATCGTACGTATTGTACGTTAAGGGATATTGTATTGTACACTTTCACTATATATATATATATATAGTGCGAGGTTCATTGGGGAACACTAAAAAAGTGGAGAACCGGGGAACACTCTTAAACATTTAACTTAACATGTTAAAAATTAATTTTTTAAAAATCTTTTTTGGCGCTTCTCCTTATATATACTTGTAGAAGCATTTTTAACAAAAAAATATCAAAAACTAAAAATATTTAAAAAAAACAATTAAAAAAAGGCTAAATTTTTTTTTTTTAGAAAAATTATTTTTTATTCGACTAGTTTCTCCTCCTTTTTATAAAAAAAAGCGCTGAAATTTAAAAAAAAAAAAACAATTTTTAACATGTTAAGTTAATTCTATAAGATATAACTGTTCTTTAAACATTTTTTTTATTTTTAGTTTTTGATTTTTTATTAAAAATGTTTCTACTTGTATTTATAAGAAAAAGCGTCGAAAAAAATTTAGAAAAAAATAATTTTTAACATGTTAAGTATAATTTTTAAGAGTGTTCCCCCGTTCCCCACTTTTTTAGTGTTCCTCAATGAACCCTCCCCTATATATATATATATATATATATATATATATATATATATATATATATAGGGCAAGGCTAGGTAGAAAACCCTATCTATATGAAAAACCTTAGAAAACCCAACCTCCCGACATTTTTTTTTTTGAAAAAAATAACACATGTAATATACATGTTTTTAAGAGTTTTGGGCCAAAAAAATCAAAAAAGCGCCGAGGGGATCTTTTTAAAAAAAAAAAAAAATTTCAGCAATTTCTTTCATTTTTTGCTAACACATGTTAGGCGACCGGACATGGCTGAAAATTGTTTATTTTTTTAAAAAAATTCCCTTCGGCGCTTTTTTGTTTTTTTTGGCCCAAGACACTCTAAAACATGTATATTACATGTGTTATTTTTTTCAAAAAAAAAAAAATGTCGGGAAGTGGGGTAAAAATGGGTGGAGATTTGGGTTTCTAGAGTTTCCTAAGAATTTTAGGGTTTTTTGTCTAGCATTATCCTATATATATATATATACTAGGTTATAACCCCGTGTATTACACGGGTTAAGTAAATAGAAAATCAAATAGTTAATAGATAAATATAAATTATCGGTAATTATTAAATTATATAACTTTAAAGAGTTAATTGCCAAAATCGTCCCTGAGGTTTGGGCAGGTTTGTCATTTTCGTCCAAAATGACACTTTTGTACCAAATTGCCCCCAACGTTTGTAACTTTTTGCCGTTTTCATCCAAACCACTAACTTAGTTTATTTTTTCTGTTAAGTTGAGGATATTTTGATGAAACTGGCAAACATAAAAGCACAGGGACGTTTTTAGCAATTTACTCAAACTATTTTAAATTTCTTTTATTTAATTAATTTTGTTACATATATAATAAAAAAGAATATACATGCAATTTTTATATGAAAAAAATAATAGATTTGTCACATAATTTTTATAAATTTCATCCAACCACTAACTAAGTTATTTTTTCTATTAAGGCGAAGGATGTTTATAAAATAAGACAAAAATTAATTTCTAATATTTTATATAGATCAGTTTTATAAAAATAAAATCTACTTAAACCTCTAAATTTTATAAAACTAAAATGCTGGTGACCTTATTGAAAAGATCAAATAAAAAAATCTTATCATATGTACCAAGTTTGTAATTAATCTTCTACTCCTTTAAGTTCGCTCCTAAGGAAAAACAGAAGCCAGTGCCCCCCCCCCCCTCTATCAAACAATGTATCGTTACTAAACCTTAAAATTACTCACCAAATTGTAATTATAATGCTATGAACCAAAAGTTTCTATACTCAAGCCACTCAGAATAAGTATTAGTTAGTTACCCTCATAATCTTAATTAAGTAAATATTTTATTTCTACAAACATATTTTCCTAGGTGCTCAACACATTTAAAAAATATGTAACGTTTTACAATTTTTTTCTATCTCTACAACTGATAAATACTAAAAGTTGTAATCGATTGTTATGTATTGCACACCAATGACGTCTTCTCTTTATAAAACTGATTTATATAAAGAAGTTGTAAATTAATTTTTGTCTTGATTTATAAAATTTAAAACATCCTTCACCTTAACAGAAAAAATAAACTGAGGTATTGATTTGGATGAAAATTTATAAAAATTATGCGACAAAACTATTAATTTTTTTTTTTTCTAAAAACTCCATGTATATTCTTTTTTATTATATATGTAACAAAAATAATTAAATAAAAGAAATTAAAAAGGGTTTGAGTAAATTGCCAAAATCGTCCATGTGGTTTTATATTTGCCAGTTTCATCCAAATATCCTCAACTTAACAGAAAAAATAAACTAAGTTAGTGGTTTGGATGAAAATGGCAAAAAGTTACAAACGTTGGGGGCAATTTGGTACAAAAGTGTCATTTTGGACGAAAATGGCAAACTTGCCAAAACCTCAGGGACGATTTTGACAATTAACTCAACTTTAAAATTTAAATATCTGGACGTGAGTTGCATCTTAAAAGGATGGTTGTTTTTTGATAAATTTATTAGTATGATAAATGTAATTATTATTCTTCTTACATTTTAAACATATATTAAATTTAAGAGTAAAATGCACGAATAGTCACTATTGTTTTGTAAAAAACACCTATAATCCTTAACTTTTGTAAAATGCACGAAGAAGGCGTGTATCGATGAGAGAGTTGCAGGTGGTGCGGGTGAGGGTGGGGGTCGGGTGGGGTGGGCCACTTGAGTTAACTTTATCTTTTAATATTTTAATATTTTTAATACAGTAAGGGCATTAAGGTCATTTCACACCCACTTAACTGAGAAAACTAACCGCCATCCACTTCAGTGACTATCCGAGTAACAAACTGTCAAACCATAGGGAGCACCGGTGTAATTTCCAAAAGTTGGGGACTATAGGTGTTATTTTACAAAACTACAGGGACTATCCATGCATTTTACTCTAAATTTAATAATTTAAATTAAATAATAATTATCTATAATTAAGAAATTAAGATATAATTTCTAACCTAGTAATTAATATAAATAAATAATAAGATATTTTATGGAACTTTATTCGTAATTTTTTAAATGTTTGAAACATATTAAATTTAATAATTTAATTTAAATAATAATTATATACAATTAATGATGGTCTAGAATAATGACAAGTGTCCCTCCATTGGTTTCTTTTATTATATAGTATAGATATATATATATATATGGTCGGGATTTAGAGAGAACGACTAAAAGTGTGAGAACGGTGAGAACGATTAGGAACCGTCAGATCAAAACAATCTATGGACTACATGACGCGGTGGCATTTTCGTAAATAACATCACTTTTATTAGTGTGGCGCGCTTCCATAAGGGCAAAAAGGTAAATGTCCATATACAAAACACATCAAAGCCTGACCGAAACATATATACTTCCTAGAAAAAGCTCCCCAAAACCAACGTAAAACGCGAAAACCCTAGAAAACGCGAAACAACAAAAACTATGGCGTCGAAAGATCAAACCAAATCCAGAGGAAAAAAAACATAGTGAGTTAACTTCGATTTACATTGTGCTAGTTTATGCTGCTTTTGGCGTTCTAATTTTAACAAAAATTTGCAGTTTCTACAAGGGGGGAAGGGGAAGGGTCACCTGCTCCAAAACGCCAAAAAACGAACGAGCAACGAAAGAAGACAACAAGAGGACATGGTACACAAATGTTACTTTTCGTGATGTAAAAATACACTTTCATACTTTGTTGCCAAAACGCCAAAATATGTATCGTTTGTTACTAAAGGCCACAACACATGAATCCTATCATAGCTTTGTTACTAAACGCCAAAAAATGTATGGATTCTGTTATAAACGCCATTTAACTGTTATTGAGTTGTTCAACATCTATAATCTCTTATTGATTTATAAAACGCCATAAATGTATCATAGTTATGTTAAATTATACTATTAAAACGCCATAAAATAAAACGCCATGAAATCATTTTTTATAGGCGAAGAGAGGTTAAGATTGAGAATAAATGTGCATACTGGAAAGGCCTAAAACGCCAATAAGAGAAAGGCATTAAGTCAGAATGTGGAGGTTGAGGAAGAACCATATCATGAGTTCAGTGGGGCTAGGATCTTGTCAAGAGTAAAACCTACAAAATTGACTGGTTGGTTTATGAATCTAAACGAAAACCAAAGAAAGACAGTACACCAAATGGGGTTTGGTGCTACACTAAAGTTGAAAATAGACATCGTACCGACAATGCTTACATACTGGTTGGTTGAAAATTATAATGAAAAGACAAACACCCTAAACGTTGGCAACCATACCATACATATAAATGAAGAATTGGTAAACTCTTTAACGGGTATACCAAATGGAAGGGTGCCCGTGAATATGAAAAAAAAGACCAACAGCTAAAGACCATGTGGTGGCTGAGTGGAAAGCACAGTTCCGAGGGGCTGAGTGGAAAGCACAGTTCCGAGGGTTGGGCTGGGTTAACAGACCAAGTGTGAGGATATACTTTGATAACGTTTTGCCTATGATGCATGGCTTTGGGAGAAACTTCTGCCTAAATTTCCTTGTAGCATTCATCACTATAATGGGGCATGCAACTGACAATGCAGTCGTCAACAAACAATTCTTGCACAATTACACCAGACGTTCAAATAAACCAATTGAACTGGTGTAGTTATATCATCCAATGCTTGCAACACGCCAAAACCGCATGGGCTCCCAAAAAGCATTACACAAGGCCACTGATCATACTTGCGGTAAGAATAAAATTTCACTATTCATTTGTGTGTCATTAAAACGCCAAAAATATATGTCATTTGAAAATCTATTTTGTTACAGCTTGCCTTGGTGAACGATGCTTGCAATATGAAAAAATGGGACCGAAAAGAAGGATACCCAATTGAGTGGGTTACAACAGAAACTCTTGACTTATTTGAGAGTGCAATGGAAAAACACCTTGTGGGCAATGAAGTAAAAAGGAAAACACTCAAAAAAGGTAAAGGAAGCAAGCCCCAAAAAACAAGAAAAATGCAGATTGTTGTTCATGATGAAGATGATGGTGATGATGTTGAGAATGAAGATGAAGATGATGTTCACAAGGTCGATGAGCATGATGATGAGTTTGATGATGATGATGGTTTTGATCATGATGATCATTATAACTATGAGGTGCAAAACGCCATGCCCTTCAATGATGATGAAGAGGCTTCACTTCAAAGGATGGTGAATGAGGATATAGAAAGCCGGGAAACGATGTTTGAAGTTTCTGCATCAGGAAACCATGCTCTTATCAGAAGAGTAACACAGTATGACAACATTTTTGCTGATGAAGAAGAACAAAACAAAGAACCTGAAGAGGTATGTTGTTCAAATAATAAATTTAAAAAAAAGCAAAAAACACCATGATAAACAAAATCCTTTTATTTAATATAACAGGAAATGGCTGATAAATTGGATGGAGCATACAAAGAATTAGAAGACTGTAACAATAAAATGAGCGCATTGTTAAAACAGTCAAAGACTGAATACCCAAACAGCCTCCTGGTACACATTAAATACTCACAATGTATGACATTGTTAGAGAACATCACAAAATTTGTTGATGAAAACGCCAAAGAAATGCCAGCTGAAACAGAAGAAGATACACAAGAACCTGAGGATGAAAATGAGGTGGTACTAGGAGATGAAAATGAACAAGAAGGGGAAAAGGAGATGGCTTAAAAAGAAAATGCCATTAAAGAGCAAACAGTTCATGAAAACGCCAAAGAATTTGAAAATGAAGAACAAGGAGAGGAAGGATGTGAAAATGAAGAAGAAAGGGAGAAGGAGATGGCTGGAATTGAAAACGCCATTGAAGTGGAAATAGTTGATGAAAACGCCATGCAAGTGGAAATAGTTCATGAAAACGCCATTGAAGATGAAAATGAAGGAAAAGGAAAAGAATAAGGAGAAGGAGAAGGAAAAGGAAAAGGGGAAGGAGAAGAAGAAGAGGAAGGGGAGTGGGAAGGGGATGGAGAAGGGGATGGAGAAAGAGAAGGAAAAGGAAAAGGAGAAAGAGAAGGGGGAGAAGAAAGGCAAGGAGAAGGGGATACAAGGGATGTGGCAATAGAACAAAACGCCGAACCCTCGACTGCTACAACAGCCCCCATATATGATGATGAAGAGGATACTATATCATCAGATGAAGATGTAAACGAAAACGATATTGAGAGGTGGAGTTGTGATTTCAAGACACTTGAATATCACATTTCAAGATACAATGGGGAAAAAATAATTAAGAGCAATATTGCTGAGATTTTGGAGCTGCCAGGATAAGATCTAAAACAAATGATTGATATTAAAGAAGGTCTTGATAATTCAAAGATGGTGGATGAAGAAATTAAAGCAATAAAAAAAACATCTGCAACCTACTGAAGAGACCCCAAAAATGCCTGTATTTGATAAGACACCAAACATCGCCATGACAGAAACACAAGACAGTCAGGCATTCAACACTGAAAAAGAAAAAAACTGAATGGAAATGGTGAACAAAAGTGTTGACCAACAAGGGGCAGTGTTTGATAAAACGCCATATGAACAGCCACCAACTACATCTGGGAAAAACCTCTTGAAAAGTTTTGAAGAGGAAGAGACACCCAATAAACCCCAGGATGAAAACGCCATCAACACATCACCACCAAAAATGCCAAATATGTCAGATGTGCAAGAGAAAGGTGATGAGGACAACACTCCAGACATCACAAAGCTGATGCAAGAAAATAAAATTTTAAACCCTGAAGAGCTGCCTGGTGATGAAAAAGCTGATAAAGATGATGAAGAAGATAAAAATATAAAAAAAAGAATGTGGCTGAAGAGGAGAATAGAGATAAAAAATTGAGCAAGGCATGTTTGTCACCTTATCTAAGGAGGCAAGTGGTAATACATGAAAAAAGGACAAACCCTGAAAATAACCTTTCCACATACATCTTCACTGGAATCGGCGATTATGAGTATGTACACTTCTCTCAAAATAAAACGCCAAACTTTCCATTCATAACGTTTACTTGAGAATATGCATGCAAAAACAATCAAAACGCCATGTATTATAATAAAATGAGTTTGTATAACTAAAATGCCAAATGATGTTTTTTTAGAACTGAGCTATTCAAGATGGGAGAACAGCTCAAAATAAAACGCCAAACTATCCATCCATAACGTTTACTTGAGAATATGCATGCAAAAACAATCAAAACACCATGTATTATAATAGAATGAGTTTGTATAACTAAAACGCCAAATGATGTTTTTTTTAGAACTGAGCTGTTCAAGATGGGAGAAAAGTTTCTCATGAGGGTGATCTGTGAGAGCATGAAACCAGGATTTCAAGCACACGTCTCAATTATTCTAAGTTGGGCACATATCCTGAACTATGAAGAAAGATACAAGGCTCATGAATCACCCTTAAGGTTATTCTGCACAGAAATACTGCTGGTAACTCTTTTGCTATATATATTTGATAAAATTATCTAGGACATTGTTTTGTTGTTTAATTATGTGGTACTCAATATTACAGAATACTCCGGCATACTACGAAACGACAACAGAAGATGCACGAAACAATAAATTCAACAGAAACATGGAAACTTTTCTGAAAAAACACACGTTTCAAAGGAGACAAGAAACATAAAACCATCAAGGATTATGAACTGGTCTTCGTGCCAATAATCTGGGAAATAGATTTCTATGTTGTCTGTTTCAACATGAAACACAAAAGAGTTGATGTATTGGACAACAGCGGTGTAGGGGATAACGTCAGCATAAAAAAAAGTATGAAGGATGGGTGGAAAAATTGGTAAGTATCTTAAAAACTTTGAATATAGGAACTATGTTGACAAAACGCCAAACTAATATATGCAAAAAAAATGTGAAAACTGCAGCACGGAGCTTTTGCAAACTACTTGCGTATTAAAAATCACCCAAAGCATAAGATCATGAGCAAGGCGAAGGTTTTCAGACAAAAGATGGATTGGAGGACAAAGTCTAACGTCATCGACTGTGGGATTTTCGCAATGAGACATATGGAAACATACATGGGGGAATAGCTAGTTGGAAAAGTGGTTTGGCAACAAAAGATGCCCCAAATTAACTCCAACAAAGACAGCTAAATGAACTAAGGGTAAAATACATTGGAAAAATCCTGTTTCAAAGCGAAAATGAAAACATCAAACTACTGACAAGTTGACTAAATACATTCATGGATTTAGGGGGAGAAAAAATACATAAGTTGTTTGACAAAGTAGACGAGAAAATAGCAAAACAAATGTTAGAATATGTAGATTAGCTAAACACCATGTATTTTAATGTTGACTATCGTGTTTTACTCTTTACATTATTACATCTACATGTTTGGTTGTGTGATCTACTACCGTATTTGTGCAAATCAAAGAAAACGCCATGATTAGAAAAATTAACAAATAGTAACCATTTAAAACATAAACAACATTAAAAAAAAGGGTTAAAAAAACTAAATTAAGACAAGTAGAAAACACAAAAACGCCAAATCTATAGGAAATCAATAAAACGCCATTAAAACATAAACGCCATTCGTAAAAAAAAATATTTAAAAAAAAAACCATGAAAAAACAAGCATAAAGATGAAAACGCCATTAAAACATAAACGCCATTCGTAAAAAATACACTTTAAAAAAAACGCCATGTAAACTAGCATAAAGATGAAAACGCCATATATATTTAATTATTTTTGGGCAAAGGAATCATAACGCCATTGTTTAGCGGGAAGTGGACAATGACAATCGTACCCCGGCATAACAATTAGCGCTCCCTGCCACGTGTTGGGCCAGGATCCGTTCTCACCGTTCTCATACTTTTCACCGTTCTCTCCTGATCCCGATTATATATATATATATATATATATATATGGGTATGGATCCTAAGAGAAGTCCACCCTATTTGAGAAACTTAAGAAGCAATCTGGACCACACATTTTCCCTAAGCAAAAAATGCAAAAAAAAGGTGAAAAAATGCAAATTCTTTTTTTTTTTTTTTGAAAAAATCGCAGCTTTTTCTTTAAGGATTTAATTTTTTATTAATTTTTTTTGGATTTATACACATGTGTATATTGTTAATCTTTTAACTATACATATATGTATATTGTCAATTATACATATGTCACACCCCCAAAATCCACACGCGGAGTACCACCGCTTGAAGGCGTGACATGACCAGGATCAAGCCACCAATCATATTGAACATAAGTATATAGTAAAAGTCATTCATCAATACGATGGGTGTTTCCAAAACCAAATACAAACAAGTGTGTAGCGGAAGCATTTAAAGTAAAACCCAACATAAGTTTAAGTACAAAAATGTCATAATGTTTAACAACACATTTCACGATCCATGTCCACAACGACCATGCCTCCCGTGCAAGCTCCATAAGTACCTAAGGTCCTGCAAGGCATGTAACAGAGAGTCAACGACTAGTTGAGCGAGTTCACAGTTGGTTATATAATTATAACGTCCGTATCTTAAATCGTATGTTCGTTTAGTAATCATGTATCGTATGTAATAGCATCGCGACCCTCTAGGCATGTTTGCGAAGTATAGTGGGGGTTTCCCATGTTTTCTAGACTAGTTATATTTGTATCGCGGCCCTCCAGGCATGTTTGCGAAGATTAAAGTATAGTTCGCGGCCATTCCAGGCATGTTTGCGAAGATCGTTCTAGTATAGTTCGCGGCCATTCCAGGCATGTTTGCGAAGAGAAGTATGTGTATCACTAGTCTAGTAGTATATACCATTGACCTTCCTCTCCCGAGGCCTATGGTATGTAATTCCGATAACTATTTAACATCAATAATCAATCAACCCATTCCCAACCCCGGGAATTCCATGCCTTGGTAGAAGTGTGAACTCACCTTGTTTCGCTCGGTATGCTAAGTATGTGCTCACGGTTAATCAATCACGTCCTAAGGTATGCACGAATACATAATCAGTTTGCATTCAAGTTGTTTGCACGTAAACATCATCATCATGAACATCGCATTAATAACACAGAGTATCACATTGCACGTATTTGTAATCATACAAGTATTGCCTTTAATCATAACAGCAGTTATCTAACCCAGTTAAGTTTAACAGAATTAACCCAAGAGATCGAACAGATTATACAATCGGCGAAACACAGATTGGCGAAACACATTCTGTTTCGTCCCATCTGATTCGTCAAAAATGGTCTCGGCGAAACACAAGTCGGCAGAAAGCATGTTGACGAAACACATTCTGTTTCGTCAATCGGGGTCTCGGCGAAACACCTTTGTTTCGCCAAGTGTGTTTCGTCAAACATGTTGCAGAATCATCAAAGAATCATTAAGCCCTAGTGGCCAACATCTAGCACCACCGCCCAACCTCATTGGACCTCCAATAACACCAACCGATTGGACCTCCAACATCAACAACCGTTTGGACTTTTAAGGAATTATCAATAATACCTAGCCTCATCATTACAAATCGGCGGTTCACAAGTTCCCACCCATTGACCACCGATTTTTCCACCAATCCCGATTTTAATAAACATCCCATGTTACCTTCCAAAATCTTATCCATTCCCAACTGACAAACCATGTGGTGTTCTTATCATACAACTAGACAACATATATACAAACAATAAACAAGTGAATTATGAATAACATATCCTGACAACACACATGGGCCGCAACTAAGAGCATTAATCAAACAGACTTTATGGTCAATAACAAGTAATCGGTTCTGTATATCACACTAACCGAGATAAAAGAACGATGAATAGGCTAAGGGGGCTTCGAGAGTTCCAAACAGCCGTCACACAGAAGAGGGGCGCTCTAGGGTTTCTATTTTGTTAACGTGTGGCGAATGAGACAGTTCCGTGTAATTTATATGCGTACAAGTGAACTGGGCCCTGATGGGCTTTGGTGAAACTGGGCTTCGGCGAAACACCTGTTTCGTCGAGATAGGAATGACGAAACAAACTTGTTTCATCGTGATGTCAGTTGCTCAAGTCTTAACAGTTTAAGTTTACAGATTCACAATTCAAACACCTTATATAAAACACATAGCATATCAATTGATAATCTCTTATATAGTAATACAGATACAAGTCAAAAAATCAAACAACTAAACAGTCACAGTCAACGTGAAATAAATACGAAAGTGAAAGTCGGAAACTCGAGTTGTCACATTATCCCCAACTTGAAAGAAATTTCGTCTCGAAATTTAGCATGCGGTTACTGAGGAAGCTAGGTAAGTTATCGTTTACTGGTTTCCCTGGGGTATCACATCATTCCCCCGTTGAGTTGGAATTTCGTTCCGAAATTCCGTAGTAGCTTCAACCTCAGTAGTAGTTGCATTGTTTTCGAACAACTGGGGATATTTGAGTTCCATTTGATCTTCGCGCTCCCAGGTGAACTCTGGGCCACGAAGGGAGTTCCAACGAACTCGTACAAGAGGTATTCTAGTGTTCTTGAGGACCTTAACATCCCGGTCCGTGATTTCAACTGGTTCCTCGACGAAATGCAATTGTTCGTCGATAGTGAGCTCCTTCAAAGGAACTATGAAGGTCTCATCTGACTGCCACTTCTTCAGATTCGACACATGGAAAACATTGTGAACTGCACTGAGTTCAGCTGGTAAGTTCAGTCTGTAGGCCACTTTGCCTATTTTCTCTGTAACTTCGAAAGGTCCGACATAACGTGGATTGAGCTTGCCTCGTTTGCCAAAACGAACCACACCCTTCCAGGGCAAAACTTTGAGTAGCGCTCGATCCCCAACTTGGAATTCGAGTAGTTTTCTATCTTTATCGGCGTATACTTTCTGACGGTCACGAGCTGCCGCCATGCGTTGTCGTATTTGAGCAATCTTTTCAGTAGTATCTACTACCATTTCTGGACCTGTGATCTGACTGTCACCCACCTCTGCCCAACAAAGAGGTGATCGGCATTTACGCCCGTACAATGCCTCAAATGGAGCAGCTTTTATGCTGGTGTGGTAGCTGTTGTTGTATGAAAATTCCACAAGTGGCAGATGCTTTTCCCAGCCCTTGCCAAAGTCAATTACGCACGCCCGAAGCATGTCTTCTAGAGTTTGAATAGTGCGCTCAGACTGCCCGTCGGTCTGAGGATGATAAGCTGTGCTCATGTCTAAACGAGAGCCAAAAGATTTGTGCATTGCTTGCCACAGTTCTGAAGTAAAACGTGCATCACGATCAGAGATAATAGAGGTGGGCACCCCGTGCCTCGAGACAACTTCCCTAAGGTATACGTCTGCTAGAGTGGAGAACTTATCTGTTTCCTTGATAGCCAAGAAGTGAGCAGACTTTGTGAGTCGATCCACGATCACCCAAATAGTATCATTTCCGCGCTGAGATCTAGGTAGGCCAGTAACAAAATCCATGGAAATTTGCTCCCATTTCCATTGTGGTATCTCAGGTTGTTGGAGTGGGCCTGATGGTTTCTGATATTCCGCTTTGACTCGCGCACAAGTCAAACACTTGCTAACGTAAGTGGCTATGTGAGCTCTCATGCTAGGCCACCAGTATGTAGTTCTAAGGTCGTGGGACATCTTATCCGAACCAGGATGTACTGAGTAGCGAGACTTATGAGCTTCATCCATTACAAGCTCGCGTAAGTTGCCATAGAATGGGACCCAGATGCGTCCCGTTACATAGTAGGCTCCGTCTGCCTTTTGTTCTAACCTTTGCCTTGAGCCGCGTAGGGCTTCAGCCCTGACGTTTTCTGGTTTCAATGCTTCTACCTGAGCATCTCGTATCTGTGAAGGAAGACTAGACTGAATAGTGAGTTGCAACGCTCGTACACGCCTAGGTGTAGTATCCTTTCGACTAAGGGCGTCGGCCACCACATTGGCTTTGCCCGGATGGTATTTTATAGCACATTCGTAATCGTTCAGTAGTTCAACCCATCTACGTTGTCGCATGTTCAAATCTTTCTGCTTGAAAATATGTTCGAGGCTCCTGTGATCGGTGTAGATGGTGCACTTGGTGCCATACAGATAATGTCGCCATATCTTGAGCGCAAAAACTACAGCTCCAAGCTCTAAATCGTGTGTAGTGTAATTCCGTTCGTGAATCTTAAGTTGACGTGAAGCATAAGCAATAACTTTATCCCGTTGCATCAAAACACATCCAAGACCTTGGATGGATGCGTCGCAGTAGACTACAAAATCGTCCGTGCCCTCTGGCAATGAGAGGATAGGTGCGCTACAGAGTCTATCCTTTAAGTGCTGAAACGCTGTTTCCTGTGTATCACTCCAACGGTAAGCAACACCTTTCTGTGTCAGCAATGTAAGCGGCTGTGCAATCTTTGAGAAGTCTTTGATGAATCGTCTATAATAACCCGCCAAACCCAAGAATTGGCGTATTTCTGTCGGTGTGCGAGGTGCAGGCCAGTTCTTGATCGAATCTACCTTGGACGGATCGACATGAATCCCATCCGTGTTTACCACGTGGCCTAGAAAGTGGACTTCACGAAGCCAGAAGTCGCATTTTGAAAACTTAGCGTACAGCTGTTCCGTTCGAAGAAGTTCCAGAATAAGTCGTAAATGCTGCTCATGTTCCTCCCGATTCTTCGAATAAATCAGGATGTCGTCGATGAAAACAATAACAAACTTGTCAAGATAAGGTTTGCACACCCTGTTCATAAGATCCATGAAAACCGCAGGCGCGTTCGTTAGTCCGAATGGCATGACTAGAAACTCGTAATGGCCGTAGCGTGTTCTGAACGCTGTTTTGGAGACGTCCTCATCCCGGACTCTCAATTGATGGTAACCTGACCTCAGGTCAATCTTCGAGTAATAGCTCGACCCTTGCAACTGGTCGAATAAGTCGTCGATGCGTGGAAGTGGATAACGATTCTTCACGGTCACCTTGTTTAGTTCGCGGTAATCTATGCACATACGAAAGGTACTGTCTTTCTTCTTCACAAATAATACTGGAGCTCCCCAGGGCGAAGAGCTAGGACGTATGAAACCCTTTTCCAAGAGTTCTTGCAATTGCTTAGACAGTTCTTCCAGTTCATTTGGAGCTAAGCGATAAGGTGCTCGAGCTATAGGTGCTGCTCCTGGAGCTAGCTCGATCTGAAATTCGACCTGGCGATGAGGCGGTAACCCTGGTAACTCTTCAGGAAATACTTGAGGAAAGTCGCGTACTACAGGAATATCCTCAATCTTCTTCTCTTTCTGCGATGTATCAGTAACGAGTGCTAAAATAGCTACGTGGCCCTTTCGCAGACACTTCTGAGCCTTCAAGAAGGAGATGATGCCACTCACGACACCACACTTATCGCCTTGAACTTCGAGAGGTTCTTTTCCTGAACGAGGAATACGAATGATCTTCTCCTTGCATAGGATCTCTGCTTGCTGTTGGGATAACCAATCCATACCAATGACGATATCAAAGCTACTCAGAGTTATAGGAATGAGATCGATAGAGAAAGTCTGACCAGCGAGGATAAGATTACAACCCTGAACTATGTGTGTGGCTTCTAGACTTTTACCGTTAGCTAACTCTACGACATGTTTGGTGTTCAAAAGTGTTGGTGCGCGTTTAAGCATTTGACTAGCGTTCAGAGACATATAACTGGTATCCGCACCCGAATCAAATAATACGGTAACATAAAAGTCGTCGAGAAGAAACTTACCCATAACCACATTAGGATCGTTCCTCGCATCACCCCGACCAATCACAAATGAACGACCCCTAGCACCACTGTCGTTGTTGTTTCCCCCATCGTTGTTCCCGTTGCCCTGATTATTGTTGTTGTTCTGATTCTGGTTCTGATTTAACTGGGGGCAGTTCCGCTTGAAGTGACCTTCAGCCCCACACTGAAAGCATGCCTTATTTCCTTGGTGTTGTTGCTGTGACTGGTTTCGTGGAACTGGCGGCTGTTGTTGCTGGTTCTGATTCGCAGGCCTTGAGCTCCTGCAATCTTTAGCCTCATGACCTACCCTTAGACATCTCTGACAGCGGACTTTACGACACTGACCACTGTGGTGTTTGTTGCACCTGTTGCACAGTGGATGAATTCCCCGATATCCACTCTGCCCCTGACCACCAGACGATTGCTGACTCGGACTCTGGTAATCACTAGACTTGCGTTGCTGCTGTGCTTGAGACTGTACAGTAGCTGAACCCCTGCTGGAATCCCCTTCCCATTTCCGCTTGTTGTCACTGGGATTAGCAGGAGTAGCTGGAGTGGTAGCGGTAGTAGTAGCGTTGATACGTTTAGGCAGCCTGTTCTGTTCCACTGCCTGATCAGTGAGGCGATGAGCCAACTTGACGATCTGCTGAATGGTGCCCAGATTTGCTGAGGTTACGTGACTTTGAATCTCCGGCTCCAGACCATTGAGATACAATTCGATACGCTTAATGGGAGGGTCCACCATAGTAGGACACAGAATAGCCAACTCATTCGATCTCCTGGTGTACGCTTCAATTTCTGACCCCGTCATTTTCAAGTGGTAAAATTCTACCTCCAGCTTATGAATATCATCACGGCTACAGTATTCCTCTTTGATCAACTCCTTGAAATCATTCCAGGGTGTGGCGTTAGCAACAGCCAACCCTAACATCTGAACTTGCGCATTCCACCAAGTCAGCGCAATGCCTTCTAGAGTACCAGTGGCGTACTTCACCCTGCGAGCCTCAGGGCATTCACACATTTCAAATACGGACTCGAGCTTTTCAAACCAATGGAGGAGTCCAACCGCTCCTTCTGTGCCACTAAAAGTAGTAGGACGACAGTCCATGAAAGTTTTGAAGGTACAAACAGGTGGCTGAGCGTGCTGACCTGTTGTATATAAGAATCCAGTACAAGATTAAAACACAAGAGTTGGTTTAGGAGTGTAGGATCTAAAGATCCTAGTGTGAGTTACAACTGCAGGGTATACCTCCTGCTTGTGCGGCTGCAAGTGCCTCAGCAACTCGCTCGTTAATCAGAGCCGTCAACTGGGCTTGTGTCATGTTAATGCGTCCAGACATGATCTTCATAGCAAAGATAACATAAGTGAGAGAGGTTCGCGAGTAGTGCAATGACAGAAGAGAGTAAGCACACAAGTGTTCTCATGCAATAGTGTTACGTTAATCTAAGCATACCCTGAGCAAAGTTCTATGCAATTATAGCAAGTAGGCAATAAACATGTACCATATTACTTAAAATGTTGAGTCTTGCACGTGGAGCGAGGCGTCGTTGTGGATCGCTGAGCACTGTTCTGGTTATAGTCTGGTTTTAATAAAAATGTTTTCCCCTTATTAAAACCGAGTTCTCTATAACCAATGGCTCTGATACCAATCTGTCACACCCCCAAAATCCACACGCGGAGTACCACCGCTTGAAGGCGTGACATGACCAGGATCAAGCCACCAATCATATTGAACATAAGTATATAGTAAAAGTCATTCATCAATACGATGGGTGTTTCCAAAACCAAATACAAACAAGTGTGTAGCGGAAGCATTTAAAGTAAAACCCAACATAATTTTAAGTACAAAAATGTCATAATGTTTAACAACACATTTCACGATCCATGTCCACAACGACCATGCCTCCCGTGCAAGCTCCATAAGTACCTAAGGTCCTGCAAGGCATGTAACAGAGAGTCAACGACTAGTTGAGCGAGTTCACAGTTGGTTATATAATTATAACGTCCGTATCTTAAATCGTATGTTCGTTTAGTAATCATGTATCGTATGTAATAGCATCGCGGCCCTCTAGGCATGTTTGCGAAGTTTAGTGGGGGTTTCCCATGTTTTCTAGACTAGTTATATTTGTATCGCGGCCCTCCAGGCATGTTTACGAAGATTAAAGTATAGTTCGCGGCCATTCCAGGCATGTTTGCGAAGATCGTTCTAGTATAGTTCGCGGCCATTCCAGGCATGTTTGCGAAGAGAAGTATGTGTATCACTAGTCTAGTAGTATATACCATTGACCTTCCTCTCCCGAGGCCTATGGTATGTAATTCCGATAACTATTTAACATCAATAATCAATCAACCCATTCCCAACCCCGGGAATTCCATGCCTTGGTAGAAGTGTGAACTCACCTTGTTTCGCTCGGTATGCTAAGTATGTGCTCACGGTTAATCAATCACGTCCTAAGGTATGCACGAATACATAATCAGTTTGCATTCAAGTTGTTTGCACGTAAACATCATCATCATGAACATCGCATTAATAACACAGAGTATCACATTGCACGTATTTGTAATCATACAAGTATTGCCTTTAATCATAACAGCAGTTATCTAACCCAGTTAAGTTTAACAGAATTAACCCAAGAGATCGAACAGATTATACAATCGGCGAAACACAGATTGGCGAAACACATTCTGTTTCGTCCCATCTGATTCGTCAAAAATGGTCTCGGCGAAACACAAGTCGGCAGCAGAAAGCATGTTGACGAAACACATTCTGTTTCGTCAATCGGGGTCTCGGCGAAACACCTTTGTTTCGCCAAGTGTGTTTCGTCAAACATGTTGCAAAATCATCAAAGAATCATTAAGCCCTAGTGGCCAACATCTAGCACCACCACCCAACCTCATTGGACCTCCAATAACACCAACCGATTGGACCTCCAACATCAACAACCGTTTGGACTTTTAAGGAATTATCAATAATACCAAGCCTCATCATTACAAATCGGCGGTTCACAAGTTCCCACCCATTGACCACCGATTTTTCCACCAATCCCGATTTTAATAAACATCCCATGTTACCTTCCAAAATCTTATCCATTCCCAACTGACAAACCATGTGGTGTTCTTATCATACAACTAGACAACATATATACAAACAATAAACAAGTGAATTATGAATAACATATCCTGACAACACACATGGGCCGCAACTAAGAGCATTAATCAAACAGACTTTATGGTCAATAACAAGTAATCGGTTCTGTATATCACACTAACCGAGATAAAAGAACGATGAATAGGCTAAGGGGGCTTCGAGAGTTCCAAACAGCCGTCACACAGAAGAGGGGCGCTCTAGGGTTTCTATTTTGTTAACGTGTGGCGAATGAGACAGTTCCGTGTAATTTATATGCGTACAAGTGAACTGGGCCCTGATGGGCTTTGGTGAAACTGGGCTTCGGCGAAACACCTGTTTCGTCGAGATAGGAATGACGAAACAAACTTGTTTCATCGTGATGTCAGTTGTTCAAGTCTTAACAGTTTAAGTTTACAGATTCACAATTCAAACACCTTATATAAAACACATAGCATATCAATTGATAATCTCTTATATAGTAATACAGATACAAGTCAAAAAATCAAACAACTAAACAGTCACAGTCAACGTGAAATAAATACGAAAGTGAAAGTCAGAAACTCGAGTTGTCACAACATATATGTATATACATGTTTAAAATTGAAAAAAAATATGTGTTATAAAACCTAAACCTTAAACCATAAACCCTAAAGCTAAACCCTAATTCTAAACCCTAAAGCTAAACCCTAATTCTAAACCTTAAAGCTAAACCCTAATGCTAAACCTTAAAGCTAAAACTAAACCCTAAAGCTAAACCCTTAATGCTAAACCCTAATGCAAACACTAAAGCTGAAGCTAATCCCAAAAGTTAAAGCTAAACCCTAATGCTAAACCTAAAAGCTAAACCCTAAATACTATTGCTAAACCCTAATGCTAAACCCTAAAGCTAAACCCTAAACCATAAAGCTAAACCCTAAACCCTAATGTTAAACCCTAAATACTAATGCTAAACCCTAAATAACACTTATTTTTCAATTTTAAACATGTATATACATATATGTATAGATAAAAGATTAACAATATACACATGTGTATAAATAAAAAAAATAAATAATAAAAAATTAAATCCTTAAAGAAAAAGCTGCGCTTTTTCCAAAAAAAATTGCATTTTTTCACATTTTTTGCTTAGGGAAAATGTGTGGTTCAGATTGCTTATCAAGTTTCTCAATTAGCTTACTACTTCTCACATGATCCTTATTCATATATATATATATATGGTAAGGATCATTTCAGAACCATAGATATTTACAGAACTCCTAATAAACAATTTTATTATTTATATATTTTTATGTTTAGGATAATTTTATCATTTATTATATGTATTTTTATGATTATATACATGTTAAGAGTAATTTTATCAATTTTTATATGTAATTTTATAATTACACATATGTAAACTAGTTTTTTTTACATATATGTAATTAGTTATTACACATATATATAATTTGGCTATTAAAGATATGTAAACTACTTTTAACATGTATGTAATCATAAAAATACATATAATAGAAGATAAAAAGATCCTAAATACAAAAAAAACATATATAAAATGATTGTTTATTAGTAGTTCTGAAAGTTCTGCAATTATTTAGAGTTCTGAAATGAACCCAACCCTATATATATATATATATATATATATATATATATATATATATATATATAGGGGACCGCTAAAATGAAAACCACACCTAGTTGTAAGAACCGAGGGAACCACTTTTCAACCATTAGATCTTCAAAATGGATGGATAAGATTAAAAGTAATTAAAACTAATATTAAATAGTTTTTGTCTTATTATGTCTTTAATATTTTAATCCAAAATGTTAGTTTAGTAAATTTACTCATTTTGGTCTTTTTGTCTTTTTTGTTTTTATTACTTTTTGGTATTATTATATTACTTGTTTTTTTAAATAGATTTTTTTAGTAAAAACCATTATAAATTCAGATTTTTTAACAAAACAAAAATTTTTTTGCGCGCCGGTTTTTGCACGCCGTTTTACGCCCGGCTCTTTAACGCATCGTTTTTGCACGCCGTTTTCACGCTCTACTTTTCCACGCGTCGTTTTTTTAACGGGCCGTTTTTTACGCCCCGTTTTAACACACCGTTTTTTACGTCCCGTTTTTTTACGCGGCGTTTTTATGCCCCGTATTCACGCCCCTTGTTTAGGCACCGTTTTATCACATGGTTTTTTACGTTTTACAATTTACATAAAATAAGTTTTACGTTTTACGTTAAAAAGTCATTACATAAAAGTTTACGTTTTACGTTAAAATGATTACGTTTAACGTTAAAAAGTTTACGTTTTACGTTAAAAAGTTTACGTTTTATGCTTTACGTTAAAAAGTTAATGTTGTAAGTTAAAAAGTTAACGTTTTAAGTTAAAAAGTTAACGATTTACGTCTTACGTTAAAAAGTTTACGTTTTACGTCTTACGTTAAAAAGTTTACGTTTTTTTTTACGACCGGTTTTACGCGCTGTTTTTTAACGCGCCGTTTTTTACGCCCCGTTTTTACGCCCCCGTATTCACGCCCCGTATTTACGCGTCGTTTTATCATCCGATTTTTTACGTTTTTTACGCCCTGTTTTTATGCGCCGTTTTTTACACCCCGTTTTTACGTGCTGTTTTTTTACGCGCCGTTTTTTACGATTCGTTAAAAAGAAAGACGGATCAATGCGTATGTGCATTGACTACCGTGAATTAAACAAGGTCACGATTAAGAATCGGTACCCATTACCAAGGATTGATGATTTGTTCGATCAACTTCAAGGAGCTCGATTTTTCTCTAAAATCGATTTAAGGTCAGGATATCATCAATTAAAGGTACAGGAAGAGGACATTCCTAAAACCGCATTTAGAACAAGGTATGGCCATTATTAATTTACTGTCATGCCATTTGGTTTAACCAATGCTCCAGCCGCATTTATGAACATGATGAACCGAATATGTAAGCCATATTTGGATAAATTCATAATTGTTTTTATTGATGACATTCTCATCTATTCTAAAAGTAAAGAGGAACATGCAAAACATTTGCACGCACTCTTAAGTCTATTAAAGCTTTACGCTAAGTTTTCAAAGTGCAAGTTTTGGTAAGAACAGGTACAGTTTCTTGGACACTTAGTTAATCATGAAGGAATTCATGTGGATCCAACAAAGATCGAGGCGATTGCCAAATGGAAAACCCCTGAATCACCAACCGAAGTTAGAAGTTTCTTAGGATTGGCAGGTTATTATAGAAGATTTATTCGAGATTTTTCTAGAATAACCATTCCTTTAACTAAGTTAACATGTAAATCCATTAAGTTTGAATGGGGACGAAAGCAAGAAGAAGCCTTTAGAATTCTTAAGCACAGATTAACCCATGCACCCATATTAGCGTTACCAGAAGGAACTGAAGATTTAGTAGTTTATTGTGACGCTTCTAAATTAGGTTATGGATGTGTGTTAATGCAACGCCAAAAGGTTATAGCTTACGCATCTAGACAACTTAAGAATCATCTTAGGGCCCTTATGATGAGGGAGTTCTGTCCTCGTCATGAACAGCGAGCTTTGGAGAAAGAGTTTGATGACTTGAAACAAGACAGTGGCGAGCACAGGGCGTATACTGACAGGTTTGAGGAGTTGAGTCTGCTTTGCCCAACAATGGTTACCCCACTCGACAAGGCTATCGAAAGATACATCGACGGCCTACCTGACTCAGTGCAAGACATCATTACTGGTAGTAACCCTGCCACACTCCATCAGGCGATCGAGTTAGCAGCGACATTGACTGAGTCGCAGGTTCGAAAGGGAAAGCTGCATAAAAAGGGTGACAAGGGTAAGAAGCAGGCGTCTGACAAGGGGGTAGCAAGAAAGGTCAAAACAAGAACGGAAAGAATTCTGGTTCCTCAAAGAGTTCTAGGAAGCGAAAGGCTTCTCAAAACTATGCTGTTACTGCACAAGCTCAAGCTGCACCAAATCAGCCTGCGCAACCACCCGCCAAGAAGCCTTATTTTGGCAATGCACCTTTGTGCAACAGGTGTAACGGCCATCACCTACCACATCTCCAATGTCGTCAATGCACTAACTGTGGGAGAAATGGTCATCTTGCCGCTACGTGCCGCATTCCTGTCAACCAGAATCAGGCAGTTCAAAACCAAGCCCAACAAGTTGCCCAGCCTCTTGCTCAGCAACAAGGTCAAGCTGCACGACCTCATTTTCCTCCTGGTTCGTGCTACAATTGTGGGGATCTGACCCACTACAGAAACCGGTACCCAAGACTAGCTAACGCAAATGCTAACCAGAATCAGGCTCAGGCTCGAGGTCGAGTCTTCAACATGAACGCACAAGAGGCACAGGCAGACAATGAAGTGGTGAACGGTACGTTCTTTATTAATAAGCAGCCTGCATCTGTTCTCTTTGATTCGGGTGCCGATAAGAGTTTTGTGTCTTTATCATTTGAGCCATTGCTTCGCGTGTCTAGAACGAAACTAGGTAAACCTTTGAAAGTAGAAGTTGCTAGTGGTGAACCCATTGTTCTTGATTCTGTTCTTCGCAACTGAAATCGTTTTTTACGGTTTTAAACTTTTTTACCAAAAATTTTTACAAAATTTTTTTTCCTAAATTTTTTTTAAAAAAAGACAAAAATTTATACGAAAACTTTTTTACGGTTTTAACTTTTTTTTTACCGAAACATTTTTTTACACACACGTTATTAAACTTTTTTACATTTTTTACGAAAACTTTTTTTACGATTTTAAACTTTTTTTGTAGAAAAACTTTTTTACAAATTTTTTTTACAAAAAAAAAGATGAGAGAGAAATGTGAAGAAAGATAAATTGAAGAGAGAGAAATTGAAAAGACTTTGGAAAGAGACTTTAATGATGAGAGAGAAATGATTTGATGGTTTTAATTAAATGACTATATTACCCTTTTGGTTCTCATTCTCTGATTGGTGGAGAGTGGTTCTCACGGTTCTTACAACTGGGGTGGTTTTCATTTTAGCGGCTCCGTGTATATATATATATATATATATATATATATATATAGGGAGAAGATCATGCGAGAACCACCTCTTATTGTGAGAACCGCGAGAACCAATGTGAACACAACCAAAAATGCCTAAAAATCACACAATTTTTTTTTAATATTTTTTATATAAAAATCGCTACTTTTCGAAGCCAAAAAAAGAAAAAAAATTAAAAAAATTTTTTGCCACTAAAAGTAGCGATTTGAGCATAAAAAATATTAAAAAAAAATTAGATTTTTTTTTTTATTTTTTTAGATTTTTTTAGGTTTTTTGGGGGTTTAGTTTTTAGCATTTTAGCTTGGGGGGGGGGGTTAGGTTTTTGGGGGGTGGGGGAGGGGGGTTTAGGTTTTTTTTTTTGGGGGGGGGGGGGGGTTAGGTTTTTTTTTTAGGTTTTTTGGGGGTTTTAGTTTTTAGCATTTAGCTTGTGGGGGGGGGGGGGGTTTAGGTTTTTTTTTGGGTGGGGGTTAGGTTTTTTTAGCTATTTTAGGTTGTGTTCACATTGGTTCTCGCGGTTCTCGCAATAAATGGAGTTCTCGCATGAGCCCCTCCCTATATATATATAGGGGAATGCTAAAATGAGAACCACCTCGAGTTGTAAGAACCGTGAGAACTACACCGTAGGGGACGCGGTGGACCAAATTTTTTTTCATAAGCGTAGATGCATGTATAAAAACAACATTTGTAAAAACAAATTCAAAAAAAAAAAAAATGTCGTGTGTGTAGTTTTGAGCGCCACAAGTTTGTGTTTACGAGACCCGTAAATCTAGCCGGAAAATTTACGGGTCCTGTAAACACAAACTTGTGTTGCTCAAAACTACACACACGACATTTTTTTTTGAATTTTTTTTTACAAATGTTGTTTTTATACATGCATCTACGTTTATGAAAAAAAATTTTGGTCCACCTCGCCCCGGATCAAAAAGTTCTCGCGGTTCTTACAACTCGAGGTGGTTCTCATTTTAGCGGATACTTATATATATATATATATATATATATATATATATATATATATATATATATATATATATATATATAGAAAGTATAATGTACATTACGGCTTAACCTACATTAACCTACGCGACCAAATATATAACGTGCGTAATTATTTTTTCAGCATCATAACGTGCGTGATTATACTCCCCATGCGTGATTATCACCTCCCATGCGTGATTATCACCAAATAACTGATCCCTTGCGTGATTATCACCTCCATGCGTGATTATAGCCCTCATCCGACGATTACCATTGTCTCATACGTGAAGTATGATAAGGGCTAATTTGTATGTTAACCTTTCCCTATATATATATATATATATATATATATATATGTGGTGGGGTTCTAGAGTGAACACTAGTGTATTTGCGAACTGAGTGAACAAATCCTGGCCATTGATCTACACACGTGTATGGCCAGGATCTCATCATCAAATCGTAAAATACACTAGTGTATTTCAAAATCAAATCCTGACCATTGATCTACACACGTGTATGGCCAGGATTAGTTCACTCAGTTCGCAAGCTACACTAGTGTTCACTCTTGAACCTAATCATATATATATATACGCGATCATCTCAGCCGTACGATCTGGTGCGAATCCACTCTTGAACATGCGATTTGTGCTGAAAACCAACATACGAAATTGCAATATATACCAACATGCGATTTCCAATATGTTTTTTATAACATGTGATTTCACAATATCCTACGAGGGTACGATAAGCCCTATTTGTACGTTACACTTTATATATATATATATATTGTGGAGAGTTCAAATGAGAAGAATTAATAATTAAGAATAAAAGGTACAAAGGTAATTTGAACAAATCATTTAATGAGTCTATTATTTATTTTTGCTATTCAAATTAATGAACTCTAATAATTTAATGAGCCTATCTTATAAAATAGTTGTGCACCTTAAACAAAAAAACAATCCTGCACATGATCTTACATTTTCAACGTTTCCTACACCATTAAAATAATATTTTGGTGTAGGATACAGAATGTGTAGGACTCAAACACTTTTAAATAATTTTGCGACTCATAATAAAATATGTCTAGGACTCAAAATTTTTAAATAATTTTGTCACTTCTAATAAAATTTGTGTAGGAGCCAATACATTAATGATGGTGAAGGAGGAATTTATGGTTGCATTAATAAGAGTTGAGTAACTCTTTAAAATACTTATTAATATTCTACATCAAAATGTCTATACTACCCTTAGTAATTAAAGCATTAATTAAAAATGGACAAAAATGATATATTGATTCACAACCATTGATCAAAAAATATAGGTTCTAGATTAAATTATATTTTCTTCTTTTAAGAAGATTCTTCTCAAATGAACCTCTTCCTGGGGGGGGGGGGGGGGATAGTGCACGGTCCTCCCAACCGCCGGAGTGATCTCACTCCGGGAGCCGCTACCCAACCAAGCTAGCTCCGCGGTGACTTCCCCATGCCGAGTTCTTACCCTAGGCGACATATGCCACTCCCAAGACTCGAACCCGGTACCTCTGAGAAGAGGTGGGTGTCGGTGGCCAACTAGGCTACCCTAGTTGGTTAAATGAACCTCCTCCTATATATATATATATATACCTTTTTTGACAAAACCCACATAAACCCTAGAACTTCTAATCACCATAACTTCCTCAATTCTTAACGAAATCAAGCGGTTCTTGGGTCCAAATTGCGTGTTTTTGCGAGATGAACAAAAAGAATAAAATTTTGAAATTCCTCATGGTTTTTGAGATTTTTGGACATTTTGAGTCCGAAATTTTAGGGATTTTTGGTGGATTTTTTGCAAGCTTTCATCCTTGGTGTTTAGTTCTTGTTTAATTATCATTCAAGGGTCTAATAGAAGATTGGATCTGCTTGGAATCTTGGATCAGACCAGTTTGCGTTGGTCAACTATCTTGATGTTTCTTCTTGGTTTTCTGACTTAGATCTTGAAACCCTAAGTGAAGGTTTCAAGACCAGTCTACTTGGAGTTGCATACTCGGGTGAGATCGTTCTTTCCTGGCCTTTAAATTCCTGTCATATCCATTTGCATAATTGAGTCTAGGCATACTTGTTGCCGGGCTAAATGGACCGGTGTGATTGAGTCTTACTTGTTGTCGGGCTAAATGGACTGGTGTGATTGAGTCTAACTTGTTGCATTGTTCTTGATCGTATTTGCGATTGTTTGTTAATCTGTTGATTACCTGTTATTTTTTAGTACATTTATTTTAGTAAAATAAAAGGTCTTTGTTATAATATATTACGGTAATACATTGCTTATTGTGTGAGCTTAATTATAACTCTCTATTTGATCATCAATTATTGAATTTATACACACCTTATTGATTATTGTATGTTTTGTGATCACCCATTGTGTAACACCCTTAATATTTTGATCCTTACAACTAACATGCAAGATTTTGACAATAAATCATCTAGGGTTTGTCCCTAGACTTCACATTACTTCGAATTTCCTGTTTTACAACACATAATCAAGCTCAACCTTCGATTTCAATCACATGCAAGAATTTGAGTTGTATCAAAACAACCTAATTTGACATACCTTATGATCTCCTTGACGAGGAGATCACGATTCTATGTTCAGATTTCGATTACAACATGATTTGAGCCTTCAATTTGAGAGTTTAGTAGAAGTTAGGGTTGTGGAAGTGTGGGTGTCGCCCCCCTGTGGTTCTTGATCGACCAGACCCCCTTCTAATGGGGTGTTTGGTTTGTTTTAAATCAAAACTAATAACACTAGTTTCAATTTTAACAATATTGGCCCTTCTTCTTTTATTTAACTTATAGTTTGGTTATTTTAACCTTAATTCTAGTTATTCATAGACTCATAGTTAACTAGGTTATAATTTCCTAGTTAGATAAATTCTTGTTTATTTAAACTTTATAATTTTAATATAAAGTTTTGTATTTTCGGGATGTTACAAGTCCACCCCCCTTAAAAAGGGTTTCGTCCCCGAAACCGTAATACGTACCAAATAGTTTAGGGTAGAGCCATTGCATCTCTTCTTCGGACTCCCATGTGGTATCCGCACCCTTCCTGTGTTCCCATTTAACCTTCACTTGGTTAATTACCTTGCTCCTCAAAGTCTTTTCCTTACGATCTAATATCGCAATTGGTTTAACTGCATAGTTGAGGCTGTTATCCACCTCGATATCATCATAGTGAATGTGAGCGGTTTCATCTGCTAAACATTTTCGGAGATGTGACACGTGGAATGTGCTATGAATCCCACTCAACTCATCGGGTAGTTCAAGACGATATGCAACTTTACCAACCCGTTCGGTGATTCTGAACGGCCCAATAAATCTTGGGCTCAATTTCCCTCTTTTTCTGAACCGTATGATTCCTTTCCACGGAGATACCTTCAGCATTACCTTATCGCCCACTTGAAACTCAATTGGCCTATTTCGCTTATCCGCATACGACTTTTGTCTATCCTGAGCTGCTTTTAGGTGAGTTCGGACCATGTCGATTTTCTCATTCGTAGCTTGGATTATATCAGTAGGTGCTAGTCCTCGTGGTCCCACTTCTCCCCAACATACCGGGGTTCGACACTTTCTACCATATAACATCTCATACGGGGCCATTTTAATGCTCGATTGATAGCTATTGTTATATGAAAATTCGACCAAGGGTAGATGGACATCCCAACTACCCCCGAAGTCGATGATGCAAGCCCGCAACATATCTTCCAACGTTTGTATCGTTCTCTCACTTTGCCCATCAGTTTGCGGATGATAAGCAGTGCTAATGAACAGTTTAGTTCCCATTTGTTCTTGGAATTCGCGCCAGAATATAGAGGTAAACCGAGTATCTCTGTCTGACACAATGGATATCGGCACTCCGTGACGTGCTATGATCTCATTGGTGTACACCTCCGACATCTTCTCGGATGTATAAGTCTCACGAATTGGAATGAAGTGAGCACTTTTTGTCAATCTATCCACGACTACCCATATAGCATCAAATCCGCGATTGGTTTTGGGCAATTTGGTTAACAAATCCATCGTGATTTGTTCCCATTTCCAAACTGGGATATCCAGCGGTTGCAACTTACCATATGGCTTTTGGTGCTCCGCTTTGACTTGTAAACAAGTCAGACACTTCTCCACATATTTCACAATATCTCTTTTCATTCCGGGCCACCAATAGTTTTGTTTTAAGTCATTATACATTTTGGTCGACCCCGGATGAATTGAATAATGAGATTTATGGGCCTCGTCGAGTAGACGCACCTTGGCCCCACACGTATTTGGAACCCAAATTCTCCCAAATCGAGTTTTCAATCCTTGGTTATCATCCTCTAGGTCTTTTAGCTGCCCAACTATCCTTTCCTTCTTCACATTTTCTTCCTTGATTGCTTCAATTTGAGATTTTCGGATTTGTTCAAGTAAACCCGATGTCACAATTAGTTGCATCGATCGTAACCGAATAGGCGTATAATCTGTCTTTCGGCTCAACGCGTCTGCCACTACATTAGCCTTCCCGGGGTGGTAATGTATTTCACAATCAAAGTCTTTGACAGTTTCTAACCACCGTCTCTGCCTCATATTTAATTCCTTCTGATTGAAGAAATACTTTAAGCTTTTGTGGTCGGTAAAGATAGTGCACTTCACCCCATACAAGTAATGCCTCCATATTTTCAAGGCGAATACCACTGCTGCCAACTCGAGGTCATGGGTAGGATATCTCTTCTCATGGGTCTTTAGCTGCCTCGAGGCATAGGCTATAACCTTGCCCCGCTGCATCAAAACGCAGCCAAGTCCCGAATGCGATGCATCCGAGTAAACTACCATATCCTACGTTCCGTCCGGTAATGACAATACCGGTGCTTGGGTCAGTTTTTCCTTAAGCGTTTGGAACGCCTTTTCTTGATCCTCGCCCCAAATAAACTTTTCATTCTTACGGGTTAGTTTGGTCAATGGCGTAGCAATTTTGGAGAAATCTTGTATGAATCTTCGATAATAGCCCGCAAGCCCCAAGAAGCTTCTGATTTCCGAAGGATTCTTTGGTGGAGTCCATCTTGACACGGCTTCTATCTTTGACGGATCTACTAACACCCCGTTTGCACTAATGATGTGCCCAAGAAATTGCACCTCTCGTAACCAGAAGGCGCATTTTGAGAATTTTGCATACAATTTCTCTTTCCTGAGCGTCTCCAACACTTCACGCAAATGACTTGCGTGTTCTGCTTCATTCTTGGAGTATATCAAGATGTCATCAATGAACACTATCACTGACTTGTCTATCATGGGTTTGCAAACCCGGTTCATGAGATCCATGAAAGCCGCGGGTGCATTAGTTAACCCAAAGGACATCACGAGAAACTCGTAATGTCCGTACCGTGTACGGAAAGCCGTTTTCGGTACATCCTCCTCTTTGACTTTTAACTGATGATACCCTGATCTGAGGTCGATTTTTGAGAACCAACTTGCACCTTGTAATTGGTCAAATAGGTCATCAATTCTTGGAAGCGGATATCGATTCTTTACCGTGAGTTTATTCAACTCCCGGTAATCAATGCACATACGCATGCTCCCGTCCTTCTTTCTCACGAATAATACCGGTGCACCCCATGGAGACACACTTGGCCGAATAAATCCCTTGTCGAGCAATTCTTGGATTTGGGACATCAATTCTTGCAATTCTGATGGCGCTAACCGATACGGCGCCTTAGCCACGGGTTTCGCACCCGGAATCAATTCGATTCCGAACTCTACCTCCCGCTCTGGCGGTATTCCCGGTAATTCTTCTGGAAATACATCGGCGTATTCACGTACCACTGGTACGTCTTCAATTCTCGGCGTCTCTTTATCAGGTTCGTTGGCGTATATCATAAATGCTTTACATCCTCGCCTCATAAGTTTATGAGCTTTTAATATTGAGCACATAACGGGACTGCCCCCTTTTTCGCCATAGATGGTGACTTGCTTTCCACTTGGAGATGTCAATTTTATCTCCTTACGGAAACATATCACTTCTGCATGATGTCGAGCTAACCAATCCATCCCAACCACTACTTGGAATTCTCCCATTGACATAGGGATCAAGTCTATTAAATATTCCTCATCATCAATATTTATTTTGCAATCTTGACATACATCACATACAAGGAAACTTTTGTTATCACCTATTTCTACCTCTAATGGCATAGGCAATTTTGTTAGTACAAAAGAAGGATGTCGAATAAATCCATGTGAAACAAAGGATTTATTCGCACCCGTATCAAATAACACACGTGCGGGAATTGAGTTTATAGCAAATATACCTGAAACCACATCGGGTTCCACCTTTGCCTCTGCTGCCGTTAACTGGAAGGATCTTGCTTTTGCTCTTGGTGTCTCGGTGTGCGGATTCTTGTCGTCTTTCTTTCCGACCAACTCCGGGCACTCAGATTTCTTGTGACCCGGCTGATAACATTTGTAACATACCGACACCTTCCCCGGGCACAACGCAGCCGTGTGCCCTGTTTTCCCACAAATAGGACACGGCTTGTCTTTGAACCGACACTCACTCTTGTGCCCTTTCCCGCATATCTTGCAGTTTGATGACCCGCTTTTTCCTTCTTGTTTCTTTGAGGATTCGTTCATGCGTGCCTTTTTGTCGGGCTTGGATTAACTACCTGCGCCCTTCTTTCGCCTCTCTCAATCTGTTTCTTCAACTCTATCTCCCTTTCCCGAGCAACGTTTATAATCTCGGCGAGAGTCTCATACTTTGAAGGAGTCATAAACTCTCTATACTCGGCGCTCAACATATTATAATAATAATATATTTTCTGCTCTTCATTTGTTATGAGATCATCACAGAACTTCATTTTATCCATGAACGTTCCCGTGATTTTATCAATAGATTCACCCTTGTGTCGAAGCTGCATAAATTCTTCCTTGATTTTGTTTATGATTGCCTTGGGACTATGATGTTTAAGAAACGGCGTCTTAAACTCGTCCCATGTCATAGCCTTAGCCGCTTCACTTCCGATCTCTTTCTTCTTGTTATCCCACCAATCTTTCACCTGGCCCCTTAACTGACCCGTGCCATAAGCCACGAAGTCATCCTCATCGCAATGGGTCCTTTCAAATACTCCCTCCATATCACTTAGCCACCGTTGGCATATTATCGGGTCAACCTCCCCATTGTAGATTGGCGGTTTACACGCCATGAACTCTTTATAAGAACAAGATTTTCGTCCTCCCGACTTTTCCTTTGCTAAATTGGTATTATCCTCCAATTTCTTGATTCTTTCTTCCACCACTGATAATACCGTGTTTTGGATTTTGTCAATGAAACCCGACAAACTGTTTTCGATTGCCTTTCCTACCTCCTCAGCAATCACTTCTCTTGTTTGTTCGGTGACTCTTGGCACCGTATCATCATTACCTTTATCCGTCATCTTTAACTGAAATGTTTACATAGAGCGTTAAACATTTCATCTATTGCATATGATTTATTTACTTCGGTTTATTCAAGTTCATAACTTGTTTTCACCGTTCTTATTTAATACATTTTCCGGGTTTGAGTGTGTTAACACACTCTTCCCATGCATATCAATTCATTATTTCCCTTTTTATACTTAGTAATTCTACTTTAGAACAATTAACTCTTACCGGATGCTTGATCAAGCTTGAACCGAACACACTTGTTACCAACCTTGGGCTCTGATACCAACTTGTAACACCCTTAATATTTTGAACCGTAATTAAAAGAAAATAATCATATGAACTTTATAAAAATCAGAGTTTACAAAAACATTTCGTGTTTAAAACCACACACACTTGTGATAGTACCAAACACATCCAAGATAATGCGTAACGAGTTTAAAGTTAATCCTTACTAGTCAACTACACTAGTTTAAAGGATTTCAAACATAGTTAACTAAAACATCTACAACATAATTAAATTCTAGACATAGTTATATTTAGTGCGGAAGCTTCAAAATGCGTGTTCGGTTCTTGACAACATACTTGATCACCATCCGAGAGAACCTCATCATACCTAGGGTCAAACACTAAAACATTAGTTTTGACATCAATACATTACGTATAAACGAATTCTAACATCGCAAAATAACAAACAAAATACAAGTTTTCTGGGTTACACCGTAACTTACGGTGTCACCGTAAGTTACGGTAGACCCTGAACAACCCTAGTCTGCCGTAACACAGGAAGTATTCATCATAAGACTTTAGGCTTCCACCGTAAATTACGGTGGGACCGTAATTTACGGCGGGCTCTGCATTCTTGTCATTTAACCATTTTTCAACTTTAAAAGACCATAACTTTTTACTCATTAGTCTGATTCAACTGATTCTTTTTCCCATGAGTCCGTAATAAAATTACGGATCTAACCATATGAATTTCACATTACGGAAACTGAGACACCGGCGTTCGGTTCACAACTTCCTTATTTAATTATCCAACCCACTAGTGTAAGTGCATAGCACCTCTTTTCCATTCTTAAGACCTTTTAGACATAATTACCCAATTACCCGGGCTCACATACTTGGTGTAGTTGCGCCAATTCCATGGCTTTGCGTTTCCTTTAGGGCTAATACTTGTTTCTTCGGAATTCAAGCATTTTGTTTCAAACAACCCTTTTTCATTTAACATTTATTGTTTGACCCATATTCCGGGTTCTTATACTTAGATTAATATCACCAAATCATTGGTATGGTACAATTCATCATTTGACGAGGTATAAGACTTTCAAGTCTCTACTCTCGTGATTCTTTTGAAAACATCATTTTGACCCGTTTGACTATTTAGTGAAACCATCACTTCATTGACTAGCCAAACTAATTTCCAAGTCTTTACTTTGACCCGTTTGATGGTCGAGTGTACTTCGCCACTTTAACAACGCATCAAACGCATCCATTTCACTACAACATCGTTCACACAACAAAACTAATTATTTACACATAATTTAACGGGGCTTAAGCCACGTACCTTTAAAGCACACCTTTTCCGCGAGTATCACCTCCGGCGTGTCCACTTGACGTTCCGGATTCCTTGCCTAAAGAGTTCAATTCATAACAAGATTAGAACTCTTTCATAAGCTTTAACGCATTAATTCATAACATATGCAAATTTGCGTTTTTAGCAATCTTTAACATTTTAACCCTCATTTAGGCGTTTTGTCAAACACCTTGCGGGTCAGATTTCTACATGATTTAAACCAAGTTCATGACTTGAAATTATCACCCAAATTGACTTCAATTAGACAATATACACATATTTTGACATCAATAATTTCAGAGATTATCTGACAATTTCGGTTTACACTAGAGAAAGAGTCTTAATCCTAGTGTTTATCGAGTTCTACTAACTTACTAATCACCCACTATAGTGATTTTGATCCTTACAACTAACATGCAAGATTTTGACAATAAATCATCTAGGGTTTGTCCCTAGACTTCACATTACTTCGAATTTCATGTTTTACAACACATAATCAAGCTCAACCTTCGATTTCAATCACATGCAAGAATTTGAGTTGTATCAAAACAACCTAATTTGACATACCTTATGACCTCCTTGACGAGGAGATCACGATTCTATGTTCAGATTTCGATTACAACATGATTTGAGCCTTCAATTTGAGAGTTTAGTAGAAGTTAGGGTTGTGGAAGTGTGGGTGTCGCCCCCCTGTGGTTCTTGATCGACCAGACCCCCTTCTAATGGGGTGTTTGGTTTGTTTTAAATCAAAACTAATAACACTAGTTTCAATTTTAACAATATTGGCCCTTCTTCTTTTATTTAACTTATAGTTTGGTTATTTTAACCTTAATTCTAGTTATTCATAGACTCATAGTTAACTAGGTTATAATTTCCTAGTTAGATAAATTCTTGTTTATTTAAACTTTATAATTTTAATATAAAGTTTTGTATTTTCGGGATGTTACACATTGACACTGTCTACCCATCGTATGTTGTAGCTCACTGTGTGTTCTATGTGACCCACTATACATGTTCTAGCGAGATTTTGCGATATCGATTTATTTGTTTACGCGTGTGCTCTTTTTGGTCCAACCGATACTGTCACACCCCAACCGATGGCGGAATCATCGGGGCGCGACACTGAGCGAAACAGATTGTCAAGGGAAATTCTATAACAACTAAATTACTGGATAGTTAATATTATGTCCCATACCATAACCTATCAAGCAATCAAATTATTACAGACATAGATATCCTCAAAACAAAACATGTTCCGACAACTCAGATTTAAATAAAATAAATTGTCTTTGTTTCTAGACTCTCAATCCTACTTGGTTCCATGAAAAGCAAGCAAGCATCCTAAGCACCTGTCACATACGCTAAAATAAAGTCAATACACATAGTGTAAATGTGAGCATTACAAGTTTGATACATATAATAGAGTTCGAAATTGTTTACGCATAACCAGCATGTAACATGTACAAAGTGAAGGCAAGTAGGTTATCGACAGAGAAATATGCACAGACGTGACTGCGAGTTGTAGAATGCATAACACATATCTCCACTGGGACACATGAAGTAAAGCCCTTAACAACCCCTGTCCACGACAGGTGCTGAGTCTAAACTATAGTACTATCGTTGCTAAGGTGTCAGGCAACAATCACTGTGTTAACATAACATACAAGCATTCATCAAATAACACGTAGCATGGAATAACAGTTAGCGTATAAATAGTGTTTGCGTTGTGTGTCGATTGTGATTTAGTATAAGTAACGTATGTAACACCCAAAAGTGCGTAAAGCAAAAAGGGTTCGAGTATACTCACAGATAGCGTTTAATTAAGTAAACATTGTCTTGGATTGAAGGGAGCGCTGAGAGAGATTAGCCTGAACAGTTAACGATAGCATAAGCGAAAGAACGACGCGTAAAACGGTGCAAAGTGACCAAGTGTCGAATGGTAATCCGATCGGATGTCAATCCGTTCGGATGGTCATTCGATTGGATTGACATTTGTTTGGTAAGGATGTGTTTGTGTATGATGGCTTTGAAGTTTTTGTTGTAGCATTTTGAAAATAGAGAAGTATCTCTACCCTTCAGGTCGTCGATCGAACGGTCGATCGATCGGATAGTGATCCGATTGGCAGGAAACTTAGTGAGAACAAGTTCACAGCAGGATTGTCACTCGATCGGATGGCAATCCGATCGGATAGCAATCCATCAGAAACTGATGTTCTTTGAAAACTATGAAAATGATTAAGTATCGAAGTTCCAAATGTCACATGATCGGATGGTCGTTCGATCGGATGGCTATCCGATCGAACGGCAATCCGTTCGACATTCAGAGCTTTGCAAATTTCAAGTAAAGGTTTAAGTGTGGAACCAAGTGCAATCTGATCGACTAGCTATCCGATCGGATGGTTATCCGATCGTGCGGCAATCCATCCCAACGAACCAAATCGTTTTGAACTTGATTTCTTTGAAGTCCTGTAGTTTGATCGAGACGGTACGACAACGTTCTAAACAACGGAACCTCGGCAAGTCCCAAGCCGTTTGACCGAACAGGAATCACCCTGATCCAATCAGTTGACTGTTCCTTGACGATTGTTCATGTCTATCCCGATATCGGTTGTCTCGTTGAAAGAATACAGATCTCAAACCGATATATCACTAGAGAAGAGTAGAAGGCCTGAATGAGCTCCGATTCTATCGGCTTTGAGTGCATTGAGTGTAAAAGAGTTGAAAGAAAGTTGGAAAAGTATCTTTTAATCCCTTTAACTCTGAAAATGTTTAGATCTAGGTGAAAACATTGTTTAATCTTGTGAAAATCCTTCAGATCTGAGTTATTCTTGGTGGAATGAAGCCAAACCTTGAAGTTCATAAGAACTCCATGATGACATCACCCTAGCACACCTCAAATCCGTTGATTTCACGGTTAAAAGTTAAGATCCAAAGGTGAAAATGATGAAGAAGTGTGTGTAGATCATAGAAGTACAAGATTTAGGTTGAAAACTTACAAGAATCGCGAGAAATCGAGAGAAATAAGGCTTGGAATGTTGCTGGTCGAGTGAGGGAGCTGTCACATCAAGTGACGTGACAGGAGGGGTATTTATAGGTTGCCAACAAGGGAAAGGGAGTGCAAGTGTCGAATAGGGTGCACCTCGGTCGGATGATACTCCGATCGGATGGCCATTCGATCGAGTGGCTCCGACGAGTTGGCCTTTGGCGTTTCATTTTGCGTTTCGAGCATTGCGATGCATTTGAGCGAGTATCGATTATGCGATGCGAGAGATTAATAATAAACACACAATACTATATCTAACATACAATCATCCGAATTAACTTGTGTTTAGCGTTTGCGATTAAATTGCATTGCGATAGAGTTGCGATTGCGTTTAGATTAATCTCCACAAACATAAAGTAAACATGCACAAGTAACACATAAGTAACACATACACGTAAAAGAATATTCAGAATCTACCAGTCAAGGTTCGAACGCGATTGCGATGCGATTAGCGATAAAGCGAATAAGCGAAAAGACATGCGATAAACATCGATTAAACCTCGATTTTTAATAGATACTCCACATAATACAACTAAAGAGATTAAAATAAAATATTCGATTACAAGTCAAAGAAGTCAAATCAGTAATTAAGCAAGGAGTGACAGATCGCAATTAGCAATCTTTTCTTCCTTTGACTTCAATCTTGACTTTGACTTTGACTTTCGTAACACGGGGTGTTACAGCCTCCCCTTCTTAAGGGAATTTCGTCCCGAAATTAGGCTAAAGCCGTAACAAACAACTGCGGGTACTTCGCCTTCATGTCACTTTCGAGTTCTCAGGTGAATTCTGCGCCTCGTTTGCCTTCCCAGCGAACCTTCACAATGGGAATGCGTGAGCGCCTGAGCTTCTTGGTTTCTCGATCCATGATCTCGACAGGCTTCTCCACGAAGTGTAATGTTTCGTCCACTTGCAGATCCTCAAGCGGAACTTGTAAATCCTGCTCGGCTAGGCACTTTCTGCGGTTCGATAAAGTCGGGTGAATGTTGCTAAGTTCCTCCGGTAGTTCGAGTCTGTAGGCCACTTTTCTGATCCTTTCCAGAATCCTAAAGGGTCCAACATATCGAGGCGCGAGCTTTCCTTTCTTGCTGAATCTGATCACACCCTTCCAAGGTGATACCTTTAGGAGTACGTGATCTCCAACGTCAAATTCAAGGGCTTGCGGCGTCTATCAGCGTAACTTTTCTGACGACTCCGAGCTTTCAGTAGATTGTCTCGAAATTGGAGGATCTTGTCAGTCGTTTCTTGCAGTAGCTCAGGACCGGTTAATTACGCATCTCCGATCTCATGCCACACAATCGGCGATCGACATTTTCTTCCGTATAATGCCTTAAATGGTGCCATTTGTATGCTAGAGTGATAACTGTTATTGTACGGGAATTCGACTAAAGGTAAATGAGCATCCCAATTACCACCGAAATCTATGACACACGAGCGAAGCATGTCTTCCAGAATACGAATCGTTCTTTCAATCTGACCGTCAGTTTGGGGATGGAATGCGGTACTTAGATTAAGCGTACTACTGAGAGCGGATTGAAACGTTTCCTAAAGATGCGAGGCAAACCGACCATCGCGGTCAGAGATGATGTCACGAGGTGTACCATGTCGACAGATAACTTTGTCGGTGTAGATTCGGGCTAATTTTTCTACCTTGAAGTCTTCTTGTATCGGCAGGAAATGAGCAGATTTAGTCAATCGGTCAGCGATAACCCAGATGATATCGTGACCTGAGGTTGTACGTGGGAGTTTCATGATAAAGTCATGGCTATGCTTTCCCATTTCCACATCGGGATTTCGGGTTGCACAAGCAAGCCAGATGGTCTTTGCCGCTCGACCTTGACTTTTGAGCAAGTCAGGCATTTCGAAACATAAATAGCGATATCCTTCTTCATTCCAGGCCACCAATACCGTTGACGAAGGTCATGGTACATCTTGTCGGCACCAGGATGAATGGAATATCGTGACTTGTGGGCTTCATCCATCAGGATTTGTCGCAAATCAGTACGTTTGGGAATCCAAATTCAGTCCAGAAAGTGGAATATACCATTTGATTTATTTACTAACTGGGCGCCTTCATTAGGAATTCTCTCTTTCTTCAAAGTGTGTTCGGTAAAACAAGCATGTTGAGCATCACGGATGAGGGTTTCGAGATGATGGTGGGCTTGGATATTACGAGCGCTATGCAAATAGCTTCGTCTGCTGAGGGTGTCGGCAACGACATTTGCTTTGCCAGGATGGTAACGGATCTCACAGTCGTAATCGTTGAGAAGTTCTACCCATCGGCGTTGGCGCATATTCAGTTCTTTTTGGCTGAAGATGTGTTGTAGGCTCCTATGTTCGGTGAAGACCGTACACTTGGCACCATAAAGGTAGTGTCGCTAAATTTTCAACGCAAAAATAACTGCACCTAGCTCTAGGTCGTGAGTTGTATAGCTCTTCTCGTGGATCTTGAGCTGACGAGATGCGTAAGCGATAACCTTGTCTCGTTGCATGAGAACACAACCAAGACCAAGGTTCAAGGCATCACAATAGACTATGAAGTCATCGTTTTCGTCTGGTAAAGCGAGAACGGGAGCATTGCAGAGCATATGCTTGAGAGTTTGAAAGGCAGTCTCTTGTTCGGTTCCCCAAACAAAAGGCTTGTATTTATGCGTTAAGGGAGTAAGCGGGACAACAATTTTCGAGAAGTCAGCGATGAATCGACGGTAATAGCCCGTCAATCCGAGGAACGAACGAACATCGGATGGTGATTTTGGAGTAACCCAGCTCTTAACAGCTTCAATCTTTGTGGGGTCGACATGAATACCTTGACTATTTACGATGTGACCGAGGAATTGAACCTCCTCCAGCCAAAATTCACACTTGGAGAACTTGGCATAGAGTTGATTCCCCTGGAGTAACTCGAGAACCAAACGTAAATGCTGCGCGTGTTTGGTTTTTGATTTGGAATAGATAAGGATATCGGCGATGAATACGATGACGAAGCGGTCAAGAAACGGTTTGCACACACGGTTCATCAAATCCATGAAAACCGCAGGTGCATTGGTTAACCCAAAGGGCATTACGACGAATTCATAATGGCCATATCGGGTTCGGAATGTGGTTTTCGGAATGTCTTCCTCCTGAATGCATAACTGGTGATAACCTGAGCGTAAATCGATCTTCGAGAAACACGTAGCACCTTGTAACTGATCATACAAATCGTCGATTCGGGGCAGAGGATAGCGATTCTTGATAGTCAGCTTATTCAATTCCCTGTAGTCGATGCACATCCGAAACGACCCATCCTTCTTTTTGACGAAAAGGACTGGTGCGCCCCAAGGAGAGGTGCTAGGGCGAATGAAGCCTTTTTCAAGTAATTCCTGGAGTTGACTCGAGAGTTCACGCATTTCGGACGGAGTAAGGCGATATGGAGATTTAGCAACAGGGTTGGGTCCAGGAATGAGGTCGATACGAAAATCAATATCACGACTTGGGGGTAAACCAGGTAACTCATCAGGAAAGACGTTTGGAAAATCATGAACTATGGGAACATCATTCATGCCTGTAGTTCTTTTCTTTTCCTTCTTCGTTATTAAAATGTGTGCCAAGTAAGCTTGGTATTCCTTGCGGAGATACTTGCTAGCCTGGACACACGACATGAGTTGGAGTTTCTTCGAAGCGACTTCACCGTAGACACACAATTGATCACCATTAGCGAGCGAGAAGCGAATCATCTTATCGAAGCAAACAACTTCAGCATGATTCTCACGAAGAAAATCCATGCCTACTTGGACATCGAAACTACCAAGCTGCATCAGAATGAGATCGATAGGAAAGATGTGATTGTTGAGTTCGAGAATACAATCACGAAGAACAGAATTGACGGCGACGGTTCTTCCAGTGGCAACTTCAACATCGAACGTCGAGGGGAGATGGGCGCGCTTACGATTAAGGAGCTTTTCGAATTCAAACGATACAAAACAGTTATCGGCTCCAGTATCAAATAAACACGAAGCATATATACCATTCACAAGGAATATACCATTAACCACATTGTTGTCTGCTTGAGCCTGGCGGACAGTGATGTTGAAAGTACGTCCGCGGGCTGCTGGCTGTTGCTGCGGCTGCTGTTGCTGTTGCTGGGGATGCTGCTATTGTGGCTCTTGCTTCACCACTCGGTTCGTGCATGTCACACCCCGACCGCGTAAAACAACAAATCGCGGCGGAAACATCGGGGCGTGTTGTAACAGAATTAATTATTTCATAACCATGGCATTCAAAGTTGTATTTTATTTATCAAACAAGGGTGTTACATTGTCTTGAACAGTAAACAAAAGAGTTTATAACATAATTAAACAAGTCTATCTTTGTTTTTAGTCTCTAAGGCCCAGGTCCGCCCTAGTGTCATGATCAACATCCTACGGAAAAGAACCTGAAAACACATGTGAAAATAGGTACGTCAGCATAAAAATGCCTGTGAGATACATAGGTTTATGAAAATAAGGTTCATGACTTATGTTTGAGAAAATGTTTAGTCATGAACCCTGTACTTTGCTTTGTCTTGTAAATCATTTGAAAAACGATAAGATCAGATGATATATATAAATAATGTAAGGTTAAATGAATAACCATTTAAAATGAGTTGTATAAAATAAACTGTTTTGTATAACAATGTCTTGAGAAAAGTATGTTATTTGTATAAAATGTAATATGTCTATACTGAAATGATTTAAATAACGTTACGCTATGTAATATTATAAAAACACTTATATATAGGAAGTACCAGCGGCGTATCCACCATGTTTGTATCATATTACCCACGCATTGTTACTCAGATCACTTACCCAAACAACCACAATGTAACTTGTTCATGTATAAATCAATTGTCAAGTGTTATTGTGTAAACAATATCAAAATGTCTATGTCCAATGTAATCCACCAAATGTGTATATCAATGTCAAAATGTTTATGTTCAATGTAAATCATGTGATGTGTAACCAAAATGTCATGTATGGTAAGTGAAATGTATCAACCAAACCATATGTAAAATGCACAAAAACAAGGTATTGAAGTAAAGCATAGTTTAAATCAAAGTTATGTTTTGTGTAACAAATGCATGCTATACTGATACAAACATCTATACGGTATTGTTAAAATGCATACATCCAAGCCTTGAGACTGTGGCGATAAACCCTTAAACAAATTAAAGGTTCATCTGAGTTATGTATATCGAATTCGGTCATTCCTTTCATCCCCATACCCAGGATGTCCGGAACGGGAGTTGTCAATTCCTATGGTACCACTACCTACTAACGAATGGCGTAATTAATGTTAATGAATGTATTGTTCCATTGTAAACAAACCAAATGTCACAACAAAATGTAAGCATGTGAAAACGATGCACTAAGTATGTAATCAAATGAACATACATAGCGTGAAATGTAATGTAAAAACGATGTACTAAGTAATGCACACAATGGGCACACCTAGCATGAAATGTAATGTAAAACGATGTACTAAGTAATGCACACAATGGGCACACCTAGCATGAAATGTAATGTAAAACGATGTACTAAGTAATGCACACAATGGGCACACCTAGCATGAAATGTAATGTAAAACGATGTACTAAGTAATGCACACAATGGGCACACCTAGCATGAAATGTAATGTAAAACGATGTACTAAGTAATGCACACAATGGGCACACCTAGCATGAAATGTATTGAAATCATGTACTATATTGTACTAACGAACATAGCATGTATATGATGTGAAAACAGGAAAGCATGAGAGTAATAAGTAGGCACATGTGTTCCACCCCAAAACAGTTTGGAAAACAGTAAAAGAGGGGTCTATGTACTCACTTGAGATTGCTCAGTTGTCTAAAGATAACCACCAAGTAATGCTATAGATCTCGGAATCAAACGGCACCTAATATAGGTAACTATGTTAATAAACCGGACCTAAATCGGAAGATCGGGTAGCATGAGGGTTTGTAAACCAAACGAGTATGGAGACTCGTGTAATATGGTTTAACAAAGCCTACATACTAAATGAAACCTAACATAATTGTTTACGACCCGTTTAGGTAGCTTATGCTATCTTAACGCGTCGTTCGCGTGAAACGCGTTCAGACCGCCTAACTAGCCCTATGACAAGTGTTATATGCCTATACATGTTACATAATCAGTTATGTGACAAAGGTTTAGGTTACATATGCTTAATTACCAATTATACATGAAAAGGGTATTCTGGTAATTTACCTAAGGCATATAAACTACCTATCATACAACTACTTAAACGATGTGACCATAGGGTATAACCTCGGAAGGTTATACCCTACCTACTATGGTCACCTAATGTGTTTGGTCGGATCCTAATGATCGACCAAATGGGTCGGGTTCGAGGTATAAGCGATTTATTAGATCGCTTACCCTACGACCCTAGACAACGTGGAAATCAGTAGGCATAGTCCCAAGGGACTATAACCAACGTGATTACACTCACGTTGCGAAGTTCCTACGAACTTCGCATTGACCATAAGCTGGTCAATGCTGAAAGTCAAACAAAGTTTGACTTTCGGACTCGAAAAGCAATAAAATAAGGAAAAGAACGAAAGAATACTTACGAAGGGTCCCTGAATGCTAACTTCGATTCAAAAATCTCAGGTATGAAACAATAGTTTCAACTTAGAGTTTCTCAAATCAAAGTTCTTGTGATTTTGAAGCATGGGGGTGGGGTATTTATAGTATTCGGTCCACCGTTAAGATCGTTTCATGGAAAAGGGGGCACGATCAAGGCCGTACACTTGTCGGAATGTTATGGTGCCTCAAAATGTTCACCACCATAAGGAATTGACATGTGGAAGTGGGATTAGAAGTGCAAAACAGCTGCAAACAGCTGTTAAATGCAGTTAATCTGGTCAGAAGGTGCCACGCGGCCCGCTTCAGGATGTGCAGAAACTCAGGCGGGCCGCCTGAGAGTTGCAGATCAGAAACAACTTTCTGTTTTGACAGTTTCAGTCCCTGCACGTGTTTAAGGCCATTTCCGACACTTCTAAGGCCCGTAAAGCCAACTTTAAGGCCCTAAAATGATGCCTAAACATTGTGGACTTGAAACATGTTCAAAAATATGTCTGATGTCAGTTCGTTTGGTCGTACGAACGCGGTGTTCGCTTAATTACGACGGAACGCGCATAAGCACGAAAAACGATCCAAATGACGCAACAAATGGATATTTCTTATGGCGAACACTAAAATATAATATAGTCATGCTTACATAAATTTTTGGATGTCTAGATGTATTCAGAACGTAAGTTATGCGCGAAAATGCAAACTTGTGCACTTTTTGACACTTTTAGTCCCTGAATGACCCAAAAGTCTATTTTAGCACACCGAACCCCTCAAAGCCTATTTCTAAGCTATGTAAAGGATATTTAAGGTGTGTTTAACTTATGGTTATGTTCCGGAATGTCTGTTCCAGTACGAATCGTCATACTTTCGCAGTTTGTCAAGTTTAGTCCCTGTAAGCGAATTAACTTGTTTTTGCCATACCAAAGCCTTCAAAACTTATTTCTAAGTTATGTAAAGGTTATTTAAGGTATGTTGAGTATATGCTGATGTTCCGGAGTATTTATCGCATTAAACTGAGTACGTTTACGCACCAGTTTGCGTATAACTCTCCAGAAAGTGATGTAGAGTTTGAAATTGAACAAAAGTCAAAACATGAAAAATGTAAAACACAATCAAACAAACATTGGGATCAAATAACATTGTTTTATTGATAATAGAACTGTTTATAGTGATTACAAGCACAGTTGTTACAGTCTCCCCTACTTATGGAAATTTCGTCCCGAAATTTATTTAGAGGAAACTCGAGGAAAAAGATGTGGTTATTTCGCCTTCATTTGATCTTCGCGTTCCCAAGTAAACTCAGGACCACATTTAGCTTCCCAGCGAACTTTGACCAAAGGAATGCGCTTGCGTTTAAGCCACTTGACTTCACGTTCCATGATTTCCACTGGTTTCTCAACAAATTTCAGTGTTTTACCAACACGAATTTCGTCAAGTGGTATGTGGAGGTTCTCATCAGCTGAACACCTCTTGAGATTGGACACGTGAAAAGTTGGATGAACATTTCCCAGTTCAGGAGGTAACTCAAGTCTGTAGGCTACCTTTCCGATTCTTTCGACGATCTTGAATGGTCCAACGTATCTAGGTGCAAGTTTTCCTTTCTTTCCAAATCTGATCACACCTTTCCAAGGTGAGACCTTAAGTAATACACGATCACCGACTTGAAATTCCAAGGCCTTGCGTTTTGGGTCCGCGTAAATCTTCTGACGGCTTCTAGCTGCCTGAAGGTTATCACGAACTTTCTTGATCTTGTCAGTAGTTTCTAAAATGAGGGCAGGTCCAGTAAGTTGAGCCTCGCCGATCTCATTCCAGCAGACTGGTGAACGACATTTTCGACCATAGAGAGCCTCGAAAGGAGCCATTTTGATGCTGGTGTGATAACTGTTGTTGTAGGAGAATTCAATCAATTTAAGATGTGAATCCCAACTACCACCAAAATCGATCACACAAGCTCTAAGCATATCCTCCAGAGTCTGGATTGTTTTCTCAGATTAAGTTGGGTCCCCATAGCAGATTGCATGGTTCTCCAAAAATGAGAAGTGAAACGAGCATCTCTGTCAGAAATGATGTTCAAAGGAACACCATGTCGAGCCACAATTTCATCTACATAGATTTGAGCAAGTCTGTCAGCAGGAAAATCCTCACGGATTGGCAAGAAATGCGCTGACTTAGTAAGACGATCAACAACTACCCAGATGGCATCATGACCTTTCTTTGTGCGCGGAAGTTTAGTAACAAGATCCATAGTAATGTTTTCCCATTTCCAAACCGGGATCTCTGGTTGCTCCAATAAACCCGAAGGACGCTGATGTTCAGCCTTAACCTTAAGACAAGTAAGGCATTTTGATACGTATAAGGCAATGTCTTTCTTCATACCAGGCCACCAATAGTGAATACGAAGATCCTTATACATCTTATCTGAGCCCGGATGAATAGAATAACGAGACTTATGGGCTTCATCCATAAGCAAGTTACGAAGATCATCCTGGCTTGGGATCCACAAACGGTCCATGAAGTAATATAATCCATTGTCCTTCAGTTCCAGAGCAGGTGTTATGTGATAGGGAAATTCCTTATCCATTAGACCTTGTGAAACACAAGATTGTTGAGCCTGAGAAATGCGTGCTTGGATATCGGATCGAGCTTGAATAACAGATTGAACACGTACACAATGAAGCTTAGTACGTTCCTTACGACTCAATGCATCGGCTACGACATTCGCCTTACCAGGATGGTAGCGAATTTCGCAGTCATAGTCGTTTAAAAGCTCAACCCAACGTCGCTGTCTCATGTTGAGTTCTTTCTGATTGAAGATATGCTGAAGACTTTTGTGGTCAGTGAAAACCACACATTTTGTACCGTACAAATAGTGTCTCCAGATCTTTAGAGCGAAAACAACTGCACCCAACTCAAGATCATGAGTGGTGTAGTTCTTCTCATGTATCTTCAACTGCCTCGATGCATAGGCTATGACTTTGTTCCTTTGCATCAGAACACAACCAAGACCCAATTTTGATGCATCGCAATATACGAAAAAATCATCATCACCCTCGGGCAATGATAGAACAGGCGCATAGCAAAGCTTCTGCTTCAAATGTTGAAAAGCTTCCTCTTGTTTGTATCCCCAATAAAAGGGCATTTTCTTCTGAGTTAGAGCAGTTAGAGGAACTGCAATCTTCGAGAAGTTTTCTATGAAGCGGCGATAATAACCCGCTAGACCAAGAAAAGAACGAACCTCAGTAGGCGTAGAAGGTGTATCCCAATCCTTAATCGCACTGATCTTGGAAGGATCTACATGAATACCTCGTTCGTTTATAATATGCCCCAAAAATTGAACTTCTTTAAGCCAAAATTCGCACTTGGAGAATTTGGCGAAAAGTTGCTCTTTCTTTAGGAGTTCTAGGGTAAGACGAAGATGTTGCTCGTGATCAGCTCGCGTCTTAGAGTAAATCAAGATGTCGTCAATAAAAACAATGACGAACTGATCCAAATAAGGTTTGCAGACCCTATTCATTAAGTCCATGAAAACAGCAGGAGCATTAGTCACACCGAATGGCATGACTGTGAACTCATAATGCCCATATCGAGTACGGAACGCTGTCTTGGGAATATCTTCTTCATGCACCCGAAGTTAATGATATCCAGATCGCAGATCAATCTTCGAAAAATAAGAAGCGCCCTGTAGCTGATCAAAGAGATCATCAATGCGAGGTAGGGGATATCGATTCTTGATGGTAAGCTTGTTAAGCTCACGATAATCGATACACATCCTAAAGGATCCATCCTTCTTCTTGACAAAAAGAACGGGAGCACCCCAAGGTGAAAAGCTAGGACGGATAAAACCTTTGTCGGAGAGCTCCTGAAGCTGTTTAGACAATTCTTGCATCTCAGACGGTGCAAGTCGATATGGAGCTCTGGCAATGGGATTTGCACCAGGCACGAGATCAATACGGAATTCGACTTGGCGTGCTGGAGGTAGACCAGGTAAGTCTTCAGGGAATACTTCAGAATAATCCCGAACGACAGGAATATCTGAAATAGGCTTACCCTTGCCTTTATCTGTTGTAACATGTGCTAAGAAAGCCACATAGTTATTCCGCAGATACTTCCGAGCTTTAAAACAAGACATGAGCTTGAGACCACCGATAGGCTTCTCACCTTGAACCTGCAGAATCTCGCCTGTCGAAAGCGGCACACGAACAATCTTCTCAGAACAAACTATCTCAGCGCGATGCTTGGATAACCAATCCATTCCCACAATGACGTCGAAGCTTCCAAGTTTCATAGGCGCGAGGTCAATAGGAAAAAGATGGTCATTAAGGTTCAACTGGCAGTTGCGAAGAACAGAATCAAGAATAATGGGTTCACCACTAGCAACTTCTACTGTCAAAGGTTTTCCTAGTTTCGTTCTAGACACGCGAAGCATTTGCTCAAAAGACAATGACACGAAACTCTTATCGGCACCCGAATCAAAAAGAACAGATGCAGGCTGATTATTAATAAAGAACGTACCGTTCACCACATTATCGTCAGCCTGTGCCTCTTGGGCATTCATGTTAAAGGCTCGGCCTCGAGCCGGAGCTTGAACCTGATTCTGGTTAGCTAGCCTTGGGCATCGGTTTCTATAGTGGGTCAGATCCCCACAGTTATAACAAGCACCTGGTGGGTATTGTAGTCGTGCAGCTTGACCCTGTTGCTGAGCAGGAGGTTGAGCAACTTGTTGAGCCGGGTTTTGAACTGCGCGATTCTGAGCAAATTGACAAACATCGGCAAGATGACCTGACTTCCCACAGCTAGTGCAGAAACGGCACTGATGTTGCGGCTGATGGTGACTGCTGCATCTATTGCACAAAGGTGCATTCCCTGTATAGGGTTTCTTTGCTGGAAGCTGTGCGGGTTGGTTGAGAGCTGCCTGATTAGCTTGGGCAGTGACAGCAAAATTTTGGGAAGCCTTACGCTTCCTTGACCTGTTCGAAGAACCAGAGTCCTTTCCATTCCTGTTTTGACCTTTCTTGCTATCTTCCTTGTCAGCCGACTGCTTCTTGCCCTTGTCACCCTTCCTGTGTAGCTTTCCCTTTCTAATCTGCGACTCAGTCAATGTCGCTGATAACTCGATCGCCTGACGGAGTGTGGCAGGTTCACTACCAGTAAGAATGTCTTGTACCGAGTCAGGTAGGCCGTCGATGTATCTTTCGATAGCCTTGTCAAGTGGGGTAACCATTGTCGGGCAAAGCAAACTCAACTCTTCAAACCGATCAGTATAAGCCCTGTGCTCACCACTATCTTGCTTCAAAACATCAAACTCTTTCTCCAACACTCGCTGCTCATGACGAGGACAGAATTCCCTCATCATAAGGGCTCTAAGTTCAGCCCATGTCTGTGCGAGAGCAATTTCTGCACCTCGGTCTCTCATTACCCCATTCCACCATGTAAGAGCCCTCTTCTGAAACACGCTCGACGAAAACTCGACCTTGCGATTATCCGGGCACTGCACGTGGCGAAAAGTATTCTCAATGCTTTCGAACCACTGAAGAAGCCCAGTTGCTCCTTCAGAACCACTAAACTTGAGTGGTTTAGCCTGGTTAAAATCCTTGTATTTGCATGGAACATTGTTATTGTTGTTGGCCTGGTTCCATTGAGCAAAGAGATTTGGAAATTGAGCAGCCATCTGCTGCGCAATGATTTCTGCCAGCTCGGCAGTAGCTATTTGGTTCTCGCGTCGAGGAGGCATTCTAAAAGAGGAAAACATGAAAAGAAACGAGTGAGATGATTGGATGAAGAGAATGAGATGAAACGAAATCAACAAAAGCAAAGATGGTGGTCATTTGTCCGTATCACAAAATAAACAAATGACACACAGTGACTAATCAAAGTAAATGGGTCAAAAATAATGTATAATGAAGACATGCTCGCCTATAAGTGAACACTCATCCCAAGAATTCCCAGGTAAGCACAACTAGTCTCGCGTCTGGTTGAGATGTATACGAAGTGCTTGCCTAGACAGAAAACCCAGAATACAGGCATTCACCCTTCCAGTTTGCACATGTTCACATTATTTAAGACCCAAAACGTTTGACGAGATTTTGAAAATTTGAAGGCACAAGGCCAAAAATCAAACTGAAAAGGGTTCAAAACCTTACAATTGAGGATTCAAAACCTTGTAATAAATTATTCAAAAACAGATGATTGTTTTTTCAAAAATCGTTTCGGAAAATTGTGTTCTTGTTTTGTTAATCACCTAAGGATAGGTGATGTACATGTTTTAAGATCTAAACACAAGATAACTTGTGTTAGGGTCCTAGAAAAGTTATAGTCTAGGTCAAAGCATTACTAATAACCTAATTCTCTATAACCATTGGCTCTGATACCAACTCTTCTGTCACACCCCGATCGCGTAAAACAACAAATCGCGGCGGAAACATCGGGGCGTGTTGTAACAGAATTAATTGTTTCATAACCATGGCATTCAAAGTTGTATTTTATTTATCAAACAAGGGTGTTACATTGTCTTGAACAGTAAACAATAGAGTTTATAACATAATTAAACAAGTCTATCTTTGTTTTTAGTCTCTAAGACCCAGGTCCGCCCTAGTGTCATGATCAACATCCTACGGAAAAGCACCTGAAAACACATGTGAAAATAGGTACGTCAGCATAAAAATGCCTGTGAGATACATAGGTTTATGAAAATAAGGTTCATGACTTATGTTTGAGAAAATGTTTAGTCATGAACCCTGTACTTTGCTTTGTCTTGTAAATCATTTGAAAAACGATAAGATCAGATGATATATATAAATAATGTAAGGTTAAATGAATAACCATTTAAAATGAGTTGTATAAAATAAACTGTTTTGTATAACAATGTCTTGAGAAAAGTATGTTATTTGTATAAAATGTAATATGTCTATACTGAAATGATTTAAATAACGTTACGCTATGTAATATTATACAAACACTTATATATAGGAAGTACCAGCGGCGTATCCACCATGTTTGTATCATATTACCCACGCATCGTTACTCAGATCACTTACCCAAACAACCACCAATGTAACTTGTTCATGTATAAATCAATTGTCAAGTGTTATTGTGTAAACAATATCAAAATGTCTATGTCCAATGTAATCCACCAAATGTGTATATCAATGTCAAAATGTTTATGTTCAATGTAAATCATGTGATGTGTAACCAAAATGTCATGTATGGTAAGTGAAATGTATCAACCAAACCATATGTAAAATGCACAAAAACAAGGTATTGAAGTAAAGCATAGTTTAAATCAAAGTTATGTTTTGTGTAACAAATGCATGCTATACTGATACAAACATCTATACGGTATTGTTAAAATGCATACATCCAAGCCTTGAGACTGTGGCGATAAACCCTTAAACAAATTAAAGGTTCATCTGAGTTATGTATATCGAATTCGGTCATTCCTTTCATCCCCATACCCAGGATGTCCGGAACGGGAGTTGTCAATTCCTATGGTACCACTACCTACTAACGAATGGCGTAATTAATGTTAATGAATGTATTGTTCCATTGTAAACAAACCAAATGTCACAACAAAATGTAAGCATGTGAAAACGATGCACTAAGTATGTAATCAAATGAACATACATAGCGTGAAATGTAATGTAAAAACGATGTACTAAGTAATGCACACAATGGGCACACCTAGCATGAAATGTAATGTAAAACGATGTACTAAGTAATGCACACAATGGGCACACCTAGCATGAAATGTAATGTAAAACGATGTACTAAGTAATGCACACAATGGGCACACCTAGCATGAAATGTAATGTAAAACGATGTACTAAGTAATGCACACAATGGGCACACCTAGCATGAAATGTATTGAAATCATGTACTATATTGTACTAACGAACATAGCATGTATATGATGTGAAAACAGGAAAGCATGAGAGTAATAAGTAGGCACATGTGTTCCACCCCAAAACAGTTTGGAAAACAGTAAAAGAGGGGTCTATGTACTCACTTGAGATTGCTCAGTTGTCTAAAGATAACCACCAAGTAATGCTATAGATCTCGGAATCAAACGGCACCTAATATAGGTAACTATGTTAATAAACCGGACCTAAATCGGAAGATCGGGTAGCATGAGGGTTTGTAAACCAAACGAGTATGGAGACTCATGTAATATGGTTTAACAAAGCCTACATACTAAATGAAACCTAACATAATTGTTTACGACCCATTACGACCCGTTTAGGTAGCTTATGCTATCTTAACGCGTCGTTCGCGTGAAACGCGTTCAGACCGCCTAACTAGCCCTATGACAAGTGTTATATGCCTATACATGTTACATAATCAGTTATGTGATAAAGGTTTAGGTTACATATGATTAATTACCAATTATACATGAAAAGGGTATTCTGGTAATTTACCTAAGGCATATAAACTACCTATCATACAACTACTTAAACGATGTGACCATAGGGTATAACCTCGGAAGGTTATTCCCTACCTACTATGGTCACCTAATGTGTTTGGTCGGATCCTAATGATCGACCAAATGGGTCGGGTTCGAGGTATAAGCGATTTATTAGATCGCTTACCCTACGACCCTAGACAACGTGGAAATCAGTAGGCATAGTCCCAAGGGACTATAACCAACGTGATTACACTCACGTTGCGAAGTTCCTACGAACTTCGCATTGACCATAAGCTGGTCAATGCTGAAAGTCAAACAAAGTTTGACTTTCGGACTCGAAAAGCAATAAAATAAGGAAAAGAACGAAAGAATACTTACGAAGGGTCCCCGAATGCTAACTTCGATTCAAAAATCTCAGGTATGAAACAATAGTTTCAACTTAGAGTTTCTCAAATCAAAGTTCTTGTGATTTTGAAGCATGGGGGGTGGGGTATTTATAGTATTCGGTCCACCTTTAAGATCGTTTCATGGAAAAGGGGGCACGATCAAGGCCGTACACTTGTCGGAATGTTATGGTGCCTCAAAATGTTCACCACCATAAGGAATTGACATGTGGAAGTGGGATTAGAAGTGCAAAACAGCTGCAAACAGCTGTTAAATGCAGTTAATCTGGTCAGAAGGTGCCACGCGGCCCGCTTCAGGATGTGCAGAAACTCAGGCGGGCCGCCTGAGAGTTGCAGATCAGAAACAACTTTCTGTTTTGACAGTTTCAGTCCCTGCACGTGTTTAAGGCCATTTCCGACACTTCTAAGGCCCGTAGAGCCAACTTTAAGGCCCTAAAATGATTCCTAAACATTGTGGACTTGAAACATGTTCAAAAATATGTCTGATGTCAGTTCGTTTGGTCGTACGAACGCGGTGTTCGCTTAATTACGACGGAACGCGCATAAGCATGAAAAACGATCCAAATGACGCAACAAATGGATATTTCTTATGGCGAACACTAAAATATAATATAGTCATGCTTACATAAATTTTTGGATGTCCAGATGTATTCAGAACGTAAGTTATGCGCGAAAATGCAAACTTGTGCACTTTTTGACACTTTTAGTCCCTGAATGACCCAAAAGTCTATTTTAGCACACCGAACCCCTCAAAGCCTATTTCTAAGCTATGTAAAGGATATTTAAGGTGTGTTTAACTTATGGTTATGTTCCGGAATGTCTGTTCCAGTACGAATCGTCATACTTTCGCAGTTTGTCAAGTTTAGTCCCTGTAAGCGAATTAACTTGTTTTTGCCATACCAAAGCCTTCAAAACTTATTTCTAAGTTATGTAAAGGTTATTTAAGGTATGTTGAGTATATGCTGATGTTCCGGAGTATTTCTCACATTAAACTGAGTACGTTTACGCACCAGTTTGCGTATAACTCTCCAGAAAGTGATGTAGAGTTTGAAATTGAACAAAAGTCAAAACATGAAAAATGTAAAACACAATCAAACAAACATTGGGATCAAATAACATTGTTTTATTGATAATAGAACTGTTTATAGTGATTACAAGCACAGTTGTTACAGTGCACATGTTTGCGAAGAGGTTGGGATCACCACACGCAAAGCAAGCTCTAGCATGGATCGCGGCTGCAGGAGCCGCTTGCTGGCCTTTAGGAGTGGGAAGTAGAGCTTGATGAGCAGGAGCTGGACCTTGAGCTGGAGCTGGAGCTTGGCGTGGACCTGTACGGCAGTTGGCGGTGAAGTGGCCGTACATGTTGCAGTGCACGCAGTATCTGCAGGCGATTCCCACCGGGTGATGATAGGTACAAGTAGGGCAAGCCGGGTGAGGACCAGTGTATACACGCTTGGTCGGCGGTGCATAGGTTACCGGTGCCGCAGCTTGGTGGTGTTGGGGCTGCAGTTGAGCTGGAACGGCTTGGAGAGGAGCGGCAGTGGTGACAGCGCAATTTTTGCTACTGTTGTTGTTGTTCCTCTTGCGACGGGAGGACTTTGAGGACTGCGGTGCGACGGCGGTTTCAGCAGTTGGAGCAGCGGTGACTTGATGAAGATTTTTGGAGGCTTTATCCCAATAACCAGCCTTGACTCACTTGTCGTTGATATCAGTAGTGAGTAATAAAGTTTCCTCGATGGTTGACGTCTTTGCAGCTTGAACGAAATCAGCCACGCAACCCAGAAGAGCACGGATATACTTCTTGATGGTGATTTCGGGCGTAGAGACTTGACCTGGACAGATTATGCTTAGCTGCTTGAAGTGAGCATTTAAACCAGTGTTGCCGCCATCCTTCTGTTTGATATGCCAGAACTCGTCCTCCAACTTTTGGAGCTCGTGGGGAGGGCATAACTCTTTCATCATCAAGTCCTTCAACTCATCCAATGTCAGCCCGTAAGCTGCATCATTCCCTCTTTTGTTTCTCTCGGCCGTCCACCAATCTAGAGCATGGGATTGGAAGACGCCGGTGGCGTTAACGGTGCAAAGGTTTTCCGGACAGCCGCTCTGGCGCAGGGTGACTTCAATAGAATCAAACCATTGAAACATGGTCGTAGGACCATCTTCGCCGGTAAATTCCTTCGGCCCGCAAGCTTTGAACTGCTTGAAACTAAAAGAAGACTTAGGAGAATCTGTCCTGGACTCTTCAGAAGACTTGCTGGCGTTTTCATTCAGCTCACTAACAATCTGAGGAATGACTTTTTCAATCTTCTTCAAGACGATGGCAGCGATGCGTTTGTCATCTTGATTGCGGCGAGCAGCGCGAGAGTGAAACGATCCAAATCACGACATTGTCTGCAACAAACATCGCCATAGGACTCAATCACTATTTCGATTAATCCTAACATAGTCTAGCGAATTTCACCAAAAGCTACTTTATAAAGCACAGGAACACGTATAGCCATGTAAACACATAGACACATAATCACAGAAGCACGTAATCATGCAAGACACAGAAGCACGTAAGTAAGTAAGGTCACAGAAGCTCATAAGGCCGTCAGAACACAGAAACCATACTATATTTACACGTATTCACCTATCATTCAAGATTCGCGCGTTCGAAAATAGCGAAAGCGATTAGCGAGCACACAACGAGTATCATAGCGTATAGTATAGCATAAGCGAGCAACATAACATTCGACCATCCACAAGTAGCAGCGATTTGTTAGTGTATTGAGATAGATGTGTGTAATGTGGGTTGTGTGTGTCGATCAAAGCAAGGAGCGAAAAGCGAATAAAGCACCAAAACTCAATCATATAAACAAATAAAATCACATAAAACACATAAATTTCACATAAAAACGGCAAATATCAGAGTCAGCAGGTGCGGGCTCAGAATCGAAACACATAAAATCAGCGATTGCGAGATTTGTCTATAGTTTTATAAGACATCGACCCGGACTAGGTCGAGTCTTGCCTAATTCCCTATAGTTATGGATCTGATACCAATATGTCACACCCCAACCGATGGCGGAATCATCGGGGCGCGGCACTGAGCGAAACAGATTGTGAAAAGAAATTTCATAACAACTAAATTACCGGATTATAAATATTATGTCCCATACCATAACCTATCAAGCAATCAAATTATTACAGACATAGATATCCTCAAAACAAAACATGTTCCGACAACTCAGATTTAAATAAAATAAATTGTCTTTGTTTCTAGACTCTCAATCCTACTTGGTTCCATGAAAAGCAAGCAAGCATCCTAAGCACAAATCACATACGTTAAAATAAAGTCAATACACATAGTGTAAAGGTGAGCATACAAGTTTGATAGATATAATACAGTTCGAAATTGTTTACGCATAACCAGCATGTAACATGTACAAAGTGAAGGCAAGTAGGTTATCGACAGAGAAATATGCACAGACGTGACTGCAAGTTGTAGAATGCATAACACATATCTCCACTGGGACACGTGAAGTAAAGCCCTTAACAACCCCTGTCCACGACAGGTGCTGAGTCTAAACTATAGTACTATCGTAGCTAAGGTGTCAGGCAACAATCACTGTGTTAACATAACATACAAGCATTCATCGAATAACACGTAGCATGGAATAACGGTTAGCGTATAAATAGTGTTTGCGTTGTGTGTCGATTGTGATTTAGTATAAGTAACGTATGTAACACCCAAAAGTGCGTAAAGCAAAAAGGGTTCGAGTATACTCACAGATAGCGTTTAATCAAGTAAACACTGTCTTGGATTGAAGGGAGCGCTGAGAGAGATTAGCCTGAACAGTTAACGATAGCATAAGCGAAAGAACGGCGCGTAAAACGGTGTAAAGTGACCAAGTGTCGAATGGTAATCTGATCGGATGGCCATTCGATTGGATTGACATTCGTTTGGTAAGGATGTGTTTGTGTATGATGGCTTTGAAGTTTTTGTTGTAACATTTTGAAAACAGAGAAGTATCTCTACCCTTCAGGTCATCGATCGAACGGTCGTTCTATCGGATAGCGATCCGATTGGCAGGACACTTAGTGAGAACAAGTTCACAGCAGGATTGTCACTTGATCGGATGGCAATCCGATCGGATAGCAATCCGTCAGAAACTGATGTTCTTTGAAAACTATGAAAATGATTAAGTATCGAAGTTCCAAATGTCACATGATCGGATGGTAGTTCGATTGGATGGCTATCCGATCGAACGACAATCCGTTCAATGTTCAGAGCTTTGCAAATTTCAAGTAAAGGTTTAAGTGTGGAACCAACTGCAATCTGATCGACTGGCCGTTCGATCGGATGGCTATCCGATCGGGTGGCAATCCGTCCCAACGAACCAAATCGTTTTGAACTTGATTTCTTTGAAGTCCTGTAGTTTGATCGAGACGGTACGACAACGTTCTAAACAACGGAACCTCGGCAAGTCCCAAGTCGTTCGACCGAACAGGAATCACCCTGATCCGATCAGTTGACTGTTCCTTGACGATTGTTCATGTCTATCCCGATATCGGTTGTCTCGTTGATAGAATCCAGATCTCAAACCGACATATCACTAGAGAAGAGTAGAAGGCCTGAATGAGCTCCGATTCTATCGGCTTTGAGTGCATTGAGTGTAAAAGAGTTGAAAGAAAGTTGGAAAAGTATATTTAAATCCCTTAAACTCTGAAAATGTTTAAATCTAGGTGAAAATATTGTTTAATCTTGTGGAAATCCTTCAGATCTGAGTTATTCTTGGTGGAACGAAGCCAAACCTTGAAGTTCATAAGAACTCCATGATGACATCACCCTAGCACACCTCAAATCCATTTATTTCACGGTTAAAAGTTAAGATCCAAAGGTGAAAATGATGAAGAAGTGTGTGTAGATCATAGAAGTACAAGATTTAGGTTGAAAACTTACAAGAATCGCGAGAAATCAAGAGAAATAAGGCTTGGAACGCTGCTGGTCGAGTGAGGGAGCTGTCACATCAAGTGATGTGACAGGAGGGGTATTTATAGGTTGCCAAAAAGGGAAATGGAGTGCAAGTGTCGAATAGGGTGCACCTCAGTTGGATGACACTCCGATCAATCCGATCGGATGGCCATTCGATCGAGTGGTCACTCGATCGAGTGGCTTCGACGAGTTGGCCTTTTGCGTTTCGTTTCGCGTTTCGAGCGTTGCGATGCGTTTGAGCGAGTATCGATTATGCGATGTGATATATTAATAATAAACACACAATACTATATCTAACATACAATCATCCAAATTAACTTGCGTTTAGCGTTTGCGATTAAATTGCGTTGCGATAGAGTTGCGATTGCGTTTAGATTAATCTCCACAAACATAAAGTAAACATGCACAAGTAACACATAAGTAACACACACACGTAAAACAATATTCAGAATCTACCAGTCAAGGTTCGAGCGCGATTGCGATGCGATTAGCGATAAAGCGAATAAGCGATAAGACATGCGATAAACATCGATTAAACCTCGATCATTAATAGATACTCCACATAATACAACTAAATCAATTAAAATAAAAGATTTGATTACAAGTCAAAGAAGTCAAATCAGTAATTAAGCAAGGAGTGACAGATCGCAATTAGCAATCTTTTCTTCCTTTGACTTCAATCTTGACTTTGACTTTGACTTTCGTAACACGGGGTGTACAGATACATCAATTGGTTGGATTATTGATTCTGGGGCGAACCAACATATGGTTATGTCCAATTCAAGATTTTAAACCAGATTGATGTATCTAACCTTAACATTTCGGTTAAACACCCAAACAGAACTAATGCTAAAGTTACAAAAATTGGCTCCTTAGAATTAACTAAAGGAGTCATCTTGTCTAATGTGTTTGTTATACCTGAATATTTTGTTAATCTAATCTCTGTATACAAACTCGCTCGTGATAACAAACTTAGAGTCTCATTTGATGAACAAACTTGTACTTGTTTTTCTTACTTTTATCATTCAAACACCTAATCAATAGGTGTTTGTTTGGTTGTCAATCATTATCACTGTGATGCAAAGCTGATTTGGGACTCACAACGAATATATATATATATATATATATATATATAGGGTAGGGTTCTAGAGTGAACTGTGTGAACTGATCTGGACCTTTGATTTCCTTTTTAGTTGTTAAGGGTAGGATTATAATAATATAAAAAATAGATTTAAATCATTATTTTAATAATTGAATTAAGTTACATCTTTCCTATTTTAAATTCATTATCCACAATATCTTTTAATTTTAAGAAGATAATTATCAAAACAAACAACAATTCACCAGATTTCAATTTCAATTTTTAAGATCAACAGTACCTTTCAGATTTCATCATAAGAATTCAAATTTTGATTTTTAAGATCCATGTAACCTTCATATTTCAACGGTAGACACACATGTGTACTTGGATATGAATAGAACAGTACGCATGCGTACTCGGCATCGTACATATATGTAATTAGCTACATAATACATACATAGAAACAGTACCTGTAAAACTATTTTATATTTAACAAATTACAAGTTCCATAATGTTTGTCAAACCAAGCAAAAAAACTTACAATTACAAGTTCCAGTTTCGTAGAAACAATAAACCTAACATAATCGGAAAAACAAAACATAGTCTTTGACAACTATTCGCCACGTTGTATGTTGAATCATCCTTATCGACTAAGCAAATAAACATACGTGAATCATCCTTATCGAACTCATACGTGAATAATCCTTATCGACCTTCCATCTCCACTTTTCTCGTTAACGACATCTCCTGTAATAACACAAAAAAACTCAGCAACTAATACTTTGCATAATTCACAAGTTTACATCAACAACTTTACACATTCAATACACAAAAAATTCTAAGATATCACAAAAACAGACACTATACACATGTGTACATCGCATTAAAAACAGAGCAAAATCATAATACACATGTGTACATCGCATTAAAACAGAGCAAAATCAGAATACCCATGTGTACATCGCATTAAAAACAGAGCAAAATAAAAAAATTGAACAAAAAAACTCAGCAACTAATACTTTGAATAATTCACAAGTGTACATCAACAATTTTACACATTCAATACACAAAAAACTCTGAGATATCACAAAAACAGACGCTATACACATGTACATCGTATTAAAAACAGAGCAAAATCAGAATACACATGTGTATATCGCATTAAAAACAGAGCAAAATAAAACAATTGAACTCCAAAAAACTTAAATCGGAACCCTAATAGTCCAGCAGATCAGTAAAACAAAAAAATTACGAATTTTGGAGTTACTTACTTTACGTCTGTGATCGATTCTGGATATTCTGGACCGCCGGTGGATAACCGTTCCGTTCAGTCATCCGGCAACGATCGATACGTCGGTGATCGATTTGGATCTGAAAAACAAAATCGGATTTAGAATTGTTTTGACATAACAACACAACTCAATCATAACTATCAAACCCTAACAAACAGTCGAAAACAACAATCTCCAAGCACAATACCTACAACAACAACACAATCTGCTCCTTTTCATCCACCTCATCAAAATGCTTCTTCCACCGCTCCCAATCCCAAACCTCATCTCCATCCACCACAACCTCACCGTCCTTCTTTACACCTGAACAATATTCTTCCAAGCATAATCATCAAACCACTTAATGACACTCCTAACATCGATTGGATAAACTACGCCATAGATTCTGCTAAACCGGAGAAATCTCCGGCGTCCATTGCGATCGAACCGGATTTCAGATCTACGGCGTCTGGTGGAAGGATACGGATGTGCGGTAGCGCATTGACGCCGAACTGAGCGAACGATTGTTGTGATTCTCCGAACTCGATATCGCAGAAAAAGAGTTTGTTTAGTGTAAATCTGGAGTCTTGGTGGTTGAAGGTGAGAGAGAAAGTTGGATGTTGATAAAAGTTTGAATATGATGATTTGTGAGAGAGAAACGGGATTTATGCAATCAATTTAATATGGAAATTACAACTATACCTTTATTAATTTAATTAAATAGTAACAAATAACCAAATCATTTCCATCATGCCATTCACTTAAAAACTCAAGATCATAAAAATCAAGGGCCCAGATCAGTTCACACAGTTCACTTTGGAGAAGTTGTTCACATTTAAACCTAATCACACACATATATATATATATATATATATATATATATATGTATATATATAGGGTTAGATTAACATACAATGGCCTTATCGTACAATATATACGTGATCATCTCAGCCGTACGATCTGTTGCAAAATTCACTCTTGAACTTGCGATTTGTGCTAAAAACCATCATACGAAATTGCTTTATATACCAACATGCGATTTCATCATATTTACCAACATGCGAAATTTCTACAAAAAAAAACCAACATGCGATTTCATCAAAAATACCAACAAGCGATTTCCAATATGCTTTTTTATAACATGCGATTTCACAATATCGTACGAGCGTACGATAAGCCCTAATTGTACGTTACACTTTCTCTCTCTCTCTATATATATATATATATATATATAGGTACGGGATCAGGAGAAAATGCCCAAAAGTATGAGAATGGTGAGCACGCATCCTGGCCCAACACGTGGCGCGGGACATGATCAGGGTCGGAGGGGTTTTTTTATCTTTTCAATATTCTTCTTCTTTCCCGATTTTATCGTGTGACATGCTGCTTCATTTTTGGCGTGCAAGATAATTTTGTCGTTAACTAGAATCATTAATTACTTGGCGTTTTATTGTTTTTCCCAGATTTCTTCTCGTTGAATTAATTCTTTTTGTGTCACAAAGTTAATTTTTTTGGCGTTATGGCATTTTCCAGGTCATTTTTTTGGCGTTCTTGGTCTTTTGTTAATAATTGATTACCATAGATTAATATTTTTTAAAATTACAATAATACAAAATCAAAATAAACTAATAGTCTTCCGTGGATGGGATTACATCAGACATGTACCCATCGCTTTGTTCATCACTTTCTTCAGATTCATCATCATCAAATTTTAGATTGGCGTATAACTCCATTAGCTCTTCTTTGCTGCAACCTATTCTTGAATATCATTGCAACCCTGGATTTTGGATCGTTCGAAGGTGCTAAATCACAGAGTTGTTCAATGAGAGATAGCCTCCCTGTCTTCAACATTTCCTCCATTGGCAATGAATATTGCACCCCGTGTTGATAAGTCACTTCAACCGTTCCTGCTTCTTCATGCATCACCCAACTACTAACTGTTGGTAGAGGAGTATCGTCAATATCATCATCATCTTCATCATCATCTTCTGCCGGAAACTTCAATCTTTTTATTACAGTTCGGGTTCTTTCACAATCGTTGGCCATTGGAACCCCAAGGGCCAGGATATCCCTCTGAACCCCATCATTCATACCAAGCATGGCTTTGATTGTCCTTACCTTCACCCTTCTCCTATAAGAGAACTTTATGATGAATCGTTTCTCTTTCCTTTCAAACCTCCATGCAATAACCTTAGCCATTTTTGAAGTTTTTGGCGTTTTGGACAATATGTGGCATTTTTAGTCAATTATGGCGTTTTGAAAAAGATAAATAAATTCAATTCCCTAAGTATTTGGCTTTCAATATAATAAATGTTAGTAATATGTTTCCGTCGTTTCATTTTACTGTTTTGCAGTTACCGTGTTTTGTTTTCAGATTCATCTGTTTTTATGGTGTAACACGTCTAATCTTGTCGGTTGTAAATATGGCGTTTAGATAACGATGGGACTTTTTTGTTTTATTTTCTTTGCACATTGTTTTAAGATTTTTTTTAGATTTATTATAATAGTATTTGTTCAAAGTAATTTTATTATAGTTTAGTAGTTTTTGGGGCGTTTTATGGCATGATGGCGTTTTACAAGCATTTTTCCGTTTGGCATTTTATTATATTTTTCATTATAGGATTAATGTACTTTTGTTGTTTCTTACCTGAAATTACATAACAAACAACAGATAAAGAAAATTAAAAAAAAAACAAATAGAAGCAATTTATGATCTAAATCTTCAGTGTCATCAGTCTCTTTCTTCTTTTGAAACTACAAGAACTGTCACAAATAAATGGCGTTTTGGTTTTGGCTTGGTTTATTTTCTTTGTTCATGTGTTGAAGTGTCTTTGTGGATGTTGGAGACATAGATTGACTCCGTGTGAGTGGATGCTATCTGCCCGTCGTCTTCATTATAATCATCGAGGCCAAAGTAGCATTTACACTGGGATGGGTCTCTTCTAATCATCCAAACATTCTTCAAGAACAAAGAAGACAAAATGACATATGGGTGTCACCAGTCTCTCTTTCTTGAATTTTGTCCATCTCATGCAGCACAATCTTACTCCACTCACCTAACAAATCATTCAGCGAAACTTCATGCTGAACATCACTGAGTATCAAAGAAAAGATGTTTGCCATCGTTGTATTTTTTGGTGTTTTACATTGAGTTGTATTTTTTTAGGAACCACCGTGTTTTTTGTGTGTTTTTTGTGTGTTTTTTTGGTGTGATAAACGGAAGGTGGTGAGACGTTTCTATTTATAGGATTTTTTTTGGCGCGTAGTTTAGGCGGGATATTATTTTTATAACAAAAAATGTAATTAACATTTATCCGGATGTAAGGCTTGGCATTTATATATTATGGCGTTTCACATTTTGTGGCGTTTTTGTAGCCTGAGAGCTTAAATAAAAACACAGAAAAAACTACGCAGTGATAAAATTGGCCTTTTGTATTTATTTGGCGTTTTATATTTCAACGGCGTTTTATGTGAGAAATTATGTTTTACCTTTTTACCCTTAATGAAGCATGTCCACGTAATAAGATTGATGTTATTTACCAAAACGCCACCGCGCCAATCTAGTCCATAGATTGTTTTGATCGGACGATCCATAACCGTTCTCACACTTTCCACCGTTTTCTCTAAATCCTGACCCTATATATATATACTATATATAATATACATATCCAAAGGACTTCTTAAGGTCATTGAAATTTCCTTAAAACACCCCTAAAGCATGATGTACAAGTCCTTTAAGCACCAGAAAACTTCACTTTCCACTTATACCCTTCAACTAAAAAACACAGGATACATTAGGGTTTCACCATTTCAAAACATTTCAAAATCGCCCGCTTCCTTGCTCCTCTCTCTCTCTCTCTCTCTCTGGCGATTCCAGATCTGGATCTAGGGTTTTCCTCAAGGCGATTCAAGCTGCTACTCAGAAGGATCCTACATCTGGTACGCAATATCTTCTTCCTATCAACCCTAAACTTAATGGAGACGGTGGAAAGGGTGGTCGGATATGTTCGAGTTAAAATCTAGGGCTTCGATGCCGTTCGGAACCAAAACACTCCGATTAGGTATTATCCGATGGATATTTCTCAAACCCCTTCCTATTTCATAGTTTTTCGCATCAAAACTGTTTGTACGTTGTGTTTGTAGTTTCAGCCTTTTAGGCTGTAATTCTATTTCGTACCTTTTGTGTAATCTGGATTTAAAGGTTTAATTGTTTTTTTTTCTAGGGTTTTGTGTGAGAGATGGTGCTGAAAAAATGAAGCAACTTAAGAACCATTAGTAGTGTGCTTGAAGACGAGGTTTGTTATCATTTATATATTTTTTTATATCTTTATTGATTTTGCGTACTGTACATTACTCTGGATATGCTCAAAATAAATTTTCTGGTGTGTGTGTGTGTGTGTGTGTGTGTTTATTGTTTATACTCTGTTAAAAAAGGAGTAGGAGGCTGTGTTATGAGTGTTTGTACTGTTTGGTAGCTATGAAGTTGTTGTAACCTGTATAAATTCAAGGTTTAAATGTTTATATTTCAGGTTTTTTCGGTTTAGGATTTAATGATATGTTTTTAGAACTGTCTTCTAGAGACAGATTGCTGAATTTATCTACTGTTGAAGTTTATGGTTAGCTATTATGTTTGTTGCTTTCTATTATGATTTTGTAGTTTTTTAATCTAATATGCGTTGTGTTGTTTTATAGTCCGAGAAAGGGATGCCCACTATAGCTGGAAAATCAAGAAATGAATCAAAGGACAAGGAAAAGAAGCATAAAATGCACAAGGACAAAGACCGAGACAAGGACAAAGAGCATAAAAAACATAAACATCGGCATAAAGACCGAAATAAAGATAAGGACAAAGAAAAAAAGAAGGATAAAAGCAGTCATCATGACAAGGTTAGATGCTTTTGACATTCTGTACGCGAAATCGACAACTACTTAACACCGATTCAGACATTAATATTAGTTTTCCGCTTGAGATGCTGATGGTGTTATTTTAAATTGTTTAGAAAAGGAAGCATGATGGAAACGAAGATGTCAGTGACGCTCACAAGCAGAAGAAAAGTAAGGTAAGGTAATTTGGATGTCTTTATATTGCGTTTTGTGATTTTCTTGTTTTTTTATTGGTTATCCTGTTAATTTTGCAGCATAAGAACTCAAAGATTGATGAGATAGGAGCGTTTAAGATAGCAGCTTGAACCACATGGACCTGCAATACCGACCCGGTTCCTACCTTACCCGAACCACAGGTACAAAACAGTTTCAGACCCGGCCGAAGAAAAAAGAACCGAACCGGAACCGGATCCACCTCGACAATGTGTTATTATTAGCTTGGTTTCATCTTTCCGAAAATAATCTATTATAGTATCAGAGTGGGCTACTGTAGGTTGAGACCACCGGTTAGGCCAGTCTTGCTGAATCAACCAACCCAGACGGTATGGTTTGCTGTTTATAAACATTACATTTGTGGAAGTATGAAGCAACAAATCTTGGCAAAATTGTCTTTTTGTATCATACATTTGATGTTGACGATTTTGGTTGTTCTGTGTTAGATGACGATCTGGGAAACGTTTGTTATGACATCCTAAAGACAGTTGTGAAGGCTAAAACTTTACGAGGAGTGGAAAAGTTAAATGACACAAGTTGAGGTAATAACTAAAGCATGAGGTTACATTGAAGCACGTATCCTTGAAGTTGGAGCTGAATGCTTAGTTTTGTGGTTCTCACATGCTTGGCTTACTACCAGATGATGATAAATGTGATAAGTTAGTCCACATTCATACTTGTTTATTGTTACAAGACTTCTTGGTTCCTGAATGGTTTCTTTTTTCATTTATGTGTAATGACTACATATTATTTTTGGAGAAAAAAATACTTTTAAAATTACTGCACATTACTGTAATTGTGTTCAAGGTATTTGATATGGCTGTGTTACCATTTCTTTTTACTGCACATGCTGATAAATCAGTTTAGTGACATATTTTTTTTCTTCTGATACTGTTCGTTAAGAAGATATACTTCATTTTCTGACTTCTATCATACTTCTATAGCTACAATATATGATTGATTTTCCGTTGGTTATTTTTTATTCGTTGAGTTACAGAGAAGTATGACTGATGATCACCGAAGAAATGACATTCTTTGGATGATTGGATATGTATCACTTGAACAATAGCGTTTAGTATATTAGTTGACATGTCATCTTTGGAAGACAAACTTCTAAAAGGGCGTTGATTGCATAATTGGGAATATTTACAGGGTTGTTCTAGGTTCATGTATATAAGTTGGAACATCGTCACCTGTGAAGGTGAGTTGTGGTAAAGTGGATTGAGGTTTAGATATTCATTGTTCTGGTAAATGATGGAAATTTTGAAGCCGTTCAAATTTCTAAGAGCGTAAATGCGCTTCTTAAGGAAGAGAGAGAAGCGAACAAGAATGAAGGAGGGGAAGCGGCATTCGAGAATGGCTGTCGTGTGGAGTCCCAACCATGGTAAAGATAGGGTAACAGGCGTTGGTGGTACTTTTCTGTCACTGGAAGGTTGACATGTAGAATCAGTCGTACTATATGTTGTTAATGTTTCTACAGTTGATACAAGAACATATCGTGTACTGATTTAGCTTCGTTCATGCGTTCTGTCGTCAACTCAGCACATCACGGAGTACGCAAGAGATTGGGTCGGGCAATGGGATATTCGTTTAGTACGGGTTGAGATATGCCAACTCAAGTTGGATTGACCCGTAAACACTTTTATATTATTTTTAAAATCTTTTTATAGATAACTACTTCAATAATTTTTTTAAAACAGTCAACGCGCTAATCGAGGAGGTTTTTGTGTTGCAGATCTACCGGTTGGAGGGTGCTAGAGGTATAATCAATAAACCAAAATATTTGTAGACGTAATACTTCACAAGACGAACACAGAAGTTTATACCTGCATCACCAGATCAAATTCAATCACTTCTGCACAATATGTGTCCTTATTTTCATTTTTCACAGCAACCTGTAAGTAACAGAATAGTTATGTACTTATGTGCGTTTGTTTTATAACTTTTCATTCCTGGATTATTCATCAACCGTATAGGCATAGAACTGCATTGGCAATAGAGGTGGGCATAAAACTCGGTTTGGGAAAAAACGGAAAAAAAACCCGATTCGGGTTTTAAAAAGAAACGGATTTTTATAAACCGGTTTCAACACAGACCGAAACCACCGGTTTCCCCATCACGCATCGAAAACCGTTTTAAAAGAACTGGTTTTTTACAGTTTAAATAAAACTGGTTTTTATAAGTTTTAAGTGATTTTTTTAGTAAACTAGGGTTAAGAACCGCCCGCGTTGCGGCGCTGGTACATCGTAAACATTGAATGTATTAGTCCAGATGTTATATGATACATTAACCATATGAAAACACACATTTCGACGTATCCAAGTGAACTCAATGTAACATGTATAAGCATTGTGATTGGATCAAACGTAAAGTAAATCAAATTCATATCGAACAATCATAACGTATTATATGTGCCCCAACTCATACATAAAAAACGTAACGGGTATGAAGGAAAATATGCACATGTAATCGAAAGGGATTAATTAGAGCTTTTGAAAAAAGGGAGAAAAAGAAACCATAATTTGACTCCACTCAGTTCGAAACAAACTTTACGAAACATACATAAAATAAACACGAAAACATATCATATTTGACCTGAATCATTTCCCGAAAATTTTACATCGAAACATAGAACAACTTGAATTTATACCAAAACGTACATAACAATATGCACGTAAAAATGGTTTCTTTAAACGAAAACGTATTATATTTGATCTGACTCGTCTATAAAAAAAGTTTACATCGGAATGTAGAACAAATCATATTTATACATACCCGTACATAAAATATGCACGTAAAAAATAGTTTTTAAGTAAAGGAAGTACAGAGGTAAACCGAAACAAAATATGAGTAAAAAATTTAATAGGTTAAAAATGTTCGTAAAATCGTGCCAAGTACTACCAATGCCACAACGACATCGACTCTCAACATCGTAAAAATAAAATAGATAAAATGGTAAAAATTACACTAAACGAAAAGCAGACTAAAATCTTTGAACCACGTACACCCGTTACAGTGTGTTAATGCGAAGAAATTAACCAGAAACGTACAACGTAGAAAATAATAACTTAGTCGATCTAGGACTTGCCCGTTGCGGCGAACTTTTCAAAAGGGAAAAAAATGGACGCGTTGCGACGGGTCTGTTAAATATGAAAAAATAGAGCAAAAAACGTTAAACCTCACATGCACGCTACGACATGTTAACTCGCAAAATTCAGAACGAAACGTAAAACGAAAAACTTGCGAAAGATAAAAAGTATGGGGGACCAAAATTGTAAATAATAAAGTGTTGTGTTAAATTATAAAAGATGGAAAACTTTGGGTTAAAAGTAAAAAAAATAAAAGGGGTCAAAATATAAAATATGAAATATTTGGGTTAAAAGTGAAAAATCAAGTTTTTTTTTGAAACACCCCCCAAACACATGTTACAACTCATCTAAGCAAAATATAGTTGCTTATTTATAGTGGAATAATTGTTTGTTTTAATCCAGAAAATGTATGTATGTAAAAAAATCGTTTTTTTATAACAGGTTTGAAGCCCGACCCAAACCGATCCATATCAATTCGGGTCTTAAGGCGATCAAACTGGTTTAAAAACCGACCCTGTTAAAAAAAACGATCTTTTTATCAACAAAGATGGTGAGTGGATGCTTTTCGTATGGGACGGAACCGATGCTCCACCAGTAAATATTCACACAAAGTGAGTGATGTTTAACCTTTAGTGGTTAAGCTCACATGTTGACTCCGTGTTATTCATGCTTATTAACCACTTATACACATATGTGGAGTCTCTGCAGTTCTTTGTTGATTTTTGTGACACTCTAGGTTTTCCGAGCAAACACCTTGTAATTACGTTGTGCGTATATATGTGTTATTAAATGAAAGTTGTGATTTCTTTTTGTGCTATGTGTCGATAACGTGTATGTAATATATATATATATATATATATATGGGTATATAAAGATACTCGTGAACCGAAACCACCACTCGAGACCACCCGGTCTCGAGTAAATAAGTGAACGGTTGGGCCGCTTGGGCCGCACCTCCCTTAGCCCACTCGGAAACCCACTCAAGGTGCACCACCCTCTTATAATAACCCAAAACCCTCACACACACTCCCCTTTACACTCTCTCACTTCATCCTCACTCCCTCTCTCTAGAAACCCTAACAAATCAAGCTCACCTCCTCCACTCTCTCTCTCTCGGATTCAATCAACAACAACAAGGAGGATCGGTCAAGCTCATCATCACCCGAACACTTCATTCTCTCACCTTCTCCCTTGACTCGATACCCTTTACATCAACCGGTTAGTATTCTAAGGTCTTGATGTATGATTCTAGCATGATTAGTGAGCTTGTGATATGATAAATATCGTGTGTGAGCTATGGTATAATAATGTCTTGCTAAGGTGTTCTTGTAGGGTAAATGGTTATGTTATCCGATTATGTTAGATGATTTGTTAAATGGTTATGTTATCCGATTATGTTAGATGATTTGTTAAATGGTTATGTTATCCGATTATGTTAGATGAATTGTTAAATGGTTATGTTATCCGATTATGTTAGATGTTTTGTTGGATGGTTTTGTTAATCCGATCTATGTTATATGACTTGTTATCCGATCTATGATTAGATGTTTTGAGACAAATGTGTGATCTTTGATCCTAATATTCCATATGATGAACAATGTTGAATGACCTTATGAAGAACTTTATGAATATGTGTTTAAAGTGATATGAACATATGATGAACAATGTTGAATGTGAGATGAACATTTGAATATGCCTTGTTTGATCTATTTTGTTTTGCATTTAGACAAAGAAACATGTTTAATGGGATAGTACACAAATTGCATGAAATCTCAATTCCATTGGATAGTACATAAGGCAGGTTCTAGAAGGTTCGGACATCAGATGTGCGACTCGACACCTTCGGTCTCGACTCGAGATCATCGAACTGCAACTCGAGACCGAGTGATTGCGACTCGAGACCATATGTGACAACTCGAGACCGGACAAAGCAGACATCAGGGACTTGAAATCAGCAAGGTCTCGACTCGAGATCTCACGATCCCGACTCGAGACTGGACTCGAGACCTTCTAGATTGCGACTCACACCAGCATTACTCGAGATCTCATGGTTGCGACTCGAGACCGCACGTTCTCGAGTCGAGACCATCTTGTCTCGGATGGGCCGATTGTCACCGATTATTGGGCCAAACATGTGTGGACTATGCATACCGTTCTATTTAGATTTCCGTGATTCTGTTAACTGCTAGTATGATCGGATAAGGCCCATTAACACTTATGATTTGTAGAAAGGTGTAGACGTTTACTGTTTAACTGCTACGTATTAGAATAGGCCCGATAACTTGCTGGATGATCATGTGTTATGTATGCTATGTGTTAGTTATGTGTAGATTATACGTGAATACTTGTACCCCAACTTGACCTATATTGGTAACCATGCTAGGACGTGGTGACCAACGTGATTGACCAAGTAAATAATCTACCGAGCAACCCAAGGTGAGTTCACAACTAATAATGCATGCGTTCCCGGTGGTTGGGAAACGGAAACTTAAAACAACGCTATCCCCTCGTAAGGGATACAAACCTACTTCTCTCCCCTTAAATGGGACCTTTGGTTAATTACTGTTTATACTGGATGCAACAAGAAACACTAAACAAAACTCTATCACTCAAGTCCTCACTTCTTAATACCGATTAGTCGCCGGGGTCAGGCGAACGGGTTATTAGTTGATAGCGCTATTTAGGTCTCACCAACCTCACACCGTGCCCGCGTATGGGATCGGGCGTGAACTAATGTACTCTGGCAACCGTCAATGATGATAGAACATTGACAAACGGGGCACACTATGGAAACGTACGGATGAATAGTATTCGGTATTGTAAAAACAGTTTAGTCGCTTACTTATGGGGTAGCTCCCCATCGCAAGTATAAACGGAATAATTAACTGGTGAAACAAGTTTTTGGTAATTAAAACTGGACAACTCGTGGACTCGCCAACATTTTTGTTGACACCCTACTGCATGCTTTGCAGGTACCCAGTGACTCAGGAGCTTGCAGCTTGGGAAGTGTAGTGGTCGTCTAAACCCATGTGTTGGGTTCTAAATAACTTGAACTATGAACCTTGTTTAAATTACTTTACCTATGCTTCCGCTACGTACTTAAACTGTTATTTGAACTTAAACTAGTAAACTCTAAACTATGATGTTTACGAGCTACTATGGTTGGCGATCATTCTTACAATTAACTAATGCTCAGTATAATTGGTGGCTGGATCCTGGTCAGTCACGCCTCCAAGCGGTGGTACTCCGCGAGTGGATTTTGGGGGTGTGACAAGTTTCGTTCTAAATTTTGTCGTTATTTACATCTGTAGGCTTGATGAAGAATTTGACAACCCTCTTCCGTTGCAGCTGGAACCAATACCTCTGTCAAGAAACTTTTTGTGTAAATTCCCTAACTGTTGGAACTGTTTTAAGGATGACTAATGGCAACTGCAAAGAGAAGCTGGGCCTTCACTTACTGAAGCCCGGTAAACGGGTTCAGTTTAAGAACATAAATTTTGAAGTTCGTTATGTTTATGGTGTGGCATTCTGCTCTCAAAATCTAAGTTAAGTTTATTGCCCGACGATGATGACCATGCAATACATTGTCGAAGGTTAAGTATACACAATAAATTATTTGGACTGTTAAAATTGTAGAAAAATTCACACATTTTATCACGTGGTTCAGGACATATGAAGAACGGGCGGAAAGCAAATGGGATTGAAAGTCGTTCACATGCCTCCCCTGGCCTTCTAAAGTTACAGGTCCAGCCCTTACACTTTGCATATTTGTTTTTAATTACCTTCATTTATATACAGTCCCACATTCTACTTTCTACATTTATATGCAGATATGGACCATCAAGATGTGCCATTTGTTACGCTAATGGACGTCCTCACCTATCCAGAGGTATAACAGTCTTCTTCCACTATCAAAGCATTTGTTATGTGATGATGAGTTTAAATATTCAGGTGATAGCCAAATTCAGATGTGTGGTTTGGGTAGTGGCGACACTGCCAGGTCATCCTAGGGACTTCAAAGCTCCTTGTGGTACTTACAGGATTAGACTCACCCTTGAAGATCCTACTGCCAGAATTCATGTTTATATATATGCAGAAGACGGGGTTTATATTTTCTTTTTAAATATAGAGTAGCATAACTCTCTTTTGTTTCTAATCTTTATTGTCCTTGCTTTCTTTTTTTATTATGTGAAGTTTTTTGGGGGCTATCCCTCCATTGATACGATGATTAAAAAGCATAACGCGTTGCTTGGAGTTGAAGAAACAGATGATGCCGATTCGGATGAAAAGCTAAGAAATCCTCCATGGGTGGAATGCTGCTTATGCTCTTATAATATTGATGAGACTGATGTCTGGGGTAGCATAAGATATCGGATCTTTGATACCACACTTGTTGGTTGAGTGCTTAAGTTATGACCTACACATGTTCTATAACTTGTACATACGCATCTTTTTTAATCCCCCCCCCCCCACACACACACACAATGTTTGCTCTCAATCGGCATATGAAATTAGGATTTGATCAATATTTGATTTTGATTTGTTGGGGATATGCCTGGCAAAACGGACTGGTCGGGTTGGCAGGGAAACAGGTTTGGGTTAGGACGGGTTGTTTTGGAAAATGGTCATTTTGGTTCGGGCAGGACCGGTGGTAAAAATTAAAGCACCTCATCTAATACTTAAAAAAGCAAATGTCAATTTCATAATGATCGGGCAGTTGCTCTTCGATGCAAATCTGAATTTAACCATAATTGGGCAGTTGCTCTTCGGTGAAAATCTTAACATCGAGCTCCAGCCGCTTCCCCCTTCAACTTCTTCCTGGCCGATGGGTGACCTTGCACCTTCCTATACCTGTATACCTTTTCTCCGAAACTTCTTGAATCCATCAAACCTTCATCTATGTGATGAGTGATGAAAATAACGACATGAATGTAAATAGGTTGGCCATTTCGTTGAGTATATATGTATAGTTGCGATGAAATCATGAAGGTCATCGTTATTATACTTGGACGATCAAACATCATATAACACAATAGTTAATAAAGTTTCTTCCTAAAGCAAAGGTGAAACAATGCTCGTCCTCTAAATGACATCCACTTAAGATGTCACGTCCATTTGTAGCTACTATTGTTAATGCTATAAGCACTTTTTGAATACGAAATGCATCGTGTATTCCCCTTGGCTTCTAGGATACTTCAATATACAACACTACCTCATCTTGCAGTTATTGTTAACAAAGTTTGTCAGTTCACGTGGACAACTTTATGTTGCATTATCAAGAGGGATTTCAAGACAAACTACGAAGGTGTTGGTACATCTCGCCAAAGATTTTAAACAACGCGGAGTTTACACATCAAATGTTGTCTACCACGAAGTGTTGCGTGATTAATGAACCGCATTCGTATCAAAATGAAGGTAAGTTTGTAGATTTTGTACCTTAATTGCTTCCAGAAATTACGTTTTTAATTACTTTTTCAAAACACCAACACCTGTAAGCGTCTAATATTGGTTTTTTTATGTGTCAAAATCTGGTACAGTAGAGAAGAAGATACAAGAAATTCATGAGCGAACGGATGTACTGGTAAAACAGGAAGAGATACAAGAGCTTCCCCGTATTTTGTTTTTGGTATTTTATCCAGCTACTTGCTTGTTTTGTACTCTTCGTGTTTTTAATTACATCTACTTCCTTGTTTTATACTCTTCTTGTAGATAGATCACGCCGAAGCTACAGCTAAAAAAATTAACAAAACTATATCACCAAAGAATCGATAAACTAACAGAAAAACCAGTACCAACATATCACGAATAAGAAAACTAACTTAAGTACTATACAATATATCACGAGACGACTAATAAACTAACGGTAAACGAGTATCCTATTGTAAATCGCCACTCCCGCCGCATCGCGCGGGTAAACGACTAGTATATATATATATATTTTTTCACAAAACCCACATAAACCCTAGAACTTCTAATCACCGTAGCTTCCTCAATTCTTAACGAAATCAAACGGTTCTTGGGTCCAAATTGTGTGTTTTTGCGAAACGAACAAAACTACCCGAATAAAATTTCAAAATTCCTCACGGTTTTTGAGATTTTTGGACATTTTTAGTCCGAAATTTTGGGGGGGTTTTGGTGGGTTTTTGCAAGCTTTCATCCTTGGTGTTTAGTTCTTGTTTAATCATCATTCAAGGGTTTGATAGAAGATTGGATCTGCTTGGAAGCTTGGATCAGACCAGTTTGCGTTGGTCAACTATCTTGATGTTTCTTCTTGGTTTTCTGACTTAGATCTTGAAACCATAAGTGAAGGTTTCAAGACCAGTTTGCTTGGAGTTGCATACTCGGGTGAGATCGTTCTTTTCTTGTGACAACTGTGTTCTGTAATCATCGTGTAATGTAAAACAATGTCAGTTATCAACAAAACAATATGCTTTGGTGTTATTATATGTGTTTTGAAGTTATTATTTTTTTTTATTTCGAGGACTAAAACCGTCATTATTTGAAAGTACAAGTTTAGGGACTAAATTGTCATTTCTGAAACTATATAAATACGAGGGTTAAAGTGCAATTATTTCAAACTATAAGTTTTGGGTTCTTTTTGTAATTTTTGGAAACTCATTTATAAAAAGAAATAAATATAGTTTATTTTGTTTTAAAAGTCTAAGGTTCATTTGGTCATTTTCTCAAACTTAAACTCTAGGGACTAAAGTTGATCTTCTTAAACTCATTTTAACTAAAGATCCTAACCTGGTTAACTTTTATATAAGGATTCCTTCTTTAAAACTTAACTCAGTTAACTCATTTAACTGTACAGTACAGGGGCCAATTGTGTCATTTTTCGAAACTTCAGGGACCAAACTTGTATTTTGTACCAAAGTTTAGGGGCTGTTTTTGTAAATTTTCGAAAGTTCAGGGACCATTTCGTAAAAAATGAAACTACAGGGACCTAAGTGTAATTATGTCAAAAATGGGTCAAACCCATCGAACCAGTCACATATGGGATTCGAACTTGCGTCCCTCCGCCCACAAACACACGCAACAACCAGCTGGTCTACCAGCTCACATGTGTTTTAATTAGAATAGTATTATATTTATATTAACTTTAAAATTAAAGCTGAAATTATATGCAGATCGCAACTTACGGGATTTCACCAAAATCTCACCAAAAACGATTTTTAATCCATTATTTCGACCTGTAAAGCTACCCACATGATACCCAACCTATCCCAACTAATCCCAATCATTCAAACGACACATTATGGTGCCAAAACACTCAAAAGAAAAAGAATTTAAAAAAAAATAAAAGTAGATCAAATCCACTAATTTTTGTCGAATCTGAGATCCAAGTGTATTTAAGTTCCCTACATTCCTAGCAACATTCCACACCATTTACAAACACTTAAACACCCGAAATCGTCGGATTAAAACCTGCAACTCGCCGGAATACTCACTTTTTCGCCGGAATTTTTCAATCCGATCATCCTTTCAATACCGGTTCGTTTTTATTGTTTCAATTAATTCTTTTATGCTTATACAATGTTTCCCCAAAGTTAATTAAATTATAAACCAGTTTTGATCATGAATTGCGAGGGTTGACTTTTCTATTGACTCTATTTGGGGAAGATGACTAAATTCATTTCTGTATTTAATTTAATTAAACTCAACATAAATACAAACCACCAGGCTAGCCTGGTGGTTGTGTGTATGCTTGCCTTTAGTACAGACCCGGGTTCGAACCCAGGGGTCTGCATTTCTTTTTAATCTATTAATTTTTAATATTTTCAACATTCCAATAATTTTTATAAGATTATTAATCAATGTTGCTTTTATTAAAAATGTGAAATTAGTCAATTTATTTATAAAACTAATTTTTACAATATTAAAACAGTTTATTATTAAATAATTAATAATAAATCGATTTTTAGGAATTAAATTCTGAAATTTTCAGATTAATTATTTTAAGTGTTGATCTTTACAAAAATAATGTTGCTACTGATATTTTATATAATTTCAATATTTATATAATTAAATCAGTAATATTCAAGTTCAATAATTAAAAATGTTATTTTTAATTATTATGATATAAATTAATTATATCACTTGTACAATATTTTGCCAATAATCATTATATTTAATTATGATACTAGTTAAATATGTTTGATTTATTATTACAAATGTTTATATTAAATCGATTGTACATTTTTTTGCAATTTAATTATTTATGATAAATAAATATTTTTCATAAATAATTCCTCTATATCATGATCATTTTTCCGAGCCCTCTAAACATATAATTCACAAGATCCTTCTGTTAATCTAAACACTATCAAATACAGTAAATACTCAACAAATCCCGTCAACACTATACGACCTCAATATTGATACATTATTCTTGTACGATTCATTAGGACAACTTAAGTTTCCTTATTATCAGACACCTTAATCTTGACTTGCGTATTCGGAATCGCCTGCAAAATAAAGTGAGTACATAGATCCCCTCTTTTTACTATTTTCGATTATTTTGGGGTGATTCATATGTATCAAAATGATTTCGATATTCTAACGATGGTTTCAAAACGATTGAGATGGTTTATACTAAACTAATAACGATTTCGATAATGTGAACGAACTTGTTGGTGGTAATTACATAACGAATGACATTCATTAATTTTGGCCGAACCAACCAGTATTAGGTTATGGTACCATAGGATCCGACAAATCCTGTTATCAGACCGGACCCATGGTTATGTGTGGGTTAGGTGGGTAACGACTGAATCTGATGATTGTTAACTTACCCTTTGGAGGTTTGTTAATGCGAGAACGATTGGGAACGATGAACGAGTCACAAAGGTTTGAATGTTATTAGCGAGACGACCAAAAGTAGTTTTCACAATTAAAACGAGAACGATTTAAACGAGTGAATGAATTGAACGATTTGGAACGATTTAAACGAATGAACGATGTTCTATAACGAGAACGAGTTAAACAATATTACACAACAATGTTTACGAAACTATATAACCATACGAGTTTTATTACAAGAACGATTTATGATTTAGTTTACATAAACAATTGTTTTGGGTTAAGATTCATGGCGTCGAGGTTTATAAATTATGACCAACCTATTTTGGCTTGGTTATTCATTTACAATACAAACATTTTACAAAATAAGGTTTTCTAATATCAATTAACGAAGTTGTACAAGTTGTTTCAACATACAAACGAGCCATGAATCTGATACTCACACAAAAACTATGTACTCGCCAGCATTTCTTTGCTGACTTTGTTTTTACATATGTTTCAGGTGATGTTGCTTAATGTTGATTGTGAATAGGATGCATGCTCACTTAGGACCGGGCGAGGCCTTAGTGATTTAATAACGATGATAAACTATGTTTGAATTGCTTGTTTAACTTTAAGACAATGTTTAATATTCAATAAAACGAAACTCTTGTATCCATGGTTTGAAACAATAGTTCTGTTACAACACTCCCCGACGTTTCCGCCACGATTTGTTGTTTTACGTGGTCAGGGTGTGACAGAAAGGTTGGTATCAGAGCCAATGGTTATAGAGAATTAGGTTATTAGTAAAACTTTGACCTAGACTATAACTTTCTAGGACCCCAACGCAAGTTGATTTGTGTTTTGAATTTAAAAAAAAAAAAACAAAATCCGAATCTGCTTCGCAAATTAGTCATCCGTTCTAGGATGATTGATTACTAGGTTTTGAACCCTCTGTTATAAGGTTTTGAACCCTTCTAGTTTGACTCATTTTTGGCTTAGTGCCTTTTGAGTTTTCAAAATCTCGTCAGAGTTTGGGTCTAAATAATGTGAACACATGCAAACTGGAAGAGTAAATGCCTGTACCCTGAGTTTTCTGTCTAAGGCTAGAGTGTTCGTACAAATCCACATAATCGGACCAGTCACTCTTACCTGGGAAATCTTGGGGTGAGTGTTCACTTATAGGCGAGCATGTCTTCGCAATACATTATTTTGATTCATTACTTTGATTAGTCACTGCGTGTCATTTGTTTGTTTGAGGTAACAAACGAATGATCGCCTCCCGTGTGTTTTGTCGATGTTTTCAATGCCTCTTGTATTTTCCAATTGTCGATCCCGCTCGTGGAGGAGCATTCAATCTGAATACAAACGAGGCTCGAGCTGACCACCTCGTTGTCAATGGTACCTTGGTGGTTAATGGTACGTTTCTTGTTAACAATCGACCTGCATATATTCTTTTTGATTCTGGCGCCGATAGAAGTTTTGTTTCATTATCTTTTGAACCTTTGCTTGCGATACCTAGAACTAAACTGAGGAAACCCTTATCTGTCGAAGTTGCTACTGGTAAACCTCTTGTCCTCGATTCTGTTATCCGTGATTGTCAGTTAAACCTTGATAACCATCTTTTTCCCATTGACCTCACGCCGATGCAACTTGGGAGTTTCGATATTATCGTGGGGATGGATTGGTTAACCAAACATCATGCTGAGGTGGTTTGTTTTGATAAGATTGTTCGTATTCCTCTTCCGTCTGGCGATGTTCTGGAAGTTCGTGGCGAAAAACCATCTGGTGGATTGAAGCTTATGTCGTGTACAAAGGCCCAAAGATATTTACGAAAAGGATATGTTGCTTTCCTGGCACATGTCACCGAGGAGAAAGGCAAGTGTAAGAGTATTCAGGATATTCCGATTGTTCGGGATTATCCAGAGGTGTTTCCCGATGAACTGCCTGGTTTGCCTCCAGTTCGTCAAGTCGAGTTTCATATTGACCTTGTACCCAATGCCAACCCAATTGCGAAAGCACCTTATCGTCTTGCACCGTCAGAGATGCAAGAGTTATCGAAACAGCTTCAAGAGTTGTCTGATAAAGGATTCATCCGTCCGAGCTATTCGCCTTGGGGAGCAACTGTCTTCTTTGTGAAGAAGAAATATGGATCTTTTCGAATGTGTATCGATTATCGTGAGCTTAATAAGCTTACCATCAAGAATCGATATCCCCTACCTAGAATTGATGATCTCTTCGACCAGCTGCAAGGTGCTTCATGCTTTTCCAAGATCGATCTGCGATCTGGGTATCATCAACTTCGTGTTCTCGAAGAAGATATTCCCAAAACTGCTTTCCGTACGAGATATGGGCATTACGAGTTCACTGTCATGCCTTTTGGTTTGACGAATGCCCCAGCTATCTTCATGGACTTAATGAATAGGGTTTGTAAACCTTATTTAGATAAGTTCATCATTGTGTTCATCGACGATATTCTCATTTATTCAAAGTCTCGAGCCGATCACGAGCAACACCTTCGTTTGACATTGGAACTCCTAAAGAAGGAACAACTTTTTGCTAAATTCTCCATTCCTAGGGTCGAGATCCCAAAACCATCTCCATTCCTTGGCAAAAGAGAAGCACGAGCAGTTGACGACTTCGTATGGGAGATGGAACAATACTTGGGTGGAGTGCAAATCAAGGACGATGCCACCAAAATCAAGACGGCCAACATGTACCTAAAAGACACGGCAGCACTATGGTGGAGACGTCGATACACGGACATCATCAAAGGTACGTGCACTATTAACACTTGGGCTGAATTTGTCCAAGAACTAAAGAAACAATTTTACCCGGTCAATGCTGAGCACGAAGCTAGAAGCAAATTGAGAAAGCTCAAGCATACCGGGACCCTCAAGGACCATGTCAAAGAATTCACAACATTGGTCCTTGGGATTCTCGATCTATCGAAAAAAGATTCCCTTTTCTACTTCCTCGACGGGTTACAATATTGGGCTAGAACAGAATTGGACCGTCGCAATATTCAAGATTTAGCTACAGCAATCGCCATAGCTGAAGGCTTGATCGATCTTAAAGAAAAACGCCCAAACAAACCCGTAGTCGAAGAACCTGATGACGTCATTGGTGGGGGAGTAAAACAAAGTTACACTCGGAGGATAGAAGGTCCAAAACCCCCAAGATACAACAACAACCAACCCGCGAGAAGAGGATGCTTCATTTGCGAAGGGCCGCACGATGCACGCGATTGTCCAAAGAAGTCTAAGTTAACAGCCCTTATCAGGACTGAAGACGATGAAGCCGAAGATAGCAGGAGGCTTGTGTAGGAGCGATGCAACTCCAAGTCCTTAATGCTTTAAGGACACAACAAAAAGGCCGCTAAGAATAGCCCATGACCGCTCGAGTAAGACCAAGGAAAATTCCACAAATGAGGACCCAAAAGGTCTTCGATTCATAACACTCGAGATTAACGGGCAACAAGCAAAAGCATTAGTTGATACCGGAGCCAGTCACAATTTCATTACTAGGGACGAGGCCAAAAGACTTGGTTTACGGATCAGCACGCAAGAGGGACTAATGATGAAGGCTGTTGGCGGAGACCCCAAAGCAATCGAAGGAGTCACCTATAACGCTAAGGCCAAGGTCGGGACATGGAACGGCAAGGTCACTTTCTCGGTCGTTCCCATGGACGACTACAAGATCGTGCTCGGGATGGCATTCTTCCGGAGATCCAATTCCATTCCAGCACCTTTTCTCAACACCATGTACATCATTAAGGGCAAAGAAGTTCACACGGCACCCTTGGAGACGGATTCAAGGTACCAAGGCAACGCATTATCCGCCATGCGGATCGTGAGAATAAGGCGTCAGCCACGCAAGTACCACGACAAGGACGTCGTGAATTTAGGTGGGGGAGAATGTCACGATCCGCCTAAATACAAAACTTTTTTCGCTAGTTCCGGAAGATTCCGGAACACTAAAGACGCATCTAGGGCTGCCCGGAAGTCTCCGGAACAGCCTACAAGTTGCTGGAACATTTTAGCACCATCGGAAGGGTCTAGATCAGCCTTCAAGGGTCTAGGAAGGGCATAGAACGTGCTGATATTTTCTGCCAAAAGTTGCAGCCAAGAAACATCTATAAAAGCCTTGAAAACTCTTGGAATGGCTGGATATTTTGCAAGAAAGATCTAGAAATCAGCTCTAAATATCTTGGATATTTTGTATAGAATTCTCTAGTTAGAGAATTCTCTAGAACTAGTAGATAGCAAGTATAAATAGGTGGAAGGGATCTCATTTGGAGATCACCCAATATTATAGCAAGTTAACATACTTGTGCTTGTAAACACACTCTTGTAAAACTTCTTGTGATCAATACTAAGTTGTTTCTTTGTAAACAACACTTGCAAACATCACTTGATTCACACAAAACACTTTCATCGTTGGGCACAAAAGCTTAACTTAGATCAAGTCTAAGTCGCTACACGAGAGTCAGAAGTTACTCCGTGACACATGGGTATCCTTTGAGTCGCAACACAGGAGGCCATACACAAGCTCTCCTTTCAACCCAGTGTTCAAATCGACATTGACCTTGGAAACGGGACTAGAGTATGCAGAGTCATCGATGTCCAAGAGTTCGAGGAAATCAACCAAGGAGTTTTCAAAAAGTGTGCGTCTTTGGTAACACAGTGCCTGCATGAGTCCAAGGTGGTGAAACCGGAATACATCGATGATGTGATCCTTGTTGGTGGTTGTACAAATATTCCAAAAATGAAGAATATAGTGTTGGGTATCTGTAAAAGAAATGTAAACTACTCGGATATCAACCCGTTGGAAGCTGTTGTTCGTGGGGCGGCATTGGAAGGAGCCTTGGCTTCGGGAGTGAAAGACCCATTTGGAAGTTTAGACCTTTTAACCTTTCAAATAAATGATCATAGCATCGGGATTCGAGCTGATGGTAACAGTTTTGTACCCATCATAGATCGCAACACTACTCTACCTGCCAGGAGGGAGATGCTCTTTACCACTGCCCATGACAACCAAACTGAGGCGTTGATTGTGGTGTACGAAGAAGGAGATGATGAGAAGCAGTTGCTGCTGCTGGGGTATTTCAAGGTTGTAGGGATACCTCTGGCCGCAAAAGGGGTACCGGAAATTAATGTGTGTATCAGTATGGACATCGATGCTTCGAATGTGCTGAGAGTTATGGCTGGTGTTGTAATGCCTGGATCTGGTACCAGAAATCCAGTGGCTCCACTGATGGAAGTAAGAATGCCAACGGCTGATGATGGGCATGGATTGTGTGCTGATGCTTTATATTGATCATTGGGGTCTGCTCTAGACTTGGTAACTATCCATAACAAGCTTAACGCTTAATTATGTTCATCCCTGTTTCTTGTTCGCTTTTTTTCGTTTCATGGTGTGCTCAGCTGATGTGCCTTGTCCTACTGTGAAAGCTTTATGCATGTAATATGTGTGTAAAACAAGAATAATGCTGCTGCTTGCGAGGCAGTTGTATTGATGCAAAACGAACGGTTTGGGACCAGGGTATCCGGGTTAGACTTAAAATAGGTCCACTTTGGTTTGGGTTGAAACGGGTTCTAGCCCAAATAGTTCGGGCCAAAACAGGATTCTACCAAAACAGATTCGGGTCGCTTTTAACAATATGAGCAAAATTATCGGAAAAAAATGCAATTAAAAGGATAATGAATATTATGAGACTTTGTGTGTGTATATACATTTTAAAACTATTAATCGACTGTAAAATATGATATGAGTCTGTGATAACGTTTGGAATGAAGGAAATTGAAATGGAGTGAATCATTCTAATGGAATGAAATAAAACATGTTTGGTTATAAATGGTAATGAGGTGAACTTTACACAAGGAATGTAACTCTTTTTAAATATAACAATTTTCATTTATTGGTAAAAGGGTGTTTTTTTAAAGAAATATATTATTATTATTATTACTACTGCTACTACCGAGGCAATTGTATTTTTGTCGTTTTTAATAAATTGTGTTATGTTAGTTCGTTTTTTTTTTTGTCTATCAAACTATACATCGTATTGATTCATTCTATTCACATATTGAGTAACCAAACATCACAATGGAACATAATGATCCATTAATTCCATTATCAATCCCATTACTTTGTTTATTCCATTCTCTTGTTAATTCAATTACCTCATACCATACATATTTAATATGTTTTAAAACTATTTAGTTTACCATATAAAATATTAGAGTAAAATGCACGGATAGTCCCTGTGGTTTTGCAAAGTTTCAGCTATAGTCCCCAGATTTTGGAAATTACACTCATAGTCCCTGTGGTTTGACAGTTTGTTACGCGGATAGTCCCTGGAGTGGATGGGGGTTAGTTTTCTCCGTTAAGTCCATATGAAATTACAAAACTACCCCTTCCTTTTATTAAAATATAAGAAATAATTCACACCCACATATATATACATATAAACACACACACTCACTAAAAGTCACACACTGACTCTCTCTCTACTCTCTCTCTTTCTCAGGCAAACCCCCACCAGCACCACCACCTGCCACCAACACCTGCCACAACCCCCACACAACCACCATCAAATCCGGCAATCACCATCTCTACCGTTGGCACGTGCCTGTACAAAGTATCGTACGGTGACAGATCCTACACCGTCGGAGATTTCGTGACGGAGACGCTAATGCTTCAAGGATCTACAACCTTTGAGAATATCGCCATCGGATGTGGACACAATAATGAAGGATTATTCGTCGGAGCTGCTGGATTAATCGGATTAGGCAGCGGACGGATATCATTTCCGTCACAAATCAACGCCACGTCATACTCTTATTGCCTTGTGGTGGATCGCGATTCCAATGAAGGGGACGAAGGAGTTACCGGCGGCAACCGGTGTGGCGTTGTTTTATACTTGTTATGATTTGTTCATTTGGCCTGATTTTGCAGGTTTCAGTTTCGTTTTGGCCCGATTTTGCTCCAATCCAGGTTTGATTTGGTCTGATTTTGTTTACACATTAGCTGGGTTTTGGTTTTGCTATGAAAAGATTAAATCTTTGTGGGTGACTTGATGATATCCATGGCTCTAGTACAGATTTCGGTTTTTTTAAGGAGGTGGTAGTTGATTTTAGGGTCGTGTTGGTGGAGAAAAGGTGATGATGGAGGGTGGTGGTTTTCCGTGGTGGTGGAAATTGGTGGTTTTAGGAGGTGGTGGCAAGTGACGGTTTCAATAGGTGGTAGGCGGTGGTGGTTTTAGGAGGAAGAAGAAGTGGAAGGTGGGGCCTACCTTTTTTTTATTTCTTTTATTGATTTTATTATCTTTTTTTAATAAGGGCAATTTTGTAATTTCACACCAACTTAACTGAGAAAACTAACCCCCATCCACTCCAGGGACTATCCGCGTAACAAACTGTCAAACCACAGGGAGTATGAGTGTAATTTCCAAAATCTGGGGACTATAGCTGAAACTTTGCAAAACCACAGGGACTATCCGTGCATTTTACTCAAAATATTATTATCGTTATTATTTACCAACACTATATATTACTAACAGTCGACAAAAGTATCACCTTATGATGATCATCTCATGGCTATTGAGAACAAATCAAATCAGATAGTTATACACTTAATTAATTCAAATAGTTATTTTACCCGTTATCCATTCGCTTAACAATGCATTAGTTCCTCTAAAGATGACATGAATGAAGTCGATATTATATAAGAAATATCTTCACAACCAACCTATCCTATGTGGATAAAGAAAAAAATGATTGCCACTTATTCTTCTATAAGAAGTTAAAGAAAACAAAAACTGAATAATTTGGATGGTACTGTACAATCAACCATCATCGTCATCATGCATATCCACTAGTCTCCTCCGCCGCTTTTGCCCACTCCATCCCAATCTTCTCCGAAAATGCCACCTGAAAAATCATCCATTGGTAAGCCCCATGTGACGAGTGGCAAAATGTATAAGAAAGAGGGTTATATAACTTGAGGTGTAGTGGGGGGTTATACCCCTTCAATTATATGTTTGTATATATGTGTGTGGTATATATTTGTGTGAGAGAGAAACCATTCTACAGCGCCGTTATCCTCATCGCGGCCCTCCCCTTTTTCAGCCCATAGCGCCCCATGGGACGGTGTTCCCTGGTGCTATGGGGCGCAATCGTCGACATGGAGCCCCCATGGCGCTCCAGTACGCATGGTCTAAGTATCAAAACTGACATCAGCAAGAGAAGGATCTTGATAACATCCAAATTATCGTACACAAGTTATATAACCGAAATGAAACTTAAAGGTAAAAGGGAGAATTTAATGACATCCCTAATACACTACTGCTCCAAGCTTGTTACATATATATCCATCTTGAGGACCTTGAGACTTTGTAAAATCATTTGTTGGTTGAAATTAGACTTGACGAATTGGTTACAAATCTCATTAATAAGTCTTGCTTAAAATCAATTTAAATGCGCTCAATGGCATGGATTAAACATGTTTGCCATGAATACAAAAACAGATCTGAAATAAACTGTTGAGTTCCAAAAACTGCCAGAGAACAGTTGTAATGGCCATGGATAGTGACGTAGTAGACTAACCAAATTAGTGGTGATGAAACCACACTTGCCGAAAATGATACATGGCGACAGAAGGTGGCTGAAGAAATTCATACTCACATGCCAATATCGATAAACGGTAATGGAAAGCAACTACCAAAACCGATGCCTCGTAGTTGTTGATGGCGAATAGCGACAATTAGCGATAAGGTAAAAGGGAGAATTTATACGTATATTATATCAAAATACCCTGGTATATACGCTATTTTACATGTATTTAACAAAAACCTAAAATCCAGCTATTTTATAGCTATATTTAATCGCTATTTATATTAAAAAAAAAACTGAAATCCCCTATTTATGGCTACATACCCTATAGCGACCTTCGACCTATACGCTACGCTATAATCGCTATTGACAACCATGTGATACCCAACGGTGGAAGTTGGTTGTTAGAGTACTAGGCAGGTGGGGATTGATTATAAGGGCAGATAGCGTCTCATAAGTGTTTGCAAGACGGTGTACATGGTGGCAGCTAGGGTTTAGTACCAAATTTGCTAAGAACAATGGCGCAACATAGTGGAGGGGGCGGCCGACCACCCGAACTTTTCGCTCAGTAGTGGAGAGTATGTAGTTTTCGTATAGAAAATTTTGGGTATATACGTTTTTGAGCCCCCGGTTTTATAAATTTTTTTGGGTATATACGTTTTCGACCCCCCGGTCGGAAATCTCAAGCTTCACCACTGGCTAAGAAGGTAAAATAGTGGTTTTATTATGATAAGCATATAGGCCTAACCCTAAAGCTTATCCTAAAGGGGCTAAGCTAACAGGCCTAACCCTGACAACGACCAGTCTAATAATACATTCTAAAAGTTGGTTTCCTTTCGAGAGATAAACCAACTATCCAACAATATCAAAATCACTATTCCATTAAGCATAATAAATTTACATCCCCAAAGCTTTATAACAAATCCTAATCCTCTACTTGTACAGCAAGTAACTTCCTCCCCCAGTGAATAATTCCTAACAAAAATCTAGCCTATTTATCTAAAACAAAGCTTTTCGAATTGTATTGATATACAAACCCCCACTTATCAGGGGAGTGGGGGTGGTCACTAGTGATAGAATTCTATCACTCACAAGCATCCAATCAAGTTCCGCCATGTCATCAACCATTTTTCCATCACTCACAACCTTTTTTAGTGGCATTGGTCATCACTCACAACACCCACAATAAACCCTCACACCCCCTCACATGTTCCATCACTAAAACCCCATAACGCGTTGAAAACATCACGGTCATTTGCTATCACTCGTTGAAAAGTTCAGTGGCGGTGGGTTGTTTGTTCCCACCACGCGTGGAAGAATCACTATCACGGACAAAAGGGCACCGCCCCCAGTCCCCTTAGTACCCATCAAAGCTACTTGTAACGTCACCTAATAATTGACACTAAACCCACCATAGGAAATTCAGTAACTACCTAAACAAAGAGGCACATATACTCTTGAAGAAACCCAGTTGTTAGACCTGAGATGTATTGTTTGTATGTTGAAAACAGAAAGTTAATTTGGAAATATCCCCAAATTAGCAAGAAAATGTTAGTCTCACTCAAGAGTACATAATTGTAACTATCAGGACTTCCACGTAGATGTGAAAACGGGTGGGTCAATCTGGGTTGTATTTGTTTGATAAATGTTCAAAAGTCGCCTCAGGTATAATTAATCTTGATAAGTTGATATACGGATTCAATATATTAATTAATTGATAAAACATTAAATCAGAAAGAAAAAGAAAAGTGCCTTCCTTACCTGATTAAGCACAAATCCCTTCAACATGTCTTTTAGGTCTATCTTCCTTTGTCTGTCTAGCCTTTCAATTTCAGTCCTGTTATTTCCCTACATAAACAAATTTCTAACGTTGTTCAGTGTTTGATAACTACAGTTTAATTATGTTCTATCAAGTGAAAATAGCAAAAAGTTTGAACTATCATATATATAACTTACAGGGACCATATATAAATACTAAATAGTGTCAAAGTAGATTTAACATTTAATTAATATCAGACATGAATTAAAAATAATCAATAAATACATCAAGCTGGTTGGGATTAGGGGTGTTCACAATCTGTTGAAAGGTGAAACCGACCAAACTGAACCTAGAACAGGCGAGTTCAAGAACTATTCGTTTTGGCTTTGACAGTTTAGAACTTGGATATGACAGGTTAGCCTTTTTCTTTCATTTCTGGAAGATGCAGGCATGCAGCTCATATATGTATTATTATACTCATGAACAATCATTATTTTAAAAGTTTTCATACAGTCTAATATTTATGAAAGAAAACACAAAAAAAACCGTCAAAACCAGCAGGTTTGGGTTTGTTGTTTCCTGAAATAGTAGTTGGCAGTTCGACTCAACAAAACCACTATGAGCACCCCTAGTTGTGCCTTCCCTTCATCACATCAGGAATTCAATAATATGAGAAATCCAGAATTGTAATGTGAAACACCTGAGTAAATGAAAATATTGCTTAGATAGATCGTAGTACATAACAAATTTCACCTTATTCAATGTTAAAGTAAAGGGCATCATCTTTTACAATAAGCGATAAAAACTGCTCTCTGTCTTCAAAGTTGTAAAAACTTTCTCAATGACTATTATATAAAGATGATGAGGATAAGTCTAGGACAGCATAGCATAGCATGGGTAGCAAGTAGAATTACACAGAGTTTTAACACTATTGCATGTAAATACTTTAAGCCACCGACTATGTATAAAGACAATGAGAATCAAGGAAATCAAATCGAAAACCAAAAAGACATTCATTAGATAAATATCATTGGTTATCAGCTATGAAAGAGAATGAAATTTCAGAAAACATCTGGTTTTTAGAGTAACCAAACAATATATGTGAAGCAGGGTGCAAACAATTCAAGAAAAAGACCAGGCTCAAGCATCTTGTGAAGCAGTAAAAAGGCATAATGAGCAACATTTGAGTTAAAATTCTGCAAGCACTTTCAACTCTTGGTTTATATAAGCACTCTCATCATATATGTGAGGCTTTCGTTTACAAAAAAGATTAAAAAAGATCAATTATACAGTAATTTTTATTGCATGCTTCCAATTTTTTAATTTTACCAAAAACTAAAAAGAGACAAAGATGTGTTTGCATGTAAACCCAACCCGACTTGCACTGAAAAAAGGTCCCGTTTCAACCCGAACTTGTTACCAAACCCGCCACACTTTCCGATCTTGTCACCTCTACTATTTTAGTTACACCAAAATCTTCAAGAAACAGATCATCAGCGTTTGGTGATAAGTAGACTTCCCATATACGAAAAACATCCAATTAACAGGCACAGTTGATTAACATTAGGTTTACAATCACGAAAGGATGCTAGTACGTGAAAACAGATAATAAAGTGCCAAAAATACCTTTATCCGGTCGTACTCGTTGGTAGCACAGCTTTTTGCATCCTCGGTGACTCTAATTGCTTCCTTAACCTCCCCAAGTTTGAGTGTGTTTGGCTTGTGACTGCCAAATGTTTCCAGTTTTTTTGCTCGTGAATACAAGGAATTCAGTTCCGATGTAAGAGTTTGAAGAGTCAATAATGCAGTTGAACGGTCTGAGAATGCAGTGTAGACTCCTTGTAATAATCCCATGTGATCATGCAGTGTATCCTGCACAAAATATGTAGATCAGCACCTGTGATGTTTCCAAGCCATAGGTATAGTAGTGTTTTACCTACCATATGCATAGCAGTGCGTGAACTTAATTCCCGGTGAAGCCTACTGGTTTTAATGGCAGCAGTAGCAAGATTCTTCATGTCAGCAGCAGCAGCAGGCGGTGTATGAGCAAAGGCATGCTGGTTTTCAAACTTAGTCAATTTAATAAAGGAGAGCCCCAAGGCTCCCATTGTTTCTGCAATATCTTGCTGAGCTTTGACAAAAACATGGGCCTGCTTGGACGAATCGGTAAGCTGCTTCTCCAGAGTAAGCAACCTCTCCTTATTTTGAAGAAACTGGGCATCTTGCTCATAAACAGAATCATTACTTTTACTCACGGAGTGATTCATAATCCTTAGAAAATCCCATCTACCTGCAGCATCCTGATCTCCCAACAAATTCTTTGTTGGTAAGAATGGAAGGTTCTGCTGCAAAAAGAGTCTGAATTCATCACTCTGGCGAATGACAGGATGGTGGCTCAACCTCTGCAAATATTTCTCCAAGGCGTTCCTTCTTTGCTCAACAAAGTCTTGTTTGTGCATCAGTTGGGCCTCAACCACACTCTTATCTGGCCTTGGTGGTATAATAAACCCCCGGTAGGCCTCCGCTAGACGCTCCGACAGCGTTACCACCTCCTTAAACCGCCTCCGTACACTAAACTGGCCTCCACCAAACTCCGGAATGTTAGTTTTGCTGCAAATTAGATAGCTCACGTACGATTCTACTTCTTTTTTCGGATTGGAGACTGTTATATTCAGATACGGCAACACGCCTTCAGACGAAATCAAATTCAAAGGGGGGTTTGGGTTTGGGTTTTTGAGTATGGGAGCCGACGAGATTAAAGGATCGGTGTCGGCGAGAGGGTGGTCGGTCATCGCACTTGTGTAATCATCCACAACTTCTCCGTCCTTCAATGGATCTTCCGACCCCTTCATTAGATCACAATAACAATCAACTGCAGACTGATTCTAGCTACCGCTGGTGGGAGAACGACAAGATTTCCCCACCACTTTCTACACATGTACAGCGCAGGTGTTTTAACGATTCGGGTCACGCTTACACTATGTTCCCAAGTCATTTAACATGGGATGGGAAGGTGAGGGGAGGGGAAGAAAAATTCTCTCATAATCTCTTCAATTTAAAAGGATGAATATATGGTTATATTTGGTCATATTTTCTTTCCTTTTCTCTCCCCTCTCCCTGTTAAATAAAACTCGGGAACATGGTTTTTCATATTTTCATCTCTTTTCCCTCCTCTCCCCCTGTTAAATGAGTCTCGGGAACAGAGTGTTAATTCGGTTTCAGTTTGGAGTCCCGTAGGTAAAATGGCGGTGTCTACATCAGTCGCCAAAAATTTGCTTCTTACGTCCCCATTCTTGATGTAAACGTTAACGAGCCGAGCCACGACTCGAAGTTAAACGAGTCGGCTCAAGCTCAGCTTGATAATTTTAGCAAGCTGGAAATAAGGGCTCGAGTTCGGCTTGAAAAAAAAATTTAGCCAACTCGCGGCTCGACGAGCGATCTAGTTTTAAAATACACGATCTTATATATATGTGGTTTTTATACAGTATTTTTATAAAAGAGATTTTTACATATTTCTCCCTCCTAAGAAACTTTATTACATATTTCCCAAACCCATAAATTTAATTACATATTTTCCTTTTCTAAAGAAACCTTATTACATATTTTCCCAATCTCTAAATTTTATTACATATTTCTCTAATCTATAAATTTAATTACATATTTCGTCTTCCTAAACCCTATATATTACATATTTATCCATTTCATTAAAAATACTCTTATAGAATTACTATTTTACCCCTAATAAGTTTATTAAATAACTAACTACAATATATTTCCTAGCTTTCTGCAATAATTATAAATTTAAAAGTAACAACTTGAATAATATTTTTAAATCTTTGTATGTAAAAATCCCTACTCAATAATATGGATATTATGTGAGTTTTCAACAAGTAAATATATAAAATTTATTATTATTATTATTATTATTATTATTATTATTATTATTATTATTATTTATTTATTTTTTAAATATGTTGGTTGTCTAAATATGAATCAAAACTTTGACTTCATATTTTCAGTGGAGATGTGTAATTACGTATGCAGGGAGGCTCTATGAACTGCGTCGATGTAGGATACTTGATCTTTGACATAATACATATAATTGATGGGATGTCGATGTAGGATACTTGATCTTTGACATAATATATATAATTGATGGGATTTTTATATATAATTACCTATGTTTATCAATATGAACTTTTTACTGGAAATAAGAGAAGTCATTTTTTTTACTGGAAACACATACAAAGATTTAAAAATATTATTCAAGTTGTTACCTTTAAATTTATAATTATTGCTGGAAGCTAGGAAATATATTGTAGTTATTTATTTAATAAACTTTTAGGGGTAAAATAGTAATTCTATAAGAGTACTTTTAATGAAATGGATAAATATGTAATATATGGGGTTTAGGAAGGTGAATATGTAATTAAATTTAGAGATTGGGGAAATATGTAATAAAAATTTAGAGATTGAGGAAATATGTAATTAAATTTATGGGTTGGGAAAATATATAATAAAGCTTCTTAGGATGGGGAAATATGTAAAAATCCCTTTATAAAACATGAAAAACAAATGATGCGTGTGAAGTGTCGTATATTTTAGGTGTATATTTTAAGCCCTTTTTAACACTTATTTTAGCCAAGTTTTAAATTTATAAAACACGATATTTCACTAACACTAAACACACATATGGGCAAGTGCACCCATCGTTGAGTGTAGTATAGCGTTGGTAAGATACCGAGGTCGTCCAAGGACACAAGAGCTTTTAATACCGGTTTATCCTCAACGTCTAACCAAAATAAAAGTTTAGAAAAATGTTTTAAACTAAGAAAAATAAAACTAACTAAAATGCTGAAAATAAAAATAAAAATAAAACAGATAGACAAGATGAATCACTTGGTTCCGACTCGTATCTAGTATAACCTTTGATTATTTCCGCACTTTTGCACATAATTAAGAGATTATCTTAGTTATTGTAGTAGGTCCCTCTTTTGAAGGTGACGTTACCCTCACCCCAGTAGTTTGAGTCAGCAGGGATACAATCCTAAAGGGGTGGATTATTGGAAGATAATGAATTAAGTTATTAATGCAGTATTGTGGTAGGCCCCGCTTTTGGCGGTGACGTTACCCTCGACTAAGTAGTCTGAGTCAGCAGGGATACAGTCCTAAATAGCCGGGTTATAGTATTAATAGTAGTTAACTTATGAGGGGATCAAAGAGTTTGGACCCCCGCCATCCAATACTGTGAAGTATTGAAGGAGGTCCTACTAAATTTGACCCAGGTCCATTGCAGGACCTCTAAACGCTGAACAATGGCAAGACCTTTACCAAACCGTTCCCTTAACCCCCTACCAGGTAGCCAACATACCTCCATATAGACCGTGGAGATATGAATGGTGAAAATCCTTTATTTTATATAGACAGTAAAATAATGCCAAGACACCACGGACAAACGATAAGGAAAGATCACCTTCAACATAAGTAACTAGTTATTAAAGTCATTAATACAAAACCAAATAAAAAGTGCAAAAGATTAGAAATAAAAAGTATTATACTAGACACTTTGTCTTCACCAAGTGATGTAAGAGACTTAGGCAAACATGGCCTTGATTGTCAAGAACTCTTACGATCAATCTTGGATCCCGAGACGACTCACACACTCTATGATGGACAATGGATGATGGTGGTGGATGATGGTGTTGTGATGGTGTTGTGATGGTGGTGGGTGGTGGATGAAGTGTGAGAGAGGTGGTGTGCCAAGGGATGAGATGAAATGAATCCAAGCACTCCTATTTATAGGCTGAACAGAGAGCTGGACACGGCCCCGTGCCCGTCTGACACTCTCTCTCCTCATTAATTGTAATTCGCAATTACAATAAATGCGCCTGCTGTACTTTCGACACGCCCCCGTGTCCGCTGAGCACGGCCCGTGGTGGGCAATAGAAGCTTCTATAGGTTTGTCTTTTCTGCTGCTTCTTGGGCACGGCCCCGTGCTGGCTGAGCACGGGGCGTGTTCAGCCTTCTGTTTTCTCTATTTTGCTTTGGAAGGTGCCGTTGAGGGTTCGGGCAATCCACTAATGTTCCTTTTCTTGTATTTATGTTGGATTTAGCTGTCTTTTTGCTTCTTTTGCGTTTTTGAGCTCATTTAATCCTTAAAATACAAAAGGAAGACAAAAACACTCTTTTTCCAATATTAGTACTAAAAAAAGGTTAGTTTTATGCCTCATTTGATGTAATTTATATGTTGCATTTTACACACATCAAATACCCCCACACTTGAACTTTTGCTTGTCCTCAAGCAAAACTCTTTAATATTTGGCTTACACTCCCAAATGGAATAGGTAGAAGAGAAGGTTTTGGGCTTGTCATAGAGTGTCGGGATTTCCAAGATCTCTTTGGGTTTTATTTTTATTTATTTACACTCCTATTCGTAATGATTTATTTAGAACTGTTCATAAAAGAAATTACTTATTTGGGCATAACATGCCTTTTTAAAATTCTATTTACATACAAGTTCACATACCTCGCGGGGAAATCACTCACACTCGGCCGAAGGTGTATTTTTAGTGAATCACTCGAGAGCGGCACGGAACTTATTCCTACCATAGGCTTGCCAAGAAATCAATCCTCCTCCTTTTTAACTTTTATACCTTTGTAGATATCAAGAGGACTTTGTGGGTTAAGGGTTGGCTAGGGTTAAAGGTAGGTGGTTGGGTTAGTGGTTAGTAGAAAAAGGGCTAAAAAGCGTAACAAGTGTCGGTTTTCGTATTTTTGCAACTTTTTATTTTTAATGAAGCTTTTATTCAAACAAAGTTATTTTTGATTACTTTGTTTGTTTATTTTCTTTTTGCTTCGATTTTTTTTTTTTCACGAAGAACCGAACTTGTTACTAAAATAAAGGGTTAAAAATGAAAAAGGTTTTGGTGGGTGAAAGGGTTTTTGTTTTGGGTGATGAAACGAAAAAGTTTAGGCTCAAAGGGGCTAACTAGGGGGATTTTTGGGTAGGTGGTAAAAGAAAAAGAAAAATAATGGTGTAGAAAAAAAAAATGTTAGTCCTAATGCCTCCATCATTTACTTACTCGGGTTTAAGTTGATAAGGACCGGGAATGTATTGTTATGGCAAGTTCTAGAGTCGTAAGAACCAAGCGGCTATTCACACAAGAAACGAAAAATGATCATTTAGTCAAATGATATGGAATTGTGTGCTCAATAAAGGCTCAAAACTCACTTTTGTGGGAATGGGTTTTTATGTGATCAAGTATATATAATCAAATTTTAAATAAGTTTGTCATGCCTTTTCATAATTTTCTTATGTTGGTTCTTTTTATCACTACGCTATCGGTTGTAAATTTGTAAAAATATAACCTTTTTGAGAGCTTGAATTTCCCGAGTTAAACCTAGACAAGTAAAAAAAATTGAAATTTTTGAAAAAATTTGGGGTGATTAGCGGTTCCAATAGAGTTTTGTGTAAGGCTTGTATTTAGGACTTGCAAAATTCAAGGTTTTAGCATCCCCCCCCCCACACTTAAATTACACATTGTCCTCAATGTGTCCCAAAAATAAATTTTTAGGTTGATTAGATGTGTAAAATAGTGTTTAAAAAGCAAAAATTTGTGTTACTGGGCACTGAACACGGCCCCGTGTAGAGTGGGCACGACCCCGTGTTCAGGTGCCAGTAACAAGAACTTACAGAAGGTGGACACGGCCCCGTGTCCACTGAACACGGCCACGTGTCTGACAAAATTTTTGCAGAACAGCAGGTCTAGGAGGTGAGCACGGGGGCGTGTTGGCTGGACACGTCCCCGTGTGGACAGTCTGGAAGCCTGAAAAACAGGTTTCTTCCTCCGGTTTTTCCATCCTAGCCCTATAGGTGCTGAGGCTTAACACCTTAAGCCTTGGTTTGTACCTGTTCCAACACTTAATACCACACCAAGCAATACCAACATCCTACATTACCAAAGTTAATTGTTCCACGCATAAAGTAAGAAAAATAAAATGCAGAAAATAGTTAGGAAAAGTAAATTGTCTAACACTTGGCACGCAGGCCATCAATTGTTCAAGATTGCAAAGGGTTAACCTGGGGAGCCACCAATCAACCGCTTCCTCCTATTCTCCTCCCGCCTACTCCATGGCATCATCATCATCATCATCGTCATCCCCTCCACGGCGTTCAATGTGGTCTCGTATGTATCCGACATCGTTTTGTATCTCGGATAGGTTTCTCTCGATAGCTCCGACCCGGTGGTAGGTGTTGCTCGCCATGTTATAGGTGTTCCGAGTACACATGAGGTTTTCCTGCAACAAATCATGCAAACTTTGAAAATTAGGAAAACTGCCTCCCGAGGAGGATGATTGGCCCGGATCACCGTGGGGTGGGTATTGGTACTGATGATGTTGCGGTGCTGGGAGGACAAGTGCTTCTTGCGGGTTCCATGCATGACCTTGCATCCTTTGAAAGGTTACCGTCCCGTCTTCTGCCTCATAAACCAGGTTCATCGAGCGGCATATGTGAATATCCACCGTACCCGACCATGGGCTCCTCTCAAATGCCCTCGGAATGTGGGCGAAGTGCCTGAAGAGACGGTGCACCCACCCCCCGAAGAAAATAGGAGTTGGTGCACTAGCAAGGCGGTTGTGATGCATGTTTCGGAGCATGAGGAACGGAACATCGAGCGGCCTGCGGTTGTGAATGCAATGGAGGACAAGCAAATCTCTTAACCCAACGACGCCACCACTGTCATGCCTTTGGCTAAGAGAGTAGCCGAGGAGCCTATGAATGTATCTGTAAAGCGGATCCCTCAGCTTGGTACTCTTAGTGCTGCTCGGATTGTAGAACTCTTCCCCAATCTGAGCCCACATGGCTTGGCGCTCGTTGTCTTCGATCTCTCTCAATCCCCCTGTATTTTCTTCGTTTCCTGCATCCTCTTCCGCATACAACCCGATAATCGATCCGAATTGTGCCATGGAGATCGAATATCTTGTTCCGCCACACCTGAATGACACCCCGTCTTCATCGAACGGTTCGCACCTTGAAGTGAATGTAAAGGTGCTGTAGAATTCCAAGGTGCATTCATGGACGGAACGGAGTCAGGTTGTTAGTGCGACTCTGAGTGGTCCCGTGACAATGTTGTTGAAACGGTCAATCTGATTCACCATGGTTAGTAGTTCTGTGCACGCCTGCCTCGGGTATTCTTCCGGCCTTGTTTGAAGAAGCTCGTATCGAGCTCTCGCATCCAGCTCATTGGCGTTGAATCTAGTAAACTTCCTGGCCATCTGCAAGAATACACCAAAAGTTAGCATGAAACAGATATATTTTCGGACAAAACTGCCAACAGCGGGCTGGACACGACCCCGTGCCCAGCGGACACGACCCCGTGTCCAGGGGTCTGTTACTCAAAAATCCCATTTTTCGACCCGGTTTCGAAAACTTGAAAATTTTTGAACCAATAGGTGCGGTTTCCCCCGAAAATAAAACCCTAAGTGCCGTTTTTCCCAAAATAGCCCGTTTACCCTATCAATTTTATCTTTTTCGGTTCAAGAACAAGGGTTTGGGGTTTTTGTAAGAAATCGGGTGAATCTATGAACAATACAAGTGTATTTACTTCCCTTAACACTAATCTAACTAAATGCAAACAGATTTAGGCAAAAATTTTAGGTTCGATCCGAATGAACATTAAGAACCCTAGATTTTTCCCCAAATTTGTGGTGTATCAACTACATGCAAGTGACTAATCTAACTACTACGAGTGACAGAATCATACCTTGACGTTGTTAGATTGGTAAGAGACGTTGGAATCTCGTGAAAAATCGCCTGGAACCAGAGCTTTTGTGGGAAAACGGGGCGTGTGGAATGAAGAAACTGTTTTGAAAAAGGGGTTTTATCCCGTCTGCAGCGCGAACACGGCCCCGTGTCCAGCGGACACGGCCTCGTGCCGAGCCTCTTTTTTTTTTTTTTTTTTAGTGCGCGTGTGAGTGCCCCTTTTTTTTTCCCATAAGCTATGGTTTAGAAAACTTACCGCTTTATTTTGCCGCCTCAATCGTTCGTAACTTACCAGGCATGATGTTTTTATTCTTCCACGGTTTGAAGCGAGATCTCTTCTTCCTCATCCTCAATAAATCCTTGATAGAGTTTCAGCCGTTGGCCATTGACTTTAAATGGTGACCCATTTCGAGGTTTAATTTCCACTGCACCGTGTGGAAAAATATGGGTGACGGAAAAAGGTCCTGACCACCTAGACTTTAATTTACCAGGAAACAATCGAAGTCGTGAATTAAACAAAAGAACTAAATCTCCTACCCGAAATTCATTAGGTTTAATATGTTTGTCATGCCAATCTTTCATTCTTTCCTTATAAATCTCAGAGTTTGAGTATGCATAATTCCTAAGTTCGTCTAATTCATCTATTTGACAAAATCGATTTTTACCAGCAAATTCTAGATCTAAGTTTACATTTTTGATTGCCCAGTAGGCTTTGTGTGCAATTTCTACTGGCAAGTGGCAACTTTTTCCATAGACTAGCTTATATGGGGTTGTACCTATCGTTGTTTTATAAGCAGTTCGAAAAGCCCATAAAGCATCATCTAATTTATCAGCCCATTCCTTTCTATTTAACCCTACGGTTTTTTCAAGTATTCGTTTTAGCCCTCTATTGGTCACTTCGGCTTGTCCGTTTGTTTGAGGGTGATAAGCTGTCGAAACCCGGTGATAGACCCCATATCTTGTTAAAAAAATTTCAAGTTGATGATTACAAAAATGGGTACCTCTATCACTTATTAAAGCTTTGGGTGTGCCAAAACGAGAGAATAATTTTTTCAGAAATCTTACCACTACTCTTCCATCATTTGTTGGAAGTGCTTCGGCCTCGGCCCATTTAGACAGGTAATCTACTGCCACAAGTATGTATTTGTTTCCTTTCGATGGTGGAAAAGGTCCCATAAAGTCGAGTCCCCACACATCAAAAATTTCACAAACAAGAATGCCATTTTGTGGCATTTCGTTTTTGGAAGAAATATTACCTGTTCTTTGGCAAGCATCACATGTCTTTACAAGATTTTGGGCATCTTTGTAAATGGTTGGCCAATAAAATCCTGAATCAAATACCTTTCGTGTGGTACTGGCAGCACCATGATGTCCTCCGTATGGACCTTCGTGACAATGGCGAAGAATTCTTCGGGCTTCACCACCATGTACGCATCGTCTGACGAGTTGTTCGGCACACATTTTGAAAAGATATGGATCTTCCCAAAAATAGTGTTTCACATTGGCAAAGAATTTTTTTCTTTGATGATGTGGCCATCCTTTTGCGACTATTCCACTAGCTAAGTAGTTCGCAAAGTCGGCGTACCATGGTTCTTCCTTAAATTCCACCATTTCCAGGGATTCAGTTGGGAATTTTTCGTTGATTTGCTCGCCCCTGGTTGCCTCCAAAGCTGGGTCTTCTAAGCGCGAAAGATGATCTGCTGCGGTATTTTCTGCTCCTCTTTTATCTTTGATTTCAATGTCGAATTCTTGGAGGAGTAGAATCCACCTAATCAAACGTGGTTTTGCGTCTTGCTTCTTAAAGAGATATCGAATGGCTGCATGGTCTGTGTAGACTATAGTTTTAGAAAGAACAAGATAAGAGCGAAATTTATCAAAAGCAAATACCACAGCTAGTAACTCTTTTTCAGTTGTTGTGTAATTTTCTTGTGCATCGTTAAGTGTTTTACTAGCATAATATATTGGGTGGAAATGCTTTTCTTTTCTCTGTCCCAAGACAGCTCCAACTGCAAAGTCACTAGCATCGCACATGATTTCGAAAGGAAATTTCCAATCAGGTGCTATCATGATAGGTGCATTGACTAACATTTCCTTTAGGGTTAGAAATGCTTGATTGCAATCCTTGTCAAAGATGGAAGGAGCATCTTTTTCAAGTAACTTTGTTAGAGGTCTTGAGATTTTTGAAAAGTCTTTGATAAACCTCCTATAAAATCCGGCATGCCCTAGGAAACTTCTAATAGCTCTTACGGAGGATGGAGGAGGTAACCTAGAAATGGTATCTATTTTGGCTCGATCCACCTCCATTCCTTCGCTTGAGATCTTGTGACCGAGTACTATTCCCTCCGTTACCATGAAATGGCATTTTTCCCAATTAAGGGCGAGGTTAGTTTCCTCACATCGGGATAGCATTCGTTCAAGGTTATCGAGGCATTGGTCGTATGAATCCCCAAAGATAGAAAAGTCGTCCATGAAGACTTCCATTGTCTTTTCTATCATGTCATGGAAAATGGCTACCATGCAACGTTGGAATGTTGCGGGGGCATTACATAGACCAAACGACATGCGTCGATAAGCAAAAGTTCCATAGGGACATGTGAACGTTGTCTTTTCTTGGTCTTCGGGTGCTATCGGGATTTGAAAGTAACCTGAAAAACCATCCAAGAAACAGTAAAATTTATGACCGGATAATCTTTCTAACATCTGATCAATGAAGGGTAAAGGAAAATGATCCTTTCTTGTTGCTTCATTTAATCGTCTATAATCTATACATACTCTCCATCCTGTGACGGTTCTTGTTGGTATTAACTCATTTTTTTCGTTAGTAATTACTGTCATACCTCCTTTCTTTGGAACTACTTGGACGGGACTTACCCAAGGACTATCGGAAATAGGATAGATAAGTCCTGCGTCAAGTAATTTGATGACTTCATTTTTACCACTTCTTGAACATTTGGATTTACTCGACGTTGTGGTTGTATGACAGATTTGTAGTCATCATTCATCAAAATTTTGTGTGTGCACATAGAAGGACTAATTCCTTTTATGTCAACAAGTTTCCAAGCTATTGCATTTTTGTGTTTTTCCAAAAGACTAACTAGTTTTTCTTTTTCTAGGTTATCTAATTTAGACGAAATAATTACAGGTAATTTACCATCTTTGTCTAGAAAAGCATATTCCAAACCTTTTGGAAGTTCTTTGAGCTCAAGTGGTGGGTCTTTAGGAGACTCCTTATTTGGTTGCTCGTTTCGATCAAGAACTTTAAAAGTTTGTTCTATGGCGACCTCTTCTTCAACAAAGTGGTCAGTCTCTTCACTTGTATCGGGTGGCTCATCTTCATCTTCAATTAGGGGGTCATTATTGCCGAATGGATATTTCATTGATCGTTCGAGATCGACACTTCTTTTAAATGCCCCTAATTGAAGAGGTAGATTATTGAACTTCCGGTTTTTCAAAGCTTCGTAAGTTTTTACAAATGGTCGTCCCAACACTAGAGGAGCGTCATCGAGGATGACAAAGTCGGTTGGAATTACCATTTGATTTGTTTGAACCAAGACATCTTCAACTATACCGATTGATTTTATTACTTTCCGATTGGATAGAAAAATGGGTATTTGAAGTGGAGAAAAATCACTAATACTTAATTTTTCGAAAAGGTAGTTAGGCATTATGTTAACACAAAGATCTTTATCGATTGTGACATTACTAATAAACGAATTTTGAAAGAAACATGGGACCGGTGTGATGTTAATTTCAAATGGGTCTTCTTTTATTAGTGAAGTTTGATCATTAGTTAACTTAACACTTACCGTTTCGTCAATTTTAGTGTTAGTGTTTAACTCTTTTAGAAACTTCGCATGAGTGGGTACTAAACAATGATTTTCGAAAGAAGGTGATAAGAGATGAATTTCTTCAAAATTAGACTCTTCTTGGATTTTAACGTTGTCGGACTCACCTTTTTCGTTGTTTAACTCATGTGTCGGTTTTTCACTTATTTGTTCTTCCATTTTTTCATTTTTAGTTATCTCTTCCTTTTTTTAATTCTTCTCTTGCGCGGGACTCCTCTTCCCTTGCGCGAGCTTCTTTTATACACCGATCGATAACTCTAATGTGTTCTAATATCCTATCGGTCACTTCGGTTATAGAAAAAGAATCATTATTTTCTAAGCTTGAATCCGGTTGTTCGACCCTTTGTTCCTCATAATACCCATATGAAGTTGATGGTTCACACCATTGCCCTTCATTGTAAGCATATGATGGATAAGGTTCGTAATTTTGTTCTTCATAATACTCATATGAGGTGGGTTGTTCACGCCAAGGTTCCTCATAATAAGCATATGAAGGTGGTGGCTCATACCTTGGTTCCTCAAAGTATGAGTAAGAAGGCTCATACCTTGGTTCATCAAAATATGAGTATGAGGGAGGAGGTTCATACCTTTGGTCTTCATAGGATGTGTATGAAGTTGATGGTTCGTACCTGGGCCCCTCATAGTAAGTGTATGAATTGGATGGTTGGTACGAGTGATTATCTTGAATTGAACGTGTATTACGACAATTTGTGCAATAATTGCCCCTATAATCATCCTCATCATAGGTGTAGTTGTAACCTCCTGAGTATTGATCCATAAGAATCACTCAGCAGACCACAACCGAGTCTCGAGATCAGAAAACAAAAATAAAAACGGAAACAGAGGCTGGACACGGCCCCGTGTTGAGTGGACACGGCTCCGTGTTCAGAATCTGTATCTGGGCGTTTTAATTAAATTGACTGATCTAGTTGAGCACGGGGCGTGTTCAGTGAGCACGGCCCGTGTTCAAGCTACTGTTACTGGGCGTTTATAAAAAAAATCTGCAGCACGGCCCCGTGTTCAGTGAACACGGCCCCGTGTACAGGATACTGTAAATGCAAAACTAAACTAAATGCAGAAAAATGTGCGCGCGTTTAAAAAGGTTTTGAAAAAAAACTGATTAGGCCGTCAATTTTAAGCTTTCTTAAAATCCTTGTGTTGTAACACCCCGGCCGAAGGCGGAAAAGCCAAAGGTGTCACGAAACTTGATAGAATGCATTTGAGCACATGGAGTTTAAATTAAGTTGAAATATGATTAAGGTTCAATTAAATAGATTGCATTCAAATCCAAAAGAAATTCTTGTACATAAATAAAAATACAACATAACAGTTACACTTGATTTTGGATTTAGTCTAAGGCATAAGTCTTGAATCAATCTTATGTAAAATATTCTTGCAAATCATGTCATCAAACATTGTCACCTGAAACATATGTTAGGAGTAGAAGGATCAACAAACGGTTGAGTGAATTCATAGGTTTTGTTTCTGCAAAAATTGTCAATGTGATATAGATATAGTTTCAACAAAAAGTGGTTGTCGATATGTCTTTATAGCAAAAGAGTAATACATGTATTTACTTAGTGGTACATTCAAACCATTCAGACGTACTCGGTAATATCACCTCACTTCTATGATATAAGATATAAGATTTAACAACAACAACAACAATAGATTGAGAAGTGAAATGGGGCGTCAATCCTATAGCGCTATAATACAACCGATGGGCAAGTACATGTTAATGAACGTAAACTTCTTAAAGTAAACAACAAAGTATTAAGCAAATGCAAAAACAATCGGGGAAACCATGTATAGCAAATAGTTTGTATCACATTGTAACATATGTATCATCCCAAAAATAATGTAAAAAGGGACTATGAACTCACCTTGATTTCGGTTAAGTCCAAACAAGTATGCAAAGTGTGAGAGTTCTTGGAATTAAGATTCCACGTCACTCTATTTGATTGAACATGCAACAATATGGAATATGTATCAACAATAATGTTTAAATTGGATAATTGGGAATCCTAAATCTATAGGATTTGGTAGTGTTTTGTTTAAATGGTAGTTATGTGGTTTGGATAACCTAACAAGAGAACTCGGAAAATGAATAAGGAATTATATATGAAAAATATTTCTTTGACATAAATAATTAAATTACATACGTACATAATTGAGTTACTACAAACATTTTAAAATAATGAATCAATTATATTCGATTTGTATAATTAGTTTAACATAAATAATTATACCAAAATATTTCATAAGTGATATAATTAATTTATAACTTATAATTGAATTTAGAAGTACAAAAATATATAATTATTTGGTAAATGATAATTATATAGTTTAAAGAATAAATATGATAATTATATGATTAATTATCAAAATAATTAATTTAAATCAGAATAATTAAAAATAACATTTTTAATTATTGAACTTTAATATTACTGATTTAAGATAATTATTACAGTTTTGAAATCATTTTAAATAAATAGAATGAATTAAAATGATTAAAATAACAATAAATAAGTTTACATAAGTTTAATTATCTAAATAATTAAATGTAATAAAAATTCAGATTATAAATTTATATAAACTCAGAATAATGTATCTTTTGTCATAAAAATAGTCTTGGATAAAATTTATATAGTTATATAATTTAATTACATTAAATTAAACTATATTTATAAGTATAAATACTGATTTATTTATATGAATATCAAATTTATAAAATATGAGCAACAGTATTATTTTTATAAAGTTCAATATTTAAAATAATTAATCTGAAAATTTCAGTATTTATTTCCCAAAAATTGATTTATTATTAATTATTTAATAATAAACTATTTTAATATCATAAAAATTAGTTTTATAAATAAATTGATTAATTTTATATTTTTAATAAATGTATCAGGGTTTATAGAATTTATGCTAAAATTTCTAGATTCTAACTGTTTAAAACTGAATTAATATGAATTAAGGAACAAACTGTTAAATAAAAGAAAATAATACAAATCACTATTTATCATCTTCCCCAATTCATCGGTCAACAGAAGTCAACCCGTCTGATTACTCGATCTATACTTGTTTATAATCAAATTAGACTTAGATAAACATTCTATAACTGATAACTTACAAATTAAACGAATATCATTGATCCGGTTACGTCTGGAACGTCGTACCGACTGTTCTCCGGCGAACGGGCTCCGGCGAGACTTGCAGACGTGAATGCGAGGTATTTTTGAGGTGTTTGCGAGTTATGAGGGTGTAGCAGGTTCGTGGTGATCTAAAGAATTTAAATAACCTATCAATTCGATCTCAGATCCAACATATCTTAGTGGGATTGTTCGGTTTTCATTTTTTTATAAAAACTTTCGGTTAAAGGTAATAATGTACCGAATATGTCTAACTAATGTGAGAATAATTTGGCAAAAACAATTGGTAACGAGTTGGTGATGTTGTCGGATCGAATAAACAATAATGAGTGGGAATGGGTTGAAAACCGGTGAACAGACGTGGTTTCCGGTTTCAGATTTGAAATAATAATATTAAAATCCTAGTGTGTGAATATATGAATTAAGATCTTATATATAAACGGATGTGGCATGCCCGGCCGAGTGGTTGTGATGTTGTTTGTTATCGTTGAGGTCTCGAGTTCGATCCTAGTTGTGGCCGGTTCGATAGGGTTTAAACCCTTTTTATGTTTTTAAAATCAAAAATTTACACTTAGTCCCTGCGGTTTCATTATTGTTACCTATGGTCCCTGTAACAGTTAACATAACAGTTAACTGAGTTAATTTTTTTTTTAAAATCCCTTATATAAAAGCTAACTGGGTTAGAGTTTCTGGTTAAAACAGTTTTGAAAATGATAGAATTGGTCCCTGAAGTAGTTAACTGGGAAGACTAACTAGGTTAGTCCTTTCTAATAGAAATCCTTTATAATGCATCTAACCCGGTTAGGATTTTTAGGTTAAAATAGTTTCAAAATGTCCAAAACAGTCCCTGGAGTATAACTTTCACAAAATGACCAAATGGTCCTTATACTTTTATTTCAAAATAAATATAAGTATCAAAAATGACAATTAGGACCCTAAACTTTTGAGTTTTCAATATTTACATTTTAACCCGAACTTACAAGATTCTAAAAATGATGGTTTTAGTCCTCGGACTTTAAATCAACGTTTTCAAGCAAGTTTCAAGGAATGAAAATTAGATCCTTCAAATTGTAGTTTCACAAAATGTCATAATAGGCCCTTATAGTTTGTGTAGCCTTGTTTAATAGCATAAAACTCAACAAGATTGTAATTGTTTCACATGTTTGTATTGGTATAAGCATGTAAGGGCATAAAACAAAGCATGAATCAAACAGATTTCATTTCAAATATGATGTGTGTATCAAACAAGTACATGTTTGAAAATCAAGGTTGTTACAGTCTCCCCTACTTTAGAAAATTTCGTCCCGAAATTTATTCGAAAGAGACCGTAAAATGTAATTGCAACGTAAACAATTGTGTGTACAAACAAGCAAGTAATGAATAATTCATTTCTCAGAAACGGAATGAATATGGTTTTGATTCTTGTTAGGCAATGTTTTACACGCAGACATGGGGTATAATTGCAAACACCATGTATTAGATAACAATAATATGGTCCCGGGTAACATAAAATCTTCAAGTGACTCTGGCAAAGTTTCAAGTATAACATAATAAGAACACTTATATATAGGAAGTACCTGCGGCGTATCCACCATGTTCTTATTGCATTATACTTGTCTCGTTACCCGATCACCCTAAATTTTATGCCACCATACTTAACAAGATTTACTATGATTCTCATGCGTTGAACCCCGTAATTAAGTGTGCACCCATAATTACGCGTTTCATCGTATGGTCGACATAGCTCTTCTAGTTAAGTACGTAAGGGAAAATTTGTATAAACGAAATGAGGGGAAATGAACATAAGTGTGAATTCGTAATGCATGATTGTATCTGGATCAAATGGTTTTATTCACAACACACTTTGAAAATATTAATATATCATTTCTAGAATAAATGCACTAAACACGAAGTTCATAGGCTCATCATGATACAAATATAATACAATGGTATAACAACGAAACAGTATACGAGAAGAAAGTGACCCACTTCTTCTGGTGGAAGGTTAAGAATTAGATATAATAATACTCCAAGCATCACACCAGCGATCACCAGAACCAAGCTACTCGGATGCATTTTTGAAGAGAACGAAAAGAAAGAGGGTTTTGTTGTGAATAAAAAAAAATGAGATTGTCGATTGGTTATTTATAGAGGTGGAATATAACCATTTTACAACAGCCATGTAACCGTTGTATGTGACCGTTATACAGTGGTCGTATATATACTCACGGGTTGTAACTCCTAAGCCTTGAGGGTTTCGATCCGTAACCCATGCTAATTTGGGAGTGTAAGCGTAGATGAAAACGTAAAGTATAAGTGTAATTAGTAACGCTTATGGGTATAATGACGTGGATATGAGTATGAGATTAAGCGAGGAAACAAATAAAATTAAGATACTGTTTAAATCAGACGAGCATCAACATAATATAACATCTCCTGGATTAGAACGTATTTCACATTAGCAAAGATAGCATCATTTGTTTGATGGTCTAGTATGCTGTAGACAATTTACCATTGAAATAAGTCATGTAATGGATCAATTTCAGGCTCAAAACTATCAGGTGGTGGAGGTAGTGGATCCAGTTGCATACGAGCAACTAGCATACTTTCCAACCATTGATTTCTTTCTGTCAACCATTGTACTTGCCGTAGCAAATCTTGGTTCTGATTGTTTAGCCTAGCCATTTCAACTACCATTTGATTTGGATGTAGATCCATTTGAGGCATCGTACTTGGGCCTGATATATTAGTTGTTGGCAGTTGTTCTACTTCGTCCAACAGTGACTGGAAAGAATGTGACAGTAATGGTGCTTGCAAAAAGGGTTCTGATGCTAACTGATCTTGAGTCATCATGTTTTCATCAAACCAAGTTCCTTGCATCCTTGAATTTTCCTCGAAAGGTAACGGTGGGAAGCTTGGTAAGACGTTCGGTATTAAAGGTTGGGGTAAGTTAGTTGTAATATGTTCTGGTATGTGTGGTAGTGGTGGTTGTACATCAAACCGATAAAAAGATTGTTGAGGAAATTGCAAAAATGATTGTTGTAAATTTTGTGGGAAGGTATTCCTTAAGGTAACTGGAGCTCCTTCCAATTGTGATGATGGTGTTAATGTATTAATATGGACAGGGGTTAGTATTATGGTGTAAGGATCTACAATCCCAGGTGCCTTTGGTGGAGATAGTCCCCGAACAATCTGATCACTTAGGACACCTAATGATTGTGCTATTCTTGTAATATAAGCCCCTCCCATGAGGCTTTTCAGAGGACGTGATTGTTGATTAGAAAAATATACAGCAAGCTCGTGGGCAATATTACAAGGAATTTGCTTAAAAATACTGTACAAATAGAAAAGTTCAGTTGTTCTAACCCTTTGAAGATGCCTGCGTCCTGTGATAGTGTTGGCTACCACACGGTGCATATATTTATAACAAGGTTCTATGATGTCCGCAACATTATTGTGGTTACACCATTCTTTTGATGAATGGCTATGCCAAAAATCTACCAAATTCGCGGAGGAATATGTGGTTGTTGCCTTTGTAAAAATGGGTTGATTAACTTCTTCATCTGTATATATGCCCAGATGAACTGCGAATTCAGTTAAGGACAAAATATGGGTTTGCCCACAAAGTTGAAAATGGATTGATTTATTGGTAAGATTGGCATTATGTTTGTAATAGAAGGTAGACAAGAACTCGTACACCAGTTCATCGTATGATAGTTCTAGGATATCGAAGAAACGGCGCCAAGGCGTATTGTGTGATAGTAATATTGATAGTGAACCACTGGGGTCAACCATTCCTATTCGTTGCCAATCAATACCGCTAATAGTAAGAACTTCATGTTGCTTGAGCTTTTGATACCTCTCTTGATGGTGTAAATCTGTAAACTGAAGGAAAGGATGAATTTTTGCTGCATTTGAAGATTCAGCATATGCTGTTGGGAGATTTGCCATTTGGATATGGGGTTTTGTTGAACTAAGAAAAGTTTGGGTATGGGGTATTGGATTATATCAGAAATTTGTAGTTCTTGTGTAGATTAGCTCATGTAGTGAGTTCCTTATATAGATAAGGAGATTCCGGATTACACCATAGGATCAGTTAGAGCTTCCCTGCTACGTCCTACAGCTAGTTTGAAAATTTGAATCTGACAGGTATGGTCTCGAGAAAATTTTGAATTTGAAAAAGAGGGAATCGTATCGTAATAATTTGATAATAGTACAACGTAGGTTGATTAGGGCTTGGATTGTTCTGAAACGGAGAAAAGAAAAACAATATTCTTTTGAATTAGGGTAACATGCCTTGAGCCGATAGGCATACTGTACTCTCATCGGTAGTTCCCAGGTAGGCAAACGTGTGTCTCGTCATGAAGGCATTTTCTGGAAGAAAGATTATAGTGATTTCATAATGGGGTAATGTAGTTTCATAAAATCAATGAGGATCAAAGAAAACACGTAACAAGATGGATATCATTTATTCCACGAATAAATGACATCAATGACAAGTCAAAGTAGTTGGGTTCTTATAACTTGGTGAAGTCATGCTTTAGCCTATAAGTGGATACTCATCCCAAGAATTCCCAGGTAAGCACAACTGGTCCTTCGAGTTAGGATATATACGAAGTGCTTGCCTAGACAGAAAACTCAGAATACAGGCATCCACCCTTCCAGATTGCACGAGTTCGTTATTAGAGCCCAAGACTTTGATGAGAACTAAAAATCAGAAGAGGTTTTGAAAATAATCACCTAAGGATAGGTGATGTGTATTTGTAAAATCTAAAGATAAGATCTGTGGTGACGAGGCATTGGTTACAAAAGATATGAATAGAGATGAAGACAAGGCAAAGATAACGGAAGAGTTACTAATGGAAAGTGTCCTAGGTAAGTTATAGTCTAGGTCAAAAGAAATTTCTAATAACCTAAATCCCTATAACCATGGCTCTGATACCAATCTGTAACACCCCGGCCGAAGGCGGAAAAGCCAAAGGTGTCACGAAACTTGATAGAATGCATTTGAGCACATGGAGTTTAAATTAAGTTGAAATATGATTAAGGTTCAATTAAATAGATTGCATTCAAATCCAAAAGAAATTCTTGTACATAAATAAAAATACAACATAACAGTTACACTTGATTTCGGATTTAGTCTAAGGCATAAGTCTTGAATCAATCTTATGTAAAATATTCTTGCAAATCATGTCATCAAACATTGTCACCTGAAACATATGTTAGGAGTAGAAGGATCAACAAACGGTTGAGTGAATTCATAGGTTTTGTTTCTGCAAAAATTGTCAATGTGATATAGATATAGTTTCAACAAAAAGTGGTTGTCGATATGTCTTTATAGCAAAAGAGTAATACATGTATTTACTTAGTGGTACATTCAAACCATTCAGACGTACTCGGTAATATCACCTCACTTCTATGATATAAGATATAAGATTTAACAACAACAACAACAATAGATTGAGAAGTGAAATGGGGCGTCAATCCTATAGCGCTATAATACAACCGATGGGCAAGTACATGTTAATGAACGTAAACTTCTTAAAGTAAACAACAAAGTATTAAGCAAATGCAAAAACAATCGGGGAAACCATGTATAGCAAATAGTTTGTATCACATTGTAACATATGTATCATCCCAAAAATAATGTAAAAAGGGACTATGAACTCACCTTGATTTCGGTTAAGTCCAAACAAGTATGCAAAGTGTGAGAGTTCTTGGAATTAAGATTCCACGTCACTCTATTTGATTGAACATGCAACAATATGGAATATGTATCAACAATAATGTTTAAATTGGATAATTGGGAATCCTAAATCTATAGGATTTGGTAGTGTTTTGTTTAAATGGTAGTTATGTGGTTTGGATAACCTAACAAGAGAACTCGGAAAATGAATAAGGAATTATATATGAAAAATATTTCTTTGACATAAATAATTAAATTACATACGTACATAATTGAGTTACTACAAACATTTTAAAATAATGAATCAATTATATTCGATTTGTATAATTAGTTTAACATAAATAATTATACCAAAATATTTCATAAGTGATATAATTAATTTATAACTTATAATTGAATTTAGAAGTACAAAAATATATAATTATTTGGTAAATGATAATTATATAGTTTAAAGAATAAATATGATAATTATATGATTAATTATCAAAATAATTAATTTAAATCAGAATAATTAAAAATAACATTTTTAATTATTGAACTTTAATATTACTGATTTAAGATAATTATTACAGTTTTGAAATCATTTTAAATAAATAGAATGAATTAAAATGATTAAAATAACAATAAATAAGTTTACATAAGTTTAATTATCTAAATAATTAAATGTAATAAAAATTCAGATTATAAATTTATATAAACTCAGAATAATGTATCTTTTGTCATAAAAATAGTCTTGGATAAAATTTATATAGTTATATAATTTAATTACATTAAATTAAACTATATTTATAAGTATAAATACTGATTTATTTATATGAATATCAAATTTATAAAATATGAGCAACAGTATTATTTTTATAAAGTTCAATATTTAAAATAATTAATCTGAAAATTTCAGTATTTATTTCCCAAAAATTGATTTATTATTAATTATTTAATAATAAACTGTTTTAATATCATAAAAATTAGTTTTATAAATAAATTGATTAATTTTATATTTTTAATAAATGTATCAGGGTTTATAGAATTTATGCTAAAATTTCTAGATTCTAACTGTTTAAAACTGAATTAATATGAATTAAGGAACAAACTGTTAAATAAAAGAAAATAATACAAATCACTATTTATCATCTTCCCCAATTCATCGGTCAACAGAAGTCAACCCGTCTGATTACTCGATCTATACTTGTTTATAATCAAATTAGACTTAGATAAACATTCTATAACTGATAACTTACAAATTAAACGAATATCATTGATCCGGTTACGTCTGGAACGTCGTACCGACTGTTCTCCGGCGAACGGGCTCCGGCGAGACTTGCAGACGTGAATGCGAGGTATTTTTGAGGTGTTTGCGAGTTATGAGGGTGTAGCAGGTTCGTGGTGATCTAAAGAATTTAAATAACCTATCAATTCGATCTCAGATCCAACATATCTTAGTGGGATTGTTCGGTTTTCATTTTTTTATAAAAACTTTCGGTTAAAGGTAATAATGTACCGAATATGTCTAACTAATGTGAGAATAATTTGGCAAAAACAATTGGTAACGAGTTGGTGATGTTGTCGGATCGAATAAACAATAATGAGTGGGAATGGGTTGAAAACCGGTGAACAGACGTGGTTTCCGGTTTCAGATTTGAAATAATAATATTAAAATCCTAGTGTGTGAATATATGAATTAAGATCTTATATATAAACGGATGTGGCATGCCCGGCCGAGTGGTTGTGATGTTGTTTGTTATCGTTGAGGTCTCGAGTTCGATCCTAGTTGTGGCCGGTTCGATAGGGTTTAAACCCTTTTTATGTTTTTAAAATCAAAAATTTACACTTAGTCCCTGCGGTTTCATTATTGTTACCTATGGTCCCTGTAACAGTTAACATAACAGTTAACTGAGTTAATTTTTTTTTTTAAAATCCCTTATATAAAAGCTAACTGGGTTAGAGTTTCTGGTTAAAACAGTTTTGAAAATGATAGAATTGGTCCCTGAAGTAGTTAACTGGGAAGACTAACTAGGTTAGTCCTTTCTAATAGAAATCCTTTATAATGCATCTAACCCGGTTAGGATTTTTAGGTTAAAATAGTTTCAAAATGTCCAAAACAGTCCCTGGAGTATAACTTTCACAAAATGACCAAATGGTCCTTATACTTTTATTTCAAAATAAATATAAGTATCAAAAATGACAATTAGGACCCTAAACTTTTGAGTTTTCAATATTTACATTTTAACCCGAACTTACAAGATTCTAAAAATGATGGTTTTAGTCCTCGGACTTTAAATCAACGTTTTCAAGCAAGTTTCAAGGAATGAAAATTAGATCCTTCAAATTGTAGTTTCACAAAATGTCATAATAGGCCCTTATAGTTTGTGTAGCCTTGTTTAATAGCATAAAACTCAACAAGATTGTAATTGTTTCACATGTTTGTATTGGTATAAGCATGTAAGGGCATAAAACAAAGCATGAATCAAACAGATTTCATTTCAAATATGATGTGTGTATCAAACAAGTACATGTTTGAAAATCAAGGTTGTTACATGTGTCCCCGGCAGCGGCGCCAAAAACTTGATGCGTGTGAAGTGTCGTATATTTTAGGTGTATATTTTAAGCCCTTTTTAACACTTATTTTAGCCAAGTTTTAAATTTATAAAACACGATATTTCACTAACACTAAACACACATATGGGCAAGTGCACCCATCGTTGAGTGTAGTATAGCGTTGGTAAGATACCGAGGTCGTCCAAGGACACAAGAGCTTTTAATACCGGTTTATCCTCAACGTCTAACCAAAATAAAAGTTTAGAAAAATGTTTTAAACTAAGAAAAATAAAACTAACTAAAATGCTGAAAATAAAAATAAAACAGATAGACAAGATGAATCACTTGGTTCCGACTCGTATCTAGTATAACCTTTGATTATTTCCGCACTTTTGCACATAATTAAGAGATTATCTTAGTTATTGTAGTAGGCCCCTCTTTTGAAGGTGACGTTACCCTCACCCTAGTAGTTTGAGTCAGCAGGGATACAATCCTAAAGGGGTGGATTATTGGAAGATAATGAATTAAGTTATTAATGCAGTATTGTGGTAGGCCCCGCTTTTGGCGGTGACGTTACCCTCGACTAAGTAGTCTGAGTCAGCAGGGATACAGTCCTAAATAGCCGGGTTATAGTATTAATAGTAGTTAACTTATGAGGGGATCAAAGAGTTTGGACCCCCGCCATCCAATACCGTGAAGTATTGAAGGAGGTCCTACTAAATTTGACCCAGGTCCATTGCAGGACCTCTAAACGCTGAACAATGGCAAGACCTTTACCAAACCGTTCCCTTAACCCCCTACCAGGTAGCCAACATACCTCCATATAGACCGTGGAGATATGAATGGTGAAAATCCTTTATTTTATATAGACAGTAAAATAATGCCAAGACACCACGGACAAACGATAAGGAAAGATCACCTTCAACATAAGTAACTAGTTATTAAAGTCATTAATACAAAACCAAATAAAAAGTGCAAAATATTAGAAATAAAAAGTATTATACTAGACACTTTGTCTTCACCAAGTGATGTAAGAGACTTAGGCAAACATGGCCTTGATTGTCAAGAACTCTTACGATCAATCTTGGATCCCGAGACGACTCACACACTCTATGATGGACAATGGATGATGGTGGTGGATGATGGTGTTGTGATGGTGGTGGGTGGTGGATGAAGTGTGAGAGAGGTGGTGTGCCAAGGGATGAGATGAAATGAATCCAAGCACTCCTATTTATAGGCTGAACAGAGAGCTGGACACGGCCCCGTGTCCGCTGGACACGGCCCCGTGCCCGTCTGACACTCTCTCTCCTCATTAATTGTAATTCGCAATTACAATAAATGCGCCTGCTGTACTTTCGACACGCCCCCGTGTCCGCTGAGCACGGCCCGTGGTGGGCAATAGAAGCTTCTATAGGTTTGTCTTTTCTGCTGCTTCTTGGGCACGGCCCCGTGCTGGCTGAGCACGGGGCGTGTTCAGCCTTCTGTTTTCTCTATTTTGCTTTGGAAGGTGCCGTTGAGGGTTCGGGCAATCCACTAATGTTCCTTTTCTTGTATTTATGTTGGATTTAGCTGTCTTTTTGCTTCTTTTGCGTTTTTGAGCTCATTTAATCCTGAAAATACAAAAGGAAGACAAAAACACTCTTTTTCCAATATTAGTACTAAAAAAAGGTTAGTTTTATGCCTCATTTGATGTAATTTATATGTTGCATTTTACACACATCAACAAACAATCAAACTAAAGACTATGCCTTCAGCATAAATGTCACACCCCAATATCCGGTGGGCCCGGATGGGTAGGGTTTAAGAATGACAATTGAATAACAATATCACAATTTGTATGCAACGGAAGTATTTGAGTAAAAATATTCATTTAATAAAAGCTTGAATATATAAAAACATTTATACAAGCGTTCGAGTAAAAGCCCACATGCGGGATCGAAATAAAAAGAGCTTTATATATCATAGGCCTTAAGCTGAGGAGTTGCAAATTCTATAGCCTTTATCATAGCCGACCCAGATTCCTAGCCTAATATCAAGGTTCGGTACATGCGGTTCAATATTTTGAAAATACGTCAGCTTTCACTGGTAAATGCAATTAACTGACTCGTTATGAAAATAGTTTTTCAAAAAGAGTTTCATAGATAAAAAAAACCCATAGGTAATCATTTAATATTTCTTGTGATTTTATCATGTCACTAGTTTTACAATACTTGTCATACAATCGGGAACTAGAAATCAGTGTCGGTCATTTTCAGTGCTATAAAGATTAAGGTACACACCAAAGTTTAATAACGTGTCTTATAGTCGGTATGCTTACCCTAGCGCGTTATTTAGTATGGCCATAATTGTAATGCCTCGCGTTTTGTAACTTCCTTTATTTAGCAAGTTCATTGTACTTTCCATCTATGGGAACTTGTATCTCTTTGTATTCGTGTGACAACTCGTATTTTCAAACCGATCTTTGTACTTTGATGTAACGTATGTGTACGATATGTGACTTTTATGAAAGTGAATGTTTATGTGAGTGCTAGGTTAATACGTGATTGTGTAACGTATGTATGTTATAAGCGCACAACACACACTCGATCGCACAAGCCCATTTGGGCTACACTTCGTATTCGGATCAATGGGGCAGCCCATTGAGGGTTCGGCCCACTCTTTCTCTTTGTCGCATAACACTAGGAGAGGGTATACTCCTCACTTGTTTAGCTAAACATTCAAAACACAAACCCTAGCTCTCCTCTCTCTCCCCCTCACGAAACCGAAGGCTGCCAAACATCCTTTCCATCGAAGATTCTTTCTTGTTCGGATCACCCTCACTCATCTCAATCGGTTAGTGTTCTATGATGTGTTTATGATGATGTTGTTAAATGATATAGCATGTGTGAATGATAATACTCTTGTTAATCGGATAGGTATGATGAATCGGATATCATGTATTGTTTTATGATTGTATGATGATATGTTATATATATGCTCGACATGATTGATGATGTGTTATTATGATTGTTTTGAATGATACGTATTAGATCTTGAATATATGAAACCGATTATATACATGTCAAATCCGAATGGTTGATGTTACGCTAGTATGAGTTGGGATTAATGATAATGAATGAAAACCGAAAGCTTGTTAAATCGGCTGATATGGATATGTTTCGGGTTGTTGATGATGTGATGTTGTTAATCGATTACAATGAATCGGCTGTGATGTACGATTGGATTGATAGTGGGATCATTAGGATGTATGCTAGCAATCAAGAAAATAAATCGTGTAGATAGTTATGATTGATGTTCATGCTTTGATTATTTAGGGTTCATATGATTAGATGTTAAAAGCCTTAGTTTGATCGATGATGGTTGGAGTTGAAACTGTTAGAATTGTTGATTGATATTTTTCATAAATGGAAACTTTGTAAATTGATTTGCAAGATAAGTGTTATGTAACTGATTTCCTTAATTCATGGATTTTTAAACAAGTCGCACAAGACCTCTTGGTCGCACAAGAGGTCCACTCACACAAGGAGTCCGGTCGCACAAGACCGAACACATAAGCCCAGTCGCACAATGGGTTCCCAGTCGCACAAGGGATTTTTGGTCGCACAAGGCTATTATAGTCGCACAAGCTGCATGCTCAGTAAACTGATTGGGCCGGGTATACGTGTTGGGCCAGGCCTGATCGCACAATTCAATTGGGTCGCACAAGATTATTTGTTTATTTGTTATTGGGCCGTAGGTTATATATATTGGGTTGGGAATCAAGACTGATTTCACAGATGGACTACTTGTTTATATGTTGGACCGTGTATATGCATGTAAACGTATTTGGGCTTTCGGATTTTGGGGCCGGGTATTGTTGGGCTTTAACGGGTGCATCGCACAAGTTGTTAGACTTGTGCGAGCCCAAATCATGAATACATTATAAGGATTGAATATGATGAAATGTGTTGCCATGATCCGTATGTGTTTCTTATATGCAATGTATGTGATACTTGTATGCACTACTTGAAACCTAAACCTGACTTGCATGATAACCATGTTAGGACGTGGTTGACCACTAGCTGCTAGACTTGACCTTTCTGTGTAATCTGCCGAGCAAACCAAGGTGAGTTCACACTTCGTTACAAAGCATGGGATTCCCAGGGGTTGGGAATGGGTTAAGGAATAGGGATTCCTCGTCATGTTGAGACGTAATCAGGAACATAGATTCCTCGTCCTGTTGAGACGTAATCAGGAACATAGATTCCTCGTCCAGTATGAGACGGATTTAACTATACTAGACTAGAACTCTATCAACGAAGTCCCTCCTTTTATATCGACTTAATCGCCGAGGCCAATGGCGAACGGGTCATTAGTTAAATAGCGCTATTAGGTTTAACAAACCTCACACCGTGCCGCAGAGGACGGGCGTGGACTAATGGACTATGGCACGTCAGTGATGATAGACACAGACGTTAGGGCACTTAAACATGACGAACGTTAGTAGTCGATATGGTAACGAGTCTGGTGAATTAAACATGGGGTAGCCCCCACGGCCATAGAGCCGGGCTGGAATAGCCAACGTAAGAACGGGTAACTAATAAACGTTTTTCGAACTATGGGGTAACCCCCACGGCTGGATAGTTAGTAAAGAGCAAACTGGGTTTTCGGAACAACTATAAACTGGACAACCTAATGTGAACTCACTCAACTTGTTGTTGACTCGTTACTACATGCTTTGCAGGTCTATAGGTACTTAGCTGGAGCTTGCACAAGGAAGAGTCATTGTGGGACATGGACAGCTGTGTGCCATGTTAAACATTTGGATATTTGAACTTTTGATTTGGTTTTAAACATTATGCTTCCGCTCATAACTTAACTATGTTTGTTTTGGACACTGATCGTGTTGGTTGGAGTTTTACAATTAATTATTTACTTGTTCAATATGATTAGTGGTTTGATCCTGGTCAGTCACGCCTCCAAGCGGTGATACTCCGCATGTGGATTTTGGGGGTGTGACAGATTAGTATCAGAGCCATTGGTTATAGAGAACTTGGTTTTAATAAAGGAAAACGTTTTTGTTAAAACCAGACTATAACCTGTACAGTGCTCTACGATCCACAACGACGCTTCACTCCACGTGCAAGGCTCGACATTCTAGGTGGTATGAATTATGTTTATATTGCCTACTTGCTAGATTGCATAGAACTTTGCTCATGGTATGCTTAGATAAACGTAGCAACTATAGTTTGGAAAACACATTTGTGCTTGCTCCCTACTGTCACTCCACACTTACACACATTCGCGACACCTTTCCTACTTGTGTTTCCTTCGATGTGAGATCATGAGGGAACGTGTGAACCTAACTCAAGCCAGCTGACGGCTCTTATCAACAAACAAGTCACGGCAGCACTCGCGGCCGCTCAGGCAGGAGGTATAACCTGCTATTACGAATCTACCCTAGGATGTTAGATCCTACTCTCATGATCCAGCTCTCGCGCTTAACCCGGTCTTTCTTCCTCGCGTAACAAGGTTAGAACGCTCAGCCGCCTGTATGCACATTCAAGACGTACATGGACTGTCGTCCTAATACTTTCAGTGGCACTAAAGGAGCTGTTGGACTCCTCCATTGGTTTGAAAAGCTCGAGTTTGTCTTAGAGACGTGTGAATGCCTTGAGGCTCATAGGGTGAATTACGCCATTGGTACTCTCGAAGACACTACACTAACTCGGCGGAACGCGCAAGTTCAGATGCTGGGGCTGGCGGCTGCTAATGCCACCCCATGGAAGGATTCTTAAGGAACTGATCCAAACGTGAATACTGTAGTCGTGATGACATCCACAAACTGGAAGTGGAGTTCTTTAACCTGATGATGACGGGGTCAGAGATAAAAGCGTACACGAAACGATCCAACGAACTGGCAGTGTTATGTCCAACTATGGTGGATCTTCCCACCAAGCGCATTGGGTTGTACCCCAAAGGCCTAGTACCAGAGATTCAAAGTCATGTGACTTCTGCTAACCTTGCTACTATCCAGGATGTTACTCGTTTTGCTCATCGTCCCACTGACCGGGCAGTGGAACAGAACAAGCTGCCTAAGCATATTGGTACTACTACAACTACTTCTGCTACTCCCAGTGACAACAAACGCAAGTGGGATGGAAATTTAAGCAAGGGTTTCACTTCGGTTCAATTTCAGTCGAGTACAGGAGCCCCAGTCAGCAGTCTTTTGGTAATCGAAGTCAGGGTGGATACGAGGGAAACCACCCTAAGTGCAATCGATGTAATTTGCACCACAGCGGGCAAAGCAACAAAGATCGTCGTTAGGGATGCAACAAGCTTGGTCATGGAGCCAAAGATTGTAGAAGCTCACGTCCTGCAAACCAGAACCGGCAACAGCAGCCACAAGCTCCACAAAATCAGCAGCAACATCAGGGTAACAAGGGATGCCATCAGTGTGGTGCTGAAGGTCACTTCAAGAGACACCATCCACAGTTGAACCAGAACCAGAATCAGAGCCACAACCAAGGAAACGGGAACAACAATGGAGACAACAACGGGGGTAATAACGACGGCAATGGTGCCAGGGGTCGAGTGTTCGTGATTGGTCAGAATGATGCTAGGAATGACCCCAACATTGTGATGATTTCGACATCGTTGTTGGTATGGATTGGCTACCTCAACATCGAGCAGAGATCCTTTGCAAAGAAAAGATCGTCCGCATTACTCGTGCTGGTTAAGAACCTTTGGTAATTCATGGTGACAAGCTCCTAGAGCAGCACCCATAGCTCGAGCACCTTATCGCTTAGCTCCAACCGAACCGGAAGAACTGTCCAAACAATTGCAAGAACTCTTGGATAAGGGTTTCATTCGTCCTAGCTCTTCGCCCTGGGGAGCTCCAGTGCTATTTGTAAAGAAGAAGGACGGTACCTTCAGGATGTGTATCGACTACCGTGAACTCAACAAGGTGACTGTGAAGAATCGCTATCCTCTTCCACGCATCGGCGACCTATTCGACCAGCTGCAAGGGTCGAGCTACTATTCAAAGATTGATTTGAGATCAGGATATCATCAGCTGAGAGTCCAAGAGGAGGACGTCTCCAAAACAGCCTTTAGAACCCGTCATGGACATTATGAGTTTTTGGTCATGCCTGTTGGGCTGACAAACGCACCAGCGGTCTTCATGGACTTGATGAATCGAGTGTGCAAGCCGTACCTAGACAAGTTCGTTATTGTATTCATCGACGACATCCTGATTCTATTCGAAGAGTCAGGAGGAACACGAGCAGCACTTACGACTAATTTTGGAACTCCTTCAAATGGAACAGCTGTACGCTAAGTTTTCAAAATGCGACTTCTGGCTTCGTGAAGTCCACTTTCTAGGCCACGTGGTAAACAAGGATGGGATTCATGTTGATCCATCCAAGGTAGATTCGATCAAGGACTGGCCTGCACCTCGCACACCGACAGAAATACGCCAATTTTTGGGTTTGGCAGGTTATTACAGACGGTTCATCAAAGATTTCTCAAAGATTGCACAACCGCTCACATTACTGACACAGAAAGGTGTTGTTTATCGTTGGGGTGATACACAGGAAAAGCGTTTCAACACTTAAAGGATAGACTCTGTAGCGCACCTATCCTCTCATTGCCTGAAGGCACGGACGATTTTATAGTCTACTGCGACGCATCTATCCAGGGTCTTGGATGTGTGTTGATGCAGCGGGATAAAGTCATTGCTTATGCTTCGCGCCAACTTAAGATTCACGAACGGAATTACACCACACACGACTTAGAGCTGGGAGCTGTTGTTTTTGCACTTAAGATATGGCGACATTACCTGTACGGTACCAAGTGCGCCATTTACACCGATCACAGGAGTCTCGAGCATATCTTTAAACAGAAGGAACTCAATATGAGACAACGACGATGGGTCGAACTGCTGAACGATTACGAATGCTCGATCAGGTACCACCCAGGCAAGGCCAATGTTGTGGCCGACGCCCTCAGTCGAAAGGACACTACGCCTAAGCGCGTACGAGCTTTACAACTTACTATACAGTCTAACCTTCCTTCTCAAATACGAAATGCTCAGGTAGAAGCATTGAAACCAGAGAATGTCAGGGCTGAAGCCCTACGCGGCTCAAGGCAACGCTTAGAACAGAAGGAAGACGGTGCTTACTACGTAACAGGACGCATTTGGGTCCCACTTTATGGCAACCTACGAGAGCTTGTGATGGACGAGGCACACAAGTCTCGCTACTCAGTGCACCCTGGTTCGGACAAAATGTACCACGACATCAAAACCACATATTGGTGGCCTAGCATGAAGGCACACATAGCAACTTACGTTAGCAAGTGTTTGACTTGTGCGAGAGTCAAAGTCGAATACCAGAAACCTTCAGGCCTACTTCAACAACCAGAGATACCACAAGGGAAATGGGAGCAAATTTCCATGGATTTTGTTACTGGCCTGCCTAGATCTCAACGTGGTAACGATACTATTTGGGTGATCGTGGATCGACGCATAAAGTCTGCTCACTTTTTGGCTATCAAGTAAACGGATAAGTTCTCCACACTAGCAGACGTATATCTTAAGGAAGTTGTCTCGAGGCACGGGGTGCCCACCTCTATTATCTCGGATCGAGATGCACGTTTTACATCAGAACTGTGGCAAGCAATGCACAAGTCCTTTGGCTCAAGATTAGATATGAGCACAGCCTATCACCCGCAAACGGGTGGGCAGTCGGAACGTACTATCCAGACCCTAGAAGACATGCTTAGGGCATGTGTGATTGACTTTGGCAACGGCTGGGAAAAGCATCTGCCACTTGTAGAATTTTCGTACAACAATAGCTACCACACCAGCATTAAAGCTGCTCCGTTTGAGGCATTGTACGGGCGTAAATGCCGGTCACCTCTTTGTTGGGCAGAGGTGGGGGATAGTCAGATTACTGGTCCAGAACATGTGGTGGACACAACCGAGAAAATTGCTCAGATACGACAACGAATGGCGGCAGCTCGTGACCGTCAGAAAGTCTACGCCGATAAGGGCAGAAAACCACTAGAGCTCCAGGTTGGGGAGCGTGTACTACTCAAAGTTTCACCCTGGAAGGGTGTGGTTCGTTTTGGTAAACAGGGCAAACTTAACCCACGATACGTTGGACCTTTCGAAGTCATTGAGAAAATAGGCAAGGTGGCCTACAGACTGAACTTACCAGCAGAACTCAGTGCAGTTCACAACGTTTTCCATGTGTCAAATCTGAAGAAGTGTCTGTCAGATGAGACCCACGTAGTTCCTTTGAAGGAGCTCACGATCGACGAACAGTTACGATTCGTCGAGGAACCTGTTGAAATCACGGACCGGGATGTAAAGGTCCTTAAGCGTACTAGGATACCTCTCTTACGAGTTCGTTGGAACTCACGTCGCGGCCCAGAGTTCACCTGGGAACGCGAAGATCAGATGAAACAAAAGTATCCCCAACTGTTCGCAACCGGTACAACCACTACTGAGGCTGAAGCTACGGAATTTCGGGACGAAATTCCAGATCAACGGGGGGAGGATGTGACACCCCAGGAAAACCAGGAAAACCATGCAATCTAACTAGCTTCCTCAGTGAGTACGTGCTAAATTTCGGGACGAAATTTCTTTCAACTTGGGGATAATGTGACAACTCGTATTTTCAAACCGATCTTTGTACTTTGATGTAACGTATGTGTACGATATGTGACTTTTATGAAAGTGAATGTTTATGTGAGTGCTAGGTTAATACGTGATTGTGTAACGTATGTATGTTATAAGCGCACAACACACACTCGATCGCACAAGCCCATTTGGGCTACACTTCGTATTCGGATCAATGGGGCAGCCCATTGAGGGTTCGGCCCACTCTTTCTCTTTGTCGCATAACACTAGGAGAGGGTATACTCCTCACTTGTTTAGCTAAACATTCAAAACACAAACCCTAGCTCTCCTCTCTCTCCCCCTCACGAAACCGAAGGCTGCCAAACATCCTTTCCATCAAAGATTCTTTCTTGTTCGGATCACCCTCACTCATCTCAATCGGTTAGTGTTCTATGATGTGTTTATGATGATGTTGTTAAATGATATAGCATGTGTGAATGATAATACTCTTGTTAATCGGATAGGTATGATGAATCGGATATCATGTATTGTTTTATGATTGTATGATGATAAGTTATATATATGCTCGACATGATTGATGATGTATTGTTATGATTGTTTTGAATGATACGTATTAGATCTTGAATATATGAAACCGATTATATACATGTCAAATCCGAATGGTTGATGTTACGCTAGTATGAGTTGGGATTAATGATAATGAATGAAAACCGAAAGCTTGTTAAATCGGCTGATATGGATATGTTTCGGGTTGTTGACGATGTGATGTTGTTAATCGATTACAATGAATCGGCTGTGATGTACGATTGGATTGATAGTGGGATCATTAGGATGTATGCTAGCAATCAAGAAAATAAATCGTGTAGATAGTTATGATTGATGTTCATGCTTAGGGTTCATATGATTAGATGTTAAAAGCCTTAGTTTGATCGATGATGGTTGGAGTTGAAACTGTTAGAATTGTTGATTGATATTTTTCATAAATGGAAACTTTGTAAATTGATTTGCAAGATAAGTGTTATGTAACTGATTTCCTTAATTCATGGATTTTTAAACAAGTCGCACAAGACCTCTTGGTCGCACAAGAGGTCCACTCACACAAGGAGTCCGGTCGCACAAGACCGAACACATAAGCCCAGTCGCACAATGGGTTCCCAGTCGCACAAGGGATTTTCGATCGCACAAGGCTATTATAGTCGCACAAGCTGCATGCTCAGTAAACTGATTGGGCTGGGTATACGTGTTGGGCCAGGCCTGATCGCACAATTCAATTGGGTCACACAAGATTATTTGTTTATTTGTTATTGGGCCGTAGGTTATATATATTGGGTTGGGAATCAAGACTGATTTCACAGATGGACTACTTGTTTATATGTTGGACCGTGTATATGCATGTAGACGTATTTGGGCTTTCGGATTTTGGGGCCGGGTATTGTTGGGCTTTAACGGGTGCATCGCACAAGTTGTTAGACTTGTGCGAGCCCAAATCATGAATACATTATAAGGATTGAATATGATGAAATGTGTTGCCGTGATCCGTATGTGTTTCTTATATGCAATGTATGTGATACTTGTATGCACTACTTGAAACCTAAACCTGACTTGCATGATAACCATGTTAGGACGTGGTTGACCACTAGCTGCTAGACTTGACCTTTCTGTGTAATCTGCCGAGCAAACCAAGGTGAGTTCACACTTTGTTACAAAGCATGGGATTCCCAGGGGTTGGGAATGGGTTAAGGAATAGGGATTCCTCGTCCTGTTGAGACGTAATCAGGAACATAGATTCCTCGTCCTGTTGAGACGTAATCAGGAACATAGATTCCTCGTCCTGTTGAGACGTAATCAGGAACATAGATTCCTCGTCCAGTATGAGACGGATTTAACTATACTAGACTAGAACTCTATCAACGAAGTCCCTCCTTTAATATCGACTTAATCGCCGAGGCCAATGGCGAACGGGTCATTAGTTAAATAGCGCTATTAGGTTTAACAAACCTCACACCGTGCCGCAGAGGACGGGCGTGGACTAATGGACTATGGCACGTCAGTGATGATAGACACAGACGTTAGGGCACTTAAACATGACGAACGTTAGTAGTCGATATGGTAACGAGTCTGGTGAATTAAACATGGGGTAGCCCCCACGGCCATAGAGCCGGGCTGGAATAGCCAACGTAAGAACGGGTAACTAATAAACGTTTTTCGAACTATGGGGTAACCCCCACGGCTGGATAGCTGGTAAAGAGCAAACTGGGTTTTCGGAACAACTATAAACTGGACAACCAAACGTGAACTCACTCAACTTGTTGTTGACTCGTTACTACATGCTTTGCAGGTCTATAGGTACTTAGCTGGAGCTTGCACAAGGAAGAGTCGTTGTGGGACATGGACAGCTGTGTGCCATGTTAAACATTTGGATATTTGAACTTTTGATTTGGTTTTAAACATTATGCTTCCGCTCATAACTTAACTATGTTTGTTTTGGACACTGATCGTGTTGGTTGGACTTTTACAATTAATTATTTACTTGTTCAATATGATTAGTGGTTTGATCCTGGTCAGTCACGCCTCCAAGCGGTGATACTCCGCATGTGGATTTTGGGGGTGTGACAATTCGTACTTCATTTCATACGTTGTAATCCGAGACTTGAATCATAATGAGAATCCTATCTTTTACATACTTGTGTTATGCTTTATTCATAAATACTTGATGATTATTCATGTTACTTACATACTTGATACTTCATTACATGCAAATTCATACGTATTCATACTTGTGATACATACAAAATACATTTTTACACTCCTTTCCTTATGCACGACGCTTATACATTGCATTTATACGTTAAAAACGCTTAAAATCGTCAAAATAATCAAAAATCAGCAATTGGGCTTTTGGGCCTGGCGCATCCGTGCGGATGGGCCAGCCCAATCCGCTATTAGAAGCCGGTCCGCTAATGGGCCGATAAGCCATAAGCCCATCCGTGAATATGGCCCATCAGCCATTAACCTAACTTTCAGCCTATAAATACAATGCTTCCTCCTTTATTCCAACCCTTCAACACTCTAGTTTCTCTATCGAACCAACACTGATCAGAAGCATTCGGAGCTTATTTCAGTCACTTTTAAAGTGAGTATGGAGCTGATAACTTATGTTCTTCATCTTAATCTTCTACACTTTCTGATTTTACAAGTTTTAAATAAGATTCTTCATCCTCCTTTACCTGGTTTCTCATATTTGCTTGGGCAATCTGATATGAACTCTCAAACTATTGAGGACCAAGCTGGAATGAAGTTTAATCTATAAAACCTTATTTTTACAAACTTTCTGAACTTAAACTCGATTGATTCTAAGGTTCATGAGCTAACAAGCTAGATAAATGGCTGTGGATTCAAGATATAACCAAGACCAGTTGAGTAGGTGGTTAGTTCAAACAAAACTGAGATGATTTACCTCAAGAACAGCCGCATCCGCCCACACTGACATGCGCATCCGCACGAATGGGACATCCCCATCCGCGCGAATGCGACGTCCCCATCTGCGCGAATGCATTGTTCTTCATGTTCTAACGGATGTCAAGTGTTGAATGACTTCCAGATAGCTATTTTTCATATAGTGAGTTCTGGAACATCAGTGTGTGTTCTTGGAACCTCAGTTTCCAAATCTAAAACCACCACATCACTTAGACTCATAAACGAACACCCAAACAACTTCCTAGACCTAGAACAAGTGAACCCCGTCCAGCCACAGACACTTAGATTAATTTCTTTCCATGTCGTGCTAGCACACCTGGGTTGTACATTGTTCGGTTGTTTGGTTAACTTTACTTTCTGTCTTTTACTTTCTGTAAATCATGACCAACCGATCAGTTTAAACTGGTTTGTGCTTTGGTGATCAATAATGAGGTGTTAACCTCCATGCATGACTTCTATGAGACTTCTGTTATTATTAGACTAATAATACCATAATACTATAACTAATAAATTTAACAGAAACTACGAGCTTAACTGATTAATAGTTAAAAAGATTCAAAACGATAATCTGATGACAAAAAGTCCCATTCGTGCGAATGGCACATCCATCCCAGACGCATTTGTTCGAACTGTTTGTAATTCCGTTTCCGTTATTCCGATTCTGTGCTCCTTATCACTGATAATCAGAATACACTTCTGTTACTTTTCTTATTATTTTCATAATATACTAAGTACCTTAAATTTCTATAACTTAAATTCTCCAAACTCCAACTCATACCTTTGTTCACCCTGTAGGGTAACCTCAGTGTTCCTGTACTAATTCAATCATCCCTTTGCTCGCGGGATAGAATAACCTCGGTGTTCCTGTACTACGTCCGCCTACTCCTGCCAAAACTACGCTCACTAGGATTTTATCGAAGAATTAGCAAAACTGTGAGTATACTCAAACCCCCTTTTCTTTTACACAATTTGGGGTGCAACATGTTATCCTATCAACTTACACTTAAACTGTATACTAAATGCACAAACAATCCAAATACATGCATGCATGCGTTATACTTGATACTTTAATCTGGGTTTGTACATTTTGTGTTGAATTTGTCATTAACTTCGTACGAGCCTACCCTTGACATGTATAGCGCTATAGGAGTAACGCACCGCCTGTGAACGTTGGGTTATGTTAAGACTTTTTGCATTAAACTTTGGTTTGACTTGTTTGTTCACATGCCAGTTTATTGTTTATCTTGTTAACTAGCTTGCCCTGAGGATTTGTTTAAACTTATTTACTTATGCTATGTACTAAAACTTGTATGCTCGCCAATGCCTTGTGTGTTGATCTATACTTTATAACATGTTGTAGGATGATGCTAATGATTCACTGGGCGTAGTGACGAGGCCTTAGATACACATTTAGAAATCATAGATTTAAACTTGTTGTATTAATTTTGTATCATGCTTAGTTGCACTTTGTTTTGTTGTACTATGTTTGGTTGTATTTAAATTTCCTGTATTGTAATCGACATTTGATAGGAAATGAAATTAGTTTACCTTAATTCTATACTCACTTTAGTGTTATGATGCAATGAGTAATCTATCTTCGTCTCAGTCCGATGTTTCCGCCATCGGTTGGGGTGTGACAGATTGGTATCAGAGCCATAACTATAGGGAATTAGGTAGAATTGCATGATTCGACCTAGTCTATAGTCTCTAAGTACCAAAACCGAATGAATCTGACCAATTTGCGCGAACCGCACACTCGCGCGAATCGAATAGTCCACTTCGTGCGAAGTGCACTATCCGATTCGTGCGAATGGGGACTGCTGATCCGTGCGAACCAGCCAGTTTTGTGATTCTTAAAATACCTAAGTACTTCCTACTTGCTTCTATCTCTTGTTCTTTGTCTAAATACTTACAACATGTCCTTCCTAAGATATTTTACACAATACACGTTGAAGACTTGAAGACATTCGTAATGCAAACGAGACAAGTTCACCAAAATAGGCGTGAAACCCACAATTTGGTGAACGACTCTCACTCTACTTATTCCGTGTTGCACAAAATTACACCATCAAGTTAGGAGTGAAATCCACATCTTGATGGTAAATTTCCAACTCTAATTCAAGTGGACCCTCGTTAAGCGTCAGACTTTATTTTCTTGACCTGACGAGTGCTAACCACACTTAGGGTACGACGTTGTCAAGTTAGGGGTGAAACCCACATCTTGTCAACTAATCCCACTCCTTGATTTTCAAAAATCCCGCCAAGTCTCGAATTTTTGATTGATTTGAAACATGTAGTAACCGGAAGGGTGAATACCGTTAACCGAAATTTCGGCGAAAGTATTCCACCTATTAGGTGTAACATCTAGCTTATTTGTACTTTCCATTTATAGCAAGTCTTTTTCGTGTTTCTATTTTTGGAAGTCTTGTGTTCTTGTAATCGTTCTTTCTTTGAAATCATTGTAAAATCCGAGACTTGGTGTGACAACCCGCACTAAACCAGGTATCCGTACAACTTAATTAATGATTAATTACTACTTGATTACTGTGCTTGATTGAACTAGCTGATAAACTGCTACCTGCATACTGATACATGCACTTACTTGCATCATACTTTAATTGCTGTCACTACATTATTTACGTGCTGAACCCTAGTGACAAACATGATGCACAAAAAGCACAGTAGCACTAAACGGATACACAGTGAACATGCTGATATAACCAGCATCAGGCAAATACTGCCTCTAAGGCCTGTTAAGAGCCTCATATATTTTGGCTACACTGGTAGTGAGTGTAGGATATAAGGGTTGTGTTACCGCGTCTCTAGGGGATAAGATACACTGATTCGGATGTGCCAGAACGTACTTTAAGTACCAAACACAGCACTTTAACAATTTAACCAGCTTCTAGCTGACTAGTAAAGTGCCAGAAATGAGAAAATATTACTAGACACTTTCTAAAGTGTCGGGAAAACAAATTGTGTCACTAAAAATGTATTAACGACACTTTAAAGTCTTTTGTAACACTTTAACGGATTACTATCCAACCGAACAACTGGACTATACCCGGGACACGAAAATATTACTATTTTCACTATGATTATTTTTCTGAGCCAGTTAGGGTCCCTGATTACCCTAACACCCGTCATAACGCGTCGTACGCAACTAACGAGGTTAACACTTAACCTAACTTACTTAACCTTAACTAATTATCCCCAACCATCTAATTAAAATCGGACTAGGGACCCCCCCCCAACCGATCGGTTACCTAGGGGGCACCACATTGTACTTGAGATCTTGTTGAATCCAAGGTTGTCTAGTATCTTCACTACACAATGACCAATGGGTAATGCACCTTGAACTTGCCTATATAAATCACACTAACACTAGAGTTAATCACCACTTAACTAATCACAAACAAATCACTCTCTCTTGCTCCCTTTGGTTCTCGGCCGAACACCCCACCAACCGCCACCATACTTTCGGTTCTTGTTTCATCATTCCATCACCATACAAACATCACAAGTTGCATATAAGGAGCTTTGGTGCACTCGGAACACGAAGGACCTCAACCGTTGGCTTTTATCCACGCGTTTTTCGTCACGATTCTTCCCTAGCCCCGAGCTAGAGGTATATTATTTAAAACTTGTTTTTACACTCATCTAAAGTGGTTAAAAGGATTATTGTCGGTTGAATCTCGTTATATTGAAAGATGATGCATTAAAGTCTAGTAAAATCATAAAAATGGTGGTTAATAGCATATAACTTGTGTAAAAGTCGTAGGACTTGAAATTTGTGTTTATCTAGACCCGATCTATAATGTGGTAGCTCGAATCTCCGTTTAACCCGACTTTGTAAAATCACGTATCATCACATAAGCTCGTTTTTGAAAGATACAAGGGTTAAAGGTGAAACACTACCACATTTTAGAGCATGAACTTGTGTAAAAGAATATGGGTTGTGTAAGAGTAATTTAACCGGTACAATGGTGTTTAAAACTAGCAGATCTACGTATCTGCAAGTGGTACCTTTGAAGGACCACACTTTAAAAGAAACCATGTTTTCTAAGAAACGGATCTTACAATACTAAGAATGATATTTAGAACGCACAAGTGTGTAAACACTTGTGTGACACATGTTTCGACAAAATAACTATTTTTGGGAAAAAATAACTAGAAGTTGTAAAGACGGATTTCTCTAAAAACGAGGTTTTTACGAGGTTAAAGTTACTTTATATAAAGATCCACGAAATATAATGGGATTTACAATATAGATTCGGAAAAACTACAAGTTCATGCGATTATGCAAATTTACATACTTGTCGACTAGTTTGTTGTGTCGGAAATTGTTTGATTGAATAAAGGAGATTGTTGAATGGATTTGTTAAAAGAAAATGATACGCTTGAAAGCGTGGCCACCTCCAGTTACAGAGGAAACTCTGGCGAAATTTTCTAAAAACCTAACACTTAGACTTTTTACACAACAAGTGTTAGAACTATTTTGGGCATACTTTTGAAACATAAATTTCGCCAGTACTACATTTTACTAAATATTCGGAGGTGGGATTTTCACAAAGATTAACGTGATAAATATATTTGTCACAACACTGTTTATGATTATTTTGTGAAATACATAAATATTATTTTAGGGTAAAAATAATATTTACAAGCGTTAATGATTCCAAAACTTTGCGAACGCTTCCACAAACATATAAGTTACACCGGTAATTACATTACCACAAGATTGATAAAACGTAACTTACGCACATGTATTAAATCCCCCATCCTTGGGAAGGAAGATAACTACCAAGTATATACGACATGTAACACGAAATAGTTGTCTAACTATTTCCCGCAAACATAAACTGTAAAGCTAAAGCACGGCCGTCCGTCTAATAGAATTAGCACTTGTAGGTCGTTGCACAGCTTACTGTATTGGAGACGCTTGATAGAGATACGCATTCACTGTGAGTTCATGTCCCCCTTTTCTCTAACTGTTTTCAGTTTTCTTAACTGCGGGGGTGAAATACATGTTACTTTGTTTACAAGTACTTTATACACGGTATGAATAACGTAAGGAGGTTTAGATCATGTGAATGGGTAGTTAGAACACCGAGGGACTCGAGCGGTAGATCTATCTGGGTGTAGCGAGCCCAGCTCTAGGCCAAACGGACCTCTCTGAGGCCAACAGAACGGACCTGGAGTGACTTGGTTGCCCAACGCAAAAATCGGCTAGGTCGTGTCTTACTATTTGCATTTCACAACATGCTAATGGCCTTGCAAACCATTGGTGATCACAAGTCCTCTTACACTGCTACATACCAGGAAACTTTTATACTTACAAGTGTTTTACTTACTCACTTGCACATGAACTCGCTCAACATTATTGTTGATTTTTCAACTCACATGTATTTCAGGAAATTAAATGGATCTGGCACGGTATGGAACGTTTTCCGCTGCACTTGTCATGGAGTCATCAGGGTTTAGGGGATGTGTCTCTTTCCTGGACAAGACACAGTCCTTAAACCACGTTTATGTTATGTTATAAGTTGTAATGTTGTTGAACAAGGTTATGGTTGTTGGTTAAAACAATGGTACTGTATTTTGATTTTCAAAACTTAATGGATGACTTGCATGGTTTTTAAATTCATATAGCTTGTTATGATTAAGCTATGGTATTAAGAAGTCACACCAAAATTAACCACGCTTCCGCAAAGCCAGGGTGTGACACTTGGATCATAAATAAAACTCATATTTTGTTAAATACATGACATACATACTTTATACATGCTCATACATTCAATTTTGTGAAACAATTGATGCTTATTCGTAATTCTTGGAAACTATGTGCTAAACTTGTAGATACGTGAAATTTGTGCATAAAACGTATTACGAACGTATACGATACTTAAATACAACATTCATATGCTTAATTATACTTTGATTATGCTTATCATACTTTATTTGGCCTTAAACTATGCTTTTATGGCGAAACTAGTCCCTAAAACACCTAAAAACACTAATTAACAAACTTCAGGGGCCTTATTGCAAATAAATGAAACTTCAGCTCTCCACCCTTGATGTTGGCCGCATAAGCTTTCCCCTGGGGCTACGCGGGCCGCGAGAGCACTCCCAGATCAGTTCCCTCTTTTCCCTTCGCGAATTTGAGCGGGATTTGGGTTATTTTGAGTTTAAATCGGGCTTTTGGCATTAAATACTCATCTAACCCAACCCTAACCACTTCCTTATAAATACCAAGTGCCTCCCAAGTCATTTGCAATTTACAAACACTCTCAAATCACTCTCAAGCTCCCAAAATCGTAGCTGCAAGTTCAAGTTCGGACAGAAACATCAAGCTCCACTAAAGTGAGCATAACTTCTTCATTTCTTGTCCGTTTGAGCTCATTCTTTTTCCAGAACACTTGGATCGACCTTAGCTTCAATTCCATGGGTATTCCACAGAGAATAAGTCCCTGGAACTCTGGAAAATAGGCTCCAAAGTTCACTGTTTGAATCTGATTTCATTTATCTTTACTAATACTTGCTTAAACTTGAGTTTAACTCACTCAAACCCACGTCCTTATGCGCATAACCACTTGTATGGTTAGTTGGGCTTAAAAACGGGGCTGGGACATACAAAATCAGAGGTTAAACTATCACACCCCGACCACGTAAAACAACGAAACGTGGCGGAAACGTCGGGGAGTGTTGTAACAGAATTAATTGTTTCAAATCCATGGCAATTGAAGTTTCGTTTTATTAATCAAACATGAAAGTTTACATTGTTTTAAACAAGAACCAAAGGTCCGCCTAAGTATGTCTTGATAAGTCCTATGCATCATCTCCTGAAAACACATGTGAAAATAGGTACGTCAGCATAAAAATGCCTGTGAGATACATAGGTTTTGTGAAAACATAATTCATGACTTATGTTTGAGAAAATGTTTAGTCATGAACCTTGTAATTTGCTTTGTCTTGTAAATCATTTGAAAAACGATAAGATCAGATGATATGTATAAATAAGAGAATAATGTATGGTTAAATGAATAACCATGTAAAATGAGTTTGTATAAGATAAGTTGTTTGTAAATCAATGTCTTGTGAAAAGTATGTTATTTGTATAAAATGTTATATGTCTCAAATTGAAATGATTCAAATAACGCTACAATATGTGATACCATACAAACACTTATATATAGGAAGTATCAGCGGCGTATCCACCGTGCTTGTATCATATTACATACGCCTCGTTACTTAAATCACTTACTCAAACCAAACCATCAAGATGAAATGTTTAACAATTGTAGAAATGTTTATGTATAGTCAAATGTCTATTGTCAAATGTAAATCATGTCAACAGATACTACTGGTTCACACGGTTCAATAGTTACAAACGGTTCATATAATCAAAGGGTTACGACAGTTCACATAGTCAAATGGTTACAACGGTTCAACATGTAGTATAATGTGTTCATATGTTGGATGAGCATATGCAACAGAAATGCAATGTAAAACAATGTACTAAGTATGCACGTAATGGACATACATAGCATAAGTGTAATGTAAAACAATGTACTAAGTATGCACACAATGGGCGTACATAGCATGAAATGTATTGTAAAGTGATGTACTAAGTATGCACATAATGGGCATACATAGCATAAAATGTATTGAAATCATGTACTATAAATGTACTAATAAACATAGCAAGTATATGATGTGAAAACAGGAAAGCATGAAAGTAACAAGTAGGCACATGTGTTTCACCCCAAAACGTTTGGAAAACAGTAAAAGAGGGGTCTATGTACTCACTTGAGATTGCTTAGTAATCCTTGAGTAACAACCAAACAATGCTAGAGATCACGGATATCAAACGGCACCTAATATAGGTAACTATGTTAATAAACCGGACCTATATCGGAGGATTGGATAGGATGAGGGTTCGTAAACCAAACGAGTATAGAGACTCGTGTCATATGGTTTAACAAAGCCTACATACTAAATGAAACCTAGCCTAAGTGCTTACGACCCATTACGACCCGTTTAGGTAGCTTATGCTACTTTAACGCGTCGTTCGCGTGAAACGCGTTCGGACCGCTTAACTAGTCCTATGACAAGTAACATATGCCTTAACATGTCTAATATTGTTGCCAAATCAGTTTAGGTGTCAAAAGTTATGTTACATATGCTTAAAATGAATTTTGGCGTCAAATGGGCATTTTGGTAATTTACCTAAGGCATATAAACTACCTATCATACAACTACTTAAACGAAGCGACCATAAGGTATAACCTCGGAAGGTTATTCCCTATATACTATGGTCACCTAATGTGCTTGGTCGGATCCTAATGATCGACCAAACGGGTCGGGTTCGAAAGTATAAGCGATTGTTTAGATCGCTTACCTTACGACCCTATATAAGCACTAAACTAAAAGTGACGAGCTAAGCATGTTAAAACATGCTTAACTAAGTTTAGAAAACAGGTTTGGTATCAAAACAAACGGTTTTGATACCTAAAAGTAGTTTGGTTACAAAATACGCAATAACACGCATTTTGGCCGAAACTACGACTCGTCACTGAGCCTAGATAACGTGGTAATCAGTAGGTATAGTCACTAGGGACTATAACCATCGTGATCACGCTCACGTTATGAAGTTCAAACGAACTTCGCATTGACCATAAACTGGTCAATGCAGAAAGTCAAACAAAGTTTGACTTTCAGACTCGAAAAGCAATAAAAGAACGAAGGAACACTTACAAAGGGTCCCCGCAAGATTGATAATCCAAGTATTCTTAGGTATGAGGTGATGAAACACCCCAACTTAGAGAAATCTCAGATTTCAAGTGGGTTTTGCAATGAAGTGGGTTGGGTATTTACAGTTTTCGGTTCACCGTTAGGATCGTTTCTTGGAGAAGAGGGAATGATCACATCCCTACACTTGTTGGCAAGCTCATGAACATCAATTGGCCCCCCATGATCAGTTAGCAACATGTGGAAATGGCCTTTGGAGTGTTTAAAAGCTGATAACAGCAGCCAAAAATGATTTTCTGCATCTGACCCCTGCTTGCGCACCGTAACATTTTTTGTGTTGAGGTGCGCAAGCACCTGCAGACCAGAAGTTTGAAAAATGGCAAAACAGGCCCCTGAAGCTCCAAACTTGCTATTTGATGCATTTTTGACACGGTTAAGCCCCGTTAACCCCATTTCAAAGCTCTAAAATGAAGTTAAAGTATAGGGAACTTAAAATGTGCTCAAAAATATCTCAGATGTCGGTTCGTTTGGCCGTACAATCGCGATGTTCGCTTAATTACGACGGATGCGCATAAGCGCGAAAAACGATCCAAATGACACGACGAATGGATTTTTCTTATGCCAAACACTAAAATAAAATATTTTAGTGCTTACATAAATTTTTGGATGTCCGGATATATTCAGAACGTAAGTTATGCGCGAAAGTGCAAACTTGTGCACTTTTTGACGCTTTTAGTCCCTGAATTACCCAAAAGTTTATTTTAGCACACCGAACCCCTCAAAGCCTATTTATAAGCTATATAAAGGATATTTTAAGGTGTGTTTAACTTATGGTCATGTTCCGGAATGTCTGTTATAGTTCAAATTGGCATACTTTCGTAGTTTGTCAAATTTAGTCCCTGTAAGCGAATTAATTTGTTTTTTTTGCCATTCCAAAGCCTTCAAAACTTATTTCTAAGTTATGTAAAGGTTATTTAAGGTATGTTAAGTATATGTTGATGTTCCGGAGTATTTTTCGCATTAAACTGGTTACGTTTACGCACCAGTTTGCGTATAACTCTCCAGAAAGCGATATAGAGTTTGAAATCGAACAAGAATTGATATGTGCAAAAGATACACATATTTATACAGATCCCAAGTATGAAATACAATATTTCATTGGCTTGGTATTTGTTTGATGGTCGCAGTGTCCCAGGATTCACATAAACCTCATATACTTTCTGTTTTGTTTAGGGTTTTTAACCCACAAGTGATGTTCAAGCTTCAAGCTTGTTAAAGGTGTGATTGTGGACTAACTTGGGTTGTCCAACAAAGAATCCCCACATTACTTGATGATTTCTCATAGTGTAGTTGTTGTTATTCTTGTATTAACATTAGTTCATGACCCTCCTTGTATGTTTTTACATCAAGTGTAGTGGTGAACCATAAGAGGTACCTAAATGGAAGCTTGTTCTTCCTACCTCCTACATGATTTCCATGATACTAGAGGTACCTAAACGAAGATCTAATCTTCTACCTCCTACTTGACTATTGGACTTAACAATACATATATTACTTATACATACATAAACTATTCGAACCCTCGATGGTGAACTTGTGTTCATTCGTCAAAATATTAGAATAACATCATCTAAGGCATAAGACTTGTTACGATTCTAATGAGTACATTACTCATGAAAACATTAACCCTTGAGGTTCCATAGTGTCAAAAACAAGTACTTGTGTTAAAGGATGATTACTTTCATATACATATGTCTTTGTGTTTTAATTTCCTAAATCCTTAATCTACCGTTAATCTCCGTTACTCATACACTTTGTTTCTTCGCGTAGAAGGACTTGGTGTTCCAACCTCCTAAACAAACCAACACTCTCGTGGATTTACCAAGTAGAAGACTTGAAAACCGTGAGTACACTCGACCCATTTACATTTTAAACCACTTTTGGGTTGTAACATGTTACCATACAAAATTACACTTACACACACTTAAACATGCTTTACGAACTCAATCCGTTATACATGCTACTTGTTTACTTAGGTTCATGCTAGATTATACATGCTTTATGCCATTACCATGCTAGGCCCTCAACTTAACATATATAGCGCTATAGGAGTAGCACACCACCCGTCGGGGTCTTGTTAAGTCATTATACTAAAACGGTCTCGTTACTTTTGTGGCGAGGGATGCTAAATACTAGTGGACACTTGGGTTAGACGTGATGTTATGCATGCTAGTTACCTTGTTTACAAATTGCCATGTGGATTCGAGTAAATGCTTTATACATATGCTATACTATTTAAACCTTGTGTACTAGCCTTTGCTTTTGCATTGAACTTTATTTTAACATGTTACAGATTGAGGATGATGATGCTATGAAATGAAGTAGCAATGATGCCTAGATACACATTTAGACGTCTTAGGTTTAAAATGTTGTATCAATTTTGTTATGTTGTTATGTACTTTTCGTTGAACTTGTCGTTATTTGAGATTTCTATGTAATGTTGACAATTGATGTTTGGAATGAAAATGGTTAATTTAAATATTGTCACAAATAATGTTATGAAGTCTCTTGCAATCTATTTCGTCTCACTCTGATGTTTCCGCCATCGGTTGGGGTGTGACAGATTGGTATCAGAGCCATAACTATAGGGAATTAGGTAGAATTGCCATGTTCGACCTAGTCTATAGTAGGAACCATATTTTTGACCATTCTTGTTATATGCTTAAAATGTTATCCTTCCTACTTTGCTTCTTACTCTTCTTTTGGTCTTAATATTTACATAATGTCTTTCCTAAGACATTTTACACAATACACTTGAAGACTTGAAGACACTTTTATACAAAAGAGACGAGTTTACCAAAATAGGCGTGAAACCCACAATTTGGTAACGACTCTCATTCCGCTTATTCTTATTTTGCACGAAATTTCGCCATTAAGCTAGGAGTGAATTCCACATCTTAATGGTAAATTTCCAATTCAAACTCTAGTGGACCCTCGTCAAAGTGTCGAAATTATATTTTGACCCGATGTGCACCAACCACATTAGGGTACGAAATCGTCGAGTTAGGGGTGAAACCCGCAGCTTGTCGATTAAGTCCCATTCCTCGATTTTTGATCTCGCCAAAGTTTCGATTGTTTCAATCGATTGGAGACGTGTAGTAACTGGAAGGGTAAGATACAGTTAATCGCTTCTCGACGAGAGTATCTTACCTATAGGCCAAAGCACGTTTCTCTAATTTGAAAGGACTTTCGATTCACTTTGGAATTGTCGACGTTTCTCTACACGAAACAATCCTATGTTTTATGAGCCTCTCTTTTATGTGATTCAATTTATATGTGATTTTTATACTTGTTACCTCGTTCGTTTGAAAACCATTACACGTTTCGCACGTCTCAGGCAACCAAAAACAATAATAATCCTCGTGAACAAACTAAATTTATACTCCTTTTACGCATTCATACGTGCTATACTTGTTGAATACATGTTGGAAACTTATGCTTTATATGAATTTTACATGATACGTGAACGCCTACATGCTTTTACATGCAAAAAAAAACCTTGTTTTAAAGTTTATGATCAAGTCTCATCCTTTCCTTTTCTTTCGAACTTCTAGATGGCATCTCCAAGCTCATCAAAGAAGACCAAGTCAAAGAAAGGTTCCAGCAGCGAGTCCATCTCCAAGCAAGAATTGGTTGGGCTCATTGCTGAGCAAATGGCCGACCAAATGGCTCGAGTTATACCCGATATCATTAGCCGCATCCAAACCAACACCAATTCGCCTCATGACTCTGTGGACTCCAAGGTGGAAAAGCCGAAGCCACCTTTTCTCTTCAAATAATTCATGGCTTGCAGACCATTGGAATTTACTGGAAAAGATGGTGCTACCACACTACTCTCTTGGTTTGATGCCATGGAGATCACCTTTCGTCAGAGTGGTTGTCCTGACGACCTACGCACCTAAAATGCCACAGGGGTATTCCGATCAAGAGCTCTTGATTGGTGGACCTCTGAACGAGGCACAAGAGGTGAGGACGCTGCCCACGCGTTGCTATGGACTGAATTGAAAAGCATTATGAAGGAGGAATTTTGTCCGCCGCACGTGATAAGGAAACTAGAGAGTGGGTTTTGGCACCTAAAGCAGGTGGATGACGACAACGATGGTTTGACCCTTCGTTTCAAACAACTTAGTATCCTTTGCCCAGGACAGGTTGATACCCCTGAAAAAGCCATCAACAAATACATCCACTGCTGCCCTGATTCCTTCATGAACCTTATGGAAGCTGCTTGCCCAGCCACTATTGAGGATACCTTTCGTTTAGCTGCCCGTTTGAACAGTAACCATGTCATGCGTAGAAATGCCACGAAAACCCCACTGAAAACCCGCCCATCAAGCCACGGTTGAACCCTCCTCATCCACCAAGAAAAACCAAGGCAAGAAGCGGAAGGCTTCAAGCCAGAATTGCGCGGTTGTCACTCCGCCGAACCCACAACCTTTACAATCTGTAACTGCCGTTACCCCCGCAACTCTTGGGCCTCAAGAAAGAAACTACGTTGGGTCATGGCCCAAGTGCAACCAATGCTCGTACCATCATCCTATTGGCACCCCATGTCGCAAATGTGCCACCTGTAACAAGCTGGGGCATTTTGCCAATCGTTGTTGCTACAACCTGAAGGCCGATCAAAACTAAGCTATTGTAACTCAAAACCCTGCCCCCAATCAAGCTCAGAACCAAGTCTCTCTTGTGCGAGCGTGTTTTAAGTGTGGTGATGTCAACCATATGGCTAACGTCTATCCTCAACGAAACCAGCCTCAACAGCAACAGCCACCGCAACAGCAACAACAGCAATAGGCTTAACCACCGGCTCGAGGCAGAGCCTTTCTCCTCACTACTGCTCAAGCCCAAAACGCGAACGACGTCATTACTGGTACATTCCTTGTGAACCATGTTTATGCTTCTTGTCTGTTTGATACTGGCGCAGATAAAAGTTTTGTGTCGTTAGAATTCGAATCCTTGCTTAAGTGTAAACGCTCTAAGTTACCAAGATCTTTCGCTGTCGAAGTCGCTGATGGTAAAACCGTCGCTGTCAACTCCGTCCTTTCCAATTGTTCTTTGATCCTTAATGATCATACGTTCTCAATTAACCTCATACCTATGCAAATGGGTAGTTTCGATGTCATAGTAGGTATGGACTGGCTTAGGCGAGTTCGTGCTGAAGTGGTCTGTTCCGAGAAGTTTATTCGTCTACCTCTTCCAAACGAAGATTCCCTACACGTCTATGGTGAAAAACCTTCTCAAGGTCTTAAGCTTATGTCGTGTATCCAAGCGAACAAATTCTTGCGCAAGGGTACCTTCGCCTTTCTCGCCCACATTATGGAAAAGGAGGACAAAGGCCCAAGCATAAGCGACGTTCCCGTTGTACGTGATTTCCCCGATGTGTTTCCCGACGATCTTCCTGGTCCGCCTCCTGCTCGTTCTGTTGACTTTCGCATCGATTTAGTGTCTGGCGCTATGCCTGTTGCTAAGTCTCCCTACCGTTTAGCACCCTCTGAGATGTAAGAGCTCTCGATTCAACTCCAAAGAGCTTCTTGATAAAGGCTTTATACGCCCTAGTACTTCTCCTTGGGGTGCTCCCGTTTTGTTTGTCAAAAAGAAAGATGGGTCATTCCGAATGTGTATTGACTATCGTGAGCTCAACAAGCTTACTGTCAAGAACCGATACCCTCTTCTGCGCATCAATGACCTCTTTGATCAATTGCAAGGCGTGACCTGTTTCTCAAAGATCGATCTTCATTCTGGGTATCATCAACTTCGAGTCCTCGAAGAAGATATACCTAAAACCGCCTTCCGTACACGATATGGTCACTATGAGTTCGTGGTCATGCCCTTTGGTCTGACCAATGCACCTGCTGTTTTGATGGATTTAATGAACCGCGTGTGCAAAGCGTACTTGGACCGTTTCGTGATCTTCTTCATCGATGATATTCTTATCTATTCCAAGACACAAGAAGAGCATGAGCGACACTTGCGTCTTATCTTTGAACTTCTTCGTACTGAACGTCTATACGCCAAATTCTCCAAGTGCGAATTTTGGTTAAAAGAGGTTCAATTCCTTGGTCATACTGTCAACGAACTTGGTATTCACGTTGACCCCGCTAAAATCGAAGCTGTGAAGAACTGGATCGCACCTAAGTCTCCGTCTGAAATTCGTTCGCTTCTTGGTCTTGCAGGTTACTATCGTCGCTTTATCTCTAACTTCTCAAAGATCGTTGTTCCTTTGACTTCTTTGACTCAAAAAGAGAAACCTTTTGTTTGGGGTCCCGAACAAGAGGAATCTTTTCAGACGCTCAAGTAGATCCATTGTAATGCTCCAATCCTCGTGCTTCCTGAAGGTAACAATGACTTCGTCGTATATTGCGATGCTTCACACCTTGGTCTGGGTTGTGTGCTTATGCAACGAGACAAGGTCATCGCTTATGCGTTGAGGCAACTCAAAATACATGAGAAAAACTATACTACTCATGACCTTGAACTTGGCGTAGTTGTTTTTGCGTTGAAGATTTGGCGACACTACCTTTATGGTACTAAGTGTGTGGTCTTCACCGACCATAGGAGCCTTCAACATATCTTCGACCAAAAGGAACTGAACATGTGTCAACTTCGTTGGGTGGAGCTGTTAAACGACTACGACTGCGAAATCAAATACCATCCAGGTAAGGCGAATGTAGTAGCCGACTCTCTGAGTCGTAAAACTCATGTGAAGGGTATTCGTTGTCTTCAACTCGTTAACGATCTTCAATGCCGCATTCACGAAACCCAATATACCTCTATTAACGAAGGCAATCTCTCTGTCGAAATACGAGGCGCTAAGGAACATGAACTCGTGTCTAAATCCGATGGTATTCTATACTATCTCAATCGTATCTGGATCCCTAATCGTGAAAACCTTCGAGACTTTCTGATGAAGGAGGCACATAAATCAAAGTATTTCGTTCATCCTGGCGCTGACAAGATGTACCATGATATGCGTACGTCATACTGATGGCCTGGGATGAAGAGGAATATTGCCTCCTACGTTGCAAAATGTCTCACTTGTTTGAAGGTAAAAGCCGAACATCAACGTCCCTCTGGCTTACTCAAACAACCAGAGATTCCTATCTGGAAATGGGAGAGCATTACCATGGACTTTATCACTAAACTTCCTCGTACTTCTTCTGGTCATGACAATATTTGGGTGATCGTTGATCGATTGACCAAATCAGCTCATTTTCTTCCCATTCGTGAAGATTTCAAAGTTGAGAAATTGGCTAGAATCTACACCAATGAGATCATCTGTCGTCATGGTATCCCCATTGACATCATTTCCGATCGTGATGCTCGTTTTACATCTCGTCTTTGGCAAACCTTTCAATCTACTATGGGTACTGTTCTTAACCTTAGCACCGCTTTCCATCCTCAGACAGACAGTCAAACCGAGCGTACTATCCAAACCTTAGAGGATATGCTTCGTTCATGCATAATAGATTTTGGTGGCAACTGGGATTCACACTTGCCTTTGATCGAATTCTCGTACAACAACATTTATCATGCGAGTATTCAAATGGTACCCTTCGAAGCATTGTATGGTAGCAATTGCCGTTCGCCTATTTGTTGGCACAAGATTGGTGAATCTCAATTCACTGGTCCCGAGCTTATACAGGAAGCAACGGACAAGATTTTACAGGTTCGAGACAACTTACTGAAAGCCAGGAGCCGACAAAAGAGTTACGCTGACAAGCGTCGCAAACCATTGGAATTCGAGACAGGTGACTTAGTACTTCTCAAGGTATCCCCTTGGAAGGGCGTGGTTCGATTTGGTAAGAAAGGGAAACTCGCGCCTCGCTACGTTGGTCCTTTCAAGATCCTCGAAAGGATTGGCAAGGTTGCGTATAGACTGGACCTACCTGAAGAACTCAACAATGTACATCCTGTTTTCCACGTGTCAAACTTAAAGAAGTGTCTGGCTGACGAAGGGCTTCAGGTTCCACTCGAAGACCTTCAAGTCAACGAGACCTTGCATTTTGTGGAAAAACCCGTTGAAATCATGGATCAAGGAGTCAAGTTATTGAGGCGCAGTAAAATTCCTATCGTCAAGGTTCGATGGGAAGGTAAACGTGGCGCTGAATTCACTTGGGAACTCAAGAGTCACATGAAAGTGAAGTATCTGTATCTTTTCGCTACATCTTCCTTGTCACACCCCGACCGCATTAAAACAACAAACCGCGGTGGAAACGTCGGGGAGTGATGCGACAGAATTATTGTTTCAACAACCATGGTAATTAAAGTTTTGTATTATTAAGATTAATGTTTACATTGTCCTATGAATTAACAAAAACGTAACATAATTAACTATCTTTTAAGTCACTAAGGCCCAAGTCCGCCTAAGTGTAGCACAAACATCATCATGCATTAGCACCTGAAACACATGTAAAAATAGGTACGTCAGCATAAAAATGCCTGTGAGATACATAGGTTTTGTTTATACATGATTCATAACTTGTAGTTAAAATAAGTGTTTTCTAAAAATGTAGTCATGAACCTTGTAAAATGTTTTCCTTTATAAAATCATATGAAAATCAAATGATAATAAAAGGATAATGCATGGTTAAATGAATAACCAAGTAAAAGTGAATTTTGTATAAAATGTGTAATTTGTAAGGCAATGCCATGTTCTTGTATAAAATGTTTCATGTCTTTGTCAAAGTGGTTTAGATAACGCAACAATGTGTAATATAATAAAAGCACTTATATATAGGAAGTACCAGCGGCGTATCCACCATGCTTTTATCATATAACACATAGCCCCGTTACATAAGTCAGTTATCAATAATCAACCAAAATGTCTTGTTCAATGTCAAAATGTTTATGTGTAAACCATGTTCAATGTCATGTGTGAAATGTATCATGTATAACCAAATGTAATGCATAGCAAGTAGAAAGTATCTACTCAAACTATGTGAGAATGTCTATGTGAAAACAAATGTCATGTATGGTGAATAACTAGTAATTACTCAACCCCATAGGAAAATGTACAAAACAAGGTTTTTGAATAAACCTAAGTTTAAATTAAATGTTATGTTTTGCAGAAAACAATGATTTATGATTACAAACATTTATGCAGTAATGTTAATCGCATACATTCAAGCCTTGCGACTGTGGCGACAAACCCTTAAACAAATTAAAGGTTTATCTAAGTTATGTATATCGGATTCTTTCATTCCCAACTTCCAAACAAACCTAGGAAGTCGGAAACGGGATTTGTCAAGTCCTATGGTACCATTACATACTACCGAGCGGCGTGATCAATGTTAATGAATGTATTATTGTCCTGATTAAACACACCAAATGTCATAACCAATGTAGCATGTGAAAACCATGTACTAGGTATGCTAAGTAAACATACATAGTAGAAATGTTCGTGTAAAAAAATGTGCTAGCATGCTCAGTAAACATGCATAGCAGAAATGTCATGTAAAAACAATGTGTCCATATGCTAAGTAAACATATGCAACAAATGTGTCTTATGAAACCAATGTGCTAGCATGCTTAACATACATAGCAAAGCATATTTGAAAGCATGTACTATATGTGTACTAGGTGAAACTAGCATGTTTATGTCATAAAAGCAATGAAAACACGAAAGTAACTAGTATGCACATGTGTATCACCCCAAAGTATTTGAAAGCGGTAAAAGAGGGGGACTATGTACTCACTTGGGATTGCTTATTAGTCTTGAGAATAAGACCAAATTAAGCTCCAAGTATCACGGAATCAACAAGGCACCTAGTATAAGTAACTATGTTAATAATCGGATCCTAAACCGGGAGATAGGATAGAATGATGTTCTACAAATCAAATGAGTAATTGAAGTCATATGGTATGATTTAATAGAGCTAACATTCTGATTTGGAAGTCTACCTAAGTGCTCTTGACCCGTTATGGTAGTATAAGCCACTATAATGCGTCGGTTGCGCAAAACTATGGTCGGATGGTTAACTATAAGCTATGTCCAGTCTTACATGCCCAATTATACCTAAATATGTTACTATATCAGATTAGATGTCAAAAATATGTTCACATATGCACAAGATGGATTTATGCTTCAAAAGGGCATTTTGGTCATTTCCTATAGGCATATAAGCTACTTAACAATCAACTAACCAATCCTAAGTGATCATAAGGTATAACCTCAGAGGTTATTCCCTATGAAACTATGATCACTAAACATGCTTGGTTGGATCCTAAAGATCGACCAAACGGGTCGGGTTCGAAAGTCTAAACGGTTGTTTAGACCGCTTAACTTACGACCCTAAACAAGCACTAAACTAGTAGTGACGAGTTAAACATGTCAAAACATGTTTAACTAACTTATAAAACTGATTTGGTATCAAAACAAAATGTTTTGATACCTAAAAGTAGTTCCGTTGCAAAATGCGTGCTAAAACACATTTTGACCGAAACTTTGACTCGTCACTACACCTAGTTAACGTGGTAATCAGTAGGTATAATCGTTAAGGATTATAACCATCGTGCTTACAATCACGTTACAAAGTTCAAACGAACTTTGTGTTGACCATTGACTGGTCAAAGCTGAAAGTCAAACACTGTTTGACTTTCACACTTGGAAAGCGGTAAAAGAATGAAAGAAGCTTACAAAGGGTCCAAGCTAGGGAGAACTTGAGCTTAAAATTCTCAGGTATGAAGTTAATAACCTCAACTTAGAGAAAATCAGATCAAGTGTGAGTGAAACAATAAAATAGCTTGGCTATTTATAGTTGTGGTGAAGAAACAAGATCAAGACAAGTGTTTATGTAACCTCCAAGCAAGAAATCTCAACCCTACATGTGTTATGGCAGCTAATCTTTGCTTGGAGAAGGCTTAACTTGCTCATTAAGGTCCCAAAACAATCAAACAAAAACCAAGGATTTCAGCTGAATTGCAAAAACAACATTCTGCTCAGATGTGATGGTGGCGTGGCGCCACCATAAGGCCGTCGCGCGATGCCAAGGCATGGCTGGAAGTTTCGGAATTTGGCAGAAATGGTCCCTGCACGTGTTTGAACTTGGTTTCGACGTTTTTAACCTCCGTTAAGCCATTTTCAAGGCTCTACAAAGTCGTCAAAGTGTAGGGGACCTGAAATATGCTCGGAAAAATCATGGATGTCGGTTCGTTTGGTCGTACGGTCACGTTGTTTGGTTATTTACGATGAAACTCGAACGGACGCGAAAACGAACCAAATTAAGCGACGAACGGTATTTTTGCATGCTGATCACTAAAATAAAAATATTTTAGTGTCTACAAAAAATTTGGATATCCAGATGTGGTCAGAACGTAAGATATGCGCGTAAATGCAAACTTACGTCGTTTTTGACACTTTTAGTCCCTGTATGATCAAACAAGCATGTTTTCGCACACCGAACCACTCAAAGCTTATTTCTAAGCTATGTTTAGGTTATTTATGGTATGTTTAGCTTATGATCATATTCCGGACTGTACGTTGCCTTACGAAACGACAGACTTTTGCAGTTTGACGCAAATAGTCCCTGTGAGCGAATAAACTTGATTTTGCCATACCAAACCCTTTAAAACTTATTTCTAAGTTATGTAAAGGTTATTTAAGGTATGTTAAGCTTATGTTGCTGTTCCGGAGTGTTTGTCACATTAAACTAATTACGTTTACGCATCAGTTTGCGTATAACTTTCCAGAAAGCGAATAGAGTTTAAAATCAATCAAAAATCAAAACGTGCAAAATATCAAACATAAATAACAAACATTGGGATCAAAACACACTGTTTTATTAATATTGAATTGTCCAGATTCTGTACAATGATTACACAAGCACAGATGTCACAGTCTCCCTACTTTATTAAATTTCGTCCCAAAATTTATTTAGAGGAAACTTGTGAGAATAGATGTGGATACTTCGCTTTCATGTGATCTTCACGTTCCCAAGTAAATTCTGGGCCACGTTTAGATTCCCAGCGAACTTTGACAATAGGTATGCGCTTGTGTTTGAGCCTTTTGACTTCCCGGTCCATGATTTCCACAGGTTTCTCAACGAAGTGCATCGTGTTATCAACACGAATTTCATCAAGTGGTATGTGGAGGTTCTCATCAGCTAAACACTTTTTGAGATTGGACACGTGGAAAGTTGGATGAACATTTCCAAGTTCAGGAGGTAGCTCTAGTCTATAGGCTACTTTTTCGATTCTTTCAACGATCTTGAATGGTCCAACATAGCGTGGTGCAAGTTTTCCTTTCTTTCCAAATCTAATCACACCTTTCCAAGGGGATACCTTGAGTAGGACGTGATCACTAACTTGAAATTTTAAGGGCTTGCGTCGTCGATCCGCGTAACTCTTTTGACGGCTTCTAGCTGTCAGAAGATTATCACGAATCTTCTTGACCTTATCTGTAGTCTCTTGAATGAGTTCAGGTCCAGTAAGCTGAGCTTCACCTATCTCATTCCAGCAGACCGGTGAACGACATTTTTGACCGTATAAAGCTTCAAAATGAGCCATGTTGATGCTAGAGTGATAACTATTGTTGTAGGAGAATTCGATCAACGGTAGATGCGAATCCCAACTACCACCAAAATCGATCACACAAGCTCTAAGCATATCCTCTAGTGTCTGGATTGTTCTTTCAGACTGACCATCCGTTTGAGGATGATACGCTGTGCTCAAATTAAGTTGGGTTCCCATGGCAAATTGCAGGGTTCTCCAAAAGCAAGATGAGAATCGAGCATCTCTGTCAGATATAATGTTCAAAGGAACACCATGTCGAGATACAATCTCATCAACATAGATTTTTGCAAGCTTGTCAGCAGATAGATCCTCACGGATTGGCAAGAAATGTGCTGACTTTGTTAGACGATCAACGACTACCCAAATAGCGTCGTGACCTCTTTTAGTTCGCGGCAGCTTGGTAATGAGATCCATAGCAATGTTTTCCCATTTCCAAACCGGAATCTCTGGTTGCTCCAATAATCAAGAGGGATGTTGGTGTTCTGCCTTAACCTTAAGATAAGTAAGGCATTTGGAAACATATAAGGCAATGTCTTTCTTCATACCCGACCACCAATACTGGGTTCGAAGATCCTTATACATTTTATCTGCACCAGGATGAATAGAATAACGAGACTTACGAGCTTCATCCATTAGCAAGGTGCGAAGATTGTTTAGACTTGGGACCCACAAACGACCCATGAAATAGAATATCTCAAAGTTTTTCAGTTCAAGCTCAGGCTTAATATGACAGGGTAGTTCCTTACCCATCAATCCTTGTGTAACACAAGTATGTTGAGCCTAATAAATGCGGGTTTTAATGTCAGATCGAACTTGAACACAGTGAAGCTTGACACGTCCTTTACGACTTAATGCGCCAGCCACGACATTCGCCTTACCAGGATGGTAGCGAATTTCACAATCATAGTCGTTTAGAAGTTCAACCCAACGTCGTTGCCTCATGTTAAGTTCTCTCTGATTGAAGATGTGCTGGAGACTCTTGTAGTCAGTAAACACTACACACTTTGTACCGTACAGGTAGTGTCTCCAGATTTTGAGAGCAAAAACTACTACACCTAACTCAAGATCATGAGTGGTGTAGTTTTTCTCGTGCTCCTTCAGCTGTCTTGATGCATAAGTTATGACTTTGTTTCTTTGCATAAGAACGCAGCCAAGGTCTAAGTTGGATGCATCACAGAGCTTTTGTTTCAAGGTCTGGAAAGCTTCTTCTTGTTTGGATCCCCACTCAAAAGGTTTATTCTTCTGAGTTAAAGCAGTGAGAGGAACCGCAATCTGGGAGAAGTTTTCAATGAAACGGCGGTAATAACCCGCTAGACCAAGAAATGAACGAACCTCGGTAGGAGTAGTAGGTGTATCCCAATCCTTAATCGCACTGATTTTGGCGGGATCTACATGAATACCTTGTTCGTTAACGATGTGCCCAAAAAATTGAACTTCCTTATGCCAAAATTCGCACTTGGAGAATTTGGCGAAAACTTGTTCTTTCTTTAGGAGCTCCATTGTAAGACGGAGATGTTGCTTGTAACACCTGTGCCTCCACGGCCATCAAACAAATACCGAACCAATGAAATATTATATTTCATACTTGGGATTTGTAAAAATATGTGTATCATTTGTACATATCAATTCTTGTTCAATTTCAAACTCTAAATCTCTTTCTGGAAGGTTATACGCGCACCGATGCGTAAATATAACCAGTTTAATGCAAAAAACACTCCGGAATAGTGACATAGGCTTAATATACCTTAAATAACCTTTACATAACTTAGAAATAAGTTTTAAAGGCTTTGGTATGGCAAAATCAAGTTAAATCGCTTACAGGGACTAAATTTGACAAACTGCGAAAGTATGCCAATTTGAACTGTAACAGACATTCCGGAGCATGACCATAAGTTAAACATACCATAAATATCCTTCACATAGCTTAGAAATAGGCTTTGAGGTGTTCGGTATGCTAAAATAAACTTTTGTGTCATTCAGGGACTAAAAGTGTCAAAAAGTGCACAAGTTTGCATTTTCGCGCATAACTTACGTTCTGAATACATCCGGACATCCAAAAATTTATGTAAGCATGACTATATTATGCTTTAGTGTTTGGCTTGTCAAAAATCCATTCGTCGCGTCATTTGGATCGTTTTTCGCGCTTGTGCGCATTCCGTCGTAATTAAGCGAACATCGCGTTCGTACGGCCAAACGAACCGACATCCGAGATATTTTTGAACACATTTTAAGTTCCCTATACTTTAACTTCATTTTAGAGCTTTGAAATGGGGTTAACGGGCCTTAAACGTGTCAGAAATGGGCTTATTGCACTGCAGGGACCAAAAGTGTAAATCTGCCAAACTATGGCCTAGCGGTGCGCTACACTTTTAACGTAGCGGTGCGCTAGCCTGTCTGCAGACCAGATTCAATGTTTCTAACAGCAGATTGCAGCTGTTTGATCCACCACCACATGTTTCCAATTATCTAGTCATGAAGATAAGGATCATTTTTAGTCACCATAAGGTCCCGACACTTGTACGGGTGGGATTAAGGCACGTTTTCCATGAAACGATCCTAACGGTTCGGGTATTCCTATAAATACCCATCCACCCCATTGCTAAACTTACAAGAACTTTGATTTGAGAAACTCTAAGTTGAAACTATTGTTTCATACCTGAGATTTTTGAATCGAGATTAGCATTCGGGGACCCTTCGTAAGTATTCTTTCGTTCTTTTCCTTATTTTATTGCTTTTCGAGTCAGAAAGTCAAACTTTGTTTGACTTTCAGCGTTGACCAGTAATGGTCAATGCGAAGTTCGTTTGAACTTCGCAACGTGAGTGTAATCACGTTGGTCATAGTCCCTTGGGACTATGCCCACTGATTACCATGTTGTCTAGGGTCGTAGGGTAGGCGATCTAATAAATCGCCTATACCTTCGAACTCGACCCAGTTTGGTCGATCATTAGGATCCAACCAAATACATTAGGTGACCATAGTAGGTAGGGAATAACCTTCCGAGGTTATACCCTATGGTCACATCGTTTAAGTAGTTGTATGATAGGTAGTTTATATGCCTTAAGTAAATTACCAGAATACCCTTTTCATGTATAATTGGTAATTAAGCATATGTAACCTAAACTTTTGTCACATAACTGATTATGTAACATGTTTAGGCATATAACACATGTCGTAGAACTAATTAGGCGGTCCGAACGCGTTTCACGCGAACGACGCGTTAAAGTAGCATAAACTACCTAAACGGGTCGTAAACAATTATGTTAGGTTTCAATTAGTATGTAGGCTTTATTGAACCATACTACACGAGTCTCTACACTCGTTTGGTTTACAAACCCTAATGCTACCAGATCTTCCGATCTAGGTCCGGTTAATTAACATAGTTACCTATATTAGGTGCCGTTTGATATCCGCCATCTCTAGCATTGTTTGGTTGTTACTCAAGGACTTCTGAGCAATCTCAAGTGAGTACATAGACCCCTCTTTTACTGTTTTCCAAACTGTTTTGGGGTGAAACACATGTGCCTACTTGTTACTTTCGTGCTTTCCTGTTTTCACATCATATACTTGCTATGTTCATTAGTACATTTATAGTACATGATTTCATGGTGTTCTATGCTTTGTATGATGACTTTGCATACTTAGTACATTGTTTTACATGAGTTTTCTACTTTGTATGATGACTTTGCATACTTAGTACATTGTTTTACACTGCATCTCTGTTGCATATGTTCCAGTAACATATGGACACATTGTTTTACAGCTCTACCCTGTATGTTTACTCTAGCATACTAGGTACATTATCTTCATAAAACATGCTTACATTTTGGTATGACATTTGGTTTGTTTAAACTATACTATACATTCATTAACACCGATCATGCCGTTCGTTAGTAGGTAGTGGTACCATAGGACTTGACAAATCCCGTTCCGGACATCCCAGGGAAAGGGGATGAAAGGAATGACCGAATCCGAATACATATTCTCTTGATAACTCACTTTTACATAGTTATCCGTCTGTCTCAAGGCTTGGATGTATGAATTTTCACAATACCGCATAAACGTTCATATTTAGTATAGCATGCATATATTTTACAAAACATAACTTTGATTTAAACCAAGTTTTACTTCAATACTTTGTTTTGTACATTTTTACTTATGGTTTAAGTAGTCTAAATTTTACTTACCATACATATCATTTTGATTATACATTACTTGACTACTTTTGGATTATAAACATTTGACATGGTTTATACAAGGACTTTTGACTATTGGTTTAAACATAGACATCTTACATTGTTTGGTTTGGTTTGATTAAGTGATTAAGTAACGATGCATGTGTAATACGATACAAGCATGGTGGATACGCCGTTGGTACTTCCTATATATAAGTGTTTGTATGGTATTACATATCGTAGCATTATTTGAATCATTTCATTTTGATACATATAACATTTTATACAAATAACATACTTTTCACAATACATTGTTTTACAAACAACTTAACTTATACAAACTCATTTTACATGGTTACTCATTTAACCATGCATTATTCTCTCATTTATACGTATCATCTGAACTTATTGTTTTTCAAATGATTTACAAAACAAAGCAAATTACAAGGTTCATGACTAAACCTTTTCTCAAACATAAGTCATGAAACCTATTTTCACAAAACCTATGTATCTCACAGGCATTTTTATGCTGACGTACCTATTTTCACATGTGTTTTCAGGAGCTGTTGCATAAGATGATCAAGATACACATAGGCAGACTTGGGCTTTAGTGACAATAAAAGATGCATGACTAGTTAATTATGTTGTATTTCTTTGTTTGTTAAGACATTGTAACACTTATAATCAATAAAATGAAACTTTAATTTCCATGGTTGTGAAACATTAATTCTGTTACAACACTCCCCGATGTTTCCGCCACGTTTTGTATGTTCTACGTGGTCGGGGTGTGACAGAAAAGATGGTATCAGAGCCAATGGTTATAGGGAATTAGGTTATTAGTAATGCTTTGACCTAGTCTATAACCTTCTTAGGACCCTAACGCGAGTTTACTTGCGTTTAGTCATAAAACAATACCGTCACCTATCCTTAGGCGACGATCACAACAAGAACATAAATTTCCGAACCACTTTGAAAACTAATCATCTGTTCTAGGATGATTGATTACTAGGTTTTGAACCCTCTATTGTAAGGTTTTGAACTCTCTGTTATATGGTTTTGAACCCCTTTGAGTTTTCAAAATCTCGTCAAGGTTTTGGGTTTTAAATAATGTGAACACGTGCAAACTGGAAGGGTGAATGCCTGTATTCTGGGTTTTCTGTCTAGGCAAGCACTTCGTATACATCTCATCAGACGCGAGACCAGTTGTGCTTACCTGGGAATTCTTGGGATGAGTGTTCACTTATAGGCGAGCATGTCTTCGCGATACATTATTTTCGACCCATTTACTTTGATTTGTCACTGTGTGTCGTTTGTTGCTTTGTAGTAACAAACAAATGACCACTATCCTTGCTTTCATCAGATTTGTTTCATCTCATTCTTGTCGTCTAATTCTCTCTCTCGTTTCCTTTCATGTTTCCTCTTTTAGAATGCCTCCTCGACGCGAAAGCCAGATAGAGACTGCCGAATTGGCAGAAATCATTGCGCAGCAAATGGCTGCTCAATTCCCAAACCTCTTTGCTCAATGGAACCAAGCCAACAACAACAACAATGTTCTATGCAAATACAAGGATTTTAACCAGGCTAAACCACTCAAGTTTAGTGGTTCTGAAGGAGCGACTGGGCTTCTTCAATGGTTCGAGTGTCACACCCCGACCGCGTAAAACAACAAATCGCGGCGGAAACATCGGGGCGTGTCGCGACAGAATTAATTGTCTCATAACCATGGCATACAAAGTTTTATTTATTTATTAAACAAGGGTGTTACATTGTCTCGAAACAGTAAATTAAGAGTTCAGAACATAATTAAACATAGTCTAATCTTTTAAAGTCTCTAAGGCACAGGTCCGCCCTAGTATCATGATCAACATCCTATGGAAAAGCACCTGAAAACACATGTGAAAATAGGTACGTCAGCATAAAAATGCCTGTGAGATACATAGGTTTGTGAAAATAGGATTCATGACTTATGTTTAAGAAAAATGTTTAGTCATGAACCTTGTAATTTGTTTTGTCTTGTAAATCATTTGAAAACAATAAGATCAGATGATATGTATAAGTAAATGTCAGGTTAAATAAATAACCATGTAAAAATGTGTTTGTATAAGGTAAGTTGTTTGTAAATCAATGTCTTGTGAAAAGTATCTTATTTGTGTAAAATGTTATATGTATTAAACTGAAATGATTCAAATAACGTTACGCCATGTAATACCATACAAACACTTATATATAGGAAGTACCAGCGGCGTATCCACCATGCTTGTATCATATTACACACGCATCGTTACTTAATCACTTAATCAAACCAAACCAAACCATGCAAGAAGTCTATGCTTAAATCAAATTGTCAAATGTATTGAATAATATGTCAAAGTGTTTATGTCAAGATGTAAATCATGTCAAATGTCTATGTCAAATATCCATGTCAAATGTCTATGTCAAATATCCATGTCAAATGTCTATGTCAAAATATCCATGTCAAATGTCTATGTCAAAATGTCATGTATGGCAAGCGAAATGTCTCAACTAAACCATATGTACGAAAACAAAGTATTGAAGTAAAACTTGGTTTAAATCAAAGCTATGTTTTGTGTAAATGCATGCAACTATTTAATACGAACATTTATGCGGTATTGTGAATATGCATACATCCAAGCCTGGCGACTGTGGTGATAAAACCCTTTAAACAAATTAAAGGTCTATCTGTCTAAATGTCAACGAATTCGGTCATTCCTTTCTGTCCCCTTACCCTGGGATGTCCGGAACGGGAGTTGTCAATTCCTATGGTACCACTACCTACTAACGAACGGCGTAGCTAATGTTAATGGATATATTGTCCCATGTAAACAAACCAAATGTCATAACAAAATGTGAGCATGTGAAAACAATGCACTAAGTATGTAATCAAATGAACATACATAGCGTGAAATGTCATGTAAAACGATGTACTAAGTAATGCACACAATGGGCATACCTAGCATGAAATGTCATGTAAAACAATGTACTAAGTAATGCACACAATGGGCATACCTAGCATGAAATGTCATATAAAACGATGTACTAAGTAATGCACACAATGGGCATACCTAGCATGAAATGTCATGTAAAACAATGTACTAAGTAATGCACACAATGGGCATACCTAGCATGAAATGTCATGTAAAACAATGTACTAAGTAATGCACACAATGGGCATACCTAGCATGAAATGTCATATAAAACGATGTACTAAGTAATGCACACAATGGGCATACCTAGCATGAAATGTCATGTAAAACAATGTACTAAGTAATGCACACAATGGGCATACCTAGCATGAAATGTCATATAAAACGATGTACTAAGTAATGCACGCAATGGGCATACCTAGCATGAAATGTAATGTAAAACAATGTACCAAGTAATGCACACAATGGGCACACCTAGCATAAGATGTAATGAAATCATGTACTATAATGTACTAACGAACATAGCAGTATATGATGTGAAAACTGGAAAGCAGGAAAGTAACAAGTAGGCACATGTGTTCCACCCCAAAACAGTTTGGAAAACAGTAAAAGAGGGGTCTATGTACTCACTTGAGATTGCTCAGTTGTATAAAGATAATCACCAAGCAACGCTAAAGATCTCGGAATCAAACGGCACCTAATATAGGTAACTATGTTAATAAACCGGACCTATCTCGGAAGACTGGGTAGCATTAGGGTTTGTAAACCAAATGAGTGTTGGAACTCACGTGATATGGTTTAACAAAGCCTACATGCTAAATGAAACTTAACATAATTGTTTACGACCCATTACGACCCGTTTAGGAAGCTTATGCTACTTTAACGTGTCGTGCGCGTGAAACGCGTTCGGACCGCCTAACTAGTCCTATGACAAGTATTATATGCCTAAACATGTTACATAATCAGTTACGTGACAAAAGTTTAGGTTACATATGCTAAATTACCAATTATTTATGAAAAGGGTATTCTGGTAATTTACCTAAGGCATATAAACTACCTATCATACAACTACTTACACGTCGTGACCATAAGGTATAACCTCGGAAGGTTATTCCCTACACTATGGTCACCTAATGTGTTTGGTCGGATCCTAATGATCGACCAAACTGGGTCGGGTTCGAAGGTATAGGCGATTTATTAGATCGCCTACCCTACGACCCTAGACAACGTGGAAATCAGTAGGCATAGTCCCAAGGGACTATGACCATCGTGATTACAATCACGTTGCGAAGTTCTAACGAACTTCGCATTGACCATCACTGGTCAACGCTGAAAGTCAAACAAAGTTTGACTTTCTGACTCAAAAAGCAGTAAAAATAAGGAAAAGAACGAAAGAATACTTACGAAGGGTCCCCGAATGCTAACCCAGATCGAAATAGCTCAGGTATGAAACGAAGGTTCCAACTTAGAGCTTTCTTGATCAGATTTGTGGGAAATGAAGTAAGTGGGTGTTGGGTATTTATAGTATTCGGTCCACCGTTAGGATCGTTTGTCGATTATCGTGCCTTAATCTCATGCGTACACTTGTCGGAAAGTTGTGGTGCCTCAAAATGCTCACCACCATAAGGATTGGACACTTGGCAAGGGGTTAGGGAGTGCAAAACAGCTGCAAACAGCTGTTAGAAACACTGAATCTGGTCTGCAGACTCCTTACGGACCGTAAGGTAAGGCTTACGGTCCGTAAGCCTTCAAGTTTGGCAGATGTGCAGTTTTGGTCCCTGTTGTGTATTCAGCCCATTTCCGGCACTTCTAAGGCCCGTCAAGCCAACTTTAAGGCCCTAAAATGATGCCTAAACATTGTGGACATGAAACATGCTCAAAAATATGTCGGACGTTGGTTCCTTTGGTCGTACGAACGCGATGTTCGCTTAATTACGACGGAATGCGCATAAGCGCGAAAAACGATCCAAATGACGAAACGAATGGATTTTTCTTAAGGCGAACACTAAAATATAATGTAGTCATGCTTACATAAATTTTTGGATGTCCAGATGTATTCAGAATGTAAGTTATGCGCGAAAATGCAAACTTGTGCACTTTTTGACACTTTTAGTCCCTGAATGTTCCAAAAAGTTTATTTTAGCACACCAAACCCCTCAAAGCCTATTTCTAAGCTATGTAAAGGATATTTAAGGTGTGTTTAACTTATGGTCATGTTCCGGAATGTTCGTTACAGTTCAAATTGACATACTTTCACAGTTTGTCATATTTAGTCCCTGTAAGCGAATTAACTTGTTTTTGCCATACCAAAGCCTTCAAAACTTATTTCTAAGTTATGTAAAGGTTATTTAAGGTATGTTGAGTATATGTTGATGTTCCGGAGTATTTCTCGCATTAAACTGAGTACGTTTACGCACTAGTTTGCGTATAACTCTCCAGAAAGCGATGTAGAGTTTGAAATTACATAAAAGTCAAAACATGAAAAATGAAAAACACAATCAAACAAACATTGGGATCAAATAACATTGTTTTATTGATAACAGAACTGTTCATAGTGATTACAAGCACAGTTGTTACAGTCTCCCCTACTTGTGGAAATTTCGTCCCGAAATTTATTTAGAGGAAACTCGTGGAAAAAGATGTGGATATTTCGCCTTCATTTGATCTTCGCGTTCCCAAGTAAACTCAGGTCCACGTTTAGCTTCCCAGCGAACTTTGACCAAAGGAATGCGCTTGCGTTTAAGCCACTTGACTTCACGTTCCATGATTTCCACTGGTTTCTCAACAAATTTCAGTGTTTTGCCAACACGAATTTCGTCAAGCGGTATGGAGTAGTTCTCATCAGCTGTACACTTCTTGAGATTTGATATGTGAAAAGTTGGATGAACATTTCCCAGTTCAGGAGGTAACTCAAGTCTGTAGGCTACCTTTCCGATTCTTTCGACGATCTTGAATGGTCCAACGTATCTAGGTGCAAGTTTTCCTTTCTTTCCAAATCTGATCACACCTTTCCAAGGTGAGACCTTAAGTAATACTCGATCACCGACTTGAAATTCAAAGGCTTTGCGTTTTGGGTCCGCGTAAATCTTCTGACGGCTTCTAGCTGCCTGAAGGTTATCACGAACTTTCTTGACCTTGTCAGTTGTCTCTAAAATGAGGGAAGGTCCAGTAAGTTGAGCCTCGCCAATCTCATTCCAGCAGACTGGTGAACGACATTTTCGACCATAGAGAGCTTCGAAAGGAGCCATTTTGATGCTAGTGTGATAACTGTTGTTGTAGGAGAATTCAATCAATTTAAGATGTGAATCCCAGCTACCACCAAAATCGATCACACAAGCTCTTAGCATATCCTCCAGAGTCTGGATTGTTCTCTCAGATTGACCATCCGTTTGCGGATGATAAGCTGTGCTCAGATTAAGTTGGGTCCCCATAGCAGATTGCATGGTTCTCCAAAAGTGAGAAGTGAAACGAGCATCTCTGTCAGAAATGATGTTCAAAGGAACACCATGTCGAGCCACAATTTCATCTACATAGATTTGAGCAAGTCTGTCAGTAGGAAAATCCTCGCGGATTGGCAAGAAATGTGCTGACTTTGTAAGACGATCAACGACTACCCAGATGGCATCATGACCTTTCTTTGTGCGCGGGAGTTTGGTAACAAGATCCATAGTAATGTTTTCCCATTTCCAAACTGGGATCTCTGGTTGCACCAATAAACCCGAAGGACGCTGATGTTCAGCCTTAACCTTAAGACAAGTAAGGCATTTGGATACGTATAAGGCAATGTCTTTCTTCATACCAGGCCACCAATAGTGAGTACGAAGGTCCTTATACATTTTATCTGAGCCCGGATGAATAGAATAACGAGACTTATGGGCTTCATCCATAAGCAAGGTACGAAGATCATCCTGGCTTGGGACCCACAAACGGTCCATGAAGTAATATGATCCATTGTCCTTCAGTTCAAGAGCAGGTGTTATGTGATAGGGAAATTCCTTATCCATCAAACCTTGTGAAACACAAGATTGTTGAGCTAGAGAAATGCGTGCTTGAATATCGGATCGAGCTTGAATAACAGATTGAACACGTACACAATGAAGCTTAGTACGTTCCTTACGACTCAATGCATCGGCCACGACATTCGCCTTACCAGGATGGTAGCGAATTTCACAGTCGTAGTCGTTTAAAAGCTCAACCCAACGTCGCTGTCTCATGTTGAGTTCTTTCTGGTTGAAGATATGCTGAAGACTTTTGTGGTCGGTGAAAACCACCCATTTTGTACCGTACAAATAGTGTCTCCAGATTTTGAGAGCAAAGACAACTGCACCCAACTCAAGATCATGAGTGGTGTAGTTCTTCTCATGTATCTTCAATTGTCTTGATGCATAGGCTATGACTTTGTTCCTTTGCATCAGAACACAGCCAAGACCCAATTTCGATGCATCACAATACACAACAAAATCATCATCACCCTCAGGCAATGATAGAACAGGCGCATCGCAAAGCTTCTGCTTCAGGTGTTGAAAAGCTTCCTCTTGTTTGAATCCCCAGTAAAAGGGCATTTTCTTCTGAGTTAGAGCAGTTAGAGGAACTGCAATCTTAGAGAAGTTTTCAATGAAGCGGCGATAATAACCCGCTAGACCAAGAAAAGAACGAACTTCAGTAGGAGTAGTAGGCGTATCCCAATCCTTAATCGCACTGATCTTGGAGGGATCTACATGAATACCTCGTTCGTTGATAATGTGCCCCAAAAATTGAACTTCTTTAAGCCAAAATTCGCACTTGGAGAATTTGGCGAAAAGTTGCTCTTTCTTCAGGAGTTCTAGAGTAAGACGAAGATGCTGCTCGTGGTCAGCTCGCGTCTTAGAGTATATCAAGATATCGTCAATAAAAACAATGACGAACGGATCCAAATAAGGTTTGCAGACCCTATTCATTAGGTCCATGAAAACAGCAGGAGCATTAGTCAAACCGAATGGCATGACTGTGAATTCATAATGCCCATAACGAGTACGGAACGCTGTCTTCGGAATGTCTTCTTCTTGCACCCGAAGTTGATGATATCTAGATCGCAGATCAATCTTCGAAAAATAAGAAGCACCTTGTAACTGATCAAAGAGGTCGTCTATGCGAGGTAGAGGATATCGATTCTTGATGGTAAGCTTGTTAAGCTCACGATAATCGATACACATCCTAAAGGATCCATCCTTCTTCTTTACAAAAAGAACGGGAGCACCCCAAGGTGAAAAACTAGGACGTATAAAACCTTTGTCGGAGAGTTCCTGAAGTTGTTTAGACAACTCTTGCATCTCAGATGGTGCAAGACGATATGGAGCTCTGGCAATGGGGTTTGCACCAGGTACGAGATCAATGCGGAACTCGACTTGGCGTGCTGGAGGTAGACCAGGTAAATCTTCAGGGAACACTTCAGAATAATCCCGTACGACAGGAATATCTGAAATAGACTTACCCTTGCCTTTATTTTCTGTAACATGTGCTAAGAAAGCCACATAGTTCTTCTGCAGATACTTCCGAGCTTTAAAACAAGACATGAGTCTGAGACCACCGATAGGCTTCTCACCTTGAACCTGCAGGATCTCGCCTGTCGAAAGTGGCACACGAACAATCTTCTTAGAACAAACTATCTCTGCGTGATGCTTGGATAACCAATCCATTCCCACAATAACGTCGAAGCTTCCAAGTTGCATAGGCGCGAGGTCAATAGGAAAAAGATGGTCGTTAAGATTCAACTGGCAGTTGCGAAGAACAGAATTAAGAATAATGGGTTCACCATTAGCAACCTCTACTGTCAAAGATTTGCCTAGTTTCGTTCTAGACACGCGAAGCATTTGCTCAAAGGACAAAGACACGAAACTCTTATCGGCACCGGAATCGAAAAGAACAGATGCAGGCTGATTATTAATAAAGAACGTACCGTTCACCACATTATCGTCAGCCTGTGCCTCTTGGGCATTTAAGTTAAAAACTCGGCCTCGAGCCGGAGCTTGATTCTGGTTCTGGTTCTGGTTCTGGTTCTGGTTCTGGTTGGCTAGCCTTGGGCACCGGTTTCTATAGTGGGTCAGATCCCCACAATTATAACAAGCACCTGGTGGATATTGTGGTCTTGCAGCTTGACCCTGTTGCGGTGCAGGAGGCTGAGCAACTTGTTGAGCCGGGTTCTGAACCGCGGGATTCTGAGCAGACCGACAAACATTGGCAAGATGGCCTGATTTCCCACAGTTAATACAGAAACGGCATGGAAGTTGCGGCTGGTGGTGACTGTTGCATCTATTGCACAAAGGTGCATTCCCTGTATAGGGTTTCTTTGCTGGAGGCTGTGCGGGTTGGTTGAGGGCTGCCTGATTAGCTTGGGCAGTGACAGCAAAATTTTGAGAAGCCTTACGCTTCTTTGCCCTCTTTGAAGAACCAGAGTTCTTTCCATTCAAGTTTTGACCTTTCTTGCTATCTTCCTTGTCAGCCGACTGCTTCTTGCCCTTGTCACCCTTCCTGTGTAGCTTTCCCTTTCTAATGTGCGACTCAGTCAACGTCGCTGATAACTCGATCGCCTGACGAAGTGTGGCAGGTTCACTACCAGTAAGAATGTCTTGTACCGTGTCAGGTAGGCCATCGATGTATCTCTCGATAGCCTTGTCGAGTGGGGTAACCATTGTCGGGCAAAGCAGACTCAATTCTTCAAACCGATCAGTATAAGCCCTGTGCTCACCACTATCTTGCTTCAAAACATCAAACTCCTTCTCCAACACTCGCTGTTCATGGCGAGGACAGAATTCCCTCATCATAAGGGCTCTAAGTTCAGCCCATGTCTGTGCGAGAGCAACTTCTGCACCCTGGTCTCTCATAACTCCGTTCCACCATGTCAAAGCCCTCTTCTGTAATACGCTCGAGGAGAACTCGACCTTGCGATTATCCGGACACTGCACATGGCGAAAAGTATTCTCTATACTCTCGAACCACTGAAGAAGCCCGGTCGCTCCCTCAGAACCACTAAACTTGAGTGGTTTAGCCTGGTTAAAATCCTTGTACTTGCATGGAACATTGTTGTTGTTGTTGGCCTGGTTCCACAGAGCAAAGAGATTTGGAAATTGAGCAGCCATCTGCTCTGAAATGATTTCTGCCAGTTCGGCAGTTGCTATCGGATTTTCGCGTCGAGGAGGCATTCTAAAAGAGGAAAACATGAAAGGAAACGAGTGAGATGTTTGGATGAAGAGAAATGAGATGAAACGAAACCAACAAAAGCAAAGATGGTGGTCATTCGTCCGTATCACAAAGCAAACAAACGACACACAGTGACTAATCAAAGTAAATGGATCAAAAATAATGTATAATGAAGACATGCTCGCCTATAAGTGAACACTCATCCCAAGAATTCCCAGGTAAGCACAACTGGTCTCTGCGTCTGGTTGAGATGTATACGAAGTGCTTGCCTAGACAGAAAACCCAGAATACAGGCATTCACCCATCCAGTTTGCACATGTTCACATTATTTAAAACCCAAAACGTTTGACGGGATTTTGAAAATTAGAAGGCACAAGGCCAAAAACCAAACTTGAAAAGGGTTCAAAACCATATAACAGAGGGTTCAAAACCTTACAATTGAGGGTTCAAAACCTTGTAAAAATTTATTCAAAAATAGATGATTGTTTTTCAAAAATCGTTTCGGAAAAATTTTGATTCCTTGTTTTGTTAATCACCTAAGGATAGGTGATGTACATGTTTTAAGATCTAAACACAAGATAACTTGTGTTAGGTTCCTAGAAAAGTTATAGTCTAGGTCAAAGAATTACTAATAACCTAATTCCCTATAACCATTGGCTCTGATACCAACTCTTCTGTCACACCCCGACCGCGTAAAACAACAAATCGCGGCGGAAACATCGGGGCGTGTCGCGACAGAATTAATTGTCTCATAACCATGGCATACAAAGTTTTATTTATTTATTAAACAAGGGTGTTACATTGTCTCGAAACAGTAAATTAAGAGTTCAGAACATAATTAAACATAGTCTAATCTTTTAAAGTCTCTAAGGCACAGGTCCGCCCTAGTATCATGATCAACATCCTATGGAAAAGCACCTGAAAACACATGTGAAAATAGGTACGTCAGCATAAAAATGCCTGTGAGATACATAGGTTTGTGAAAATAGGATTCATGACTTATGTTTAAGAAAAATGTTTAGTCATGAACCTTGTAATTTGTTTTGTCTTGTAAATCATTTGAAAACAATAAGATCAGATGATATGTATAAGTAAATGTCAGGTTAAATAAATAACCATGTAAAAATGTGTTTGTATAAGGTAAGTTGTTTGTAAATCAATGTCTTGTGAAAAGTATGTTATTTGTGTAAAATGTTATATGTATTAAACTGAAATGATTCAAATAACGTTACGCCATGTAATACCATACAAACACTTATATATAGGAAGTACCAGCGGCGTATCCACCATGCTTGTATCATATTACACACGCATCGTTACTTAATCACTTAATCAAACCAAACCAAACCATGCAAGAAGTCTATGCTTAAATCAAATTGTCAAATGTATTGAATAATATGTCAAAGTGTTTATGTCAAGATGTAAATCATGTCAAATGTCTATGTCAAATATCCATGTCAAATGTCTATGTCAAATATCCATGTCAAATGTCTATGTCAAAATATCCATGTCAAATGTCTATGTCAAAATGTCATGTATGGCAAGCGAAATGTCTCAACTAAACCATATGTACGAAAACAAAGTATTGAAGTAAAACTTGGTTTAAATCAAAGCTATGTTTTGTGTAAATGCATGCAACTATTTAATACGAACATTTATGCGGTATTGTGAATATGCATACATCCAAGCCTGGCGACTGTGGTGATAAAACCCTTTAAACAAATTAAAGGTCTATCTGTCTAAATGTCAACGAATTCGGTCATTCCTTTCTGTCCCCTTACCCTGGGATGTCCGGAACGGGAGTTGTCAATTCCTATGGTACCACTACCTACTAACGAACGGCGTAGCTAATGTTAATGGATATATTGTCCCATGTAAACAAACCAAATGTCATAACAAAATGTGAGCATGTGAAAACAATGCACTAAGTATGTAATCAAATGAACATACATAGCGTGAAATGTCATGTAAAACGATGTACTAAGTAATGCACACAATGGGCATACCTAGCATGAAATGTCATGTAAAACAATGTACTAAGTAATGCACACAATGGGCATACCTAGCATGAAATGTCATATAAAACGATGTACTAAGTAATGCACACAATGGGCATACCTAGCATGAAATGTCATGTAAAACAATGTACTAAGTAATGCACACAATGGGCATACCTAGCATGAAATGTCATGTAAAACAATGTACTAAGTAATGCACACAATGGGCATACCTAGCATGAAATGTCATATAAAACGATGTACTAAGTAATGCACACAATGGGCATACCTAGCATGAAATGTCATGTAAAACAATGTACTAAGTAATGCACACAATGGGCATACCTAGCATGAAATGTCATATAAAACGATGTACTAAGTAATGCACGCAATGGGCATACCTAGCATGAAATGTAATGTAAAACAATGTACCAAGTAATGCACACAATGGGCACACCTAGCATAAGATGTAATGAAATCATGTACTATAATGTACTAACGAACATAGCAGTATATGATGTGAAAACTGGAAAGCAGGAAAGTAACAAGTAGGCACATGTGTTCCACCCCAAAACAGTTTGGAAAACAGTAAAAGAGGGGTCTATGTACTCACTTGAGATTGCTCAGTTGTATAAAGATAATCACCAAGCAACGCTAAAGATCTCGGAATCAAACGGCACCTAATATAGGTAACTATGTTAATAAACCGGACCTATCTCGGAAGACTGGGTAGCATTAGGGTTTGTAAACCAAATGAGTGTTGGAACTCACGTGATATGGTTTAACAAAGCCTACATGCTAAATGAAACTTAACATAATTGTTTACGACCCATTACGACCCGTTTAGGAAGCTTATGCTACTTTAACGTGTCGTGCGCGTGAAACGCGTTCGGACCGCCTAACTAGTCCTATGACAAGTATTATATGCCTAAACATGTTACATAATCAGTTACGTGACAAAAGTTTAGGTTACATATGCTAAATTACCAATTATTTATGAAAAGGGTATTCTGGTAATTTACCTAAGGCATATAAACTACCTATCATACAACTACTTACACGTCGTGACCATAAGGTATAACCTCGGAAGGTTATTCCCTACACTATGGTCACCTAATGTGTTTGGTCGGATCCTAATGATCGACCAAACTGGGTCGGGTTCGAAGGTATAGGCGATTTATTAGATCGCCTACCCTACGACCCTAGACAACGTGGAAATCAGTAGGCATAGTCCCAAGGGACTATGACCATCGTGATTACAATCACGTTGCGAAGTTCTAACGAACTTCGCATTGACCATCACTGGTCAACGCTGAAAGTCAAACAAAGTTTGACTTTCTGACTCGAAAATCTGTAAAAATAAGGAAAAGAACGAAAGAATACTTACGAAGGGTCCCCGAATGCTAACCCAGATCGAAATAGCTCAGGTATGAAACGAAGGTTCCAACTTAGAGCTTTCTTGATCAGATTTGTGGGAAATGAAGTAAGTGGGTGTTGGGTATTTATAGTATTCGGTCCACCGTTAGGATCGTTTGTCGATTATCGTGCCTTAATCTCATGCGTACACTTGTCGGAAAGTTGTGGTGCCTCAAAATGCTCACCACCATAAGGATTGGACACTTGGCAAGGGGTTAGGGAGTGCAAAACAGCTGCAAACAGCTGTTAGAAACACTGAATCTGGTCTGCAGACTCCTTACGGACCGTAAGGTAAGGCTTACGGTCCGTAAGCCTTCAAGTTTGGCAGATGTGCAGTTTTGGTCCCTGTTGTGTATTCAGCCCATTTCCGGCACTTCTAAGGCCCGTCAAGCCAACTTTAAGGCCCTAAAATGATGCCTAAACATTGTGGACATGAAACATGCTCAAAAATATGTCGGACGTTGGTTCCTTTGGTCGTACGAACGCGATGTTCGCTTAATTACGACGGAATGCGCATAAGCGCGAAAAACGATCCAAATGACGAAACGAATGGATTTTTCTTAAGGCGAACACTAAAATATAATGTAGTCATGCTTACATAAATTTTTGGATGTCCAGATGTATTCAGAATGTAAGTTATGCGCGAAAATGCAAACTTGTGCACTTTTTGACACTTTTAGTCCCTGAATGTTCCAAAAAGTTTATTTTAGCACACCAAACCCCTCAAAGCCTATTTCTAAGCTATGTAAAGGATATTTAAGGTGTGTTTAACTTATGGTCATGTTCCGGAATGTTCGTTACAGTTCAAATTGACATACTTTCACAGTTTGTCATATTTAGTCCCTGTAAGCGAATTAACTTGTTTTTGCCATACCAAAGCCTTCAAAACTTATTTCTAAGTTATGTAAAGGTTATTTAAGGTATGTTGAGTATATGTTGATGTTCCGGAGTATTTCTCGCATTAAACTGAGTACGTTTACGCACTAGTTTGCGTATAACTCTCTAGAAAGCGATGTAGAGTTTGAAATTACATAAAAGTCAAAACATGAAAAATGAAAAACACAATCAAACAAACATTGGGATCAAATAACATTGTTTTATTGATAACAGAACTGTTCATAGTGATTACAAGCACAGTTGTTACATCGAGAGCATTGAGAATACTTTCCGCCACGTGCAGTGTCCTGACAATCGCAAGGTCGAGTTTTCTTCGAGTGTGTTTCAGAAGAGGGCTCTCACATGGTGGAACGGGATTATGAGGGATCGTGGTGCAGAAGTTGCTCTAGCACAGACATGGGCTGAACTTAGGGCTCTCATGATGAGGGAATTCTGTCCTCGTCATGAGCAGCGAGCTTTGGAGAAGGAATTTGATGAGTTGAAGCAAGATAGTGGTGAGCACAGGGCGTATACTGATGGGTTTGAGGAGTTGAGTCTGCTTTGCCCGACAATGGTTACCCCACTTGACATAGCTATCGAAAGGTACATCGACGGCCTACCTGACTCGGTACAAGACATCCTTACGGGTAGTAACCCTGCCACACTCCGTCAGGCGATCGAGTTATCAGCGACATTGACTGAGTCGCAGATTCGGAAGAATAAATTACACAGGAAGGGTGACAAGGGCGAGAAACAGTCGTCTGACAAGGAGGATAGCAAGAAAGGTCAAAACAAGAATGGGAAGGATTCTAGTTCATCGAAGAGGGCAAGGAAGCGTAAGGTTTCCCAAAACTATGCCATTACTGCACAGGCCCAAGCTGCACCAAATCAGCCTGCGCAACCACTAGCCAAGAAGCCTTATTTTGGCAATGCACCTTTGTGCAACAGGTGTAACGGCCATCATCAACCACACCTCCAGTGTTGTCAGTGCACCAACTGCGGAAGATCCGGTCATCTTGCTGACACCTGCCGCATCCCTGCTAATCCGAATCGCCCAGTTCAGAACCCGGCTCAACAAGTTGCTCAGCCTCTTGCTCAGCAACAGGGTCAAGCTGCACGACCACACTACCCACCTGGTGCCTGTTACAATTGTGGGGATCTGACCCACTACAGAAACCGATGCCCAAAGCTTGCTAATGCAAATCCGACCCACGGATGAGCATTCAGCTGAACAAAGGATGTTGCTGTCTTATGCCTTTGTTTCTTTTGTTTTCGTGTATTGTGAAACAATATGTCTCGTTCATAAATAAAAGTTGTTGTTTACAATTCTGATATACAAGTATAATTACATGTGTGTATGACTTTTCCTATGATACCTACATCAAGGAACTATGTTCCTTACAAACTACTCTTGTGATTCTCTCTTTCAAATGATCGCTCATGATTTCCTTCGAAAATTTTAAGTACTCGTTTCATTCTAAGATACGAAGTACAGAAAATAAAGTGACATTATGAGTAATCATGCTTCTGCACATCTGTGCCTTTAAATCCTTGGTTAGATAACTAAGGGTATTATCAAATCTCATACCCATTACGTTTTGATTTTTCAACATACACAGTACAGGTATTTCAAAACAATCTTCATGATCTCAAAACATTTCATATAGTTTGAAAACAATTTTTCTAGATACATTGTCTATGTTATTTCAAAAACATTGGCCATGTTATCAAAACCAACCTTTCTAATTTCAAAATATTTCATATAGTCTGAAGACAATATTAACACAATACATTTTCTTATCAAGTGCATGATTTCAAAAAGCATCATTCATGTCTTTCAAAAACCTTATACATAATTTCAAAATTCATCTCGCATGATTTTAAAACATTTTTGTAAATATATCTATCTAATACACCTACTTTATGATTTCAAAAGTATTATATATAAGGTTTCAAAAACGTTAAACACATTTTTTTCTTAAAGGAACCCCATGCATAGTTTTCAGAAATATTTTTTCCTCATACATTGACTTAACCTTCAAATTCTGCTTCATATGTCGCCTGGACATATCAAGCATCTCAACTTCATAAGCATTTTACATCATGTTTTGACCTAAGCACATCCAGTGCAAGGTTTCAAAACATCTTCAACTTTTAAATCCATATGGGATCTTTTTATTTTCACAATTAGATCCTTGTGGATAATTGTCATACAAATCAGAGTCCTTAATTGGATTCCTTTTGTACCTAAATTCGAACATTTCGGTTCCTTATAATCGAAATCGAATTTTTCTTTTAAAAATCTTTCTATCTTTATAGTTGGATTCTTGATAACGTTTAAAGTACCAAATGAAATCCACGGAATGGATTCCTAGTGTGCTTTAAATGCATGTACGCAATTAACAAAACAAAGTAACAAACAATTTTGTGGTTATGTGACTATGTGTTTATTCATCTTATGTTTTCTTTTATGCATTTTTGTGTTTTTTTTATACTCTGGATATTCGTTATCCAAATCCTCGCAGGATCTTTCATATCTTCATATGAGGGATTCGTAGCAGGATATTCAAAAGGCGCTACCTTAAATCCTTAATGGGCTTCTATGTAATAGTTAAGACCCTTGGATTATATAGTACCGCTCCATGTTTCATAAGAGATCCTTTTAGTGGTCTAGTCTAAAAGATTGATTCACAATTTGGTTAAAGGACGACATCTAGTGATGTAGCTGGACAGACTCCTTGATAGTCTATTTAGATCATTTATTGATTTAGTCAAAAGGACCCTATGGTGGTCTAGTCACGCTCATCACCGGTTTGTTCATTTGGTTTTCCCCTACACACTATAAAATAGACTGTGTGTACTGTGCAAGGAATTGTCTGATTATGGACGCGTACATAATTATGAAATTTAGTGCACAGAAACCCAGTAAGATTTATTATGTGTAAGAGCCGATAGTGACAACAATAACGAAATGAGAACGATGTAATGGAGGTACGGTGGACGCACCAATGACGCTTCATATACTTGTATATAAGTATCCCTCTTACATTGCAATCATGATGTTATTAAAGGTTACTAGAAGTTCAGAACCCTAATCAATATTGTTCGATCTTTTCAACTTCATGTTTTCAAGCTCTTACAAGTTTCCTCTAAATAAATTTCGGGACGAAATTTCCTAAAGTAGGGGAGACTGTAACACTTGTGCCTCCACGGCCATCAAACAAATACCGAACCAATGAAATATTATATTTCATACTTGGGATTTGTAAAAATATGTGTATCATTTGTACATATCAATTCTTGTTCAATTTCAAACTCTAAATCGCTTTCTGGAAGGTTATACGCGCACCGATGCGTAAATATAACCAGTTTAATGCAACAAACACTCCGGAATAGTGACATAGGCTTAATATACCTTAAATAACCTTTACATAACTTAGAAATAAGTTTTAAAGGCTTTGGTATGGCAAAATCAAGTTAAATCGCTTACAGGGACTAAATTTGACAAACTGCGAAAGTATGCCAATTTGAACTGTAACAGACATTCCGGAGCATGACCATAAGTTAAACATACCATAAATATCCTTCACATAGCTTAGAAATAGGCTTTGAGGTGTTCGGTATGCTAAAATAAACTTTTGTGTCATTCAGGGACTAAAAGTGTCAAAAAGTGCACAAGTTTGCATTTTCGCGCATAACTTACGTTCTGAATACATCCGGACATCCAAAAATTTATGTAAGCATGACTATATTATGCTTTAGTGTTTGGCTTGTCAAAAATCCATTCGTCGCGTCATTTGGATCGTTTTTCGCGCTTGTGCGCATTCCGTCGTAATTAAGCGAACATCGCGTTCGTACGGCCAAACGAACCGACATCCGAGATATTTTTGAACACATTTTAAGTTCCCTATACTTTAACTTCATTTTAGAGCTTTGAAATGGGGTTAACAGGCCTTAAACGTGTCAGAAATGGGCTTATTGCACTGCAGGGACCAAAAGTGTAAATCTGCCAAACTATGGCCTAGCGGTGCGCTACACTTTTAACGTAGCGGTGCGCTAGCATGTCTGTAGACCAGATTCAATGTTTCTAACAGCAGATTGCAGCTGTTTGATCCACCACCACATGTTTCCAATTATCTAGTCATGAAGATAAGGATCATTTTTAGTCACCATAAGGTCCCGACACTTGTACGGGTGGGATTAAGGCACGTTTTCCATGAAACGATCCTAACGGTTTGGGTATTCCTATAAATACCCATCCACCCCATTGCTAAACTTACAAGAACTTTGATTTGAGAAACTCTAAGTTGAAACTATTGTTTCATACCTGAGATTTTTGAATCGAGATTAGCATTCGGGGACCCTTCGTAAGTATTCTTTCGTTCTTTTCCTTATTTTATTGCTTTTCGAGTCAGAAAGTCAAACTTTGTTTGACTTTCAGCGTTGACCAGTAATGGTCAATGCGAAGTTCGTTTGAACTTCGCAACGTGAGTGTAATCACGTTGGTCATAGTCCCTTGGGACTATGCCCACTGATTACCATGTTGTCTAGGGTCGTAGGGTAGGCGATCTAATAAATCGCCTATACCTTCGAACTCGACCCAGTTTGGTCGATCATTAGGATCCGACCAAATACATTAGGTGACCATAGTAGGTAGGGAATAACCTTCCGAGGTTATACCCTATGGTCACATCGTTTAAGTAGTTGTATGATAGGTAGTTTATATGCCTTAGGTAAATTACCAGAATACCCTTTTCATGTATAATTGGTAATTAAGCATATGTAACCTAAACTTTTGTCACATAACTGATTATGTAACATGTTTAGGCATATAACACTTGTCGTAGAACTAGTTAGGCGGCCCGAACGCGTTTCACGCGAACGACGCGTTAAAGTAGCATAAACTACCTAAACGGGTCGTAATGGGTCGTAAACAATTATGTTAGGTTTCAATTAGTATGTAGGCTTTGTTGAACCATACTACACGAGTCTCTACACTCGTTTGGTTTACAAACCCTAATGCTACCAGATCTTCCGATCTAGGTCCGGTTAATTAACATAGTTACCTATATTAGGTGCCGTTTGATATCCGCCATCTCTAGCATTGTTTGGTTGTTACTCAAGGACTTCTGAGCAATCTCAAGTGAGTACATAGACCCCTCTTTTACTGTTTTCCAAACTGTTTTGGGGTGAAAGACATGTGCCTACTTGTTACTTTCGTGCTTTCCTGTTTTCACATCATATACTTGCTATGTTCATTAGTACATTTATAGTACATGATTTCATGGTGTTTTATGCTTTGTATGATGACTTTGCATACTTAGTACATTGTTTTACATGAGTTTTCTACTTTGTATGATGACTTTGCATACTTAGTACATTGTTTTACACTGCATGTCTGTTGCATATGTTCCAGTAACATATGGACACATTGTTTTACAGCTCTACCCTGTATGTTTACTCTAGCATACTAGGTACATTATCTTCATAAAACATGCTTACATTTTGGTATGACATTTGGTTTGTTTAAACTATACTATACATTCATTAACACCGATCATGCCGTTCGTTAGTAGGTAGTGGTACCATAGGACTTGACAAATCCCGTTCCGGACATCCCAGGGAAAGGGGATGAAAGGAATGACCGAATCCGAATACATATTCTCTTGATAACTCACTTTTACATAGTTATCCGTCTGTCTCAAGGCTTGGATGTATGAATTTTCACAATACCGCATAAATGTTCATATTTAGTATAGCATGCATATATTTTACAAAACATAATTTTGATTTAAACCAAGTTTTACTTCAATACTTTGTTTTGTACATTTTTACTTATGGTTTAAGTAGTCTAAATTTTACTTACCATACATATCATTTTGATTATACATTACTTGACTACTTTTGGATTATAAACATTTGACATGGTTTATACAAGGACTTTTGACTATTGGTTTAAACATAGACATCTTACATTGTTTGGTTTGGTTTGATTAAGTGATTAAGTAACGATGCATGTGTAATACGATACAAGCATGGTGGATATGCCGTTGGTACTTCCTATATATAAGTGTTTGTATGGTATTACATATCGTAGCGTTATTTGAATCATTTCATTTTGATACATATAACATTTTATACAAATAACATACTTTTCACAATACATTGTTTTACAAACAACTTAACTTATACAAACTCATTTTACATGGTTACTCATTTAACCATGCATTATTCTCTCATTTATACGTATCATCTGAACTTATTGTTTTTCAAATGATTTACAAAACAAAGCAAATTACAAGGTTCATGACTAAACCTTTTCTCAAACATAAGTCATGAAACCTATTTTCACAAAACCTATGTATCTCACAGGCATTTTTATGCTGACATACCTATTTTCACATGTGTTTTCAGGAGCTGTTGCATAAGTTGATCAAGATACACATAGGCAGACTTGGGCTTTAGTGACAATAAAAGATGCATGACTAGTTAATTATGTTGTATTTCTTTGTTTGTTAAGACATTGTAACACTTATAATCAATAAAACGAAACTTTAATTTCCATGGTTGTGAAACATTAATTCTGTTACAACACTCCCCGATGTTTCCGCCACGTTTTGTATGTTCTACGTGGTCGGGGTGTGACATTGCTCATGATCAGCTCGTGTCTTAGAATAGATCAGAATGTCATCAATGAAAACGATGATGAACTTGTCCAAATAAGGTTTACAAACCCAATTCATTAAGTCCATGAAAATAGCAGGAGCATTTGTTAGACCAAAGGGCATAACGGTGAACTCATAATGTTCATATCTTGTATGGAAAGCTGTCTTAGGAATATCCTCTTCGAGCACTCGAAGTTGATGATACCCAGAACGCAGATCAATCTTTGAAAAGCAAGTAGCGCCCTGTAGCTGATCAAAGAGATCATCAATGCGAGGTAGGGGATATCGTTTCTTGATGGGAAGCTTGTTGAGCTCACGATAATCGATACACATTCGGAAAGATCCATCTTTCTTTTTCACGAATAGGACAGAAGCGCCCCAAGGTGAAAAGCTCGGACGAAAGAATCCTTTGTCAGATAACTCCTGAAGCTGCTTAGATAACTCTTGCATCTCAGATGGTTCAAGACGATAAGGTGATTTAGCAATAGGATTTGCGCCAGGCACAAGATCAATGCGAAACTCAACTTGGCGCACAGGGGGTAAACCAGGTAATTCTTCAGGAAATACCTCAGGATAATCCCGAACAACAGGGATATCTTGGATAGTCTTACCCTTACCTTTCTCCTCTACAACATGTGCCAAGAAGGCGACATATTTCTTTCGTAGGTATTTGTGGGCTTGGGTACAGGACATGAGTTTAACGGGTTTCTCCCCTCGAACTTCTAAGATCTCACCAGTCGAAAGCAGTATGCGGATAATCTTCTCAAAACAAACCACCTCAGCATGGTACTTGGCCAACCAATCCATCCCTACTATTACATCGAAGCTCCCAAGTTGCATTGGTGTGAGGTCAATAGGAAAGAGATGGTTATTAAGGTTCAACTGGCAATTTCGAAGAACGGAGTCAAGTACAACAGGTTCACCACTAGCTACTTCTACTGTCAAGGGCTTTCCTAGTTTTGTTCTAGTCATCGAAAGCATAGGCTCAAAAGCTAAGGACACAAAACTCTTATCGGCACCCGAATAAAAAAGAACAGAAGCAGGTTGGTTGTTAACAAGGAACGTACTGTTCACCACTTCTGTGACAACTGGCCCAAAACGGTAATTTCCGTACACTTTAATCATTATTTAATGATTGCAATTATGAGTTTAATTGTCAGCAATGTCTGAACACATGATTAAACAAGTGAATTCATGCACGTTGTATACTACAAAATATTGCTTTATGCATAAACGAGAGCGTTGCGTCAATAGTAAACTCACCGGTAAGACACACTGTGTCAACGGAACTGCAGAAAGCAGCCAGACAATAAAAATTGGAGCCTAGGTGTAGGTCCGACAGCAAGAATGCATTAAAACCCAAGAGTACATACAAGGGTTAATATATATGCAGTACGAAAGCAAAAATAAGCACTAAAAAGCACCCGAAACGCACTTTAAGTGCAGAATTTATAAAATTCAGCAATAATTCAGCATTTAGACATATAAATATTATGCTGAAATATCGTTTTATTATCCAGAATATTTCCTAAGTGTTGGGAATTGAAAGAGTACAAGAAGGGTACTTAAAAGACATTAAAAAGTGTAATTTAGCACTTTAACGAATCGGTATTCAACCGAACAACAGGACATTACCCGGAACATCCAAATATTTACTAGATCTTTCCAAATCTATAATAATCTTGCCAAGATCCCTTAAATCTTACATGATCTTTCATAGATCTCTTCTAGATTCACAAGATCTTTCATAGATTCACTTTGATACACTTAGATTTGGTAAATCTAATTAAGATCTTGCAATTTACACATTACCCCCCCCCCCTTGTATTGTGGACGGTTATAAAGGGGTCCCACCACCCAAATCTTGTTAAATATTCCACATGATCCTCCATAATCTTCTCATAGATTTAGTAGAGATTTGCTAGTACTTCATGAAACACTAAAACCAAGGGTTAATAAGATTAGGGGTTATAAGGAGAACCCATTGGCCTCTTCATCTTCATCACCTACATTCTCCTCTCTCCCTCTCTACAACTCACGGCCAAACACCCCTTGAGCATCCATCCATCTTTCAATCTTGTTCAAGCCATTCCAACATCATACAAGCTTCAAGGATCACGTATTAGGAGGCTTGGTGCACTCGGAGTTTGAAGGACCATCTTCTCTAGCTTTTATCCACCCGTTTTTCGTCAAGATCCTTCCCTAGCCTTGAGCTAGAGGTATAACACTTAGAACTCGTATTTAAACTATTCTAAAGTGGTTAAAAGGATTTTTATTGGTTAAAACTCGTTAACATGCAATATGATGCTTAAAAGCCTACTTAAAACACTAAAAATGGTGGTTAATAGCACATAAGTTGTGTAAATGTTGTAGTAATTGAAAGTTGTGATTATTTAGACCCGATCTATGATGTGGTAGCTCGGATCATCGTTTAACCCGGTTTGGTAAGATCATGGATCTTAACATAAAGCTATTTTAGAAGTAACAAGGGTTAAAAGGTGAAACCCTACCACACATAAACCATGAACTTGTGTAAAAGTGTTTTAACTTGTACAAAAGTGTTTAAAACTAGTAGATCTATGTATCTTCAAGTGGTATTTTCAAAAGACCAAGCATCAAAAGAAATCACATGTTCTAAACCGGATCTTACACAAACAAAAGTGGTTTTTGTGAACAAACAAGAGTGTGGATACTTGTGTGACAAAAGTTTTAACGAAGAAATAGTTTTCGTAAAAACCGACTAGAAGTTGTAAAACTTCATATTCTTTAAAAATAAAGTTTTTAAGAAATTAAACTTATTTTTAAAGATAACAAGACTCACTAAATGTGCTAGTAAGTTACTACACATTTTTGCAAATATTCAAGTTCATGAAATTAGTGATTATTGTTGACGATTATTGTTGATAATTGTTGTTGATGATTGATAATGATTTAAAAGAAAATAAACACACGTTTTGAAAATGTGGGAAACCTCCATTTTTAGGGGAAACTCTGTCAAAATTTTTATAAATTTTGACACTTAGAAAAATATAAGTTTTTGAGAAACTTATTCCCTAAAAATGTATTTAAAAGGATTACCAAGGTTTCCCTAATTTTTGGTGATGAGAAATGGTGATTTTTCAAGAATAAAAATGGATAATAAGTATATATTTTTGAAAGGAAAATATATATTATTTGATCACCAACTTTTGTGCTAAGTGTATATAGTATGTGTTATACGTGCTAGTGTATTAAGACTTAAAAATACACTAATTACTCATGAGGAGTAGAAATATAAAAATACACATACAACATACAAGATACATAATTCGGGTGCAAAGTGCAAAACACAAAAGACTTATATTTATTTTTGGAGAAAATAATATAAGTAAGATACGTAGTTAAAAATATAGAATATTTTTAACACAAGAATATATACAAAAGAGAGTGACTGTACTTGTGCGACGCAAGTCTAGTGACTAACGTTAAGAAAACGCGTATAGGTTACGACGTTAATTAAGCAAATCCGGTGGAGTTTACGACGCTAGGAACGCAAAGTTGTGAGTTCATGCTCCCCCTTTTCTCTTTAACTGTTTTCAGTTTTTATAACTTCGGGGGTGAAATACATGTACAAATGTACAAAATTTTATAATTGGTATGATATAAATACAAGAAGTACACTTGGTGAGAACGAGAACCAAGTGTGACGCAAATATAAGAATACAAGAAGTACACTTGGTGGGAACGAGAACCAAGTGTGATGAAATATAAGAGTATGAGAAGCGCACTTGGTGAGAACGAGAACCAAGTATGAGGCGCTATGAGAAGTGATAACAAGAAACGCGCTTGGTGAGAACGAGAACCAAGTAGGATGCGTTATGAGAAATAGTGCCACGAATAGGGTACAGAAGCACCATTAATCATGTACATACTTAGACCGCAGAACAAAAGGTTAGATCTAACGGGTGCCTGGCAGCCACACTCCCGGTCGGGGCGAGAACCGAGGAGTGCTTTTGTGTCTCAGAATATACCAATTAAATGCCTTAGGTTTGGTGACTTCCTATGTCGTGCCACATGTTAATGGCTTTGCAACCCATTAACAATCCTGATATTTACAGGAATATTTTAATTACATGAAATTCATACCATACTAAAAATTGATGAATACTTGAGTACGTGGGGTACTCAAGAAGAGATTGAATTAAACTTGAAGTACGTGGGGTACTCAAGAAAATGGAAATTAAACTTGAGTACGTGGGGTACTCAAGAAGAAATTGAATTATACATGAGTACGTGGTGTACACATGAAAATGGATTTATATATGAAAACTTGATTTACTCACAAACTATGTTTTCATACAAAGTATACAAACATGAAATACAAAACTGCATGAATTCACACCAACTTTATGTTGACGTTTTTCCAAAAACTCACATGTATTTCAGGTAACTAGGATGGATGTGTGCGTGGTCTTGCTTATGCTCGTGGATGTCGCTTGTGTTTAACTTTAAATAAAGTTGTAAACTTTTGAGACAATGTTTTAAGCTGTCTAGCGATGTAAACGCTAAACTTATGTTTTCAAATTATGGTATTTGATGTTATTTTACGAGCATGTAGCATGTTTACTCTTCGTATGCAATGAGAACCTTTCATGATCACACCTCGTGCTTCCGCCGTAGAAAGGGGTGTGACAGATTGGTATCAGAGCTGCGATTGTAGTGAACCAGGATTCCTTCTCGAGTCTAGTCTACAATCTCTAGGATCCACTCACGAAAACAATTTTCAAAGAGTTTTCATTGCATAAAACGTCCCGCGACATCCACTGCCTGAAACTGTATACATGAGTCTAGAAAAGACACTACGAGACTTAGAGTGCACTTGAGTAGCACTTGTCCTTGACTAGAAACTACTTGCAATTATGTGTGATAATTAGCATGTACTAGAAGTAGAATGTCACAAGTATATGTGACTTTACCTGAAAGCAATGGCCTACCTGAAGGAAGAAATACGAGGATGAAACGAACTGTGCGGACTGTGCAAGGAGTTACGTAATTATGGATGCATACATAATTATGGAATTCAGTGCACAGAAACCACAGCAAGTTTTGTCACGTATAGATTTCCACAGAGCAAGCCTACTAAGTACTCTGCTAGAGTAATAATTGTTTGATGTCACTTATGTGGTATATATACCTGTGAATATATATGATACTACTGTCTAGTGTGACGATATCAAACAAATGCCTAACCCTGCTGTGTTATGTTCTGTCAGAACATGGCACCCAGGAAAGCTGTGAATGCTCGCAATGATGATCAACCTCCTCCTCCCCCACTGCCGAGAACTGCTGAAGAGCTGAACGCTCTACTGGAAGAAAGGATCTCTACTGCTATCGCCCAGTACGAGGCGAACCGTACTCAAGACAGTGGTGGCCCAAGCAACGCTAGACGTAATGGGAACGGAGATTCATCTGGAGGCAATGCAGCTCAAGGTAATCTCAGACGTTTTGCTAAGCATGAAGAAATTTATGAACGGTCCTTGTTTCATTAATTCTTCGATTGCTCACATGTGAATTGGTTGAATCAATTCCAGGCTGCACTTTCAAGCAGTTCCTCGACTGCAAGCCGATGAACTATGACGGTACAGGAGGTGCAGTAGCATTTGTGCGCTGGACGGAGAAGACTGAAGCTACTTTCCGCATGAGCAAGTGTACCGCGGACCAACAAGTCACCTTTGCTACTGGGTTGTTTGTCGATGAAGCTCTGACTTGGTGGAACCTGCAAGCCCAAACCTTGGGTGATGATGCTGCTTATGGCCTAACTTGGGATGAACTGAAGGAAAGAATGAGAGAGAAGTACTGCTCTCGTGCTGAACTCCAAAGGCTGGAGACGGAGTTCTGGCACTTGACCATGGAAGGTGCTGACATTAATGGTTATACTCGAAGGTTCCACGATCTGTCCAGAGTGCTTCCCTACATGGTGACTCCCGAATTCAAGCGTGTTGAACGCTACATTTGGGGACTGGCCTCAGAGTTTCGTGGCATGGTGACGTCGGCCAAACCACAAACAATCACCGAGGCTGTAACTCTGGCTGTCAGCCTGACTGAAGATTGTGTTCGTATGAAGAAGTTATCACTGAACCCAACAGAAAAGACCGAGACACATGCTGAGTCGTCCAGTGACAAAAAGAGGAAGCATACAAGTTTGAACCAAGCAACTCGCAACAACAAGGGTTTCAGCAAGAAGCGTGACACTAATCCGCCTCAGGAGACGAAAACCCATGCAACCAAAGCATACCAAGGCTCCATGCCTAGATGCCAAAAATGTAAGTATCATCATGATGGAGCTTGTCGCATTCCAAGGTGCGACAAATGTGGTAAATTGGGTCATCAAACAGAAGACTGTTGGGGAAAAGGAAAGAACCGAAATGGAAACAGTGCTGGTAACAAGAATTGTAACGGGAAAGGGCAGAACCAAGGATGCTTCAAGTGTGGAAGCAATGATCATTTCATGAAGAACTGCCCAGAGAGAAACAACGCTCCGGCTCGAGCATTTGTGATTGGAGCAAGAGACGCACGCGTGGACCCTAACGTGGTCACCGGTACGTTTCTCATTAACAATCACTTTGCATCCATACTGTTTGACACTGGCGCCGATTATAGCTTCATGTCTGTGGAATTTAAACGCATGCTTGGAATAGAATCTAGTAGATTAGAAATTCCTTACTCCATAGAACTAGCCAATGGAAAACTCGTTGAATCGGGCGAAGTTGTTAGAGGCTGCACACTAGAACTTGGTGAACGAAATTTTAGCATCGACCTCTTACCTATTCAATTGGGTAGCTTCGATGTAGTAGTCGGGATGGACTGGTTGTCCAAGAACAAAGCTGAAGTTATTTGTCATGAGAAAATCATTCGCATCCCTTTAGCGAATGGTGAAACTCTCATCGTGCATGGAGAAAAACGAGACGCGCCTCTTCGAATCATCAGTTGCATGAAGGCACAGAAGTGCTTGAGGAAAGGATGTGTCGCTTTCCTAGCACACGTTATAGACAAGAAGGCGGTGGAGCCAAAACTCGAAGACATTCCTGTGGTGAAGGAATTTCCGGATGTATTCCCTGAAGATCTGCCAGGACTACCTCCGCAACGACAAGTCGAATTCCGTATAGACTTGGTTCCAGGAGCTGCTCCTGTAGCCAAGGCACCCTATCGGCTTGCACCATCCGAAATGCAAGAATTATCTACACAACTTCAGGAGTTGTTGGATAAAGGATTCATAAGGCCAAGCTTCTCACCCTGGGGAGCTCCAGTATTATTCGTGAAGAAGAAGGATGGATCACTGCGGATGTGTATCGATTACAGGGAACTGAACAAGCTCACAATCAAGAATCGGTATCCGCTACCGAGGATTGATGACTTGTTTGATCAACTGCAAGGATCAAGCTACTATTCCAAGATCGACCTTCGATCTGGATACCATCAACTGAGAATCCAAGATGAAAGTGTGCCAAAGACTGCATTTAGAACACGCTATGGGCACTACGAATTTCTTGTGATGCCATTTGGATTGACGAACGCGCCAGCGGTCTTTATGGACCTAATGAACCGCGTATGCAAACCATATCTCGATAAATTCGTGATTGTATTTATCGATGATATCCTGATTTACTCGCGAACGAAAGAAGAACATGAGCAACATCTCAGAACCATCTTGGAGCTACTGAAGAAAGAGAAACTTTATGCAAAGTTCTCGAAATGCGAATTCTGGATTCGCGAGGTACAATTTCTTGGTCACGTGGTGAATGAGAAGGGCATTCATGTAGACCCGTCCAAGATTGAAGCAATAAAGAATTGGGAAGCTCCCAAGACCCCGACCGAAGTTCGTCAATTTTTGGGCTTAGCGGGCTATTATCGGCGATTCATCGAGAATTTCTCAAAAATAGCTCAACCGCTAACGACCCTTACTCAAAAAGACAAGAAGTACGACTGGGGTCACAAACAAGAAGAAGCCTTCCAGTTACTTAAGAGCAAGCTATGCGATGCACCGATACTATCATTACCCGAAGGCACTGAAGACTTCGTGGTATACTGTGACGCCTCACGACAAGGCTTGGGTTGCGTGCTCATGCAACGCCAAAAAGTCATCGCTTATGCTTCAAGACAACTGAAGGTTCAGGAGAGAAATTATACCACTCACGACCTGGAGCTGGGTGCAGTGGTATTCGCCTTGAAGATTTGGCGACATTATTTATATGGTACTCGATGTACAATCTTCACAGATCACAAAAGCTTACAACACATATTTGATCAGAAGGAATTGAATATGCGCCAGCGACGTTGGGTCGAGCTGCTGAATGATTATGACTGTGAGATTAAGTACCATCCTGGAAAGGCAAACGTTGTAGCAGACGCGTTGAGCCGAAAAGAAAGGGTTAAGACCCTAAGGGTTCGAGCACTGGAAATGACGATTCGAACGAACCTCACAGCACGCATTCGAGATGCACAACAAGAAGCTCTTAAAGAAGAGAATCGTAAAGCTGAATACCTCCGGGGTGCATTGAAGTACATGGCACCAAATGAAGAGGGAGCCTTATACTTTAAAAAGCGCATTTGGGTTCCGCTCTATGGTGGCCTACGAGAAGTCATCCTTGATGAAGCGCACAAGTCAAGATACTCGATCCATCCAGGGTCGGACAAGATGTATCAAGACTTGAAAGAATATTATTGGTGGCCGAGACTCAAAAGCGACGTTGCTGTCTATGTTGGAAAATGCCTAACCTGTGCTAAGGTTAAGGCAGAATATCAGAAACCGTCCGGCCTACTACAACAACCAGAGATTCCCGTATGGAAGTGGGAACAAATCTCGATGGACTTCATAACAAAATTACCCAGGACCCCGAGAGGGCACGATATGATATGGGTAATAGTTGATCGATTGACGAAGTCCGCGCATTTCCTACCAATCCGAGAGAAGGATAGCACTGGAAAGCTTGCAGAGATATACTTAAGGGAAATTGTGGCACGTTATGGAGTGCCTATCTCAATCATTTCAGACAGAGATGGACGCTTTGTCTCAAGAATCTGGCAATCATTTCAGGAAGCCTTTGGATCCCAGCTAGATCTAAGCACGGCATTCCATCCGCAAACAGACGGCCATAGCGAACGGACTATACAAACGTTAGAAGATATGCTTCGCGCATGTGTCATGGATCTAGGCGGCAGCTGGGATACTCATCTACCTTTAGTTGAGTTTTCCTACAATAACAGTTATCATACGAGCATAAAAGCCACGCCGTTCGAAGCTCTGTATGGCCGCAAATGCCGATCGCCCTTATGTTGGGCAGATGCCGGAGATAAACGTATGGTTGGTCCTGAACTTGTACAAGAGACAACCGACAAGATTGCGCAGATCCGAGAGCGCATTAAGGCGGCTCGAGAACGACAAAAGAGCTATGCTGATCCGAATAGAAAATCGGTAGACTTCAAGGTGGGAGACAAAGTGTTGTTAAAAGTCTCACCATGGAAGGGCGTAGTCAGATTTGGAAAGCGTGGAAAGCTGAATCCACGATATATCGGACCATTCAGAATACTGAAGAGAATTGGTACCGTGGCATACAAGTTGGAGTTACCGGAAGAACTTAATGGAGTACATGATACGTTTCATGTATCCAACCTGAAGAAGAGTCCAACACAGGAAAACGTGATCATCCCGATGGATGAAGTGCACATTGATGAAGCCCTCCGATTTACAGAACAACCCGTTGAGGTTACCGACTGGAAAGTCAACAAGACCAGGAGGAGCAGTGTGAAGCTTGTCAAAGTACGTTGGAGCTCTAAGCACGGACCCGAGTACACATGGGAACGTGAAGACCAGTTCAAGAAAAAGTATCCCCACCTATTCAAGAAGACTCCAGCGAGAGGGAGTTCAGTCTGAATTTCGGGACGAAATTCTTTTAACGGGGGGAGACTGTGACAACTGGCCCAAACCGGTAATTTCCGTACACTTTAATCATTATTTAATGATTGCAATTATGAGTTTAATTGTCAGCAATGTCTGAACACATGATTAAACAAGTGAATTCATGCACGTTGTATACTACAAAATATTGCTTTATGCATAAACGAGAGCGTTGCGTCAATAGTAAACTCACCGGTAAGACACACTGTGTCAACGGAACTGCAGAAAGCAGCCAGACAATAAAAATTGGAGCCTAGGTGTAGGTCCGACAGCAAGAATGCATTAAAACCCAAGAGTACATACAAGGGTTAATATATATGCAGTACGAAAGTGTCACACCCCGACCGCGTAAAACAACAAATCGCGGCGGAAACATCGGGGCGTGTCGCGACAGAATTAATTGTCTCATAACCATGGCATACAAAGTTTTATTTATATATTAAACAAGGGTGTTTCATTGTTTCAAACAGGTAATTAAAGAGTTCAGAACATAATTAAACATAGTCTATCTTCTTTTAAAGTTTCTAAGGCACAGGTCCGCCCTAGTATCGTGATCAACATCCTATGGAAAAGCACCTGAAAACACATGTGAAAATAGGTACGTCAGCATAAAAATGCCTGTGAGATACATAGGTTTGTGAAAATAGGATTCATGACTTATGTTTAAGAAAAATGTTTAATCATGAACCCCGTACTTTGCTTTGTCTTGTAAATCATTTGAAAACAATAAGGTTAGATGATATGTATAAGAAATTGTCAGGTTAAATAAATAACCATGTAAAAATGTGTTTGTATAAGATAAGTTGTTTGTAAATCAATGTCTTGTGAAAAGCATGTTATTTGTATAAAATGTTCTATGTCTCAAACTGAAATGATTCAAATAACGTTACGCCATGTAATACCATACAAACACTTATATATAGGAAGTACCAGCGGCGTATCCACCATGCTTGTATCATATTACACACGCATCGTTACTTAATCACTTAATCAAACCAAACCAAACAATGTAAGAAGTCTATGTTTAAATCAAATGTCAAATGTATTGGGTAATATGTCAAAGTGTTTATGTCAAGATGTAAATCATGTCAAATGTCTATGTCAAATATCCATGTCAAATGTCTATGTCAAATATCCATGTCAAATGTCTATGTCAAAATATCCATGTCAAATGTCTATGTCAAAATGTCATGTATGGCAAGTGAAATGTCTCAACTAAACCATATGCACAAAAACAAAGTATTGAGGTAAAACTTGGTTTAAATCAAAGCTATGTTTTGTGTAAATGCATGCAACTATTTAATACGAACATTTATGCGGTATTGTGAAAATGCATACATCCAAGCCTGGCGACTGTGGTGATAAAACCCTTTAAACAAATTAAAGGTCTATCTGTCTAAATGTCAACGAATTCGGTCATTCCTTTCTGTCCCCTTACCCTGGGATGTCCGGAACGGGAGTTGTCAATTCCTATGGTACCACTACCTACTAACGAACGGCGTAGCTAATGTTAATGGATATATTGTCCCATGTAAACAAACCAAATGTCATAACAAAATGTGAGCATGTGAAAACAATGCACTAAGTATGTAATCAAATGAACATACATAGCGTGAAATGTCATGTAAAACGATGTACTAAGTAATGCACACAATGGGCATACCTAGCATGAAATGTCATGTAAAACAATGTACTAAGTAATGCACACAATGGGCATACCTAGCATGAAATGTCATATAAAACGATGTACTAAGTAATGCACACAATGGGCATACCTAGCATGAAATGTCATGTAAAACAATGTACTAAGTAATGCACACAATGGGCATACCTAGCATGAAATGAAATCATGTACTATAATGTACTAACGAACATAGCAGTATATGATGTGAAAACTGGAAAGCAGGAAAGTAACAAGTAGGCACATGTGTTCCACCCCAAAACAGTTTGGAAAACAGTAAAAGAGGGGTCTATGTACTCACTTGAGATTGCTCAGTTGTATAAAGATAATCACCAAGCAACGCTAAAGATCTCGGAATCAAACGGCACCTAATATAGGTAACTATGTTAATAAACCGGACCTATCTCGGAAGACTGGGTAGCATTAGGGTTTGTAAACCAAATGAGTGTTGGAACTCACGTGATATGGTTTAACAAAGCCTACATGCTAAATGAAACTTAACATAATTGTTTACGACCCATTACGACCCGTTTAGGAAGCTTATGCTACTTTAACGTGTCGTGCGCGTGAAACGCGTTCGGACCGCCTAACTAGTCCTATGACAAGTATTATATGCCTAAACATGTTACATAATCAGTTACGTGACAAAAGTTTAGGTTACATATGCTAAATTACCAATTATTTATGAAAAGGGTATTCTGGTAATTTACCTAAGGCATATAAACTACCTATCATACAACTACTTACACGTCGTGACCATAAGGTATAACCTCGGAAGGTTATTCCCTACACTATGGTCACCTAATGTGTTTGGTCGGATCCTAATGATCGACCAAACTGGGTCGGGTTCGAAGGTATAGGCGATTTATTAGATCGCCTACCCTACGACCCTAGACAACGTGGAAATCAGTAGGCATAGTCCCAAGGGACTATGACCATCGTGATTACAATCACGTTGCGAAGTTCTAACGAACTTCGCATTGACCATCACTGGTCAACGCTGAAAGTCAAACAAAGTTTGACTTTCTGACTCGAAAATCTGTAAAAATAAGGAAAAGAACGAAAGAATACTTACGAAGGGTCCCCGAATGCTAACCCAGATCGAAATAGCTCAGGTATGAAACGAAGGTTCCAACTTAGAGCTTTCTTGATCAGATTTGTGGGAAATGAAGTAAGTGGGTGTTGGGTATTTATAGTATTCGGTCCACCGTTAGGATCGTTTGTCGATTATCGTGCCTTAATCTCATGCGTACACTTGTCGGAAAGTTGTGGTGCCTCAAAATGCTCACCACCATAAGGATTGGACACTTGGCAAGGGGTTAGGGAGTGCAAAACAGCTGCAAACAGCTGTTAGAAACACTGAATCTGGTCTGCAGACTCCTTACGGACCGTAAGGTAAGGCTTACGGTCCGTAAGCCTTCAAGTTTGGCAGATGTGCAGTTTTGGTCCCTGTTGTGTATTCAGCCCATTTCCGGCACTTCTAAGGCCCGTCAAGCCAACTTTAAGGCCCTAAAATGATGCCTAAACATTGTGGACATGAAACATGCTCAAAAATATGTCGGACGTTGGTTCCTTTGGTCGTACGAACGCGATGTTCGCTTAATTACGACGGAATGCGCATAAGCGCGAAAAACGATCCAAATGACGAAACGAATGGATTTTTCTTAAGGCGAACACTAAAATATAATGTAGTCATGCTTACATAAATTTTTGGATGTCCAGATGTATTCAGAATGTAAGTTATGCGCGAAAATGCAAACTTGTGCACTTTTTGACACTTTTAGTCCCTGAATGTTCCAAAAAGTTTATTTTAGCACACCAAACCCCTCAAAGCCTATTTCTAAGCTATGTAAAGGATATTTAAGGTGTGTTTAACTTATGGTCATGTTCCGGAATGTTCGTTACAGTTCAAATTGACATACTTTCACAGTTTGTCATATTTAGTCCCTGTAAGCGAATTAACTTGTTTTTGCCATACCAAAGCCTTCAAAACTTATTTCTAAGTTATGTAAAGGTTATTTAAGGTATGTTGAGTATATGTTGATGTTCCGGAGTATTTCTCGCATTAAACTGAGTACGTTTACGCACTAGTTTGCGTATAACTCTCCAGAAAGCGATGTAGAGTTTGAAATTACATAAAAGTCAAAACATGAAAAATGAAAAACACAATCAAACAAACATTGGGATCAAATAACATTGTTTTATTGATAACAGAACTGTTCATAGTGATTACAAGCACAGTTGTTACAGTCTCCCCTACTTGTGGAAATTTCGTCCCGAAATTTATTTAGAGGAAACTCGTGGAAAAAGATGTGGATATTTCGCCTTCATTTGATCTTCGCGTTCCCAAGTAAACTCAGGTCCACGTTTAGCTTCCCAGCGAACTTTGACCAAAGGAATGCGCTTGCGTTTAAGCCACTTGACTTCACGTTCCATGATTTCCACTGGTTTCTCAACAAATTTCAGTGTTTTGCCAACACGAATTTCGTCAAGCGGTATGGAGTAGTTCTCATCAGCTGTACACTTCTTGAGATTTGATATGTGAAAAGTTGGATGAACATTTCCCAGTTCAGGAGGTAACTCAAGTCTGTAGGCTACCTTTCCGATTCTTTCGACGATCTTGAATGGTCCAACGTATCTAGGTGCAAGTTTTCCTTTCTTTCCAAATCTGATCACACCTTTCCAAGGTGAGACCTTAAGTAATACTCGATCACCGACTTGAAATTCAAAGGCTTTGCGTTTTGGGTCCGCGTAAATCTTCTGACGGCTTCTAGCTGCCTGAAGGTTATCACGAACTTTCTTGACCTTGTCAGTTGTCTCTAAAATGAGGGAAGGTCCAGTAAGTTGAGCCTCGCCAATCTCATTCCAGCAGACTGGTGAACGACATTTTCGACCATAGAGAGCTTCGAAAGGAGCCATTTTGATGCTAGTGTGATAACTGTTGTTGTAGGAGAATTCAATCAATTTAAGATGTGAATCCCAGCTACCACCAAAATCGATCACACAAGCTCTTAGCATATCCTCCAGAGTCTGGATTGTTCTCTCAGATTGACCATCCGTTTGCGGATGATAAGCTGTGCTCAGATTAAGTTGGGTCCCCATAGCAGATTGCATGGTTCTCCAAAAGTGAGAAGTGAAACGAGCATCTCTGTCAGAAATGATGTTCAAAGGAACACCATGTCGAGCCACAATTTCATCTACATAGATTTGAGCAAGTCTGTCAGTAGGAAAATCCTCGCGGATTGGCAAGAAATGTGCTGACTTTGTAAGACGATCAACGACTACCCAGATGGCATCATGACCTTTCTTTGTGCGCGGGAGTTTGGTAACAAGATCCATAGTAATGTTTTCCCATTTCCAAACTGGGATCTCTGGTTGCACCAATAAACCCGAAGGACGCTGATGTTCAGCCTTAACCTTAAGACAAGTAAGGCATTTGGATACGTATAAGGCAATGTCTTTCTTCATACCAGGCCACCAATAGTGAGTACGAAGGTCCTTATACATTTTATCTGAGCCCGGATGAATAGAATAACGAGACTTATGGGCTTCATCCATAAGCAAGGTACGAAGATCATCCTGGCTTGGGACCCACAAACGGTCCATGAAGTAATATGATCCATTGTCCTTCAGTTCAAGAGCAGGTGTTATGTGATAGGGAAATTCCTTATCCATCAAACCTTGTGAAACACAAGATTGTTGAGCTAGAGAAATGCGTGCTTGAATATCGGATCGAGCTTGAATAACAGATTGAACACGTACACAATGAAGCTTAGTACGTTCCTTACGACTCAATGCATCGGCCACGACATTCGCCTTACCAGGATGGTAGCGAATTTCACAGTCGTAGTCGTTTAAAAGCTCAACCCAACGTCGCTGTCTCATGTTGAGTTCTTTCTGGTTGAAGATATGCTGAAGACTTTTGTGGTCGGTGAAAACCACCCATTTTGTACCGTACAAATAGTGTCTCCAGATTTTGAGAGCAAAGACAACTGCACCCAACTCAAGATCATGAGTGGTGTAGTTCTTCTCATGTATCTTCAATTGTCTTGATGCATAGGCTATGACTTTGTTCCTTTGCATCAGAACACAGCCAAGACCCAATTTCGATGCATCACAATACACAACAAAATCATCATCACCCTCAGGCAATGATAGAACAGGCGCATCGCAAAGCTTCTGCTTCAGGTGTTGAAAAGCTTCCTCTTGTTTGAATCCCCAATAAAAGGGCATTTTCTTCTGAGTTAGAGCAGTTAGAGGAACTGCAATCTTAGAGAAGTTTTCAATGAAGCGGCGATAATAACCCGCTAGACCAAGAAAAGAACGAACTTCAGTAGGAGTAGTAGGCGTATCCCAATCCTTAATCGCACTGATCTTGGAGGGATCTACATGAACACCTCGTTCGTTGATAATGTGTCCCAAAAATTGAACTTCTTTAAGCCAAAATTCGCACTTGGAGAATTTGGCGAAAAGTTGCTCTTTCTTCAGGAGTTCCAGAGTAAGACGAAGATGCTGCTCGTGATCAGCTCGCGTCTTAGAGTAAATCAAGATGTCGTCAATAAAAACAATGACGAACTGATCCAAATAAGGTTTGCAGACCCTATTCATTAGGTCCATGAAAACAGCAGGAGCATTAGTCAAACCGAATGGCATGACTGTGAACTCGTAATGTCCATAACGAGTACGGAATGCTGTCTTCGGAATGTCTTCTTCTTGCACCCGAAGTTGATGATACCCGGAACGCAGATCGATCTTCGAAAAATAAGAAGCACCTTGTAACTGATCAAAGAGGTCGTCGATGCGAGGTAGAGGATATCGATTCTTGATGGTAAGCTTGTTAAGCTCACGATAATCGATACACATCCTAAAGGATCCATCCTTCTTCTTGACAAAAAGAACGGGAGCACCCCAAGGTGAAAAGCTGGGACGGATAAAACCTTTGTCAGAGAGCTCCTGAAGCTGTTTAGACAACTCTTGCATCTCAGACGGTGCAAGACGATATGGAGCTCTGGCTATGGGATTTGCACCAGGTACGAGATCAATGCGGAACTCGACTTGGCGTGCTGGAGGTAGACCAGGTAAATCTTCAGGGAACACTTCAGAATAATCCCGTACGACAGGAATATCTGAAATAGACTTACCCTTGCCTTTATTTTCTGTAACATGTGCTAAGAAAGCCACATAGTTCTTCTGCAGATACTTCCGAGCTTTAAAACAAGACATGAGTCTGAGACCACCGATAGGCTTCTCACCTTGAACCTGCAGGACCTCGCCTGTCGAAAGTGGCACACGAACAATCTTCTTAGAACAAACTATTTCTGCGTGATGCTTGGATAACCAATCCATTCCCACAATAACGTCGAAACTTCCAAGTTGCATAGGCGCGAGGTCAATAGGAAAAATATGGTCGTTAAGATTCAACTGGCAGTTGCGAAGAACAGAATCAAGAATAATGGGTTCACCACTAGCAACCTCTACTGTCAAAGATTTGCCTAGTTTCGTTCTAGACACGCGAAGCATTTGATCAAAAGACAAAGACACGAAACTCTTATCGGCACCGGAATCGAAAAGAACAGATGCAGGCTGATTATTAATAAAGAACGTACCGTTCACCACATTATCGTCAGCCTGTGCCTCTTGGGCATTCAAGTTAAAAACTCGGCCTCGAGCCGGAGCTTGATTCTGGTTCTGGTTCTGGTTCTGGTTGGCTAGCCTTGGGCACCGGTTTCTATAGTGGGTCAGATCCCCACAATTATAACAAGCACCTGGTGGATATTGTGGTCTTGCAGCTTGACCCTGTTGCGGTGCAGGAGGCTGAGCAACTTGTTGAGCCGGGTTCTGAACCGCGGGATTCTGAGCAGACCGACAAACATTGGCAAGATGGCCTGATTTCCCACAGTTAGTACAGAAACGGCATGGAAGTTGCGGCTGGTGGTGACTGTTGCATCTATTGCACAAAGGTGCATTCCCTGTATAGGGTTTCTTTGCTGGAGGCTGTGCGGGTTGGTTGAGAGCTGCCTGATTAGCTTGGGCAGTGATAGCAAAATTTTGAGAAGCCTTACGCTTCTTTGACCTCTTCGAAGAACCAGAGTTCTTTCCATTCAAGTTTTGACCTTTCTTGCTATCTTCCTTGTCAGCCGACTGCTTCTTGCCCTTGTCACCCTTCCGGTGTAACTTGTTCTTCCTGATCTGCGACTCAGTCAATGTCGCAGATAACTCGATCGCCTGACGAAGTGTGGCAGGGTTACTACCAGTAAGAATGTCTTGTACCGAGTCAGGTAGGCCATCGATGTATCTCTCGATAGCCTTGTCGAGTGGGGTGACCATTGTCGGGCAAAGCAAACTCAACTCTTCAAACCGATCAGTATAAGCCCTGTGCTCACCACTATCTTGCTTCAACACATCAAACTCCTTCTCCAACGCTCGCTGTTCATGGCGAGGACAGAATTCCCTCATCATAAGGGCTCTAAGTTCAGCCCATGTCTGTGCGAGAGCAACTTCTGCACCCTGGTCTCTCATAACTCCGTTCCACCATGTCAAAGCCCTCTTCTGTAATACGCTCGAGGAGAACTCGACCTTGCGATTATCCGGACACTGCACATGGCGAAAAGTATTCTCTATACTCTCGAACCACTGAAGAAGCCCGGTCGCTCCCTCAGAACCACTAAACTTGAGTGGTTTAGCCTGGTTAAAATCCTTGTACTTGCATGGAACATTGTTGTTGTTGTTGGCCTGGTTCCACAGAGCAAAGAGATTTGGAAATTGAGCAGCCATCTACTCTGAAATGATTTCTGCCAGTTCGGCAGTTGCTATCGGATTTTCGCGTCGAGGAGGCATTCTAAAAGAGGAAAACATGAAGAGAAACGAGTGAGATGATTGGATGAAAAGAATGAGATGATAAAAACAAGAATTGCAAACAGCATAGATGGTGGTCATTCGTCCGTATCACAAAGCAAACAAACGACTCACAGTGACTAATCAAAGTAAATGGATCAAAAATAATGTATAATGAAGACATGCTCGCCTATAAGTGAACACTCATCCCAAGAATTCCCAGGTAAGCACAACTGGTCTCTGCGTCTGGTTGAGATGTATACGAAGTGCTTGCCTAGACAGAAAACTCAGAATACAGGCATTCACCCTTCCAGTTTGCACACGTTCACATTATTTAAAACCCAAAACGTTTGACGGGATTTTTGAAAAAATTAGAAGGCACAAGGCCAAAAACCAAACTTGAAAAGGGTTCAAAACCATAAAACAGAGGGTTCAAAACCTTACAATTGAGGGTTCAAAACCTTGTAAAAATTTATTCAAAAACAGATGATTGTTTTTCAAAAATCGTTTCGGAAAAATTTTGGTTCCTTGTTTTGTTAATCACCTAAGGATAGGTGATGTACATGTTTTAAGATCTAAACACAAGATAACTTGTGTTAGGTTCCTAGAAAAGTTATAGTCTAGGTCAAAGCATTACTAATAACCTAATTCCCTATAACCATTGGCTCTGATACCAACTCTTCTGTCACACCCCGACCGCGTAAAACAACAAATCGCGGCGGAAACATCGGGGCGTGTCGCGACAGAATTAATTGTCTCATAACCATGGCATACAAAGTTTTATTTATATATTAAACAAGGGTGTTTCATTGTTTCAAACAGGTAATTAAAGAGTTCAGAACATAATTAAACATAGTCTATCTTCTTTTAAAGTTTCTAAGGCACAGGTCCGCCCTAGTATCGTGATCAACATCCTATGGAAAAGCACCTGAAAACACATGTGAAAATAGGTACGTCAGCATAAAAATGCCTGTGAGATACATAGGTTTGTGAAAATAGGATTCATGACTTATGTTTAAGAAAAATGTTTAATCATGAACCCCGTACTTTGCTTTGTCTTGTAAATCATTTGAAAACAATAAGGTTAGATGATATGTATAAGAAATTGTCAGGTTAAATAAATAACCATGTAAAAATGTGTTTGTATAAGATAAGTTGTTTGTAAATCAATGTCTTGTGAAAATCATGTTATTTGTATAAAATGTTCTATGTCTCAAACTGAAATGATTCAAATAACGTTACGCCATGTAATACCATACAAACACTTATATATAGGAAGTACCAGCGGCGTATCCACCATGCTTGTATCATATTACACACGCATCGTTACTTAATCACTTAATCAAACCAAACCAAACAATGTAAGAAGTCTATGTTTAAATCAAATGTCAAATGTATTGGGTAATATGTCAAAGTGTTTATGTCAAGATGTAAATCATGTCAAATGTCTATGTCAAATATCCATGTCAAATGTCTATGTCAAATATCCATGTCAAATGTCTATGTCAAAATATCCATGTCAAATGTCTATGTCAAAATGTCATGTATGGCAAGTGAAATGTCTCAACTAAACCATATGCACAAAAACAAAGTATTGAGGTAAAACTTGGTTTAAATCAAAGCTATGTTTTGTGTAAATGCATGCAACTATTTAATACGAACATTTATGCGGTATTGTGAAAATGCATACATCCAAGCCTGGCGACTGTGGTGATAAAACCCTTTAAACAAATTAAAGGTCTATCTGTCTAAATGTCAACGAATTCGGTCATTCCTTTCTGTCCCCTTACCCTGGGATGTCCGGAACGGGAGTTGTCAATTCCTATGGTACCACTACCTACTAACGAACGGCGTAGCTAATGTTAATGGATATATTGTCCCATGTAAACAAACCAAATGTCATAACAAAATGTGAGCATGTGAAAACAATGCACTAAGTATGTAATCAAATGAACATACATAGCGTGAAATGTCATGTAAAACGATGTACTAAGTAATGCACACAATGGGCATACCTAGCATGAAATGTCATGTAAAACAATGTACTAAGTAATGCACACAATGGGCATACCTAGCATGAAATGTCATATAAAACGATGTACTAAGTAATGCACACAATGGGCATACCTAGCATGAAATGTCATGTAAAACAATGTACTAAGTAATGCACACAATGGGCATACCTAGCATGAAATGAAATCATGTACTATAATGTACTAACGAACATAGCAGTATATGATGTGAAAACATGGAAAGCATGAAAGTAACAAGTAGGCACATGTGTTCCACCCCAAAACAGTTTGGAAAACAGTAAAAGAGGGGTCTATGTACTCACTTGAGATTGCTCAGTTGTATAAAGATAATCACCAAGCAACGCTAAAGATCTCGGAATCAAACGGCACCTAATATAGGTAACTATGTTAATAAACCGGACCTATCTCGGAAGACTGGGTAGCATTAGGGTTTGTAAACCAAATGAGTGTTGGAACTCACGTGATATGGTTTAACAAAGCCTACATGCTAAATGAAACTTAACATAATTGTTTACGACCCATTACGACCCGTTTAGGAAGCTTATGCTACTTTAACGTGTCGTGCGCGTGAAACGCGTTCGGACCGCCTAACTAGTCCTATGACAAGTATTATATGCCTAAACATGTTACATAATCAGTTACGTGACAAAAGTTTAGGTTACATATGCTAAATTACCAATTATGTATGAAAAGGGTATTCTGGTAATTTACCTAAGGCATATAAACTACCTATCATACAACTACTTACACGTCGTGACCATAAGGTATAACCTCGGAAGGTTATTCCCTATACTATGGTCACCTAATGTATTTGGTCGGATCCTAATGATCGACCAAACTGGGTCGGGTTCGAAGGTATAGGCGATTTATCAGATCGCCTACCCTACGACCCTAGACAACGTGGTAATCAGTAGGCATAGTCCCAAGGGACTATGACCATCGTGATTACAATCACGTTGCGAAGTTCTAACGAACTTCGCATTGACCATTACTGGTCAACGCTGAAAGTCAAACAAAGTTTGACTTTCTGACTCGAAAAGCAGTAAAAATAAGGGAAAGAACGAAAGAATACTTACGAAGGGTCCCCGAATGCTAACCCAGATCAAAATAGCTCAGGTATGAAACGAAGGTTCCAACTTAGAGCCCAAATGATCAGTTTTGTGTGAAATGAAGTAAGTGGGTGTTGGGTATTTATAGTATTCGGTCCACCGTTAGGATCGTTTGTCGATTATCGTGCCTTAATCTCATGCGTACACTTGTCGGAAAGTTGTGGTGCCTCAAAATGCTCACCACCATAAGGATTGGACACTTGGCAAGGGGTTAGGGAGTGCAAAACAGCTGCAAACAGCTGTTAGAAACACTGAATCTGGTCTGCAGACTCCTTACGGACCGTAAGGTAAGGCTTACGGTCCGTAAGCCTTCAAGTTTGGCAGTTGTGCAGTTTTGGTCCCTGTTGTGTATTCAGCCCATTTCCGGCACTTCTAAGGCCCGTCAAGCCAACTTTAAGGCCCTAAAATGATGCCTAAACATTGTGGACATGAAACATGCTCAAAAATATGTCGGACGTTGGTTCGTTTGGTCGTACGAACGCGATGTTCGCTTAATTACGACGGAATGCGCATAAGCGCGAAAAACGATCCAAATGACGAAACGAATGGATTTTTCTTAAGGCGAACACTAAAATATAATGTAGTCATGCTTACATAAATTTTTGGATGTCCAGATGTATTCAGAATGTAAGTTATGCGCGAAAATGCAAACTTGTGCACTTTTTGACACTTTTAGTCCCTGAATGTTCCAAAAAGTTTATTTTAGCACACCAAACCCCTCAAAGCCTATTTCTAAGCTATGTAAAGGATATTTAAGGTGTGTTTAACTTATGGTCATGTTCCGGAATGTTCGTTACAGCTCAAATTGACATACTTTCACAGTTTGTCATATTTAGTCCCTGTAAGCGAATTAACTTGTTTTTGCCATACCAAAGCCTTCAAAACTTATTTCTAAGTTATGTAAAGGTTATTTAAGGTATGTTGAGTATATGTTGATGTTTCGGAGTATTTCTCGCATTAAACTGAGTACGTTTACGCACTAGTTTGCGTATAACTCTCCAGAAAGCGATGTAGAGTTTGAAATTACATAAAAGTCAAAACATGAAAAATGAAAAACACAATCAAACAAACATTGGGATCAAATAACATTGTTTTATTGATAACAGAACTGTTCATAGTGATTACAAGCACAGTTGTTACAGAAAGCAAAAATAAGCACTAAAAAGCACCCGAAACGCACTTTAAGTGCAGATTTTATAAAATTCAGCAATAATTCAGCATTTAGACATATAAATATTATGCTGAAATATCGTTTTATTATCCAGAATATTTCCTAAGTGTTGGGAATTGAAAGAGTACAAGAAGGGTACTTAAAAGACATTAAAAAGTGTAATTTAGCACTTTAACGAATCGGTATTCAACCGAACAACAGGACATTACCCGGAACATCCAAATATTTACTAGATCTTTCCAAATCTATAATAATCTTGCCAAGATCCCTTAAATCTTACATGATCTTTCATAGATCTCTTCTAGATTCACAAGATCTTTCATAGATTCACTTTGATACACTTAGATTTGGTAAATCTAATTAAGATCTTGCAATTTACACATTACCCCCCTTGTATTGTGGACGGTTATAAAGGGGTCCCACCACCCAAATCTTGTTAAATATTCCACATGATCCTCCATAATCTTCTCATAGATTTAGTAGAGATTTGCTAGTACTTCATGAAACACTAAAACCAAGGGTTAATAAGATTAGGGGTTATAAGGAGAACCCATTGGCCTCTTCATCTTCATCACCTACATTCTCCTCTCTCCCTCTCTACAACTCACGGCCAAACACCCCTTGAGCATCCATCCATCTTTCGATCTTGTTCAAGCCATTCCAACATCATACAAGCTTCAAGGATCACGTATTAGGAGGCTTGGTGCACTCGGAGTTTGAAGGACCATCTTCTCTAGCTTTTATCCACCCGTTTTTCGTCAAGATCCTTCCCTAGCCTTGAGCTAGAGGTATAACACTTAGAACTCGTATTTAAACTATTCTAAAGTGGTTAAAAGGATTTTTATCGGTTAAAACTCGTTAACATGCAATATGATGCTTAAAAGCCTACTTAAAACACTAAAAATGGTGGTTAATAGCACATAAGTTGTGTAAATGTTGTAGTAATTGAAAGTTGTGATTATTTAGACCCGATCTATGATGTGGTAGCTCGGATCATCGTTTAACCCGGTTTGGTAAGATCATGGATCTTAACATAAAGCTATTTTAGAAGTAACAAGGGTTAAAAGGTGAAACCCTACCACACATAAACCATGAACTTGTGTAAAAGTGTTTTAACTTGTACAAAAGTGTTTAAAACTAGTAGATCTATGTATCTTCAAGTGGTATTTTCAAAAGACCAAGCATCAAAAGAAATCACATGTTCTAAACCGGATCTTACACAAACAAAAGTGGTTTTTGTGAACAAACAAGAGTGTGGATACTTGTGTGACAAAAGTTTTAACGAAGAAATAGTTTTCGTAAAAACCGACTAGAAGTTGTAAAACTTCATATTCTTTAAAAATAAAGTTTTTAAGAAATTAAACTTATTTTTAAAGATAACAAGACTCACTAAATGTGCTAGTAAGTTACTACACATTTTTGCAAATATTCAAGTTCATGAAATTAGTGATTATTGTTGACGATTATTGTTGATAATTGTTGTTGATGATTGATAATGATTTAAAAGAAAATAAACACACGTTTTGAAAACGTGGGAAACCTCCATTTTTAGGGGAAACTCTGTCAAAATTTTTATAAATTTTGACACTTAGAAAAATATAAGTTTTTGAGAAACTTATTCCCTAAAAATGTATTTAAAAGGATTACCAAGGTTTCCCTAATTTTTGGTGATGAGAAATGGTGATTTTTCAAGAATAAAAATGGATAATAAGTATATATTTTTGAAAGGAAAATATATATTATTTGATCACCAACTTTTGTGCTAAGTGTATATAGTATGTGTTATACGTGCTAGTGTATTAAGACTTAAAAATACACTAATTACTCATGAGGAGTAGAAATATAAAAATACACATACAACATACAAGATACATAATTCGGGTGCAAAGTGCAAAACACAAAAGACTTATATTTATTTTTGGAGAAAATAATATAAGTAAGATACGTAGTTAAAAATATAGAATATTTTTAACACAAGAATATATACAAAAGAGAGTGACTGTACTTGTGCGACGCAAGTCTAGTGACTAACGTTAAGAAAACGCGTATAGGTTACGACGTTAATTAAGCAAATCCGGTGGAGTTTACGACGCTAGGAACGCAAAGTTGTGAGTTCATGCTCCCCCTTTTCTCTTTAACTGTTTTCAGTTTTTATAACTTCGGGGGTGAAATACATGTACAAATGTACAAAATTTTATAATTGGTATGATATAAATACAAGAAGTACACTTGGTGAGAATGAGAACCAAGTGTGACGCAAATATAAGAATACAAGAAGTACACTTGGTGGGAACGAGAACCAAGTGTGATGAAATATAAGAGTATGAGAAGCGCACTTGGTGAGAACGAGAACCAAGTATGAGGCGCTATGAGAAGTGATAACAAGAAACGCGCTTGGTGAGAACGAGAACCAAGTAGGATGCGTTATGAGAAATAGTGCCACGAATAGGGTACAAAAGCACCATTAATCGTGTACATACTTAGACCGCAGAACAAAAGGTTAGATCTAACGGGTGCCTGGCAGCCACACTCCCGGTCGGGGCGAGAACCGAGGAGTGCTTTTGTGTCTCAGAATATACCAATTAAATGCCTTAGGTTTGGTGACTTCCTATGTCGTGCCACATGTTAATGGCTTTGCAACCCATTAACAATCCTGATATTTACAGGAATATTTTAATTACATGAAATTCATACCATACTAAAAATTGATGAATACTTGAGTACGTGGGGTACTCAAGAAGAGATTGAATTAAACTTGAAGTACGTGGGGTACTCAAGAAAATGGAAATTAAACTTGAGTACGTGGGGTACTCAAGAAGAAATTGAATTATACATGAGTACGTGGTGTACACATGAAAATGGATTTATATATGAAAACTTGATTTACTCACAAACTATGTTTTCATACAAAGTATACAAACATGAAATACAAAACTGCATGAATTCACACCAACTTTATGTTGACGTTTTTCCAAAAACTCACATGTATTTCAGGTAACTAGGATGGATGTGTGCGTGGTCTTGCTTATGCTCGTGGATGTCGCTTGTGTTTAACTTTAAATAAAGTTGTAAACTTTTGAGACAATGTTTTAAGCTGTCTAGCGATGTAAACGCTAAACTTATGTTTTCAAATTATGGTATTTGATGTTATTTTATGAGCATGTAGCATGTTTACTCTTCGTATGCAATGAGAACCTTTCATGATCACACCTCGTGCTTCCGCCGTAGAAAGGGGTGTGACAACTTCATTATCCGCACGCGCCTCATTTTCATTCAAGTTAAAAGCTCTACCACGAGCCTGTGCCTGATTTGCGTTTGCCAACCTCGGGCAGTTGTTCCTGTAGTGGGTCAGATCCCCACAGTTGAAACATGAACTAGGCGGATAGTGAGGTCGTGCAAGCTGTCGAGGAGGGTTTTGTGCAATGTTTTGAGTTGCCTGATTTTGGTTCGGAGCAAAGCGGCAGGTGTTTGCAAGATGACCAGACTTGCCACAGTTCGTGCAGATATGGCATTGCACCTGTGGTTGATGGTGGTTGTTTGTTCGTTACCACAAAGCAAACAAACGATACACGGTGACAAATCAAAGTAAATAGGTCATAATAATGTATCGCCGAAGACATGCTTGCCTATAAGTGGACACTCACCCCAAGAGTTCCCAGGTAAGAGTGACTAGTCGGATACTGCGGATTTGTACGAACACTCTAGCCTTAGACAGAAAACTCAGGGTACAGGCATCCACTCTTCCAGTTTGCACCTGTTCACATTATTTAGACCCAAACTTTGATGAGATTTTGAAAATTCGAAAGGCACCAAGCCAAGAACAAATCATCCGGAAGGGTGGGTGATTAATTTCAAAATCATTTTGGAAATTTTGGAGGGTTCAAAACCTTATAACAAATCATCTAAAAGTAGATGAATGATTTTCAAAAATCGTTTCGGAAAATTGTGTTCATGTTTTGGTAATCACCTATGTGACAACTGTGTTCTGTAATCATCGTATAATGCAAAACAATGTCAGTTATCAATAAAACAATGTGCTTTGGTTTTATTATATGTGTTTTGGTGTTATTATATGTGCAATTGTGTTTAATAATTTTACAATTTGATTCGATTCCGATTTCAAGCTTTAAGTCACTTTCTGGAAGGTTATACGCAAACCGGTGCATAAACGCAATCAGTTTAACGCGACATACACTCCGGAACTATGAAATAAGCTAAACATACCCTAAATATCCTTTACATAACTTAGAAATAAGTTTCGAAGGATTCGGTATGGCAAAAACATGTTTATTTGAGCTAAAGAACTAAGTGCGACAAAACTGCGAAACGAACACTGGTGACCGCCCGGATAATATTTAAATCCCAAAAATATTCTGTTATGATTAAAATTTATTTTTAATCAGGTCCATGTTGAAAAATAAATTAAAACGCCTAAAAACGTTACTTTTTCAAGTTTAAGCGTGTACCGTGTGTTTCTGCGCGACGCAGTGCTTCTACAGCAAAACGCAGACAACGCAGCCAAATCTCGGCAACTGAAATTTATTTCAGTAATAATTTGGCAAGATTATTTTTATAGAATAATAAAAATAATCTAGAACGCCATAAACCGGGATTTAAACGCTAGATAAAATACTCGGTATCCAGTTAAACACCCGTTTTAGCCTACGTATAACATGTTTATATAAAAAAATTACACATGGACCCCCTCCCCCTTGATATTTTCAGTCATATCTTATAGGGACCCCACCAAATATTTGAGAAATATTGCAAGTATCACATTAGATCTTTGTGGACAAGTGTCACACATGCTACACCTCCATATCTTCTTATAATCCCACAAGATCACTCAACATTATCATTCAGTCAACCTCACTTTCTCTCTCCCTCACCCAAACCGTCCCCAACCCTCTCTCTCCTCCATCTTCATCTTCTTCATAACTTCAAGTCTTGTTCTTCATGTTCATGTCCCTTTCTAGGAACCTTCAAGTTAGTGTGAAGATCTAAGGTGTTTTCAAGTGATTCAAGCTTCCTATCATCAAAATCTCATTCCACAACCTACTTGAATCTTGAAGGTATAACATTTATTTTTAAATCATACTTTAGATTCTTGGTTGTTCTTGATGATTGAAGTTTCTCTTGAATCTTGGGATTTTCACTAAACTTGAAATCTAAATGAAATGGGTCTTGTTACAAATAAAAATGGTGATGTATATATGTATGTATGAACCGTACATATATATGTGTGTGTGTGAGTCTTGAAGTTCGATTTCTTGTTAAATACTTGTACATGTGAAAATATGTTGGTTTAAAGCTCAAGAAGTGATGAAAAATGGTTAAATGACAAAAACTGTTTTAGATCTGGTTATAAACACTAAAAATAATATTATTTGATGTATTATAGTGGCATGAAACTTTGACATAGGTTTGATAGCTTTGCATGTTGTACATATAGCTTAAAAAGTGGTAAATTATGTGAAATATGCATGATTTATGTGCATTATTTAAGACCTGAACTATCATGAGTATAACCATTATTTTATTCAGTAAATAACATGGGTTATGTTAAAATTTCAAGTCGTTTCGATTTGGGATGGTTCGGGTAATGTTTGATGCAAAACTATGCGGTAAAACGGTCAAAAATCGCCTTTTCGGAGGATTTTTATCAAACTGTTTTAGATCAGTAACCAAACTGATATTTTTGATATAAAAACAAGTATTTTAACTTATATTAAGTTTACTTGGTGTTTGGTTAGTCATACGTGACTTCCGACGCCCAAAAATGTTACCGAAACGCTAAAATAAGTGTTTTTCAACATACACTAGAATGGGTTGTTCATGGGTTATTTTATGTGTTACAATGTGCTATGTGTTTTACAATATGTGTATGATCATGTGTTAGTGTTGACAAGATTATGTGTGTTACGCTCGAGTACATATATACAAATACACCAAAATAATCAAAAATAATAACTTTTCGAGAAAACTCAAAGTTATGTGAAAATTCTAAGTATCGGAGAAACTTCGGTATTTTTGTGGGTTTTTGATTATTAAACCATTCTTATTTAATTTAGGACGAATAAACAATTTGAGGGATTGTGTATAAAAAACGCACCCAAAGGTGAGTACATAGATCCCCTCTTTTTACTGTTTTCGATTGTTTTGGGGTGATTCATATGTATCAAAACGATTTCAATATTCTAACGATGGTTTCAAAACGATTGAAATGGTTTATACAAAACTAATAACGATTTTGATAATGTGAACGAACTTGTTGGTGGTAGTTACATAATGAATAACATTCATTAGCATTGATCAAGCCGACCTGTATTAGGTTATGGTACCATAGGATCCGACAAATCCCGTTATCAGACCGGACCCATGGTTATGTGTGGGTTAGGTGGATAACGACTGAATCTGATGATTGTTAACTTACCCTTTGGAGGTTTGTTAATGCAAGAACGAGTTGAACGATGGATGAGTCACAAAGGTTTGAATGTTATTAGCAAGACGACCAAAAGTAGTTTTCACAATTAAAACAAGAATGATTTGTACGAGAACGATTTTGAACGATTGAACGATTATGAACGATTTAAACAAGTGAACGATGATCTATAACGAGAAAAAGTTAAACGATGTTACACAACGAGCTTTACTAAACGATATAAACCATACGAGTTTTATTACGAGAACGATTTATGATTTGGTTTACATAAACAAATGTTTTGGGTTAAGATTCATGGCATCAAAGTTTATAAATTATAACCAATCTGGTTTGACTTGGTTATTCCTTTTACAATACAAATATTATGCAAAACAGGGTTTCAAATATCAACTAACGAAGTTGAACGAGATATTTCAACGTGCCATGAATCTGACACTCACACGAAAACTATGTGCTCGCCAGCATTTCTTTGCTGACTTTGTTTTTACATATGTTTCAGGTGAAGTTGCTTAGTGTTGATTGCGAATAGGATGCATGCTCACTTAGGACTGGACGAGGCCTTAGTGATTTAATAACGATGATAAACTATGTTTGACTTGCTTGTTTAACTTTAAGACAATGTTTAATATTCAATAAAATGAAACTCTTTGTATCCATGGTTTGAAATAATAATTCTGTTACAACACTCCCCGACGTTTCCGCCACGGTTTGTTGTTTTACGTGGTCGGGGTGTGACAGAAGAAGTTGGTATCAGAGCCAATGGTTATAGGGAATTAGGTTATTAGTAATACTTTGACCTAGACTATAACTTTCTAGGACCCCAACGCAAGTTGATTTGCATTTAGAATTTTTTTTTAAAACAAAATCCGAATCTGCTTCGAAAATTAATCATCCATTCTAGGATGATTGATTACTAGGTTTTGAACCCTCCCAGTTTGACTCATTTTTGGCTTAGTGCCTTCTGAGGTTTCAAAATCTCGTCAAAGTTTGGGTCTAAATAATGTGAACACGTGCAAACTAGAAGAGTGAATGCCTGTACCCTGAGTTTTCTGTCTAAGGCTAGAGTGTTCGTACAAATCCACATAAGCGGACCAGTCACTCTTACCTGGGAACTCTTGGGGTGAGTGTTCACTTATAGGCGAGCATGTCTTCGCGATACATTATTTTGATTCATTACTTTGATTAGTCACTGTGTGTCGTTTGTTTGTTTGAGGTGACGAACAAATGATCGCCTTCCTTATGTTTCGTCGATATTTTCAATGCCTCTTCTGGTTTTTCCTAATTGTCGACCTCACTCGTTTCTCATATTTCCTTGTTAGACAATGCATCCTCGACGTGATGCACAAACTTTTACCGCTGAAGAAATCGCAGCTCTTGTCTCTCAGCAAATGGCTGCTGTGCTTCCAGGCGTTGTGACCCAAATCCACGAGCTGTACAACAACAATAACAATAACAATGCATAATGTAATTTCAAGAGTTTCAATTCCGCTAAGCCGTTGAAGTTTTCTGGGTCACAAGGAGCAACTGCGCTCCTTCAATGGTTCGAGAGTATCGAGAGCACATTCAGACATGTGCAATGTCCGAATGGGCGTAAGGTTGAATTTGCATCAAGTGTGTTTGAGAAGCGTGCTCTTACTTGGTGGAACGGAGTGATGCACGATAGGGGTGCCGAAGTGGCATTGGCATAGACATGGGAAGAGCTTCGAGCTCTCATGATGAGAGAGTTTTATCCCCGTTACGAAATTCGAGCTTTGGAACGAGAGTTTGACGATCTAAAACAAGATGGGGGAGAACACCGTGCGTATACGGATCGATTTGAGGAACTCAGTCTTTTGTGTCCTACTATGGTTACCCCGTTGGAGAAAGCGATAGAGAGGTACATCGATGGTTTACCTGATTCCATACAGGATATTGTGACTGGCGTCAATCCTACTACTGTTCGCCAAGCGATCGAGTTGTCTGCTACCCTAACTAAGTCTCAAGTCAGGAAGGGTAAACTCACCCGCAAGGGTGATAAAAAGAAGGCGACTGATTCTGGGAAGGACAAGAAGAAGGGTAAGGGTAAAGAAGGTGAGTCATCGAAGAAATCAAGGAAGCGAAAGGGTACTCAGAACTTTGCTGTTACTGCTCAGAACCCTCAGAACCCACCAGCTCAACAGCCTGCGAAGAAAGCATATGCTGGTACCGCACCTCACTGTGCTCGCTGCAACGGTCATCATGTTGCACAACAAGCTTGTAGGCAATGCACAACGTGTGGTAAGCTTGGGCATCTGGCCAACGTCTATCGTTTGGGTCAGAATCAGATTGTTCAGAATCAAGCTCCAGTTCAGAGGAATGCTGCTAGATTCCCACCGGGTACATGTTTCAATTGTGGAGAGTTTGGTCACTTCGGCAACAATTGTCCAAGGCTAGTGATGCGAATCCGAACGTGAATGTCAACGCAAATGTGAATCCCGCCCGTGGGCGAGCGTACAATCTGAATGCTAACGAAGCGAGGGCTGACAACGAGGTGGTTAATGGTACGTATCTTGTTAACAATCGACCTGCATCTATTCTTTTTGATTCTGGTGCCGATAGAAGTTTTGTTTCATTATCTTTCGAACCTTTGCTTGCGATACCTAGAACTAAACTGAGGAAACCCTTATCTGTCGAAGTTGCTACTGGTAAACCTCTTGTTCTCGATTCTGTTATTCGTGGTTGTCAGTTAAACCTTGATAACCATATTTTTCCCATTGACCTCACGCCGATGCAACTTGGGAGTTTCGATGTTATCGTGGGGATGGATTGGTTAACCAAACATCATGCTGAGGTGGTTTGTTTTGATAAGATTGTTCGTATTCCTCTTCCGTCTGGCGATGTTCTGGAAGTTCGTTGAGAGAAACCATCCGACGGTTTGAAGCTTATGTCATGTACAAAGGCCCAAATATATTTGCGAAAAGGATATGTTGCTTTCCTGGTACATGTCACCGAGGAGAAAGGCAAGAGCAAGAGTATTCAGGATATTCCGATTGTTCGGGATTATCCAGAGGTGTTTCCCGATGAACTGCCTGGTTTGCCTCCAGTTCGTCAAGTCGAGTTTCATATTGACCTTGTACCCAATGCCAACCCGATTGCGAAAGCACCTTATCGTCTTGCACCCTCAGAGATGCAAGAGTTATCGAAACAGCTTCAAGAGTTGTCTGATAAAGGATTCATCCATCCGAGCTATTCGCCTTGGGGAGCTCCTGTCCTCTTTGTGAAAAAGAAAGATGGATCTTTTCGAATGTGTATCGATTATCGTGAGCTTAATAAGCTTACCATCAAGAATCGATATCCCCTACCTAGAATTGATGATCTCTTCGACCAGCTGCAAGGTGCTTCATGTTTTTCCAAGATCGATCTGCGTTCTGGGTATCATCAACTTCGCGTGTTCGAAGAAGATATCCCCAAAACTGCTTTCCGTACAAGATATGGGCACTACGAGTTCACTGTCATGCCTTTTGGTTTGACAAATGCTCCAGCTATCTTCATGGACTTAATGAATAGGGTTTGTAAACCTTATTTAGATAAGTTCATCATTGTGTTTATCGACGATATTCTCATTTATTCAAAGTCTCGAGCCGATCACGAGCAACACCTTCGTTTGACCTTGGAACTTCTGAAGAAGGAACAACTTTTTGCTAAATTCTCCAAGTGTGAATTCTGGCTTAAAGAAGTTCAGTTCTTGGGTCATATTGTCAATGAGCAGGGTATTCACGTAGATCCATCCAAAATTGTTGCAATTAAGGATTGGAATACACCGACGACACCTACAGAAGTTCGTTCATTTCTTGGTCTTGCTGGTTATTATCGACGGTTTATTTCTAACTTCTCAAAGATCGCGGTTCCACTCACTGCTTTGACTCAGAAGAATAAGCCTTTTGAGTGGGGACCTAAGCAAGAAGAAGCGTTCCAAACGCTGAAACGAAAGCTCTGTGATGCTCCTGTTTTATCTCTACCTGAGGGAAACGATGATTTTGTTGTCTATTGTGACGCGTCGAATCTAGGACTTGGTTGCGTTCTTATGCAACGTGGTAAAGTCATAGCTTATGCGTCTAGACAGTTGAAAATTCACGAGAAGAACTATACGACTAATGATCTCGAATTAGGAGCTGTGGTTTTCGCACTTAAAATCTGGAGACACTACCTCTATGGGACGAAGTGTGTGGTTTTCACATACCACAAAAGTCTCCAGCATATTCTCAATCAGAAGGAACTGAACATGAGGCAACGACGTTGGGTTGAACTCTTAAACGATTATGATTGCGAGATCCGCTACCATCCTGGTAAGGCGAATGTCGTAGCCGATGCGCTTAGTCGAAAGGAACGAGTCAAGCTTCATTCTATTCAGACCTTAACTGATATTCAATCTCGTGTCCTTCAAACTCAACGATCTTGTGTGATCAAAGGCTTATTGAAAAATGAGCTACCGCTTCAACTTGAACTTAAACTCGAAAGGAAAGACGATGGTTTACTCTATTTCATGGATCGTTTGTGGATTCCGAAACAAGACGATCTTCGCACCTTAGTAATGGACGAATCTCACAAGTCTCGATATTCTATCCATCCTGGTGCTGATAAAATGTACAAGGATCTTCGTACTCAGTATTGGTGGCCTGGTATGAAGAAGGATGTTGCCTTGTATGTATCGAAATGCCTAACTTGTCTCAAAGTCAAGGCTGAACATCAACGACCTTCTGGTTTGCTTGTACAACCAGAGATACCGGTTTGGAAGTGGGAGAACATTGCAATGGATCTCATTACTAAATTACCGCGTACGTCTAAAGGTCACGATGCTATTTGGGTTGTAGTTGACCGTTTGACGAAATCAGCTCATTTTCTACCAATCCGTGAGGATTTCTTTGCTGAAAAGCTTGCCAAGATTTATGTTGATGAGATTGTATCACGACATGGTGTTCCTTTGGATATCATTTCCGATCGTGATGCTCGGTTTTCATCTCATTTCTGGAAGACCATGCAATCTGCTTTGGGAACCCAACTAAATCTAAGCACTGCTTATCATCCCCAAATAGATGGTCAATCTAAGAGGACGATTTAAACTTTGGAGGATATGCTTAGAGCATGCGTGATAGACTTTGGTGGTAATTGGGATTCTCATCTTCCATTGATCGAGTTCTCTTACAACAACAGTTATCATGCTAGTATTAACATGGCACCATTCGAAGCTCTTTATGGTCGAAAATGTCGTTCACCTGTGTGTTGGAATGAGATCGGTGAAGCTCAGCTTACTGGACCTGAGCTCATTCTGGAAACAACAGACAAAATCAAGAAAATTCGCGATAATCTTGTGACAGCTAGAAGCCGTCAAAAGAGTTATGCGGATTTGGGACGCAAGCCCTTAGAATTTCAAGTCGGAGACCGTGTCCTACTCAAGGTGTCACCTTGGAAGGGAGTGGTGAGATTTGGAAAGAAAGGAAAACTTGCACCACGATATGTTGGACCATTTAAGATTGTTGAAAGAATTGGAAAGGTTGCCTATCGACTAGAACTACCTCCAGAGCTTGGAAATGTTCATCCGACTTTTCACGTGTCCAATCTGCGAAAGTGTTTAGCTGATGCTGATCTTCACATTCCTCTAGACGAGATTCAAATCAATGAAACAATGCACTTTATCGAGAAACCTGTGGAGATAGTGGAACGTAAATACAAACAGTTGAAGAACAAACGGATTCATTTAGTCAAAGTTCGCTGGGAATCCAAACGTGGCCCCGAGTTTACTTGGGAACGTAAGGACCAGATGAAGGCGAAATATCCGCATTTGTTTTCACTAGAATCCTCTA